>CM045763.1:24655991-26045766 GCA_025200525.1 Camellia lanceoleosa
AAATTATTTACAAAGAAATGATAAATATTAATAAATAAAATTATATATATATATATATTTTTACTGATGTGTAATAATTTTTTAAAATCACCCCTAAATAATAATTTCTCCATTTTCTCCTAAAAATAAAGGAAGAGTAATTAATTAGGGTTTATAGATTATAATAATAATAAAAAGTAATTAAGACATGTTAAGCTCTTAAACAATTAAGAGATTGTTTAAAATGATCTAAATAAATATATTTTTTATTTTTTATGAAAAAATGTATAATATGATAATGAGGTGATATGATCCAAATAAAATTTTAAAAAAAAGATATACTAAAATAACACATGTAAAACTAGGACCAGACATAGGGTTATTTGACGACCCACGAAAACTGCCCAACCCAAATCGTCCGCACCTATTTGGGTTGTTTCGTATAGTTGTTAGGGTCGGATGCGGGTTAGGATTTTTTTTCCTGTTTTGCGAGTCGTGGGTTTTATCCACATCTGCACTCATCCGCCCGCATATGTATACATTGTTTACCTTATACATTTTTTGGAAAGTGAATATAAATCAATTAACTGATTTTAACCTGTACTTATGGTTTGTTTCCTTTTGGAAGTAAATTCGATAGATAGGTTGTAATTTAGTTGGGATAAATCATTTGGAAAATAATGATTTCATGATAAGAAATATGTGATTTTATAGTCCAAAATAATATTTAAAAAAATGGGAAGAAAAGTCCCAAAAATAATATTTAAAAAATGGGGAAAAAAAAGCCCCAAAATAAAATTTTAAAGGAAAAACTCAATTCGCAAACCATCTGCACATTCGTGAACCTTATTTGCACAAATCACAATCCGTATTGTGGATTATTACAGATTCAATTTTTCCTGAACCATAAATATGTAGACAAATCCAAATTACAAATCAAACCGTCAAAAACTGATCCACAAATATCCATGTGTAAAACAATTGTAAGGATTAAAAAAGATGTTGTACCCTATTTGCAAGAAAGAGCGTGCAGCGTGCAATAAACCCCTCAATTTGGGAATTTGTCTAAAAGTTAAAAGTGAACTTTTAATTTATTTTGAGTTACATATTTCTTTATTTTTTTATAATTTTTTTTAAAAAGAAAAAAGTTAAGAAAAAATAAAAAATAAATTTTTAACCAACTTCTCAAAACAACCCTCTAAACAATTTGGAAGCGTGACCTCTCAATTACATTCCTTTTATATACTTATTATGTAATTGTACATATATATTTATGCAATATTTATAGTATTTTTATGAGTTAATTGATGAAAAGTCTAAACCTATTTAATAGCCATAATTAGCGTTAGGTAAACATCTAAGTGACTCTGAGTTCAAAAAATTTACATAGATAAATACTTAATACTCATTAAATTTATAAATATTTATATAAGCATTACATTATTAAAGGGGTAAAGCACCAATAAATCTCAAATTTAGAAATGTTAATCCATTTAGTCCCGAAAGTTTTTGTTGGACTAATAGGTCCTATTTTCCAAGAAACTTACTATAGACATTTTTTAGATTTCTCTTCTTTTCAAACATCAAACATTATTCATCTAACATCAAACATTAGATTTCAAACATCGTTGAAAATTACAATAATGTTTCAAACATTAGATTTCAAACATCTAATGTTCATCAGATTTCAATAATGTTTGAAATTATAGAATGAAACATTTCAATAATCTAATGTTTACCATCATGAACATCAACATCAGAACATCATGAACAAATATCGTGAAAAATTAGATTTCAAACATCAAAAATTAGATATCAAACATCAGATTTCAAATATCAAAAATTACAATAACGTGAAAAATTACAATATTTGAAATCAGATTTCAAACATCAGATTTAAAACACCGTGAAAAATTACAATAATGCTTCAAACATTAGATTTCAAACATCTAATGTTCATCAGATTTCAAACATCTAATGTTCATCAGATTTCAATAATGTTTGAAATTGTAGAATGAAACATCAGATTCATTTACCATTATGAACATCAGATTTCGATAATCTAATGTTTACTATCATGAACATCAACGTCAGAACATCATGAACAAAAATTATCTAATGTCTGTTGTTGATATATGTTTGATGTTTGGTGTTAAACCATTTGATGTTCAATGATGTTTTGGGTAATTTTTGAACATCAAACATCAACAAAAAAATGTGTTCAAGCGCATTCAAAATATGTTTGATGTTAATCCATTTGATGTTCGATGATATTTTGGGTAATTTTTGAACATCAAACATGTCACGACCCACTCCCTGTACCCAAGGGTTAAGCATCGTGATGGCCAGTAACTAAGGTTACCTCCGGCCAATTCTAAACAAATTAATAAATGCGAGCGAAAGAAATATTTAAATAAGGGTACCAAAATAATCACTGGAGCTTCTATTTTTATTACAAAATTTATTGACCAAAAAGGCTGATATTGACATATAAAAATATCATAAAAACACTGTATGTGTTTATTCTGCAGTCCCGCATCTAAGACTTTCCAAAAGCTATTTCCTGAAAATTGGTAAACAACTATAAATAGATGGCAGAGTGAGAAATATTATACCAAGAGTATAAGAGGCACGAAATAACCATGGATCGTTAGTTAGACCAAAACATTTAAGATAACTTAGTCGGAACAAATAATCTCTTATTGGTAACCAAATCATTTAAGTAGCAGAACTGAAATACAGAAGTTATGTAACCACAACCACGGTACCGACAACCACAAAGGTCAACATCTGGCGCACAAATAGCCATGGTATTATTACCCCCAAGCAAGGGCCACGTGAATATAAGCCACAGTATTGTTACCCCTGGGCGAGGGCCACATGAACATAAGCCACCCTGATGCGAGGGCCACATGAACATATGCTTTCTGATATTGTTACCCTTTTGGGCGCGAGAAACACGAATATACCAGTAACAAAACGCGGAGGAGCCAACCGCGAGCCGTTATTGCAGTAAACAAGCGAAGTCAATGATTATTTAAGTCCCTCAAGGCATGGGACTCCCGTAGTGGTACTTACAAAACATAATTCTTTAGAAGGTCATAGCCAAATATTCTTTAAAATATAAACAAACATATCCATAGGTTTCCTTTTAAGCAAATAGGGTTCAGAAATAAAACCACGTAACTGAAACCTTTATAAAATATAACTTTTATTAATATATAAATAAAACATAACTTGTGTAAAACAGATTTTGGTAAGTCAAAACATAAGTAAAATATATTTTGATAACTCAAGGTATAATATAACTCACCTTAAATTTAATACCTTACTCTTCCTTTTCATTATCAAAGACCCTTTCAATTTCCATTATTCTTTCCTTTCTTTTCTTCTTTCCTTCTTTTTTCTTTTCTTCTTTCTTTTCCTTTCTTTCATTCTGTTTCTTCTTTCATTTCTTGGTCAGCCGAATCACCTCCCTTATATAGGGAGGTGAGGCCATCCACAGCCCAACACGTGGCCAGGGTCACTTTCGATAAGATTTAATTTATAATTATATAGATTCATTCTTATCCTTAATAGATATTTAAGATAATTACCTTTTGACCTAATATTTTAATATAATTATATAAATAAATTAATTCTTAATTAAATTATACTTTATCTTATACTAACAGAAAATTAATTATTTACTTTAATACCACACTCATTATTATTATTATTATTATTATTTATATTATCTATATTATTATTATTTATACTTTGACCCCTAAACTTTTAATAATTAAATTATTATACAAAATTACACATAATAATATATAATAATTTATATATTTTCCAAACTGAGATTAAATAATATTAGTATAAATTCTACAGAATAATTAAAAATCTGGGTTGTTACAATACATCAACAAAACATCATCAAATCAGATCAACATCAACAAAACATCATCAACACGGTGATGTTCTACCCTCAAATCGGATCGAATATTGGATCTGTGATGTTCTTCAACACAGTGATGTTCTTGAATGTCGGATCTGTGATGTTCTCCCTCTGCAGGTGCAAACTCTTCAACCTCTCCAGAATCCCCCAAATTCAATCACATACACATCTCTCTATACCTATATATCTACATCCATGAATCTACAAATGAGGAAAAAATCAAAACTTATTGGGTTTTGTTCACTGATCTCCAAGATCTGTGTTAGTGTTTTTCTGGTTACGGGTGGCGCCGTCACAGGGTTACTCTAGCCTTATCGTGATGTTGTTGTTGTTCGATTTGTACCCAATCTGATGTTTAGATTTGTTGTCTCTTTTGTTTTGCTAGTATTTTCAATCTAGAATGGTGAATGGTGAAGTATTTTTATGAATGGTGAAGTATGATTGTTTGCAAGAATGGTGAAGTATATGCGATTGATGAGAGAGGGAGACAGATGAGGAGTTTCTGATGAAGATCGAAAACATTAACACGAAAAGAAACATATTTTTATTTTATAAAAATTTTAAAAGAGGAAAAAAATTAGGTTAATGTTTGGACGAAGAAAAATGAATAATCTTAATGTTGTTTTGATGATGATGTTTGATGTTGTTTGATGATGATGTTGTGAGGTTTGATGTTGTTTTGATGATGATGTTTGATGTTGTTTTGATGATGTTGTTGTGATGTAAAAAAAGGACTAAATGGTTTATAAAAAAACACTCAGGACTAGATGGAGTAACATTTTCCCATATGGGACTTATGCGTAATTTCTCCTTATTAAAGTTGGCTAATGTTATTATATTGTACAGCTGAAACTTGTTTTTTACCCTATGTTCAATTTTATTTACTGATAAGATTATTTACCTAATGCTTTTTGGACAAGTTCTAAAGTTTTTACATGAGAAATGACTCTTCTCCATACTCATATCCTCTATACTTTTTCATATTTCATTTTTGGAGCTCAATTCTAGATTTATAATAATAATCTAAACTGTTCATCTTGTAAATCTCACAATGAAGACCGTTTGTACAAAAAATCAATTTCATCAGATATCGATAAATACATAAACAAATCATCTTTTATTTTATAAAATAAAAGGTTTAAGTTTAACTCACAATTACTGTCCATTTAAAAAAAAAAATGCAATTTATTTAAGTATTTAATGATATCTAACGAAACTAATTTTTTACATAACTCATCTAATTATTGAGATTACAAGATGAACAATTTAAATTACCATCGTGGGTGTAGAGTGGAACCTAAAAAATGAAATATGAAAAAGTATGAAAATGAGCTATCCCCAAATTGTAAAAATCGAAAATTGACATACTAACAAAAATGGGGGAAAAAATGTTTGGGAATAGTCAAAGAGATCTCAATTTCTATTGAGTGTGAATGCTTTTCTGTTGGTAGTGTTTTTTTTTTTTTTTTGGACGTGGCTACGGTTATGAGACCAACCTGCTTTTTCTAATGAAAGATTTATACATTGTAATTTAAAAATGAACAGTTCGAATTATTGAGATAAAACTCCGTCATAGGTCTCACAAGCCCAAATAGTAGTTTTCAGTCTAGAAAGTAGCCTGGAGACAAGTTGTCCTCTTTTTTAAAACAAACCATCAATTTTTTTTAGTAATAAAAGCCATAAATTGTTTTAAATAACTTCTTTTTTTTTGGGGTTCATTTTTACTTTTTTACTTTTTTTATCTCAACTTTCGTTATTTATTCTCACATGTTACTATTAATTGTCGCCTACTGGTTGGAAAATTGTCGGAAAAGTCACTGGCAACCAATGACGACAGTAGACGGATGGACAAATAGGTGATAATAATATAGTGTTTCAAATTATTGTTGTTCTTGTAGATAAAAAAATAATAAAATCTAAGACAATTGCCCTAAAAGTTTTAAATTTGAACTGCTGGCTGACTGCCCTAAAATAAACAGTTCTTTTAAAAAGAAAAAGCGAGGTTAATATGTGATCGATAATTTTGCCCGAACCAACTCAGGAGAAAAGTTTAGTAGGAATTTCTATCAAATTTCTTTAAGGGAATGTTAGAGCATTACAAATGGGATAGTTAAATTTTTGTGTGTTTATCATGTGTATTTTTTTTTTTTTTATATATTTATAATTGGGTGTCTCAATTAGTTTGCGGCCCTCTCGATTAATTTTATGGTCATGAAGTTAACGATCGGATAAATCTCCAATAACCTTTGAAGTGATTCAAACTAAAATTCTTAAATTTTATTCTTAAATCTTTATCGTTCGGCTAGCTTCTTGAGGTTATGATAACATGTGTATTAACTGGTAAAAGTAAAATTTAATTTTGTATGTACGTTAATTTATAATTCAATAACACTTCAAAATTATGATTCATATAATATTTTAGTAGATTTTTGAATCATCAGATTTTCCACATTGAACTAGCCTTGAAGAATCACTCCACGGGTCAACATCAATAATTGGTATTCCAGCAGAAAAAGACAAAATCTGTAGAAGATAAGACTTCTCCTCAGTTATCAAAAAAATGCACGCCAAAAGAAGACAAAAGATTCTTTAGATATTTGTGTCTATAATTATTTGAGTCTGTCGGTGATAAAGATTTTCCTTCACTCACTACTTTAATAGAGTAGATAACCCCCACCCTGCTCCATTAAAGAAAAGCTGTGAAAATCTGTCACGACCCAAACCCGCCCTTATGGGTTTAGTATCAGTAATCGCGATGTCAAGTGATTCTAGAAGGCCTACTTATGATGAAACGATAACCTGATCACGTAGGGGTTGGCGAAAGCCAAAACAGTAGTAAAAGATGTCTAATGAGCTGTGACAATCTGCATACAAAAAGACTTTTCTGTAACATGTTCATATTCATAAGCAAAACAGTATATACATACATCATATACAGACATTCAGGTTAGGGACCAAATCCCTACCATAACAGTACAATGCCAGTCTAGACATTTATTACAGAACAGAGGCAAAATGGGGAAATCTAAAACCCCTAAAATAGCCTTGACTTGGCAGCACTTGGAACCTCGAGGTGGGGCACAATGGTTGGCTTGACAAAAAGGGATCTAACCCAACGCTCTTAACTCCGATCCGATGCCTAGACACCTATATATAAATATAAACAGTGAGCTAAAACCCAGTGAATAACAAATGTGTAAAGGGGTTAAGAATGAATGTCCTTTCAGCTATTAAGTAGTCATATCAATCATTTAGAAACCATAACAGTTATACGTGGTACATCCCATAGCAAAAGCGATGCAGATGGGTCTAACAGACCGAGCGATCGATTGATGGCCATCATAACGATGTGATAGTGGTTCCAACATGGGAACCGACAGAGATCTCTATGACAAGAAAGAATATAATACAAGAATAAAGAAATTGCTATGGATACCACAAATACAGTTTACAAATAGGACAAACATTCATTCATTAAACAATAACGTTTCAGTAAACAGAACAGTTGATCATTCAGAAAATATTCATAATTGAACATATCTTTACAACATTGTTACTCACAAAGCACTGGGCTATAAGCAGTTAATGAGCATCCTTGGATGCCAACCCTACACAGTTACAGAACGAACACACACTAAGTTACATACTTGGGAATCAACAACTTAGTCCCTATCTTGATTCGATGTGGTTCTACATCAATATCCTCATTAAGATGCCTTAAACTAGGCCTAGGAATGCCTAGGATGAAATGAGGATGTAAAGATGTATTTTAAAACACTTTTCAAAATTTTCAGAAAACAGGGGTCTCCCTCGAGCGTGGCTTTCTACGTTCGAGCAGACATGCAGACAAAGGATTTCCGCTCAAGCGTGACTTCCTTCGCTCGAGCGGATTGTAAACTCAAGCAAAAGTACATGATGAATGCAATTCACGCTCGATGGGCACTCGACCTCCGCTCGAGCGTGAGACACAAGTCCTCGCTCGAGCGTACATTCCCTCGCTCGAGCGCACTGTAAACACATGAAAAGTACTAGATACACGCATTTTACGCTCAAGCGTTACTTTCCCCGCTCGAGCGGGATGCATGTACTCAGAGTGTACGCTCGAGCGTGAGTCCAAAATCTGGAATTTTCAGATTGCACCTCCAAGCTCAAATTCAACATTTAAAGCATCAAATTCGATTTTTTTGGGCCAATTTTTTGGAAAACACTTTAAAACTCATAATATGACATGTTTCAAAGATCAATTTGCAAAATTAAATCCCAAAGGTAGTTCAATTAAACACAAATCCAAACAAAACTTCATGAGCATAAGGTATATGTACATGCAAGTGTTCAATTGAAACCAAAGCTTCAAATACTTGGTCAAATGAGTCAATTCACTCAAAAACATGATGAATTCATGGACCATAGCTAGAATATAGCCATGCATGTGAGGATTTCCATGAAATCAACCTCAAAACTCAACAATGTGTACATGCATGCATGATTTAGCTACTCAAATCAACTCTTTAAACCAATTCTTGACTTAGATCAATAATGACTCATGAACCATGCAAGGACCAACTTGAATTCATAAACTAAAGGAATAATATCCTACCTTAGGTCCTCAATTTCAAGTCTAGAAGCTCAATAATGCAATCTACTCTTCAATTCTTCTAATTCTCCAAGCAATTCTTGTTGAACTCAAGTTTCTCCTATCTCTCTTTCTCCTTTTTCGGTTTTGGCTTAGGAAGATGGATGAAAATGATGCCAACACATAACATTGGTAGTAAACAATGGCCTAGGATTGTCCACTAAGTGACAATTTCGTAAATAACTTGAACTAATGTAGTTTAACATTATTTAATCTAATTTAATCATTCCAAATCAAATTTAAATTAAATCTACCATAAAATCACATAAATTCTAATTAACATATAACCTTAATCAATTTCAGATTCGGTTGCCGATAAGGCCTTCGATTTGCAGCTCAAAACTTAAAACATGAACAGATCAATCAATTAATAAATAGATAGAAATGCAATCAAATAACATACTCATGCAATCAGTTTAGGATTTCATCCTAGTCAGTTACTTATTATGTTCAGTCACAGTTTATAAATTTCAAGAAAATTATGGATAAAGGCAAAAAGGTCAATGAAGAGCTAGACCTGACTTGCAATCAAATTTACTGAATATTTTTGCTGTTTGTATTCTATATATGAGTTGATCTTTATCTGGTATATTGTATTTATCATCTTCTGTATTATCATTTAATCTTTTATAATTTATAACCATTCTAGCCTTTCCTCTTTTTTATCTCTGCATGATTTCTGACCATAAATGTAGCGCTCCTATGCGGACTATTACTAGGTCTAATTACTCCTAAAGCTAGTAACTCCTTAATTTGTGTTCTAAATTCTTCTATATTTTCTAGCGTATGATCTATTTGTGCTGATGTAATCCTGTAATTTTTATTTTTTATATCCAAGCTAGCTAATACTTTATTTCTTTTCTAATATTTCATTCCATGTTCTCCTAAAATCTCTATTGTTTCAGCTAATCTTATTATTTCATCTAAATCATTTTCTGTTCTTCTGTATACTGGTTTTTTCTTTAATTTTCCTATTTTTGCAAAAATTAATTCTAGGTTAACTGTTTGTTGAAAATCTTCTAAGTTTCAATAGTCTCCCTTATCTTTAAAATCAAATTCTTCTAAATTCTCTAGTTCATAATTTTCTATATCTAAATTTTCTAAAGAAGTATTTGCTATCTCATCAGGTATATATTTTTGGGCTAGCTCGGGAAAATGTTTCTACTAAGAAATAAAAAAAAACTAGCGAGAACGGAATCTACTCCTATGGTACCACTACGCTTCGCATGCAACTCTGATGAATGAGCTATGGTGCTAAGGGCATATGTTGTGAGTGTATGTACAGTTCGTTTGAAAAAACTAATGTTGTTTTAGCTGATAAATATACCGCCTTGTAGGCTAAGTATGAAGTTAAGTCCTAAGATGAAATGATGATTTTGTCAGGTATTTCCAATCCAAACTTGAGGTAATGAGAACCATTCTATATGTTGAGTTCGAGAACCTAGGTGATGAAAATTAATTTGTGCGCCATTGATGCAATGTGTATATATCTGTTTAGTGCCATCGGCTATACTGACTAAAGCTAGGGTTGTTAAAGCTGTACTCCATCCTGGTGGAACTATATGCTGTTCAATATATGACTTACTGGCTCCGGTATCTATCATGGCATCTATACTGTGATACCCATGTTCC
The DNA here is from genome assembly GCA_025200525.1 of Camellia lanceoleosa. Taxonomy (NCBI): domain Eukaryota; kingdom Viridiplantae; phylum Streptophyta; class Magnoliopsida; order Ericales; family Theaceae; genus Camellia; species Camellia lanceoleosa. Next base: position 24,666,176 of record CM045763.1, read on the forward strand.
GTAATTTGTTAATTGATCCTTAATATGAGTATGATTATGTGTCTAATATGATTTTGTGTGCCATTATGTGAAAATATGTGGTTTTGAATTTCTATCTGTTCACCGTAGGAATATCTGTTTAATTATCTACTTTGGAAATTTAATTGAAGGCCTTATCGGCCATAGAACCCGAAATTGATTGCGTCATTGTGATTGGCATAATTTTTAGAACCTACGGTGAAGTTTAATTGAAAAATTGATTCGGACCAGATTAAATTGATTAAACTAATGAATTAGTACCCAATTATTTATTATTATTAAATAAATGTTAGTGGGGCTTGTTGTATGAAGGCACTACACTCTCCTTTAACTCTTTTGAACTCAAAAGTCAAAGATAGACAATTGTGTGAGAGAGAGAGAGAGAGAGAGAGAGAGAGAGAGAGAGCCGGCCATAGTGAGAGAAAGTGAGAGAAATTGTGCAATTTTTAACTCAAGCTTGGATATTTGAAGTCTAGTTCAAGGATTAACCATAGATTAGGCTTCTAGGTAAGCATTGATTCTTGAATTCATGAGTTTAAGGTGTAATCTTGTGTGTTCAAAGTTGATTAATGGTCAAGAGCATGTTTTGAATTTGTTTTGTTGAATTAGAAGACCACATATGCATGCATGTATGTAATTGTTTGGAATTTGCATAATTGATCTCGAATTACATGATTCATGTTGCAATTTGGTTGAAATCCATGTAAATTTGTAATTGAAGCTCATGTATAATCACCATTAGTATCATCTAAGTTGAGAATGGGAGCTAGACATCACATGCATGTACAATCTATGAAAATAAGAGCTTTGAATGCATAAATGTGTATGTTAGAATTGAGTTTGGTGTTAATTTGAGCCATGCATGTGTTAAATCTTTGAAATTGAGCTCCATGATGATGTGTTTTGGTGTTTATACCATGTTAGTACAAGTATGTGTGGAATTGGAGCTATAAAAAGCATGAATTGTTAGTTGAAAGTCGAAATGGAGCTCAAGAACACATTCTGGGTTTTCCAGAATTTTGAGGTCCGCTCGAGTAGGAGAACCTCTGCTCGAGCGTAAATTTCGTGCTCCCAGTACTTTTTGCAGACTTGGTGTCTGCTCGAGCGGGGTATTTCACGCTCAAGCGGGGAACTTTGTAGACAGGCCTTCCGTTCGAGCGTCCTGTTTCACGCTCGAGCGTATTTTTCATGCAACCAGTACTTTTGCAGGCCTTAAGGGTCCACTCGAGCGAGGACCCTGTTTCCCGAAATTTTGTTTTCGTACCCTGTGTTTTGTTTTCCGTTCTCTTTCACTTGCAAACACTCTTAGGCATGCATTAAGCACTGTAATTGAATTAAAGATATAAGAATGAAGCCTAAAGAGGAAAATGCGAATTAAAGAACGGATTAAATTAATTGTGACTCATATGTGTTATGTGATGTGTAGGGTCAAGCTTCAGGGCAAATCCACAAGCCGATCACTGTGAGTAATATTTGACATATGTTATTGTCCAATTGCTACTTCTATGTAAAATAGTTTGATCTGAATGTTTGAAAGGCTTAAATGCCAATCTGATATGACAAGTTTGAGAGGCTTAAATGCCAGTCTGATATGACAAGTTTGACATGCTTAAATGCCAGTTTAAAAAGCTTAAATGCCAGTCTGATATGACAAGTTTGAAAGGCTTAAATGCCAGTTAATATGACAAGTTTGGAAGGGCCGAAAGGCCAGTCTGATACGAAAGTTTGATAAGGCCAAAAAGGCCAACCTGATATAAACGTTCAAAAAGGGCCAAAGGCCAGTTTGACATGAATGAATTAGGCCAAAGGCCGTCTGATGTATAATGTTCCGATGTATTTTCTTTATTTGATATTATTCACTGGGCTTTCGCCCACGCTCATTCATGTGCTTTGTAGGTGAGCCAAGAGAGGTCCAGACCCAGCCCCAGTAAAGTCTAAGTGGATCAACATAGGTTTTGGAAAGTCAGCCATCGTGTCTCACGCACGAGACCCATCTTCGCCTTTTTGTTATGTAATTATATTTTGTCATGTTGGCGAAGTTTTGTATATGTCTGTATATAGTTATATGGGTTGACTTAGTTTTGAATGATCCTGTCTGTACAGAACTTGTTGATACTTTAATTATGTTGTGAGTTATTAATGTTTATATGTATAACTCGTTTGACGTGTCATATAAGCACAGCTCTAAGGACAAAGTTTTTAAATTGCTTCCGTTTGGCCCTCATTCACTCTGTTAAAATACGTATGGTTTGGTTTGAGGCCGTAGGTAATCTCGCGATTACTGGCCGGTTATGTTCTTAACCCACGGGGGCGGGTTCGGGTCATGACATATACTAAGGGTTTTTTCTACAAATTTAATTACACAAGAGATCTCAACTAAATTTGGCTTGGGTATAACAGGATAATTAAATGGTAAATATGTATTATCTGGTTGTGCTTGAGAGTATTGACTAAAGGGTTAAGAATCAACTAGGTTGACTAATTCTGAAGAATTTATATGTTCTTCAATCAGTTTATCTTTTAAAGGGTATTTATTGTGAAATTGTCCTAGCTGCTGTTTAAGCTGTCTATTTTCTAGTTCTAAACATTCTATGTCAAAATTAGTTTTAGTTTCTATCTCATGTATTTGAAGTTTCTGTTCTCTTACTTGTATTTCTAATTTTCTAATTGTTAGATGTAATTCTCTGTTTTCTATGCTATGATCTTCTAGTATCTCGTTGTTATTTCCTAATGTTATCTTATGTGTTATGTTTAATTTTTCTAGACAGACTATATAATAGGCTATACTGCATAATAAACACTGAGCTCCTTTATTTTTACTTGAAACCAATTACAATAACTGCATCTAGTAGTATCAAATCCTAGTCCTGTTTGAAAATTATGCTGACATTCAGTATCTACATTACATTCCATCATAAAGAAAGTATCATGAGAAGAAGTCATTCCTATTTCTTAGTTGAATTGTCCTAAAAGATTATCTACATCTGTATCACTTTCTGAATCACTATCTGAACTTATGACTTCTATTTTATATTCAAAATCACTGACTATACTATACACTTCTGAATCATCACTGTTTATGCTAATTGTATCTTCTGGTAAGTCTTCTATAATATGTAATCTTTCTATCTGTTTATTAGTGTTAGGCCTTTGTCTTGTTGGGCAGTTTTTTGCAAAATGATTGGGTTCTCCACATATAAAACAATTGCATTTTTTACTGTTGGGTTTTCTAACATATCTTTGTTTTCTTTTATCTCTTTCTTCTTTGAGTAGTTTCTTATAATTTATTCTATTAAAAGTTCTACTCTTTCTAATAAATTTCTATTTTTTCCATGGTTTTCTATGTTTTTTCTTCCAGTATTTTTCTTTTCTATATTTTTCATATTTTTTGTATTTTGTCTTATTATATTTATCTTCATATTGCCGGGGAGTATATATTATATTGCTACAAAAATCATAATTTTGTTTTTTCAAATCTTTCTGTATTTTAACCTCTATACATTTTTCTCTGAGCTTAAAAAACGTATAAACTATTCTAGGTCCTATTCCTAAAGTTCCTCTTATTTTTACTTCCCCTGAGGCTATTTTAGCTGGTAAACTTGCATAATAGACTGACCATTTATTTTCTATCTCTCTTTCTAGTTCTCCGGGTAATTTTCTAAAATATTTATTTCATATTTCTTCATCAAAACTTTTTCCAGTTTTAGCTGCTATGGCTAAGTATTCTTTACTAAAAGGTACAATATATTTCCAATTTCCTAACGTTATCTGATCTAACTCTGTTAATGCTATACTTTGAGCGGAATCATTTCTTCTAGAAAGGTCATATCCTATAAGTATTTCTTTTATAAAACTAGTAAAATTCCATGGATTATCTCTTAATTCTTTAAGCTGTTTAATTGTTTCTTCATATTTTCCTTTAAAAGTTAAATAAATATTATAAGTTGAATCTCTTAAAAGTGTCTCCATATATTCCCACATATCCGTTGATTCAAAGGGATTACTCATCCATGCCTTTACCGCATCTTTTTCCCATTTTTCTATTACTTCCTACCATACCAGAGGGTCAAATCTGGCTAAATCTAAAAGGGTTCCTTGATTATTAACTGGCTGTAATTGTATATTCATATCTGGTTGTCTACGCTTTCCATGAAATCTATAGCTTTTATTTGAATTTGCTTTACTACGTTCTGAACTAGCTAATGGTCTTCTTCCTCCTACTGCATAATGCATTGGTTCTACGGGATCTTCTACAGTTGGTTATGGGTTACTAGTTCCTGTGCTTTCTGTATTCATGTAAAAAGTATCTTCTAAATTAGATTGTTTTGGTATTCTAAATATTTTGCTAGGATATATTTTATCTTTTATGATATCATCTACATATTTAGTATGAAATTATTTGTCTAAAAATGATACTGCTTCATCATGGGTATCTCCTCTGGCTAAGTATTCGAAGTATCTAGCATCTAATATTTTGTTCATATCGATTAGGGTGAAATTCTCTAAATTTATCTCATCAATATTATATATTTTATTTTGTGATATTATTTTTTCTTCTGTCATCACATAAAGCTGGTTTATTTCACTACGATTATCTTAATTTTCTTTCCTATCTATACTACTAAATTCATCATCTTTAGATTTTTCTGGTGCTACATAAGTATACTGAGTAAATCTTACTACATAGCTTCCATCTACTCTTTGATATAATAAAGTATCTTGAGGGGCTAATCTCTTTTGTCCTAGAAAATCTCCTAGTTTCCAATCTAGTGCTGCATTATCTTCGGAATGATGGTAGTGCTTTTATTCCTTTTGCGCCTAATAACTTAACTATCTGATCGTTAGTAAGTCTATAATGAGTGTTGCTTTTTGAAACTGCTAAGCCTAAAAATCCAGTGCAAACTAATAAATTTTTTTCTCCTTTTTTTCATGTTGTATCCCCTACTTTTTATCCCTATTTTTATCTTTTCATGAAAGGTCGAAGTTGGTAATAGGAAATCTGGTGTAAAATAAACTATTCCTCCTTTTGAATTCATATCTAATTCATAACTGCCTAAAATACTTTGTCCTACATCATTAAACCTATCATCATAAAGATATACAAAAACTTTAGTTTCTAAATTTTCTCTAGTTAAAGCTTTAACTCCTACTACAACTAATCCTAAGTGGGTCATTTTAAGGTGTTCATTTACTGCATATTTATAGCTTTCTCTATCTATTAAATTTAGCTCTATTTTTTCATCTTCATGGGTTACACTAATCATTTGTTCACCATAATGTTTAAATAAATATTGTTTTTTATGAATCTTACCTAGCTTGTACACATATTTGGCTGGAATTAATTCTAACTTTTCCTTCTTAAATTTTTCTATTTGTTGTTCTACATCTATAAATTCTTCCATTTTAACATCTTCATCCTCATTACGCTTTTTGCTACTACTTCCTTTTATTAGTTGTTTAAACATTTTTATTTTCTGTAAGTTCTACAAACAGGTTTCCTTGGTAATTTAAGCTTTTCAAAATATCTAGCTATATCTTCTTTGTTTATCTAAGATTGGGGTTTGTTTACCTGTCCTTCTATTTCTTTTCCTTTTTGAAGTATTATTCTTTCTAAAGAGACTAAACGATTTTCTAAGCTGTGTAGCTGTTATGATATTTCTTCAAATTTTTCATGCAATCTGATTAGAAATAAAATTTCTATATTATTTTGTCTTATTGATATTTTATCTGACTGATTTATTCCTTGATAGGTACTGATTCCTTCTGGGTTATTATGAAAATCTTCTGCTTGTTTTAAAATAATCTGGTAATCTCTATTAGCTTTTTTATCACTACTCATAAACTAAGATCTTATTAGTTGTTCTAAAATTTCTAATTTTTGTTTTAAATTATCTTGAATTTAGTTGATTTGTTCTATTTGATTAGCTATTTGATTGATCTGGCTATGAGTTTGTTCAATTAGTTTTTTAAATTCTAACTCTATTTGTTTTGAGCTGCTAGTATTTATAGCTGAAATTAAAGTTTCTATTTCTAGTTTCGTGGGATATTTTTCTAAATTTAAATCTGTTCGTTTTTGTAAAATTGAACTACACTGGTCTTGGATATAATCTAATTTTTTATCTTGATCTTTAATTATACTACGATTATTACGGAGATGATCTATAGATGAAATAAAAAGGTTACTAATTTTATCTATGTCCTTTTTAATATTTTCTTTAAAATTAATCTAATAATCTATGATACTATTTAACTGAGAATTATGTTCACTATGAAGTTGATGTGTAAAAGTTCCTTCAAAGTTACAACGAATTTATTTTTATTTATGCTAAGACGATGATTATAATTGCTGAGTTCTAAATCTAAATATTCTACTCTTTTCGTACACAAAATTAAATCATACTTTAAAATTATTACAAGCTACTATAATATGAAATTTATAAGTAAATTGTCCAAAAATAAAAACTACTCTATTTCCATAAACAAAATGCATAAACTAACTTAAACTGTCCTAAAACCGAACACTGCTCTGATACCAATTTTTGTGGAGGGTGAGTTAGTGGTCTACCACTATTTTGAAATTGGGCTGAGAATTATCTAATTAATTCTACAGTTATGCTAATAGATCTTCAAACTGTTGTATGACTAACTTTAAGGCTTCTTGTTTTACAATTATCTGTCTGTTTATTTGGGAAATTTTTAAACTGTAATTTTCTAGGGATCTGCCAGAAGCTAATGATAAGAGAAACTGATATCTTAATTTTTGATCTTCTAATTCTTGTATAAGCTCAATACTGGTTCTGATTTTAATCCTAAGTTCTTCTTCTAATGGCATATAATTTTGATTTTTTAATTTCTTTTATGAACAATATTTCCTTAATATTTCTACTCGGGTTGCTCTCCTTTTATTCTAAAATTCTTTTTCTTTGGCAAAAACTATTTTTAGGCAATGTTTGTTTTCATTACATGTACTCCTATCTTGAAGCTAAGCCTCGTTCAACATAGTATAATTTTATTTTTTATTTTTTACCTTTCCCCTTCTTCCTACAATTTGTCTTCCAACGCCTAACCACGGCTCACGCGGGCTCTTCAGCTAAGGTCACTTAGTAATGAAATAGAAAACAGCAGATACTACGATGGTGCAAAGCATGTAATATTAATGAGCAAACAAGTATTCCATAAACTTAATTTTTCCAAAAAGAAAATAAATTTTTAAAATAGAAGAGTTATCCTTTTGAAATATTTAAGGAAAAAGAGAGACTACTCATATTTCATATTAATAAGAAATATACTTACAAAGATTATATTACAGACTCTAAAATTCTGAAAGGCTTGATATACTTAAAGTTTTTTTTAGAAGGGTTGAAAATTTTTACAAAACAGAGTGAAGGGAAATTTTTTCATTCTGCCTCTTTCTTTGGCATGAATGCCAATTTATACAACACAAAGGGAAGATAAAAACAAAATTCCAAATCTATGCCCAACATTTTACGTCTAAACTTTTTCAAAAGTCCAAAACCTATTGAATCTATTCAAGCCTAGTCTTAGGCTTTTCTAATAAAGACAAGGTTATATGTATATAATTATATATCTATATTGACAAGATTTCTACGGATAAAAACAAGTAGAGGGTTTGGATAATGATGTCGGGTATTGTTTTGGGCCCCATCGTACATTATTTAATCCTTTCTTTTTTGATATTATAATTTATTACAAGATACGTGTAAAGATTTTCACAGGTTTTTCTTAATGGAGCAGGGTGGGGGTTATCTGCTCTATTAAAGTAGCGAGTGAAGGAAAATCTTTATCACCAACAGACTCAAATAATTACAGACACAAATATCTAAAGAATCTTTTGTCTTCTCTTGGCGTGCATTTTTCTAATAACTAAAGAGAAATCTTATCTTTTACGGATTTTATTTTTTTCTGTTGAAGTATCAATTATTAATGTTGACCCGTAGAGTGATTCTTCAAGGCTAGTTCCTCGTGAAAAATTTAAAGATTCAAAAATCTACTAAAATATTATATGAGTCATAATTTTAAACCATGCTAACTGCATCAGTTCAAATCAATACACACTTTAACCATGAAGCTAACAAAACATTTAACACACCGTTGAAGAGGTTGAGTGTGCCGACTCTAATAAACATTTAGACTGGATATGACAATTGCCTTTTTTGTATTTTTTGGATTTTTTTTTTTTGAGTGTTTTAAAAAAATTGATGCATTTAGCACTTGTTAATTTTTTTATTATTATTATTTTTTTGATTAGTGGAAAATTGAGTTTTTAAATTTTTTTAATTTTACCCAAACAAACTTTTTTATTTTGGCTTATTTAGCCAAAAAGAAAATAAATTTTTAACTTTACACAGACAGGGCCTTAATAGTTGCAAAGCATGAGTCTCAAAATTAATTGAAATGTACCTGATTATTAGAAAAAAATAATTGCAAGCATGAATGTCTATTTCAGCCATGTGTCAGACTCTAAACGACACCAACGAAGCAATATCTAACATGGCCACAATTGAAATGGTGGTTTACGTGTTACCAAGCAGAGACATCAAATATATATATATATATGTGACATCTTCATTTTTATTTAAACTATATTTCGCCATCAATATTCATTAAACTATACTATATATTTTGTGACCTGTTATTAATTCTTTGATCAATATATCATATCCATCCATATACCTATCTATAGAAATGTATGTTCAAAAGGCATCATCTACCCGCTCTTGAACAACTAGATACTGCAATTAGAGAAAAGTTATTTGATGTTCTTGAATAATGTTTAAAGTAACGAGTTCTTAAAAATATATATATATATATATATATTTTAAAAGATGTTTATAAAGATTTTTTTCAAAAATAAATATCTATTAAATAAATATCCATCATTTTAATTAACATGAAATGTAGAGTGTTAAAAAATAGATGAATTTTTTTTAAGGTCCCTGGTATTAAGATTTTACAGCATAAAGGATACTTAATATTTTCATAATGTCTAAGGTCCTTCAAGTTGATCCAGAGAAAATTGATCCAGAGAAATTCTGGAAATTTCTCTGGACTTCGGAATTTCTCTCCAGAGAAATTCTGAATTTATCTCTAGAGAAATTTTGAATTTATTTGACTTCGGAATTTCTCTGACTTCGAAATGTGTTTTAACCAAATTTCTCTGACTTCGGAATTTATCAAATGTGTTTTCATAATGTGTATTAACCAAATTTCTCTGACTATGCTGTTTCTTATGATATCAAATGTATTTATCAAATGTGTTTTCATAATATGTTTTAACCAAAATTTTCTGAAGATGTTGAAAGAAGCTTTGGCAAAGCGCAACAGTGAATTGCAAGCTTCCAGGAGTATTTGGTAATGGAACTGAATTTTCTCTGGATTGAGAATTTCTCTGGTAATTTAGCTCACAGAACGCCTATTTCGATTATTTTTTTTTCATTTGAACTGAATTTTCTCTGGGTTGAGAATTTTCTCTGGGTTGAGAATTTCTCTAGAGAAAATTCAGTTCAAATGAAAAAAAATAATCAAAATAGATGTTCAAAATAAAGAGAGAGAAAGCTCCCCCCGGTAACAATGGTGTTCTGTTATCTCCTTCTCCTCATCCATAAGTGAGATTGAGCATGCGAGTTTGTTCTTTCGTAGGTTCATCTTCTCGCTTTTGAAGTTTTGGACCCGATTAAGAGACAGAGATATAGAGTTCTGCTTGGTTTTGCTTGCTTTGAGTTTTGTTGTTGTTGTAATGGTGTTACCATTTTTTAGGGTGCTCTAGGCTGTGTATGGAGGTATCTTCCAAGCAGCTGCCATATCACTCCAGTTATGAGGTGCCACTAGTATTTGTGTAGAGGATATTGCAAGTCTAGACAATGGCCGAGATTAGTCCATCTCTGTTCCAGAGCCGAAATTATACACGTCCGAGGTGGGTCTATTGCTCTTCTTGCGCTGTGATGTGAAGAATGGAACCAAGCAGACAAATCGTTCGCAGAGTTCATACGATGTTACTTGTAAGTGGATTCTCTTGTGTCTATCATCAATCAAGCATATATATACATATATATATATGTATGTATGTATGTATGTATGTTACATTTATCCTTGATTCTGCAAAATTTAGGGTTCAAAAGTCTTCAAATTTGAGTTCTAAATCTATCTCAGGTTCTATATCAATTTGTTTATCACTTGCAGGCAATGTTTTGTAAGAGATTGATTAAGAATGGCAACTAAACCCAAGGCAGCAACTGAAGAGTCAAAAATCGACCTATTCAGAGACAAATTTCTCTAATATATGTTTAGGAACCTTAGATATCAAAAAATAATGTTGTGGATCTTTTCCATTACGAAAAGTGGGAGAGGGACCCTAAACTAATTTTTCCTAAAAAATATGAATTTAAGCATGACTTCTAATCTGAGTTTGTTGTATTGTTTTAATTTTAATTTCTTTTTCAAAGTTTCCTATGACGAAATAGAATCCAAGGGCTAAATTTAATCTTTTAGTTTTATTTGATAAACGTAATTACATGGAATTTGTAATTGATGTTGCTTCCTTATAACTTAAAAAAATAATGACAAATTACCACAATGTATATCAATCACTCAACTACTCACTACCCTCCATCACAAAAAAACAAAAACAAAACAAAAACTACCCTAAATATATTACAAGAAACGTGTCTGTTTATGTAGATTTGGATTTAGGGAATAGATTCCCTTCAGTCTAATCACGTGTTAGAGAATACTATTGAACCTGTGGAAGGTCATCATGGGTTTCGTTTCGATAACCTGAACCGTTCAATCTGTAGAACTCGTCAAGTATTATACATCTATAAAAACTCACATTGATCGGATATCGATAGTTATATGATCAAATCAGTTTTTTATGAAAAAAATGGACGTTGAAAAATAAATGACTTACAAAAATTTGATTTAATCACATAGCTATCTATATCTGATCAACGTGATTTTTTATAAATAAATAATACTCAACGAATTTTACACATTCAACAAGATTATCGAAACGGAACGTGTGGTAAATCTCCACAAACCTAACATTCCAATATGATTACTCATAGGAGGAAAGCCATTGCCTTAGATTTAGACACCTTACCCACAAAGTATGACATCACTTTTCAAACCATTTGTGCAAAGATCAGTAGTTGAAATTGGAATCCATTTTTGTCACATCATAATGGCACCATGCTGTTTGTTTATTGTGCACAACCACCCTGCTGAATTTATGGACTTTCTAACCATTTTTTGTTTCTTAATTATTTAAAATTATATAAATAATTATGCAATATTTACATAAATATTTTAATTTATGAACTTATATTATATTAAGTCTTAATTAAGATTTTTTAAATCTTTAAGTCTCATTAAATTTTGGGAAAATTATTTATAAGTCTTATTAGGGAGACTTATGCTATATATGGTCCTACTAAAAAATTTATGTTCCCATAAGTTCTGTGGGAAGTTTGTTGACACATTTACTCTCAATATTAGTTGTTAATATCATAAATAATAGTAAAACCATATATAGGAAATTGATATAAACGTAATGTAACGTGACACCTACATAAACGTAACGTAACACTTATACATAACGTGACATATCTACATAAATGTAACGTAACGTGACACGTACATAAACATAACGTGACACCTATATAAACGTAACGTGACAAATCTACATAAACGTAACGTAACGTGACACCTATGATTTATGGTACCATTCAATTTTTTTATTAAGTTTAATTATAATATCTTATACGAATCAAATAAACGAAAAACTCTTTTGTCAAACCATTAAAATAAAATTAAAAAAATCTTCAACATTTCCTATAAGATTCTAATATTTTGTAATTTTCGATAGTCCAACTTATTATCATTATAAAATAATAATAATAATTTTTTTTTTTAAAGTATGAAAGTGGATGCCAGGATTTTATAATCTAGGGAGGTGGAATGGCACTGTGAAAAAAATGACATCAGGCACGAGGCGCGGGGGGTCTTGGGGCTCGGAGCTTCGGCGTGGGTTACATTGCATATCTTCTCTCTCATCACACACACACACACACACACACACACACACACACACATATATATATATATGTAATTTTTTGATTTTTTTTTAATCATATTATCATAGATCATATTTATATAAAACGTAATATGACACCAACATAAATCAGTAACATTTTCACATTCAATTTAAAAAAATAAAAACTTATTAATATAGGTGTCACGTTTATGTAAATGTCACGTTACGTTTATATAGGTGTCACGTTACGTGTATATAAGTGTCACATTACATTACGTTTATGTAAGTGTCACGTTACGTTCATATTAGTGTCACGTTACGTTACGTTTATATAGGTGTCACGTTACGTTACGTATATATAGGTGTTACGTCACGTTACGTTTATGTAGGATCTTGTGGAATACATTTTTATGAAAATAGGACTTGAGACTCTATAAGAAATTACACAAGACTTAACCTAGCAGAAGTGTCTGAAAAAGGACTTATAAATAAGTCTCCCTTAAATTTTCAATAGTTAGAATTACCTTTCAAATAATGATTATTTATAAAAGAATATGATGATTTGACATTTATTTTGATTTTCAAGACTTTAAAATATAAACTTTCAAATTGAAAAAACTAAAATAAAAATTAAGTGAAAAAAAAAATATTTTTTTTGAAAAAATTGAAAAAACTGAATTATTTTTTTGTGAAAAACTGAACATTTTGTATCTATAAAGGAGCATCATAATAGAACATTGATGTGCAAAATTATTTTTAAAAAAAACTTTAAAAAAGAAAAAATTGATAATGTTTTCAGTTTTAAAATTAGAAAAAACTGATAATATTCTTGATTTTATTGGATAGTTGAACCAAACCAATAAGTAGAAGGACAAAAATATTTAATCCCATGTTCTATTTATTTTTTTTAATCAATTAGCTAAACAATTATCTGAAATATTACTATACAAAATTGATAACGTTGTTAGTTTTAAAAATTAGAAAAAAACTGATAATATTCTTAATTTAACTAAACAGGACTCATTGGTTCAAAAAATATTAGATAGGACCTGAGCTATCATAATATTTGTAAATAGAATTTTTAAATAATTATCTCTAAAAATTATTATTCAATTACCATAAAATGTGACTATTGCAGTCTCGGTTTTAAATGGGCGTGGTTGCTAATGTTTTTTACTTGTTTCTAGTTTTTTGTGTTAAATTTTTTCCAAATATTTACATCCAATTAAAAAAAGTGTGGTTAATAATAATACTTTTCCAACATAAAAAAGAAAAAAAAGAAAAAGAAAAAAAGAACGAGTGATTGTTAGCTATTTTTTATATAATTTGAGAATAAAATCTAGAGTGAAGCATCAATAAATTTTAAAATATGATATTGTGAACTGTTTAGTTCTTTTTTTTGCTTATGAACCTGTACGAGCACGGAATAATGTTCTCGTATAATCCTGTTGATCAAGTCTGCGCTCCTCCAAACGTCGTCGCTTTATTCCCTGAAAACACAAACATGAGCTAGCTGGCGGGTGTGTGCCGGATACCTCTCTGATGTCTAAGTCAGCAAAATAGACAAATAGACAAAAGCTCTGTGTATTCAAGAATCAAAATTGTGTTACCTCTTCATAGGTTCTGTTGTGAGCTTTTATAGTTTTTGCCTGCCACAATCTTAGTAGGATTCTTATTCCTCCATGTAGAGTCCTCATAGGAATCACACTCCTGAAAGATAATGTTTATCCTTCAACACCCCCCTCATTGTTTAAACCAAGTAAGATGGTTTTACCTCGGTTGGATGACAATATAGCCGAGCTAACACCATCTCTTTGTCATACATAATCTAGCGCCTTCACATGTAACACATAGCTCGACTCTTGTTCACTTTCATCTCGATTTACTCTATTGAGACCGAGCTAACTACAGCAAGTTTTGACCGAACTAACAAGAGCTAGGTCCACCATCAGAAGCCCAAATACCTCGGCTTCAAATATTATGACCGAGCTAATTATCACCACTCCGACCGTGGTGACTGTAACTATACTTGGACCGAGCTAACACTAAGGTCCATTCGCTAAGCCCTTTTCACCACGGCCCATAGAACGGCCTATTACTACATCTGGGCTTAGCTCGGCCTTAATGCTCTTAAAAGCTCCATCTCATAACTCAAAGGTCTCATTAAAGTAAAAATTACATAAAAAGATAGTCATGTTTAGATTTAATTTTTTAGGGATAAAATGGGGTTTCTCAAAACGTAAAATTATACATTTGGGCAATTTGTATTATAGAAGTTTTGAATTTTTCCTTATTCTAGAAAAAAAAATCTCACATTACGATCAAAACCCTAACACTCTAATGTAACACTCCAATAACGTAATATTTCAATGTAGAGAAATGTTAGAGATCATGAAAATTTTGTCATGAAAAGGATCATGAAAAATTTGTGACCCTTAGATTACCTTGATTAATGTGTGGTACTTTATTGTAAGTGTAATCCAAAGGTCACAAATTTTTCATGACCATTTTCATGAAAAACTTTTCATGATACCTAGTATTGCTGTTCAATGTAATACACTAAAAAAATCTCTTGGTGTACTTTTCATCAACATAACAATAAAAAAAAATATATTTTGGTGTACTTTTTTCAAATGTAACGCCTCAATGTAATACAAAAATAAATAAATAAATAAATAAATTCCTTAGTGTATTTTTTTCAAACGTAACATTCTAATCAGTGTAATTCCAAGCGTAACACTTCAATGTAACATACTCCAATGTAACACACAAAAACACTAAAAAAACTTCTTAGTGTACTTTTTTTTTTTCAAACATAACACTCACAGTTTGAAATTATATATTTGTTCAAAACTTACTAAGGAATATTTATACACCTTTTGGAATGGTTTGAAAAATCTCATACTCTTTTTTTTAGTATTATATTGGAGTGTTACGTTTACGAAAAATACACTAAGAAGTTTTTTTTGTTTTTTATATATATTATATTAGAGCGTTACGTTTGGAAAAAGTATACTAATTTTTTTTTTTTTTTTTTTTGTGTTACATTAAAGTGTTATACTAAACAATTTTTTTGGAGTGTTATATTGAAATATTACGTTTGAAAAAAAGTACACTAAAGAATTTTTTGTGTATTACATTAGAATGTTGCACTAAGAAGTTTTTGTGTGTTACATTAGAGTGTTATATTAAGGAATTTTTTAAACATATTATATTAGAGTGTTACATTTGAAATAAGTACACTAAGAAATTTTTTTGTGTGTTACATTAGAGTGTTACACTAAAAAAATTTTGTATGTGTTAAATTGAAGTGTTACAATAAGAATTTTTTTTGTTTTACATTAAAGTTTATACTAAGAAGTTTTTTTAGAGTGTTATATTGGAGTGTTATATTTGAAAAAAATACAATATAAATTTTTTTTATGTATTATATTAAGATATTATGTGACACCTTAAATGTTTAATTAACACTATGTTAATACAAAATAATAATAATAATAAAATAAATACATAAAATATAAATAATTACATAGTTATACCTATTAAAGTGTAATTTAATTTGACATTAATTTATCAACATGCAAATAATATATTTTATAGGGGCTAAAACCACGCGATTACGGAATTGTGACAAAATATATATATATAGTGAAAGGTGGCCAAAGTTTGCTGGCAGATTAAGAGATGAACCACCTGTTAAGTCTAAGTAATAGAGGTAGTGAATCATCACGTAGGATAATAGTTATAAGGTGAGTCACCTGCTAAAGCTTGGGTATAAAAAGGAGTTACGGGTAGTTTAAAAAAAAAAAAAACCCCACGGAAAGCAATATAAAAAGAAAAAATAATAATAAGAAAAGATGAAGAGCCAACATTAAAATGAATTATATTATATTTTGAGTTATTATAATATATTTTACGTATATTTTGAATTATCATAACCTATTTTATATAAGTTATGTTTTATAATTTATATTTAAATTTCACGTACGTTAATTATTTTCTGAATTTTATTTGTTTAAATAGAAATTCATGGATATGTTTGTTTAAATTTTAAAAATTATTTGATAATGATTGTATAACTATTTATTTTTGGTAAGTACTATCATGGAAGTCTCATACTTTGGGGACTTAAATAACCATTAACCTCTTATTGGTCACTTTGTGACCATCTGTTTGTTATGGATCTATTGATTTCTGTTCTGATTGTCACTCCAGTGACCTCTGTTATATTCTATTATGTACCATAATTATGGTTATTTATCTACATAATTTCTAAATTTCAGTTTCTGCCACTCAAATAATTTGTTATTCAAATTACGTTATGTTTAATGTTTTAGTTTAAATAACTATCCATGGTTATTTTTGAGCTCTGCGCTCTTGGCATAATATTTATCACTCTTATATGCTTATAGTTGTTACCCCTTTCAGGTGATAAAATATAAAGAATGATTATGACCTCGTGTAGTGGACCAATTCAGAACTTGTTGTTGACATTTTATTTTTCTTTCTTTTTTTTTTCTTACTTTTTCTTCGTTTTGTTGCCTGTTACCGAATAATAAAATAATAACAACCGATGGATGAATTTCCTTTTATTTAAATAATAGGGTAGTTAATGAAGTTAATTATGTATTTTCTCACTTTTATTTCACTTCCGCTTGCGCCACTTAATTTGGTAAAATGAGAATTAATTATTAAGTTGTGATTCCAGCCCTACGCATCTGGGGGTTGGGTCGTGACAAATGTGATATTAGAGCAAAAGCAATGGTTTCAAAAAAAAATAATAATAAATAAGGAAATAAATTATTTTCACATTCGACGTTAGTCCTTTAATGTAGAATCTTACGTTTGTACCATAACTGATTTTGGTAATATAGGGATGTTCGAGTTTATTCTTAATGAGACATTCTAGAATGAGCTTGAGGCTATGAGTCTGGAGAGGATCTTAGGAGTGCATCATGTCCCCGCCTCGCTAGAAGGATGGGGAGACTCTGAAGACATAGTTAGGCAACTACATCCGGACCTTAACCAACTGATGGGACGACCAATATATGTACAGGTCGATCTTGATGATATAGCATACCTATCATGGAGGTAAAGCCGCGCCTATACGTGAGAATGATATCTCGGACCTACCCACGTGGTTAGTCTTGTCCCAGGATTTGATCGCTCTCACTACATAGTTGGCCCTTTGCCCTTCTAAGTAATAGAGTCAGTGAATCATCACGTAGGATAATAATTACAGGGTAAGTCACCTGCTAAAGCTCGGGTATAAAAGGGAGTTACGAGTAGCCAACGAAAAAAAAAGAAAAATGAAAAAGGAGCCTCAGAAAGCAGCCTAAAAAGGAAAAAATTAGTACGAAAAGGCTAAGGGTCAATATTAAGGTGAGTTATATTATACCTTGAGTTACCATAATATATTTTATGTATGTTTTAAATTATCATAATCTATTTTATACAAGTTATGTTTTATAACTTATATTTAAATTTCACGTACGTTAATTATTTTCTCAACTCCATTCGCTCCAATTGAAACCCATGGATATGTTTGTTTAAATTTTAGAAACTATTTGACAATGATTGTATAACTAATTATTTTTGGTAAGTACCACTACGGGAGTTCCATTCTTTGGAGGACTTAAATAACTATTAGCTTATGATTGGTCATTTTGTGGCCCTCTGTTTGTCATGAATCCATTGACCTCTGTTCTTATTATCACTCTAGTGACCATTGTTCTGTTCTATTCTGTACCGTAATTATGGTTATTTACCTACATAATTTATGGATTTTAGTTTCTACCACTCAAATAATTTGTTATTCAAATTACGTTATGTTTAATGTTTTAGTTTAAATAATTATCTATGGTTATTTTTAAGCCCTACGTTATTGGCATAATATTTCTTATTTTGGTATGTGCTTATAACTATTACCCCTTTTAGATGATGAAATATAAAGAAGGATTATGATCTCGTATAGTGGACTAGCTCACAACTTGTCGCCGACATTTTACTTTAAATTTTTTTTTTTCTTCTTTTCTTACTT
Organism: Camellia lanceoleosa; assembly: GCA_025200525.1. Classification (NCBI taxonomy): domain Eukaryota; kingdom Viridiplantae; phylum Streptophyta; class Magnoliopsida; order Ericales; family Theaceae; genus Camellia; species Camellia lanceoleosa. The sequence goes on from CM045763.1 coordinate 24,684,286, forward strand.
TTTCTTCGTTTTGTTGTCTATCATCGAAAAATAAAATAATAACAGCCGATGGATGAATTTTCTTTTATTTAAATAATAGGGTAGTTAATGAGGCTAATTATGTATTTTCTTACTTTTATTTCACTTCTGCTTACACCACTTAATTTGGTAAAATGAGAATTAATTAATAAGTTGCGATTTTTGCCCTATGCATCTAGGGGTTGGGTCATGACATATTACACTAAGATTTTTTTTTGTGTGTGTGTTATATTAGAGTGTTATGTTTGAATATTACATTGAAATATTACTGTTTAAAATTATTCATTTGAAATTATAAAAAATAAATTTTTTTATACAAATAATTGTGGTTCGTAAGATTTTAGTAACAACCATCATTGATATTTTTGTACAATTAATATAAACCATAGGACTTTTCAAAGTTAGTAACTTTCTTAAATACTCTTCAACACTGACTCACTCCGGTCTAACAAGTTGGATAAAAAATTAAATTTTAAAGTGAGAATTTGACACGTGACCTATTAACACGATTTGAATCGTACACATAGTTGGAGAGAGTGTTAGGGTTAGTTATTTTTTGACACGAAGATATGACACGACTTAACAACACTTATATTAAATAGGTTATGTTAGAGTTAAACACATGTAACATAAACACAACTTGTTGACCCGTATAAAATTTTGTATCGATATATAGACATGAATTCACTATTGACCTACAAGTAACTCCAATGCATTCTAAATTTATTAACATAGAATTTTAAATATTTTATTACAGCCACTGAATTTTATTTTGGTATTGAAAGAAATTTTGTTTTGTTTTTAAAATTTTGTTAGATGTTTGGATATTAATAGGTGGCAGTAATTCATATTAGATGTGTTGCGGATTAGTAATAAATCTTTTGAATTATATTCATGAATATTGACATATATATTATTCTTATGGTTGTTAATGTTTAAACAGATTATCCTCATGCGTGCGACGTGAAACAAATTTGTATGAACTTTACTTATAATTTTGTTAATCTTTATTTTTTTGATAACTCAGTATTTGATTCAATAGATTGACTATTTGATAAATTAATCTCACCGTTCACTAGTAAGGCACCTATAAATATGTCAATCTTAGACAAGCTGGATTTGGTTGATATAATTATCAGTCAATTAGATAATCAACACATTTAGTTATATACAGGGGCGAAGGCAGTCAAGGCCCAGGGAGTCACGTGCCCCCCTTGGGATTTTGGATTTTTTTTTTTTTTTAACATAAAGAAAATATTTTAAATAAAAAAATTTATAAAAATATTATTTAAAGTGAAATGTCAATGATATTTTTAAAATTATGAGAACAATAATGATTATTTTGATTGAAAGTAAAGTGACTATGATAAGTTATATTATTATTTATAAAAATTTCAATATAATGGTGATATCTATAATTATTGACATGTAAACATAATTAACCTTAATGAAGATATATGAAATTTATTGGATTTTTAGGTACATTTGACATGTAGAGTTTGCCCTCCATATGTTTTTTTCCATTCATAACTAAAATGACCACTATATAAATTATAATCAAGTAACACATCTTCAATTATAAAAAAAAGTAAAAAATTACAATAGGTCATAACTAATATCAAAATGAGTCATAACTAATTATTACTTGATATATAGTAATAGCCAAAATAAGAACCACAAGAAGTTATAACTAAATTATGTCTAACACTATAATGTGTCATAACTAAAGCCTACGAAAATCATAATTACGACATATGATAGACACTTTATGGTGTGTTTTATAGAATTTTTCTACTAAAATATATTATTTCTATCTCAACTTATCTTCTTTTTTAATTTTTCAATCTACCTATAAATAGTTACTCCCCAATATTTATATAAAATTTAATCTCAAATCCTATAATTTAAAATTCACATTTATCCAAATGGACTCTTAGTATTTAAGTTTAGTAATATCTCATTGTTGTTTATTATAAAAATAAAAAATAAAAAATTTGCTTGGTCAGAGTTTTCCAAAAATACTTTTTAAAAAATTCTACTTTCTTATTTTTCAGGTTTTTTTATTTATTTTTACTGATTTTTTTTAATTTTTAGACATATCTATCATAAATATACTTAAAAAGTAAAAAATTTTTGAAAAAAACCTTTTAAAAATTTACTAAATATCAAAAATACAAAATATATATATATATATGAAAATTTTGTACATTATTTGTATTTGGGTAATAATACATCCCACTAAAAATGGTGCTCTAAAGCACCACTAATGAGTTGGCAAACATTTAAAAAAAAAAAAAAAAAACAAGACACAAGCAGTGGGCCCCGTCTATTGGCACATCACTAGTGGTATTTTTAGAGCACCACTTTTAATTTATTAATTTTTTAAAATATTTTTTCACAAATTTTTAAAATACATCTAAATAAAATTGATCTAAAAAAGTAAAAAAATATATTTTTAAAATTTTAAAAATATTTACTAAAAACAAAAAAATACGAAAACCAAAAAACTCAATTTTTAAAAAACTTAATTCAAAAAACTCAAACCAAAAACATTGATGTTATCATTAATTTGTGCCCTCTCTCCATCAAATTCCTGACTACTCCACTGGTTATATATACAAGGCATGTTGGTGTTGAGGTGTTCTAAAAATGAATCCGCAATGATACAACACAAAACAAGAACGACACCATATGATTCCCCCACCCACCCTCAACCTAAAAAGAATCACATGGTAACAGAGTATATTGTGTGACTCTACGAGATATTGGAGTGTCTTGCCACAGTAAATTTTCCATTGAACAACCTTTCTTGCTAGTTCTTCTAAGTATATTTTCTTGCAGTCTCTGAATTTATTCCCTTTAATTAGGTTGGTCCCTAAATAGAAAATTGTTTGTGGGTGAAGGTATCTCTCTTTTAGATTGAAAGGACTGCAAAGCAAATTAGCCTTCCTAGCCGTTTGATCTTTGAAAAAATGAATCTTAATATGATTTTTAATATATATTACTATCATAACCAAATATAACTAAATTTATATTATGAATCATAACAAAAGACAACTATCAGTAACAACCGTACACTACTAAAGTTTTGTGAGAGCTTACGATACATTTTATAGGTTAGTTTACGGGAATTTGTGTTAAGTTACGTAATTTTGTGAGTTCACTTACGTATGTTTGTAAGAACTTACGTTAAATTGTGATTTTTTAAATTTTTATGAGTTAACTTACGTGAATTTGTATTTAACTTATGCAAATTTGTGAGGTAACTTGCGTATATTTGTAAAAACTTATGTCAAGTTGTGATTTTTCAAATTTTTATGACTTCTGCGATTTTACAAGACAACTTACATATTTTTGTGAGAATTTACTCAAATTTACATATCCCTTGCATATGGTGTGCTGCACACCCAAACACTTCTCAATTAAATATTTAGTGACGAATTCTGTTTTTTGGTATCAAAATTTTTGTCTAAAAAAAAGTAAATATTTTTTCTCTAAAATTACATTTATTAGCAATATTTTCAAATTTGTCGCTAAAAATATTATTTTTTTATTTTTCAGGATGACTTTTTAATGACTATTTTTACAATAATAAAATTGATCTCTAAATATTTTTTACAGCAAAATTTTATTTATAAAAAAAAAATTATAGTTCCTAAGACTCTTATTTATCAAGTGTCTTTACAATTTATCTAAAAATAAACGCCTAAGAGTGGCCACTTTGGTACCTTGTGGCATCTTCTCTATTAACCAGACTAATCAGATTTGCTTAGATTGTGTAACAAAAATGCTTGGACCCAAAGTTAGGAATTTCCATAACCCCTAAAATGAAGTGAATTAATTATGTATTTTTATTTTTTTGTTTTTTGTTTTGTTTTTGGACCAATCACAGGTGAGTGGAGATTGTAGGAATTGTATTTTTTTGAAGGTATGCAGCATTGTTGGGATTTGGGGATACTGCTGCACGGGTGTGCAGCAGTATCTCCAAATCCGCATTGTTGACTATGTAATGAAATCCAAAAATGTGAAAGAGCAAAAGGACCCACATTATATACCGTCTAATTTATTAAGCATTATTTTTATTGGATAAACTATTAATATGTCATAACAGATGGATTTAATTTTCATAAAATTCTATTGAAAATAAGTTCTAATAAGATTGTCACTATAAATAATTTTTTGTGACGATTTTTTACATATGACGTTAAAATTTGGCAATTAATGATTTTTTTGTCACTGTTTTAATAAATTGTCACTAAAATTTATAATTAATGATTTTTTTGTGATGAATTTTTTAAATTGTTGTTGAAAATTAAAAATTAGTGACATTTTTTTGTGACGATTTTAAATGATATTTTTTATAACAAAACTTTCATAAAATTAATAATTAATAATATTTAATAAAAAATATCATTCGCCTACACTTTTTGATTTTTTATAAAAAGATGTATAAAAAAATAAAAAAAATATATTAATTAATATGATTTAAAAAAAATAAAAAAATAAAAAATATAAACTTATTTAATCTTTTCAAACTTGACCTGATTCCACGGAAGCCGCTTATTTATCTTTGAAGTATATGTTTAACAAAATGGTCCTTGCCAATGACTTTTTGGGCTAACAGAATATGACCACACCGGTCACATTTAAAGTATTTTGACCAAGACGATACTGTGTAAACGGTCCTTTTTCTTTTTTCTTACTTTCTTGGTTTTTGGTTGTTGATGTTATGTACCACTGCAACGTTCACCATTAAAAGGATGCACAAGCAGTGGCGTAGTCAGGATTTTATTTTTAAAAAAAAGATTTTAAATTAAAATTTTAACAAAAATTATAATTTAATTTAATTTTTATTTGATGGTAGTGATAAAAATTAATGCGATACAAAAATTATATTTAAATATAAGATCAAGTTAACTAATCACTATCTTTATTGTTATTAATTTATTTTATATATGATGATTATCACGGTTTAAAAAATAATTACATATATCCTCATAAAATATGAAAACAAAATTATATTAAGATGAACACACATAAAGAGATATAGTGAGGATAGAGAAATAAATGAGAAAATGATAAATAAATAATATACAAAGGCTATTATATATTACTTTTTTTTTTTACCGTTTTGAATAATTGAATTACATGAAAATATATTATTAATTGTCATTAATTGTGTAATAATTATGTGTCGTATAATAGGTGATATAAAATAGTGACAAAATATTAGTGATATAACATTTCTGTACTATAAAATTTATAAGAATTTTTTTTAGTATAATTAAACATTTAAAGTGATAAATTAAACATTTTTTTTATATAAAAAAGTAAAGAAAATAGTGATATAAAAATTTCAATATATTACTTGAATTAAATTGAAATATATATTTTTATTAAGGATAAAAAAATAATTTTCCAAAAGTTGAGGGGGGCACGTGACCACTTTGGGCCTCACGTGCCTCTGCCCCTGTGTTCAATGTTAGACGAATTTTAACTAGCTGCAAAACCTAAAATTTGAACAATGACATTTCAACAATTTCTAGAAACATCACTTTGCTTCGTTCGTGTTTTCAAAAAACACTTTTTAAAAAATTTTACTATTTTTTGTTTTTTTGTATTTTTTTGTTTTTATTGAATTTTTTAAATATTTTAAGCAATTTTTTTTACTTTTTAGACATACCTAACATAAATATACCTAAAAAATAAAAAATTTGTGAAAAAAACCTTTTAAAAATTCACTAAATACCAAAAATATAAAAAAATACGAGAATTCAGTACATTTTTTATATTTTTATGTATTTATTAATTTTTTAAAATATTTTTTCATAAATTTTTTACTTTTTAGATTCATCTAAGTAAGGTGAATCTAAAAAAGTTAAAAAAATGTTTAAAATTTTAAAAATATTCACTAAAAACAAAAAAATATGAAAACCAAAATTTCAATTTTCAAAAAACTTAATCCAAAAAATTCAAACCAAACACACTTATCTCTCCCATAAAATGTTCCCCACGTATAAATATTAATTTGTCTTTCTACACACCATACTTGCCAAAAATGATGAGGTATTTGTAACCATTATAAAAACAACAAAAATTTTATGGTATATAACGTGCGTACCACAAAACCCAGTGATGAAAATTTATGATTTAACTTAGAATAATTATATACATATATAAAGAGTAATGCTGTATAAAAAATAAAAAAGTTATACATAATTTTCATATATAATGACGTGATTCATTTTTAGATGGTTTATTTCAAAACAAGACATCATTAAAGATTTTACAATAATGGCATTATCATATCATTCTTGTCAAGTTTTTTGTATGAATTTTATGTAAGAATAGTATTTTTCATACATAAATTTATTACACAACTAGAAACAGAATGTAGATTGATGTTTATGATTTTTTAAAAGTGGACCTAATTAAGAAATTTTATAAAATTTTGTTCATTCATGTGTACTTTATGTTTGGATCTGTGATCAGTTTTTGTGTTCGTAGCAGAATTGTTTAAGTTTTGAATTATCAAGTGCTTAGTGATGAAGTTTTTATGGTAGTCAAATTTATGGTGAAATTGGTTATGAAGTTTTGTGGTGATTAGTTAAGAGATTTTTGTAATGAAATAAGCAAATCTCCAACCATTCCCACTTTCCAATTGACATCTTTGATATTATTTTTTACTAAAATACCACTGCATTACTAATGTGTCTTAATATTTATAGATTAAAAACTATCTATTTAGAGCATAACTTATACTTGCTCAAGAAAATATTAAATAATTTGTTATGACAAAAATTAGCATAGCCCTATTTTAAATTATAAATGATATTTTTTTATTATTTTGTTTTTTAATAGATAACATTGGTGTTATTAACAAAAATAACGCATAAAATGGGGGCGAATCCTATCCAACGACCGACCATGGGAATGCTCGTGAGATGAACAAACCAAACGGCATGAACTGTGGATCTTTGGCATGTTATATGTCGACTGCCTCACCAAAATTTGAACATTTCAAATAATATATAAATACATATTTAGTTCTTTAAAACTATTGGTTGGTCCAAGACAACTTTGTCCTAACATTCATTGTCATACTATGTAAATCCCAACCCAGCCCCCTCTTGATTTTACATTGGTGAGATTGCAACAGGACTTGCCGTGTTGAATTTATAACAAATCAAAAATTAATGTATAATTTGTCATACTGTTATGGGCAAAATAATGAGATTTAGTTGTGACTTTCATTCTTTTTTCAGATCAAGTATGTTAAAAGAACTAACGAATATAAATGTTATCTTATGATATAGATATTAATTAGTGACGAAATCAATAATATATAATAATTCTCTTTGCATATGGAAGTTATCCTCAAGTTTGAACCTACAAAGTATGTCAAGTTGTAACTACTAAACTAGCGGCTCCCTTAGTTCACATTATCAAACATGTGCGAAAAAATTACTCTTTGGTTTGGACATTTTTAATAAAAAAGAATAAAAAAAACCTAGTTTGTTTTCAGCTATAAAAAAAAAAAAAAAAAAAAAAAAAAAAAAAAAAAAACTTAAGATCTACTCAACTTTTTTGCTAGCAAAAATAAATTTTTCAGCATTTATTAAATGCATCAGTTTTTTAAGCAACAATTTTATTGTAAAAAAAATATTAAAAATGTCATTGCCAAACAAACTATCCTAAGAATTTCAACCATTTATTTGGTTTGATGTTTTCAATGTTTACCAAGTCATTAATTCAACTTTTTAGAACATTTTTTTGTTTTTTTCCCCCCTAGAAATTCAATGACATGTTCTTCTAGTGGCTTGCCACTGCATATATTTCCTCCACTCAATCGGACGAAGAAAAGTAGTTAAGATCACTTTTGTTTTTGTCCAGTTTTAAGTTTAATTATACAATTCAAGCACCAAGATCACTTACAAAATAATATAGGATAGATATGGTTTGTTTTGAGCAAAATACAATATATATATATATATATATTGTGGTTTCAAAAAAAGAAAATGAATAAGTTTTAAAGTAAAATCACAATCAATCATATACCATCAAGCAATTGTAATTAATGTCAAAATTAATTTAAGGCTAGTTTGGAAATAAATTATTTTAGTAATTTTTTGATTTTTGACTAAGGCTATGTTTGGCATATGAGGTTGGGGTTATTTTAGTTACAAAAAAAAAAAAAAAACTAAAAAGTTAATAAGACAAAATGTCACATTTAAATCATAATCATTTCATTTTTTCTCTCACAAAAGTCAAAAAATTCATCCCAAACGAGACTTTTTTTAGCCCAGGCAGAAATAACAAAAAAGCTAAAAAGCTAAAAAATCAATCCACTTCCCAAACGAAAGCTAAAATATTTAGTCCCCAAACAAAACCTTAATGTTAACTTTTTTTTCGTACCAAAAGACTAACATAACATTGAATGGATGATAAGTTTTTAAGAACACATTTAACTTTTAACCTTTTTAATTTGACTTTTTAATATCGTTTTAGTCTATTAACCACGTATAAGTGCAAATTTAGAACTTGACATTAGAAAATGCTAACATGAAACTATTTACGTCCTTCATCTCGTATGTCTACGATTTATTGTAATTTGATTTTTTTTTTTCCAAAGTACAAGAGTTTTTTTTTTTTTCTCATCATTTTATTTGTTAGTAGTTTTCTATTATAATCTGCAACAAAGAGCCTTCCCTTCTGCTTGATTTTCCATTTTCCATTTTTTATTTTTATTTTATTATATATATATATATATATGCAACCGCTTCATGTTAGGCCAAGTTTGGAAAGTTTAGAATAAGTGCACTTTTTGACTTTTCTTGTATTATGTGTAAAAAAAGTAGAGAGGGGATGTTGATTGATGTGACTCAAAAAAGATAAAAAGATGAAATAAGTGCACTTATATTGGGATGCCAAACAAGGCCTTAGTTCACATTAACAAACAAAACTAATTCCACGTATCTAGTATTTATATGCTTAATTTGATATTTCCAATAGTTGCCAAGTCAATCCAATGTTTAAGGTCATTTTTCTTCTAGAAATTCAATGACCGGTCATTTTAATCAACTTGGCAATACATGCAGAAATTTCAATTTCAATTTCTCTAGATATTTTGGAGGAAAAAAGTGGTTAGATTATTCGTTTGGAAAGGACTTTTTTAATCTAATTTTTTAGTTATTTTAAGTTTGACTAAAAAAGTTTCGTTTGGTAAGAATTTTTAATTTTTTTGTTGTAATTTTGTGAAAGAAAAAGTAAAATAATTATGATTTGCATGTAACATTTTGTCTTATTGACTTTTCAATCTATTTTATTTTTTAATAGACTAAATTAATCCCAACTTACTTGTCAAATGAAACCTATTTTAATTTTGTCTAATTTAAGTTCAATCCTAAAATTTAGGCATTGTTTGGGAAATGGGTTTCGGGCTAAAATAGTCACAAAAAATAAAATAGGCTTTTTAGCTCCAATAAGATAAAATATCACATCTAACATCATTACACTTTTTTCTCATAAAAAAGTCTAAAAAATCAAAAGTCTTTCCCAAATCAAGCTTTTTAGCCCAGGTTAAAATAACCAAAAAAATCAAAAAATCAAAAAGCCAATCTACTTCCCAAACCAAGCCTAGATCATCTTTGTACAAGAACTTAGGGGTTGTTTGGGGTGTTCTAAATAAGTGCACTTTTGTCTTTTTAGACTAAAAAATTGAGGAAGAAAATATGAATATTTGGATTAACTTTTTGACTTTTTATGAAAAAATGTGTAATAAAAAATTGTAAAAATTAATTTATAGGGAAAAATTAGGATTGGGAGTTGTGCAACCGTAATTATTGACTTTTGGTAAATAATGTTAACTTTTTAACTTTTTAAATAACTTTTTGACTTTTTAACTTTTTTACAATATGTCAAACTTGACTTTAGTTTAGTGATAATGGAAAGTGCTATTACAAAATGTCTCTAGTGACATTTTTTTCCCCAATATTTGAAGTCCTTTTTCCCTTCCCCCAAAGATTCTTCAATATGTGGGCAATTTATGTTCGCATATTTTTACTAAACCAAAATTAGAAAAGTAGATCACTTGGATGGCCTTTTTGTGGGCTGTTTGGAATTATATTTTAGATTCATTCATCATATCATAGGATTGGGTTGAGAAATAATTTCAGGCCCCTTTGTAATTGTGAGTAGGACTAAGTAGCTCAAAATGTTAGCCCAACTTAACCCAATCACCAAATATTTGTCCCAAGTATTAAAAATATTGGGTTGGGGGCCATGAACAAGCCCACCTACCTACCTCATGATGGAGTTCAGATATAACATTTTCATTTAATATTTTATAATGAAAACAGAAAATATAATATTTGCACCATTATAAATTTATACACACACCAAACATAAATAGAGAATTAGAATAAATTAATAAAAATAGAATTGATACTCAAACCAAATTTGGGTTTACTTGAACTTGATTCAATTACTAAATGAGTTTAAAATTTTAATTCGAACTCGTTCATTTAGTAACTAAGCAAAGTTCAAATAAATTTAAATGAGACAAACTTGATTTTTTTTATGAGAAATTGAAATCATTTGTACTGTTTACCAAAACATGCTAATGATAAACACTAAGGTTGTATTTGAATTTTTTATTTGAAGAGAATTTGTGAAGGAAAAAAAAAAATAAGAGAAGAAAATAACTTCTATTACCCTTTACAAATCTAAGATCCAAATACATGGTAACCTATCTTATCAAATTCTTATCTAGTAGTCAAGACCCAATAAGCAATCTTTTTCTTGGGCTTGATTAGTTGGGCTTTCTCTTCATAGTATCATTTGGGCCTGATGCTACAAGTTCAAATAATAGGGTTTTTTACTGGCCGGTCCTGAGTTTTGCACTTATTACCCTCTTAGTCCTGAGGTTTTATCTTGTGCACCAACAGGTCCTGAGACTTTTTTGTTTTGTACCGTTTTACCCCTCTCGTGTTCTGGCGCGTTTCTGTTTGGATTTTCCATCAAAATATTCTGTTTGTGGTTTGGATTTCTGTGGAACTTCGCGATTTGGTAATATATTATTGTGGAGCTTCGTGATTTCTGATTTCGCGGTTAGTGTGTCTTTGCGATTTGCGATTTCGTGTTTGGTGTGTTTTTGCGATTTGTGATTTGCTATTACGTGCTTGGTGATTCTTCTTATTTGCGATTTCGCGTTTGGTGTTTAGGTCGACTGGTTTGTTTGATTTTGATTTCAATTTCAATATTTTGTTTCTTTTTAATTTGATTTTGTGATTTTGATTTTGTGGTGAAATTGTTGTTACTCTGTTGTTTCTGTTGCGATTGAATTTGTGTTTTCATCATGATATTGAAAGTTTTGAGATATGTATTTGTTGATTGAATTTTAGATTTATATTTTTTTTGGTTAAGAAATTGTGTTGATTGAACAGAGTTGTTGGTTTGTTATTTTATACAGTGATAATTTTATGGCTGTGTATTTTGGGGGTGATGTTGGATTAACTTTTTAAGAGTGATAGATTTATGAGTATGGGAATAGGATATGAAAAGGTTGCATAATGTAATGGTACGATTCAAATCGAGTTACCATGTCTAATAAGTGTAAGCCTTATTCACTGTTCTTGGTCTTTGGTGGTGTTAACTGTTAAAGTTATGAGTGTTGGTTTTTGGATGTGTTTGAGTTGGTTGACAATTTTATCACTGTATTTGATTTTGTTTTTAGGGTGTTTGAGTTGTTTGCTGATATGTAATTGTTGTTTGTTGTAGGATTTATAGTGATGGAGAATTGTTTGTTTCTTATGTGCAAGTTTAGAGGTATAACATTGGTTATCAAGTATAATGATGGATTTAATTTCAAGGATTTAGTATATAAATTGTGTGCAAAGTGGAGTGAGTTAGTTGGTAGTTCTTTGAATATATCGTATTCAATGCCTGGACATTCTTCCTGTGGTCTACAAAGTGAAGAGGATTTGGAGATTATGGTTGGACTGGCACTTTCTTGTGATATTCATTGTATTGATGTTTTTGTAAAGTGTTGTTCTTTGGGTGAAGGTTATATGCTTTGAAAAATCTCAAACCCTACTTCACCAGATTTTGATTTATGTATCAATTTTAAATTTGCGAATATAACAATCCCAATCAACAATCAAAAGACAAAAGAAAGAGACACAAAAGATTTCGACAGAAAACCACAATTGGACACCTTCAATTGTGATAAAAAAAAAGAAACGACAAGAGAAATCCCACAAGAACAATCCACTAAGAAGATATCACTCTCAATTATTACGGCAATTCTCACAAGCGAATTCTAGCGCCTAATTGAACCAACTCTATGTGCCTCTTCCAATCCCATCTTTAGCCGAATTGTCTTTTCGATGAGCCACTCAGGATTCCTCCAAAGCTCGAAGAATTCTTGAGAATTTGAAAACAACTCTCTCTTTTGTGTAGAACAAACAAGCCTTTGATGTACTCTCTTTAGACCATGGGTTGAATACTCAACAAAACATCAAGAAAAAATAACAAAATATCCCTAGATATAAACCTTTAAGAACCAAAAAGAAGATTTGGAGAGGAATAATCAATTTCTTAGTTTTGGGAGAAAACCAAGTATTTATAGAACCAAAAGTAATCCAAGATTGGAAGAAAACAAACTCTCCTTGATTATACGAGGGCTCGGCGAATATTGCGAATACGAGCTCGGCGAAGAGCAATTTTCATGATTTCTACTAGTGCCTTGGCTCGGCGGATCCTTGGCTCGGCGAGAATACACTTCTTCAAAGGTTTTTGTATGGGCGCAATCCGTGGCTCGGCGAGCATTCTTGATCGGCGAGCAAACTCCTTCGGCGAGCTCTTCTTAGCTCGGCGACCAATGGCACAATTTTTCAATGCAATTTTGCATTTTGCTTCGGCGACCAATAGCATTTCGATGCAATTTAATCAATTGATGGCAATCTTGAAAGCGTTAACATCACAAACTTCTCTGCATGGCTCGATTCGGGTTTGGATTTGCATCTAATAAACTCATAGCCTCACTGAAATAAAAGTGCGAATAAAATTACAACTCAAAGGAGTTTTGTCAAACGGGGTTGCCAACAAAAAAAAACCTAACATGCTTTGTGATGGTGAAGCTAGTAGTAGTAGTAGTAGTAGTAGTAGTAGTAGTGTTGTTTGTGAAACTGATTTTTTGCCTTCATTTTATTCAAATCAACGGAAACATTTACTCTCCGATGGGTGGGTTAATTGTTTAAAAGGAGTGGGACAAAGGTTTGCTCAAGGAGTTGTTGAATTTCGAGATGCGTTGTCAAAGTATTCTATTCATTCCGGTTTTGATTTTGATTTTGTTAAGAATGATAAGGATCGTGTCACTGTTCATTGTAAGAGAAGGGCTGATTTGGGATGTTTATGGAGCGTGCATGCTAGAGTGGAAAATTATAGTAAAGCTTTTGTTATTAAACAATTTGATGATGTTCATACTTGTGGATCTTCTTTTCGTACAATTAAACATGCTAGGATGACTTCAAGTATGATTGGTGGGTTAATTTCAAGTGATATTCGTAAGAAGGCTTTGACATCGGTTAGTGAGGTGGTTTGTGATTTCAAGGACTATTATGGAACAGAAGTTTCTTATCGGCGAGCTTGGATGGGTGTTGAAAAAGCAAGGGGTCTTGTTTTTGGTGACTATTCATCATCATTTGACGATCTTCGTTGGTATGTTGATGCTGCTAATGCTTGCAATCCGGGGAGTGTTTTTGATATGGAATTTGATTTTGATAGTAAAGGAAGACATTTCAAATGTTTGTTTTTTGCTTTTGAGGCATGTATTCATGGTTTCAAGTATTGTAGGCCTGTGTTGATGCTTGATGGAACTTTCTTGAAAGGAAGACACAAAGGTTGTTTATTGGCTGCTACGGCAAAAGATGGTAACCAAGGTATATTTTATGTCTATTTTGTTATTATTATTGAAACAGTGATAATTCTATCATTTATGTTAATTGAGAGTGCTCATTATTGAGTATGGTGAATCTATTAGTGATAAATTTATGCTGTATACTTTTGTTAAATTTTTATATTTATACAGTGATAAATTTATGTATGGCTGGTGCTATATGTTATATAGTTTGTGTTTTGATTTTGTTTTTGTAATTTTTTTATTTGTTATTGTTAATGTGTATATATGTTTTGTTTGTAGGTTTATATCCATTATGTTTTGCTATTGTTGATAGCGAAAGTTATAACAGTTGGCATTGGTTCTTGTCAAAGTTATCTCATTGTTTTGACTCAGGAGAGGATATTGCTTTGTTCTTGATCGACATGGAGGTTTGTTGAAAGCTTTAATGAGGTGTTTCCGCTTTTCTCATTCTTTTTGTCTAATGCATTTGAAGACAAACTTGAAGACTTATTTGTCAGCGAAGAGTCGTGAATCTAAAGAGTATTTGCTTACTCTTTTTAGTAGATGTGCATATGCTCCTACTATAGAGTTGTTTAATGAGCTATTTGAAGAGTTTAAAGGTCGTTGTGGTCGTAGTGTTGAGAAGTTTCTTGAGGATTTGTCTAATGAGTGTTGGTGTAACGCTTATTTTCAAGGCAAGAGGTATGGTGAAATGTGCACAAATGCTGCAGAATCTTTTAATTCATGGATTAGGGATGAACGCCATTTGTTTTCAACTAGTCTTTTTGATGCTATATGGGTGAAACTAATGGAGCAATTTTCAAGAAGGAGAGAAGTTAGTAATAAGTGGAATCGTATTGTTTGTCCTTTTGCAGAGAAAAAGTTGGAAGAGGCTTTTAATGATACAAAAGCATGGATAGTTAAGAAATGTAGCGATGACATTTATGAAATCCAATTGGATCAATCAGTTATGATTGATATTGGGAAACGTTGTTGTTCTTGTCGATTGTGGGAAATTGATTCTTTTCCTTGCAAACATGGTTTTTGTGCTATAAAGAGGAGTGGGAAGGATCTGAATTACTTTCTTGATGATTACTACCATGTTTGTAGTTATTGTGATTCTTATTCACACTCTATCTATCCAGTTCCTAGTATGTGGAAGCCAAATGTAGTTGTTGTTGATGATGTTGTTTTGCCTCCTGTTTGTAAGAGACCAGTTGGACGTCTAAGAACGGAGAGAATACCTTCTAAGGGCGAAATCAAGAGAATTAGATGCAGTAGGTGTGGAAAGATGGGAACTCACAATCGGAAGACATGTAAAGAAGCTTTGCTTTAGCTGTATTGATTTTAATTGAATTACTTTGTTTGAGAGTTAAGAGGTGTTACTTGCATTGAATGATTGAGTATTTTTGGAAAGATGTATCATTTTGGTACTGGCATTGAATGATTGAGGAATTTGTTGAACAGAAATTATATTTTTCTTGATATTTTTCTGAGATTAAGTTTCACAGATTTATATTATTTGATTTGGGTTAAATGTAGTTGCTGTTTTTGCTGTTTTGTATAGTGATAAATTTATCACTGGTTGGTTGGGACAAGTTGATGGATTATTTTTTTATAAGAATGATAAATTTACCATTGATGTAGTTCTTGAATTTTGTTATTTGGAAGAATGATAAATTTATGATTTATTGTGTTCGAAGAGTTGATGGGTTATTACATTTATGTCAGTGGTTAATAAATTTATCACTGTGATATCCAAGCTAATGTTATTTTCTACACTGAAAAAATTTTCATTGTCTGGAGTAATGTAGTTTTCCCAGGAAAAATTTTCACAATACAAAGGTGTAAATCAAATCTCTAGAATACATAATTGTATATCTGTTGTGTTAAGTGCTTTAAAAATCAAAAAAATTTGGATGAACTACCATGTTTATCTGGTTTAGCAACAAGTTCTCAGTCTGCGTACTCTTTTGTGGTCACTCGGAAGGTAGCTTTGGATGTTTGAGTTGTTTAACTGAAGTATCAAATAGTTTTGATTATTCAGAAATCACGAAGGATGGCAAGTTCTTACATTCATTCTCAAAGTTGGGAATATCTAGAAATTGTAACAGTATTTTAATTTTCAATCTGGAGAATATAATAGTGCTTGTGTTTAAATTTTCAATTAAGTAAATTTTTTATTATTTTTTATAGTGTTTTGTTTACTTGAATCGGGAAAAAAGAATGAGAAGGAGAGAGAAATAGAGAGAGAGAGTTGCTGGTTTTTTTGGTTTGAACATTGGTAAATTTATCAGTTTTCACAGTGATAAATTTATTAAAACAATGATAAATTTATCAAGGTAAGCAAAACAGCATAAAAATTAAATTTATTAGTATAGTGGCTCCAAACTTGTTATTAATCTTGAAATTCAACACAAATACTCATTAAAATTAATTTTTTGAATGAAATTTGGATAACAAGACTGATATTAAAAAAGACTGAATGTTTCATTGAAGCAAATTTGAGATTATAACAAACAAGCATTGTCCATAGTTTTGACATTGTAAGAACCAAGAACTGTCCATAAGTTTGACATTGTAACAAGCATACAAGCAAAATGTATGAATATTGACATTCTAACAACTAGATGATTCAGTGTTTCCTTTTTTTTTCTTCTATTCCAGATCTGTTGATTATTTCAGATGCAAGTCATCAATGTTTTCATCAGGCATTTGTTGTTGAGCGACTTGTTGGTTCGTCAAGAAGATAGTTAACATATCAGCTCTCAATTGATTGCATTCTTCCTTGGAAAAAGTAGGCATTATGTTGTTATTGGAAACATATTGCCTCATGATATAGCAAACAAGGATTCCACAATCAAGCCTGCAAAAATATGTTGAAAACAAAATATTATAATTTGGTTTCGTTGCTTTTTTTTAATAACGGTGTTTTGTTATTGATAAACTTACGATGCGTCTTCTTGTTGTGGGCTGTTGATGACGTACTCTGTCTGCTATTGAAATTTATCAGGGTGAATGAGAGTTGGGTTCTCATCCTTTATGTATTTTTCAATAACCTCTCGCTGTAACATATACATTTGTATAATTGTTGTATTAGAAAGTCAGTTGAAACAATTAATGAGAATTCATGGATTTAAAGAATGATAAATACATTACTGTATAAGTTTTCAATGTATAATTAAGCATGGATCAGGATTTATGTATTGGATTAATGGTAAGATTGATAGTGAAAAGATTTTTACCACTTGATTTGCAGCAATGTAGTGTGGATCTTTAGATATTGCTCCCTTTGGTCTCATGGAATTGTAGAATTTCCATGAACCTTCTTGAATGTCAAGGACAAGGATTGTCCAATGAAAATTTTGGTGAATTGGGAAGAGAAGGTATCTTGCTTTCATTGCTTCAGGCATCATTTTGTTCAACATTCTCTTTCTTGCTTCCTCATCTTTTGTAGTGAACAAGTGCTAACAAATATAAATAAAAAAAAATAATGTTAATTTAACTTTAAACTTTTTCAAATTAAATAGGTGGTGAGTATGAAACTTTTTTGTCACTGCGATCAAAATGTTATCAATGCATATCAAAATTTATCAGTGCATTACAAAATTCATGTATACTACATATAAAGGGAACATATCTATTGGTGTCTTGAGACCTTTTTTTTCTCGCATGTGAAATGGATCTTTATATCCCTAATATATCTATACTATGCTTCTCTTTGATTATGTAAATATTCGTAGATGATCCGTAATGTGCTATATATCCATCTCGCTTATTTGAAGTACACTCATGTGAGTGTGCACATCTATTAATATATCTATAGATATATGATGATTCTGTCCATTCCATAGTTGTAATGAAAGTTGTCCATTAGTTAATAAATTAGAACAAAGAAGAACTATATGAGGTTTGACCAGTAACAAAATGAAAGTAAACTATGTCCTGCAACATCATAGCATATAATCAAGTTATTTCAATTTCAAGACATCTCAATATTTGTTGAAGTTGTCAATATCATATGCAGTAGTTTCCAAAACCCAAAAAGTGCCCAGAATTTTTAATCAAAGTATGGAATTTACTCATGCTGTCACACCACAATAACAAGGTCAAAATATATAACAGTAATTACAAAATCTGAGTCAGAAATTCTGGTTTGGTTTGCTTGACTCTTTGTTTTCACATGTCAAGCTTTGAATTAGGAAACAGGGCCAATTGAAGAGGGAAGGTAGTGTCATATGTTTTAAACTAGTTAGTCAGTTAAGGAAACAGAGGTTATACACTGATAAAAAATAAAACAAGTGTTGTTCTTCAGTTTAGCAAACTAGTTACTTACATGGCAACTTGAAATGAATGGGAATGATGTTGTCCCTTGTTTTTGTGCAAGCAAATGTTTTGTATATGCATCTATTACCTGTGTTGAAAACAAAAAACAAAACAAGGAATTAATATAAATGAAACAGTAAAATGTTGTTTTAATGAGTTACAAATTCAACTTACAATGCCTGCCAAATCTTAAGCCTTTAATATTTTGTCAATGTCGTTTAGGTAGACATAGGTTCTGTGATGAGATCCTTGCCACACCGGCTGATCCTTGAAAAAAAGGTTATTAGTGTTTGAATAATAAATTTATTAATATTTTTGGAATATTTGATACTTATAAATTCAATATGAGTTAATGATAAACAGATGGCAAAAATGAAGTACAAGAGTCAATAGCGAAGATTGTTACTTTTTTTTTTGTATTTGTCCAATGTGCAATGAGATTTTGCCTTGATTTTTCTGGTAGGATGTTGAAAATTTTGTTTGAAGTTTTGAATTTCTTCATTGCACGCTGCTGTTCTGTGTGTTGTTCTTCTGAGTACTTGTTTGCCTCAGCCAATGTTGCAATTCTCTCATGCAGAATTTTGATTTCTTCATCTTTTCTTTGCATTTGTTTTTTGTGTTGATCTTGCATTTCTTTTTTCAGCTTGTTGAGTTGCTGCTGCAGGTTTTCATTTGTAGTTTGAAGGATGTCCC
Organism: Camellia lanceoleosa; assembly: GCA_025200525.1. Classification (NCBI taxonomy): domain Eukaryota; kingdom Viridiplantae; phylum Streptophyta; class Magnoliopsida; order Ericales; family Theaceae; genus Camellia; species Camellia lanceoleosa. Next base: position 24,703,223 of record CM045763.1, read on the forward strand.
TTTCCATTTGTAACTTTTGCATTTTGAGCATGTCATCCTCTATCCTCTCAAAAACAAGTACTTCTACCAGATTAGGATCCACTTCAGGCTCTTTGTGAACTTTGTTTCCTTCACTGTTTTCTGATTCAACGGGTACTGTTTTCTTTTTCTTTTCAGGGCTTATTACGTGTGGAATTGGTTCCCATGTTTCATGTTTGGATTTGTCTTCAGTCAATGTTTGTTGTTCTTTTTCAGAAGTTTCAGTCTGATTTTTTTCCTGAAAATTAGCATCTTCATTTTCATCTTCATCTTTGTCTTCATCTTCATATTTATCCTGAATTTTTCCTAGCAGCATTTGGTATATTTTTCTCTCTTCATCTGTGTGCTTCAAATTGTTCTCCTGTATAGATGAAAATTAAAAAAATGAATGATATGATACAAAGTTCAAAGATAAATTTCTCATAGCAAATTTTATTAGTCAATTAGGAAAATTAAACAAATCTATGATTGTTATAGCAAATTTTATCATTCAACTAGGCATAGTAATCAAATCTGTCATTGCATATCATAATTTATCACTGAATTAGCAAAAGTAATCTAATAAAGTAAATGTAAGAGAAAATGTCTAATTCAATTTATTTGTGCGGATAAATTTATCAATACATAAATTTAATCAATTTTAGTCGAATATAAAGTAACACAAATGAAGTAATTATGAAACAAAACGCATGCACAGTAGACAAATAGAAAAACATTCATTGTGTAAAAGAATTGATTACTCAATTAGGTATACTAATGGAAATTTGTGACTCAATTAGGTAAAGTAAATAAATTTATCAGTGTGAATAAAAATTTATCACTGCATAAGAAAATATATCATTTGTTTAAATAGAACAAAGGTTAGCATTGCATATCACAATATCTTTTAGGTCTTGCAAGGATGAAGTTGCCAATTGCTGTCCCAAACATGTGATGTTCCATTTAGCAAATCTTGGAATTGCATTTTCGGCATTGGGTTTAATGGTGCTTGTGTGTTCGCATATCCAATACTGTTGAAGACAAAAAAATTGTTATGAACAAGTATTTAGTAAACATAAATATTATAGTTCATACGTTATAAGTGAGATATTTACTTACCAATAGAACCATCACACATCCTGACACTTTATCAATTTGGTTGATATTTCTTTGTATTGATTTTGTGAGGTATTCCTTTGCTGCGTCACACCAATCATAAGACTTCATTTTGTGAATATCCTCAATATATTTCATGAACCCCCAACCAATTGTAGTTCCAGTGCCAAGATATAACAACAGCAAGCAAATCAAGAGGCACACAAGCCTCACAACATCTTCTCTGTCCTCCTTCTTCTTGCTTCTCAAAAGTTTGGTTATCAACTTTTGGATTGAAGCACTTGTTATCCTATTCTCTCTTATTTTCCTTCTTTTTGCCAAATCTGTTTCATCTTTTCTTCCATATGCAAGATGCATCTTCTTTTGTCCACATGCAATCCCAAAAATTAACTTGAAATAATTTCTTTTCAACTTCAGCTTCTTCCCTCCAATTTGAAATGTGGTTCCATCCATTTGGTATGTTTGCAAGATTTTTGCAACCACATCATCATATTTTATTGAATCTGTTTTTTGGATGGTCTTCTTTGACAAAATGTCAGCTAGAAGGTAGAAGGGAGTCTTTTTCAATATTTGGAAATGCTCATTTTTGAAGTTTGGTGGCATTGAAGAATCTGATGAGGGATAGCATGTTTGAACGGTAGACATATTTTGCTTCATGGGCATGAATTTGTTCACTTCTTGTTTTTCTTCCCTCCATTTTTTTCTTGCCTTTTGGTTGGTGCTGCTTTGGTTCTTGTTTGTTTTGTTGGGGTTTGGTTGTTGTTTTTGATTGTTGGTGTTTGGTTTTTCTTTCTTTTTGGTCTTCTTGTTTTTGAGCTTGATTTGGAGGTTCATCTTTCTGCTGCCTCTGTGCTTTCTTCCTTTCTTGTTGGTTGGTTCTTGTTTCTCTTGTTGTTGTCTCCTTTTTTTTGTCTTGTTGTTTTTTTGTGTCTTTGTTGTCTTTCTCTTCTTGCTTTTGGATTTTTGCTGTGAAAGATCTTCTTTCTGGCATAGATAATGTCATGATAGAGGTCACAACATCTATATAAAAGGAGGATATGAATGAAGTAGGCCAACCACGCAAAATTTATGGATATAGAACTAAATTTATCATTTAATTAAGCAAAGAACGACTTGTTTTGAAAATGTTACAATAGTACTTATTTTTATCAGTGGCAAATATGTTGCTACAGTAGCAAGATATTTTGAGTTTTGCAATTTATTTTCAGTTTAAATTGTTCAAAATTTCAGTCTAGAAAATGCTTCAGTGTTCTCATGTTTAGATGAAATATAATACACATATAATATTTCTGTTTTAAAAATTTATTCTAATTGTACTTATATGTTACTTTTAAAAATTTTTCAATGATCAAAATAATGTAACAGTGTATGTGTTTTTATTTTCAATTTAGGTAAATTTGTAATTTTTTTATAGTGTTTTGTTTAATTGAATTTGGAAAAAAGAATGACAGAGAGAGAGAGGTGTTGGTTTTTTTGTTTGAACAGTAAGAAATTTGTCAGTGTTCACAGTGATAAATTTCTAGAAACAGTGATAAATTTATTAGTGTAAACAAAACACTATAAGAAAATAATTTTATTAGTATAGTGATTCCAAACCTGTTTGATTTGGAGGTTCATCCTTCTGCTGTCTCTGTCTTTTCTTCCTTTCTTGTTGGTTGCTTCTTGTTTCTCTTGTTGTTGTTTCCTCTTTTTGGTCTTGTTGCTTTTTTGCCTCTTTGTTGTCCTTCTCTTCTTACTTTTGAGTTTTTGATGTGAAAGATCTTCTTTCTGGCATAGATAATGTCATGAGAGAGCTCACAACATCTATATAAAAGGAGGATATCAATGAAGTAGGCCGAGCACACAAAATTTATGGATATACAACCAAATTTATTATTTAATTAAGCAAAGAACCACTGATAAAACTTGGATATATTCATAAATCATTTGTATTGATTTTGTCAGCTAGCAAACAAAATAATTTAAACAATCAAAGAGGAATAAGAAGAATTATGAAAAAATTTATTACGTAATAAAGCAAACAAAGTTTATACAGTGAAGAGTTCTAATAATGATCAGTAAAATAGACCACTCAATTGAGTTGGGTCACATGCATTTTGGCAATAGTTGGAAAGGAATTCATGTGTGACATATAAATAAGTTGGTATTATTTTTTTACCTTCAATGGATTGTTGCTGTTTGCTTATTTTTTCTTTTGCTTGTGCTGGTTTTTGAGGTTCATCTGCAGGTTGTTGTTTTTGATGTCTCTGCCTTTTCTCCCTTTCTTGTTCTTTGGTTATTGTTGATGTTCTTGCAGTTTTCTTTTTGTTGCCTTGTTGATTTTTTTTCTTTTTGTTTTGTTTCTCTTCTTGCTTTTGGGTATTTGCTGCTAAAGATCTTCTTTCTGGCATAGATAATGTCATGAGAGATCTCACAACATCTATATGAAAGAAGGATATCAATGAAGGAGGCAAACCATGCAAAATTTATTGATATACAACCAAATTTATCATTTAAGTAAGCAAAGAAACACTGATAAAACTTGAATATATTTATAAGTCATGTGTATCGATTTTGTTAGCTAGCAAACAAAATAATTGAAACAATCAAATAAGAATAAGAAGAATTATGACAAAATTTATTATGTAATTAAGCAAACAAAGCTTATACAGTGAAGAGTTGTAATAATGATAGCAAAACAGAGCAGTCAATTGGGTTGGGTCAGATGCATGTGACAATAGTTGTGAAGGAATTCAGTGTAGCAATTCACGTGTGACATCTATATAAGTTGCTATTGTTTTTTACCTTCAATGGCTTCATCTACAGGTTCTTGTTTTTGCTTTTTGGTTGTTGTTGTTGTTGTTGTGGTTTCCTCTTTGTTGTCTTGCTTTTCTCGCTTTCGTCTTTTTGCAGTATAAGATCTTGTTGCAAGCCTAGATAATCTCTTACGAGAACTTGCAACATCTATGTCAAAGAGGTATATCAATGTATTAGGCAAAGCATGCAAAATTTATGGATATATGACAAAATTATCATTTAATTAAGCAAAGAAACACTGATAAAACTTGAATATATTCATAATTCCTTTGTTTTCATTTTGTTAGTTAGAAGAAAAATATTGTGAGTCAAATTCTTTCCCAAAAGAGATGAAATTTGTTTAAGTTGGTGAGTCTATTGACTACTGTGTCATTCATCTTTACCTACATTAAATTTATGTAAATGTATCCCTATATAGAAATGGGGATGGATGTGTAAGTGATAAACTTATCATTTGGTTTGGTATGTGTAACAAACTTATGACTTGGTGTGATAAACTTACTAGTTGTATGTTTATTTATGAATCTATTGTTACTATTATCTATACTGTGTATACTATCTATACTAGTATCTATTGAAACTTTTGCCAAGTGGCATTTACATAATTTTTAAAAAAAAAAAAACTAATCAAATTTTAGTTGATGTCAGTTAGTTGATGTCAGTTACTCTCCTATGGGAACAATCTGTCACAGAACCACACCTTATAGTATGGTTTAATTGTCAAATCTATAAATTGGTTTGACTCCTACAAGAGAAAAAAAATTTATCAGGGGTAGATGCTTTGATTTGATGCACTTATATTGTTATAAGGTAAAAGTATTGCAATGTTCTTTTTGTAAGTTACATCAAGAGCATGATTTGTATATTTAAATTTGGTAAAGATCATTGAGTTACCAAAAGAGAGGTATAGTTTATGATCGATCAAATATTAAAGAAAAATGAGACAAAAAATTAATCCATAAGGTGTAAAAAAATTGCAATTTTTGAGAAATTGGGCATAGTGAAATAACCAAATAAAAAATAAAATAAAATATATCAAAAGGAGGATACAAGTTATTATAAATCAAATATGAAACAAAAGTGACACAAAATTTAATCTATAAAAAAATTACACACATGTACTGTGGGCAACGTTCTAATTAGTATTATATATGTGAACAAGTTTTTTTTGATATCTTGAACCCACTGTCTATTTTAGTTTCTTGAACCGACTCCCTGTTAACTGATTTTTTTTGTATCAAAAATTAAAAAAAAAAAAAAATCAAAATGAACGTAATTTTGAACTTCAAAACCAACACCTTTATCAGTTGATCAACTAACATTTTACATATTTACAAGTTTTATTTTCCGAAAATGCCCTAATATTGTTGAAATTTTCCAAGTTGTAGTTGAACGAGATCTAGGGTTTTTGAAAATGTGGTTGAATAGGGAGAGAAATAAGGGTTTCAGTTGCTTACGCTTTACAGGCATGTTTCCTCCAAGTAATGCTTCGAATCGCCTGAGTTGGGTTGGTTGTTTTGCCTAAGAGTGGAAGGGATTTGCCAATGGTGTAGACTGAGAAAACATGACTTCAATCGCGTGACTCACACTTTTGTTTCCCCTGTCTGGCAAATATATTGTGTTTAGAAAGTACTTTTTTTTTTTTATCGGTGATAAATTTAGAAAATGCTTAGAAAATGGGAAATATCTTTGTACAATAGCAAGATATTTTGAGTTTAGAAAATGCTTCAGGTTTCACATATCGATTTTCAATTTAAATTCTTCAACATTTCAGTTTAGAAAACTATTCAGTTTTCTCAAATTCATATTCAAATTCAGATGAAATATAAACATATTATATTTGGGGTTGAAATAAAATACTTGTAATACTTATGAAAAAAAATTAAATTACCTATCAACTTAAAATTAATAAGTTACATTCTTAAAATTAAAAATTATAGTATGATCTTTTAACATTCTTGAGCTCATGTGTAATTAAGTAGAAATAATTTGTTTTAATTTTTTTTTTGATGAATGTATTCTAAACATTGAATGTAATGATGTACAAAACATTAATGTTTCATTGCAGCAAATTAAGAAGGAAAATGATCAAAATAATGTAATACTATTTATGTTTTATTTTATGTAATTTTTTTTTTAGTTGAATTTGGAAAAAAGAATGAGAGAGAGAGAGAGAGAGAGAGAGAGAGAGAGAGATTTTACAATAGTACTTGTTTTTATCAGTGGCAAATATGTTGCTACAGTAGCATGATATTTTGAGTTTTACAATTTATTTTCAGTTTAAATTGTTCAAAATTTCAGTCTAGGGAATGCTTCAGTGTTCTCATGTTTAGATGAAATATAATACATGAGAACATTCTTGAGCATTTTATAAACATGAGAACACTCTTGAGCATTCTTGAGCATTTTAATAACAGCTAATTCTTAAATATTAGTATTTTTTATTGTAAAATTATAATATGACTTTTCAATATTTTTGAGCTCATGTGTAAGTAACTACAAATAAGGGTTTTCTTTTTTACAAATTTATTCTAACTGTACTTATATCTTATTTTTAAAAATTTTACAATGATCAAAACAATGTAATAGTGTATGTGTTTCAATTTTAATTTGTTTATAGTGCCTTGTTTAATTCAGTTTGGAAAAAAGAATGAGACAGAGAGAGAGAGAGAGAGAGTGGTAGTGGTTTTTTGTTTGAGCAAGAATAAATTTGTCAGTGTTGACAGTGATAAATTTGTTGGAACAGTGATAAATTTATCATTGTAAACAAAATACTATAAAAAAATAATTTTATCAGTATAGTGATTCTAAACCTGTTTTTAACCTTTAAATTTGACACAAATAATCAGATTATAATTAATTTTTTGAATGAAATTTGACTGATATCCAAAGCCAGATATGTTAACAATATGGATAAAAAAGACTAAATGTTTTATTGGAGCAAATGAAGAACCAAAATAATCAAAACAATGTAATAGGGTCTGTGTTTGAATTTTCAATTTAGATAAATTTTTTATTTATTGATAGTGCTTTGTTTAATTGAGTTTGGAAAAACGAATAAGAGACAGTGGTGCTGGTTTTTTTGTTTAAACAGTGAAAAATTTATCAGTGTTTGCAGTGATAAATTTGTTGAAACATGGATAAATTTATGAGTGAAAACAAAACACTATAAAATTTTTTTTTTATTAGTATAGTGACTCCAAACCTGTTATTAAGCTTTAAATTTGACACAAATAATCAAATCATAATTAATTTTTTGAATGAAATTTGCATAAAAGAAGACCTATATCAAAAAGTTATATCTGGTAACAATCTGGTTAAAAAAAACTGAATGTTTCATTGAAGCAAATTTGACATTGTAACAACCAAGCATTGTAATATTCATTGAAGCAAAGTAAGAACCAAAATGTTTTTAATGTTTGTGGAAAATTATTCAAGCATGGTTGTCATTGTGTATTGTGTCCCAAAACTCCTTGTCTTCAAGCACTGCTTCTATTGCCTCATCAACGATTTGCTGGGTGTCTGTCTGTTGGTTAGTCAACAAAGCATCTATGATATCTGCTCTGATTTGGTGGCACTCCTCCTTTGTTAAGTTGGGAAAGATGTCTTTGTTACAGACATATTCTCTCATGAGATAACAAACTATGACGCCACAATCAAGTCTACAATGAGATTGGAAAAACAAAGTTAGTAGTCATCAACGATAATTTTATCTATGTAATGTGTATTGGTTTGCAGAAACTTACGAATGATCAAGTTGTTGGGGACAATTCATTGCAATTTCTGTTTCTTCATGAAACTTGTTACTTTCAATGATTTTGGGATTGTAATGTTGAAGGTATTTTTCAATAACCTTTCTCTACAAAATATATTAATAATTAATTGGTGTTTGACAAATAAATACATAAGAAAAATTGATATAGACAAGGGGAATGGATGATATCACAATTAATTGGTGTTTTACCAGTTTGTTTGCCTCATTTAAGTGGTTATCTGTTTTTGTGCTTGGTGTCATTGAATTGCAAAACTTCCATGAGCCATTTTCAGTGTCGAGTACCAACAATGTCCAATGCTTTTCATTGAAAATTGGGAAAAGAATATATCTTTCCTTGACAGCTTCTAACATCATTTTGTTCAACAATTGATTTGTTTCTGCCTCATCCTTTTCACTATAAGACTGGAGAATGAGAACTTATGCACTTGATTTAGACAAGGGGAATGGATGATATCGTAATGAAATATATATATATATGTAATTTACTTACATGGCATGATGTAGTAAATATATATGTTGTTCCTGCTTGTGAGCTGAGGCTGAAGTTTGGTTTCAGTTGCTCTTCTGTCATTAAGATTTCATTGTATGCATTTATTGCCTGTTTTAAAAACAAAAGCAAACAAGGTTAATGAGAGAATTATTGTTTGGTATTACAATTGATATATGCACAAACAGGGTTTTGATTTTACATTTCCAGAAAGTTCTTCGCATTTGACTATTTTGTCAATGTCATCCAAGTACAAATAGCTGCTTACTTCCTTTCCTTGTAAGATTGGATAACTGGAAATGTGAAAACAAAATTTATCATCAGATACCAAAATTTGTTGGTCAATTAACAAATCAAAGGTTAGGGGAACAAATTGAGCATGAAATTTTACTTCATGTATCAAATATGAAGCATGAAATGAAGTACAGATCATAAATCCAAATGCCTAAATAATTTGACACCATATATGAGACAACAGGAAGATTAGCTAAATATATCACTATACCAAACAAATTAAGTAAAATTTATCATTATGTAGCAAATTTTATCACTGTATATCAAAATTTATCAATGAGTGAAATAAATGAAAGTTATACGTTGTTAAATGCATGACTATATACTGTATACCTACTGGTTTTTGTTGCCCAAAGACTAGTGAGTTTCATCCTTGATTTCTTTGGCAATTTGTAAAACACTGGATAGGAAGTGTTAATTTGTTTTGTTGGATGTTGATGTTGTGTGTGCTCTTCTTTTCTGGTCTTTGGATTTTCTTCAAGCATTGGTTCTACTTGATCAACTGTCTTGTTCTGGTTTGGTTGTCTTTTCATTATGTAGCAAAAATCTGGATCTTTGTGCTCTTTTCTTGTTTCTCTATTTTTGACCCTTTTTATCATTGAGCTGATAAGAGGCGATGTTTTGGAAGTGGTGGCTTCAACTTCAACTTGGATTTGTTCTTCTTCAGTGTCCAGGTAGAGATTTGATTCAACCAACATTGCGATTCTCTCATTAAGTAGCACTATTTCCACATCTTTGACTTCCATTTGTGTCTTTGTTTTCTTGCTTTGTTCTTCCATTTGTTTCATCGAGCTTCATGAGTTGGTCCTTAAGCTTGTCATTTTCTGCTTGGATTATTGCCTTCTCCATTTCTAGCCTTTGGATTATCAGGACATTCTCTTCTAGTTTCTGAAAAGTATGTTCATTGATTTTGACATGGTAGATATTTCTTTCATAGGCAAGTTTCCTTTTTGCTTTCCTCTTTTCAAATTGGTGTTTCATACTTCAATCCCGGGGAAGTTCTTTGGACCAAATTTTCTGTTTGATCATTGTTTGTTCTTCATCATTTTCTAGGTTGTCAAAAGACAGGTCATTTGTTTGCACATGAAGTGGACCTTCTTGAGTTTCATGCTGAAAGTTGGCTTTCCTTCGTGCATTCTTTTTTGATTGCAGTGTTGTTGATTTCCTCTTTTTTGGAGCACCCGTTTGATTCTTGGGATTCTGTGATTTTCTTCCAGGACTGAGACTGAATATATTTCTGTTAATTGGTTCTTCTTCCTTTTCAGATAATTCGGTCTCTTGTTGTTCCTCAAAGTTACATTTTTCATCATCATGCTCATCATCTGTTTGTGGTTGCAATTGTTTGTATATGTTCTGTTCTTCAATTGTGTCTTTCAAATTACTCTCCTACATGAATGAAAATTATTAAAAAAAATGTTATGAGGCAGAGTTGAGTAATAATTTATCATTCGGTGATTCAAATTTATAAGAAGAATGGTAATTTGGTTCATGATAACAAGCTTTATTAGTGAATTAGCAATACTAAGCAAAATTTATAAGTCAATGAAGCTAACTAAGAGAATTTATAACTGTGAGCAAAAAGTTATCACTGCATATAAATATTTATTACTGCATAGCAAAATTCATCACTCAATTAAAGAAATAGAGGTTAAACATTGATAAAACTTGTTTATTGAATAATTTCTTAGCACAGATGAAATGCCTAAATAATTTTTCTACCACTAATGCGACAGCATTAAGATTAAGAAAATTTATTAGTGTTGCTAAAATTTATCACTGCATAACAAAGTTTAATATTTGTTTAAACAAAACAAAGGATATGAATGCATACCTCAATATGTTTCAGATCATGCAAGGATGACTTTGCCAATTGTTCTCCGAGATGAGTAATGTTCCATTTTGCAAATCTTGGTATTGGATTCTTCTCATTTGGTTTGATGATCTTTGCATGCTCACATATCCAATACTGTTGAGGACCAAAAAAATGTTGTAGATTAGTATTTAGTAAATGTAGATATTGTAGGTTATAAGTTGTAAGTGAGGTATTTACTTACCAACAAGATGATCACACATCTGCACACTTTATCAATTTGGTTGATGTTGCGTGCTATTGATGTTGTAAGATGATGTTTTGCTGCGCCACACCAATCATAAGATTTCATTTCATCAATATTCTCCAAGTATTTCATGAACCTCCAACCAATTGTTGTCCCAGTACCCGGAAACAACAAAAGCAAACAAACCAGAAGGCACACAAGCCTAACGACATCTTCTATTTCTTCATTGTTGGTGCTTCTCAAAAGTTTCGTTATCAAGTTTTGGATTGAAGCACTTGTCATTCTGCTCTCGGTGATTTTTCTTCTTTGTACCATAGCTACCTCATTTTTTCTTCCATATGCAAGATTCATCTTCTTGTGTCCACATGCAATCCCAAAAATTAACTTGAAGTCATTTCTTTTCAATTTCAGCTTCTTCCCAGCAATTTCAAATGTGGTTCCATCCATTTGGTAAGTTTGCAAAATTTTTGCGACCACATCATCATATTTAATTGAATCTCTTCTTTTAACCTTGTTTTTACTCAATGTATCAACCAAAAGTGAAAAAGGTGTCTTTCTCAATAATATCAAATGCTCCTCTCTGAGTTTTATTGTCTTGAAAAATTTGATAAGAGATTGAATGTTAGAACGATAGACATACTTTGCTTCATTATCATGTATCTGTTCAGTCCTAGTTTTTCTTCCATCAATTTTTTTCTTCCCTCTTGCTTTGTGGAGCTTTGTAGCTGGTTTGAGTTGTTCCTGTTTGGGCTTCTCATTGTCAATGTTAGATTCAAGTTTAACTTGTACTTGATTTTCATTGTCATGTGTTGTTGGTTCTATAAGAAAGTCGACTTTTTCAATCTTTTTCTTCTTTGAGAAATTTGTTTGTCGACGACATAATCTTTTAGAATGACTGGCAACATCTGTACAAAAACATTGAACATAAACATTGAAAATTAAGAAGAATTTTATCATTGAACTAGGGAAACTAAGAAGAATTTATCTCTCTGTTATGTATATTAAGCAAATATATAACTGTATAGCAAAGTTTAGATTCCAAATTGCAAAAGAACATGAAGTATGATGTTGAAGATGAAGATGAAAACAATTACATAGCAAACTTTATCACTGAATTAGCAAAAGTAAGCAAATGCATCATTGTATAGCAAATGAACATAAAGGTATGATTATTATGACGTTGAGCATGATCATAAATTAATACTGTATGGTACAGATTGAAAATAGCTTCAAGCCAAATTGTATCACTCATAACTTAATTCTGTAAGATACACATTCAAAGTAGTTTGAAGTTGAATTTTATTACTCAATTATAGTTATGAAAGAAGAAGGGAAGCAAATCCATAGTTATAAAATAAGAAGAGAAACAAATCCATCATTATAATAAATTTTATCACTCAATTAGGAAAATTAAGCAAACCTATCGTTGAATTGGGTAAAGTAAGCAAATCTGTTATTGTATATCAAATTTTATCACTGAATTAGCAAAATTAAGCAAATCCATCATTGTTTAACAAATGGACATGAAGTTGTGATTATTATGAAGTTGAATATCAATGATAAATTAATACTATATGATACACATTCAAAATAGCTTGAAGTCGAATTTTATAACTCAATTACAGTTATGAAAGAAGAAAGGAAGCAAATGTATCATTAGAACAAATTTTATGACTCAATTAAAAAAATTAAGCAAATCTATCATGGTTATAGCAAATTTTCTCACTGAATTGGCAAAATATAGTTATAAAAGAAGAACGGAAGATGAATATCACTCACGTTTGATTCGCATGTTTGTTGAAGATGAATGAAGCAAGGAATATAGATCGAAACGGTGGAGGATTTTCTGGGTATCTGTTCAGAATCAAAATACAGATCGAAACAGAGCTATTTTCTCTGGAAACGATTGGAGATTCAGGGAAAACTCTTTGTTTGTTCCGATTTCAAAATCGCAAATCGCAAGTGGTTTGCAAATTGCCTCAGAATGGTTTCCAAATCAGAACAATTAAGAAGGAGCGTGTGTTTCACGCGCACAGGGTAGACCTCGTGATATGCTCTTCGATTTACGCGTGTGGTGTGACATTCAGGGGTAAAATTGGAAACTGAAATAGGGCAGGACTTGGTGGGTATTAAGTTGTTTGTAAGGGACCGGCTGGTAAGTGCCCCCAAATAATATTTGAACAAGACCAGCCCAACCACCCCAAAAAAGGGTAATTTATCGTGAATATAATCATTTTTAAGAAACTATGAATCATTTGTATTAATTTTTCTTTTTTTAATTTTAAATTTACTATGCACAAACAAATGAGGGGAACCCAAACTCAACTCAAGTGAAAATTCGGATGACTCAATTTTGAAGACAAAATTATTCTTTCCAATTTCAATTTTAATTAAGAAGGTTTGATTTTCAGAGTATAATTTTTTTTTTGGTCTATTCATAAAATATTGTCTTGACAATAAGTCACTAGAAATTTTTTTTTAAAAAAATGGAAGCAACCTTTAATTGTTCTAAGAAATGAGGAAATTAATAATAAATCTATGGAATATAAGTGAGAAATGTGCTTTAATATAATTGAGGTATGTGCTCAAGGCCATGGACTATTCCGTCCACAAATTTTTTTAGAATGTGTTTGAGGCATAATTATCGCATGTAACCAAACTAAAATCAAACCAAATCAAGTCTTAAGTTTCATCAAATAGGGTCGGTTACATGAATCTTTTTTCTCCACGAGACCCTATCAAAGGACATTTCGTTAGTCAAATTAAGTAGATCCATATCTCTATTTACAACGCTAACCAACGTTAATCTAAGCCTATCCCGTCCCCTAATACTTCCATCTACCGTTACAGCATCGCATCTCTTCATTATTGTCTCTGTTGAATATGACCAAACCATCTCAATCGATTCTCTCTCAACTTATCTTCTATCGGTGCTACTCCTACTCATTCCCGAATACACTTGTGTGTGTCGATTTCTGACCACACTACCAAACTGGTACTCAGTTGTAGAACATCAGCAGAATAGATTGCCCGAACGACCTGTCATAGAAAATAAGAGATTCCGGCGGTGGTTCGTCTACACAAGGGCGCTCCGACGATTAAGTCAGTTATCTCTCAAAGATAGCAAAAGTGCTTAACTCATTATTTTAAATATAAAAAGCATACCTTAAATCCATGAGAGTGCTTCTCTTTTATAGCCAACACAAACCTAGTCCTATTAGAAGCCTAGCTTCAATGGACTTAGGATTACTGCTAATCTTGGACTCCTAGTAGGATTGAGATAAACTCTCTAAGAGTTTTATCTTTACCTAAACTGAAGTCCTCTCTCATTCTAGGATTCTTGTCCCTTATCCGATCATCCTAGATTTCGGTATCTTCGCAAATAACCTCGGCCTAGTCGAGATGATCTCGGCGTCATAACTAGGACACGTGGTATCTCGGCTGGCACTTCGGTGACATCTCGGCCACGTGTTGTCATTCAAAAAATTATATCCCCACAACTGCCCCCTAAGTTCTATTACCTCGGCATCCTGAAGTAATGGAACCTATATCATTCCTTCCTTTAATTATGATCCCGGTTTAACTTCAGCTTGTAAATTTTTCTTAAAATTTCAACAAGTGTTGAATATGACCTCAGTTTAACTTCAACTTGTAAATTTTTAAAATTTCAACAAGTGTTAAACATGACCTCGGTTTAATTTCAATTTGTAAATTTTTAAAATTTCAACAAGTGTTAAACATGTTATTAGTTTAACTTCAGCTTGTAAATTTTTAAAATTTTAACAAGTGTTAAACATGTCATCGGTTTAATTTCAACTTGTAAATTTTTAAAATTTCAACAAGTGTTAAACATGTTATTAGTTTAACTTCAGCTTGTAAATTTTTAAAATTTCAACAAGTGTTAAACATGTCATCGGTTTAATTTCAATTTGTAAATTTTTCTTAAAATTTCAACAAGTCTTAAATATGACATCGGTTTAACTTCAATTTGTAAATTTTTCTTAAAATTTCAACAAGTGTTAAACCAACCTTAACTTGTAAATTCCAAATCCCAAGCATCATTCTCCAGCCCTCTACCCCCGCGTGTCTTCCTCGGCCCTTGCATACTTCTCAATTCTGGCCATGAGTTCCTCCATACTCTTTGGCAGTGTCTTTACCAGTGATTTTCAAAGCAGACAGTTATCTTTCAGGCCGTTCATAAAGGACACGACCGCCACCTCTTGGTTGCATCTTGGTATTCGGTTGAACACCTCATAATACCTCTTGGCATAAGCCCTAAGGCTTTCATCCTCACTGATTCTCAGAGCTATCAGGAAGTCCATCCTTAACGGCTGTAGTTTGTTTGTCACAAATCTTACCACGAACATCTCGGCCAAGTCCTCCCAAGCTTTCACAATTCATTTCGGCAACTTATGAAACCAGTTCGATGCGATTTCCCCAAATAACGAGGGGAACACCTTGCAGAGCAACGGTGCGTTCCCGGTGTATAATGCCATTGAGTTCAGGTACAATCCGACGTAAAAGTTCGGGTCCGATTTACCGTCGAATATCTAGAATCTCGGCATGTGGAACCTTTTCGGGGCCTCAAATTTGTCCAACTCTACCGAGAACGATGTCCTCAGCTTGATTGGAGAGGTCACCTCAGCATTTTGCCACTTTCTCTGGAGGTAATCCCTCAGATCCTCCTTGGTTCGTCTAGGAGCTTGGCTATCTCCAGATTTCAGCCTCTTTGGTGCACTACTTCTAGTGTCATTGTGAGTCCTTTTGGACCTTTTTCCATTAGTTGCGTCGAAGCACAACTTCTGCCCTTGAACATGCCGATGTTCTTTGGGGTTACCTTCCTTGGTGCGATGCGTCTTCCTAGATTCTTCATTTCTTGACTCTCTTCGCCCGACCTCTCTGGAAGGACGGTGAGAGTGTTTTTCGGTCCTGGTGTGGTGGAGGACTGTAAAGACTGTTTTCTGCCCCCCTTTCTTGGCACCTTTCTTGGCCGCTGGAATCGGCGTATCTTGGAAAGGGAACAGTGACTGCATGACGTTGTTCTACATCATGAAATTGACAACCGTTTGCAGGTCTGCCAATTTGTTCGCCATTCCCTTCATTTCGTCATCCCTCCGCAGACATCTATCCTTCCATACCTAGAGGTCATCCTCGTTATAATACCCGCTTCGATCTGATTTCTTTGGCACGTTGCCCTCTTGGCCGATGTTCTTTTCTCCGTGATTCTTATCATAAGTCTTTTCGTTGCAGTTGTCTTTTTCGATATCAAGGTCAATGTGTTTCTCGCTCCCAGTAGGGGTGTCGTCCCCAACCTTCTTTTTCTGTCCATTGTTGGCCATCTATTCTCTTTTCTTTCCCATAGATGGCGCCAAATTATGTGTGTCAATTTCTGACCACACTGCCAAACTAGTACTCAGTTGTAGAACACCGGCAGAATAGATTGTTCGAACGACCTGTCACAGAAAATAAGAGATTCCGGCGGTGGTTCGTTCACCCGGGGGCACTCCGACGATCAAGTCAGTTATTTCTTAAAGATAGTAAAAGTGTTTAACTCACTATTTAGAACATAAAAAGTATACCTTAAACCTATGAGGGTGCCTCTCTTTCATAGCCAACACAAATCTAGTCCCATTAGAAGCCTAGCTTCAATAGACTTAGGGTTACTGCTAATTTTGGACTCCTAGTAGGATTGGGATAAACTCTCTAAGAGTCTTATCTTTACCCAAACTGAAGTCCTCTCTCATTCTAGGATTCTTATCCCTTATCCGATTATTCCAGATTTCGGTATCTTTGCAGATAACCTCGGCCTAGCCAGGATGATCTCGGTGTTATGACCAGGACACGTGGCACTTCGGTGGTACCTCGGCTACGTGTTGTCATTCAAAAAATTATATCCCTACAACACTCATTCCTAATTCTGTCTTGTCTAGTCTTGCTATACATCCACCTTAGAATTTTCATCTCAATCACATTCATCTTATCTATATATTGTTTCTTGGCTGCCCAACACTCCGTCCCATACAACATCGCTACTTGCCTTTAAGTCTAATGGGTATTTATTTATCGCACAGTACCCTAGACGTACTTCTCCACTTACACCATCCCGTCTTAATCCTATGGGCCACATTCGCATCAATCTCCCCCGCTGTTGTGATAATTGATCCTAAATAACGAAAATATTCACTCTTAGGCAGTTCTTGATTCTCAATATTCACTTCTCCTCTGCTTTCATTATCGCATATACTCCATTAAATTTAATTAATTTTTTATAGGACTATAAATTAGTGGAATTAAGAAAACTAATAAATTATTTAAATTTGACTTAATACTTAACAAATTTTAAAAGATGTTTAAGTTTGAATTAAATTTTCTAAAATTGATTTCAAATGAATTGTAATTAAATTGACAACAAGTGAGTCAAGTAATTTAATTTTTTATAATACATATAAAATTATCGAATGGAAAGAATTTGACAAATTTAATTTTAAAATTTCACATAAAATTTGTTTAAATTTAAGTTATTCGCATAGCAAATTGATTTTAAATAAATTTTTAACAAGTTAACAAGAGTCGATGTCAAGTTTTTTATCTTTATTTTCAAAACATAATAATAATAAAATTATAAACACATTCTTTGAAATTTATTTAAAATATGAATTGCTCCCTACAGTTTTGCAAATTACATCACATCTCTTCAAGTTTATAATCGTATAACAAATAATTCATTTTATTAATAAATTATCAAGTCAATTAATAGATTTAATGATGTTAGAAATATATTTTAAATGAAAATTCATATAATTTTATTGTTGTATAAAAAAGTAGTTAGAAATTATTTATTTATTTATTAATTCTATTAAATAATTTTTTTTGACATATTTGTAATTTTTTAAAATACAGGACAATTTGTATTTTATCAAAACTCAAGGGTGTATTTATAATTTATCCGAATAATAAAATAAAGGCTAAACCGATTTGTACTCGGAGCCAGCTCCGGTGTCAACTCAGCCACTTTGCACGTTTGTTGCACAATCGGATTCGGAACCTCTCAATCTTTCACTTTTGTCTCCAAAAATCTGATCTCTACAAACTCACATGAACTCCATTAAAGTTCACCAATTTGACTAACTCCCCAGAACCCAACAAGGTAAGATCTTCTCTCTCTATCTCTTTCTCTCTAGAGAACACAAATCAAGAAATGTACAGCACTTATGTTAGTTCAACTCTATCACTTGGGTGTAATGGGTCACTTTCCTTTTCATTCAATGACTGCTCTTACTTGAATGATAGATTTGATAGAAACCCAATTCCATTGTCGTCCCAATCATGCTGTTCTTGTTGTGCAAATTCTCAATATAGATGTCCCATAAGCCCTAGTTTTTCATATGGGTTGGGCCAATCTGCTCTGATTCAGTGGTCAGGTACTAGGAGGCTGATTTTGGGTGGTGGAGACCGGTATTATCACCGGTTTCCGGTTCACGAGATGGGTTGGAGTAGTTGTTGTTGTGGGTATGTAAGCCCTCTCAAGGAGAGGAGTGTTAGTGGTAGAAAAGGGAGGTGGGAAGAGGGAAGATTTAAGGGTATGGTTTCGGAGGAAAAGAGAAAGAGACATCATTCGCACTGTGTCGATGATGATGTGGAAGTAATTCTCAGCTTGTTGACTGAGGTAGTGGGTGAGGAGTGTTTTCTCTTTAGGGAGAGAAGTGGTAGTTCGTCTAGGAGGGTGGAAGTGGAGAAGGGAGGTAATGGTGGTCGTACTTCTTACAGTAGTAAAAAGAAAAATGTTGGTTCGGGTTTGTTGGAGAGTAATTCGAAGAGCGAAGTTGCATCTGTTAGAATTCAATCGAGGGAAGAGGATTGTAGACAAAAAGAAAATAAGGAAAAATGTTTGAGGGTGAGAAGCGTGGCGAGGAAAGAAGGATCCAGGTCTAGTTGCTCATCTTATTACTCGTGTTCTTCGTTAGGTGAATTTGAGGGTGATGTTGAAGTTCAGGCTAGGCAAGAGGGATATGGAGGGGAATTGACAAGTGGGTTTAAAAGGGATTCAGTGAAAAGTGGAGAAGCGACATATGAGGGGGAAATTGAGGAAGATGTAAAGAGACAGGGGGTTGTTATGCAACAAGAAAAAATTCCCGTAGGGTTGTATGCAGCATCAAGTGGTGTTGAATGTGATTGGAGAAAAGCAACTGAGAAAAAACTTGCTGAAGAGTCGATTGAACAAACGGAGTCTAGGGAAGAATCGTTACAGAAGCACACAAGATTATCGGAAGTCCGCGAATCTGGTTATAGAAAGGATTTTTCTTCTCAAAAGAAATTTGATGAAAAGGAAGAAAAGTCAACTTTGGGTGTGAGTATTGATGGTGGAACAAGACAGCGATATAGTCAAAGAAGTGACCAAATTGCTGGACAGTCTGAATCAAGAGTGGAGTACAAACATTCTACTGGAATGCAGGAGATCTGTAGCAGTGATATTGAAGCAATTTCTAGCTCTGATGACAAGCATTTCAGCGGTAAGGAAGCAAACATAAGTGCGGAAGGGTTGGTTCGGGAAACAAGACATGAACATGCTAAAACAGCTGGCCCTATTAGCCGAAAAGATGACTATAGAAGAAATTCCCAGCAACTCAGTCAAGTGTCAGAAATTCAAGGAATCAATGTTAAAGGGACCTATAGCTCACAGGGACAGTCTAAATCTAGTTTGAAGAACATAGACAACAAATCAACATTGATTTTGAGTTCGGTTCAGGACACGCAAGAGCAAGCCCATTTAACAAGTCAATTGGACTCCAGACAGATGGAATATAGAAGAAAACAGTTGACTGAAGTATCAGACATGCACGAGATTGATATTGATAACACTTCAGCTTCTTTGAGGCAGTCTGATAGTTCATTTGTGGATGCCGACAGACAACAGTTCCAAACAGGTCAAAAAGCAATTAGGAGAACAGAATCAAGAAAAGGATCCCAAGATGTGAGCAGTGCAGTACTTGATCATTTGAGTGATGCTCAAGTTACCAACACTCAAAGGCAGTCTGAAAAGACAATGAGTAGTCAAGAAACATATTCGACATTGATGGTGAAATCGACCAAGGAAACCGCAGAAAGACATAAGCAGACCGATGAAAGAGTCGTTCAAATTGGATCAAGAAAAGAGGCTCAAAGGCCCACTAAGGCATTGAGTTTCAGTGAGGGAACTTCAAAAGAGGCCTCTAGTTCCCGAGCATCTTTGATATTGAAAACTCAACCTACAGTGCAACAAATTGGTGTGCTCCACGTGGAGCCTTCGTACATTATTTCTCATGAAGATGCACTGGGTTCGGCTGATCGATTACAGAAATCCTCCATGCACTTTGTGGGTGAGTTTGTTGAGAAGATGACACATGAAGTCTCAAGTTCTGAAATCCAAAAGGAAAGTAGAATTTCCGAAACAGAGCTGGTGAATGAAGGCCATAAGCATCAGGAAAAAAGCGCAAGTCATTATGGTTCTGGAGACTTTAAGTCTAGGGAGTCTGACTCATGGCGCTCTTCCCGGAATTCTGGTGTAAAAGGGCCTTCAGATGAAATATGGAATGTGACGGATTCATCTGTTCAGGAACCTGTTGAGACAGAAGTACCAGAAAGAAATTCACCAGCCACCAATACCGTTGCCAAGAGAACAGGCAGGTCCATGTGGAATATCATTGTGGATATAGTTCGATTGCGATGGGCTTCCAGTTCTGAAAGCCATAATTCAACTCTAAAGTTGGGGGGAAAGAGTTCGCCAAATCAATCCGTTAGCAGTGAAGCATGGTTCTCTGGTCATGAGCAAGATGAAAACAATGATGAGAATGTAAAAAGGGAAAAGAAAAGCAAGTCACAAGATTCCAAATCTTCTGATCAACAAAACCCAGTAACAATTCCCACTCAAAGTCAAGGAGAAGGGTCCAGCTCAATAAGTTCAAAGGACGAAATAGTTCCTGTAGGAGGGAATACACAATCCTTTTCAAGTGGCTCAGCATCCAAAGGCATTTCTTCAGTCTGTGAAGAGAATTTTGGTAGGAATGAAACTAGAAAAAACCATGTTAGTACTTCTGACGATGCAATAGTGGAACCACCAGTACTAATGCCTTCTTTACACATTAGAAGATCTCCTCGTGTAGATGAAATTCCAGAAGATGGTAAGACCGATGTATCTGGAAGTGGTTCATCGGTGCAGAAGGAGCAACTAATTGGTGCTGGTCTAACTGAAGTATCAGGGACTGAGGGAAAGGGCGGGGAATTGAAACACAGAAAGCTTCAACGTACCAATCAGGTCATGAAAGATAGATTTGATGAATGGGAAGAAGCATATAAACTTGAAAGTGAGCAGCGAAAAATTGATGAAATATTTATGAGGGAAGCGCTGTTAGAGGCCAAAAAGGCTGGTGATATATGGGAGGTTCCTGTCGGGGCTGTGCTGGTACAACATGGAAAAATAATTGCTCGTGGGTGCAACCTGTGAGTTATACTTGCTTATTCCTTGTTTAAGATATTGACTTTGCGTGGTGTAATTCATAGTTATATTTTTTTTTTCAGAGTGGAAGAATTGCGAGACTCCACTGCCCATGCAGAAATGCTTTGTATACGGGAGGCTTCAAATGTACTCCGTACATGGAGGCTTGCGGTAAGTTGGTGCTGTTTTGACTCATTTTTAGTTTAGCTCAATTTGATTTATTTCTTACTCATCTTCTGATCATTGTGCTGATGATGTAAATACATGCCCATAGTTTGCGTCAGTTGTGCTAATGCTTAGAGTTTGTGTTAGTTCTGCTATTACAGAAACAGGTTGGAGGTGAAATTTTAGTGGTACCATGTACAGAATTTCCAGTGTCAGTGAATGCTTTATTGCAACTCCCTGTGGAACTATGAACCAAGGCGAGGTTTTAGTGGCTAGTGTTGCCTGGAAAATTGTGTGATCTTATCTGGTTTACTTGTTCAACATATGAGATAGAGCTGATTTAGGAGTAGTATGACAGCAAGATAGTTCTTTCAAGGTTGAAGTACTGAATACCCTGGAAACCTCATTGTGCTTGCATGCAATGTCCTTAGAATGACAAAATATTGAGCAAGGGTCATCGGTGCAGTGGAAAAGCACCAGACTCCTAGGGGTCAGCCAAGCTCAGCGTACTGGGTTTGAGACGCCGAGTAGATTTAGTTCAAGAAACAAAAGTGATTGTCTGATGAATAAAAAGACGCTAGGGTTGGCAGCTGTTTGACTCAATGATGTATTCCAATTAATTCAATTAGCTACCTGTCAACCCCTCAATTTCCTTCTAAAACCACAGTTACTTTCCTCTTCATTCCAAAGGAATTATATGAGGACACTTTGTTAGTTCTTGTGCCCATTATTGTCGAATCGAAAATCAAATCATTGTGAATTGTATTGAATTGTGAATTGTAAGCTTCACTTTATTTAATATAATATATAACAACTGTACTTCTGCCTGAAAACAGCGACTTCTTGAGTTTGTGATAACTGATGCATCAAGTTGGTATGTACACTCTAAAAGAGAGAGAGAGGGTATATTTAGAATGTCATGAATAACAAAGATTCAATCTTCTTTCTGGTATTTTGCTTTAGCATAGTGTCTAAATTTGTGGATCTTTAATATCAGACAAAATATATCAAGTTTGTTGTGTGTGTGTGGAGACCTTAATTTCTAAGGATGGATAGGATGGATAAGGCCATTCACGGTGTCAGTTCCTGATACTTGATGGTGCTGGGAGGATAAATTGGGTACAGACCTAACATTTGGCATAAGTTGTATGAGGTGGCTGCTATTAGACTCTCAAACCCACTCACAGCACATGCTTTTATTCAAATGGATGGATTGTAATTTTGAAGTGCTCTCGAGATCAAAAGTAAAATTATTTATTTTTCAAAGAGCATCCAAACCCATCATAAGATGGTGATCTTGGGCCATCGTATACCTTTATAGGAATTGTGATGGCCATTGTAAAGCTGAATATTTCTAGATTTTGCAATCCTTTATATTGAAAATTCTTTTCTTTAAAATAGATCATTGTGATATGGTATGTTTTGGGTTATTTAAGCTATAAGTAGACCGACTGAAAGTAACTGCATCCTTCATAAGTTTTACATATAGACATTGTTTATGATTCTATCAAAGCTGTATGATGGGTTCCTTGTTTTAACCTGTACATACAATATATATATATATATTTTTTTTCCCTTCAGGAGACTACCTTATATGTGACACTTGAACCATGTGCAATGTGTGCCGGAGCAATTCTTCAAGCTAGAGTTGACACCGTTGTATGGGGAGCTCCCAATAAGCTCCTAGGAGCAGATGGTAGCTGGATTAGGTATGCAATAAAATTGTTGTCTTTATAATTGATGTCATGGTCTTTTCACCCATTCTTATGGAAGACAAAATATGGATTATAGCATTACTTGGAACCTATGTTACATGACTCTTCTAAATTTGTGAAGTACCCTTGTTAGACACTTGACACTTGACACTTGGGCAAGGGTACAACATGTGTTCGATATGCCTAGTTGGAGATGCACCCAAAATAATATGCATAAGATTTCTATTTTATATTTAAATGCAATTTCTTGTTTTTAAGCATCATTTTATCCTTAAAATATTTTTAAAATAATTAAAAAATATGAAATATAGCCCTATTCAGGCGTCCTTGACATGTGAATTAGATGAATTCGACACTAAGATACATATCTGCACTTGTACCTGACACTTGTACACGAGCCCATTTAAGATACCCTTTCTGCATCACTAAATTGTTGAATTTTATTATTATTATTTGTTTAGAGGCCCACCAATGAAATTCCAAATGTTATTCTGTGGTATTATGACATGATTGTCACTATGCATATCAGCATTTTCAATTGTAAAATTCTTCCCTAACATAGTGGACTAGTGGTTTCTATTTTGGAAATATTACCCATCTTGTTTGCATGATATGCATTGACCAGCTTCGGCCGGACTGGTTTTCAATTGAAGCTGGTTGAAATGAAGCCCATCCTGTTATGGTTTATGATCGAGTCGGATGATAGCAATGAAACTGGTTATTATTCGCATGTTAGTTTTACTTAAATATAGAAGCCGAAGCATGTGGAGAAAGAGCTATAGTGAATTTTTCCACATTGAAGTGCAAAAACCTTGATAAGACTGATTTTTTCTTCTCTTTTCCTTCTCATTTTCTTTCCCTGGGGTGGGGGCGGCTCCACTCCGCCACCACCGACACCCCACCCCTGCCACCACTATCACTACCACCACCCCCTCCACCCTGCCATCACCATCACTACTGCCTCCACCACCACCCCACCACTCACTAGTACATTAGTTTTAAAGACTTAATTAATCTGTAGAAAATGTCTTTTGTAAAAACAAACGGAGCATAGAGTGCAAAAAAACTTGATGACAGGGATCTTTTTCTTCTCTTTTCCAATTCTTTCTTCTTTCCTTGGTTGGGGACTGAGAATGAAGTTCCATTATTTATTTATTTTTCATTTTTAGTTTTCTTTTTTGGAAATTCCGTTGTATTTTGATCTATAATAATCATTTTTACAGGCTTTTTCCCATTGGGAGCGAAGGCGGAAATGGGTCAGAATCAACGGATAAGCCGCCTGCACCAGTCCACCCATTCCACCCAAAGATAACGATTAGGCGAGGGGTATTGGCGGCAGAGTGTGCTGATATAATGCAGCAATTCTTCCAACTAAGGAGAAGGGAGAAGGACAAGAAACCAGACTCATCAACAGAACGTTCTCATCTTCCCATTTCACACCATCCTTCGAAGTTTTTCACCAAGATGCATGATGCCTTCCGCATCATGTTCTGTTTGTAATGGATCAGACAAACCAAATGAAATTGCCATGCGTTTGTTTGAAGTAAAGTTCATTGTTTCAAGTATTTGTTGGGATTGCATCTTGGTTTTAGATTACTTTTTTCTAAAAGTTGCAATTTGATAGTTTATAAGCAAAATCTAAAAGCATTCTTTTCCAGGTTTCAAGTTAATTAGCTTCTACTTTATATATATATATATATAAAGGTTAAGTTACAATGAGCTGCTTGAAGCCTTGAAATTTTAAAAAAAATATAGTAAGTCATACGGTTTTGATATAATTATATTAATTTTCTTTTTAATAAGGTTAAATGAATTAAAATTAACGCAAATAATGCAAAAATATAAAAATAAACAACGTAAAGTATACATTTTCGTTTAAAAGATATAATAATATCATTTTTTTTTAATTTATATAACTAACAAATTATTAATGGAAAGGGAGTTAAGTGATATATGAATTAAAATTTCAAATGAGTTAAATGTAATTATGTTAAAATTATAAGATTTATTATATTTTTTCTAAACCTCAAGGGAGATGAGTGTAATTTACCCAAAAACAAAAACAGCAGACCCATTTCAGTTGTAACAAACAGGCCCTTCAGAGTATTCCATTCCATCTGGTGAGGCTTT
Source organism: Camellia lanceoleosa (assembly GCA_025200525.1). NCBI lineage: Eukaryota > Viridiplantae > Streptophyta > Magnoliopsida > Ericales > Theaceae > Camellia > Camellia lanceoleosa. The sequence goes on from CM045763.1 coordinate 24,728,226, forward strand.
TTCAGGCATTGAAGATTAATAATAACGTGTCACAAAAATATTGTTAAATAGTGTTCCTTTGGAGCAACAGAATTGATTGGGACTGGGTACCAATGCTTAGGTCTTCTGTCAAGATCACACATCGTGTTCCAGAAAAAATGATAGGTAAGGTTTGCCACCATCACTTTTCGCCAGTCCCATGTCATTTCTCTATCAACTTAAAAATATATCATGTATAATATAAGGTTAGTTTGTATATACATTTTCAAAAGTTATAATTTAATGTGATTGAATTACGACACGATACTAACATTATGTAACAAATCATAAATTACCACATTGAGTTAGAAGAATGAGTTAGAATCCGACCGCATTGAGTTGTAACTTCCATTTGAATCATACTTTTTGAGGCTGTTGACCGGTGAATACTATGACTGTATGGTTGTACATCTCGTCAATTGTCTCGTTTAGGTAATGCTTCTTTTGAAGGGTAAACATGTCTATGTTTTAAGTAAGCAAATTGTGAGCATAGGGTCCAATTCAAGAACAGTTAATTTTATTAAGAAAAACTAATTCACGTGCAATTAGTGCATATATGCAATTAGATATTAACCAGAAAATTCAAGCTTGAGTCAATCTAATTGAAGTTTAGACACGAAACAACTGAATTGAGCCATTTTGAACCAATCACAATTAGCCCAGTTGGTCAGAACCCTTGTATGTCACTAGAAAGTCAAATCTTGGCACAATCAAGATACCCCCTCGCCCAGGCTACAACCTTCCATGGACCCTAAAAAAAAAGTTCATTTTGAAACACATTTTCCTTATTGAATGATTAGAAGAAGAGTAGCAATCACATGAGGACAATGTCTCTCCTTCCATCAGTTCACCTAATATTTTTTACTTCTAGAATTCCTTCTACTCTACCCTACGGAGTATATAAACCACAACATATCTTCCAACCAATTTCCATATCCACCAAAATGGGTTCACTCTTGTGGGCTTGCTTTCTGGCTTGCCTCTGCCTTCCACTAAGCCATGTCCATGCTCAAGCGCCAGCAGCCTCACCTTCTATTTTGCCCGTAACAGCAACACCATCTCCTAAAGTTCCACCATCTTCAAGCCCTGCCGTTCTAACCCCTCAAATCCCACCACCACAACCGCCGCAAACTCCTCCAATCTCTAGCCCTTCACAGCCACCGGCTTTGCCATCACCACAGGTATCCCCAGCACCCGCCCAAGCACCGCCAGCACCAGTGCCGGCACTGGCACCAGCACCAGCACCAGCTATTGCGTCACCAACCCCGGCACAAGCACCAGCTATTGTATCACCAACCCCAGCACCAGTACTAGTACCCTCACCTGCACCAGCTCCTGGAAAGCACAAAAAGAAAAAGAAGCATAAGCACAAGAGACATCATGCACCGGCACCGGCACCTACTGTTGTCCAAAGTCCCCCATCACCCCCTACAGTGTCAGACTCAGGAACAACACAAGCCCCATCACCAACTCTAAATTTGGTAATGAGACTATTATTTTCTCACTGAAATATTTATGATTTTTTTTTTTTTTTTTTTTTTTTTGTGTGGTATAAATCAAGTACCCGAACTTATTAAGTCACTGACCTTTTCTGACTTCTCGTTACAGAGTGGAGGAATTGCACTTCAGCAGAAAGGACAGCGATCTAGAACATGGTTGAGGATTGCAGTGGCTGTTGCAGTTCTGCTTGCCGTCAAGGGCTAGAATTTTGAGAATCTTATTTGATGAGCGATGGTTATAGCTATCACAGAGGGAATATTGTCAACAAAAATTATTGATTATCCTTTTACATTTTTATTAAAAAATATTGATTATCATATTGATTATCCTTTTACAAACTCTTGCCTAATCTCCTTCAGAGGGAAGGAGGGGAAAAGTTAAAAAACAAGAAGCCATTGCATAGTAAATATTTATAACTAGAACTGTAATCAGAAAATACTAGTTTAACTTTGATTTCACACGTCAAACTTGATCTGCATTTGAGCCAGTCCCACTATCTTCCCGAAAGTCATACTCAACCACCAGCCCAAGATTGTCAATTAATTTGTGATGCTGGAAACACCCTGCACACTAACAAGTACTGACAATTGGTGAAGATATTTAAAAAAGTTTCAACAATATTTATTATTGCAGAGATATGAAAACAAGTTTTGGACATGAGAAATCAAAATGTGACCAATCGAATTTATAGTCTAAAATTACGTTACATGAACTCTTCTGGGGCGTACTGAAATGAGGCAATGAAATTCAGATATCCATTGTTAGTTTGTCTTGGCTATCACCATACAAAGGCTAATTCAAAATGCAGACATAATCGTTACATTCTTTATGGAAGCACTTAATATTGCTTTGAGAGTCCTCCATCTATTAAAGCAAGTCCAGTCAAAATAACTGGCAGCTATAAACCTGATGATGATCGTAAAAGCTTTGTCCATTAAATAGCTACATACAGAATATTTTCTGTCACTCTTTATATATATATATATATGACAAGGTAAAACAAAACAACACTCTTTGTAAGTGTATAAATTCACATTTGGTCAGTATGCAAAACCTAACACTATGATGTATTTATCTATTTTAACATGGATTATGAAAACCTATAATAGATGACATAATTAAGAACCAGGTTGTAGAAGTTCCATCATTATAGCCATCAACAAAATCATACCTGTACAAAAACAGTTCCTCGTTCGTAGGCTAATCGATTTATGAGCTTTTGTGTTCTTTCACCACATGCATTGCAAGTGAAATGTACTAACAAACTTCTTCTTGGGAGTTTTAAATCAACAGTTTTTAAATCAGCAGTTGCTTCCTGCACAATGGACGTGTGGCAGACAGATCAGATTAAGAGAACAGAGTGAATGTTCATACAACAAATAACCAGAACATAACTGTACAAAGTCTACAGTAAGGAGACATTATCACAAAACTAAATGAAGTATATTCAAAAAGTAAAAGCAGATAAATATTTTCTGATACAGCCATTTCCATTGAATATAATCAACATATACCTCATCCCAAACAACAATTTGTTATTGGTGCGACCTGAATCAGTATCAGAGCAATGGTTAAAAAAAGGTATTAATCAATGAAATAACTTAAATCCCAAACAGGGGGGGTCAGCTGCACAGATCCATTGCCGCAATTTAGCAATGTCTAGGGAAGCCTCATAGATAAACCTTTTTGGATAAACAGTTATCCGTTAAAAGCGAAAGAAAATAGTGTGTAATTTACAGTTTGTTGCAGTGGTTAAAAAATTTAACTGACTTTCCTACTAAGGAAACTGAGCTTTTATATAATGCAGTAATTCCAAAATAAATAACAAATTTCTCAATATCCACAGTACAGAAATTCCCAATTGTGATTTCAGATCAATTCAAGAACAACTGAAGATAGCATCACAAATTAAATTGAAGAATGGCAGTACATCAAGGCCAACACACCTCCGTCATCAAAATAATTCTCCTACTTATCAATGCATAAATTTTATGCTCAATGTAAAAGCCACCACACCTCCACACCAGATACATTATTCACCCATCACATAAGGAAAAAAAACTATAGGGCAAACTCTATTTTCCAATTGTCACTCTCAAAACAGGTGTGTGAGCCACACATTTTGGATGGAACATGTAACTGCAGTAATTTAGTCTAAACCCACGAGGGGAGTAATTGATTTTTTTTTTTTTTTGGGGGGGGGGGGGTTGTGTTATGTTAAAGTGCTCTACGACCATAGCACAGGGGTGAAGTGAATTTAGCCTAACACTATAAGAATAAGGCAGAGGAATATAACACTATAAGTTGTGTGGTGCACATGGTGCACACTGGATTAGACACTTAGCATGCATCGCTATTCTATTGTGAAAAGCTAATAAATCAACTTATTGGCTTAAAAATAAGTCAACAAAAAAGTAAGGCTTAATCAATCATGTTGCTTGGCACAAATGACCTTTTACTTTTGTAATCACGTTTTAGCTTAAGCACGTTTGATAACTTTGTTAGCTTTTTGACCTTTTAATACAAATGATCAATTTGCCTTTCATAGTAAAGGATTAGCTATTTGGGGAATTTATGAGGTTTTTTTCATTTATTTTAAATATATATATATATGTACTGGTTTTTTAACTTTTTATGAAAAAAGTTGACTTTTTTGACTTTTTCAGATTTGTCAAATAACAATATTATGTCTTTTTAGCTTATTGAGTTATAAAAGTCAAATAAGCTCTCATAAGTTGCAGCCAAAACACCTTGGGTTGCCTTGTAAGTTGCAGCCAAAGGAGCTTGGACTGTCAAATAAGCTCTGCAGCCAAAATGAACAGACCTCAAAAAGCCCAAGAAAAAGTCTACTTTTAGATATAGAAGTAAAAAATCTAATACATATTCCAAAAAAGCCAACTTTTTCATAATTTATTTATTTATTTATTTATTTATTTTTTATATTAAAAAAGCCAAAAAAAAGTTAAAAGGCTAACTATAAGAACAAATTGATCATTTTGCATTAAAAACCAAAAAACTAACAAGGCCACCAAACATACTTATCTTAAAAGCTATTACAAAAGCCAAAAATTTCAAAGTATGATAAAACAACATTACTTATTTTAACCTTCATTTTTTTGTTGTCATATTTTTAAGCCAATAAGATGGCTTATTAGCTCCTCCAAAAAAGGAAAAATAAAAAATAAATTCACAGAACATCCTGTCATACATAGAATGAGAACATCCCACTTATATCCGTCTTAGCATGAATCCACATTCAATGTAGAAGGCACCACACCTACAGTGAATAAACCAATTACTCATTAACACATCAATGTGACCTAGACACATGATTAGTAAAGGAAATTAATGTCATATATTATTCGTGCATCTTTCACCAATGCGGTAAGCTCTTATTAGTTTACAATAGAAAGGTGTGATGTCATGATGTGTAGACGAGATTTAAGATTTTTATATTATTTATTTTGGCATTAGTATTTTATTAAAACTCTTCTAGTTTAGTATAGAATCTTAAAATTATTATGTTTCTTAAATTGTGTTGATTTAGGTAGTTTCCTATTTTATTAGTTTCTTGTTCTACAAAAATTAGGCTTATTATAAATAACGATTGTAAGCCTTATGGCAAGGCAATTTTTGAAAATTAATAGAATTTCGAGTTTATACTCTTCTTCTAACCTTGGGCATTCGGTTTGAATCAAATATTGTTGAGCCTTTATTCCTGGTATTCTTTGTGAATCAATGGGTTTAGAGAATGATCTGGCTTCCAGCAATTATTTTTGGAATAAACAGATCCTAAGATCGATGCCCTACTTTCTCTATTACACGTTTCTGCTACATTGCTTGCCCATATCATCTATTTGGATTAGTAAAGATAAAGAAAATATGAGAGAAAATATGAAAGTCTATTTTGGTAAATAACATAATATACTTTCCTTTCAATTCTCTTATATAGAATAACCAAACAAAATTATCTTTTCTCTCCTCTTTATCCAAACAAAACACAATCTTTAATTTTCTTTTCTCTCACAACTCAAATAATCCTTTCTTTTCTTTGCTCTGATGGGTTCCCAAACAGCCTGCAAACTAATGAAATACATAAACCAAAAATTCTTCAAGACTGCAATGCAATTAGTAAAAAAGAACTAAAGAGAAGGCAAGAGCTCATATTTGACAATCAACATGAGACAATATTTAATAAAACGTAGGAATTATAATTAAAGTAAGCAAAAAAGAAAATGAATGGAATCACATACCGCCTTAGAATCATTCGTGACATGAGACGACCCAAATTCTGATGATGCTTCACAATAATTGCCATCCAAACAAGACACAATTGGTACCCCAAACACATGCTTTGGTACTGTACCTATCTTCTGAGAAATTATCGACCTTTCAAAAAAAAAAAAAAAAACCAAAATAGAAAGCAGGGTATATAATTTACTGATCATAAATTGTCCAATAATTGAGTTTTCTAAGGGGGGAAGGAAAAAAAAAAAAAAGCACAGAGAGCAGAGTGCGTGATGATTGAAGACCTGTAGGGTTTGAGCTTGAACAAGTTAGAGCATGGAAAGGAGTGAATGGAGCTACGAGCTGCAACGACAGTGGTGGAACTGGATGAGGAGGAGAGAGAAGAAATGGAGGGAAAGGTGCTGCAGGCAGTTGCAGCCATTGGGGAGAAATTTGGGAGTGAACTCGAGAATTTGGGAAACCAAATTTTGATTTGGATTCACAGGAGTTTCCCTATTCCATACAAAACCCTAGAAAAACCTTTAAATGTCCAATTCAATAGTTTTTTTCTTTTTAATTTTTTTTATTTTACTTTTTGTAACTTTTTCTTAATTGAAACTAGCCTATCACCCGTGCTATACACGGAATAATTATAGATATTTATATTTATTTTTATTTTTTTTAATATATAAATTAAATACATGGGGTTTGACCGAGGAGTTTGAAAGAATTTAATAAGTGTTTATTTATTTATTTAAGAGACATTTACACAATAATTACATGGGTCTCTTGGGATGTAAAAAGTAAGAAAATTAGGATTTCATTTATTGCGTTATTCATTTAATAAGTGTAATTATTATAAATTAAGTGTTTATTGTAATCAATAGTGTAATTATTATAATCTTTGAACCAATCACCAATCACCAAGTCAATTTTTTTTAAAAAAAATATTTAAAAATCAAGAAATTAGGATTGACATGTTGAAGGTTCTACAAACCTTGAGTTTTAAAAGACCCTTTTCCTTAATATATAGATAGTATATATATATATAATTTTTTTTTTTTTGACTTTAATAGGTTCGTAAATTCATTACACAAGGTAGCATAATTTATAATATATTGTTTAATTATTATTTAATAAAATATCTCACTTTTTATAGTATAAAAAATTTGTAAAGAACATGAGTCATAAGTTTAATTTTAAATTTTTTTTGGAACTAACTCAAAAGTTTATTCTTTTGAGATTAATGTAATAAAATAATTTGAAAGATCATATTATTTGTTTATCTATCATGTCACTTATATGTCTAATTATTTGTTAAAATGTTATTTATATGTTTATATATCTACTCATATGTCATCTTTCTATTTGTTCACATATTACTTATCTATCCACATAACTTATCTATTTGTCCATACCACCACTACTATCAGTTGTCGGCGCTGTCGTTAATCACTTTCTAGCAACTTTCCGAACTGCAATTTTGTAATGATCTAGAAGTAGCAGGGTAAAAATGCAAAAAAAAAAAAAAAAAAAAATCTTTAAAAGAATAATTTATTCTTCTAACCAAACAATTTTATTATGTCCTTATTTTCATAAAAAATTAATACTGAGATGTAATGTCATATTCTATAGAAATAGACTTATCACCAATAAACCTAAATTTGTAGGATAAATAATAGTTTTTTTTTAATTTCTCATGTTATTTTAAAACATATAATCAACTCTCATATCTTATATCAAGTTGAAAATTAATCTTTTTTTAACTATACATTTGCTTAATCTTCAACTTATGAGATAAGAAGAAGAACACCTAAAACTAATGTCTTGTGCTGCATATGTGTGATGAGTCCCATTTGAAATGTGGGGAACCACCTTTGGGCTAGAAATGGGTAAACAATTTTTAACCACATTTGGGTTAGCATATTTAACAATCTCATCTGGTTTGGCTCATGTGGGCCTAACAAAGCTATCAATCTGCAGCCAATGTGAAAATTATTAGTTCCATTTTTTTGTGTCATCTGTGAGAAGGTTTTAAATATCGGAATATCGTTTTTTTTGGCCTCCCAGTGCTGATACACACGATGTACGGGTGAGAATGAAAATTACTTGCATATCGGCCAACTTGCAATACATTCCGGTTCATATCAGATTTGCAACCTTCGGCTGCCAGAAAGCTCTTTTTGGTGATGGTGATTTTAAAATTCAGGACAATGTCAACGATTTCTGATACGTATTGCTTAGTACTATTGATATGGCTACATCAAAATCGATATTGATTCATTTCTCAATACCGCTACTCTCAATGAAAACATTGGCAAAGAAATGATACATAAGCAACATTAACCGGGATTATCTAGATATTAATGAAAGGGATTATCTAGATATTAATGAAAGGGATTATCGCATCATTAACTTCAAGATTTTTTTTTTTTTTTTTTTTGTATACAAGTATAAATTATTTTCGGGAATCTGATCCGAACAATGATATAACCAAGTTGACATTGATCTTCTGTCAACTTGTACAATTTGGTTCTTTTTGAACCATAGGGTCCGAAAATCATCTATGACCCTGCAATCAAATTGAATTGTATTCCATAACCAACTGTTGCAAATTGGGCATCTATCAGTCTTGCTCATCCACTTCATGAAAAGGTAATGGAACCGTTTTAACAGCTCTGAACTTGCCAGCATTGTTTAGGTGCTCATTTTCCAACCTGAAAAAGTCAAAAAATTGTTCATTAGATTGATCCACTAGCGATGTGGATGTGAAATATAGTAGTAACAGACTTAGATCCCTCATATTACCGGTAGAAATTCCACTGCCCTCTTCTAATGACTTCAAGGGCTGCTAAAAATAGCCCGGTTACTCTGTAATCCACGCTGCTGAAACTTGAATGCAGAACGGTTTGTAACCACGCGAGCCTGAGAACAAGGTTCAATCCCTGCAAGGCATGCCCAAATTTTTGTTTAGCACCATCTTAAAAGTTGAAAGAATCTAAACTAAAAAACCCAAGAAAATTTTAAAATTGCTTTTGAATTTTTTTATTATAGTTTGTTTTCAAAGCCTAGCAGATTGCTTTGAATCGCTGTATTAATCCTGGTAGACTCTGGGCCAAATTCAGGATCTTGACATTTTTAGAAAAAATTCTGTTCGTATTTTTTTTGGTCGAAGGGAGAGAGACAGAGAAAAAGGCATTGTCTGTACCATGGAGAAGAAGTAAATGAACTTTTGACGAAGCATTAATTCATTCCTTAACCAGGGGTTCTTGGAATGAAACTGAAGCAAACCCCAATCCTTTACAAAGTCCCAATACAACTGATACACCGTCGCAGCGCTGGACATGGCCACAACTAGACAAAGCCATCCCACGCTCTTCTTTTCCTTCTCATAGGCCACTTTAACTCCTGCAGCCAACATTGCCGACACATACTTCCCTAGATTGACAAGATGGCTCGTTTGGCCTTCATCAAACCACCGCCTTGCACACTGCATACCAAATCAAATAAAAATCTTTATTGAAATTTATCTCATTTCGAATATAAGCAAAAAGAAATAAAAAGAGAAAAAAGAAGAGGAAAAAAAGATGGCTTTAGTTTGGAGAGCTTAATACTAACCTGCATTGCCCTCCAGTAATAAGGTAGGAAGGAAACCGCGTAAGCAAGATCTCTGTAATTTTTGTTACTTATGCAATAACCATAGTCTTGAGTTTTGTAGCTTCCTGTTATGTAGTAGCATGCTACATATTCGAGGTTTCTTAGCATCGGCACCTATTCAATAAGAAAATGTTCATCGAAACTAGTCAGTTCAGTTCACGATTTAAAGCATTGTTTTGTTATCCTTGCCCACTTGGTAACGTTCTAGTTTTCTGCTTTTGTTATAAAAGAAAATTTGAAAACTAGAAAAAAAAATACTTTTGATAATTGTTTTTGTTTCAATAAAAATGGCATAGTTTTCAAGATTTTCAAAGTTTAAAAAATGAGCAGATTTCACTTGTTTTCATAACTTGTTTTCATTCCCTCCCTCCGCCCACCCCACCCTTCCCTCTGTCACCACCTCTGGCAATTCATCAAACATGTTTTCTTATTTTTGCTTTTATGTGCTTTGAAAACATCTTCATATCAAACAACGTTATTTGTTTCTGTTTCTTGAAAAAGAAAAAAGAAAAAAGAAAAAAGAAAGACTTACGCGTAGGTCATAATAGGTGAACTTATTATCCAATAAGTCTCCTGATAATTAATGACATTTTTCATCTAACACTATTAAAAAATGTTACCAATTGTTAATTTTCATTAATTATAAGTAAAAAAACGTCGCTAATTTTTAATTTTCAGTGACAATTTGAAAAATTCGTTACAAAAAAATGTCATTAATTGTAAGTTTTAGCGACAATTTATAAAATCATGACAAAAAAAGATCACTAACTATCAATTTTTAGCGACATATGCAAAAAATCGTTACAAAAAATTATTTTTAGCGATAATTTTACTAAGACTTGATGGGAATCAAGTCCAACTATTAGGATTTATTTGTAGTTTACCAAAAAAAAAAAAAAAAATGTTTACTAAACAGAAAACAAGGAAATGACAACGTTACCAAACGCTACAGGCTTTTATGTTAGCTCAAGACAAAGTGCACTTGTAGAAGTGCTTAAGCTTACCTGGCTACAAAGTTGATCAGCCATGAAGAAGTCCAGCATTACAACCTGCAGGGTTGTTAAATTTATCAGTAAAATGATTTAGTTCTTGTTAAACTTTGTTTAAAATCTATAGCACTATCAAATTTTTGTCCAGAATTTATACACATCTCTACCTATAATTCAGTGGCTGCAAAAAAAAAAGAAGTTACCTTGTAGAGAGGCGATAGAATGATGTTTCTAATCACACGAAGGAAACAGTATCGACTTGATTTGTAGAAAATGTTGAAGGGGCACAAAAGCAATAGGAAGAAGACCTTTGCATACAAAATAAATTGAATTAGTTAATTATAATCACAAAATTTTAAAATACTATATGCTTTAAAATTGGCAAATTACCAGTAGCAGAAAGGCGGGGATTGCTTGAACTTGAGCATATGAATATCCTTTAGCCATGAGCGACAAATGAACAAACAACACCCCCATTACAGCAGACATTGACACAGCACAGATCAAGAACACGTCTCGATATTTAAGCTCTTTTGCCGGGGCCAGCTCAAAGATGAACGTGTAGTTTATACGCGTCTTCCTCCACATGAAAATGTTGCATCCGTACAAAAAGAAATGCAGAAACAATAGGCTGAACATGCTGTAAACAGAGGACTCTGTCATATTCATTTCATACCCGCTATATCAAAAGTATTAAAATTATGAATCAAAGTGCATACTAAGAATAAAGCGGTACTTGCCTAAGCACAGGGTAGACAGTTTCCATATAGACTGAATCCGATTGTAGTCTATACAGCCCAGTAATATGAGCCACAATGACATATCCAGCGAAAAGCGCGATGAAACATCCAGTGAATAGTCCTGGTTATATGTAAAAAAAGTTTAAATTAGTAAGTTCTAATTTACTGAAATAAGAAAAAACCAAGAGTGAGATGAGAACTTTTTCATAATTCCTGTATTTTTGCATGGGAGATCTATTAACTATCATGAATTGGAAGAGCTACGAGTGTTATTGACATGATTGTCATGAGATGAGTTAAGAACTGAAAAATCAGGATTCGAACATATGAATTAGTATGAAATTATTAAGTTTGTTACATAGTTTTTAATTGAACAGGAATACATGTACACTTGCTATACTTGCTGTTCCATTGGTTGTTGAAACCGAGCTCATGGATTGGTTTAACCGTTTGATGGCAAAAAACATAATTTTGCTGATTTTCTAAGGTTGTCAAATTAGGCCCAAAACACCCATATCTGATAAGAAACAGCTTAAAAAGTTCAACTCACTGCTGTGCATTGACCTGCACTGGATTTTCAGCGAATTCCAATTTACGAAAATTAAAGATTTTGAATACTTTTCGTGATTTTAATAAATAGGTTTTGATTCATGTTTTTTTCTAGGAAGGTTCTTTTATATTTTAGTCCCAGATTTGAGCCCAACTCAAATTTGCTATTTTGGCAGTTTTTTTTAACGTTTTGCATCTTTGGCTAGATTTGCAGCATGGATAGTGGTTTGGTCACCAAACAATGTATGTTATAAATTGAGTTGTAGGCCTTTGACAATATCAGTTGATTTCTGAGAAAAGTTGTTCTTTTTTCTATATTGTTCCTATTTTTGTCGTGTTTTTGTTAATTCCATCACCCTTCCTTGCATCACTTCCTATGGGTATAGGTGTATGATACAAAATGGTATGCATTGATCTCAGTTAAGATTGTTATACGAAAATAGGTTTTGCATTGGCATCCAAAAGGTGTTTTGACAAAGCCCACCACAAGTACTTCTCATTTAGAAGCATTCATGCAACATAACACAGCTTAGTAACGCACTAGGGAAACTATGTAATACTGTCTTTTTTATGTTGTTGATCTTATTATGATCAAGCAATGTAGGGTCGGGATTGCACATAAAATGAAAATGGCCCAGCATGGTCCTTGGCTTTATAAAAAAAGTGTACTTTGTATGGTCCATTTAATTCATGTAATACTGTCAGAAAGTGAACAGTTTCTCATAAATCTCCCAAAACAAGTCAATTAATTAGGTTAATTCTAAATTTATATACTCACAAATTATGTGGAAAAAAACAACACTCACCTATGAAGAAAGTCAGCGCGTGCGATTCTTTATGCTGAGTTGGTTTAAGGTATTTCATTGCTTTCCTTCTATCATCTTCGGCAAAGTGTTTGATGAACATTTCCTCAACCTCATCTGCTAACTTGATAACCTATGATTCATCAAACTAATTAGAAATTGACAATGTTGTACTCCATTTTTTAAGTTTACAGACAAGAGTATCTTAGCTCAATCAATGCAAATCTAAGGCGACCCTTTTTTTCCTGAAAAATTCACTTTTTAATGGCCACTTAATATTGTCCAAGAATAATAATCTTGGTGATGGGATACCTTGTCCCTACATCCAATCATCTTCCAATCGCAATACCATAGCTATGCTTTCGAATTAGTGAGTTTACCTTGTCCGAGCTATTGAAGTAGGAGCTTTCAACCACTTTCAGATAAATGGGAAGGACTTGTTTGTTTGTGACCTTGAAAAAAAAATGCAAATGCACAAAAAGTTTAGTCCCAAAAGCAAATCATTATTGAAGTTTCAATCAAGGACTAAAAAAATCTACCATTGGTCATTGCTCTTACTTTGTCAAATTTCTTCAAAATCTTTGCAAAAGCAAGCATGTTCAAGTTCCTAAAAATCATAGTTGACATAGAGAAGATGTAGTTAGCATTTTTCATTATTAATCATCAACAGAAGTTAAAAGTTAAAAAAAGAAAAAGAAAAGAAAGAAGATTGTACCGGTAAGTTTTGAGGTAGCCTAACCCTTTATAGAGCTCAATGAAAGCTCCTTTAATCATCTTCTCCGCATGATGAAGCTTTTTTTTACTGATGTGAAGCTTAGTTCCTTCGGGACAATATTTCTTCGACGATTGATTAACCAAATCATCCCAAAGTAAGTAAGTGATTGCTGAGAATGTTTGAGTTGGGTTAGTTAAAGGAATGTTTATTCTCAAGTTTTTCCCTTGGCAATTGAAAACACGACCCGACATAGTTCTCATTTTCCCATCCTCACTTTTCCTTGTTATTGATTGCCCCACCAGCTCGTCTGATTTCATTGAGTCTTCATCTGTTGTTCTGTCCCTCCCCTGTTCTTGCTCTGTTTTGTCTCTTATCGACTCGTCATCTGTAGAAAAAATAAATAAAATTATCGGTGATGAAAATAAGTGAATAACTGGTAGAAAAGATTCATAATTTCAATTTAATTTGAATTGAATTTCTGTTTTTAATGTGTGAAACAGAGAAAGCAGATTATATATATACCACATGAAATGGTGCCAGAAATTGAGTCATCGTCCTTCGAGTCCTGGTAGGAAGAACCTTTCTTGGAGCTTTGTTTGAACACGCTTTTAAGCTCAATGAGAATCTCCATTTGTTGCTTCAATGAGTCCCCCCTCTGAAGAAACTCTTTCTTTTGTCTGGAAAAATTGGTTCACTTTGTTGAGTTGGAGGTCCAAACATGAGAAGAATTCACTGGCTGCATCAGTGTCTGCAAATTGCTCTAGTAGTTCAGTCTCATACAAGTCCCTTTACTTGATGAGGATGCAAGTTTCTTATGAACCTAACAAAACACCATAATCCACACATTAGACTAAAAAAAATTCAAATTTTACTACGTGCATGTATCCTAAAAGGCCGTCAGGATCTTATGTCACCAAAATCTTGTCTCTATCTAATTCACTCTCAACCCATATGTTATGGAGAGAATCTCAAGCCACAATCATGCAACTGAGAATGCATTGAGTACAGGAGACAGAAATTTTGGGAACAAAGGATCTTGTGCTCATACAACACTAGAGAGATTGAGAAAGGGAGAGAGTACTTGAATGACCCCATGTTCTCTATGTTGATGGCCAAACAAAGAGAACTTCTTAAGAGAGGACATGAAGGTGTTGGGTTGCTTGGTAACAGTGGTATTGTTGTTGTTGTTAAGGAAATGGATCTTCTTGAGGTCTTTCTTGAGTTGCCAATAATCAACAAAGGCCTCTTTCCATTCAGGAACAAGCTGTCCCTCAAACTGCTTAGAGAATTTCACCATCTTTTTTTTTTTTTTTTGCCCCCTCTCTCTTGAAATGAAAGGAAATGTTTGGTGATTTGAGTGACTTTTTGTGAGTGTTTCAAAAAGAAGGCTATGATCACATATTTATGGGGAGAAAAAGGGAATTTTCATTGATTTTGTTTCACTGCTACTAGTACAGATGCTGATTAGTAGCACATTCTCAAATATCCTATGCACTTGTATATATTATCCTATGCTCCTCCTCCCACTTGGTGGGTATATATAGCAGTTGTGCTTGCCGGAAAATGACACAACCGCCACTGATTGTGATGACTTCGCTGGCGTCATGAAATTTTTTGGAAAGGACAGAATTTAAAGTGGGTGATATGTAGTGGGAACAAACCTAATGTAAATTTTATGAAACATGGTCCTTTAATGTGTATATTTTATGTGACATTAAAATGGGACATGCAATGAGTAATGAGCTAGAAATATCATAATTTCGGTACAGAATGACATGATAGGTGTTGGGATTTTTCTTTGCATAAATTTTTTTTTTTTTGTTTTTTGTGGATCTATTGAAAGAAGACCAATATTTTTTTTTGGCTTCAAATCTCCTCTATGGTTGCGGATTGACTACCACTGCTCTAATACCACTTGTTGCGAGATTTGAAAAATGAATTTTTAAAATTTTTTTTATTTGGGTATCATTCGAATAGATCAAAAAAAAATTTTGCATAGAAAAATCCAAACAAGTTTTGTGAAAAAATAGAATTTGTTCCTATTTTGAATTTATTGATCATTTGTATGGACATGTGAAAAAAGAGCGTTTCAATGTTTGTAATATGATCGTAGTTGGAAGTCTTGAAATGGATAGGTTAGGCCTCTAATCCGAAGTTTGGACTATAATTGTTTGAACTGATGTAGTTACTTTTATAGTTGTATTTTTTTTCCCTATCTATTGGAAGAAAATAAAAAATAAAAAAAGATAAATTATCAATAGATCTTAATAGTTAGACTTAAATCCCATCAAGTACTATTGAAAATAAATTCTAGTAAAATTATCCTTAAAAATATACAATTTTTGCATATGTTAATAAAAATTAATAATTAGTGACTTTTTTTTGTCACGGTTTTTATATATTATCACTAAAGTTCTAATTAATAATATTTTTCTGTGACGAATTTTTCAAATTGTCGCGGAAAGTTAAAAATTAGTAACTTTTTTCTTGACAATTTTTTTAAACCGTCGCTAAAACTTATAATTAGTGACATTCTTTGTGACAAAATTTTCAAACTATCGTTGAAAATTAACAATTAGTGACATTTTTAAAAAGTGTTTGATAAAAATACCATTAATTATCAAAGAACCTATTAGATCCACTTATTAGGACCTACATGTAAAATTTGTCACAAAGAATGTTACTAATTATAAATTTTAGTGACAGTTTAAAAAAATTGTCACAAAAAGGCCACTAATTTTCAATTTTTAGCAACAGTTCGAAAAATTCGTCTCAAAAAAACGTTACTAATGGTAAGTTTTAACAATAATTTATAAAAATTGTGATAAAAAGTTATTAATTGTCAATTTTTAGCGATATATGTAAAAAAATCATCACAAAAAATTATTTTTTAGCTACAATTTTATTATAAATTATTTTCAATAGGACTTAATGAAAATTAAGTCTAATTATTAGGACCTATTGATAGTTTTCTTTAAAAAAAATTCTAATAATGAGATCAATTACCAATAGATCCAATTTTTAAGACTTGTTACCCATTAAGTCCTATTGATAAATTTATCGATTTCGTATTCTTATAAATAAATTTAGAGTTAATTACTAAAAAGTCCTGTCTACATATTTGGTGGTAGCTTAGATCCTGTCAAAAAGTTTTTGAACCAATAAGTCTCATTTATAGGTAAAAAGACGTTTTGCCCTTTAATTCTAAAACTGAGAATGTTCTCAATTTCAAAACTGAGAATGTTCTCAATTTTCAAAACAGAGAATGATTTAAGTATATAATTATCAAAACTAAGAAATTTCTGTTTGGCTTCTGAGAAAAGTATGAGATTGAAAAGAAAGATAATTTTGCGAACCTGGCACATTAGATTGCTGAATTGAGTTTTTTTTCATGATTAAAATTGAGAATATTATAAACTGAGAATATTCTCAATTTCTTTAGCCATTTTACTACGAAAGCTTCATCTCGGGATAAATTATCCTACCCAAGACAAAATAATGCCACATATCAGGGATGAAAGGTTCTCGAAGATAAGTTACTGGGTTACAAAATGTGAACAAAACACAGAATAAATATCTCGTCTCACCCTCTTATCGTTATTGGTGAATCAAACATGGCTAAATAGGAACCATATCTGTAGGCACGACTGTAAGCATACTATAAAATAACAGGGGCATCTAAATTCATTATCGAAAATCGATTCATTTGCTACAGCATTTGAATGGAATTATTACAGGCAAGAATTGGCCACAAACTTGGAATCACAACTAAATCAAAGAAAATGAATTGACCACATGGTGGCTTGCTTTGTGTTGCGATTGTAGAATCTAAATCTGGAGCCGACGACGCACTAGACAGAGGAGAAGTGATCGGAGGTGAAAGGAGAGGGACTGAGGCAGATGAGGCGATGGTTGGAAGACGACCATCTGATTCCCAATTTCAAGTTTGGAAGGATAAATTGGTCTACTAAAAATTAATAGGATTTGAAGGAGCAAATAATTTTATCTAGGACCTAATAGATTAGAAGTTCACAAAATAGGACTTATATGTAAATGCCTCATAAATTTATAATAATAAATTTATCAATCAAAACCTAAGAGTAAATAAATCTAATTAATAGCAATTCTGGATGAGTGCGCCAATAATTTTTCACGCCATCAAGGAACTTTTTGACTTCTTAAAACTTCCCGTCATGAGCAGTTTCTAATGAGTAATTTTCTTTCGATCAATTATCAATTTTTTAATTCAAAATACATGTAAATTACACTTTTGTCTCAAATTTTATATTGATTTTTATTATTTAAGTTGAATAATTTAGTCTTTATACTTTTAAATGTAGTTTCAATTAGATCATTCTTTTTAATTTAAAAGTTAAAATTAAGATCTTGGGACACTTGTTTGAAGTGTATAATAGCAAATTTACTGATTCGTTCAAACCAATCGAACCGAACCGATCCGTCATATTTTAGACGGATGCGTGATGACAAACAGACGATTGCGGATTGATTTTTTTCAATCTGCCTAGTTTTGGACGGATGACGGATTTGAGGTTTCTTTGGCCACAACCGAACCGCACCGCCGAACCGCGAGCACCCCTAGTAATTTGTAAGATTTTATGTTTTCAATTTGTTTAGATATTTTATTTGTATTTTTAATTGCAAAAGAGTTTAAATATTCTGTTAAATATATTCTGTTGAAAAAGAGTTTTCAACTTGAATATATTTTTTGAATTGAAAAAAATAAATGTATTATTTATCTATATTTTTTGATTTTTATCTAACTCTAAAAATAATAAATAAAAAAGATGATACATACTTGTTGGTTTTTGTTTTTAAAAACAGATATAGATGTAACAATACAGAGGCATACAATTTCTACCACCGCTCTGTTCATGATTTTGGTGGTTTTATGTAGATGAGGCATGCTGTGATTGTAACCTGTGAATGAGGCATGTAGTATATTCTAAAGTTTCAAATTTTTTTCTTTGGATGAAACATGCAGTGATTGTAATACTTTTTTTTGTCATCGTCTGCAATACTTTTTTTTTTTGAAGTGCACAAGTTGAATTATGTTAGAAATTTATAAAATTTTAAACTGTCAAACCAATTCGCCACCATCCGCCAATCTGCTAATCCGCTCAATCCACATTCACCAAATTCGCAGATGGATGCGGAATGATTTTCTCCAATCTGTCAATTTGGCAGATGAATGGTGGATTGAAGGTTATGTGGTCACAACCGACTCGCGCTCACCTCTAATATATATATAGAAAAATTGAACAAAAATTTAAGTGGAATGACTAGATTGAAACTAAATTTAAATATATAGGCCATGTTAGGTCCCTTTATTGTTAAAGCCGGTGATAAAACTTTGTGCCTGATCAAAATGTAATTTTTGTATTTTTTGTCTTTACCATTTCGGCCGAAGGCCATGTGCGCGCCGAGCGAGATTGGAGGAACTCGATATCTACAGATCGGCAGGCATCTTGAAGGATGTAATTTTATGCTCGAGCAGAAGAGGAAGCGCTCGAGCGTACCTCAGTTTAATTACACCTGCAGGTTTGTTTGAAAGGCTCGGCGAGAAGAAGCGCCGCGCGGAGAGATCGAGTTTCAGAATCCAGATTGGTTTCAAGTGTTTGATTTCTTTCAGATCTGGGACTCCTTTGGTTCTCTATAAGTAGATGGTTTTCCTCTCAAACCAATGAGAACTTTTTTCTAGATTTAATTCAAGAATTCTAGAGTTTTGTTTGAAGTGTTCTTCTGAAAGTTTGATAAGTTTTCTTTGATGTTCTTGAGAGAGTTCTAAAACTCATGAGTTAAGATTCATACATCAAAGAGTTTGATACTACATATTCAAGAGTGTTTTCTTCGGTGGAATCCGAAGATCAACACGTAAAGTTTCAAAAGGCGTTTGATTCTTTACGTAGTCATTAATTCGACAAGTGAAGTTGTGGTGTGGAATCAACTTCAGAATCGCCTGGCGACGGCGTGGTGAAAGAGTTACAGAAGATTCAGAGACAAATTGACTGGGTTGGGTAATTTGTATGGTTTCTTTGTAACCTTGTAGTCCTTCAGTAGTGGATTGATTAGTGGCGGTTCGCCCGTGGTTTTTGATTACAATTGAAGGTTCTTCAATTGTGGTTTTTTCCACGTAAAAAAAATCATTTGTGTTGATTTATTATTTATTCCTAAAAACAAACAAACTAAAATCACTCTCGTAAGTGCTTGATGATTTTAGATTGAGTGTTTTGGAATTTTTTGGATTTGGAATATTTTAATCTTTATCTAATTACGAATCACATAGGATTTTCAGGCCAAATTGTTCAAATTAAACTAATAAAAACTAAAGGTTTAGTTATTTCACATGAAAATTTAGTTATCTCATGTTACTTTATAAAAACATAATAAACATCTTATTGTGGAAAATTACCTCTTAGTGGTATTTTGAAAAAAATTATTACAAATGTATAAAAATGTTTATAATTTTAAGGGAAACACTATGTACACATCTACTTTATAACTAAAGAATAAATGGCATAACTTTATACTTTTTGAGTCGTAACTAAAAAAAGAAAAATATCATAACCAAACGCAACATGAGACATAACTAAAAAATTCATAAGTTATAATTAAAATAATATCATAATTAAAGAAAAAAATAACATAACTAGGAGTGCATATGGTGCACCCATCTCAACGGTGTGTGTGTTAGAATTTCCCTAATTTTAATCATTAATATTGATAAGTTTATCACTAATTTGTACTTATTTTTCAAATTTTACCTTGATATAAAATTCTCCCATTTTATTATTTAAAAATTAAAAGAAACATCGAGACGACTTATTATGTAAATTTAAGAGCCACTCATTAATATTAGTGGAAGCTTAGTAGATAAAAGCCATATAAAAATTACAAAGAACACAAAGCTTGCCTGTAATTAGACCAGCCCGATTTCCACTTGATTGAGGATTAGTGAAAATTTTTAATAAATTTTCCCTTCCCCCACTTTCCCTAGAAAATATTTTGTTTGAAAAGTGAAGATGATAAACTACATATGAGGGTCCCCCAAAATCTAACATTGGACATCTATTGATTTTTCTGGTAATTATTTAGTAATTCTAAAATATATGTGGTATTATTTATATGGTGTTTTAAATTAATCACGTAGTGAAATTTTTTACGGATGAAACATATTAACTCATTTTTGTTAAGTGATGACAAATAATGATCCATTTAGTATGTATTGTGATTTCTCAATGATTAGGAATATCATGCGAACAATATCACACGATACTTTGAGAATATCTAATAAATTCTCCAATCTTTCAAGATGTAATTCTTGAGTAGGGGTGGATACGGACTTGATGGCTAGCTACCATTTACAACATTTTCTTAGTTCAGTGACATTTGAAAGTGTTTCAAAATTACTCCGCTAGTGACATTTTTAAGTCTTATGACGTTTTGAACAAGTACTATTTATACTTATGTCACGGTAGATATTAGTGGCACCTCAGTGACACTTACAAGTGTCATTATACCATCAAGACTAAAGACTTTCAATAATATTTTAATGTCATGGTAGACACTATTCATTCTATGTATGATTTACAAATGCATTAACTTTAAATTCACGCCTTATACTTCACTTTCATGGTAAAATTATGAGTAAATTTTCTTGTTACCTAGAGTTATTCAATTTGAAATTGATATTTAACTTCATAAATTTGATTGAGCTAAATTTTTAAAACTATTTATTAAATGAGTTGGACTTGCGAATTACCTTTGAGTCCATTATGGTAAATTATATATTAAATAAATTCATATAAATGTTTTATTTAGTTTTATTGGGTGGACGTGGAATTGTAATGTAGTTTTAAGGTTAGATTTGGGTGAGACTTTTAAGTTTGATATCAGGCAGGCTAGGTTGAACTTGATTACGTTTTGTTTTGTTTTGTTTTATTTATTTTTTTAAAATTAGACCCAGTCCAAATCCTGCTCAGCCTGGTCAATTGTTCAAGTAGCCATAAAGAGGATATTTGGGTGTCAAGATAAGTGATATTTTAAGTTTCAGTCTATGAAAGTACATTGATCTGCATTATAATTTTACTGTTGACATATTAATCACTGTCTAGTGGGAAGAAAAAAAAGTGCAAAGAAAAATGCATACAAGAATTAACATGTGATTTAAATTTATTATAAGTGTGGTGAAAATGCATAGCTACTAAGCCCTTAAGGCATAAGTTTTGAGATCCTAGATTTTATTTTTTCCAGAGCCAGTCACTCGGACGATAGTACATACAGTTGGTAATATAAACTTTCTAAACTTGGGCGAACTGTACCCAGTTGTTGGTATTTTTCATAATATTGCTAAAAAAATATATAAAATAAAATTAAATAGAAATGACAAAAAAATCTTTTTATTATTATTATTATTAAAGAATAAAATAAAGAATAAACTATAAAACTAAATATATAGGAATAAATTAGATTATATCATGAAACTCGCATAAACAAAATCACTAATAAAATAAATTATTAACATGAATAACTAAATATTAGAACTCGTTGAGGTAAAAATAATTTTGAAAAATTAAAAAACAAATGACAAGAAAGGAAGCGTTGTAAATAGAGATATGGATCTACTTAATTTGACTAAGGAAATGGCTTTTGATAGGCCACATGGAGAAGAAGGATTCATATAGCCGACTTCATTTGATGGGACTTAAGGTTTAGTTTGGTTTGGTTAAATGACAAGAAAGAAAACAAACCAAAACTTGTGGTATACACAATTTTCTTACCTCGTCAATAGATGCTGGAGTAACATCGGCATCTGTCTCACAAGATACGATGGTTGAAATCAATTACTATAGGAGCACCTCTTGGATAGTTTCGGCGAACTGACTAAAGACAACACTCTCTCTCTAATAAGAATCAAAGGAAGGGCTAGCAAAAAGAAGATAGGGAAAAAAAAATCTTAAAATTTTTCCTTTGATATAAACACATCTCCAAAAAGAAATCACAAATTTTTCATCTCAAAAAATCCTCTTTTCATCTTTTTTTCTAAGTTAGAGAGGAAATGCCTCTATTTATATTTGTAGGGGAGAGCCTTACTCATGAAGGTTAACATCAATAGGGTCATCAAATTGCCATCAAATGTCATCAACTGTAGCCAATAGAGTTAGAGTTACAAAGGTTAAAAACTCATTGCTACTAATATAGTCATCAACTCCATCATCAAAAGATGAGAGTTACAAAAGCTTAAGACTCCCACATGCTTAATATATACAAATAAATATGTATATAATGATGCTTGAATAATACAAACAAATGGGTCACAAAACAAATATGGATGTTGGGTCATAATCCGATCTAAGTCCAATCTCAAATACATTCATAAGCTAAACCCAACACAATACAGCTTAGCCCATGTTCAAGACTAGGTGTAACGCCCAAACTTCCGAGTCATTAATAAATCAAATCAACCTCAAATTTAAAATTCTAATTAATTAATAACCTCAAAAATTACACTAAAAAAAATATTACTAATAGTTACACATAAAATTCTTCAAGTCATTAAATACAGATCAGTTCCTTGATACATAAAGATTAACCAAAATATAGGAAATATAAAATCTAATCTCTAAGGTAGCCATGGTTCCTCAAAACTTTTAGGCGTTCTCGGCGTAAAACTCGCCTTCACTTGGCATAAAACGCCATGAGCTTGGAATGTCTAGAAAACACACACATCCCGACCTTTTTTCCATTCCAAATACACAAGTAACATAACAACATGATCATAATATATAGCGAAAGCAATAAGTAAGCAGAGCTTATAATTAAATTTCAGTTCTCATGAATAATAGTCAATTTTAGTTAGTTCTAGGCAACTCCCCACGGAATGTCGTTCTTACCTAACCACTAACACTGGCCACGGGCAATTCTGACTCCTCCTTGGTTAATACAATACCAATGCGTCGTTTACCTGATAACCACCAATGCGTCGCTCACCGCATAATTACCAATGATGCCCACGCACCTAGGTTACATACCCGAGTGGTGACATCACGGTCTGTCCCAAGGGAACGGGCTTCCAGGGATACTCTCCATGTGTGAGATCCTCACTGCCACCCTTATACCTCCCATTTCCGTTCAGCAGCCAGAATACTTTCCATGCCATGTTAGGGTTCGAAAACACACTTGCGCAAGACTTTACAAAAATGGAACACATTCCACTATATCATACTCTTGAATCCATCGTTCATTATCTCATAAAATTTAATACAATGATCGCAACCCATTACCATCTCATTTGATTTCCCCTTTATTAAGTGCATTATTTTCTTAGTTATAGTAAAGTATAGTCAATATAATTATGAATCCAAACTAAACAACTAGTCATGGTAAAGCAAATTCACAATTTATCGTAAATTACATATCAAGACTAAAACATTTAAGAAATATAGAATATAAGAGTTGCAAACCAAATAAGAGCATATTAACACAAATTTTCAGATTTTCAGACTTGAACTAGTTTGAAAATAATTATGAAAAAAAATATTTTTATAGCCCTAAGTGCTTGGCCTCATGTGAGTTTGTAGATAAATAAGTCTAGTTTCAAACTCAATTTACAAAAGTAGGATAGGTATTTTAGATTTTAAGATAATTCAAAATTACCAAGATCTATCCAGATTCGTTGATCGTTACGCAAATCGGTTTTTCTCTCAAACCCTCACTCTCTTGAGTTCAAAAAAAATTTAGTTGAAATATAACACCAAGATTAAGATTTTGATATAAAATTGGACTCAAGATTATTTTTATATAATTTTATAAAAATAGAGAAAGTTGACTGTTTTTTTTGGTTCTGTGAGTAACAAACTTTGAAAATTTGTTTAGGTTATAAAAATGCATCCTTAGGTCCTACCAAAATTATCACATACTCTAGATATACCAAATATTACCCCATAAAAACAGATTTTGAGTTTATGGAGTTTTGATAGAAAAATAAATTCAAGAGAGGGAAAAGAATTGTTGCTGGAAATTTAAGAAAGAATGAGAAACACATCATTTCTTGATTAATATACATTTATACAAGAGTGTAAGCCTAAATTACAACATGAAAATCTTAAGTGATTTGTGATTAGATCAAAATTAAAGTGTTTTAATTTCCAATTATTCAAAACACACAATCCAAATCATCAAGCACTTACGAAAGTGATTTAGATTGTTGTTTTCGAAATAAACAATAAATCGACACAAACGATTTTTACGTGGAAAAACCACAATTGAAGAACCTTCAATTGTAATAAAAAACCACGGGCGAAACGCCACTAATTAATCCACTACTGAAGAAAGAAAGATTACAAAGATAACAAACAAATTACACAACTCATCCAATTTGTCTTCAAACCTTCTGTAACTCTTTCACCAAGCCTTCGTTTCGGAACTGATAAATCTGAAGTTTAATCCACAACTTCATTTTTCGAATCAACGACTACGTACATAATCAAACTCCTTTAAAACTCCACGTTTGGATCTTCGAAATCCACCGAAGAAGAACTTTCTTAATTATGATGAACCAAACTCCTTGATGTATGTATCTTAGATCATAGGTTACAAACCTTCTCAAATATATCAAGGAAAACTCACCAAAAACTTCAAATGAAAACCTCAAATAAAACCCTAAGATCCTTAAACAAGATCTAGGAAAAGGAACCCTAGAATTGGACCAACACACGAATATATAGTAACTGAGATCACGCGGTTTGCTCGAGCGTAGGAATACCCGCTCGAGCGGAGACTTCATATTGCGTGATTCATATAGGGTTCACGCTTGAGCGGAAGATCCCATGCTCGAGCGTAAAATCACATCATCCAGTATTTTTGCAGACTTAACAAATGCTGTGAGAGTGCAAACCCCGCTCGAGCGTCACTTTCCCCGCTCGAGCGGGAGGACAAAAAACTGGAAAACTGGAAAATTACAAGTTGATTACAACCTTGGTTTTTTCTTTGGAATTTGACAACAAAGGGTCCTAACACAACATATATATACAAATAGCATGTATTAAGAACTTAAGAGAAGAGGCGATGTAGGTTTATCTTTGTTGTACAAGACTTAACACAATTTTTTTTTTCTTCTTCTCTTCTCTTTCTCTCTATCTCTCTCCCTCTTCCAAGATCACTCTCTCTCACTCCTCTAGTGCATGGTTGAAAAATGTGTAAAAAAAGGGGGAGAAGTGTGCATATATATAGAGAATGGATTGGGAGGTTTTTTAGGGACTAGGTTCCCTAAGTACAAATTTGTCAAAGTGCTATCAACACCCTTTCATCCATCACATGGCCAACTACTTGGCTCTAAGAAATATATATATATATATATCTATATAATAAAGTAGGACGATTTTTGAATTTGTCCTACACACATTTGTCCTACTAGGACATTTGAACAACTCAGATCTATTCAATTTATAAAACAACGGTTGAGATATATTTTTCAAAAAATATCCTACATGTACATTTTTTATTTTTCACTTTTCTCTCTTATTTTTTCCTTTTCTCACCCATCCTTCTATGATCTCATGATCCCATATTCCTCTTTCTTTTCTTTTTATTTTTTTTTATTTTCTCTCATTTTTAATTTTCTCTCTATTTGTTTTTTTTATTTTTTTATTTTCTCCTTTTTGTTCACTTTTTTTTTATTCATATTATATGGAAAAGTTTGCGATCCCAAAATTAGGAACCAGATTTTGCTCCGTGTAGTAGAGATTAAATTAATGAATTTTACAGTTTACAAATTAAATGAATTTGAACAATTAATTATTATTTTTAAATATATTGAATACATGATAGACTTCATAAATTTAGATTTCATATGAATCTTCAAC
This sequence comes from Camellia lanceoleosa, assembly GCA_025200525.1. Taxonomy (NCBI): domain Eukaryota; kingdom Viridiplantae; phylum Streptophyta; class Magnoliopsida; order Ericales; family Theaceae; genus Camellia; species Camellia lanceoleosa. Next base: position 24,754,305 of record CM045763.1, read on the forward strand.
ATATTTTAATAAAGTAGGACGGTTTTTGAATCTTCAACATATTTTTGTCCTACTATGACATTTGGATGGCTCAGATCTGTTTAAATTATAAAACAATGGCTGAGATATATTTTTTAAAAAATATCCTACATGTACATTTTCTATTTTTCCACTTCTCTCTCTTACCTTTTCATTTTCTCACCCATTTTTCCATGATCCCATGATCTCACCTTTCTCTTTCTTTTCATTTTATTTTTTTATTTTCTCCCATTTTTATTTTTTTCTCTATTTGTTTTTTTTTTCTTTCTATTTTCGCATTTTTGTTCAATATATTTTACACATATTTCCATACAATGTATATATGCCCATAATACACTAGGACATTACAGGCATACATACAATTTCCATATAATTATATAAGCAAAAACATTATTGTATGTATGCCCGTGAAAATTGTATGTATGCCAAGTACATCTATCTATCTAGTTATATATTGTATATGCAAAAACAAGTTTTCGTGAAGAGTTTTATGAGGACTCCAAAATTTTATAATAAATTTGTGAATTTATCAAATTAAAAAATAAATTTAAATAGTATTGAGATTACAATTATATTATAATCTTAGCATTATTTATACCGTGCCTTCAGGCACGGCCATACGCTAGTATATATATATATATGAGATATTTGTATTTATAAACAAAAAATAATAGACATAAGTACATTAATTAATAAAAGGATTAATTACCTAAAAGTCTTATCTACATATTTAGTGATAGCTTAGGTCCTGTTAAAAAGTTTTTGAACCAATAAGTTCCATTTACAGGTAAAAAGACGTTTTGCCCTTTTAATCCCAAAACTGAGAATTCTCAATTCATAATTATCAAAACTAAAAAATTTCTCAATTTTTTTCCTAGTATATAGAATATTATCAAAACTACGAAATTTATAATTATCAATTTTGAGAAATTTCTCAATTTTTTTCATGATTAAAATTGAGAATATTATAAACTGAGAAGGTTCTTAATTTCAAAAAACCCTAGATGTCTCTCTCTTTCTCTCTCTAATGGCAGTGGCATCTGTGAACTTAGTGAAAACCGAGATCTCACAATCAATGGACTTATCGCCTAGCTTTGGAGTGCCTCCGATTCTGGACCATTAATCCGAAGCCCGGTTGGTAGAAACAGACAGTACAGGGAAGAGAAGTTTGGTGTCTTGAGAATATGAACTCCTTGAATTCCCACATCGATGGCGATTCAACAAATTAATCAAACACTGACAACGATCTCAAGTATGGTTTCCAGCGACAAGACATGTTGTACAAGTCCTCTCTCGCCGGAACTGTCGATGCGTACGGCCACCACGTCTTCCTCTACTACAAAAGTCCCCATAACTGGCCTGCCAGTGTCGAAGACCCACCTAAAACGGAGCTCTGTCGAGGACGTTGATGGAGGACTTGAGGATGGAAGGGAGAAGGAAGGTGACATTGAGACAGCTTGCCTGGAGTTTGTTGGAATGGTAAATTGGTCTATTAAAAATTAATGAGACTTGAAGGAGCAAATAATTTTACCTAGGACTTAATGGATTATAAGTTCACAAAATGGGACTTGTATGTAATGGCCCTTAATAAAATATTGCAATTAAAGTTTGAGATGAAATAAAATAGAAGTATATAGAGACTAAGTCTAAATTTATGAAACCTTGATATATGTTATTAATATACCAACATTAGAAAATAGTTAAAATATTAAATTTGGGTTCCGTTAAATTAAAGCACAAAAAAATGCGAGAAACCGAACGAAAACAACGTTATTGGAAATTAAGATTTTAAAGTGAGTAATCTATAATTATAGGATCTAATAATTAACAATAAAGTTTTAAAAGTGATTGTTAATCTACTGGGATCGATTAGGGTTTATTCGAATTAATCTGCGATGCGTCCCGATTCTAGGATTTAAAACGCAATTAAGCGAAAATTCAAGAGTTTTATTGAAATAAACTCAAGGTTAGGGATTTAATGGTAATTACAAAAATTAGGGTGTCTACACTAGGCTCAAGTCCAAGTCCAAGTCCAAGATGAAGACCAAACCCATCACATGCACATGCACATGCACAAGCACAAGCACAAGCACAAGTCTAGGTTCAGTCAAAATCCATTTATGAGACAATTTTTATTCACAACTTAATGGTTTCGGTTTATTTTTTTTGAATTGTAACCTTCTCATTTAAGAGAAGACAAAACCATTTAGATCCACCTCAACCGGCAGTTGAGTCCTATTTTAATTTCACATTAAAATTGTTGAAAAACCATTATTTTCCAACACCATTATTAGGAATGTGGGTTCGAATCCCTTCTTATGTGTGAGTATACGACTTATTACTACATGATTGAGTGATCCTTCTATATAGCACCACTTAAAGGTGACCTCTAAAGTCTTGGCTCCTTAAGGTCTAACCCTAGAGATCACCCCGTTGTGGTTAGGCATTTACTAACCTATCACTACAAATATAAAGTATAAGAGAAAATTTTAATAAATTAAATTTTTTCAAATTTCAACTTTTTTACATATCAAAAAATTTACTTAAATTAAACACTTAAATTTCAGTAAACAACAAACAGTTTTCATATTAAAATGTTCAACATTCAATTTTTACTACTTTATTTTCAAATTCAAATTTCAATTTTATCAGAGATCATTAACTTTGTTTCAATGCCAAAAGTGACTTCTTGTGGGCGTGAATCGATTACCACTACCACGCCACGGCCAGGGCCAGCACCATTGCCGCCACTGGCTCGACTTTTACCCCCACTTTTGTCCCATCACTACCATCAAATATAAAAAAATATTTTTTTCAGAAAATATTTTCTTAAAAAAAATTCATACAATACCTAAACAAAAGAAGAGTTAGTAATACAATATGGTAATAATTTTTTTTTAAAAAAAATCCTATGATTTATAGCTCTAATGATATCATTCCTATTTGTCATTTCTGATTTTTGGGATAGAAATTATTTTCATGTCTGTGGTTTCCTTTGGGGTAAACTACTAATAGGTTTTAATAGTTGGACTTAATTTTTATCAAATCGTATTGAAAATAAATATTGATAAAATAGTCGCTAAAAATAATTTTTTGTGATATTTTTTGCATGTTATTAAAAATTGATAATTAGTGACTTTTTTTTGTCACGATTTTTATAAGTTATCGCTAAAACTTACAATTAGTGATGTTTTTCTGTAATTAATTTTTCAAGCTGTTACTGAAAATTTAAAATTATTGACTTTTTTATAATGATTTTTTTTAAATTGTCGCTAGAACTTATAATTAATGATTTTTTTGTGACAATTTTCAAACTAATATTGAAAATTAACAATTAATGATATTTTTTAAAAAACCTATATGTAAGTCCCTCTTGACCTTTTACGAATTTTCTTTAAGAAAATCCTTTTAATCATTTTCTTGTAAAATATATATACTTTTCTTGCAACTTTCATATTTTTCAAATTATAAAGTTAAATTTTTCAATCTTTTTTTTCCTACAAAATTTTCATCTTAATTAAATGAAAGCAAGAAAATAATTTTATAGGATAAATTACACTAACCTTCCCAGAAATTTAAATAAATTACAAGTAGCCACACAATTTTGATATAAGTACATTGACCGCTATTTTAGTAAGTCTAATTTGACTAATACTAATGCAAATACTATGAAGACATAATTTTAAATAAGAAAAAGATATATGTTTTAGTGTAAAAGAGATAATAATACTAATTTCTTAATCCATAAGAATAATGAATTATTGATGAAAAGGAATACAAAGTGTTATGTGAATTAAAATTTTAATTGAATCTAATATAATTATATCAAAATTATGGTACTTGCTGTATATTTTTAGTTCTCACAGAGGCCAAGGTAATTTTTTTTTTTTTTTCCTTCAATCACTTTATTTATTTATTTGGGTGAATTATACTGACCTCTATTAAAGTTTAAAAAAAATACAGTAAGTCTCACAAGTTTAACATAATTACACTAGGCTCCCCTAAGGTTTTAGTTCAAATAACACTTACATAATTTTTGTTAGAAATTAATTAGCCGTATGAATAAAAAAATTATATATTATTATCTCTTTTACATTGAAATATAAATTTTACTTTGTGTATCTTTGTGTCATCATGCTATTTGCATTAATTTTAATTTTTTTAACCTTACTAGAAGGGATGTCAATTTAATTACGTTAAAACTATATATTTTTTTAAATATTTTTTTAAAGGGCTCTTTTTTGATAAATTCTATTTGTAATTGTTTTATTCCATAAAATCCAAACTATTTTTGAATATTCTATTAGGTCCATTAATTGTAAAAGGACGAAATAACCCTCATCCGCTTCTCCCGCGTCTAATCAATTCTAAAAACCCATTCTCATTCCATCTATTCAATCCACAAAATTTTCAAAACAAAATTTCATCGTCGACCCCAAATTCACATCGCCTCACCATAACCCTAGATTCACATCACCTCACTATTGTCATCATCCACCGTCGACCCCAGATTCTTCTTCATCTCACCGCTGTGAAGGTTTACATCGGAAGGAGGGTGCTTCGTCATTCCAAAATTCCCATCGGTGGACTGAGTGTATTTCATCAATTGAGTGTGGTCCATAGATTTCCGTACCCACCTACCATGAGGAACAAAAGTAAGTAATACCATTCCACCTTCTGCTTTTCAATCATAATGTGATCACCGATGTATATATTTACATTGCCGTATTACTATTGTTGTTTTTGAATTTGATTTTGTAAACATCGATGATGTGAACATTCACATTACTGTTCATTAATGGATAAACTCACAGTAGTAGACGCTGGTGTGAACATTCACATCAGGACATAGTAATGTGAATGTTCACATTAGTGTCATTGTCGATATTGTTGATTGTTGATGTCTATAGAACCCCCAATCTTCAGTCAACAATGTGATGAAATATGATGTAAATATTCACATTATGACACCAACTTATTGGTGTTGTTGGGTGTTGTTGGTTCTACTCTCTGTTTTTCAACCAATTATAACATAATGTGATCACCAATATATACATTTACATTTCCCTATAACTATTGTTGTTTTTGAAATTGATTTTGTAAACATAGATGATGTGGACATTCACATTACTGTTAATTTTTGGATAAACTGACATTAGTAGACACTGATGTGAACATTCACATCAGTGTATAATAATGTGAATATTCACATTACTGTCATTGTTGATTGTTGATGTCCATAGAACCCCCACTCTTCACTTAACAATGTGATGCAATATGATGTAAATATTCACATTGTGACATCAATGTCAGACTTGTTGGTGTTGTTGGGTGTTATAGGTTCCATCCTCTGTTTTTCAGCCAATTATAACATAATGTGATCACCAATGTATACATTTACATTGCCCTATAACTATTGTTGTTTTTGGAATTGATTTTGTAAACATAGATGATGTGAACATTCATATTATTGTTCATTACTGGATAAATTGACATTAGTAGACACTAATGTGAACATTTACATCAGTGTATAATAATGTGAATTTTCACATTACTGTCATTGTTGATATTGTTGATTGTTGATGTCTATAGAACCCTCAATATTCACTCAACAATGTGATGGAATATGATGTAAATATTCACATTGTGACATCAATGTCAGACTTGTTGGTGTTGTTGGGTGTTGTTGGTTCCACCCCCTGTTTTTCAGCCAATTATATGTTCTTATTTGAACAAACAGGTCTTCCCTGTAGATTTGATGGCAAACGAAAGAGAGGGGAATGCGTGCCAAAGGCAAACCCGATCAAACAGCTGGTCTTGAACAAGTGAACATGAAAAAGGTTAACTACTGGTCAAATATCATTGGATTGGTGAAACTGTTGAAGGATACAAAATTTACAAATGGTCAATTAAAGTGCCTTAGAAAAATACCATTCTGGCCCTTATTTGATTGTTTGATCAGTAATGAAGTCGACCTCAACCATTGCATGAAATACGATGATGTCATTGTACGTATAGTGCAGACATTCAAGCCATCTAGTGGGAGGTTTTACATCGGGGACAAGAGCATTCAGATTTTTAGAAGTGATGTATCACTTATTTTTGGGGTGGACTGCGGCACCAAGTCGATGGACCTCTCTTATGGTGCAAAACCAACGACCGGCATCATACACTGAATGTGCAAGGATGTTAGTCGGTTAAGTGCTGCCAAAATACGAGAAATTCTGAACGAAGCATTAAAGGGCACAAAGAAACAAGACAATGAAGAGGTCGCAAGATTAGTTTGCATGTATGCATGCGTCAAGCTGTTCTTTTCTACATTCGGAGAAACAATTGGATGGGTTTTCTACTCATACATAGACCCATTAGACAACATGATCGAGTATGACTGGGTTGAAAGCATCCGGGCAACCTTGATGGGTTCAGTGGGCCAAAATTGGAGAAAACCAAGACGAGTCACCGGATATGTTATGCTGTTAATGGTAAATCTCATAAAACTTGTTCTATATTTAATATGAACATTTACGGGGTCTGTCCACTCTGATGTAAATGTTCACATTACTGGGCAATGGTGTGGAAGTTGACATCAGTGATGTGAACATTCACATTACTGTTTAGTAATGTACAAACACACATTAGTAGACACTGGTGTAAACATTCACATCAGTGTAGATTGATGTGATGTTAGCACCAAAACAAATGTGGAACATTCACATTACTGATGTGAACATCCACATTAGTAGGCAATTGTGTAGAAGTTGACATCAATGATGTGAACATTCACAATACTGTTCAGTAATGGATAAACACATATTATTAGCCACTGGTGTAAACATTCACATCAGTGTTAATTGAAGTGAAAATTCACATTACTAGCCATTGGTGTAAACATTCACATCGGTGTTATTTGATGTGAACATTCACATTACTGATGTTTGTTATTTGTTTTAGTACTGGTTGTGTGAGCATACAACAATCTTACAACCCCGCAACCCTAATGCCATTCTGCGATGTGTGAAGTGGGACCTCACAGCCTTACATACCAACATGAAGTCCATATCTTTGGCGAAACTTGGTTTAAATGAGGTAGAAGTACAACCAAAAATGTTGTGCCCATTCCCATAGTGAGATAAGGAACTATGTAACTAGTATAATGTCTCTAACTCCAGGCATATGGCGGCGAGCTGATGGTATCCCCAACTGAAGCAAAGATGTACCATCATACCAAATTGAATATGGAGCCCAAACTTGAAGTTTTGTCGAGTGCACCACCAAAGCAAGATGAAGCAATGATGATAAAAACAAAGATAGACAAGGTAGTGACGCAACGATGGAATTTCTGGCAATGCAATGGACCTAACTGAAGTTGAACATGACATCAACACCAGCACCAGCTTTAACACCCTTAATGCTAAGAGAGGCATCATCATAGCACAACCAAGTGAGCTAGACATTGTGGATGTACTTATAAAAGAAAACCAAAAAGCTTGGGGTCTTGCACGACAATGGGAAGCAAAATACAAATAGTTGGAAGAATCGTGGGAGTTGAGGGCAAGGGTGATTGCTGCCCTTGAAGTCAAATTATTTGACCAATTGGGCCTATCCAATATGGACATGGACATCAAGAATTGCATGGAGTGGAAAGATATAGAAATTCAGCGGTTGACAAAGTTGGTCATCAACTTGGAATGTTAAAAAACAATTCTTGAAGACCTTTTTGATGATCAGTCCGTCCACATTGTCACTCAAGTTGAAGAACAAAAGGCTCATGACAGCCTTAAGAAGCATCCTATTGCAGCATTGAAACACATTATCAGCCCACCATCGAGGGTAAAGCGCATCAAGCAGAAGGTAAGGAAAGAGTACCGGTTGGATGAGTTTGAATACCCTAACTTGCCTGGTCAAAAGAAAAGGAAAGAGAGAGCTAAAGAGCAATCCCATGCAGTCCAAATTGCATAAGATTTAGACAAGCATCTACAAAAAAAGCACCCAACAAAGTACAAGAAGTTAACCTTGAACAACAAACTGAAGGTTTGGGCCAACATGAGCAAACTCAACAAACAGAAGGTCCAAAATTTGTACAAGAACGGCGATGATGAGTAAGTGATCATACATATTTAGACTGAATTTATTTTTATGCTGATGTTAAGTTTCACATATGTACTTAATCGATTAGATCAGTTCATAAATGTGCAATGTTGACATTAATGTTTTTTGTAATCACAATGCACAGGTTGCTTGTGTGGTGAGGGGACTCAAAGACTAGAGACGTGTATTTTGATGACATCATACACATCATCAAGGAAGAATCAATACACAACAATGTATGGCAATCATAAATATGTACAAAACACACACACACACACACACACACACACACACACACACACAAACACACACACTATAAAGACAATGTAAATAATGTACTGTCACCTCTCTGTTTGTGTAGGTGATAGATGTATATGGTGAAATTATACTCGAACTACAAGCTATAGTCAACCCAAATTTGGAGGATTCGACATTCATCTTTACAAGCACATGTTTGGTAACCACCACACTTTTGGTTTGTTTATGTTTGATGTTGATGAGAATGTTCATATGAACAGTATTTGATTTGCATGTTCAATAGTTGTCAATGTTCATCTCAACATTATATACTTATATTGTTAACTTAAATGATAGGCAGATGTGAATGTTAACAACAACATTATATGACAGGTGTGAACATTGTTTTTGATAGATGTGAACATTCACATCATTTACAGTGAACATTATATGCTTATATTGTTAACTTAAATGATAGACAGATGTGAATGTTAACAACAACATAAAAAATGACAGGTCTGAACATCCACATTGACAGATATGAACATTAACATCATTCCAAGTGAACATTATACGCTTATTAAATTGTCAACTTAAATGATAGCTAGATGTGAATGTTAACGACAACATAACATGACAGGTGTGAACATTCACATCTGTAATACACTGCATGACTGTTTGACAAATTAACAGATGTGAACATTCACATCATTCACATTGAACATTGATATAAATACTTGGTACATCATTATATGCCCTTTGTGTGCAGAAAGTCATGCAAGAGTACCCTCCCACAAGAGAAATAAACTGATTGATGCACATATCAAGGACTCTCAAGGCCAGAGATACTTCATCTTCCCAATACACGACAACTTCCGCTGGACGATTGTTGTGTAAGACGTGAAAGACAATGTATGGAGGCATTATAACTCGTTACGACCAAGACCCAACATACATGACTCACATATTAACAAAGCACAAATAGTGGTAAGTGGCTGACACATATAATACTTGTCATGATGTGTAATATTTGAACTTGGACGTATGCACTATGTTGCTTGGTGCCTAATATGAAATTTCATTGTTGGTAGAGGGACTATATCGAGGCTGTGGTGCGCAACATTGGACCATCATCACCATTATGGACCAAATTATCAGGCCAAAATACTTCGCAACTAATTATATCAGTAGACATCTGTCCTCAGCAAGCATCAGATTCGTAAGCCTAAAATCAATTTGAACACATTTTCAACAACCATTACACACCTAAATTTCAAAATCTAACAAGAAGTTTGCATTTTTAGGATGGATTGCGGGCCTGCAGTTTGTTACATCATGAGGGCGCATGTACACCGTGAAGAAATTGTTGACAACCTAACTTGCTTTGAATTGTGTCAAATAAGAGACTCATTAGTACACATTTTTCTGAATCACAGAAAGACAGTGCAATGTAAAAACCTATAGGTAGAGGGTGTCCACCTATCACTATTACCCAAAACTGTTATATACATTTAAGACAATTTAGTGTCGATAAGTTTGATATATTGGAGCAAACTAGCTTAATTGTAAATCAATTCTATATCACTACTTGTACTGCTATTTTTCAGTAAATATATGTATATGCAATTTGAGGGCTATTTTGTGTTGGTCATGTACATTGAGATTGTATTTTTTTTTTTTTTGACATATGACATGATGTGAATTTCCATATCACAGAATGATCATATATATTCTTATGTTTTAAAGCTCTATTACATGGATGTGAATATTACTTAAAGTGTTATTGTAACACAATATGACAGGTGTGAATATGATATTTCTTAACACATAAGTCAATATTCACAGCTAATAATTTGATGATGTGAATATTCACATTGTAACTTTTGATTATTTGAATGGCAGTAACGATGTCAATATTCACACCATGCCCATGCATGCATCATATACACACAAGAACATCTAATTTTTGCTAGAAACAAACACTGACAATTACATTTTGTAATACATATATGAATATTTACATCTTCTGAGTTGTTGATGTGAATGGTTACATTGATGTAAACATTCATGTCATCTACCTTGATGCTATCAACGGTAACAAGAATGTGAATATTCACACTACAAAAATGTTTAAAAGTTCAACCCATGTACAATTATTCACATAATGTGATTATTTTACACAAGTGTGAATGTTAATATCATGTATTCATCCAAAACACAACAACAAAAATGTCAGATTGGTACCTTAAAAAATAAAAAATAAAACACAAATCAAATACTAATGCATTATTATGTTTGCAAACGCAACGTAATCTTATTGCAACACAATGTTTGCCAACATAACACAATCTTATTTCAAAAATCAATACAAGAATCCCATGTAAAACACATGTTGAAATGAAAAAAGTACACTTTATATCGGCTCTTTGCATGATTTTCGATTGTGGCTTCCCAACTTATCACATCTCCCGCACCTTATTTGTTTCAGTTTCTCACCCCTTGATGGGATTCTATTCTTTTTTGGCCTTCCGGGTGGTCTTTTCACAGTTGGTGGGTATATAGTGAAGTCCGTGAGATCGAAAGACGACTTTTCCATCGATGGTATTGGGAATATGGCACCCGAATAGGCTGCACGATATGTCTGTATTTGAAAGTAATGTTCCACACAATCATTGAGATTGTAGCGGCTCTTCTGAATAGCAATAACAACATGGTCATATGGGAATCCGTTGATTTTCCATTTGAAGCGAGAACATGTACGCCTTTCAACATCAACTGTAACAGATGGTATCGAATGAACTTCAAACACATTCTTATTCGCTTTGCTAACTTGCCAAGACCTGCTATTATTGAACGAATCCATAAGCATTGTTTCGAATGTAGGACAAACGAGCACATTCCATTTGTTTGCTTGGTCACGTCGTGCAGACATTTGCCGCATCAACTGAGTACGAATTGTGTCCATTATTTGAGTGATAGGAAGATTACGTGCTTCTTTAATCCAGTTATTAAATGATTCTCCCGCATTGGATGTCATCTCCCCATAATGCATGCCCCTGCACAACAATACAAACATTGTACAATACGGAATTTAATTTCTTCAAAACTGAATGTGAAATTTCACATTGCCACAAAACATAACTGAAAATTCATATCGCTACCATTCTAAACTTGACAAATGGAATACTTTAGGAAACTATTATTACTTGAAGTATGAATTTGCCCAGTACTCGGGTGCCAAATCCTTGAAAAAATTATGTGCTAGTTACTTACCCTCCTCTTTTAATTTTGCAAGCTTTTCATGGAAGCCTACCACAGTTGGCTCGTAAGCATAGTCACCTAAACTACTTACTAGGTGATCCCTAAATCCATTATCAATTCCTTTCATTCGGTCTCTTAAATTGCTATTCAAGTGTTGTAAGTAATAACCGTGGTGAGCCTATGGGAACACCTTTGGCATAACTTCTAACAGACCAAGATTATGATCCGAAATAAAAGTAATCTGGCGCTTACCATCAACAACCTTCCCAAGTTCGTGCAAGAACCACGACCAATTGGCCGTGGTCTCTGAATCGACAATTGCAAATGCAACAGGAAATAGACCTACAACACAATACCATTACACAACTGTTCACAATATTCCAAAGTGAATAGAAAACAATATAAAGGAAACAGGTCATGTGAATGTTTATATCTATATTGCCCTATTACTATTATTATTTTTGGATTTGGGTTCGTAAAGATCAAGGATGTGAATATTCACATTAACGTCCATTAATAATGTCATTGTTGATTGTTGATGTCATTAATGATGTGAACATTCACCGTACTGTTCATTAATGGATAAACTGACATTAGTAGACATTGATGTGAACATTCACATCAGTGTATAATAATGCGAATGTTCACATTACTGTCATTAGCAGACACATGTGTGAACATTCACATCAGTGTATACTAATGTGAATGTTCACATTACTGATAATTTCTCAATCACTCATATTTTGTTATTGTTCACATGAATGTGTATTGATGTAAACATTGATACCAGTGTAAATGTGGAACACACTGTGTAATCGTTTGTCATATGTCCAGACTATGCTGCTCAATGTAAATATTTACATGAATAAACAACTAAAAAAATACTAGCCATTGTTTCCATCTTTCGCTGTTGCCACAAGTAGCTGACCTTTGTACTTTCCTTTGAGGAATGTTCCATCTAGGAATAATAAAGGCCGACAAGAATTGAACCCAGAAATACACGCAGTGAATGACACAAAGAAACGACAAAACTGTTGATTACTCGCATCATAGTCAATATTGACATAACTCTCCGGATTGTAACGCATCACAGCATCCAAATACCATCGCAGCTGGTCAAACGATAATGAATAATCTCCATGAATAACAACCTTTACTTTCTCTACGCCCAACCATACTACGTGGTAACTCGCTTGTCCCTCACAATTTCAGATATGGTACTCGACACCAAATCCGAACTAACTTGCGGATTCTTCGATGTTCGGACATCCGTACCACAACTATGCACATCACTAAACCTCTTGATGTAGAAAAAACCATTAGCTCGTTGTGCTCTACAATGTATAACCCATAAGCAGCCTCTCTCCTCACGCATCGCACATACAGCAGTAACTCTTGTTGTCTCGTTCTTAACATACTTAAACTAAAACCCATATTGGATGCCATACTTACATAAAACATAACGAAATTCTTGTGCACCTCCAACAAACCGTTGTCCTGCATGCGTAATACTATTTGCCCAATGGGCTGACAACAACATCTTCTCCTTATGGTGGCAAAATCTCCGTAGTGTATCAATTTCTTCCTCAACCCCCACACGCAACGACCTAAAGCTACTTGACTGACCAATATCACTTTTCAACTCAACCATAACTTCTACATGTTGTACCCCCATTGATTTAGCAAGCAGTAACATGTTATGAAATTCTTCGTCATTGTCCAAATCACACCTATTAATCCCAGGTAGTTTAGTGAACAATGAAATAGAACCAGCAGACAACTCACCCCATTTTTCACACAAACACTCCACCAAACGAGAATAACACAATGCGCGGACAACATTTATTACAGTTGTACTGCAACCATATATACACACCAACATTATAAAGATATCCATCTCCTGTAAAAACACAACAATACAACAATGAACAGTAATCCAAAACGATATGAAAATTCACATTGTGCAAAAATTAGATGACTATGTGTACAGTTCAAGTGCTAAATCCATAATTCACATTAACAAGATGTGAACATTCACATTGATACATATACTTTGAATTATATCACCCACACAGAGCCTCATTAAGCAAACATCAAAGTAAAATGAGAGCATCCACATTCTTCACATAATTCACATTAACAAGATGTAAACATTTACATTGATACATATACTCTGAATTATATCACCTACACAGAACCTCATTAAACAAACATTAAAGTAAAATGAGAACATCCACATTCTTCACATAATTCACATTAACAAGATGTAAACATTTACATTGATACATATACTCTGAATTATATCACCCACACAGAGCCTTATTAAGCAAACATCAAAGTAAAATGAGAACATCCACATTTTTCACATAATATTAAAAAGATGTAAACATTTACATTGATACATATACTCTGAATTATATCACCCACACAGAGCCTCATTAAGCAAACATCAAAGTAAAATGAGACATCCAAATTCTTCACATAATATTAACAAGATGTAAACATTCATATTCATAGATATACTCTGAATTATATCACTCACACAGAGCCTTATTATGGATACATTAAAGTAAAATGAGAACTACACATTCTTCACATAATCTGAAGGAACTCCCCTCCACAGGACCACATAAAATGCATATAATTGAAAAAACAGAGCATCCGATCCATATTAATCCAAAAACAGAGCATCTGATCCATCATACAAATGAAAACATAAACTGAACATGTATTCATAACCAAAATGATACTAACCTTAATCATGCAATCCTACAATCGTCCAGTAACTCGAAAACAACTGATTTGAACTAGATATACTCCAGAAAATGTGACAACCGCACACTTTCCAATTCGTCGTCTTCACTTAAAAATCACCAAACTAGACTACAACAGCAAGAACGAAACCCTAGCACATCAAAGTCTTGGAACGAGCATGCAAAATAGAAACGTATCCATCTGAATTAAAATGATGATGAAAAGCGTAAAGAAAGAAATTGCCAAAACTGAATCAACGAAGAAACATGCAACGTGATATGTATTAACACTGTACATATATATATATATATATAAGGGTATAATAGTCCAGATATAATTTTAAAATTAGTAAAATGGACCTTATGGAATAAAAAGAAAAGTATATGAGACTAATCAAGTTATAATATTTTTTTGTGAACCTAATGGGTTATAAGAACTCTAAAATAGATTTATCAATAAAAATCCCCTTTTTAAAACCTCAAGGGAGATCATTGTAATTTGCCCTACTTGTTTTTATCATTTACACTTCTCATAACTCTTAATAAAATGGGAAATTTTTAGATCAGTGTAGGATTTAAAAAATTATTATAAATTAATGACAAATTTTATCAATATTAATAATTAAAATTATAAATTTCTTTCATACAAATGTAATGTTTGTGCTTAGTTTGAGTTTTTTAGATTAATTTTTTTGAAAACTGGAATATTTTGTTTTTCATGGTTTTTTATTTTTAATGAATATTTTTAAAATTTTAAGCATTGTTTTTATTTTTTTAGATGCACCTTACTTAAATCTATCTAAAAAGTAAAAAATTTGTAAAAAAAATAATTTAAAAAATACATAAAAATACAAAAATATATTGAATTATCGTATTTTTTTATTTATATTTTTGATATTTAGTGAACTTTTAAAAGATTTTTTTTATAAAAATTATACTTTTTATGTGTATTTATGTTAGGTATATCTAAAAATTAAAAAATTTGCTTAAAATATTAAAAAAAAATCAGTAAAAATAAAAAAATACAAAAACTAAAAAAGTAGAATTTTCTAAAAAGTATTTTTAAAAAATCACAATAATGATAGAGACTCTTACAAAACACAACTCCCACGACTCCAAAATGATCTGAACTATTCATGTCACTGTCAAAAATAAAAAATAAAAAATTCAAACACATCAATAATTAGAGATTGTTTGGGATGTCTTAAATAAATGTACTTTTTGTCTTTTTGGACTAAAAAATTGAGAAAAAAAATATAAATATTTGCATTAACTTTTTAACTTTTTATGAAAAAATGTGTATTAAAAAATTATAAAAATTTATTTATAAAGAAAAATTAAGATTAAGAATTGTACAACCGTAATTATTAACTTTTAATGAATAATATTAATTTTTTATTTTTTTAATAACTTTATAATTTTTTAATTTTTTTCTATCTTTCCAAACTTGAACTTTAATACATCAATAAAGATTGTGATGGTCCTCATTCGTGGGGCTCCCAAACATATTCCTTTAAGAAAAGTGTTCCGTGCTGCCAACGTAGGAAATAGTGTTTTCAAATGCTTTGTTATGAAGTCTCCTTTATTTAAAAGTACTCTAGGTTGTGACCAAGGTCTATGTAGCCCCTATCACTGAAAATTTTAGGCAGAGTTATATATTTTAGGTCTCGTTTGACAAGTAATTTTTTTAATTAAAAAATTAAAAAATTATTAAAAAAATTAAAAAGTCAATAACTTATATTAAAAAGTCAAAAATTTCATTTTTTTTTATTTTTTACACATTTTTTTGTAAAAAGTTAAAAATTTATCATAAACATATTAATTTTTTTTACATCATATTTTAATCAAAAAGTCAAAAAATTACTTAAAAAAGCATATTCTCAACTGAGGCCTTAGTAGTGTCTTTTAAAAATAAAATATAGACTAAAAAAAAATTTAACTCTTTAATTATTAAAATTTATAAATTTTACTACTGATTTGATTTTTTTTTCTTTTCAAATTTACATTAAATCGGTATTTTCTCAAATTTTAATTACCAAACTGTTGACAGCTAGTATATACTCATAATTTGATATCAATGTTTACCCTCTTCCAATTACATTAGTGATGGAGTCATAATTTGTACGAGTAAGTTGTGGTTTGAGATTGATTTTTTGTTGTTAAATTACTTCCTTTTTTTTTTTTTTTTTGATTTTAGTGATGTTTATAAATTTTTTAAAAAAGTTTTAGATTTTAGGCTCTACATGGATCAGAATTTTTTTTAAAAAAAGTCCTTGGCAGAAAATGTCAAGTACAAAAAGTTCACTTTTCTTTTTGGTCTTAAACTTTATTTTGGATTTTTTTCTTCAATTTTTAAAAAAACTTTTTAAGCTATTCCACACTAAATGGGCAGAAATTTATTTATTTATTTATTTATTTTTTTTTTTTAAGAACCAAATTTGAAAAAGAAAAGAAAAAGAAGGAAATCACTAAAAATGTAAAAGTTAAAAAAAAAAAAAAAGAGTGATACTATTAGCATTCCATGAATTATTTTGGACTCCCCGTTTCTTTGGACCTCCACTTATAAATTTTGAAACCCCTTAAAATACCTTTTCTCCCCCCAAATAATACCAACATTATCCTTAAATATTCCACCCATTGAATGCACACCCCCCACAACTCCACACCTCCCTTCAAAAAAAAAAAAAAAAAAAAAAGACCTTCATTTCAAAAAATTCTAACAAAACCCACTAAAAAGAAGAAGAGTATCATCCTTTTCAAAACCCACGAAGAAGAAGAAGAAGAAGAAGAATGCTGTTTATGTTCATATAAGCTACAATATGGTATTGCCTTTTGACTAACTACTACAGAGATAGAGAGATTGAGAGAGAGAAATCTTTATTTATTTATTTTTTTTTTTAATCTCGTTTGGGCCATCTGATATGCTGACTTGTTGATCAATTGCTCTTGTTTAATATGGTATAGCCTTTTGATGTGCTCTCTTTTCTACCATAACATCCCTTCATTTCTTCTCTCTATCTCTATCTTGGGATTATGGCGGTGTGTGTGTGTATGTGTGTGGTGAGAATTGAGGTAGAGGCATAAATAAAATAGAGTTGCTATGTACCAAAAAATGGCAAGTTTCCTTCATGTTTGGACCTGCATTCCTAAAATAAATAACAATATAAATTAAATTAAATTTCAAAATGTGATCAGTAAAACATGTCCGGACATATAAATAATGTTCGGTTACAAGTTTCTGAACAAATAAACAATGTTTGAGCCTGTGTTTCCAAATTTCGGTCATATGTTCGGGAGTTCTGTCTTGAAAAAATGACGAACATATTTTATTATTTTTTCTATTTTTTTCAAGAAACTTATCCTTATAAGACCAATCTCTTATGAGTTAAGAACAACATCAAAGTTATGAACATCTTCTAAGCTTTTATTGTAATATTCCTTTCATCTTATGCAGTGTTAGTTGTCAGAAAAATTTTCACTCATTGTCATTGCCAGAAAAGTGTAGGTAATCAAATGGTTGCTATCGTTATCGCCAGAATATTGCCGTCAAAGGGTTTTCAAAGTTTTGAGGGTGGATACGTTTTGAATGTGGGATTTGGGAAAGATAGATGGGTGGTAATGGAGGTAAGTGCTCTCATAAACCCTAATTCATGATGTAGTGAGTGTGTAGATTTAATTGTAAGATGGAGTATTTCAAAATTAATAATGTCCTTTATAATAATTTTATTTGAGGTTATTATTGTAATAAAAAAAAACTAAAAATTAAGAATTCAAAATAATTTATAAAATACTGGCCTATTTTGGGAAGTTGGTAATAATCAGCTTTTTGGTAAAAAGCTGCTTATAAGCAGCTTATAAGCAGCTTTTTTGTGAGAGAGGAGGTTAGTTATAATCCAAAAAGCAGATTATAACCAACTTGCCAAAAGAGGCCACTAATAGCAACACTTAGGCCTCGTTTGGGAACAGGCTAATTTAGTAACTTTTTGGCTAATTGGCTAAAAAGGTTGGTAAGAAAAACCTGTATGTTTGGGCCAACTTTTTGGCTAATTACGAAACGACGTGCAAAAAGTAGAGAGAAAAGGGAATCTTTGACTTTTTGGTATGAGTTGTTGGCTTTTTGGCTAAAAAGGTAACTTTTTGGCTAATTGGCTATTTTAGCCTCTTGCCAAACGAGGCCTTAAAAAGAAAAAGGTATACCTTTGTAAGTGGATTCCAAATCACGCCTTACACTTTTATCACATTGAATTATTATTTGGTATCATTTTACTTATTAGCAAAAAAATATTCACTTTGTTTGATTTTATTTTTTCAAAAAATTTAACTTTCTTATTTTTTAATTTTTTATTGAATTTTTTAAATATTTTAAATAATTTTTTTACTTTTTAGACATACCTAACATAAATATACCTAAAAAGTAAAAAAAAAATTGTGAAAAAAAAACTTTTAAAAATTTACTAAATACCAAAAATACAAAAAAAAAAAAGAGAATTCAGTACATTTTTTGTATTTTCATGTATTTATTAATTTTTTAAAATATTTTTTCACATTTTTTTTACTTTTTAGATACATCTAAGTAAGGTGCATCTAAAAAAGTAAAAAAAAATATATTTAAAATTTAAAAAATATTCACTAAAAACAAAAAAAAAAAACGAAAACCAAAAAATTCAATTTTTAAAAAACTTAATCCAAAAAACTCAAACCAAACATATTGATTATACTTTCTTTTAAAAAAAAACTCAGTATCTGGTTAGACCAGTATAATAAAAATATTATGCTTTGCCAGCTTAAACTATTAATTTATCAATATGAACATTTTATTACGAATTTGTTACATAAATAAATGAAAAAAAAAAAAAAATATGATTTACACATGGCATCTTAAATATTATAAATTGTATTAAAACGACCTTATTAATCTTTAAAAAGTGCAATACACATGTTTTTATTGAATTTAGGCAATTCGGGTCTAATTCAAATTCAGGTTTGCACAAGCAAGTGTGGGTTAGAGGTTGAGCTTGGGTCAAACTTGAACATATCCTTCTATGTCCAATATTAAAATTAAATCCGTTCAAGTTACAATCCTATTGTACTATGAGTAATGCTAGGTGATTTAAAAATTCTAATAAAATTTTTATCAAATTTATCATATGAGTATAGAACCCAGACAATATAAATCTCATATGGGTTCCACACATTTGGTAAAATTTTTAAAATTTCTAACATTTTTGTTGTACTATTATTACCTAATAAATTTTTTTTATTGCACGCTCTCCTTATGATAGGCATCTCCAAAAGTTCCAATTTATTTTAGTTAATTATCACTTAATGTAGTTGGAACCCCACATAATAAGATTAATATGGTCAATTAAACACAATGCAGCTGGCAACCATGTGGATTGTCATTTACTACATTAAATAATCAGAGACTTAAATAATCATATAAATTGTCGTATTATCTTATGTTTTATTACCAATTAATAAAAGGATATAAACAAGTTTTTTTTTATAAATTTTATATATATTTAGAATTTTCGTTTCCTTAATATCACAGTTTTATTTGACAAGAATTTTTTAGAATTTTTGTTGAGAAATTCTTAATTGTCAAGTTTTGTTATATAAACGGCAAGTTAAAACAAGACAACTAATTTTCTTTTTTCCTTTATTAAGGACAAAGTTTAATATATGCCAAAATAACCTTCATCTTGTTGGGTATACCTCCTTATTGGAGTGTGGGACTCAATTGATTTTGGAAAAATAGTTTAATTTGACTTGGCTTAGGTATAATATATGTAAGGCCCCGGTGTCCCACATCGAGAATGGAGGGGGAGTTCCTGGGCTATAAAAGTAAAGACCGGGACCCTTATACAGCATCAAGGCCTTTTCCTAAGTGGTGAAATCCCTATTAGAACTCCGCGGTTAAGCGTGCTTAGCCTAGAGTAGTTCTAGGATGGGTGACCCCCTGGGAAGGACAAATCCGTGCGGGCCTGGCCCAAAGCGGACAATATCGATGACGTGTGAAGGGTCGGAGCGTTACAAATGGTATCAGAGCCGACTCTCCGGAGTACCGAGTGTGGGCCCCTGGCGTCGCTCGGTGTATGTGGGCGGGCTTATGGTGGCGAACTCTTGCGACGGGACGTCTTGACCTTAAGGGTGGATTGTAAGGCCCCGGTGTCCCACATCGGGAATGGAAGGGGAGTTCCTGGGCTATAAAAGTAAAGACCGGGACCCTTATACAGCATCGAGGCCTTTTCCCAAGTGGTGAAATCCCTATTAGAACTCCGCGGCTAAGCGTGCTTAGCCTGGAGTAGTTCTAGGATGGGTGACTCCCTGGGAAAGACAAATCCGTGCGGGCGTGACCCAAAGCGGACAATATCGATGACGTGTGAAGGGTCGGGGCGTTACAATATATTTTTATATATTATATTTGTGGAGGCCCAATCCAAGTTGAAAACAATTAGGGTTTGATTACAAAACCCTAGATTCACAATACATAATGATTGAGGTTATTTTTCCCAAGACAAAAAGTGGCGGCTGCTATAGGACTTTGGTGACAGTGTCGAAGATTAAGAGATTCATTCAATTTCGGTTTTTTTTGAAGCTTGGTTTTGGGGCATCTTCGGTTGGTGTTTGGTTCGTTATTTTGGGTCTTCTACAACTCTGATTCGGAAGATTTTGGTTCATCTATTTGGTAAGGTCTTTCCTCTTGTTTATTTGTGATTATTTGGAATTCACCTAGGGGTGGTTTGTGAGACCATTAGTGTCTCGTTTGTAATCGTTTAGAAACTTATTTGGTTGATAGTGGAATCAGATTTCGATCCCGTGGACGTACCTCACATTGAGGGAACCACGTAAAAATTCTTGTGTTGCCTTTAATTTAATTTTTTCGCATTAGTTTATATTCCCATTGATTGATTTACTTGTAGGGAATCATCGATTTTCCCTACAAACTGGTATCAGAGCTTACGATTTATTGGGGTTTATTTATTTGTGTAAATCAATGGAGGGGAATATGGATCGTATGTCTATCTTCAATGGAAGCAATTGGGTAACTTGGAAAACTAAAATGGAGGACCTTTAATTTGTAAAGACTTGTATGGACCCATTGAGGGTGATAGTGGCAGACCTGCTGATATGAAAGATGATGAGTGGAAGAGGCTTAATCGAAAAGCCGTTGGTGTTATCCGTTAATGGATTGATGACAGTGTGTTTCATCATGTTGCCACTGAGACTTCGGCACATGATTTATGGAAAAAATTAGAGAGTCTTTATGATAGAAAATCAGCCACAAATAAAGCTTTTCTGTTTCGTAAGTTGGTTAATTTAAAATATAAAGAGGGCAGCCATATTCCGGAACATCTGAATGAAATAAAGAGTATTGTTAACCAACTTGCTTCTATGAAAATTATTTTTGATGATGAGTTGCAGGCTTTGATGCTACTTAATTCTTTGTCCGAAAGTTGGGAGACTTTGGTTGTAACAGTTAGTAATTCGGCACCCGATGGAGTTGTCACAATGGGCCAAGTCACTAGTACCTTGTTGAATGAAGAAACTAGAAGAAAATCAGCCGGTTCCTCTCATTCGGAAGCATTTGTTGTGAGAGGCCGAAACAAAACAAGGGGGAGGAGTAAGACTCCTCATGGTCGTGATCAAAGCCGTGACAAGTCAAGAGATGGTTCTCTTTCAAAGAAAGACGTTGAGTGTTATTATTGCCATGAGAAAGGGCACATGAAGCGGGAATGCCAAAAGCTCAAGAACAAGGAGAAAAGGCGTGACAAAAGTGTGGATAAGAAGCAAGAAGACACAACGGCAGTTACTACCGATGATCTCATGGTCGTTTGTGAAGATGATTGTATCAATTTTATAGGCCAAGAGAGTAGTTGGGTGATTGATTCTGGTGCTTCTTTTCATGTGACTTCTCGATTTGATTTCTTCACTACCTACACCGAAGGAGATTATGGTTCTGTTCGAATGGGTAATGAAGGTTTGTCCAAGATTATCGGCATGGGTGATGTTTGCTTGGAAACAAATTTGAGCTGCAAATTGTTGCTTAAAGATGTGAGGCATGTTCCCGACATTCGCCTCAATTTGATCTCTACTGGGAAGCTAGATGATGAAGGCTTCAATAACAAATTTGGTGATGGAATATGGAAGCTCACAAAGGGTTCTTTGGTAGTGGCTAAGTGCAAGAAGACTCATACACTTTATTCGATGTAAGGAAAAATTTGTAAAGGTGTTGTCAATGCACTTGAAGATGATACTTCTACCGAATTGTGGCACAAGCGGCTTGGCCACATGAGTGAAAAGGGACTGCAAGTATTGTTCAAGAAAGAGCTTCAACCCGGTTTGAAAGGTACACATCTTAAAACT
This sequence comes from Camellia lanceoleosa, assembly GCA_025200525.1. NCBI lineage: Eukaryota > Viridiplantae > Streptophyta > Magnoliopsida > Ericales > Theaceae > Camellia > Camellia lanceoleosa. Next base: position 24,777,029 of record CM045763.1, read on the forward strand.
TGTGTTCATTGTTTGGCGGGTAAACAACATAGAGTTTCTTTTTATAAAAATGTTGCTTCTAGAAAAGAAAAGGTTTTGGAGTTGATTCATTCGGATGTTTGTAGTCCTTTAAAAGTTAGAACACATAGTGGTGCACTTTATTTTGTTACTTTCATTGATGATTATTCAAGGAAAGTTTGGGCTTATCTACTAAAAACTAAAGATCAAGTTCTACAAGTATTTAAGCATTTTCAGGCCATGGTTGAAAGAAAGCACGAAATTGAAGTGCATTCGAACAGACAATGGTGGTGAATACATTGGGGCATTTGATGAGTATTGTCGCAGCCAAGGTATTCGGCACCAAAAGACAGTTAAGAAGACTCCTCAACAAAATGGCGTTGCCGAGAGGATGAACCGCACCATTGTGGAAAGAACAAGGTGTTTGCTTTCACAAGCTAAATTGCCAAGATCTTTTTGGGGTGAGGTAATGAGTACAGCGGTTGACGTGATCAATTTGTCTCCTTGCTATCCTTTGAATGGTGATGTTCCTGAAAGAGTTTGGACTGGCAAAGATGTGTCTTATGAGCACTTGAGAGTGTTTGATTGCCGAGCTTTTGTTCACATTCCAAAGGATGAAAGGTCTAAGCTTGATACTAAGTCAAGACAATGTATTTTTCTTGGCTATAGGCGTGATGAGTTCGGGTATAGATTATGGGATCTGGTTGACAAGAAAGTCATTCGAAGCCGTGATGTTGTGTTTCTTGAAGACCAAACAATTGAAGACTTTGGCAAAGGTGATCAATCGGAGCCAAAAACTAGTGATCTCATTGACATGGATCCATCTCCTTCATCTTCAGTTGATGATGAAAATAGGGGAGATGTGCAGCCACATATTGAAGATGTGGAGGATGATGCTAATCCTAATGAAGTTGAGCTAGAAATTGAGGAAGAGCATCCAACTCAAGAACCGCCACCACAACTTGAGTTAAGAAAATCTACAAGGGACCGACAACCTTCAAGAAAGTATCCTCCCAATGAATTTGTGTTGATTTCTGATCAAGGGGAGCCTGAGAGCTACCAAGAAGCAATTGAGCATGCAAAGAAAGATGATTGGAAAAAGGTCATGGAAGAAGAGATGAATTCCTTGCTTGAAAACCAGACTTATGATTTAGTGAAGTTGCTTAAAGGGAGGAAAATTCTAAAAAATAAGTGGGTTTTCAAATTGAAGAATGATAGGAAGAATCTGAGATACAAAGCACGTCTTGTTGTGAAAGGCTTTGGGCAAAAGAAAGGCATTGACTTTGACGAGATTTTCTCGCCGGTTGTGAAAATGTCTTTTATTCGGGTTATACTTGGCATGGTTGCAAGTATGAACCTTGAAGTTGAACAACTTGATGTGAAGACCGCATTTCTTCATAGTGATCTTGAAGAAGAAATTTACATGGAGCAACCAGAAGGTTTTGTAGAGAAAGGGAAAGAGAAATTTGTTTGCAAATTGAAGAAAAGTTTGTATGGCCTCAAGCAAGCCCTGCGACAATGGTACAAAAAATTTGACTCTTTCATGATGAATAATGGTTTTTCTAAAACCACTTCGGACCATTGTGTGTTTGTGAAAAATTTTCTAGATGGTAAATTTATTATTCTTTTGCTTTATGTTAATGACATGTTAATTGTGGGTCAAGATTCTACCATGATTAACAAGTTGAAGTTGGAGTTGAGCAAGTCCTTTGCTATGAAAGATTTGGGGCCGGCAAAGCAAATACTTGGTATGAAAATTGTTCGTGATCGCAAAGAGGGACTGATTTGGTTGTCTCAAGAAAGCTACATTGAGAAAGTTCTTGAGAGGTTCAACATGAATAAAGCAAAGCCGGTTGGTTGTCCACTTGCGGGTCACTTCAAACTTAGTTCAAATCAATGTCCTACAAGTAAGAAATACAAAGAAGAGATGTTGAAAGTTCCTTATGCTTCAGCAGTTGGTTCTTTGATGTACGCCATGGTTTGTACAAGGCCGGATATTGCTCACGCTGTTGGTGTGGTGAGTCGGTTTCTCTCTAATCCGGGTAAAGAACATTGGGCAGCGGTAAAATGGATTCTCAGGTATCTTTGAGGGACTTCGAAGGTGTGTTTGTGTTTTGGAGATGGTAAGCCGATGTTTGATGGGTTCACGGATTCTGACATGGTCGGTGATGTTGATTCTAGGAAATCTACTTCGAGGTATTTGATGACTTTTGCAGGGGGGAGCTGTGGCATGACAATCTAAATTACAAAAATGTATTGCTCTCTCAACTATCGAAGCTGAATTTATTGCTATTACAGAAGCTTGCAAAGAAGAGTTATGGTTGAAGAAATTTTTGCAAGAGTTGGGTTTGATGCAAGAAAAGTATGTGCTTTATTGTGATAGTCAAAGTGCTATTCACTTGAGTAAAAATTCTACCTTTCATTCGAGATCGAAACACATTGATGTGAGATACCATTGGATTCGTGATGTGTTAGATTCGAAATTGTTGCAACTCGAAAAGATTCACACAGATGATAATATTTCAGATATGTTGACAAAGACTTTGTCGAGGGACAAACATTTAAAGTGTCGAACTTTGGCAGGTATGGTTGATGTCTCCACCTAAGTTGGTAGGGGGAGAATTGTTGGGTATATCTCCTTATTAGAGTGTGGGATCCAATTGATTTTGGAAAAAGAGTTTAATTTGACTTGGTTTAGGTATAATATATTTTTATATATTATATTTGTGGAGGCCCAATCCAAGTTGAAAACAATTAGGGTTTGATTACAAAACCCTAGATTCACAATACATAATGATTGATGTTATTTTTCTCAAGACAAAAAGTGGCGGCTGCTATAGGACTTTGGTGACAGTGCCGAAGATTAAGAGATTCATTCAATTTCGATTTTTTTTTAAGCTTGGTTTTGGGGCATCTTCGGTTGGTGTTTGGTTCGTTATTTTGGATCTTCTACAACTCTGATTCGGAAGATTTTGGTTCATCTATTTGGTAAGGTCTTTTCTCTTATTTATTTGTGATTATTTGGAATTCACCTAAGGGTGGTTTGTGAGACCATTAGTGTCTCGTTTGTAATCGTTTAGAAACTTATTTGGTTGATAGTGGAATCGGATTTCGATCTCGTGAACGTACCTCACATTGAGGGAACCACGTAAAAATTATTGTATTGCCTTTGATTTAATTTTTCCATATTAATTTATATTCCCATTAATTGATTTACTTGTGGGGAATAATCGATTTTCCCTAACACATCTAAAATTTCACTGGCCTCGTCTATTGCAACTATCATCGGCGACCACTGTCACCACCGGTCAGAGGTAGCAATCGTCGACGATAATTTTTGAATAATCATTTTTCGACGAGAATATTCACAATGACGATTTTCCTACAACTCTTCACACCCTTCTCCAATGACTTGTTTCTTCTCACAACTTACTCTAGCCACTACATCTATCTAGTAACTCCCCCGATCACCATACTATTTCAATTACAGATTTATATTTGAAAATATAGTTTACCGTTTGACAAACACATTCAAATAATTTTATCACGTACTCCTCAATTGAGATTTTTAACCCTCAAAATTAAAATTATTGTCCTTCAATTTTAAATCTTTACATGTCAATTTTAAAATTTTTGTATGGTAAGATTTTAAAATTTCATTGTCTTATAAATTAGAAGTTTATTGCCCAAAAAATGAAAAAAGGAAAATCTATTTACTTAAACCACATAGAAATCCTCTTTAAGTCAACGTATAAACAAATGAAAATTATGTGTAAATCTCAATAAGTAAATTTATTGTCTAATAGGTTCTATAATAATTAATGACGTTTTTATCAAACAATATTAAAAACATCATTAATTGTTTATTTTCAGTAACAATTTAAAAATTTTTGTCACAAAAAATGTCACTAATTATAAGTTTTAGTGACAATTTTAAAAAATATCACAAAAAAGTCATTAATTTTTAACTTTCAGCGACAGTTTGAAAAATTGGCCAGAGAAAAAGCCACTAATTATAAGTTTTAACGACAATTTATAAAAATCTTAACAAAAAAAGTTATTAATTGTCAATTTTTAGCGACATATGTAAACAAATCATCACAAAAAATTATTTTTAATGACGATTTTGTTAGGACTTATTTCAATAGGATTTGATGAGCATAGTCTAACTATTAGGAGATATTGATAATTTATCTTAAACAAATATATATATATAGAGAGAGAGAGAGAGAGAGAGAGAGAGAGAGAGAGAATAAATAAGGAGAGCACTTGAATCTGATAGATGCTTGGGATGCCCATTTGAGCTAAAATAATCATATAGGACAAAATAGGTTATTTTTGTCAAATAAGATAAAATTTCATATCTAACCTATCATTATTTTATTTTTTTTCTTATAAAAATTAAAAAAATCAAAAAATCTATTCCAAATAAGACTTTTTAATCATAAGTTAAAATAGTTAAAAAACCAATCTACATCTCAAATGAACCATCTAAAGTTATCAATCTCAAATATGAGATCACTTGTTTCAAATTCGTTCGAACCAAAGCAAATTTTTACTGTCTGAAATAGAGAACAATGTAAAATTCATGCATTAAACCACAGAAAATTGTCTTTAAATTAATGTCAAAACAAGCAAAGTATCAAAAGTGAGAAGAAAAAAAAAAAAGGAAAAGAGAGAGCATTGTGTGTAAGAGAGAGAAATAGAGAGCATGTATTTAAGGTCATTAATTTCACATATGAAGTCACTGGTCTCAGATCTAAGATGGTGGAGACGATGAAGATGGTAGTTATTGGTGTTAGATCTAAGATGGTGGGACTGGTGAGAGATATTGGTAACTCTTGTATCAGGTCGTGGATACGATGAGCGGCAGTGGTGAATGATGGAGATGAGCAGCAAGATAGAAAGAGACAGTGATCATGTATTGCAAGAGAAACAATAGAGTAGTAGAAAATAATGAGGCTTAGGGGTGGTTTAGAATAATCTAAATAAATGTACTTTTTAAAATATGTGTTAGACTCATGATAGAAAAATGATGTAACTTAAATAAAATAATGTGACTTAAATAAAATAATAATTTTTTATCGTACCTCAAATAAGATCTTATAGGAAAAAAAAGGTCCAACTAGGCCTTTTAACAATTTAAAAAAAAAGAGAGAGAGAGAAAGATTTTAGACATTAAAATCTTTTGATCAGAATTTCTCACATGATGTAATTTATTTGAGAAACTTTTGCAAAAGTACCAAATTATTATTACTATCTTCTTATAGATATTTTTATAATTTACTACAGCCATCACATTTGTTAAGAGGAGAAGAAAAAGTACACGATGGTCATATTTGGTAGAGCTGTGAGAAAGTACTTACAGCTTATATCTTAACAGTTTATAGTTTATAATTATGAACATAAGCTGATTTCTGACTTACAAATTAAGATTTTCCTGCCCACTTAAAGAATAAATTGATTTCTGACTTACAAAAAGCTATAAGCTGTATTGTTAAACTAAACCAAACACATTAAAATAACTTAAATTAAGCTAAAAATTAAAATAAATTAAAATTAAACTGTACCAAATAGAGCCGATAGCAATGACAAACTATAACAACCTAGGCTAACCCCACATTAGGGCCTTGGCTGGTTAACCTAGAGGTCACTCCTATATAGTTAAATCTGCTTTTCATTAATGGATTATCACCCTATTTTCTAGGAAAAAATATTTTAACAATTATATTTATATGTAACATTTAATTTATTATATGATTTATTATTACTATTTTAATAACAGACATAAGTAATGAAGCTCATCTAACTTGTATAATTTTGACAAATAAAATGATAAAAATAATATAATATATAACATAATTATTATAAAACTACACTTTTTATATGTTGTGTGTAAACAATTGAAATACATGCCAAATAAATGAAAATGACTGATACTAATTTTATAATGGCAATGGTCAAAGATGAGAAACATCACAGCGAAAAATATATATATATATATATATCTCAATAAAAAAATTGTGAAAATTTTTAATTGGGTTGGTCCCCATCTAGTTTGGTGAGATATAACAGAAATCAAAAAAATTAATTGATCTACATAAAAAGGTCTACTGACGTGAAATTTGTCTAGCCTTTGTTTTCCTGGGTTCACATAAGGGAAAGTTATTCACTAATTTCAGAATATGTGGTCATATTTTAAATTAATTATTAATTACTTAACTTCATATTATTCTTTTATTTTTAACATAAATCATAGATTCATATCTCTCTTTATCAATTAAAATTTTATAAAGTATCACGTGTCTATATTTCGAAAATACTGAAGGGTCTTTTGAGAATAATGGTAAAAAGTTAGTTTTTTGGCTTTTTAATTTTTTTAGCCAAAAAAACCTACTTTTTTACCAAAAAAACCTAACTTTTTGCTAAAAAAGTTACCAAAAAATTCAAAAAATAAAGAAATTATTTTTTTACCAACTTTCTAAAACACCACTGAATAATAAGTATCTAAATTAGTTTATGCATATTTGGTTAATTTCTTTCTCTCTCTAGTCAAATGCAACAATATTGGGGCTTGAAATAATGAGAAATAATTGTTTTGGCCAGATCTTAAAAATCGAATTTTGAGTAATTGTGAGGAGAGTGTATCTACCAATCATTTGGGATAACTATCAAGTCACGTTTATTTGGCAAATTATCTTGGATGAGATTATAAATGCAGTGTGATTGTGTTGGTTTTTTTGACTTTCAAAGGGTATTTTTGTAAATCTTGGCGTGCAGTGAAGGATCAATCAGTCCTTACAGAAAATTATAATTGCCAACCAATCATCAGACGATTGTGTTTTAGTTCTTTCAGCCTCAATGAAGAGGACTTTTACTGGTGGCTTGACTTAGGAGAAATTAAGTAAAATAACAGATAAATGACGAGCAATTGAAGTATTTCATTAAGATGAAAACTTACAATGATCCAAACTCAACCTCGTAGAGGTTTGCAGCGACAATTTACTCGAAACTACTCCTATGAACGAAGTGCAGTGCAGGAATTTAAAATGCAGGAAATGTAAAGAACAGGTATTTAAAGTGCAGGAAATGTAAAGAACATGTATTTAAAGTGCAGGAAATGTAAAGACTGGAAACGTAAAACTGGAAAAGAAAATATGAAGTAAATGACTGGTTTGTTGGATCTGAGTCTGGGGGGATTTTCTAGGGGCTTCTCTGCTATTTATACTCCTCGAGGGTGACCATCAAACTGTACTTCAAACTGTCGAACTGCTCCTTCATGATTGCTTGATCATGCTGCCTTAGAAGTAGTTCCACTATGCTATTATTTGCAATTGGGCTTTTCTCCTATATTTGAATTTGAATGTGAGTAACCGTTGAAGCCACGTCACCTTATATCTCTTCACTGATCCAATGCTACTCAGACCACGCAATAACCAATATTAACCGCTACGTGTACGATCATGATCGAAGATTAAACATTCTTTCTGTATTGCCCTTACTTTGCCACGTATCGAATTGTGATTGGCTTTTCCAAAATATATGGCCAACATTACCCCCTGCACTAATATATCCAATACTTGGTGATATTAGTGGATCAAAGCTTTTCAGCTTTTGGGCGTGCATGGAGTCGTGATTCTGGAAACACAACCGTCATCCATTGATGATTACTCGCATTAATTTCGTTTCCGACCTTTGGAACATCTCCACCACCTTAGTAATCGAACGAACTAATATCTCTTTCATGACTGAACCAAACTTCTTCTCTATTGATCAAGTACATGAAGAGTCATCTGATGATGTTGTTTTCTCCTCGAAGGAAACTTCATACATTAATTAGCCACCTTCATTCCTCTTCTTATATTTAAGTCATGGAGGCTTCTGCAACTTATGAATCCTTAGACCACGAACACATTGTCCTTAATCCTTTAATTAAGAAAATTGCAGATATGGATCTAGGAGATTCTTTTTCATAGTCTGCATGGGATAGAGCTGTGGCTCCTTCTACCTTCGAGGGTTTTGGGATTTCTGGCTGGATGGAACCTGAGACTCGTGTCTTAAGGGAGCGAATTAACCATCATTTTGTTGAGTTCACTGACCCTTTAGACTTCCCTTCTGATACACGAAGCTTGGTGGTTTACCCTTATGTGCCCATTGATCTCCGACGCAATTCGGAGGACAATTTACTTGTAGCATGGCACACATCCTTCATGCTTTCAAGGATAATGTCTACCACCCGACGCCTAGAAGAGGCCCAAGGGCTCAGTCCATCATCTTTAGCTAATAGGGCGAAACTCTACTTTTCCGATTGGCTTGATTACATTAATGCCTTTGTTCCTTCTGCTTTCGCGCCATCTCCTGAAATGGAAGCATCCACATCTTCTTCTCCATCTCCTGAATTAGAATGATCCACACCTTCTCCCCTCCACCAACTCCCTCTTAGCCGAGAGCGGGGCTCGCCTTTTCTGCGGATAAGGTCTTTCTTCTTTACACGCCTCCATCTTCCCCTACTCCAGCTGAGCGAAAACAAGCCCAGTTTTTGCTTGCATCCTTCTCTCACTTGCCTTTCGACGTTTTGGAGGACGATGTTCCTCTCAAGAACTTTCGATGGGCTTGTGATATTTTAACTCGGGGTCAGGTCCTTAGCCCCCTTGCTCAAGCAGAACTCCACATGTTTTTGGACCAACTCCTATTATTCCTTGACTGGCATCGAACTGCCATGGCAACCGCCCAATCTTTGGACCAACTCTCATCCCTTCAAGTTCATACCCAGTACGAAGCAGAGAAACTCATCAAAAAATTTGATGATTTCCAAAATAAAGACTCTGTATATGAGGATGACATGGATATGGGCGAACTAGAGCGAGGATTGAAAGAAGCAGTATTTGAAATAAAGGCTGAAGAGCTCTTTTATCAAGTGAGAGCACACCAACTTCAGCAGCCAATCTTGGAAGAAATGGAGAATAGAATGAAGAAACAAAAGAAATTCATCGACCATAGTTGGACAACATTTCATGATCTTGTTATTTATTCCATTCCTTATTTCTATGAGCTTGAACTTGTACCCAAAGAGGGTCATTCGATGTAATTGCTTTTCTTTAATACAACTAAAATTTGTTTTGGCATTATTTGATTTTGCCTCCATTCATCTTCAAAAGCAATTTTTTGGAACTTCTTTCTGAACAAACTCATTCTTCAAAACTGGACACAATTGTTAAAACACTAAGATCAGCACGAATTCTTCCAACTTTTGGAATAAAATTGACAATTTTGCTGATTTTTATTTAGAATCAGTGCTTTGAATTTAATAATCTTATCCTTCGAATATAGATTTAATCAATTCCAATAAGGATGTTAAGATAAATTTTCCAATTTATGGACTATGGTTACCAACTCTTGTTGATTTTTGTTTAGAATTGGTGCTTCGATTTTAACAATCTTTCCCCTCAAAGCCTGTTTTAATCATAACCAAAATATAGTCATGGTTAGTACTGGCTAGTTTTACAACGATCCATACTTACAACAATATGGAAGCTGCTCTTGGGGTATCTTTGTTTTAAGCGAACAAACAATTCTCTGTGTATATACAAACCAACTATTGGTTTAGATGCTTCGAACAACTATTTACTTCCTTAAGGGTCCTCAAGCTTTGCCTCAAGGGTATTACTTTTGTTAAGAAACCTATTACAGGTCCTTGATCTCTTCGAAGTAAATCCATCCTTGAGTATTTTTACATTTTTTTAAGCATGTAGTATGCTTCGAAGCCGACTTCTGTATTTCGAAGCCGTTGTTGTTTGATTTTTGGTGCCAAAATCTGGTTTCGAAGCCAAATATCTTGCTTCGAAATTGGCATCACCATTCAGAATGTGCTCTTCCCTAAAAAAACTATCAATATTGGATGAGACTCCTCGTCTTCGTACTTTTAGTACTTAACGACTTATGGGATATATTTTCCAGACACAAAGGCTTTTAAAACCCTTTTGTATTCCTTTTTTCAAGGATTTATTGGATGATTCAGCTTGACCATTGGCTTGTGCATAATATGGGGTGGAATTAACAAGACTAATTCCAAATTCTGCCACGAAGGACTTCACCATCTTTCCATCAAACACAGTCTCATTATCCACAGTTATAGTTTGTGGGATGCCAAATCTATGGATTAGATCCTTGATAAATCCAATGACCTATGTTTGGTCTACAGCTTTGTATGGCTTAGCTTTGACCCATTTAGTAAAGTAATCAGTGGCCACTAGAATAAAACAATGATGCTTCGAAGAAGGTGGGTGTATTTTTCCCATCATATCCATAGCCCACCCTCTGAATGGCCAGGGCTTCACTACTGCATATAGGTCAGTTATGGGCACATGCCTTATTATGCCATGCTTTTGGCATGCCTAGCAACCCTTTGCATACTCTATGCAATCTTTAAGGATAGTTGGCCAATAGCAGGAGTGCCTTCGAAGCAACTATCTCATCTTCACACCAGGCTGATGAGCACCACAAATGCCTTCATGAACCTCAGCCATAGTTGTTAATGTTTCTTTTAGGCCTAAACATTCCAGCAATAAGCCATCCCCCCCCCCTTTTGTAGAGAGCATTACCATATATCATATATTGCATAGACTGCAATTTAATTTTTCTGCTGGCTTTCGAAGATGGACCAGCCAAGTACTGCATTATTGGATGCCTCCAATCTTGTTCTTGTAAGTCATTATGATTAACTTCCAAGACCACATTCCTTTTATTCAAAGGTGGTATCAATTTCTGATATGTTGTTTGGCTTATGTCCCTTTGGGGATTATCCCTTCTCTTGTAGTTCGAAACTTTCTGAGCCACATCATTAGCTCTATTATTCAAGAATCTTGGAACATGAGTTACATTTGCTATTTGAAATTGGTAAAATGCTTATGCTTTGACACTTGAAAATCCCTTTCACTTGGTTAACCACCAATTGAGAATCTCTGACTATGTCAACTGCATGAATTTGTAATCCAATAAGAATTTCTAGTCCTACTATCAAGGCTTCGTATTCAGCTTGGTTATTAGAACAAGTAGCTTCATCCACTCTGAAACCATGTGTGGTTTCTACCCCTTGTGGAGACCTAATTACAATACCAATTCTAGTTAAGCCATGGCTCAATACTAGCCATACCAAGTTCCATTATCTCTTGGCTCTCCATTTGAGATGGATGGTCTACCAGAAAATTGGCTAAAACTTGCCCTTTTACTACCCTTTGAGGGACATATTCTAGATGAAACTCTGATAAGGCTAGTATCCACTTGCCAATTCTTCCCCTCAACATAGGTCTAGATAACATGTACTTAACCAAATCTGTGGTTACAATTACCAAGACAGTTGTACGTAAAAGATAGTATCTTAATTTCATTGTAGCAAAATACAAAGCAAGACACAGCTTTTCAACAACTGAATATTTACATTCACAAAAATTTAAAAACCTACTAAGGTAATAAACAGCTTGCTCCTTGCCTTCTTCATTATCTTGAGCCAAGAAAGCTCCCAATGAATCTTCTGCTGCAGCTATGTACAACTTCAAGGGCTTATCACCTTTTGGTGGCATCAGCACTGGAGGGTTGACCAAGTAGGCTTTGATACCTTCGAAAGCAATTTGATGCTCTGCTGTCCACACAAATTCCTCTTCATCTTTCAGCCTTAACAAGGAAGAAAATACTTTAGTTTTCCCTACAGTGTTAGAAATGAACCTTCGAAGAAAGTTAACCTATCCAAGGAACCTTTGTAATTCTTTCTTATTTGATGGAGGCCTGGCTTCAATGATGGCTTTGGCTTTATTCTGATCAATCTGTATTCCTTTCTTGTGTACCACATAGCCCAAGAAGTTTCCAGATGATATACCAAAAGCACACTTAAGAGGATTGAGCTTCAATTTGAACTTTCTCATCCTTTCAAAGGCTGCTTCTAAGTGAAACAAATACTCCTCCATGAATTGAGATTTAACTACAATGTCATCAATATAACACTCTAAATACCCTCCAATGAGGTCATGAAAGATAATGTTCATAGCCCTCTGATATGTAGCCCCAGCATTCTTCAGGCCAAATGGCATTTTAACCCATTCGAAGGTGCCAATATTTCCAGGACATCTGAATGCTGTCTTGTGGACATCCTCCTCTGCAATGCAGATCGGGTTATAACCAGAATGCCCATCCATCATTGATAAAACTTGATGCCCTGCTGAACTGTCTACCAACAGATCCACTATAGGCACAGGGTACTCATCTTTTGGAGTTGCTATATTTAAGTTTCTGAAATCAATGCATACCCTCATTTTACCATTCTTCTTTACTACAGACACAATATTAGATAATCATTCAACATACCTGGCTGTCCTAATAAAGCCTGCCTTGAGTAGTCTAAGAATCTCTTTCTTGACTTTCTGAATTACTTTTGGACTCATTCTTCTTGGTTTCTGCTTGTATGGCTTGAAATTAGGCTTCATAGGGAGCCTATGTTCCACTAATGACCTATCCAATCCTAATAGTTCATTATAAGACCATGCAAAGCAATCTTTATATTTCTTTAGAACAACCAATAACTGGCTCCTGTCCAGATCATTCAAACAAGCACTTATATAGGTGGGTTGTTGCATAAAACTTTTCCCTAAATTTACTTCTTCTAAGGGATCTTGTGTCTGAGAACTTATTGAAGCTTCTTCCTTGGTTTCTTCTATCTTCGAAGCAACCTTCTCACTTTGTTCTGCTCCCTGGTTCTTTAGTTCAACATCTTTGCCCTCCTCCTCATAGACAAAATCTGTCCATAAGGCATCTTCTTCCTATATCTCTTGGATTTTTGTTTTAATGTCCAATGCGATGTTGCCAAGGGTCAAAATTTTGACCCGTTGCTGCTCTTGTTTACAGCCAATTATCATGGCTTCTCTCTCTTACTCCTGTACTTTCTAGACTATTGATTTTACATCCAACGTTGAGAATTTAATTAGAGCCAAAGACTTGGCTTCTTGTTCTTCATCTCTTTGCCTACAACCAGGCATCATTGTCATCCTTAATGATAATCTCCTCATCAGTACTTTCTTGGACTAAGTGCTTCAGGTGTGTCACTTACTCATCAGCCGTCACTTCGGCTCAGCCATCAGCTTTCCTCAATATACTGAGTGGTGTCACTCCCTCAATATACAACTTGGCCTCTACAAAGTCTGCACAGGCTATGAAGGGTTGAGGATCTGCATCAATTTCCTCCGTCTCTCCATTACCTAAGGCCATCATAGTTTTCTGATGCAAAGAGGAAGGCACACATTTGTTAGTATGGATCCAATCTCTCCCAAGTAAAGCATTGTATTTAGCATTACTGTCGATTACAAAGAATGCTGTCATGCAGTCCCTGGTTCCCACACTTAAGTTAATGGGTAGAATCCCCTGAGCCATCTGTTTGTCTCCAGCAAAGCCAGCGTTGGTTATACTGGTTGGAATCAACCTGGGATTCTTTTTCCCTAGTTTCTTCAAAGAAGATTTTGGTAGTAAGTTCACTGCTGTCCCATTGTCTATCAGGCGGTTCAGTTGTATCCCATCGAAGAAAGCCTTGATGTACAACGGCTTGACATGTTATGTCATAGAATTCGAGGGCTACTCAAAAGGATACGAGAGGTTAATGCTCACCTCTTCTTCACTCTCATATTTAGTTTCCATTGGGGTAGCCATTCCAGGATCATCTTGTACCATACTTACTTGTGAGCCTTCACTAGAGACAGGAATAGGATCCATGTCTTGGTCATCTTGGTCCTCATTTCCAGCCTGGAACTCATGAGGCAGTATGTGTACCATATTGACTGATACTGGAGGAAATGAGCCAAATTGGATGGCTGGCTGTACCTGCTTCCTCCCTTGGCCACCTTGTTCAGTTATTTCAGCAGCATCCTCCATGCTGCACTCTAGCACTTCGTTATTAACTGATTCCTTCGAAGGATCTTTCTCAACTAGTTTTTTAACCGAAAATGTTTGCTCAGCCATGAAGGCTTCAAACATTTCTTCCTCCACCATTTCTTTCTTCTAGCTTATGCCAATTTCTTCTTCTGTCTCGCTATCACTCTCCATCAGAGCTTTCTCCAATCTTGCTAAGCTAGACTTCTCTCTGGCTTTTAGTTCAGAATGAACCTTGGCCAACTGTTCTCTACTGCAACCCACTTTGCCTTGTAGAGTTGGCTTTGGAGTATGGTTTGACTTTGGAGTCTTCTTTCCTTCTGTTTGGACCAATGAAGAGCTCTCTCTATTTTCTTTCATATCGTTTTGGTACTGAGTGTATCTGCGCTGAATCTTTCTCTTTTGTGATCTCGAAATGACTGGGACCATATCTGGTTCCTTTGTCTTTGGGTGTTTAAGCAATACCCAATTGTTCGGAGCCACCAAAGGAGGCTTGACCATCCTACCTTGGATTCCAACATCTCTCCGGGCAGGCACTTCCCTAGGTTTGTTTTGCATAACAAACCAGTTTGGAACTCCAGGTACCCATGAACTTACTGACTCAGATGTTGAACCGCTTTTTTCTACCTTCAAATCCATCTTCGAAGCTGGCTGTGAAGGTAAGTGCTTAGCTCTAACCTCATGTTTTGAGCCTGATTCAGACCTTCGATGAAGGTAGCCACTTTCTGTCCTGTATGAGGCTGGTCTAGAGGGCCAATCTCTGGCTTTGATCCTATGAACTGAGCCTCTCTCCAGTCTTCTTTCAGAATGACTGCTCTCCATTCTATAATAGTTAGGTGGCCTGGATTCATATAAGTGCCTCTTGCCTTTAGCATGCATTCTGTCCATTGCAGGCTCAACCACTGGTGGTCGCTGCCTATCACTAGCCGGATACGGCCTTTTGTTGTAAGCATTGGTTGATTTAGAACGTCTCTGAACATCCCTGTAGTATTGCTTCCCATCAATTGGAAGTCCCTTCAACCATTTATAACTCAGTCTGCATCTGGGACACATCCTTTGCATCACTGCTGCCTCTAAGGAATCATCATCCAGTGATTCTTCATTAGAGTGTTCCCTCTGGTGTGAGAAACCTTATCCAATAATTGGTGGGTTTCTAGTGTCCTTCTTGATGGTTGTCTGGTTAGCAACATGCATCTGCACATTGACTTCTTCTAATTCTGTCAAGGACAAGTTTTGGAAGTTTGACGTAATGACATTGGATACCGCCTCTCCAACTTCTGGAAATGGATTACTGTCGATCCCCATGGCCTTTTCTGTTTTGGCTGGGAACTTCAAACTTCCTTTCTGAATTTGTTCTTGGATCCTGTCTCGAAAAACAATGCAGTTTTTAGTCGAGTGAGACCAAGAGTTATACCATTTATAATATACTTTTCCATTAAGTTCATCTGGAGATGGCAATTTTACTCTTTTAGGTAACTTAAGGAAGTTGGCCGCGAGCAAATGATAAAAAATGTCATCTGCTTTTGTTAAATCGAAAGAATACTTTCTGTGAAAGTCTTTCTTTTTAAACTGCTGGTCAATTGTTGTATCCTTATGAATTAATACTTCACAGATTACAGGTTCTTTGCCCACAATCTCTGCTGCATCGATCTTATAATTAGGATCTTTATAATATGTCTTGTACGAGACATTATTTCGATCTTGTTCCTCCTCTAGTAATGCTTCGTATCTAGACACCTTATAGGTCAGTTCTACCAAATCTCTGAATTCAGTTGAGTCAAACTTCTTTCGAAGCCTGAACTCTAGGCCATTTTGAGCCAACCTTACGAATTCTGGCTCTAGTAGGATGACTCTACATTTATCTCGAGCCCTTTTAAATCTGGCAATAAACTGAGTAGCCTTTTCTTCAGGCCTTTGACTCAATCTTGCCAAGTCTGCCATGGATACCTTTGACTCTGATTAGAAGAATTGGGCATAAAATGCCTTTTCCATCTGTTGCCAAGTCTGGATAGAGCCAGGTATAAGGTTAATATACCATACAAATGCTCCCCCAGTTAGGGAATTTGGGAATAACCTTAACTTCATATAGTCATTATTGGTAAATTCGCCACATTGAGCAGCAAACCTAGCAATATGCTCTACTGTTGATTGGTTTCCATTCCTATAAAAAAGGGCAAAATCTGGTATCTTGAAACCTCTTGGGTATTCATGTACCTTGTCTACCTATTCTGGATATGGTTTCCTATACACAGGAGTCTGGACCCCTCGAGCCATCGGTCCATACATCTCCCTAACAATATTAGCAATTTGGTCCCTAGGGACCATATTTTGCACCTGCTGAACCACTAACGGAGGGACAAACACAGGATTTGGTGGACAAACTTGTGCTTGCGGTCCTCTTGGTCCATAAAGTGGTACATTTGGGACTGGTTGTCTCTGTGGTGCGAGTTCTTTGTTGAGGTGTGGGTAACCCTTTGAGCTTTGTCTTCTTGAAAGGACTGCGAAGGTCTTTGGAGCAGTGTTATGTCCCTTCCATTTGCAGGCCAACCTTTCAACCCCCTGGGTGTAAATTCGAATAAGGGATTATTATACCCCCTAGTGCCAGGTATGATTTTGAACATGGGATTTGTAACCATTCTTCGCCCTTTCTTATACTTGACTAGATCCACCAACTTGTGTGGCTTCATTGTTGAATCTTGAGGCATTTTGGCCTACTATAGGCCTCGAAATGGGTTCATACCAAGGCGAGGTGATGGTCTTTCATAGTTACGATTACTAGTTTAACCATTAGAATGTCCATTAACTTGCATAGGTTTTATCTCTAGTCAATCTTTCTTTGAGGACATTTAACACTTCCTCTGGGTGTCTTGTGTTTGTTGGTTGGTGGTTATTCATTCGATCCAAAAGGATGTTGCCCACCTTTCCATTGTGTTCATTAATTGTTGTCCCATAGCATCTACTAGGCCATTCTATGGATTTGTTGGTGAGTAGGCGGAACAATGGATGGTACAATTCCTTGGTTTCGACCAATATTGTGAACATATGGTTCTTATCCCGATGTCTTGATGCAATTCGACCATAGGTTACGACAACATAGGAGTTTCCACAGGATGTGTTACCACATTATCCTCTAGATTAGATATTTCTCCCTGTCCTTCTACGCCTTCTTCCAAGCATTCATTTTCTCCTTATCTTCTTCGTCTAGCCATTTTAACAAGTCCCACTGGGCGTGCCAAAAATATATGTCGGCTTTTTTGGCTTTCGAAGGGTATTTTTGTAAATACAAGCATGTCAGCAAAGATCAATCAGTCGTTACAGAAATTATAATTGCCAACCAATTATCAGACGATTTTGTTTTAGTTCTTTCAGCCTCAATGAAGAGAACTTTTACTGGTGGCTTGACTTAGGAGAAATTAAGCAAAATAACAGATAAATGACGAGCAATTGAAGTATTTCATTAAGATGAAAACTTACAATGATCCAAACTTAGCCTCGTAGAGGTTTACAGCGACAATATACTCGAAACTACTCCTATGAACGAAGTGCAGTGCAGGAATTTAAAGTGCAGGAAATGTAAAGAACATGTATTTAAAGTGTAGGAAATGTAAAGACTGGAAATGTAAAACTGGAAAAGAAAATATGAAGTAAATGACTAGTTTGTTAGATCTGAGTTTGGGGGGATTTTCTGGGGGCTTCCCTGCTATTTATACTCCTCAAGGGTGACTATCGAACTGCACTTCAAACCGTCGAACTGCTCCTCCATGATTGCTTGATCATGCTGCCTTAGAAGTAGTTCTACTACGCTATTACTTGCAGTTGGGCTTCCCTCCTATATTTGAATTTGAATGTGAGTAACTGTTGAAGTCACGTCACCTTGTATCTCTTCGCTGATCCAATACTACTCAGACCACGCAAGAACTAATGTTAACCGCCACGTGTACGATCATGATCAAAGATTAAACATTCTTTCTGTATTGCCCTTACTTTGCCACGTGTCGAATTGTGATTGGCTTTTACAAAATATATGGCCAACAGATTGAGTGAGAAGATTAGTAATATAGTAGTATTAAATTGGAAATATAGTAAATTACACTTTCCACCCTTACACTTTGCATCAAATCTCATTTTGATCTCTATATATGAAATCATAATAATCAACCCTTGACACTTTTAGTCAAATCTCACTTTAGTCCCTACACATAAAATCGTAACAGTCAACGCCTTACACTTTTGGTCAAGTGTCAATTTTTCCCTTTTATTACTCCATTATTTAAATTTTTAACAAAATCCAATTATGTAACAAATATGTGACGATGAAATTTGGTCAAAAGAGGAAAATTATTCTTATTTCCCATAAATATATATTTTGTCCCACGTGATAAGTATGTAAGAGTTATATAATGTAGTAGAGAATTCGAAAATTCTGTTACTGTGGAAAATAAAGTTTTATTATTCTAATTTTTGCAAAATCCTAATTTATCTTTTTAATTGTTCACAATTTGCATTTTATTTTAACTAAATACAATCAAAATTTGATGTAAATTTTAGGATGAAATGTGTATAGACAGAAAACTTGAGTGATTTTCCTCTTTTACTCTCATTTTATTGTCATATGCTTACCATATTACTAACTTCTGTAAAGACTTATATAATAGAATAACAAAAGGAAGACGTTAACACTTGACTAGAAGTGCAGAAAGTTGATTGTCACGATTTCATAAGCGCATGAAGTTAACTTTCATGATTTTATGTATAAAAATCAAAGTGAGATTTAACCAAAAATATAGGGGATTGATTATCACGATTTTATGTATAGGTACTAAATTGAGGTTTAGTTCAAAGTATAGGAGTGCAAAGTATGGTTTACCTGAAATATAAAATAAAGTGTGTTTGTTTGTATAGTAGTATGGTGATATTAATTGATTGGAGGGGGTTAAACCTGTGAAATTACATAATTACCTTATTTCATAATAGAATCATTAAAACTAAGAGACAAAATAATCTTTTTACAATCAATCCCGTGAGATTGATTCTCAATCCAACCTCTCACCTATATTTGCTAATCCACCCCATAATGATAGACTACTACTCCAATTGGAGTGATAATTGTTGGAATTACGATTTTATAGGCTTATTTTGGGCTAATTTTGAGTCCAAATTTAAGTGGATCCCAAATGTCTTTTGGGATGGGTCCAAAGAGGTGACATGTTCCTTGTTGTATGGCAAATCACACAATGAAGACGGTGCGTCAAAACCATTTATAAGTAAATGAAAAGTTGATATCGTTTTCGGATTCGTAGAATGGATAATTAAAGAATAAAATGTGGGTTTCTTTGTAAGGCTTGTCCCACATTGAAAACTTAAGAGAACTTATGTGTGTATATAAGTTCTAGGTGGCAACATTTTGGTTAGGATCCAAGGGACATCCCAAGTTTGTAGAAGGGAGGAGTTATGGACAAAGTGAACTTTGGCTCAAACCATCACATACGCGTGCGCACGCCATCTGTTCGTCCTACTGGCCGGCCGAGCGTGGTTGAGGGTCGGGTCGGTTTTAATATTAATTTTTTTAACAAAATTTATTTGAATTGTTTCTAAAAAATTCTTGCGGGAAAATTATTTTTTCTGAATGAAATTAATTCAAATTTTGTGTCAAATTTGAATTCAATTTTTCCTATCTATACAATACCTTTCCGGTCCAATTTCAATAGGTTCAAACTGTTGTTTAACAGTTATAAAACAACCTAGTAGTTATAAAATAGCTAATTGATCTGTTTAAATTTCAAACTGTATATTTTCTGGTTTTTTGCACCTGTTCAGTTCAAGATCATACTTGTTCGGACAAATCTGAAGGTCACTAGTTTGCTTATAAATAGTGGTCAATTCCAGTAGATTTACACATCCAAAAAAATTGTTCTCTTCCCGGTTTTGTTCTTTGTGTGCATTGTTCTTCATTCTAGTTCTTAGGAAAAAATTCAGAGAGCAAAGAACACGAGTTTTGTCTGTACAGATTGTTTGGAGTGTTAATACAGTCTGTGTAGATCATTGTATCCTGGGAGATAGACGTCTTTTATCCGTAAGTACCGAAGCGGGGCGAATCTGTCTTAAGGACAGAGTATCATACACTTAACTTGATTTATTTTTTATACTTATTCATTTCAGTAAAATAAATTTTGTAAGTAATTTATTTTTATTTATTTAATTTCTTTCAAGTTATTTATTTTACACAAAAAATTATTTCAACAGTAACCTCTTGATAACTTTTTTAACATGTTATAAACGGGACCACCTCATTTAGAGTCCAATCCTTTTATTCACGGAGGCAAGCGAACATGCCCCTAAGCTAATATTCTAATCTTCTAGCATCTTTAGCATCCGATTCACAAGAATGTAAGTGAAATTCCAACATAATGTTAATTTTCACATTTGATTTATTGAAAAATAGTAGAAATACATTATAGATGAAATTAATATTCACAATTATAAAAAAAAAAATAAAAACAAAAGTCAATCCATATGGAGACCATTTCGTTCTACTTTCATTAAAATGAATTAAACAGTACCTTAAAAAGACAAGAAGAAAGTCCTTCCATTTCTATATATATATATATATGAGTGTATGAGATTTGCATTTTTGTTGACTTATTTTTATCTTTACTGAATTTTTTTTTTTAAAAAGAATTTAAAATATTTTAGGTTTCTATACTCTATTCGACGAGACCAATTGAAAAATTATTTATTTTAAAATTTTTAAAAAGTGCAGAATTAAATATTTAACATATAGATCGGCGTAACTGTAAACAATTGTACATATTTAATTTTAAAATAAAAATAACAATAATGTTTCAATGTTGTTTCTTTTACTTTAATAAATAAAGGTTTGTAATAATACATTTACTAATATAATAGGACATCTTACATTGTAAATCAGATAAATTTAGTTGAGTTCAGTACAAGAAATTAAACAATTCGCATAATCAAATTTTTTTTTTTTTTTTTTGGAACAGCATTTTATTATGTTCTCATTTCAGTCATTGAGAACAATATGAACTTTATCTTAGATTAAGTACGGTAACATTTTTCACAAAATAGTAAAATTCATTAAAATAAATAAAATTTTACTGACTTATAATATATCAAATCAATCAAATTTCAATGAAGTCAATAAAATTTTACTGAAGTGAGTAAAATATATATTTTTTACTTTATTTATTTTTGTATTTTCACATCATCTATATATGTTTTGGTTCCTTTAACTTTACTAAAAAGATTGCCAGTGTAATTTTGTCAAAATATGAGGCTTATTATATTTGATCCAAAACTCAAGGAAGATTATTGTAATTTATTCAAAAATTAATTAAGTATATAAAAATATGTAAAAAGTGCATTCAAAATCTAACTATTTTGACCCCCTTTTTTGGGGGGAAATAACCGTTCTGTGGAGTGTTAAAAAGATAATTTCAAATACATGAAGAAGTCTATAAAATTATTTTTTTAATGTTATCAAGTTTATGATTAATATGTATTTTTTTTTTTGTTTTTTGTAAGGCAGTGAAATGAAATTCCTCCATTTATTTTTACCCTATCTTAATAAAATTCATAAGACTGTCATTAACATGGCTGTGTTAAGATTAGATTCCATTCTTCTTTGGACATCTTCCATGGAAATATATTTGAAAAGAATAAGCAAAAAAAAAGTGCAGTTTAAGCTTCGAAAGTGTTGGAAAGATGGCTCTAAGCATATGATTCTGGATATTGATTCCATGCAAATTGATGGTAAATGTATATAAGAAGTGATTGAGACCCTCTCAATCACTGTGTGAGTAATTTTTCGATCACACTGCCTGTCTTAGTAATTCAGCTGTAGAACACAGGCAGAATAGATGGTACCCTGCTATCCTCCACAGAAAGAGAAGGCTCCGGCGGTGGTTCTTCCACCCGGGAGTACTCCGACGATCAAGTCAGTATATCTCTCAAAGATAATCAAATACTCAACTCACTAGCTTGAATATATAAAAACATACCTTAGATCCATGGGGGTGCCTCTCTTTTATAGTCAATATAATCCTAGTCATACTAGAAGCCTGACTTCTATGGACTCCAATTCTGTACTTACTTTGGACTCCTCAAGAGATAAGGATAGACTCCTTAAGAGTGTTATCTTTATCCATCCTGAAGTCTTTCTTCATCCTAGGACTCTTGTCCTTTATCTGGTTATCTCGGATTCCGGTATTCTCTCGGATAACCTTGGCAACTCCGAGATCACCTCGGCATAGCCACTACGACACGTGGCACTTCGGCTGACACGTCGGCGTTACCTTGCCACGTGTTGGTACCCTGAAAATATATCTCCACAATCACCAACCCCCACCACCCCCCACACATACGTGAGGATTGGTGATTGAATGAGGAGAAAAAAAAAAAAAATCTAGCCAATTACAAGTCAAAGGGGGTCGTGGAAGTCACCCCTGTAGGGGATCTGGATCATTTTTCAATGTCTATATTGATCGACAGAGAAAAATGAATTACTAGACCATCTTTTCATTGTTTGGTAATTGTGTTTGGATTATGAATTTTTTGTAAAAATTTAAAATATAAATGAAATATATCTTAAATTTTTTATCGATCTCCTTTTCCTTTTCAAATATCTATAAACAGTTCTCTATTATAGCATGTGAACCATCTTTTCCTTTTTCTTTTCTGTATCTCCTTTTTTTCTCTGTAGGTTTTTGTACTCCACATATTTTCTAGTCGTATTAGTACAATATTCAACTATTGCCACCATGGGTTTTGTTAATGTCAAGTTTGGCAACAACTTATAAATTGAATTTTTAGTAGTAGTGGACAAAAAATTCGAATAACTCACTAAACAAATCAACCAAATTTTATAAGAGAAGATTTTGACAAATTAAACATTTATAATGGCAAATTATAAGAAATTTATCGGAAACAAAAAAAAGGAAAACAAAAGAGGAGAAATTAAGGCTCTGTTTAGTAGAGTTTTGGAACTTTAGTTTCACTCTTTGATTTGCACATGATGTTATGGTTTTCAAAAATTAATTCCGCATTCACTTTTGAAAACTCTGTTCAAGGTGGGAAAATTTGGGCTAACCAGACGTTTGACTGGTTAACCAAAACAGTGCAATTTCTTTTTTTTTTTACAATTGTCACCTGTAATTTTTTATATTTTAAATAAAAAAATTTTGAAAATTTTTAAATTTTTTTATAAGCTTTGAATAGAATTTTGAGTTGTGTGTTTGGTTATGAGTTATAAGTTTTTGTATCAAATATCATATGTATACGGGAAAGAAATAAACTTTCTCGTATAATCCTGTTGATCAAGTCTGCGCTTCTCCGTACGACGTCGCTTTATCACCTGAAAACACAAACGTGAGCTAGTCGGCGGGTGTGTGCCAGAAACCTCTCCGATGCCTAAGTCAGTAAGCTTGACAAATAGACAATAGCTCTGTGTATTCAGAAAACAAAGTTGTTATCTCCCCATAGGTGATGTTTGTGAGCTTTTACAAGTTTCGAGTGGCACAATCCTAGTAGGACTTTTACTTCTCTATGTAGAGTCCTTCTAGGATTCATACTCTTGGAGGATAATACTTATCTTCCAACACCGCCCTCACTGCTTAAACCAAGTGAGATGGTTTTCCTATGGCCGAACTACCACAGGACCGAAATAACATTACCATGTTAGACTAACTAGCGTGACCGATCTAACGGTTACCTCGGCTCTTCCTTTTCTTTCTCCTACCTCGGCCTCACATGCAAAGGCCGAGCAATACATAGAAGAATTAAGCCGAGCTAACCTTTACTCAGGTCCTAGAGCAGGCCCAACATACTGTTCAACAAAGATGACCGAGCTATCCCTGGCCATGGCGACCGAACTAAGTCCACTCACTTAATTCGGTGGCGAACCTCTTACTTTGAACCGAACTACCACTTGTCCGCGGTCCATCTTCTAAGCCTCTTTAACACAGCCCATAGAATGGCCCACAATCTTAGCTCGGCCTAGTTTATATATAAATTACCCTCTCAATTGCCTCTTAATTCCATCTGCATAGCATGATAGGGATTAGCTGTCCATCAGTCGAGCTAGAGTTCGTAAGCCTTTCCAGCCGAGCTACAATCTTTTAGCTATGCCAGCCGAGCTATAACCCCTTTAGCTATTCCAGCCGAGCTACATCCCTTTAGCCTTTCCAGCCGAGCTATATACTTTCAGCCGAGCTATGCATGTCCGGTCAAAACGTCTCTTCAGTCACAGCAACTGGAACGCTTCTTCTTCCAAGGACACGTGGTAGCCTCTGATTGGTTCTTTGCAGCTGTCACGTCGCCCTCGTACTTCGTAAGATTTGAACAGTCCCGCCATTTTTGCCTTTTACACAAAACAGTCCTCTCATTTTGAATCTTACTATACTCTGTTCATCCTCTCTCTCTAACTCCATTGTTCTTCGATTCTTGGAACTGTGAAGCTTGCTTTGTGTTCTTCATCACTGCAGTTGTCTCTACCTCCAGTTGTCCTGCTCTTGTCCTGGTAAGTTACTTAGATCTCTTTTGTGTTTGCATTTGCTCTAGTCCATAGCATGTTGTTTTTCGTGTTTTTTGGCAAAACACTCATTTTGCTCTTTCTGGGAAAAATCTTCATAAGAACACTATGAATATCATGAAGCAACCTGTAGAACGTAGTTTCGATCCATAAACTTGTCCCAACCAAACTAGGATACTGTTTGTGCTATATATGTAGATTAATGCAGACAATAACCGAACTAGAACTTGTAGATATAACAGTAGTTTCAGTAAGTTACCAACTCCTGATTCACTTTAGCTGAGATAAGCTCACCGAACGAAGTTTGAACTTAGCAAACTAGGAACCTTGGCCTTCAACCGAGCTAAGCCTTTGGGGCTAAGCCAGCTTTCTTAGTTTCTAAACCAAACTCAGAAAGCTGCCCCTAGAGGCTCAACTGAAGTAACAAAACCCATAGTTCAAACCGAACTAACCAAAACATCTTGTTGAAATCGAGATAGAACCTGTGGCATCCCACTTAACCGAAGTAGGACTCCTTTTATGTTGCTTTAACTTTGTAGCACGGTCTAACGATCTGTGCTTAAAACCTTTGTTTTTCACTTTGCAGACTTAGGTTGCCCAGGCACCTCTGCGCGCTCAACCAAACTACTGAGCACAATTTTTCAACCGAACTAATTTATTCTTAATTTATAGAACAAATGGGCAAATATAGGTTTTTGGTAGAAACCCCTGGAGGCCTAGCCGAATTCCGTAAGGATTACAATATACCCGACGACGTCCACCTTACTCTAGCCGAAAAAGATACCACACCTTGGGGAAACCCCGGTTTTGTATCCTTTACCCTTTTGTCCTTAATAGAAACCGGACTAAGATTTCCAGTCCAACCCTTAATTTGTGAATTCCTTAGACAAACCAGACTATGCCCAACCCAGCTTTCCACCAACTCATACCGCATAATAATGGGTATAGCCGAACTAAACTGCCAAGCCGGTCTAAACCTCGGTCTAGCCGAACTGTTCCACCAATATTCCTTAGGATCAAAAGAAGATGGGTGGGTATATTATTTGAGAATACGCCGCCGACGTGAAAAAATAATTAAGAATACACCGAATAAAGACTTGAACGACGACGATTTTTTCTGGGTCTTTGGGAATTTTGAAGATCATCAAGCCCAGATTCCTGGCCGACGTATAAACTGGAATAAAGGGATACCTGGTATAATTACTTTGGTTTCCATGCATTCTTCTCTTTTTTACTTCGGTTTCTGGTTTTAAACCGGGCTAACAGTTGTCTTCTTCATGCAGATTCAGCCCACATTTATTCATTGTACAGTCACCCCAACCTTGCCACTCTCCGTGCCGCACTATGCTTTCCAGAGAGAAGTTGGGCCAAACTTTCTAAACTTCGAACCGACATACCGATACAGCGGTCATCAAAAAGCCAGAGTGACCGATTTTTTTCTTGAAGACGCCCCGGAACCGGACCCAGCCTTGCTCTAAATCAACCTCAGACTGACAAATTAACAAGAGATGGCCAAAAGGAGCAGATCAAGGCCTCGGCCGATCAAGAATAAACCCAAACCAAGGTACCACAAACTGGTCAGACAATCGAGACCGTGGTAGCTCTCCCATCTCAACAGCCATCCTCATCTCGTCCAAGCAAGCGTGCCCGGACTAGCCGAACCGAGCGACGCCTTGTTGATGAGGACGAGACCATTCTGCCACCAAGTCCTCCACCAAGCCCTCAACAAAGCCCTCAACCGGAGCACTCTGACCGAGTTGCCTCCTCTAAATGGGTTCCCGAACTGACCTTCCAGAACTGGGCTATACTGGACTCCGACTCGGTTGTTGCTGAGAAGGACCACTTGATGGCTTTCAATCTAGCCAAGAGTGTGTGCCTTCCAAAAGACATGGAGCACCACTACAAGCAACTAAGCACCGAGCTAAAGTCTATCCGGTCATCCACAAAGTCAATGATCCTGGTAAATGGCTCTCTTTTCTTCCTTTGTAATTTTTCCAACTTTCAGTCCGGCTTAAGAAAAAGTTACTATTCTTTTGCAGGCCATTCAAAAAAACAACATTACCCACAGGAGAGTGATGGAGCTAAGGAGAAATACAAGGGAGGCAATGGTAGAGGCCGAAGCTAAATCAGCCGAGCTAGAGGAGGCCAGAAAACAAATAGCCGAGCTGCGATCTGAGAACGGCCGACTGACCGAACTGGTTAGTTCGGCCGAAGCAAAAAGGTATATCGCCATTGAGCTGAAGGATAAATACTTGTGCAAGCTGGCGAAGATGGAAAAGAAGAAAAATACCAAATAACACAATCAAGGCGAAGGCCAAAGAACCGAAAAGCAAGGCTTCAAGCAGGCGGAGGATGCTTACACTCAACAATGTGAAGCCGCCAAAGACCTCTTCTCTAAGTGCGGCTGGAGGGCAGTTGTTGAGAAGCTCTATGTCCCGTCCGAGTCCGAGGTCTACGACTCCGGCCATCGCATACCGAGCTCCTAGCGGAGTATGTCGCCTCTTCAAGAGTAATTTTTGAAGGTTCAAGCTTTGATGAAGATTCGGATTCTGAGGATACTCCGGTCGGCAATGCGGACCAGTCATTCAGGTGCAGCCGACGGTGGAAGACCTGACCATTAAACAACCAGGTGAAACTGTGCTTCCGACCGAAACCGCTGTTGTGACCGAGACCGAGCCCCCGGCTGAGACCGGTCTTCGTGTTGATGCCGATATCGAAGTTCGATGCGTCAAATTGATGACCTTTTCAACTGATTGTCTTTTTGCTTTTCTTTTGTTTTTGAACTTGTAACCGGGCTGCGGCCCCTCCGTTGTATTTGCTTTTTACTTTGATGAATAAAAAAATCTTCTGTGCTAACTCTTATTTCGGTTTGTTGCCCCGTTTATACTTGCTTTCTTTGAATGATTGCTTCCCTTGCTGCATCTGTTATTTCGGTATTTTAGTTGGTCAATTCTAAGCTTATCCAGCCAACCACTCTTTAGCCGATATACCTTACTTCGGCTGAAGAGTACAAAGAGTTGGTTTAATCCAGCCAACCACTCTCCAGCCATAAACTTACTTCGGCTGAAGGGTACCAAGTGTTGGTTTAATCCAGCCAACCACTCTTCAGCCATAAACTTACTTCAGCTGAAGAGTATTAAGAGTTGGTTTAATCCAGCCAACCATTCTTCAGCCATAAACTTACTTCGGCTAAAGAGTAACAAGTGTTGGTTTAATCCAGCCAACCACTCTTCAGCCATAAACTTACTTCGGCTAAAGAGTAACAAGTGTTGGTTTAATCCAGCCAACCACTCTTCAGCCATAAACTTACTTCGGCTGAAGAGTACTAAGTGTTGGTTTAATCCAGCCAACCTCTAAGTTGGTTTTTCCAGCCAACTTAGAATACAGTGTTTGGTTATGCCGATCAAACGTCCTGCGGCCTGGATCCTTATCCTGGGCTTAGGAGGGGTGTTGGTTTAATCCAGCCAACCTCTAAGTTGGTTTTTCCAGCCAATTTAGAATAAAGTGCACTTGCTGCCCCTAACTTACTAAAGTTACCTTCTACTGAAAAATAATTATGAAAAGAATCGACTTGTTTTATTGAGAAAGTAAAAAATTACACATGCTTAAAAGGAAAAAAAAAGCTAAAAATAAAATATTGGCAGTGTTCCATGGCCTGGGAATTGCTTTGCCGTCCTCATCTTCTAAGTGGTATGCCCCTTTGCCTGCTAATCCGACCACTTTGTAAGGTCCTTTCCAGTTAGGCCCTAGCTTGCCATCTCCTGGTACCAAGGTATTTCCCATTACTTTGCACAATACCCAATCTCCGATCTTGAATTGTCTTGGATGCACTGTTTTGTTATATTTTCTGGACAATTCTTGTTGGTAGGAGACGATGTGAACCAATGCTCTGTCTTTTCTTTCTTCCGCAAGGTTAAGCTCCAATGCTATGGCTTCGCCATTTAAGTCTGGGTTAAAGTTCTCGCTTCGAATTGTGGGGAGGCCAACTTCTAATGGGATGACTGCTTCCATGCCATAAGCTAAGGAGAATGGTGTTTCTCCTGTTGATCGGTGAGGTGTGGTGCGGTAAGCCCATAAAACATAAGGGAGCTCTTCTGCTCACTTGCCCTTCGCTCTCTCTAACCTTTTCTTCAATCCATCCAAGACTACCTTGTTTGATGCTTCTACCTGACCGTTTGCTTGGGGATAAGCTGGTGTAGAATTGTAGAACTCTATCTTGTACTCTTCAGAAAAGCCCCTGAAAATCCTACTGTCGAATTGAGTGCCGTTGTCTGATATCAGTGCCTTTGGTATGCCAAATCGAGTGATGATATTCTGCCAGACAAACTTTTTCACATCTTTTTCCTTGATTGACGTCAAGGCTTCTACTTCCACCCATTTTGTGAAGTAGTCGGTTGCTACAAGGAAGAACTTCCTGTTGCCGGGTGCTGTTGGAAGTGGCCCTACTATGTCCAATCCCCACATTGCGAAGGGCCATGGGCTAGTTAAAGGTATAAGTTCTCTGGCAGGTTGGTGCATTTGGTGTGCGAATTTTTGGCATTTTTCGTACTTTTTGACATACTTCTCTGAATCCGCTTGCATGTGTGGCCACCAATATCCTTGCGAGATTGCTCTGTATGCCAGTGATCTTCCTCCTTGATAGTTGCCGCATACACCCTCATGTATTTCGAATAGGAATGCTTCCACTTTGCTGGGGCGAACACACTTTAGGTAAGGTCCTGAGAACGACTTTTTGTACAATGCCAAAGATGGGGAGAGCCAAAATCGCTGCGATTTTGCTCTTATTCTGTTGGCTTCCTTCTTCTTTTCCGGTAGGGTGCCGTCTTTTAGGAACAATATGATGGGGTCCATCCAAGAAGGGCCTAACTCTGCACAACATACCTCTTCTGCTTCGGGATCTTCTATGCTTGGTCGAGGTAGGTAGTCGATCAGCAATGGATGAGGGATGGAGGTGTCTGCCATTGAGGCGAAGCCTGTTAGTTCGTCTGCTCTGCTGTTTTCCTCCCTGTCGATTTGTTCTATCCTGACTACATCAAATTTTTTGACCTCTGTTCTGACCAACTCTTAGTACTTGGCCATCCTGTCATCCTTTGCTTCGTAGTCACCAGATATTTGGTTTACCACTAGCTGTGAGTCACTGTAGACCATTAGCTCGGTGGCCTTCATGTGGAATGCTGACTTGAGACCTGCAAGAAGCGCTTCATACTTCGCTTCGTTGTTTGATGCTGGGAAGCCAAGGTTGATCGCCTGCTCCACTACTAGGTCGTCTGGAGAGATGAGGACTATGCCAAGCCCTGCTCTATGCCGGTTGGATGCTCTCTCCACGAAGAGCTTCCACATCTCTCCCACGAACAACTTCCAGCAAGTAGAGGGATCAGATGATGGCTTGGGATCTTCCTTGTTGCTGGTGTCTTCTTCAAGGTCCATGCTTGCTGTTTGCCCCTCGCCATCTGGTTGTACCAAGTCTTGTTTTGTTGGTGAGTCTTGACTTGGCGTAGCATGGTTTGCTTTTTCCTTCCTTGCCTTACTCTGGTCTGCCTTGGGGCCTATTTGAGTTGCCAGTACTAGGGGTTGCGTTATTCCGACGTCAACTTCCATCCCTAGTTCGGTTGCTTCAGTTAGGTCAACTGGGCAGATATGATGACTTCCTGAGAATTCTGCGACGAAGTCTGCCAATGCTTGTGCCTTTATTGCGGTTCTGGGTTGGAATTTGATGTCGTATTGCCCCAACTCAACTGCCCACTTTAAGATTCGCCCAGAGAAGTTAGCCCTCTCAAACAGAGCTTTTAATGGGAAGGCTGTGAGGACAACTATAGTGCGGGCGTGAAAGCAGTGCGACAACTTTCTTGAGGCCATCATCAAGGCCAATGCCAGTTTCTCCAGTGGCAAGTACCTTGTTTCGGCGTCTAGTAATGTCTTGCTGACATAATAGATGGGCAGATGTTGGATTCCTTCGGTCACGACCGATTAAGGCCGCACTCAGGAGACTGCTAGGTACAAGAAAAGTTTTTCTCCAGGAATTAGAGTTACGAGTAGTGATGGAGAAGACATGTATTCCTTCAAGATTTCCAGAGCTTGGTCGCATTCGTCGTCCCACTCGAACTTGGCTTTCAGAGCATAGAAGAATGGTCGTAGTCTGTCTGACGACCGGCTTATGAACCGATTGAGCACAGTGGCCATGCCGGTGAGATGCTGCACTTCTTTTACTGAGTTCGGTCTCTCCAACTCCTGAATTGCCTTGATCTGAGAAGGGTCTGCCTCAATACCCCGGTTGGTCACCAGGAAGCCTAGGAATTTGCCAGATCTTACTCCGAATGCACACTTCGACGCGTTGAGGCGTAACTTATGCTTCTTCAGGATCTCAAACATCTCACCTAGGTCTTTGAGATGGTCATTCTCATTTTTGCTTTTGACTACCATATTGTCAATGTAAGCCTCCATTGTTTTGCCTAACAACGGCTCAAACATCTTGGTGACCATTCTCTGGAATGTCGCCTCTGCGTTCTTTAGGCCAAAGGGCATGACCTTGTAATAGTATAATCCTCTTGGAGTTGTGAAGGATGTCACTTCCTGATCTGGTTCATGCATGGCGATTTGATGGTAGCCTCTGTATGCATCCAGAAAGCTAAGTCGGTTGTGCCCTACCGTGAGGTCTACTAGTTGATCTATCCGTGGTAGAGGAAAGCTGTCTTTTGGGCACGCTTTGTTGACTGTTTTGTAGTCGACGCAGACACGCCACTTACCATTCTTCTTTAGCACTACGACTGTGTTGGAGATCCATCTTGGGTGGTGCACTTCTCTAATTGCTCCTGCCTCCAGTAGGTTTCCTACTTCTTCTTCCACTATCTTTGCATAGTGGAGTGCCGATTTGCATGTGCGTTGAATAATTGGTCTGGCAGATGGGTGGACATTGAGTTGGTGGTAGATGAAGTTGGGATCAATACCTGGCATGTCGTATGGTATCCAGGCGAACACTTCGATGTTAGAGTTTAAAAATTCCAATACCTCTAACCTCTCAGTTTGGGATAATGATTTAACCGAGCAAAAAGAACTTATCCGGGTTCTTTTCGTCTATTCTTACCTCTACCAAGTCTTCCACCACTTTCTGATTAGCCGCTTTGCCAACATCTGCGAATAGTTCATTACTCTCAGGTTCTTCCACCGAATGAACGTATCCTTTGGCAGCGCGGCTGCCATTCACCGTAACAAAGCACTGCTTCGACATGATCTGATCTCTGTAGACTTCTTTTATTATTCCGGTGTCGTTGGGGAACCGCATTACTTGGTGGTAGGATGACGCTACCGATCGCATGGCATGCAGCCATGTTCTGCCCAAAATGATGTTGTAAGTGGAGGGAACCTTCAACATCCAGAACTCCACTTGTTTTGTCACACTCCCTGCTCTGACTAGGAGGATTATTTTGCCAACGGGCCATTCTAGTATGGAGTTGAATCCGATCAAGGGAGATACGGCAGGTGCCAAGTTTTTATCTTGTAACTTCAATTGTTTAAAGGTTTCGTAGTACATGATTTCACATGAACTACCCTGGTCAATCAGAATCCGCTTGACGTCAAAATCCTTGACTCGGAGAGTGACGACCAGGGCATCATTGTGAGGGCAATATATCCTTGCCAAGTCTTTATCCGAAAAAGACATGACATTCGTGGCCTCTGTCTTCCCCTTCTTGATGGCAGGTTGGGCACTTAGTACTTCTCTCAAGTGCTCAACCTTTTTAATTGATCCTCTGAGCTCACATACACACTCAGGTTCGAAGACTCCATGTATCACATTGATAACGCCTTGAGGCGGGGCATCGATCGGCATCCCGTTGGGGTTATTGTGGTCCTAGGGGGCTGGTTGCGCCCCTCCTTCAATGTATTTATCTAGGTGGCCTGCTGCCACCAACTCCTCCAGGTGCTGCTTCAATGGCGTGCAATTTTCAGTGCAGTGCCCCTTTTCTTTATAGAAGGTGCACCGTGACCTGTCATCGTAGTCCTTCTGAGCCTCGCCTAGCTTGGCTGGCCACTTGACGAAAGGCTCGTCTCGAATCTCACTAAGTATTCGGTAAATCGGTTTCTTGAAGACCGTGGTTATGGTAGTGCGGACTCTCAACCATCTTTTGTCCTAGTCTTCTCCGTTGTCTTTTCTGCCACGTCCGTTTCTGTTCGGACGGTCTACCGCGTTGACCTTTGCTGAGGTCTTCTTTTCTGGTGTTGTAGTCGCGCCAGATTTTGCTTTGGCACGTGCGCCATCCTCTTCTACCCTGATGTGCTGATGCACTCTTTCCATCAGGGCTTCCATGGTGAGGAGCGGTGTCATAGTGATAGAGTCCCTTAGTCGGTTCCCGACTGGAAGGCCTCTTTTGTACTGTGCAATAGCGAGTTTGGTGAGACAGTCCCCGATCTGGTTGAAGGTCTCCCAGTAGCGATTGTTATAGGATCTTAGGGTCTTCTTGTCACCCATGTCGATGGAGAGTAACTGGTCGATCTCCACCGGGGTTTTAGTGTTTGTTCGGAACCTTGTCACGAACGCCTCCGCTAATTGTGCCCAAGAGGCTATGCTGCCCTCTGGAAGTTTCTCAAACCAAGTTAAGCCTAGGTCGCCAAGGCTTGAGGGGAAGAGGATGCACATCAAGGCCTCGTTCCGTCGGTATACAGCCATGACCTGGCGAAAGTGGCTCAAGTGTGAGTAGGGGTCTGTCTTTCCCTCATATGTAGTGAATTTGGGCTGTAGGAAGCCTGATGGTAGGGGTGCATTCTCTATCGCCGGAACGAACGGTGAGGTCTGTAGTCTCGCCAATGTCTTGTCTGTTGGTTCGTAGGCAGGGCGCGGTATTGGCATTCCAACCTCGACGCTTCCGTGCGTCCGAGGAGCCAACCGCAGAAGGCGTAAATTTATGTGAATCACGTGCCTCGCGCCCTCCTTCCATCGTGCCTTCTCTTCTAGCACGGATCGTAGGTCGACGATCCGGCAACTCTGCTCGCCTAGACCTTGTCTGGTGCGTATGCGAGGGCCAATATGTGCTTCCTTCGGTGTAAGACCTCTCAGATCTCGTCCTCTCAGACCTGGAGTGACGAGTTCTGGAAGATCTGGATTGCGTGTCGCCTGTCCTGAGGCTCTTGTTCTCCGCTTGAGAGGGTGTAGTATTCCTACTATGACTTTCCGAGTGGCGAGGGGGTGTCTTGTTTGTGCGCCCCTCTCCTGTCGCCACTTGCTTTCCCTTCACCTGGCGCTTTAGAGTTTCCATGTCTACCGCCATTCGACGTATCAACTCATCCTGCTCCTTGATGCGATCTTCCAGAGCCTGGGGATTAATCCTCCGTCTTTGTCTGTCTGGACTCTGTGAACGGGAGTGACAAGGGCTGTTAGTCCGCCTTCTTCCTCTTGTATCCCTCCTAGGATTCTGCTTTTGTGGCTCCAAATCCCCCATGGGAGGGACAAGAGGTAGACCCTCGCGCCTCGCACCTCCCTCTGGTGTTTGTCCGTCAATGGTAGATTGTGGCAAATCTTCGTTGTGCGCCATTGATTCTAAAGAAGAAAAGCTTGATCAGGAGGTTTTGTTCTTGTCTGAATTCCCACAGGCGGCGCCAATTGTACGGGAAAGAAATAAACTTTCTCGTATAATCCTGTTGATAAAGTCTGCGCTTCTTCGTACGTCGTCGCTTTATCACCTGAAAACACAAACGTGAGCTAGCCGGCGGGTGTGTGCCGGAAACCTCTCCGATGCCTAAGTCAGTAAGCTTGACAAATAGACAATAGCTCTGTGTATTCAAAAAACAAAGTTGTGTTACCTCCCCATAGGTGATGTTTGTGAGCTTTTATAAGTTTCAAGTGGTACAATCCTAGTAGGACTTTTATTTCTCCATGTAGAGTCCTCCTAGGATTCATACTCTTGGAGGATAATGCTTATCTTCCAACACCGCCCTCACTGCTTAAACCAAGTGAGATGGTTTTCCCATGGCCGAACTACCACAGGACCGAAATAACATTGCCATGTTGGACTAATTAGCGTGACCGATCTAACGGTTACCTCGGCTCTTCTTTTTCTTTCTCCTACCTCGGCCTCACATGTAAAGGCCGAGCTATACATAGAAGAATTAAGCCGAGCTAACCTTTACTCAGGTCGTAGAGCAGGCCCAACATGCCTCGGTTCCGAACAGCATGACCGAGCTATCCCTGGCCATGGCAACCGAACTAAGTCCACTCACTTAATCCGGCGGCGAACCTCTTACTTTGGACCGGACTACCACTTGTCCGCGGCCCATCTTCTAAGCCTCTTTAACACGGCCCATAGAATGGCCCACAATTCTAGCTCGGCCTACTTTATATATAAATTACCCTCTCAATATGTCGTATCAAAAATTTCCCACTCAATTCAAAACTCTTTTCAAAACTCATTCACCAAACAAATTTTTCACACTCAAATCATAATTTCAAAATTCACAAACTCAAAATATAACTCTATTCTTAAATTATATTTAGAAAATTCTACCAAACGTTACCTAAGACTTTTAGGGACATATTTGAAAGTTCAAGGGAGTTAGTCACAACAAAAGAAAAAAAGAAAAAATGAAAAAAGAAAAAAAGGAGTTGATTAGAAAAGTTTTTTCAATTAAAGATGAAAGTGAGATTTTCAAAAAATTGAGAGGGGATGTGTCCCGTGTGATCTCCACGTAGCTCTACTAACATCTCATCGTTAAAAAATTCCAAACCAAGTGAAGCATATGCTTACTTACCATCTTTCTTACGTGACTATCCCATGTTTTGAACATGGCTCGTAAGGATTATTCGGATTCTTGAGAAAGTGTTTAGGCCATAATAATCTTGTGAAGAAATGGAACAACTTGCAGTCCAAGATAACATGCAATAGAATGGATTTTGTGTCATAGATCGAATTAATATTCATATGTTTTTCAATTTTTTGAACAGATTAAACTTCTAGTTAATTGTATCCGATCATTAATGTTAGGGGTTGTTTGAAATGATATAAATAAATATATCTTTTTAACTTTTTATAAAAAAAATATACAAAAAATAGAGAGATAATGTGATCTAAATAAGTGCACTTATTTAAATTATAAAGATTAGTTTACTTATTATGATTCTGATTTTTATGCTGTGTTCAGAATCACAATCTTCAAAATTGTTTGAAATGATTCTGTCAAATGCGCCATCAAATGAATTAATACCGCATTGTGCTTTTTTTTGTCAGAAAATTTAAAGTATTATTATTATTATTATTATTATTATTATTCAATTATGCCACATATGATGTTGGTACACTTAAACTGGAATTTGAATACTATATGTACACTTTAATGCTTCTTTCTAGAATTTGTAGCTTCCATGCAATGCTCCTTGGTGCCGACCAAATAAAAAATGGAATGTTCCTGGTTTCACAATTCTTCATCACCATTTTTTTTTTTTTTTTTTGGAGTATAATTTTTTTTTTTTCAAAGCCAACTTCCTAACTCATGCAACTCATAATAATAATAATAAACAATGGCAAAATCTAATTAGCTCCATAGCATTTTACTTTAAAAAATAATTATATACCTCTCATATAATTTTGGATTAAAATGCAACGTTAACTCCATTAATATTAGTAATAAAAAGACAACTATGCCCTTTGAGTGTGTTTGTTTTGAAGGATTAGGAGGTGAGATTGAACTATTAGTCCCACCGGACTAATAGTTCATTGTTTGTTTCATTTTTTTTACTCCGGACTAATAGTTCTCCCGGACTATTAGTCCCACTAATATGGGACTATCCTATCCCATGAGGGAGGGTAGGATAAAAATCATGGGATTGGTATCTCATGTATTATTTTGTAAAATATCCATTTTACCCTTCATGCTATTACTTAGCAAACAATTAGAAAGAGATAAAATAGTCTTTTGAACATTTATAAATTATTTTTTTAGTGTTGTTAATTTAGAATTATATATTAAATAAAAAAGTTTAATTATAAATTATAAATTAAATTAAATTAAAAATAATAAATTATAAATTTTGGCGTTATAAATTAATTTTTTTACTGTTGTTAAAAAATTAAATTTACATATTAAATTAAATTATTTTTTTAGTGTTGTTAATTTAAAATTATATATTAAATAAAAAATAAAAAATATAAATTAAATTTATTTAAAAATAATAAATTATAAATTATGGCCTTATAAATTAAATTTTTTTAGTGTTGTTGAAAATTTAATTTATATATTAAATAAAATTATTTTTTATTGTCATTAATTTAAAATTATATAAAAAATAAAAAATAAAAAATATAAATTTAATTTAATTGAAAATAATAAATTAAAATAATTAAAATATTGTGCAAAAAATAAAATAAAATAAAATTTTATTTAATCTAGCTAAAAATAATTAAAATATTAAAGTTATGTTTAATATTGCTATTACTTAGTAAATAATTGAAAAAGATAAAATAGTCATTTGAGCATTTATCATTCTCCATAATATCCCAAACAAACATTGGATAACTAAAAATAGTCCAATTCAGACATCTAATCCCATGACTAAACAAACATAGGATACAAATTTAGTCTAACCAAATAGTCTCGGGACAATGTATTCCAGGACTAATAGTCCCGGGACAATGTATCCCAAGACTAATAGTTCGATGGACTACAATCCCCTCTTATCCAGTCCGTCCAAACAAACGCACCCTTTATGTTTTCTTCTTCTATTTTTGACTCTCTTTGTAAATAAATAAATTTACCTCCATGACTAAAAAAATTAAAAACATAACACAAAACTAATTTGAGAAACTAGAGAGTTTTGTAATTTTTTTTAATAAACTTAATTTTTAAATTTATTTAATTTATGATTTAATTTGTTAAATATATATGTATATGTTTAATTGAAAATGTTATTAAATAATAAAAAAATTAAAAATTTGATTAAGGTACTTTTATGATTTAGGCCAAGTTTGGCATCTACTAATAATACAAAAAGTCAAAAAGTCACTATCCTATTTAAGTCACATCATCTTATTTAAATCACATTACATCTTTAATACATCACATCAAACCCAACCCATATAAGCCAATAAGTTAAAAAGTGTAATTTTTTAGAACATTCCAAACCTAATTTGTTATATATATATATATATACATATATGTATGTATGTTTATGTTTATTTTAAAATGTTGTTAAATAAAAAATTGGGTTAAAAATCAAAAAAATAGATTAAAGTAATTTGATGATTAATTTTTATACTAACAAATTAAGGTATTTAGGTTAATTTAATTCTATATATGTATATGAAAAATGTTTTGGACCTCAAAAAAAAGTCCCCCTAATTATATATATATATAATATGTATGTTTAATTTAAAATATTATTAAATAAGAAATTTAGATTAACAAAAGTAAAACAAGGCTAGTTTTGTCTTCTCAAAATACACACGTGAGACACACTTTCCATTATATTTTAATTAAATGTCAATATTAATTCTCCGTTCATCTTTGTTGGGCTTTTATTTTTTGTTTTTTGTAGTACACATAGCATTTTCTTACTTGCACTTGGGGTTTAATTTGTTTCTAAGATTGGTGTATCTTTTCTTTGAATAAATAAATTCCCCGTTTTTGATATATGGTTTTGGATTATTATTGTTATGAGGCATATATACTCTTACTGTATGCTTGTTAAGGATATACTTGTACATGGCTATGGTAATATGAATAGAATATTAACAGGTTCATCAAATACCAATCCTCACCTGTCAATCCATCAGATAGATTGGATAATCCCTGTTTCTCGTGGTGGTGGTGGGGTTAACTTTTTCACAAAATTGCACAATGATCTTATTAGTCTAAGGCCTATTATTATCTGTTTTGCCTCTCAACATTCTGCCTCTAGTTTCAATGACCTTTTTCCACTTTGATCATTTTAAGACGGTGATTTGAATATGAATTTGGATAGAGATTTAAAAAGAGAAATGAAAAAAAAAAGATTATCTGAAATGTAATTATATTTTGTTCATATTTCACTTATCCTTTTCATTTTCCTTTTTCTTTCTCTTTTTGAATTCTAATCTAAATCTATATTCCAAACACAACCTAAAAGGGATGACTTTTCTCTAGCTGTGGCTGTTTTAGATTTGTTTTTTTGGTAATTTTTTTATTGGATTATTTTTATCTTTAGTAAAAAAAAAAATTTAATTTTAAAAAAACTTAAAATTTTTAAATTCTACTTAACAAGACGAACCGAAAATAAATTTTTTTTTTTAAGTCCAAAAAGGACAAAAATATGTCAAAATTAATGAATTTTTTTATACTTATTTTGCCTATTTAATTTTTTTTGAATTTTTATTTTTACTTTTTAGATTCGTTTACAAAAGACGGACCAAAAAAGTAAAAATTTTTAACATAATTTAAAATATATATCACTAAAAATAAAATTAAAAAATCAGAATAAAAAATGTTAACGCCCCAAACATTTAATGAAGTCAAACGATGGTTAAATTTTTTATTTTATTTTATTATGTTGAGTAATGTTAGGTATCATGAAAATGATTATGAAAGATTCTCATCCTTTGATTAGTGTGTGGTGTTTTTTTATATGTGTAATTTAACAGTGGAGAATCTTTCATGATCATTTTTATGATACGTTTTTTAAAAAATAAACGACCGTTATAATTTGGAAATAGATTTTTTTATAGACAAACATGATAAAATGAAAATGTTCCGGTTATCGAATTAATTTAATTTTTTTCATAAATAATATATATAGATAATTTTATAAAATAAATAATTTAAATTATCCAAAAAAAAAAAAAAAAAAGACTCGTAATGCGCCATGAGGCCGTGAATTTGTCCAAACTTGAAAAAATGCTGAACCCAAAGTTTTCCGTTCACTTCAAAGACATTCACATAGATACTCTCAATCTTAGTTTGCCACCTTCTACTCTTAATTTTATATTAATAACTCATCATTAATTTACATCATCTATTTATCTATATTATTATTGTGAAGCTTTATATATGTTAAAATAAAAAAGAAATCATTATAAAAAGCGTAAATCAAATTTGAACCCAACATCTTATATTTTATTACAAATATACTAACCATTTAAATAATATAAATATTATGATATTAATTTTATTTATTTATTATTATTTTTGTTTATCTGAATATGTTAGTTATATTGACATCTACATAGCCATCCACTAGAAAGATCTGGATAAGTCCTCTCTTAGCTCCTCACACTCGACAACACGAGTAGCTGCCCCCTTTTGCCAATAAATGCGAAGTGTAATGATTTTACGTAATGACATAAATTAATAAAAAAAATAAACAAAAAAAAAAATAAATATTTTGTCACTTTCAAATATGTAATTTCACTATTAAAATATGAATTTTTTTATTAATTAATAATGTTGTCATGTAATATTATCATTAAATATGTAGATGTTGATTTTTGACCACACAACTAAATAGAGAATTCAGCTGGAGAACACCGACAGAATAGATTAAGCTCAACAACCTATAATAAAAAGATGAGAATCCTGCAGTGGTTGGTCTACTCAGGGACACTTCGATGATTAAGTCAGTAATCAATATCTAACAAATTGTGCTTAAACTCGAAAGAAATAACTTCTCAAAATAAAAACATACCATTGACCCACGAGAGTGCCATGCTTTTATAACAGTACTGACCTGATCCTTTTAGAAGCCTTACTTCAATGGACTCAGGCTTCATGTTTATCCTGGACCCTTATCTAGATAGAGATAAAGTCTTTTTAAGTCTTATTTTTATCTAGAATGAGATCGTCCCATGTTCTAGGACTCTTATCTCTTATCTGCTTATCTCGGATTCCGATATCTCTGCAGATAACCTCGGCCCAGCCGAGATCACCTCGGTATCATGACCAGGCCATGTGGTATCTCGGCTGACACTTCGGTGTCATCTTGGCTACGTGCTGTTATTTACAAAATATGTCCCCACAACTGCCCGTAGGTTCTATTACTTCGGCAATCTAAGGTGATGGAACCTACATCGCTTGTTCATATATTATGTCGGTTAAAATTCATTTTTCCCTTCGACCAAGGTCATGACTCGTCGGTTTTAAGTACCCAGGACTCAACTGTCCATCTTTATCAAGGATCAAGAACCAAGAGTCAAGTTCTTTAAATATCTCAACTGAGATCCCTCCTCTAGCCAAGATTATGGTATCATTATTTCAAAAATTTCAAGAGTTCTAACTGTGCATGAGCTTTCACGTATGGCCTTCCCAACCATTTCATACACGTGTTCCATTTTCATTAAGTCGTACTTGACACGCACCATGAAGTCATGTCGATTCAGTCCATGCTGCTTGACAGACACATCGTCTAAGGCACCATCAAAACATTTTTTTCGCCTTTTCGTGTTTTTGAAAAAACTCTCTCTCTCTCTTTCTCTTCACTTCTCATTCTCGTATCTTATTTCTGCTTCAGACTTACTCTCTCTAAACATTCCCAAACCTCCATTGTCGTGCTCTCGAGTTCTCTATAACGGCTACAATCACCTCCTCCAGCAAGCTTTTCCGTTGTCCATTTCCACTGTCTGTTTTAAGCAAGCCTTATTCCGGCGTTCGTTTTGTCGGCCATATTTGGTAAATCCTTAATTTCTTCTTTTGACCTTTTACCTTCCATTATTCTTGGCTTTGTGTTTCATCTTGATCTGTTGCTGTGGAACTTGCATTTATATTCTAGTTGTACTCTGTTCTTTCTACTGTTCTTTTCATGCTCTGAATTATATTTCTGGATTGTTCAATAGTGTCGTTATTGTACATTTGCACACAATGTTTCACATGTTCGACTGTTTTGTGCATGAAAATCCGGTTTCTTGTTCCCCTATTTCTTGAGTGCTCACCTTTGCACTGATCATACTTGTGTTCTTGAATATTTGGCATTCTTCTTGCCACATCTGTGTTTCCCTCTCTATCTATGTTGGGTGATTTATCTTGATTTTGAATCATGTTTCTTCCTCGTTTTTCTTGCTTGTTTTCAGATCTTTGGCCTTTGATTCTTGTTTCTGTAGTTCTAGGTTTGGGATTTGCTTTAGAACCTACATACTTAGGAAAAACTGAAACAAATTCTCCTGATCTTCTAAAACCCTAGCCCCAGTGTCTGTTTAGGGTTTAGCCGAGGTCTTCAAAAACCTTTACCAAGCTTCTTACCAAAACTCTATTTACTGAACCTTCTTTATCCGAGATAATAGGCATGTTTAGGTGGAGAGTAGACACCCCGGCCAAATTAGGATACTTTAGGTAAGAGTTCTCCATTCCGATAGACGTTCAACTTCGGTTGGCTGAAGAAGAGGACTTAATTATGCCTGGCTAGGATTACATGCCATTCCTAGTAGTTTCCATCGTTAAGGGTGGAGTTAGGTTTCCCCTAGACATCCTCTTTAGAGAAGTCCTCCACTATTACAAACTCAACCCTATGCAACCAGCTGTCAATTTCTTTAGGATCATCAATGGTATTTCTGAACTAGCTTGTCGGCGGAATGCCAGAATCACCCTGCCCGACATCCAATACTGCTACACTATGTATGGCCTCAAAATCAACTCCGGCTATACGTATTACCTTAAGCCGAGATCCACACAGTACAAATTGATAGCTAACATTCCAGATTCAAATAAGGGCGTGACAAACGACTACCTGATTGTCTCGGGCAATTGGGAGTTCGCGCCAAACGATGAGCTCCACCTTTTCCCATTGATCCGAGAAGTTTTTAAAGATGACAAGGGTAAGGACTTAGTTCCCTTCCAAAAGTCCCTCTCTCTATTACTTTAATTAGCCAGTTTGTTATTTATCTGTCTCTAACGCTCTCTTTTTGCTCTACAACTCTTCCTTAGCCAGAAAATAATTTTTGCCAGAACTTCATGCCAAGCAAGGACTTGGTTCGCCTTCTCAACTTACCTATTGAAGTCTGTAAGGCTCCGCTACTCCTCAACTACATCCCAACGTCCCTCAAAGGAGCAAGTCTTCTCTACTTGCCACAACTCCTCCAGTTGCCTCATCTCCCAAGCCAGATCAGGCCTCCTCATCAGATCTAGTGGATCAACCATCCACGTCTGTTCTAGCTCAACTTATTCCACCATCCCAACGCCAGCACTAACGCTGAGATCCGCCTAACGCTCCAGCCAGAAAAACTTGAAGTAAAAGGTGTCGAGGCTCCGATATCTTGGCGATTGACCCATCCAATCCTTCTATTGCCCTGCCAGCTATTAACTTGGGCCCCAGAGTCACCGTTGTCGTTATTGCCGATAAGATGGGGCGTGCTAAAATCGTTCCCGATGACCTGTTTGCCGATATCCCTGGGGTGGTGTTAGTTCATTCTTCCTCCTCTTTTTAGTCCTAGTCGAAGCCCAAAGTCAAAAGGTTGAAAAAGGCCAAGGCCAAAGCCACCGAAGTCGAGTCCGAGGATAGAGTGCCAATTTCCAAATTGGCCGAAATTGAGAATACTGCTTCTGCGGCCGAGAAAAGGCCCGTCGAGTTTGAAGCATTTGACCAATAACCATCAAAGAAGCTGAGGTTTGATGGTGCTACTCCATCTGGTTCTTTCCGCGCCGATGAGTCTTGAACCCCAACAGTCATGATTGGAAACCGACCTTTGCTAGCTAGGGATAGTGTGCTTGACTCTGTGGAAGTCGGTGCTGCCCTTTCTACCGCCGTCCTTCTATCGGCCGACATCAGCCGTATGGCCGAGTTAACAGAATATGAGAACTATGCTCTAATGATGCAACATTGTGTTTTGCTAAGTTTATACGCTTTGTCTTTTTTCGCCAAATTTCTATTTTGAGTTTTTGTTTGACCTTAACCAAAATTTTTGGTTTTTTTGTAAGCCATCCAGCAGGGTCTCTCATTTACAGTTAAGATTGAGATATTCAAGAAGGAGTTGATCGACAAGACGAAGGAGTCAGCTAAGCTCCTTTCTTTACTAAATAAAGCCGAGGCTCGTATCCAAGGTCTTCTGGATTAGGCAAATGCTGTTCAGTCGGTCCTGAAAAAAGTCGAGGACCGTACTGAGACCACTGAAAACATTGCCGAGGTTGCTCAAGTCGAGGAAAAAGAGGCCTAGGCCCAGATCGAGCTCCAAACAACAGTTGCCATAAAGGCGGCGGAAATTAAAGCGGCTGATGAGAAGGCCTATGCCGAAAGGATAGCCGACGTCCATGATGCCTACAAGAAACAAGTCAACCAGGCATGCAACAAGTGTTACACCCTTGGTTGGATGGTTGTGTTGAAAGAGTTGGCTGTTCTCAAGGATTCGTCTCTCTATGACGCCAATTGACTGGTTCCACCATTCCTTCCTACTCTAAGCCACTTTGGGGACAAGGCCGAGATAGAAGAAGATGCCGAGGCTGACAAGTTTGAAGATGTTGCTACTATTGGGGCCAAGTCCCTAACTTTAAATGAGCAAGTCTTGGACTTGACTCAGGATGAAGAGGGGATGAAGTTCCTAAAAGTATTACTACTGAGAGTGCCATATCAGAGGTCGAGATTTCGTTAGCTGAGAAGAGTTTGGACCAGACCCTTCTTGAAATTGACGTCGAGATAGCGGCTGAGAAAGAAGGGACTTTGCCAACCAAGGCTGATACAACGCCTACAGCCAAGGTTGAGCAGTCCGTCACTAATGCCAATGTTTGGGCTCTTTTCCTTACTTTTACTTGAACATTTTCTTTTTTTAGGAATTTGTAATTTTTTGAAATGTTAGTTTCAATTTGGCCGATGTGTCCCCCTTCCTTGCAGCTTGAACAAATTTCCTTTTTTTCCAGGCCGAAGTGCCTTTTTGTTTCTAAACAATTTTTTTCTAAGTGTTCGATGCTTCTGTTTTTAAGCTTTATCTGTTTTTACTATCTTATACGCTTCTATACTTAGAATATTTTTGCAATTTTCATAACTTTCTTTGAGTGATCACCTCAGTTTAGAATACCTTGGACAAAGATAACCTCGGATCCTTCCTTAGTTGGTTACCTCGGACCAGCTCGCCTTGGGATTCATTTTTTACTGTGATATCAGCCAACGGGCCCTTTATAATAATTCTTAAAACAAGTGTTGCTGCCTTACTCGTACTTGCTTTCTTTTGCCAAGTCTCCACCCTTCCAAGTTTCACAACGTGGTTGGCTATCTCAACTAACCTCAGGTATCCCTTTATCTGTTTAACTCGACTGCCTCCAACTTATAAATTTTTGAAAATTTTCAACAAGTGTCAAGCCTGTTCCTCATTCTTGCATCATGCCCCATAATGTGAACCTAAGTACCATTTACGTTCATGTTAAGCTTGCAACTCCAATATTTGCTGAAGTTTGATTCAAACAAAGGTTAGCCGAGATTTTTATACCTCGATTTTTTTTTTTTTTTTTCCTGTTAATCAAACTTAGTTCAACTCTACCATATGATAAATCTAAGTTATCCGTCATGTTTCATTCAGAAATATTGCCAACTTAGTTCAAC
This sequence comes from Camellia lanceoleosa, assembly GCA_025200525.1. Taxonomy (NCBI): domain Eukaryota; kingdom Viridiplantae; phylum Streptophyta; class Magnoliopsida; order Ericales; family Theaceae; genus Camellia; species Camellia lanceoleosa. The sequence continues at coordinate 24,821,950 of CM045763.1, forward strand.
TCTATCATTTGGAAAGTATAATTCAACTCTACTATATGATAAGTCTAAGTTATTCGTCATGTTTCAATCGGAAAACATCATAAACTTAGTTCAACTCTATCATATGAAAAGTATAATTTAACTCTACCATATGATAAGTCTAAGTTATTTGCCATGTTTCAATCGGAAATATCGCAAACTTAGATCAACTCTATCATATGACAAGTATAATTTAACTCTATCATACGATAAGTCTAAATTACTCGTCATGTTTCAATTAGAAACATCGCCATAAGACTATTTCAGTCCTATCGTACACATTTCAAATTTATAAAAATCAAACTAGCACTTTATTAAAACTTCGGCTAATTACATAAATCTCAAAAAGAACAAAAGCTAATGGTAAAAAAACTTTAGATTGCAAGTGTTCCAAGGTCTTGACAACTCTTTGCCATTAGTGTCTTCAAGCCGATATGCCCCATTGCCGACAACCGAGATGATTCTATAGGGCCCTTCCTAGTTTGGGCCAAGCTTTCCCTCCCTTAGGTCCTTCTTACTACCGACCACTTTCCTTAGGACCAAGTCCCCAACCTTGAACTCCCTTGGGTTGACCTTCTTGTTATATGCCCTAGCAAGTCATTGCACGCCCCAACCAAATTGCTACTTCTTTCTCTTTTTCTTCCAATAGATCTAGATCTTGGGCTAAGAACACCTCATTGGTTCTATTCTCCACTCCTTAGGTTCTAATCTTAGGGATGTCGACTTCTAGCAGCATAACTGCTTTTGTGCCATAAGCCATGACAAAAGGAGACTCCCCAGTTGATCTTCTCAGTGTAGTATGATGTGCCCATAGCACATTGGGCAATTCTTCCATCCACTTTCCCTTAGCTGCTTTCAGCCTCTTCTTGATTCCGTCCAGGATGGTCTTGTTGAATGCTTCTGCCTGACCATTACTCTGGGGAATACTAGGAGTAGAGTAGTAGTTTTTAATCTTATACTTTGTACAGAAGCCCTTGATTAGCTTACTGTCAAACTGGGTGCCATTGTTTACTATAATGGCTCTCGGAATCCCAAACTTGGTAATGATGTTCTTCCAAATGAAGTTCTTCACATCAATATCTTGGATTTTGGCCAAGGGTTCTACCTCTACCCACTTTGTAAAGCAATTAGTTGTCACCAGTAGGAACTTCCTCTGCCCAGTTGCTTGGGGCAATTACGCAACAAGATCCATGCCCCACTAGGTAAACGGCCAGGAATTAGATACTGGGTTTAAATCTGCTATTAGCTGATGTATCAAGGGTGCAAACCTTTGACACTTCTCACACTTCCTGACATATGTTTCCGCATCTTTCTGTATACATGGCCCACCAGTATCCCTGAGATATGGCTCTATGGGCAAGTGACCTGCTCTCTGTATGGCTTCCACAAACTCCTTCATAGATCTCATATAAAAATTTCTTTACCTGAGAGGGGTGCACACACCGCAGTAGAGGTCCAATGAAGGATCTTCTGTAAAGATGGCCTTCTACTGACAAGCAGAACCTTGTCGACTTCAACCTAGTCTTCTGTGCCTCTTTTTTATCTACTGGCAACCTGCCATCTTTGAGAAACATCATTATTGCATTCATCCAACTTGGACCCATCTCCATACATATTGCCTCATATTTTGTTATTAGAGGTTCTACACTTGGTCTTGTCAAGTAATCAATCATGATTGTCCTTGGCTTCTCCAACTTAATTGCACTAGCCAGGTTTGCCAAGGCGTTGGCGTGACTATTGTCATCTCGGCTAACTTGCTGTAGCTGACAATCTTGGAACAAGGAAAGCAATCTAACAACCTTTTTAACATAGGCTATCATTCGTTCATCTCGGGCTGCACACTCGCTTATTGCTTGATTCGCAATAAGTTAGAAATCACAGAAGACTACCACCTCATCGGCCTCCATTGCTGCTGCCAACTTCAACCTTGCAATCAGTGCCTCATACTCTGCTTCATTATTTGAGGCCTTGAATCCCAAACTAATAGACTGCTCTATCATTCGCCCATCTGGCGATACTAACACTACTCCTACCTCCGCTCCTTGACAGTTTGAGCTTCCATCAACAAACAGGCAGAAGGAATCACTGATGTAAATGTCACATGGTTTTGGCTTTTCTTCTGCCCTTTCTGGCTTTGTCGACGTAGAGTTCTTTGGTCCTAGCTGGGTTTCCTTTGGTTTTCTGGACACCCTAAGCCGCAGCTCGCCGGAACTTGACGTGGGATGGCACCAGGCGTGAACTTGGCCACAAAGTCGGCCAAAACCTAACCCTTGATTGCTGTTCTAGACCTAAACTCTAAGTCATATTGGCCCAGAACTACTGCCATCTGGCTACGCTTTCTGTCATATCTCCATGCGGTAACAAGGACTTTAGAGGATGCTCTGTTAGCACCACAATCTTATGGGCTTGGAAGTAGTGATTGAACTTTTTAGAAGCCATCACCAGGGCTAATGTCAATTTCTCCAGGGGCAAATACCTGATTTCTACAGTTGCTAGGGTTTTACTTACATAGTATACCGCCTTTTGTTCTCCCTCTCTTACATTACCGTGTTTCATTGCGTGTTCTGAGATTACCAAGTATAGGAACAATTCTTCTCCAGGTATTGGAGTTAATAGAACTAGAGCGGTTGTCAGGTATTTTTTCAAGTCAGCCAAGACGACTTCACACTCTTCTATCCACAAAAAATCTATGGCCTTCTTTAACAAACTAAAAAATGGTTCACCCTTATCTGAACTTTGGCTAATAAACCTGTTCTGGGCTGCTTCCCTATCTGTCAAAATCTGACTCGCTATCGACATCGGGCTCTTTAAGTCAAGAATGGCATTGATTTGATCTGGGCTTGCCTCAATACCCCTTTTAGTGACCAAGTATCCCAGGAACTTATCAGACCCAGCTCCAAATACATATTTCAAAGCATTGATTCAGAGACGATATGTTCTTAAGATATCAAAAACTATCTTCAAGTCGGCCAGATGATTTCCAAGCTCTTTGGTCTTCATGACCATGTCATCAATGTACACTTCTACTGTCTTGCCAATCAGACAATGTTGTGAAACCCGGATCGGATCAGCCAGTCGGACCAGTTGGATTGGGAACCGGGCCTTGTTTCAGTCCGGACAACCCTTTAAAACCGGAGCAATAGAAAAATTGGGGTAAAATTGGAAAACTACACGAACCGGCAATTGAACTAGAAGAATCGACGACCTGGAACGGTTTTGGGGACTCAACTGGTTCTTCTGTATATATATATACCCTAAAAAAATCACAAATCTTATGGCTAAACAACAAAAGCTTTCGTCTCCCTCTCTAGGTGTCCTATTGCCTCAAACTCAAACTCAAACTCAAACTCTTACTTTCTCTATTGTCCCAGCAGCAAATCCGATGAGCAGAAACTCGGCTGATGTTCCCACAGAATTTCGACAGTGAACGGAGGACACAAATCCGGTGAGCAAAAATCTGTGATTTGGTGAACTAATTTCTTTTTTTTTTGGATTGAACCAAATTAAATCTGTGATTTGGGAATGGATTCTGCATACAAAAATCTGTGATTTTGTGAGCAAAAATCTGTGATTTGGTGAACCAAAATTCCAATTAAACCTTTTTTTTTTCTTGGATTGGTTACATATATATATATATATATATATGTATGTGATTGTTGTATATGCATAATTTTTAATTACTAGTGTAATATAATATGCATGAAATGAAACCACTGTGTATTTGTGTATGAAACTGTTACGTATGTAATTGTTGTATTTGTTAAATTCTGTTTGTATCAAAGCTTGAGTCATCCCATGACATAATGGATCCCTTAAAATTGAGTAGTTCCCCATTTGCAATGATCTAACAGTTTGTTTGTTTGTTTGTTTGTTTTTTATTATAATCAAGTCTCATCTTTTTATTATATTTTTTTATTTTTATAGCTTTTGGCCCCTATGTTATAGCTTTTGATCCCTGTTTTTTGGCTAAGTCACCCATGTTTTGTTTACTGTAGCTTTTCTGGTTTTTTTTTTTTTAATGGTCTATAATATAATCGTTATGGTTTGTTAATGTTTGTTAATGGTCTATATAAACTTCCATATTGTAATTATTTAAATGTTTGTTTGTTAATTTTTTTTTTTCATAGCTATTATATACATGATAAATATATTATATAGTGTTGTTTAGGTAAAATGGATTCATATGGCCATAATTCAACAGCACACTCTAATACCCCATCATCAACAAGAGGTAAATCTAATCAAGCATGGGACCATGTCACTGAAGGGCGAGCTCCAGATGAGAAGAGAACTTTAACATGTTTGTATTGTGGGAAAACTATCAAAGGTGAAGAGATTAATAGAATGAAACAACTTCTTGTAGGAGAGTCTGGTGAGGTTGGGCCACGTAAAAAAGTTCCAGGTGATGTTAGGTATCAAATGGAAGAGGCTTTGAAAGCAATTACTAAGAAAAAAAAGCAAAGTGAAGAATCTAATTCCTTTGGTCGGACTATTTTCGAATTTGAGGATGCTGCTAAAATTGAAGAAATAATTCCACAAAGCAATAAGGGCATCTTAATTAATGAACGTGGTGGTAGTAGGAATAAGAGTAAAGCAACAATGACACAAAAAGGAAAAGGAAAGGAGCCTGCAAAAATAGATAATTTTTTTGCACCAAGGACCACTCTAGGTTCTCAACCAACTATCAAAAGTGCCCTTGCAACTAAAGAAGCTGTACATAGGGCACATATGATTGTGGCAAAATTTTTGTATGATACGTGTGTTCCAATGAATGTTGTCAATTCCATATACTTTTAGCTCATGTTTGATGTTGCAATCGACATTGGTCCAGGATATAAAGTTCCTACCTACTATGAAGTTCGAGTTCCTTTATTGAATGACTCAAAGAAAGAGCTTCAATTGTTTATTGACTCTATAAAAAATACTTGGGTTGATACCGGGTGTACAATTATGGATGATGGTTGGACTAATGGTAGACATAGAACCCTCATTAATTTTCTTGTCTATTGCCCTGGAGGAATCACTTTTGTTAAATCTGTTGATGCCTCTGATGCTATAAAAGATGCTCCTCTTCTTTTTAAATTGTTTGAAGAAATTATTGAGTATGTGAGAGTGAGTCATATTGTGCACATGGTGACAGATAATGGGGAAAATTATGTTGCTGCTGGAAGACTTGTTAGTCAAACTTACAAGAATATTAATTGGTCTCCTTGTGCAACACATTGTTTGAACTTAGAGCATCAAGTGTGGCTTCCAAGTTGCAACATGTGAAAGAGCTTGTCTATAGAGCATCAAGTGTAACAAGATTTATTTACAATCGCCCATGGTTGATAGCTTGGTTGAGAAAAATGAAGGGATGGACTAAAATTGTGCACCCAGGAGCAACCCGTTTTACCATTACTTTCATTGCATTGCATAGTATTCAAAAACATATGCATGATTTGAAAGCCTTAGTGACAAGCAAGGATTTTGTGGATTCAAGGCATGCAAAAGATAAAAAAGCAAAATAAGTTATTGCTATCATTTTAGACAATAAGTTTTCAAATGATTTCTTGATCATTGTTAAGATTGTTGAGCCATTCATGCGATTGTTACGTATTGTTGATGGAGATAAAAAGCCTTCAATGAGATATGTATATGAGGGCAAGTATAGGGCAAGAATAATAATTAAAAGTGTTTTTATGAAGAAAAAAAGATTGTACAAGCCTTATACAAGTATTGTCAAAGAGCATTGGGATAAGACATTACGCAAAAATATCCATGGTGCAACTTATTGGTTGAATCCGGCTTTTCAATATGATCAAGCATCATTTTGCAAAAAACCAGAGGTTATGGCAAGTGTGCTTGATGCGATTGAAACAAAAGCTACATGTAGCAAGACAAAACTCTTGGATAAAGCTAGATTATTTCAAGATCAATTAAAAAGTTTTGGAATAGAGCTCGTTACTATTACATCCAAGACAACATAACCAGGTAAAATTATTTATTACATTTGATTTTTTCATTATGATTGCTTAATAATTCTTTGAGTGTAACATTAGATCTAATTTATTTATTTCTTCTTTTCTTTTCATAATAAGATGAATGGTGGAGGTTATTTGGCCATAGTGCTCCAAATTTGCAAAAGTTGGCAATTCGAATTCTTTGCCAAACTAGTAGCTCTTTTGGATGTGAAAGGAATTGGAGTGTTTTTGAACGTATACATACAAAGAAGAGGAATAGATTGGAACATTAAAGGCTTAATGATCTTGTATATATTTATTATAATTTGCAGTTGAAGAATAGGTAAATGAACCATTTACCTTGTCATGCATTTAAAAATAGAATATTTATTCAAGTAGTCTTACTTTTAAGTGAAAATTATAGGCATTTCAACAAAATGAAGAACTATGATTCTGTTGACATTGAAAGTATTGACAAAACCGAGTTTTGGATTGTTGAAGATAAAGAAGAGCCTCATTTTCTTGATTTTGATGAGTTAGAACAAATGCTTTATGAAGAAAGTTCGACTCCACAAAATAAGAGGCAATGTCATGGTCTACGTGATGGTTAGTAATTAATTATTTCATTATTATATAACAATGTTTTTGTTATTATTAAATTGATTACTTATTACTTTTGTTGTAACTATTATAGAAGATAACGAGGATGATGTGGTCTTAGAGGTTGGAGATGATATTGACCTTGGATCCTTTGGTGATGTCAATATGGATGATAGATTTAATGCTCAAAGTAGTGAACTTGGCATAAGCAACAATCAAAATGAGGATGACGATACTTGGCTAATGGAGGGCTCCCCTCGCTAATGGAGGGCTTCCCAAGGAATTAGGCAAAAAAGTAATGTTTCTATGGCATGATGTGTTTGTAGTGGATTGGTTTTGACTTTTTGTTTTATATTTATTTATCTACTTTCATTAAGGAATGATGGATGCTCATTAGTGTGTTTTAAGATTTGGAACTATAGATCTTATCTCTATGCTTGGTTTATGTTTGTGTTTGAGATTTGACTCTTAATTGATGTAGTAAACAATAGTATTTTGATTTGATTATGTTTGTGTTTTTACTTGGCAAATAGGTAATATTAATTGCTTTTAGTATAATGTTTTTATTACTTTCATTATTATGATTGTATTTATAATATGTTTTATTTTCTAACTTTGATATATGTATAGATTGTGCAGTGATTTTTGCTTGTCAAAAGTGTTGCGCTACCCGTTTAGAGAAAGGTCTTCAACAAATAAAAAAAATGTATGCCACATTATTATTGTAAATTACAATTTCATTGTAAGTGATATATGAAAATTCTATTATTTTGTTAAATTTAATTATTTTTTTCATTTTTATATTTATATTTTTAATATATATATATTAAAATATATTTATGATGTCACGGTTTGATCGCTTCGACCCGGCGGTTGAACCGATGACCCGTTCACCCGATCACTTTTCCGATTCGCTCACCGGTCCGGTTTTCAAAACATTACAATAAGATGTATGAACATCTTGGTCATTAACCTCTAGTAGGTTACTTCTGCATTTTTCAACCCTAAAGGCATCACTCTGTAGCAGTACAACCCTTTGGGGGTGATGAATGCAGTCTTCTCCTCGTTAGGGGGATACATTACTATCTGGTGGTATCCTTCCCATTCTTTTTTTTCATAACTACTGTGTTGGATAGCCAGGTTGGGTAGTTCACCTCTGAAATAGCCTTGGCTTCCAACAGCTTGTCCACTTCCCCTTCTACTGCCTCCATATGAATCAATGTTAGCCTCTTTGCCCACTAAATGATAGGTTTAGCCAACCTATCTACATTGAGCCTATGGCAAGTGACCTCGGGGTCAATGCCCGGCATCTCGTATGTCGTCTAAGAGAACACTTCTATGTTCGCCAGAAGAAAGCTTTCAACTCTTTTTCCTCCTCCTCGGCTAAGCTTTGAGCCGAGAAGGAAAAAGTGTTCTACATCATCTTCTTTTACCAAAATCTTCTTCAAGGCTTCTTCACTCTTGTCAACCGGCTCTTTGCTAACGTCATCTAGGACCTCCACATCCTCGTATTCAATTTCTACTATTTCTGCTTCTCGCATGTTGTAGGTGGATTTTATTACTGCAATGGAACAATTTTTTGCTTGCACCTGATCCCCCTCTGACCTCTTCAATTCCATGCTCTATTGGGAATCGCAACAGCTAGTGTAATGTTGAAGGAACATCCCTCATTGCGTGCAACCACAGTCTTCCCAAGATAACATTGTAAGAGGAAGGGGTGTCAATTATTGTAGACTCTGTGTTTACCTTCTTTGTGCCTGTATGTACTTCCAAATTCGTGGTTCTTAGAGGCCACTTCGGCATTCCATTGAATCCCACTATCGGGCTGTTGGATTGTTCCAGATCATTTGGGTGAAGGCCAAGCTCCTTGTAACATCTAATATACATGATGTCACAAGAATTGCCTTGATCAACCAATATGTGTCTTACCTGGCAGTCCCCAATCTCTAGTGTTATCACCAAGGCATCATTGTGTGGATGCTGTACCATATCCAGGTCTGCCTCGGTAAAAGAGACCATTGGTCCTAGGCTTCTCTCTTTGGACTGATACACATGATGTAGGTGCCTCACTCTCTGAGTCTCCCCACGCACCTTATTCTCATTGACCTTAGAGTGAATAACATTGATAACCCGGGGTCCATCTGCCTGCTGTGGTGGCAGTGGCGAAGGTGGTGTTGCCGATGCCTGGGTCAGCCTTGTATACTCTTCTCTTTGTTCTGGCCTTATCTACTAGGTCTCGTAGATGACCCTGTCTGACCATATCCTCCAAGTGCATCTTTAGAGCCCTGTATCCCTGAGTCAAGTGCCCATTCTCATTATGGTAGGCACAGTGCTTCCTAAGGCTCCTTCCTATAAACTCGTCAGGCACCTTTTTGCTCTATAATCTGTTAGGTTCCTGATTCTTTCTAGAACTTTGTAAACCGGGATCCGGAACACAATGGTGACTGCCTATATAACCCTCAACCCTGTCTCATTCCTGTTAAAACCAGTGTTACCTCAGCCTCGCTTCGGCGAGTCATTTCTCTTCTCTTGCTTTAGCGCCTTTGTTCCTGGTGTATCCTCTTCTGCTCTGGCGTATTTTTTAATTCGAGCCGTAAGCTCCTCCATACTTTTTGGTAGAGTTTTCGCCAGTGACTTCCAGAGAGAGCATTCATTCTCCAGGCCATTCTTAAAAGACACGACTGCCAGCTCCTAGTTGCATCCTGGTATTTGGTTGAACACCTCATAATACCTTTTGTCATATGTCTTGAGGTTTTTTCCCTCGCCAATTTTCAGAGCCATCAGGGAGTCTACCCTTAATGGCTGCAACTTGTTCGTAACAAACTTGGCCACAAACATCTCAGCCAAGTCTTTCCAACTCTTTACAGTTCCTTTCGGCAACTTATGGAACCAATCCGATGCGATATCCCTAAAGGATGAGGGGAACACCTTGTACAGCAACTGCTCATTTCCAGTATACAAAGCCATTGAATTCAGATATAAGCCAACACGAAAGTTCGGATCGAACTTATCGTCATAAATCTAGAACCTTGGCATATGGAACCTCTTTGGGGCCTCAAACCTATCCAACTCCACTGAGAACGGCGTTCTCGGCTTGACGTGGGATGTGACCTCAGCGTTTTGTCGCTTCCTCTAGAGGTAGTCCCTCAAATGCTCCTTTGTTCGTCTAGGAGCTTGGCTATTAACAAACTTCAGCCTTTTTGGTGTGCTGCTCTCGGCATCGTGGTGTGTCCTCTTGGATTTTTCTTCGTTCACTGTATCAAAGCAAAGTCTCTTCCCCTAGACGTGCCGATGTTCTTTGACATAAGTTCCCTTGGTATAAGGTGTCCTCTGAGACTCACTTCTCACTAACTCTGCTCGTCCGACATCCTGTAAAGGCCGATGTGGATGTTCCTTCTCCTTGTCATGTTGAGGGACTACTAGGATTGCTTTCTGCCCTCCTTTCTGGGCATCAGTCTTGGCCACTGATATCGGCGTGTCCTGCAACGGATATGGTGGTTACATTACGTTGTTCTGCATCATGAAATTAACGACTGATTATAGGTCTGCCAACTTATTTGCCATCCTCTTCATTTCGCCGTCCTTTCTCAAGCATCTGTCCTTCCATACTTGGAGGTCGCTTTCGTTGTAATACTCATCTCAGCTTATTTTCTTCGAGGCGTCTCCTTTTTTGCTAGGATTCTGATCATGTGCTCCTTTATTATGGTTTTCTTCCTCGATGTTAGGATCGGTATGTTTACCACTCCCGCCTGGAACATCATCCCTGATCTTTTCTCTTTGTCCGTTGTTGGCCATCTATTCTCCTTAAGTTCCCACAAATAGCGCCAAATTGTGGGTGTTGATTTTTGACCACACAACCAAATGGGAAACTTAGCTGGAGAGCACCAACAGAATAAATTAAGCCCAACAACCTATAATAAGAAGATGAGAATCTAGCCGTGGTTTGTCCACCCAGGGGCATTCTAACGATCAAGTTAGTAATCAATATCTCTCAAAGATAACAAATTGTGCTTAAGCTCACATAAAAAAACTTCTCAAAATAAAAACATACCATTGACCCACGAGGGTGCCATGCTTTTATAACCAGCACTGATCTGATCCTTTTAGAAGCCTTACTTCAATAGACTCAGGCTCCATGCTTATCCTAGACTCTCATCTAAATAGAGATAAACTCTTCTTGAGTCTTATTTTTATCCAGAATGAGATCCTCCTCTACTCTAGGACTCTTGTCCCTTATCTGCTTATCTCGGATTAGGTATCTCGTGAGATAATCTCGGCTTAGCCGAGATCACCTCGACATTATGACCAGGCCACGTGGCACCTCGGTTAACACTTCGGCGTTACCTTGGCCATGTGCTGTCATTCACAAAATATGTCTCCACAAAATAAATATATTTTTTATAAAAAAATATAAAATTTTTTTTTAAAAAAATAATATGATCTAAATAAGTACATTTATTTAGGTGTTGTTTGTCATGTGCCAAAATAGCATATGCTATTTTAACACATTATCTTATTTGAGTCATATTACATCATATTTGAGTTAAATTACTTCTTTACCACATCATTTTAATTCTAACCCATATTTAACATTTTTTTTTATAAAAAATTAAAAAATATACTAATCTAATACTTTTTAAACAATCCCTTATTCAAGGGATGCCAAACAAAGTACTAATCTCACTTTCTTTCCCTCTATAAGTTTAGTTTTTACAAGAAAACATGTCGCGACCCTAATTTTCTTAAGTCATTATTTAATATTATTATAATTATTCTTATCTTATTTTATTTTTGACTTTATTAATTGCGTGATTATATGAGAATTTAATATGTTGTTAAGTTAAATTAATGTGTTATTTAATTAATTTAATGTGGTATTTAATTGAATATAATTAATCAGAATAGTAATATTTATATATTCATATATACAAAAAAAGAAAAAGAAAAAAAAAAAGAAGAGGGTGTTACATGTATTGTTTTTATAAAATATATTTATATATGTTGTAGTTATTTAATAACATAATATATATATATATATCATATTTATTTAGGTTGTATTTAAATTATAATTATATTATATAATATAATAACCATTAGGTATATAACAAGTGTTTTAGGTTATAAATCAAATTAAGTAAAAGTGAATCAGAACAGCAGCTTCGGCGCCGCGAGAGAGAGAGAGAGAGAGAGAGAGAGAAATCAAAACAAAGTGTTGGGTGAGGCGTGAAAAGAGGCGAGAAGTGGAGAAAAGGAAATGAAGATTAGGGTTAGGGTTTTGTTTTGCTATTAATTTTTTTAATATTTTTTTGATCTTTAAAATAATGTTGTGAGTATAAAATTTATGTTTTTTGATTTATGTTTAATTAATTGTTTCTATTTTTATTTTTATTTTTATTTTTATTTATTTATTTGATGTTAGTTCGATTTTACATTTGTATAAAGATGATAGATTGAATTTAATTATTTTGATTAGTGGTGTATGTAAAGTTTAGGGTTTTTAGATGATTGATTGATTTTAATTATTTTGTTTAGTTGTGTATGTAAGGTTTTGAGTTATTAGTTGATTGACGAATTTTAATTATTTTGATTAGTTGTGTATGACATGTTTAGGGTTTTTATATGAATTTATTTTATGGTTGTAATCACACTCATGGTTATATAAAATTAAAATTAATTAGGAACCCATAGATAAATTTCTTATACTCCACCATGATTTCATAGATTGTTGTTTTATTTGAGTGTTGGTGAGAAAGAGTGTATAAAAAACAAAATGAGGATTATGAGATTTATTTGAATGCCTTAGGTTTGGCATTGTTATGTTTATTCTCATGAATGAGATGTTGTGTATATGTATATTGTTGCCTCGTTCTCACGAGTAAACGAGTGCTTTGATTTACACGCGTACGTATATGCTAACCATTCGGGGAGTGTGAGTCAAACTCGGGACGATATCCCCATGCAAGTTTGGCTTCGAAGTGGTGTTAGGTATACGAGAGGCACATGGGATATATGTGTAGGTCGGAAGTAGAGGGCCGAAGTGGTGGCGTTAAGGTACAAAGAATTTAATTATGAGTTTATTAGTATAGTGTGAATTGTATTGATTTGTACATGATAAAAAAAATAGTAAACGATCTCGATAAATTATGAAATTTGAGCAGAGGTATGTATACGTGATTCTAGATAACTTTTATGTTTTAGCTTTTTATTAAAAAAATCGATTAGAACTTATAATCGGATGATCTTGATTATTGTCGGTTTGATTCATTTTAGCAATACAGATTTTAGGGGCTGTTTTAACCCACGAAAAGAGCTCATTTTTATTGGTTTCGCATAAACTGAAATAAAACATTATTCTGTACACTTTTTGTGTTTTGAACTTTTTCGAAAAAAATCATATTATGACAGTTTTTGTATGTTTTCAGTTTCAGATTTTTCGATTGATTTTCGTCTAGGTTTTTCTATCAAGTTTTTCTTTCAACCTGTTCAGTTTATGTTAAATTCCTTTGCAATGCCTTTTAGGAAATTTGATTCTGTACAACTTTTGTTTTTTGAGTTTTGATCAATTCGAATTAGTTAAGCATGAAACGGTGCATTTTTTTTTTTATATAGTTCTTCAGCAAGTTACTTATGATTAAATTATACTAACTTTATTTTCTTTTGCAGGATGGTGGGTCTTACTAACTTTTTATGCAGGGCTAACCCACCATATTTTTATTTCTATTTAGTTTATTTTATAATCAATTTATATTTCGTTGTGTACGGGAAAGAAACTAAATGCCACTGTATCTTGAGAAACTACCCATTTGTCTCGGTGCGGTTGGAACTACTTGTCTTGTCCCGTAACAAGAATTAAATGTATTTTTGTTTGTGTCTGGTGGACACGTGGGTGTTAAATCTTGTACTCATACCAGTATACCTGTATATTGACCCGTTTTATCTCTTGGCAACTCGGGTGCGTTCTGTTTGAGTGCAGCCGAGCTTCCTTTACAGGATTAGTTGGGGCTACGGTGGTAACGTAGAGTAATTATAGTTTTTGGACATATCTCTTGGATTTCTTTTGTTTTCTTAAGCTTAGAGTTGAGATTAGTTTATGTATTTATTATTTTTTTTATGACTTTAGTATTGGGATAATTTGACATGGTTTATAACCGTACATTATTTAAATTATTTTGACTATGTATTGTTACTTAAATGTTGAGGTATTGGTTAGTTATGGAATTATGGTGGATGGTTTGGTTGGCGTTTAGTTTTTTGTTTCACTCCTAGGATTTGGAGGATGGAATATTGATTGTGATTTAGCCCTAATTTGATATTTAATTGTCCGAATTTTGAGACGTGACAAAACATTTTGGTGGGAAATTGCGTACATATCTGACGTAAATAAATCCGAGCTTAGAAAATCGTAAATTATAGTAAGGTTGCGTTCTCTTCAATTTATATAACTATTTGGAGGAAAAACTTTACAGAGCGTCTCTCTCTAACTCCTTTTTTTCCTTTTAGGGTTTTCGTTTTTGACCCGTTGGGGTGGGAGAGAGGGCTCAAGCTTTGTGGTGCCTCTCTCCTTCTCTACCCTTCTTTCTTTTGTTCCTCTGCCATCTCTAGTCAATAAGCTTTGGAAGCTTTGTTTTCCATCTTCTCCTTCTTGTGAGGTTTCTTTCCCCTTATGGTGGATTTTCGTCTGTTTTTTCTTCACTTCCTCTTCCCCTCTGCCTTACCCCAGCTGAAGCCTTCACCAAATCCGTCGTCCCTCTTCTCTTAGCTTCACACCGGTACCGGTGCCACTGCCACCGCCACGTCATCACCAAATCTTCCACCTCTCGCCGGATCTACGGCCTCTTCCATCTAGCTTCCTGGGTTCTCCTCCTCCAACTCGTTTGGTGTAGATCTAGGACAGATCTACTACTGATCCGGTTTGCGGTTCAGTTATGGTATTCTTTTTGTTTATGTTTTATTTTGGTTTGATTTTGTTTCTGGAATCCATCTGTGCTTAGTGTTGCTTACTCACATTGTGGTTGTAATCTATGATCTATCCTCGGCATGCTCTACGACCGTTTGTTAGCCTCTGCTTGCAGTACGAGCACAAGTACTTGTTGGGCAACTGGGTTTTCTTCATAGGTTTACTCTTGTTTTTTCTTTAATTTTCATCTTTCCTTTGATGGTGTAAGATTTTGTTGGTTGGATTCATATCCTTGTAAGTGTCGTTTGGCTACTTTAATGGAAATTACTCTTCTGATTAAAAAAAAAAAGTACATCACAAATCTCTTTTTAATGATTTGAATAATTTATTTTGTAATAATTTTTGTGTATCTTATTATTATAAAAATTAAATCAATCAAATAATTATATCATGTTCAATTGATCATGTTTGTCACCAAAAAAAACAAAAGAATAATTTATTTTAAAAAATATATTTGATGTCTATTTGTTTGGAGACAATGTGGTGTTTTAAGAAATTGGTAAAAAATTGATTTTTTAACTTTTTTTAGTCTATTTTGTCTTTTTGTGAGTAAAAAATATGAGAGGTGATGTGATTCAAAATAGGTAAAAAGGTAAAAGCTAACTTTTTATTTGGTTGCCAAAGTATCCCAAAGACCACAAATTGAAAAGAATAAGATTATCAGATTAACTTATTAAGTTTTTTTTTATTTTTTTATAGATGATATGTATAAAGAATTTTACAAAATAAACGATTTAAATTATTGAAATAAAATTCATATTAAATTTCATGAGTTTGAACAACATTCTCTAATCTAGATCTTGGACATGCTGCTAAAAAAATAAAAAATAAATAAATTTTTTTTTCTAGATATTGGCCAGGAGGAAAACCACTCCATAATAAAATGCTAAGTTGTAAAGAGTTCTATTGCTGGGTGATGGATATCTCATGGCCAAAAAGTTTGCCAAGAAAGCTAGATACTTCTGATTAAAAAATAATTAAATAGATAAAAACATTTTTTCTTATGTTTCATAGTGACATGCAGACTATGCATCCATTAAACAATGATTATCATCATTGTCATGATTGTTCTTCACCTCTCCATGGTTCAACTATTATATATACATTTTTTATCCAAGAGACAAATTATAAAATGAAATAAGAATTGCATCAAGGAAACACGTTATACTTACTAGCAATTTTTATGAATTTTATTTACAAACTAATGCGACATCAAAACAGCATGACACGTCTTCTCATTGTCACATTAATTTGTAAAAAAATTATGAATCGTACGACAAACTGAACACATTACACAACCATAATACAACCCCATTCATCTCTAGAAGAGCTTAAATCAATAATACTATCAATCGTATACCATTATCACTATCATGTATGTTCAGCGATGGAATTTACAGAAAATTATGAGAGGTCATAATTTTTCTGTTTCTATAAAAAAAAAAAAAATTACTATTTGTCATAGTATTTTAAAAATATATATCTCATTTCATATATAAAATAGTCTTCCAATATAAAAATATATATATATATATCTCATTTTTTTCTCATCATCCAGTCTCTTTTTATTTTGCACCAAAAAAATATATATCTCATTCTTTTTTGAGAATTTTATTGATAAATCACATTTAGAAGTGTTCTAATCCAAGAAATTCATGAAGGAATTTTTTAACCCACTTAGTCTCATGTATGTGTACTTTTATTCTATAAAGTCATTTTTCTTAATTTACACTATTTTCTTAGACTCTTATGCCCTTATCTTTAATGTTGATATTTAATGTCTCTAAACCCTAAACCAAAAAAGCTCCATTTTTATCAAACTTTAATGTTGATATTTAATGTCCCTAAACCCTAAACGAAAAAAGCCCAATTTTCATCAAACTTATTAAAAATTTTGACAATCTTATAAAATGGATACCTTTCCGAAAAGTTCTTTAATGGCTTCAACGCCCTGTGAATTCTCTCTCATCTAATGTGAACGTTCACAACACATTTCTAAAAAATTATCTCTCATCTAATATAGTGATGTGAATGCTCACAACATGAGAACATTCTTATTTTTAAGAAGTGATAATATGTTGTTTTCTCTATTTTTGTGATTGTGATTACTATTGGTGATGACAATCAACATTAACCATCAATATCATGTAATTGACAACACATCATGTAATTGCCTATTTTTTATTATGAATATTCACGTCATGTTTATATTCAAATGAAAGCTGAGACTTGTGGTTGTGTAATTTGATGCAATGCTGATGTGAATCTTAACATCACATTTATCACAACGTCATCTGATGTGAATATTCACACATCATGTTTGTGGTTGTGTAATTTGATGCAGTGCTGATGTGAACCTTAACATCACATTTATCACAACGTCATCTAATGTGAACATTCACGTCATCACATACAATCATGTTTATATTCAAATAAAAGTTGAAGCTTGTGGTTGTGTAATTTGATGCAATGCTGATGTGAACCTTAACATCACTTTTATCACAACATCATCTGATGTGAACATTCACATTCATGTCATCTGATATGAACATTCACATTCATAACTTCTAATGTGAACATTCATGTCATTACGTACGGTCAAAATTTGGATGCATGAAAACTACCAAAACATAATGATAATCAATGAATAACCATATTAATTTTTTTTTTTTTTGGTGTAATATATATATCAACATTAAATAATGGTATGTAGTTAATGAAGAATGTATTTCATTGAATGATCAGAAACAAAATCATCTCTGTACAAGTATATATATACACATTTATTCAATACTAGTAATAACAACCTAACTAATCCTAATTGTCTAACGAACTAACTACATCTTGTTATTATATAATGTTCTCCTACAACCATACATACGGTAATATGATGCAACTGCTTTATTCATGGCTGATGCATTCATTATCTGATGCATTATCCTTAGCATTCCCCTGCAAAATAAGAGGTGGAGAAGCAACCCTTAGCTTGGAAGTCAAAAAAGCAAACCGAGCAGAGGATAAGGCTTTAGTGAACACATCAGCAAGCTGATGAGAAGTAGAGACATACTTAAGTAATAACTGGTGAGCTGCAACTTTTTCCTGGACAAAATGATAATCGACTTCAATGTGTTTAGAGCGGCTATGAAATACTGGGTTAGCAGCTAAGGAGATGGCAAACTGATTATCACACCAAAGCATAGGAAGTGAAGGTTGGGGAATAGCAAAATCTGCAAGCAACATCTGTAACCAAGTCAATTCGGCTGCTGTATGAACTAAAGAACGAAACTCAGCTTCAGTGGAATTGCGAGAGGCGGTGGATTGTTTCTTAGAAGACTAGGAGATGAGGTTCGAACCCAAGTAAATATAGTACCCAGAAGTAGAACGGCGATCGGAGTGATCACCTGCCCAATTAGAATCACTGTAAGCTTGAAGCTGAAAATCACTAAGTGTAAAATGCAAACCATGTAATAAAGTCCCCTTGATATATCGAAGAATGCGTTTAACAACAGAAAAATGGCCAACAGTAGGAGAGTGCATGAATTGGCAAGCTTGATTAACAGCATAAGAAAGCTCAGGGCGTGTGATGGTTAGATATTGAAGGGCACCTACAATACTTCGGTACAAAAAAGGTTGGGAAAATGGCTGAGAATCAGTAGGAAGAAGATGAGGTTTCAGAGAGATCGGAGTGGCACACGGTTTGCAATCTTTCATACCAGCCTTGTCAAGGATATCAATAGCATATTTGCTTTGAGAAAGAAAGAAACTATAAGAGGAAGATTAAATTGGAATTCCAAGAAAATAGGAGATATGACCCAATTCTTTCATGGAAAAGGTTTTGTGCATATGGGTTAAAAGAGTTTGAAGGAAAGCTTTATCAGTACCAGTGAGAAGGATGTCATCAACATAGATAAGGAGGTAGGTGATAAAAGAAGCTGTTTTATGAACAAATAAGGAGGAATCACATTTGTTTTGAAGAAAGCCTTGGGACAGAAGAAAACCAGAGAAAGTCGAAAACCAGGCCTAAGGAGCTTGCTTGAGACCATAGAGTGCTTTATGAAGTTTACTATAATAACCCGACCTCCAATTAATGCTAAACCATGATTAATTATGCCTAAAAGTAATTTAGAATAAATCTGGGATTAATTTGCATATGTATTGCATTAATTTTGTGTTTCTATCTATTTGCCATAAACTGATATGTTCATGTTTAGACTTGGAACTGCGAATTGAAAGCCTTATCGGCGCCCAATTCCGAAATTGATTAGTGTTTTATGTTAATTAGAATTTATGGGATTTTATGGTATGTTTAATTGATATTTGATTTGGTATGATTAAATTGGATTAAAAGGGTTAAATTACATTAGTTTGGCTTTATTACCAAAATGCCATTAAGTGGGCTTGCTAAACCAATTGTTTTGTCTTCAATTACATGTGTTGGCATCACTCTTCACTTCCTCTAGAGACCAAAACGTGAGAGAGAGTTTGGGAGTTGGAAGCAAGATTGAGTTATCTAGAAATTTGATTGGGACTTAGAAGATTTGAAGAATTCATTGCATAATTGAACTTCTAGACTTGAAATTGAGGAACCTAGGTAAGGAATTTATCCTTTAGTTTGTGAATTCAAGATTAATTCATGCATGGTTCATGAGACATTAGTAATCTAAGTCAACAATTGGTTTAAACATGTTGAATTAGGTAGTGATCCATGCATGCATGTTCATACCATAACATTTTGAAGTGTTTTCATGGAAATTCTTCCATGCAAGGCCATGTTCTAGCTGTAGTCCATGAGTTCATCATGATTTTGAGTCTGACATCGCATTTGGTCATGTTTTGGAGGACTTGAGTTCAAGGAATTGCATACAAGTCATGTGCATGAAATTAATTTCAAGTTTCAAGTTGAGTTTTGTACAATTGGTTTACTCTTGGGCCATGGTTTCTTGAATTGAAGCTTTAAACATGTTGTTTTATGATTCTTCATGTGTTTCCTTAATTTTGGGCCTAGAAAAATGAGTTTTGGATGGTTGAAGGTTGAATTTCATGCTTGGAGGTCAATATGTATTTTCTAGAAAATTGACCCACGCTCGAGCGTGAAATGCGTATACCTAAAAGTTTGTGTATTTTGCAGTCCGCTCGAGCGAGGGAATCTCCGCTCGAGCGAAGGTCTGTGTCACACACTCGAGCGGGGGTCGAGCGCCCGTCGAGCGTGAATTTCTTGCATCCAGCACTTTTTCATGAGTTTGCAATCCGCTAGAGCGAGGAAGTTCATGCTCAAGCGGAGATTCATTTCCTGCATGTCCATTCGAGCGAGAAAATCCACGCTCGAGCGTGGACCTTATCTTCAGCAAAATTTGAGACATGATTTTCAATGCATTTTTGCATCCTCATTCCATCCTAGGCATTCCTAAGCCATGTTTAAGACTCTATAGTGAGGATTTAAGGTTAGAAACACACTAAGAACTAATGACGTAAGTTTTGTGCAATTAGAATGTGTGTTTCAAGTGTGTATCTGTTATGTGTTATGTAGGTCACGTGCCACGTTCTGTCTGACTAATCTGCTCCATCTGTCTGTTTCAAGGCCAACTGTGAGTAATAACTTAGTAAAGTTATGTTCAAACTGTATCTACTTTCTGTGTGATAAAACAAGATATGTTTTCCGAAATGATATGTTCTGTACAATGAATGATTGTTCAATTTTCGATATGTATTAGTGACATCCTTAGCATCATGTGATACCTATTAGCTGTTACCCGGTATCGGAGGTTCCTTTAAAGAACTTATTTCTGTTTGCACTCTGTTACTCGTATCGGAGGCCCTGTCACGGGGGTTTAGCTTCTGTTCTGTTACCCGGATCTGGAGGTTCCTTCATGGAACTGGTTATTCGTAATCTCACGTGTATACGTTCTGTTCTGTTCTGTTCTGTTAATGCTAATGGATGTATCACGTAAACTTAACCATGACTTATGATTTCTGTCTGCATATGATCCGGACAAATGACGAATTTGATATAAATCTGAATTATGTTTTCTAAATCTGTACAAACTCATTCATTGAAACCCTTTACTCTGTTGTTATTCACTGGGCTTTCGCTCACAGTTTATATTATGTATGTAGGTGAGACGGCACATGACCAGGGCTAGAGTTGACGGCCTTCTGTTCTGTTTTGTCAGCCAACTATTGTGCCTCCCGAGGAGGTTCCGAACGAAACCTAATGCCATGGCTGTTTTTGTATTCATGCTAGTCAGTGTATATGTTTTGTACAGTCAGATCTTGGGAAGTACATTTCTATAAATACTTTGTAAATATGGGTGTCCGTTGCCTGGTAAGCTTATGTATATATATAAGTTTTAAAATGTTCTGTCCTATGTACGTTATCACAGCTCATTAGACCTTGTCTATTTTATATTATTACTTCTGCAGCTCCTTATTATTTGCTAATATGTTCAGAGGCCTTCGGTAATCCACGGATTACTGGCCGGTTACGATGCTAAACCTACAGGGGCGGGTTTGGGTCGTGACATTTACATACTAAGGTACAATTAAAAAGATCAACAAATCCTGGTGGTTGATCCATGTAGACTTCTTCCTCAAGATGACCATGAAGAAAGGCATTACTAATGTCCAATTGCTTTATAGGCCAATGATGATGCAAAGCCAAGTATAACAAGATACGAATAGTAGGCTGCTTGGCCACATGACTGAATGTGTCATGAAAATCAATACCATGCTGCTAAAGAAAACCTTTAGCCATAAGTCTGGCCTTGTGTCGGGTGACAGTCCCATCAGAATTTTTCTTAGTTTTAAAAACCCATTTGCAGCCAATGGATTGCTTAGAGGGAGAAAGAGGAACAAGAGACCAAGTTCTTTGTTGTTGCAGAGCATTGTATTCATCAAGCATAGCTTGGAACCAAACAGGAGAAAGAAGAGCATGTTAATAGGATAGAGGTTCAGTATCAGCAGGAGACAGAGGAGTAGAGGCTAAAAGACAAGTAGAGTGAGACTTAGATCGAGTGGTCATAGGGTGAACATTAGTGGAAGAAAGTGGTAGAAGAGGTAGGACAACAGAGATAGAATCGATAGACACTGGCAGAGGCAGTGTAGGAGGGACAGACGGAGATAGAGGTGAAACAGATGTCTGAAGTGGTGGGAAAGCAGGCTGGGGTGGAGAGAAAGCAGGAGGAGACTATGACAGACCAGGTTAGGACTGAGGGAGAACAGTCTGGGGCTGGGACAGAGGAGTGGACATTGATTTTGGTAAAGACAGAGGAGAAGATGACCAAAAGAAGGTCTGAATCTGAGACAAAGTAGACTGTGAGGACTGTAAAGGAAAAGAGGAAAAGGGAAAAAAGGTTTCATGAAATCTGACATGTCTGGAAAGGAGGATTTTACCTATGAGAGGATTAAGGCAACGATAACCTTTGACAGAAGGATGATACCCCATAAATACATAAGGAGCTGATTTGGGAGCCAATTTGTGAGGAGAATAAGGGCGAAGCCAAGGGTAACACAAGCAGCCAAAGACTTTAAGGTTAGTGTAGTCAGGAGATTGATGATAAAGCAGTTCATAAGGTGAAAAATTAGAAAGAGTTTTGCTAGGAAGCCTATTAATGAGATAGGTGGCTGTGGCTACGGCATCAAACCAATATGTAAGGGGTAAAGAAGAGTGGTGCAAAAGAGAGATGGTAGTTTAAATAATATGCAAGTGTTTGCGCTTAGCTACTCCATTTTGAGATGGAGTGTGAGGACAGGAGAATTGATGATGAATACCATGAGTTTGCATAAACATTTTCATAGAATGATTTGTAAATTCACCACCACCATTAGATCGTAAAATCTTAAGAGGGAAGCCAAATTGTTTTTCAATAAATGCTTTGAATTCCATAAATTTGGAAAATACTTCACTTTTGTAAGAAAAAGGGTAAAGCCATGTGAATCTAGTGAAATCATCCACAAACAACACATAATATTTGTAAGTAGAAGTAGAACAAGTGAATGGTCTCCAATTAATGCCAATGGATTATTTACAGAAGAATTAGAAAGCGTAAATGGAAGTCTATGACATTTGGAAACAGAACAAGCATTACAATTCAAATGTGCTTTATTAATAGATATAGACAAAGACAAATGAGGTTTCAAAACTTGAAATTTTGAAAATGATGAATGGCCTAAACGCATGTGCCAGGTAGTAACAGATGGAGCAATAGATGTGTCAGCATCGAAGGAGGTGTAGCTATGAAAAGCATGAGGTAATGATGATGAAGGCAGTACAGGAAAATGATATAAACCATTAGTATGCAAGCCTTTGTGCAGAATAGCTTTAGAGGCCTTGTCCTGAATGACAAAAGAAGAGTGATCAAATATAATATTGCAGTTATTATCTTTGGCCAATTGATGCACTGAAAGCAAGCTAGAAGAAATGGAAGAAACATGAAGAACTTTATCAAGACGAAAAGAATGGTGTGGTGTGCGCAAGATACCTTTCCCAGTGTGATGAATGGGAAGAGAAGTACCATTTCCAATTGTTACTTGATCAGTGCCATTATATGGTTGATAAGAATTGAAGCAATGCAGATCATTGGTTATATGATCCAAAGCTCCAGAATCCAAGAACCAAGGACAAGAAGTCTGAGAAGAAGAAACAACATCTGGTGTAGATGCAACAAATGCTTGTTGAGGTGTAATAGAGGAGGATTGTGACTAAGTCTGTGAGGAAGCATGAAACTGTGGATCAAGGCGATGCCAACACTCCATGGCTATATAATTGACCTTTCCACAGATTTGGCAAATGATGCCATATTGAGACTTGGTGTGAGATTGAGATCTGCCACGAGAACTGGAATATTTATTAGAACCAGATCGAGAACCACAATATGCATTTCTGCAATATGTATTTTTGGACTCTCTTGAATCACCACGAGAGAAGCCACGATTATGATGATAAGAAGTAAAACCTTTAGAAGAATTAGTATCTTTCACAGCTGCGTAAGCTACAGTCAAATTAGAGGCATGGTTGATCTTTCCTTCAACATGAATAGCCTCGGAGCATAGGAGAGAAGAAAGATCCTCCATTGTAATACTCTTCGATCAAGCACGAACAGCCGTTTTAAGCGAATCATATTCAGTAGGCAATCCATTCAATGTAATCAACACAATATCTTCATCATCGATAAAAGAAGAAGCAATATTCAACTGATCAACAATCATCTTAATATTGCTAAGATAAACTTCCATGGAATCTGAATTTTTAGAAATCGAATTCAGCTTATTCTTGAGTTGATGAATGTGAGATCGAGACAGAGAGGTAAAACGTTTTTCAAGAAACATCCAGACCTCAGAACTGGTGTGAAGATGAAGAACAGTAGTGAAGATCGCTGGTGAAAGTGTAGCAGTAATACAAATCAGAAGATGTGCATCTATCACTCTCCATTGTATAGCCTCTGGATTACAAATCTCAAAGCCTAAAGAACTTCGAATTGAATTTGGTGAACAATGATATGATCCATCAACAAATTTGAGAAGATCAGTTGCACGAAGAATGTTTTGCATTTGATTTTTCCAAATGATAAAATTTGTGCTATCCAATTTGACAGTAATGAAAGAATTAATATTTGAGATTAGCATGGTGAGATTGAAAGGGATAGACGAAGGAGAAGAGGAAGCCATTGCCACGATCATTCGTTAGAGCGGCAATGCTCTGATACCATGAAGAATGTATTTCATTGAATGATCAGAAACAAAATCATCTCTGTACAAGTGTATATATACACATTTATTCAATACTAGTAATAACAACCTAACTAATCCTAACTGTCTAACAAACTAACTACATTTTGTTATTATATAATATTCTCCTACAACCATATATACGGTAATTATGATGCAACTGCTTTATTCATGGCTGATGCATTCATTATCTGATGCATTATCCTTAGCAGTTAATACATTTTTTTGAGTAAAGATATGGGGAATAGAAATGGTCATGTGAACTACCAAAACATTATGATAATTAACATTAAATATCAACATTAATGGGGACAGGAGATATTGAGGGTGTTTTGATATGCATACTTAGAATATGTGACAAACCTCACCTCTGATTAGCGTTAATTTATGTTCAAGCATGATAAGTAATTGATTAAGATGAAATCCTAAATAGATTACATGAATGTGTTGTTTTAATGGTATTTCTATCTATTTGTTACAGAATGATTTGTTCATGTTTTTGATTTCAAACTACGGATTGAAAGCCTTATCGGCGACCGATTTAGAAATCGACTTGTGTTATATGCTAATTAGGATTTATAGAATTTTATGGTAGGTTTAATTAAAATTCAATTTGGAATGATTAAATTAGAATAAATAAAGTTAAATTACATTAGCTTGAGTTTATTACACAATTGCCATTAAGTGGATTATTTCAAGGCCATTGTTTTGATTCTCATTACTTACATGTTTGACATCATCTATCTTTCCATCTTCTTGCCACAAAACGTGAGAGAGAGGGAGAATAAGAAGAATTGGTTTCTATTAGAGTTTTGCTTGAAAATTTTGAGGAATTTGAAGGAGCCTTGGAGAATTGTACATTTGCTCAAGAACCTTGCTTAAGTAAAGCTTAATTGAGAAGCCTAGGTAAGGACTCAACCTCTTAATCTTGAAATTGAGTCATCTAGGACTTGCATGTGGATTAAATAGGTGAATTAATGAGAGAATTGAGCTTAAATTCATGGGAGCTAAGTAAATTCATGCATGCATGTCTATATTATGGTTGTACTCTAGAATTTATCATGTTTTTGAGTTCAATCTTGCATTTGATCATGCTTTGGAGCTTTAGAGTTTATGAGAACTCATGCATGTAATGTTCTTGTAATGTTCATAAAGTTTTAATTGAAATTGGTGTTTAATTGTCATACTTTTGGGTGTTGATTTCATAAAATGATCTTCAAAACATGTTGTATTATGAGTTTCTAAGTATTTTCCAGAAATTTGGCCCAAAAGGATGAGTTTGGACATGTTTGATTCTTGATTTGAGCTTTGGGAGCAAATCTGGAAAACTCAGAATTTGGCTTCCACGCTCAAGCGAAGGATTCCACACTCGAGTAACCATCTTTGTTTTTAGAATTCTGCTCGAGCGAAGGAATGCTGGCTCGAGCGTAAATTGCAAGCTCTCAGGTTTTTGCGTGTGTAGACGCACGCTCGAGCAATGAGACCTACGCTCGAGCAAGGAACTGTGTCTCACACTCGAGCGAGCATCGAGTGGAGAATTTGAGCAACCAGTACTTTTCACACTTTTGTAGATCGCTCGAGCGAGGGAGTCTACGCTCGAGCAACCTCTCTCATCCGGTAAGGTCGCTCGAGCGTAGAAAGGCACGCTCGAGCTAGACCCCTATTTTTAGCAAGTTTTGAAAAATGTTGTTAAGTACATTTTTGCATCCTCATTTCATCCTAGGCATTCCTAGGCCATATTTAGGGCATCATAATGAGGATAATGTTATAGAACCACACCAAGTCAAGATAGGGGCTAAGTTATTAATCCCGAATGTGTAATTTAGTGTGTGTTCGTTCTGCAACTGTGTAGGGTTGGCACCCGAGAACGCTGATTAGCCTGCCTATAGCCTAGTAATCTGTAAGTAACAATGTTGTAAAGATATGTTCAATTATAATTATAATCTAAACGATTGATTGTACTGCTTTCTGAAGTAACATTGTTTACTGAATGAATGTTTGTCCTATTTTATGAACTGTACTCGTGGCATCCATAGCAACTTACTATTATTCACGCTATTGTAATCTTATCATATTCTTTATCAAGTATTCTTATCGCTATCGCTATCGCCATCGTTACAGAGATCTCTGTTAGTTCCAATGTTTGGAACCAATACTGTTTACTGTTTCGATGGCCATCAACTAACTGTTCGGTCTATTAAGACCCACCGTACTGTTCTGCTATTGGATGTACCACGTATGATTGCTATGATTTCTAAATGACTGATATGGCCTGAAATGTGAGCCACTGATTGAATAATTGATCTACTGATGCAAACAACTATTTTAATTACTGAAAGGACATTCATTCTTAACCCTTTTACACAGTTGTTATTCACTGGGTTTTAGCTCACAGTTTATATATGTATGTAGGTGGCCAAGCACCGGACCGAAGCTAGAAGCATCAAGTTAAGCTCATGTTTTGTCCAACCAACTGTTGTGCCTTACTTCGAGGTTCTGAGTCTGCCCGAGCCGAGGCTATTTTTGGGGTGTCTCAGGTTCACCCTTTTGTCTCTGTTATGTATCAAATGTTTAAGACTTGGTTGTACAGTTATGGTGTAGGGATTGGATCCCTAACCTGCATATCATGTGTATCTGATATGTATGTATATGTATATATATATATATATGGTTGTGAATATGGATTAGTCCATGAAAGCTTTTTCCCATTCAGGTTTTCACAGTTCATTGGACACCTTGTTATTATTATTTGGCTTCCGCCAGCCTCTTTTATACTGTACTACCGTTATTACTGTCAAGCAGGTCTTCGGTAATCACGGATTACTGGTCAGTTACGATGTTAAACCTTTAGGGGCGAGTTTGGGTCGTGACAGAATAGGACCTAATGGAATAGTAAAAAAAAATATGGGTTGGATGGAATAAAACTCTTACAAAGAGGATAAATCAAAAAAGCTCCCTTCTTTTTTCATCTTGCAGTCTCTTTTTATTTTGCACCAAAAAAATTTATTTTTCCAACTTATATATGATATTATATATACATGTGTTTTTGTGTATATGGTAAAAAAAATTATTCGTCCTTTGACTTTTTTGGTGATAAAATCACGATTCCGTCCCTGGGTACGTCATGAGCTTTCTTATTACTTACATTTAGGGGTTGTTTGGGGTGTCCTAAATAAGTTCACTTTTTGTCTTTTTGGACTAAAAAGTTAAGGAAAAAAAGATGAATGTTTGGGTTAACTTTTTGACTTTTTACGAAAAAATGTGTATTAAAAAATTGTATGAATAAGTGTGTAGAAAAAGTTAGTAGATTCGGCTGTACATATTGGGCAGGCTAGTGGGTTGGTATGAGATGGGGAAATGATTGCTTACTTTTCGGGTTTGAATTGGACGGTGTTGTTCGGCCTGTGAGAGCACACCACAGGTCCCGTTTTGCTAATCGGAACTGTCAATATGTAGAACTCGTCGAGTACTATATGCTTGTAAAAAATCACGTTGATTGGATATCAATAGCTATATGATCGTGTTAGTTTTTCTTGTCAACTGTTAACTATAATACCATCCATTTTTTATACAAAACTCATTTGATCATGTAGTTAGTGATTTCCAATCAACGTGATTTTTTTATAAACATATAGTTCTGGATGAGTTCTATATATTAGATGGTTCAGATTATCAAAACGGGACCTGTGGTAGGTCAGCATGGGCCTAACATTTCCGTCTAATTTAGTGATTTTATATATGTAATTCTTTTTTTTTTCCTCTCACGGTACTAAAGGGTCAATTCAACCCCGAAAATAGTGTAAAGTTTGTTTGATTAAAATATTATGTATATTAATTTTTTAATATTTTTAATTTGTGAATAGTGATAACTTTTTTACTTTTTCTATAATTTTTTTGACTTTTAAACTTTTTTGAAACACCCCAAACCAGGCTTTAGACATATCTTCCATTTTAATTCTAAGAATCACTTTTAAGAAAAATACATTGAGAACAGAGGTTAAGATCTTTTTTAATTACAAGTTTGAATTGGAGATTTCAATTTTAATGCATGTGGTTAAAATACATCATCAAGATTCAAAATTCCCCGTTTGTAAATTGTTATGTCATTATTACTTTTAATATCACTTTTCATTACAATAAATTAATATTTTAGAGATACAAATTTAGGAATAAAATTATTTTTTAAGAATAAAATATTTTTATGGTCACAAGTGTCATTATTATATTTTTAATGATGAAATTAAACATTTAGTGATAAATTACTATCCTTTCGGAACTAAAATTTTTGTCTAAAAATGGGACAAGTATATTTATTAGTGACATTTTTAAATTTTATCACTAAAAATCTTTTAACGACCTTCTAACAACTATTCTTGTGACAATAAGAATTGATCTCCAAATATTTTTTATAACAAAATTTTCACTTTTGAACAAAAAACATTGATTCTTAAAACTCTTATTTGTTGTAGTGATTTTGTTGTTTTAGAGTTTAAAATATTTATTTACTAACTAGACTTTCCAAAATCATTAATCATGTGATGATGGAATTCCCATTTTTTGCCTGTAACTAGGGTTGTAAAATTAATCAAAATTATTTCTAGCTTGGCAGTTCAACTTGTCAAAAGTTCATTTGAGATTGACTCGTTATGTAAATAAGTCAAATTTAAATATATTTTAATACTCATTAAGTTTTCAAACTAATGTTAAGTGGTTTTTTGGTAAGTTGGGTTAAAAGCTGTGTTTGTTGCTTGGGGGCTAAAAAAAGCTATATGGTGTTTTTACCTATGGAGTCATTTGGCAAGTCTAAAAAAACTACATATAAAATTGCAATTATACCCTTTATATTATTTAGGGTTATACATGGGTGAAGATATAAATTTTCTAAATTGGGTGGGGTAGTTTGGTTATTTTATTGTGATGTGACATCATAAATAAATATTAATAAAAAAAAGCCAAAAGCAGCTTTTACCATCTTCCCAAATCACCTTCTAAAAAAGACAAAAAGTTTGATAAAAAGCCAAGAGCCAGCTTTTTACTATCTTCTTAAAGCACTCCTAAATAACATACTACTCTCAGTTATACTCGGTTATAAAAATTATGAAAAACTAACCTACTCGAGTTCAACTCGTGATCAACTTAAAAGTTAAATAAGTTAAATTTGAACACATTTCAAAATTCATTAAATTTGGACATCAAATTTAGACCACTTACACTTAATTCATTTTCAATTATTTCAATTATACTTGTAATGGAGAGAATCTGAATAATGAGAAGAGCATGCTTGGGCTAATGACAATTTGAACGCGTTAAAAGCATATAAAATGCATATTATTGGCCTTCATTATTGTTAGCTTTTTAAAGGTATTATATAGAACTTGTCAAGTTTGCAATCAGAGATGAGGAAATTCATTGATCAATAATTCACATCGACTTTTAATCTTTGACTTTACTTTCTATATAACCAGACAATTAAAATCTAAACAATTGAAAGTACATATTTCTCAATCCACTTCTTTAACAAATAATGTGTTTTAATATTAGTGCAAGATCAGTAAAAATTGTCCCACTCAAGGAAACCTTTTTGACCCATGCATACATAATTAGAGTGCATTTTAAAGGTGCATGGGAATGCAATTAGGTCATTACTTGGAAAGGACGTAAAATAAATATTTAAAAAAAAAAATTATGCAAAAAAAATTATTTATGATGATGTGGTAGTGATATTTTTTAAAGGGTAAGTTACACTGACTTAGTCTAAGGTTTTAAAAAAAATACAATAGCACTATAAATTTCACATAATTACTCCAATTTCTAAGAAGGAAAATTAAAGTGACTGAAACTAATATAAATTGTGCAAAGACACAAGAATAAATAAGAAAAAATACATAC
This sequence comes from Camellia lanceoleosa, assembly GCA_025200525.1. NCBI lineage: Eukaryota > Viridiplantae > Streptophyta > Magnoliopsida > Ericales > Theaceae > Camellia > Camellia lanceoleosa. The sequence continues at coordinate 24,852,079 of CM045763.1, forward strand.
ATTTAGAACAAAGAGATGATAAACATCGTTTTCCTATTCATATAACTAGCGAATTATTGGAGCCCAATATAATTATATCAGAATTGTGGGATTTATTGTGTTTTCTTCAAATCTTAGGGAAAGTTAGTGTAATTTACACTTTTTTGAATTATGAGCTAAATTGATAATTGTTTTAGCTTGAAAAGAACAGGCAATAGAAAGACATCATTTTGTATAAAAATTCTACTTGTATAAAATTATCTAAGAGAAAAAAAAAAGGGTGAAATTATGGACAAGTGCTATCTTCTCAAAAGAAATTTTCACTTCATGGTTGAATTAATCAACTTGCCTAAACAAAGAAATGGGCTACTAATTAATCAATGTCTCTTTCAAGCAAAATCCCAACGTATTTTTCTTTCTTCCATAAAAGTTCGAGCAAACTTTAGGCTTAAAGAAGTCATTGATAATGAGCCACTGAGTCTAATCATGCTTAAAATAGTCATTCATGTGTCAACTTTACGAAGAAAACAAATTATATTTAACTCAATTAAAAATGCCTTATAGGAAAATTTATTAAAATTTATTTCTTTAAAAATTTGAAATTTCTTGCTTAAGCAGTTTTACTTTGGAAAGATAGTGTTGTTTTTTAAGGAAAGGTTGGAAAGATAATGTTAGAAAAACTTTTCTTTGTCTTCTTTTGGTTTAGTTTTTGAAAAATGTTTTCGAATTTTTTGTTTTTGTGTTTTTTGTCTTTTATGAAATATTTCAATATTTTAATTGTTTTTTTTTAAATCTAATCTAAATGCAATTAAAAGTTAAAATATTTATGAAAAAAAAAATTTTGTACCGAGCTTTTGTATATATATTTTTTGTATTTAGTTTTTATATTTTTATAGATTTATTCATAAATATTTATTTGTTAAGTGCATATAGATTACATGGATCTTAAAAGTGAAAAAATTAATTAAATATGATGAAATTTTACTAAAAGTGCAAAAAATATATATATATAAGGAAAAAAAACTCAAAAACAAATTTTTGAGTTTCAAAACCAAACAGAGGTTGGATTTGAGACAATTGTTTAGCTAGTTTTGTTAAACGTTCAAATAAAGTTTGCTAACTGACAACAACTACTTAAAATCCGATTTTCGCCTAAAAATCCAAAAAAACCTAAAACATTTTTCTGACGCCTATTTTTATTTTATTTTTTATTTTTAAAAATCCATTGAAAAAGCAAGTTTTGAAATGAATACAAAACACTTCAACTATTCAGCTAGGATTTGTTATATATTTTTTTAGCCAAAAATGGATTTAAAAAGAAGTTACCAACCTATCCCTTCAACCTAATACTTCTCCATTTGGATAAATATTACATACAACAAGACTTCAAGATACAGACTCAACCTAAGAATATCAGTGGAGATGATGAAGACTCACATAATGCTAGTTCTAGTGCTGCAATTTAGAATTTGTATCAGCAGTACTATACTTATCCTTACAAAAAGTAACCACACATTTGATTTGATGAAGTTGTCAATTTAATCAAATAATATTAAGCAGTTATTGTTACTTAAACGCAATTGTACTCGTGCTCAATTATAATACCTACTTAATATGTGGATGTTAGTTTAAGAGGGAAAAATGGCAATTGTGCTTTATTACCTTATTTGGTGAGATAATCGAGTAAATTATTCTATTAATCCAGGTAGTTCAAACGAGGTGTCACTCTAGTCTCTGTAGTTTTAATTTGAATAATTTAAACTTTATACTTTTATTTTTGTTGCAATGTGATCCTACAACAACAAATTAAGATTTTAGAGACCAAACCACTTTTTAGGGACAAAATATTTTAGTTATCAAAAATGTTAGCGTTGTATTTTCAGCTATGAAATTAGTGATAAATTACTATCATTTTGGGATTAAATTTTTTGTGGCATGAAATTGTTTTATCCCTAAAAATGAATTTATGAGCAATATTTTCAAAATTGCCTCTAAATGTAATTTTTTTTTTCCAGACTACTTTTTAACGACTCTCGCAATATCACAAATTGGCCCCCAAATATTTTTTCCAATAAAATTTTTACTTTTGAGGACAAAAAGTTTGGTTCCTAAATATATGTTTTAGTGTCCATCCATCATTAACCATTAGAATTTGGAATGAAAAAAGACAATGTCTAAAACTAGAGGGGTCAAAATGAATTTCAAAACAAACTACAATGACCATTGGCCTAATGTACTGGAACACCTAGGTAGCGTTTGATAGAGCTTTCTAACTATAATTTTATAATAGGAGTTGTATTTTGAGTTTGTGAGTTTTGGAATTATGATTTGAGTGTGAAAAATTTGTTTGGTGAATGAGTTTTGAAAAGAATTTTGAATTGGGTGAGAAATTTTTGATGTAACATATGATATTTAATACAAAAACTTACAACCCATAACCAAACACACAACTCAAAATTTTATTAAAACTCATAAAAAATTTAAAAATATTTTTTGTTGAATATATAAAAATTAACATGTGTCAATTTCAAAAATAAAAATAAAAATTCACTGGTCATGCTAGTCCACCAAATAGTCCACCGTCCAATTGGCAACGTCTGGTGGGACGAACGGTTAGTTCAAATTTTTCCGCTTTCGACCGAGTTTTTAAAAGTAAACGTGAAATTATTTTTTGAAAGCTGCAAACAAACATGCAACTCAAATCAAAGGGTGTAATTAAAGTTCCAAAACCTTTCCAAACACTGCCCTAGTTTTGCATATAATGTTATTCCTTTTAAAATATTAACAAAACATGATGAAGAGATCACATCACATTATAACAAAATTAAAAATATAAAAATTAAATTATTTAAATTAAAATTATGAAAACTAATATAAAATTTCGCTTAAATTAAAGAAATCAGTAGTGTAATTTACCCAAAATGTAAGAGTGCTGTGTCAGTCAGGCCATTTAGCTCGGCAGCCTCAATGACAAGCACATCATCACCATGAAATCATTATTTTTCAATGTTTATCTTTGCTACCTAAACCTCATTATGACAACTACGAAATCGTCCGGATTTATGATTTGGTTTGGCAGAAACTTGATCGAGTTGGATCCCATACATCTTTGGTTATATTTTCGTTTTCTTTATTATTTATTTTTTTTATTTTATGTTTTCTGAAAATAATAATAAAATATTCGAAAATGTTAAAATAGTTTAGGAATATCCGATAATAATAATTAATCGGAAACAAGTTGAATTGAATACACAACAAATTTATACTTGACTATATTATATTTGAATATATACCAGAGGCACATTGAAAACGATGGTGAAAAAGTAGAAATAAAGGGCGAGAAATTTAATGTATGTCTATTTTTGCAATGTAATATATGTCCAACTGTCCACCAAATAAAAAAAAATACAAGGACAAAATCAGTGGTGGAGACTTATAATAAACACCCATATTAAAAAAATAAATAAATAAAAAGATGAGAAAAAATAGTTAGATACAAAATTAATAATAAATAAATACAATTTTAAATTAGAAACGATAAAAAACACTCGTGTTCTCATTTTGTTTTCATTTTCAAGCGTGTGCTTAATTTGTTGTTAATATAACTAATGATAATAAATAAATAAGATTGCTTTCTAGGTGAGATTTTGCATCAAAACTCATAGGCATTGCGGCTTGTCCAAGTCTCTGTCTTATTTAGCTTTTATTTTAATTTTTTGAAAAACACTTAGCTTTTAATTAAATCAATTAAAAAAATATTTCCATAGCTCAAATTAAATATGGGTAGCATTTCTTTTAATTGAGAAAGGATATTGCTAGAGCATTTTTGGTTGTGAAACATAACAGATGGTCAAATAATAAAAAATAGGGGAGAGATCAAGGGTTGATCTGGTGGATGAGGTAAGATGTATTTTCTACTGGACGTGTAGTATATGATATTATAATAAAGCTTAAGAAATTACAATCATAATAAATTTTAAATACTATAAATATATAATTTATACAAAGAACTTCTCAAAAAAAAATTCTCAAACAAATATAGATGAAATAAATTCACAAGTTGTTATAATTTCTCAAACTACTATAATATAGGAGATCCTCAATCTCAAAATTTCTTTCTTCGTATTCTAATGCAATCTCAACTATTAAATTATGTAAAAATCTCTAAGTAGTAAATATTAAAGCACTACAAATAGATTTAAGCTCCGTTTGGGATGAGTGTTTGGACTAAAATAGTTATATAGGACAAAATAGGTTATTTTAGTCAAATAAGATAAAATATCACATTTAACCCATAATCATTTTATTTTTTTTTCTCATAAAAGTTTAAAAAACCAAAAAACCTATTCTAAACGAGACTTTTTAACTCCAGACTAAAATAATCAAAAAGTCAAAAAGTCAAAAAACTAACCTACATCCCAAATGAACACTTATATTATGTTTGGTTGGGGGATTTAAAAAAAAAAATGAAAAAAGAAAAAGGTGTGTGAAATTAAATAAAATGTATATATATTTTATTTACATTTCACTTTTCAGTGCCATTTCTCTTTTTAAATTCTTCTCTAAATCCCGCAACTAAAAACATTGTTAGGGACACAAACTCCCTTATCTTTTAAATCAAGAATTCTCTGTTTCTAAAATTTTTGGAGTTGATGACACTTGCCGTACCAAAACACACATGTCCCACTTGCATATAACATTTAACATTTAACTGGTTGAGTGGCACATATGTCCATTCAATTGAATATCTAGATGGGCCAGGCCCATGATCGCAATCCACCTGTCCAATCCACTTTGTTTTTTTGATTTGAGTGGAATTTTGTGGTAGCAAAGCCCACATAGTCATCTGGGCCTTAGCCAGCAGCCCACCTAATATCTCACCACCAGGCCTCTGCAGTCTCCGATGTACCATCAAGGCCCGCTCTCTCAGGCATGCTTGGGTCGATTCTAAAGGCGAAGTGTGAGTCTGGCAATAAGTCTAATAAACTGTTTATTGATTTATTAGTTCATTTCTGTCTCATCAATTCTTTATTGAAAAATGATATAAAGGGAAACTTATGTGTAAATTTTAATAGGTGAACTTATTATTTAATAGATTTTATGATAATTAATGATATTTTTCATCAAACATTATTAAAAAGTGTTACTAATTGTTAATTTTCAATGACAGTTTGATATCACTAATTATATATTTTAGTGACAGTTTAAAAAAAGTCACTAATTTTTAACTTTTAGTTACAATTTGAAAATTTTGTTACAAAAAAAGTCACTAATTGTAAGTTTCAACAGCAATTTATAAAAATCGTAACAAAAAAAAAAGTCGCTAATTGTCAATTTTTAATGATATATGCAAAAAATTGTCACAAAAAAAAATTTAGCGATGATTTTACTATAATTTATTTTCAATAACACTTGATGAGAATTAAATCTAACTATTAAGACAGATTAATAATTTATCCTTTCTTATAAAATTATGGTGAGGTACAATAAAAAACAAAGTGAGAATAATTTTGATAATGAAAGTCCAACGTGAAAGATATATCTTAAGAAAAAATAAGGAGCATTTAGCAGCATTCATGTCGGATACCATCAAATAGAATTAAACATTCCATTTTTCTAATAGCTCCACTTATTATAAGCCATTTTATTTAGGTTTTTTAATTAAATAAATTAAAAAATTATATAGTGATTTACCACATCTTGAAAAACTCAAAAAACAAACATTTTGTAAGCCGTGTTTGGGTTGATTTTGAAGGTGACATCGTCCGTTGGATGCCAAAAAAGAGGCTTAAATATTCCATTTCTCTAAAGGCTGCACTTATTATTATTAGTCATTTTATTTAGCCATTTCACTTAAAAGAATTATAATAAAAAAATTATCATTTATGACATCAAAATTTTATTTTTATTTTTATAAGAAAGTATTTATTTAGATCTTTAGACTAAATAAATTAAAGTTATTTTTGTCACTTATGACATATCAAAAATGAAAAAAAAAAAAACTTATTTTTTTTTAATAAGTAAATTTTTTCACTAAAAGGTTGGCTTATTTTAGTTTAAAAAAATGTATGAAAACCCTGAAAACAATCAAGATTACCAAATAACATCAAAAGTTAAACAAAACATAAGTGTGTGAAATAATTGTTGGGTATACCTTTTTATTGGAGTGTGGGACCTAATTAGTTTTGAAAAAAGAGTTTAATTTGGTTTAGTATTAATTATAATATATTTTTATATATTATATTTAATTTGTGAAGACCCAATCCAATTTAGAAACAACTAAGGTTTGATAAAAAATCCCAGATTCAATATTTGATTCATATTGTTTTCCCAAGAAGAAGAGGAAAAGTGGCGGCTGCTCTATAGCTTCAACAACAGTGCCTTTTGGGTTTCAATTGGGTATAGATTGATGATTTGAGTCTTGACTTGGTCAACCAAAAAATTGGTGTCTTGTTGTATTACTCTACTTTGAAGCGGGTGATTCGGTTTTGATTTGAGTTTATTATTTTGGGTCTTCTACCACTTGGATTCTGAAGATTTTGGTTCATCTATTTAGTGAGGTCTTTCCTCTTGTTTATTTGTGATTATTTGGAATTCACCTAAAGGTGGTTTTGTGAGACCATTCGTGTCTTGTTTATAATCGTTTGGAACTTATTTGGTTGATAGTGGAATCGAATTTCGATCCTGTGGACGTACCTCACATTGAGGGAACCACGTAAAAATTCTTGTGTTGCCTTTGATTTAATTTTTCCGCATTAGTTTATATTCCCATTGATTGATTTACTTGTGAAGATTCATCGATTTTCCCTAACAACTGGTATCAGAGCTTACGGTTTATTTGGATTTATTTATTTTTGTAAATCAATGGAGGGGAATGTGGGTCGTATGTCTAGCTTCAATGGAAGCAATTGGGTAGCTTGGAAAACTAAAATGGAGGACCTATTATTTTGTAAAGACTTGTATGGACCCATTGAGGGTGAGAGTGGTAAACCTGCTGATATGAAAGATGATGAGTGGAAGAGGCTTAATCGAAAAGCCGTTGGTGTTATCTGTCAATGGATTGTTGACAGTGTGTTTCATCATGTTGCTACTGAAACTTCAACACATGATTTATGGAAAAAATTAGAGAGTCTTTATGATAGAAAATCAGCCGGTACCTCTCATTCGGAAGCATTTGTTGTGAGAGGCCGAAGCAAAACAAGGGGGAGGAGTAAGACTCCTCATAGTCGTGATCAAAGCCGTGACAAGTCAAGAGATAGTTCTTTTTCAAAGAAAGACGTTGAGTGTTATTATTGCCATGAGAAAGGGCATATGAAGCGAGAATGCCGAAAGCTCAAGAATAAAGAGAAAAGACGTGACAAAAGTGTGGATAAGAAGCAAGAAGACACAACAGCAGTTACTACCGATGATATCATGGTCGTTTGTGAAGATGATTGTATCAATTTTGTGGGCCAAGAGAGTCATTGGGTGATTGATTATGGTGCTTCTTTTCATGTGACTTCTCGAGTTGATTTCTTCACTACCTACACAGCAGGAGATTATGGTTCTGTTCGAATGGGTAATGAAGGTTTGTCCAAGATTATCGGCATGGGTGATGTTTGCTTGGAAACAAATTTGGGCTGCAAATTGTTGCTTAAAGATGTGAGGCATGTTCCCGACATTCGCCTCAATTTGATCTCTACTGGGAAGCTAGATGATGAAGGCTTCAACAACAAATTTGGTGATGGAATATGAAAGCTCACAAAGGGTTCTTTGGTGGTGGCTAAGTGCAAGAAGACTCATACACTTTATTCGATGCAATGAAAAATTTGTAAAGGTGTTATCAATGCACTTAAGGATGATACTTCTACTAACTTGTGGCACAAGCGGCTTGGCTATATGAGTGAAAAGGGGCTACAAGTTTTGTTCAAGAAAGACCTTTTACCCGGTTTGAAAGGTACACATCTTAAAACTTGTGTTCATTGTTTGGCGAGTAAACAACATAGAGTTTCTTTTCATAAAAATGTTGCTTCTAGAAAAGAAAATGTGTTGGAGTTAATTCATTCGGATGTTTGTGGTCCTTTAAAAGTTAGAACACATGGTGGTGCACTTTATTTTGTTACTTTCATTGATGATTATTCAAGGAAAGTTTGGGCTTATCTACTAAAAACTAAAGATCAAGTTCTAGAAGTATTTAAGCATTTTCAGGCCATGGTTGAAAGAGAAACATGGCAGAAATTGAAGTGCATCCGAACAGACAATGGTGGTGAATAAATTGGGCTATTTGATGAGTATTGTCGCAGCCAAGGTATTCGGCATCAAAAGACAGTTAAGAAGACTCCTCAACAAAATGGCGTTGCCGAGAGGAAGAACCGCACCATTGTGGAAAGAACAAGGTGTTTGCTTTCACAAGCTAAATTGCCAAGATCCTTTTGGGGTGAGGCAATGAGTACAGCGGTTGACTTGATCAATTTATCTCCTTACTATCCTTTGAATGGTGATGTTCCTGAAAGAGTTTGGACTGGCAAAGATGTGCCTTATGAGCACTTGAGAGTGTTTGGTTACCGAGCTTTTGTTCACATTCCAAAGGATGAGAGGTCCAAGCTTGATAGTAAGTCAAGACAATGTATTTTTCTTGACTATAGGCGTAATGAATTCGGGTATAGATTATGGGATCCGGTCGACAAGAAAGTCATTCGAAGCCGTGATGTTGTATTTCTTGAAGACCAAACAATTGAAGACTTTGGTAAAGGTGATCAACCGGAGCAAAAAACTAGTGATCTCATTGACATGGATCCATCTCATTTATCTCCAGTTGATGATGAAAATAGGGGAGATATGCAGCCATCTATTGAAGATGTAGAAGATGATGCTAATCCTAATGAAGTTGAGCCAGAAGTTGAGGAAGAGCATCCAACTCAAGAACCGCCACCACAACGTGAGTTGAGAAAATCTACAAGGGACCGACAACCTTCAAGAAAGTATCCTCCCAATGAATTTGTGTTGATTTCTGATCAAGGGGAGCCGGAGAGCTACCAAGAAGCAATTGAGCATGCAAAGAAAGATGATTGGAAAAAGGCAATGGAAGAAGAGATGAATTCCTTACTTGAAAATCACACTTATGATTTAGTGAAGTTGCCTAAGGGGAGGAAAATTCTGAAAAATAAGTGAGTCTTCAAATTGAAGAATGATAGGAAGAATCTGAGGTACAAAGCGCGTCTTGTTGTGAAAGACTTTGGGCAAAAGAAAGGTATTGACTTTGATGAGATTTTCTCGCCGGTTGTGAAAATGTCTTCTATTCGGGTTGTACTTGGCATGGCTGCAAGTATGAACCTTGAAGTTGAGCAACTTGATGTAAAAACCGCATTTCTTCACGGTGATCTTGAAGAAGAAATTTACATGGAACAACCGGAAGGTTTTGTGGAGATGGAACAACCGCGGAGCTTACATGTACCATTGCCGCGGAGCTTGCTTGAGGCCAAAGAGAAATTTGTTTGCAAATTGAAGAAAAGTTTATATGGCCTCAAGCAAGCTCCGCGGCAATGGTACAAAAAATTTGACTCTTTCATGATGAATAATGGCTTTTCTAAAACCACTTCGGACCATTGTGTGTTTGTGAAAAATTTCCCGGATGGCAAATTTATTATTCTTTTGCTTTATGTTGATGACATGTTAATTGTGGGTCAAGATTCTACCATGATTAACAGGTTGAAATTGGAGTTGAGTAAATCTTTTGCTATGAAAGATTTGGGACCGGCAAAGCAAATACTTGGTATGAAAATTGTTCGTGATCGCAAAGAGGGACTGATTTGGTTGTCTCAAGAGAGCTACATTGAGAAAGTTCTTGAGAGATTCAACATGGATAAAGCAAAACCGGTTAGTTGTCCACTTGCAGGTCACTTCAAGCTTAATTCGAATTAATGTCCTACAAGTGAGAAAGACAAAGAAGAGATGTTTAAAGTTCCTTATGCTTCAGCAGTTGGTTCTTTGATGTACGCCATGGTTTGTACAAGGCCGGATATTGCTCACGCCGTTGGTGTGGTGAGTCGGTTTCTCTCTAATCCGGGTAAAGAACATTGGGCAGCGGTAAAATGAATTCTAAGATATCTTCGAGGGACTTCGAAGGTGTGTTTGTGTTTTGGGGATGGTAAACCGATGCTTGATGGGTTCACGGATTCTGACATGGCTGGTGATGTTGATTCTAGGAAATCTACTTTGGGGTATTTGATGACTTTTGCAGGGGGAGTTGTGGCATGGCAATCTAAATTACAAAAATGTGTTGCTCTCTCAACTACCGAAGCTGAATTTATTGCCATTACAGAAGCTTACAAAGAAGAGTTATGGTTGAAGAAATTTTTGCAAGAGTTGGGTTTGAAGCAAAAAAGGTATGTGCTTTATTGTGATAGTCAAAGTGCTATTCACTTGAGTAAAAATTCTACCTTTCATTCGAGATCGAAACACATTGATGTGAGATACCATTGGATTCGTGATGTGTTAGATTCGAAATTGTTGCAACTCGAAAAGGTTCACACAGATGATAATATCTCGGATATGTTGACAAAGACTTTGTCGAGAGACAAACATTTAAAGTGTCGAACTTTGGCGGGTATGGTTGATGTCTCCACCTAAGTCGGTAGGGGGAGAATTGTTGGGTATACCTCCTTATTGGAGTGTGGGACCCAATTGGTTTTGGAAAAAGAGTTTAATTTGGTTTAGTATTAATTATAATATATTTTTATATATTATATTTAATTTGTGGAGACCCAATCCAATTTAGAAACAACTAAAGTTTGATAAAAAACTCTAGATTCAATATTTGATTCATATTGTTTTCCCAAGAAGAAGAGGAAAAGTGGCGGCTGCTCTATAGCTTCAACAACAGTGCCTTTTGGGTTTCAATTGGGTATAGATTGATGATTTGAGTCTTGACTTGGTCAACCAAAAAATTGGTGTCTTGGTGTATTACTCTACTTTGAAGCGGGTGATTCGGTTTTGATTTGGGTTTGTTATTTTGGGTCTTCTACCACTCCGATTCTGAAGATTTTGGTTCATCTATTTGGTGAGGTCTTTCCTCTTGTTTATTTGTGATTATTTGGAATTCACTTAAGGGCGGTTTTGTGAGACCATTCGTGTCTCGTTTATAATCGTTTGGAACTTATTTGGTTGATAGTGGAATCGGATTTCGATCCCGTGGACGTACCTCACATTGAGGGAACTACGTAAAAATTCTTGTGTTGCCTTTGATTTAATTTTTTCGCATTAGTTTATATTCCCATTGATTGATTTACTTGTGGGGATTCATCGATTTTCCCTAACAATAATATGATTTATCTTCGCCTTGATTTATTTATTAACTTAGAAACTAATCTATAAATTGCTGTCAAATGAGCCTTAAGGGCATCTTCATCCAAAACTCTATATCAAACATATCATACAAAATTGGCTTGCAAAGATGCTTAATCTCATATGCTTAAATCTTAGGTGAAGTTGGCATCGATTTTAGTTTTAAGTAAGGTGCTTGAGATGGAGCTTTTTAGTGCAATTTTAAAATAATAATAATAATAATAATAAAATTAGACTTTTAAATTTTACTCGACTAGACGAATTAGAAAAGTATAATAAAAAATATATATAATTTTAAAAAAAAATCCACTAAAGATGAAAAAAAAAAATTTAAAAAGACATTTTTTATTTTATTTTATTTTAGTTTTTTGGTCTTTAGTGAAGTTTTTTGAATTTTATTTTTAAATTCTTTTATAGTAGATGGACGGGAAAAGTAAAAGATTTAATATAAATTTGAAGGGAAAAAAAAATCACTATAGATCAAAAAAAAAAAAAAAGGGATACTTACGTGTAGGTCTTAATAAGTAAATTTATTGTCTAATAGGTCCTATGAAAAAAATTTATCATAAAAAAAAGTCACTAATTGTAAGTTTTAGCGACAATTTATAAAAATCTTGACAAAAAAAAGTCACTAATTGTCAATTTTTAGTGACGCATGTAAAAAATTGTCACAAAGAAATTATTTTTAGTGACAATTTTATCAAGATTTATTTTCAATATGACTTGTTGGGAGTTAAGTCCAGCTATTAGGACCTATTAGTAGTTTACCCAAAAAAAAAAAAAAAAATCAAAAAATTGGTTTTTTAATTGGATGCCGCATGATGCAGATGCTAATTTTTTTTCTTTTCATAATGTGAGTAGTCCATTTCAAAAAGAAATTCATTATAATTAATAAATTAAATTTCTCTAAATAAAATAATAAAATAAAAGAGTTAAAAACATATTAAAAAAATTATCATATCAATTTTAAAGGTTTGAATAAAAATATGTTTAGGCCATTTTTTTTACCCGCGTGGATGGTCGAACCGGATTGATATGGCTGTGCGTCTCACTCAGCTTGTTTGGTGTTGATTTGGAAGGGGAGATTGCTAGTGTGAAGAGTTTAGTAATCTTCCTCAGTAAGAGCATCTCCAACGGTGTACTTAATTTTTCATCAAATCTGAGTACAAAATAAGTCATTTCACCAAATCTGAAATCACCCGCTCCAACGCTGCATCAAATTTGTATCAAATTGAGTGGGGCAACCGGTTGGTCAACCGGTATGTGTAAAATCTTATTTTTTTGGTTGACCCTTTTGAACTGTCTGCACCCAGCTGCTGAACCGGGGAGGGGGGCGACCGGTTGGTCGACCGGCTGGTCGACCGATTACCATATTTTTTTTTTTCTTTTTTTTGTTTCCCTCCATTTCATTTCCCAATTGTTTTTCCCAATTTTTTTTCCCTCCATTACGTATATATATCTGCTAAATAGATTGTGCTCTCATATTCACCTATTATCCATACACCAGACAAATACAAGCATAACTTTAACAAAACAGAGCACCATGAATACCTTGAAATCTATGATAGCTACTTCATTTTCATCCTCCTCTTCTTCCTCTTTGTAATAACCCCGAGCCTGATTAGCGCTAATTGGGACTTAATTATGTCTAATAATAATTAAGGGATAAATCTGGAATTTATTTGCATGTGCATCGCATGACTTACGTGTTTTATCTGTTCAGTGTCAAATATCTGTTCGTGTTTTAAACTTTAGACTGCAAATTGGAAGTCTTATCGGCGCCCGATTCTGAAATTGATTAGTGTTTTGAACTTGTTAGATTTTATGTGAATTTATGGTAGGTTCAATTAAAATTCAATTTAGAATGTTTAAAACTGATTAAATAACATTTTAATATTGAGCCTAGCTTAATTACTGAAATGCCATTGAGTGGCCATTGTCTTACCTCATTCTTGAGTTCATACACTTAAACAAAAACTTCCTCCTCAGCCATTCTTGACTCCAAAACCGACTAGAGGGAGAGGGAGAGTAGGAAATTTGGGTTCAACAAGTTCTAGCTTGGAGTTGGAGGAGATTGTAGGCAACTTGAAAGAATTAAGCTTCTAAGCTTGTCATTGAAGAGTTAAGGTAGGAATTCATCCTTTCATTCATGCAATTGAACATGTATTTGCATATTTCTTGACCCATTGTAGATTGGAGTCTAAAATTAGCTTGAATTGTTGAATTGGGTAGTGTAACATACATGCATGTACACATTCATGGAAATTGAGGATTGTGGGGTGTTAAATCTCTACATGCATGTGCATATTTTTGATAAAGCCTTTGAAGTCAACAAATTTCTGAGTTAAATGTTGCCTTGGATCATGTTTTGAAGCTTTGAAATGAGATTGAACTCATGCATGTATATTTAAACTTGGTTCTTGGGAATCTATGGCAATGGTGCTCCAATGGACTCATTTTTGGGCAATGATTTTATAAATTGGCTTTTAAAACTTGTTGTACTATGAGTTTGAAATGTTTTCCCAGGTTTTAGGCCCAAGAGGTTGAGTTTTTGGTTGAAGAATGCTTGGTTCGAACTTGGGAGACAAATCTGGAAATTCTAGATTTTGCTTCCTCGCTCGAGCGAAGGATTCCTCGCTCGAGCGAACCCTTTGATTTTGGGAGCTCGCTCGAGCGAGCATCAAGCGACCATCGCGTAGATTTCAAAGAACCAAGATCTTTTATCGCTTAATCGCTTCGGCGAAGCCTTTGATTTTGGTGAGCTCGCTCGAGCGAGTATCTTAATCGTCGCGAAGAATTTCAACATCCAAAGATTTTTTCTTGTTTCATCGCACCGCCGAAGCGAGGAGGCTCGCCGGCGAACCCTTTGATTTTGGGAGCTCGCTCGAGCGAAGGAAGGCTCGCTCGAGCGAGACCCCTGTTTTCAGCAACTTTTGAGAAATGTTTTCTAAGGCATTCTTGCACCCACATTCCATCCTAGGCATTCCTAGGCCGTGATTAAGACTCCATACCAAGGGTAGGGGGTTAGATATACACTTAGAATCATGGACGTGAGTTTTGTACAATTGAAGTGCGTGTTTCAAAGTATGTATCCGTGATGTGTATTGTAGGTCACGTGCCGCAGTCGGTTGGACCTCTTTGATTTTGTTTATCTGTATCAACGCCTACTGTGAGTAATAACTTAGTAAAGTTATGTTCAATTGTATCTACTTTCCGTGTGATAAAACAAGATCTGTTTTCTGAAATGATATTTCTGTATGAATGAATGGTTGTCCAATGTTTTCTGAAATGTATTCGTGATATTCTTAGCCTCAAATATGTTCTGTTTCGTCCCTTATGGGCCAACTGTACGTCTCATGAGCGTTCTGTTTATGGATCCTTACGTCCCTTTATGGGCCAACTGTATGTCTCATGAGCCAACTGTTTATTTCGTCCCTTATGGGCCAACTGTACCGTCTCCGTGCACGTGAGTCAACTGTTTGCCTTTAAGGCCGTCCCTTCTTGGGTCAACTGTATCTGTGAGGGCTATTGAATGTTTCACGCATAGTTACGCAAGGCTTCTGATTTCTGTAAATGATCTATACAAGTATGGCTTGGTTGTGAACTGAATTTGAATTCTGAATCTGTATGGACACATTCATTTCAACCCCTTTACTCTGTTTATTATTCACTGGGCTTTCGCTCACTGTTTATTATATATGTGTAGGTGAGCCGGCACCGGACCCTGGCCAGAGTTGATGGCCCTCTGTTCTGTTTTTGTGTTGGTCAAGCCACCTGTCGCGCCTCCCGAGGAGGTTCCGTTGAAAGACTGTTGTTTGGGCAGTTTTGCACATCATGCTAGTTAATGGTTATGTTTTGTAATGTCGGATCCTGGGGCATACTTATGTAAATATCTTGTAAATATTGGTGTACGTTGACTAGCATGTTATGTATATAAATAAGTTTTAAATTTTCTGTCTCATGTACGTCATCACAGCTCATTGGACCTTGTTTACTTTCTGTATTTGCTTCCGCAGCCCCTTATTATTTGTTAATCTGTTTGGAGGCCGTAGGTAATCCAAAGATTACTGGCCGGTTACGTCGCCAAACCTACAGGGGCGGGTTTGGGTCGTGACACTCTTCCTCCTCTGATGATGAGTCTGATGATGAATATATTGTCACACTTTTAGGAGCTTATGAGCAGAATAATAGTAGTATGCTTCAGATTCTTCAGTCAAATGATAGCTGAAAGAAGATAGGTGGTTCTGTGGTAGGTCATAGATATATATACAGAAATAGAAGGCAAGGTCATGACAGATTATTTTGCTACAAATCCCGTGTATTCACCTACAATATTTCGTAGACGTTTTCGAATGGGTCGTCCTTTGTATCTACGCATTTTGAATGCAATCCAAGCGCACAATTCATATTTTGTTCAAAAACAAGATGTAGCTTATGTACTTGGATTATCTCTCCTACAAAAAATGACTGCAGCGATGAGAATATTAGCATATGGTGTCGCAGCAGACGCAGTTGATGATTACATTCGTATTGGGAAAAGTACTGCAATTCAAAGTTTGCAACAATTTTGTAATTCAGTGATTGAAATATTCGGACAATAATATCTGAGATCCCCAACGCCAACTGACATTGACAGAATACTTGCTATTGGGGAGGTTCGGGGGTTTCCTGGCATGTTGGGAAGTTTAGATTGTATGCATTGGGAGTGAAAAAATTGTCCAAAGGCATGGCAAGGTCAATATGTAGGTCATCAAAAAAAGCCAACCATTATTCTTGAAGCAGTAGCATCTTATGACTTATGGATTTGGCATGCATTTTTTGGAATGCCTGGCTCACACAATGACTTGAATGTGTTGGACCGATCACCTTTATTTTTTGATCTTGCGCAAGGTAAAGCTCCCTCTATCCATTTCACAATTAATGGACATAGTTACGATATGGGTTATTACCTTGCTGATGGTATATACCCTCAATGGGCAACATTGGTTCAAACAATTTCTTCTCCCCAAGGAGCAAAGAGACAACATTTTGCAATGATGCAAGAGGTTGCCAGGAAAGATGTGGAGCGGGCATTCGGAGTCCTTCAATCTCGTTTCGCAATTATACGTGGTCTTGTACGTTATTGGGATTCGAAAATGCCTGGCAACATAATGAAGACTTGCATCATATTACATAATATGATTGTCGAAGATGAGAGGGAGGAGCACCTTGATTTCAATTATGATATTGCATCAACCAACACACCAAAGGTAACTTCTCTACTCCTACCAATGACTTCCAGTCATTTCTGTCTCGTCATTTAGGTATTAGAGATAAGGATGCGTATCATGCCCTCCGTAATGATTTAGTAGAACATATGTGATATCTTCGTGGTGAGCACTGAAATAACCACATCAATACATGTAATTTTGGTTTACATTTTTGGAATGGAAGGTTCTATTTTTTGTAATCTTTATTTTGATGCAGTATATGAACTAAGTACATCACAAGTTATGTGATGCTGTCCTGTTCGTTTGAGATTTGTTTGTTGGATAAATAAGTCTAATTTAACCACATTGTAAGACTTCTTAAGACTCACTAAGTTTGTATGGGATTGATTCTGCTGCAGTGATGTTTTCATAATTGATGTGTCATCTTTTGTACTATCCTACAATCTTTTTTTATTGAGCAAAAAAATAATAAATAAATAAAAACTTATTACGCAACTTGATATGATTATATGTACTTAAAAAAAATGAAACAACTCGAATTTGACTTGTGTCGAACTTGTTAAAAGTAGTTCATTGAAAATTGACTCATTAGATAAATAAGTAAAATTTAAACACATTATAAAACTTGTTAAGCAATCAAGTCTAAACTCGCTTAAAAAAAAATAAATGTAAACAATCTACTACTAAGTTCAATTGCTCTCATTTGGAGTAAACTCACTTATTTTTAGTTTATTTTCTCTACCTTACCTTACATCACTTTCTTTGGCTTTCTGTTGTGTTTGTGTTGCCTTCAACTAGAACCATAGCAAGATGCATGATTGCGCAATGAAAGTTTATAATTGAATTGTACTCATTTGTTCTTGATATGATTGATCTTAGTTTAGATTATTTATGCCACGCAAGTTTTGATATATATGGAACTTGTATTATTTGGATGCAAATGCATTGCAAGTGGAAGCTTTTGTCCGCCTTTTGATATTCTTCTTCTTCCTTTTATTTATTTATTTATTTTTTAATGCAGGAACTGCTGTACCTATGTGGATTTGTTATTGATAACAATCCCGATGACTATGTCATGGTAATTTATTTGTTTCAAAATTTTAGCATGTCTACTTTTCATTCATGTTATCTTTCCCATTATGCTATTTTAATATCAGGCCTATGTTACATGGACCTGGGTGTGGGATGTGGGTTTGTGTCTTAAGTGTCTAATTCATCTAATCCCATGTCCAAGGACACGGGGCCACAACAAAATAAAACAGCCTTTTTGTTGACTTATAATTAGTTGATTTAAATCTTATTGAAATAAATGAACTGTACAGGTTCATTATCCTTTAGAGGCTATTCATACTATTTTGATCAATTTTTATGGTGAAATCTATCCATCTCCTCTCAACATCACCTTTTTAATGAAGGGCCTTTGTGTAGTATTTTTATTTATAGACACCACCTACCAAGCTATTGAATGCATGCCATCTACCATGCCTCATTTTTCATACGGCATATGGTTGTTGAAAAGGTAATAGCCTCACCACCTACCTGAAGAATGGAGGGTCTATATCAGCTCAAAAAAACTTAGCCAAACCTGCCATCAAAATATGAACTTCCTTCAATGAAAACTCTTGCTTCTCTTTCCACAGATTGGCTCTAACACCATACTCATTGTATTCCTCCATCCACTATCTTCAAATTCGTGTTTTGAATCCAAAATAAAATCCCAAACTCTACATATTCAGTGTACTTGAAGTGTGATTCCTCAGCCTCACCAAGGGAAACACCTCAATCAGTAAAGGCAGTACCAGAAGAAGAAGGCAGGGCAGCATCCAACACAGAGGTATAGGCACGGGGCGACCGATTGGTCAACCGGCCCTCTTTAATAAATTTTTTTTTTCTCTCATTCTTTCATTCTGTGCATTCTGTGCTCTAGATTTCAATTCATTTAATTGCACCACATGCGATCTGTGTCAAATATTGCTCAGAGATTGGTTCATGATATGCTTGCTATTTTAGAAGTAATTCTAGAATTGGTTACACATACAGATTCTGCAATAAAAAATTAGTTCTACATCTTAGAAGCAATGTATGTAGAACCCAAAAAATAAATAAATAAAGGCTGAAATAATATTACTCTTTCACAAAAACTACAATCACTAATGCTATGTTTGGCTCATACATTTAATGAGAGAAAGAAAGGGAAAAGGAAAGATAGTAATAATAACCTGTATCTATTCATTTTATTAAGAAATGCCTTTTAATTTTATTTTGCAGTTTCATTTGCCAAAAGATCAAAATATGCCTCATCATAAGCTATTACACAATCAGCAATGTTCAAATGGAAATCTTGATTAATAAGAATATTCTCAAGTCATGCCGCTTCATACGAATTCATGTTAAATCAAGTCAGTTCTCTGACTACAAAACAGTGCTAGTTCTGCTAATCCAAACAATTAATTTCTATATTATTCCCGGGGAAAGGAAGTAAAATTGAGCTATATCTTTATAAACTATAGCAACAGTTCTCCATTATCTTCCATGTTAGATTTTTAAACTTCACGGAATGCTAACAGATTTCCCTAGATGTTAATTAGAACAAAAATTACTTGTTTTGGGGGAACCTTATGCATTTTTGTAAGGAAAAAAGACAATATACAAATCAGAATCATTTAGTTCATGAAGCCAAGATCATTTCATCAAATCTACTATCATGCGTTGTTGTATTCTTCAACTTCTCTTTTGCGGCCTTAGTACCAATTGGTCGTGTTGATGTATTACATGGTTGGTCGTGCACCGCATTGACGGGGTTGGATTGAGAAGCCTCATATTCACTTGGTAGATTCAAACATGGATCAGTATGTTGCGTGGGTTTTTTGGATCGAAATTCATCCCATTTACAACTCTGGCGCAGAATCTGCCAACATGTATCAAATGTAAAGTGTTTTTTCTGTATTACATGATACATCCGTTTTGTTTCAATGACCTGAAAAAAAAAAGTTACAAAAATTTCAATAACAAGTATAGATTTAAAAATTAAATTTGATATTTAATAACACAAATAAAATTTACCATATCTGCCTCGGTTATTCCACTTTGTTGCCTCAGTTGAATTTGTTCAAGAAAACCACAAAATTTATTAATTGCCTTCTGTATGGCTGACCAACGGTGAGTCAAAGAAATACGATTTCGATTGGATTCACCACTCAATTGTGAATTAAAATTAACAAGTACTCGTTCCTAAAATATAGCCATACTCTGACTATTACCAGTAATAGGATCTTGAGAGACTGCTAACCAAGATCTACATAAAGTTTCATCTTCTATAATTGTGAAGGCTTTACCACGAGAAACACGAGAAGGTTCTGAAATGAAATTATTAGCACTGTTCTGCGTGTTCTGTTCTCGTGAAGATTCTGACATAAAATTACTATGACTGTTGTGCTCAAACATTTGTGATTCCTCAAACATTTCAAAATCTTCCATAGCATAAAAAAATACAATATACTTACTGAAAAAGATTGTAATGATATGAAGCTCAAACTCTGAAGGTCAAACTCAACAGCTCAAACTCAGAAACAGATAGTATGAACTAAAATTTGAAGGAAAATATATATCTAATCACTGAAAAGAAAAAAATATTCACAACCTTCAATGAATACGATTGTGAAACTGAAACACTATCTTATCTTGATATAGAAATCAGACCTGATTTTTATAGAGTACATCATGAATAGTAAATTTTTAAAATACTCTTTTCAAAATACTCTGCCAATCTAACGGTAAATTATTATAACGGCTAATTATAAAATATACATATCAAATATATTGAAAATGTAAATTCATGACCCATCAAATTATAAAATATACATATCAAATATATTGAAAATGTAAATTCATGACCAATCAAAATACTCTGCCAAGTGTTCTTGCAAACAACTAAATCCAAGCCGTGCACTGTTTTGGAGTTGCCCAACCTGGTCGACCGGGTGGTCAACCGACCGGTCAATCGGGTGGTTGACCGGTTGCCTCCAATGGTTCAGCTGCAGGGTTCTGAGGGTTCAAACGGGTTAGGGGCTGAAATGGTACACCGGGCGACCGGTTGGTCAACCGGGTGGGCAACCGGTTGGTCGACCCGGGTCCCCCTCCAACGGTCCGCAACAGTGTTTTGGTGAATTCATTTCTTCGTCCTCCATCTGATGAAAATTTTGGTGAAATCTCATTTTGGTGTCAGGTTTGATGAACGGTTGGAGCCATGAATAGTGCCATTTTCATCAAAATTCAAATTTGATATCAGATTTGCTACACCGTTGGAGATGGTCTAAGAGAATTAACTTAGGTGAATTTTGGATGAGATTAGAAAAATAGTGAGTCGATTGAATCTATTTTATATAAAAAAAATTTACCTTTTTATCTTTTTTTTTAATATTTTTTTTATCAAGTGCATCTATTTGTTTTAATATTTGTTTTAGTTTTTTTTTTAAATATAGAAATAAATTATTTATTTATTTTATATAAAAATAATTTAATATCCTATTATTAATCATCTTTCACATTATCATCAAAATAAAGACACTTTAACTTAATCTTCTCACTAATAATCTCTATATTAAGGTGTCGTTTGACAATGACTTTTTTAGTTGACTTTTTGATTTTTTTGACTTTTTTAGCCTAGGACTTTTTTGTTCGTTTGATATTCTTGTTAGGCTTTTTTGATTTTTTTGTATTTTAAGTGATGTGTGAATGAGCAAAATGACTAAATTGCCCTCATGTGGACAAAATCCAACTATACCTCCAAATTTTACACATTGGCTTCGTTTGGGAAGTGGCTATTTTAGAGGCTTTTTAACTATTTGGCTATTTTAGTAAGCTATTTTAGTTTTTGTGTTTGGGAAGATGGGATAAATTTTTATTTGAGTTGTTGTATTGAAAAATGTGTTGAAATGATGTTTAAAGTTAAAATAACAAATTTGTCCCTAACTTTTTATTTTTCAAAATTAACTAAAAGGGCAAACTTGTAATTTAACAGCTATCGGATGAATTTTCGTGGCACAGTACCTAGCTGTCCGTAGCTGTGGAATAGCTGTGGGTGTAGGTTGCTGCTTGTCCTCTAACTTTTTTTTTAAAAAAATAAAAAAGGGTTGCTACAATAGGCTTTTTGGCTTATTTTCATTTTGAGGCTATAATAGCCCCAATCTATTCTTTCCAAACAGCGCCATTGTGACCCCAAATTTTTTTTTAATTTTTTGGGTGACCCAATAAATTAAATTTTTTTTTTTTACTTTCCCTTGTTCCACAAATTTTTTCAATTTCTTCATGCTACTGAGGTTTGGTAGTCTTGTGCTCCCCATGATGGCCAAGTAACCAAACAAACCAATTACTCCCTTCACCCAATAGATGTAAACAAGCCAAATTATATGTTGCAACATTTGTTAAAACGGCTATACACTCTCATTTCCACCACCAAGCCATTGTGCCAAACAAAAAAAAAAAATTTAAAAATAAAATAATATAAATACATTAATCAAATAACATTGTCAAGTCCATAATAAAGGTATGTCCAAACAATACATTAATAAAATAAAATAGGAAACTCCATAATAACAAACATTCGTTGGTAATTTGATCTCTGAAAATAACCAACTTCTTCGGAGGACCATAACGGCAACGTACAAACCTAATTACATAATGTACATACACACAATACCATAAATACTAAACGTGATCCTACAATTCCCTACACATACAAACAACAAGAACGGCCGAACTTGGATTACCGACTTTGTCCTATATATTTCCCAACATGCCATGATTGCGCATGTGTACCAAACGATGTCGTATGACATTTCGGACAAGTTCCATATCTGGATCATCATCCCCAATGATTACTCCATTCCCTCCAGGAGGAGCAAACACCAGAATTTCATTGATTATGTTTGTCGCATCGGCCTCTGTTACTATGGGTTGAACATTGGTTGGATTTCCTGTATTTCTCCGTATATAGTTATGCAATGCCATCGATGCACCAACTAACTACACCTGTGCACTCGCAAAATCATAACGAAGCATATTTTCCAGAAAACCCCATCGACTTTTCCACGACCCAAAGGTTCGTTCCACGACACTGCGCACTGACGAGTGTGCCTTGTTAAATAATTCTTGTGGGTTCGCTGCGTTCCGTGCACCTCGCCGAAAATCTTCTTGGTGGTAACGGTGGCCCTTGTATGGAGCGAGGTAACCCGTTCGATTAGGATAGCCCGAATCAACAATATAATATTTCCCTATCGGAAACAAACCACATATGATTATTTGAACAACTTTTGTGCATATTTGTACATAGTGAATTTTTAATTGATAATTCTACATTACCTTCCTCCGGATGTGGAAACGGCACATTTTCATTGTTTATTATTTCAGCAAAAACTCTACTGTCATGCATATTGCCTTTCCATCCAAGTGATACAAACGTAAAACACATGTCGAAATCAACAACCGCCATGATGTTTTGTGTGTGACAGTATTTGCGTCCAAAATAGGTCGCTGCCTCAGGCCCCGTTACTTTTGCAACAACATATGTGCCATCGATCGCACCAATGCAATCCTAAAAGCACAAAAGTTTAGCAAAATTTAAAACATGTAATATGGCCCAAAACTTGGAACATTTTCGTCATTACATGTTTTACCTTGAATGGTAGGTATTTCATTTTTGACCACAAGTGAGGATGTCGTACATCTTGATTTTTTGTTGGCCTACAATGCACAACCGTGAACTTCTACATCGCCTCCAAAACATTATGCACGTGGTGTGATACGGTTTCACCCGAATGTTGAAAGCGTTCTTGGATGGCTCTATTCTTAAACCCTCTTAACACATGTATGAACATTACTACGCTTTCTTCCACGGCTAATCCATGGCAACGTTGGTTAACACATAAACCAAAATCTCTAACTAACGTGTCACACAACAAGGAAAATACATGTTTTGGCATACAAACATCTTCTTTGAAACGACCAACATGTCTGTCATATAATTCACATATCTATGCACCTCCAGTCAATATTGACGTTCGATATGGTGTTTTTGACATATAGTTTGCGTAATATTGTTGTACGTACCGACATGCTTGCACGTACGTCCAGTTATTTTGTTCTTGTATCTGAATTGCCATTTGGTTAATTTGTTCGACGAAGTCAGCGTTTCTGCTACCTTCCCCGTTAGATATGGCCACCACTTCGATGAGGCCTACAACACATATGTCCAACATTAACTAACATGACATATATACATGACCAACTGACCATGTGTAAGAGTATTGAAAAAGCAAACAAGCAACTACTGAACATGCATAACTTAACCATTCCATCGAAACCAACAAAGCAAAACGAAAAACATAATAAACACAACATAACCTGGTCATATTGTTCCACCAAACACATAAACATCCAACTTAAGCAACCAAAACAAACCCAAATCAAAAAGTGTCCAAAAAAATAATGAAAATAACATAGAGAGTCATAAATATCTGACACTGTAACAAG
This sequence comes from Camellia lanceoleosa, assembly GCA_025200525.1. Lineage (NCBI taxonomy): Eukaryota > Viridiplantae > Streptophyta > Magnoliopsida > Ericales > Theaceae > Camellia > Camellia lanceoleosa. The sequence continues at coordinate 24,876,120 of CM045763.1, forward strand.
TTCGCCTTAAAACGTTAGATATGGCCCCTATCCCAGAATCCATCAAACTCGTCGTGCACCAAAAAGGTTCGCAAATGGAGCTGCAGTGCTGCTTTGTAGTTGTTCTGTGTAAGCCACTCGATAATATGGTCATCATCGGGCTGGCACATCATAACCTCTCGATAATCAGCGTTGTCCATAAGAGATGATGCAAAGTGGAACAACGGTGTACCGACCAAGGCAGGAATGGATTTCAACCTTTCCATGCACTCTGAAATTGTGTACAAGGACTCATTCCCAGTTAAGTGCCTCACAGTAACTTCTTGATTTTTAGTACGGACAACATTGCTCAGATTGTTAACGCTGTCAGCTATGGCAGATACTCCACTAGTCGGCTTCCTCGACTTTCTTGAACTTGCGGGAGTATTCTTTTTCTTTTTTGCGCTGGGGTTAACCGCAGGTTCAACACCTTCCATTGACAACTTAGCATCCACGTCAATACCAACAGAAGGGATTGGATTTGCGAAAAGCCGCATACTAAGGCTTTGAACCGAATTAGAAGATCCCTTGGTATCTTCGATAGTCCTTTCCCTCGGTGTCCAATGATGTCTGCCTGTTGCAGCAGCGCCTGTGAAGACTCCATCAACTCCCAATGCTCCAAAGTCTTAGTCCTAAACATTGCAGCAAAGGAAACACAAACCATTAGTGACAATATGTTACAAAAAAAAATTAAAGCAATGTACGAAGGTAACAAAATAGTATAAATAATTTACCAGTTCCATACGATCCCACCATTCATCGGAAGCCTGAAACATGCCTGTTTCAACGTCAAAGCCAATTCCAGTTACGCCTTTCGTAAGGTCCATCAACTTTATCCAAGCAGTCCATTCTCGTTTCAAGCATGCATACTTGTTCTTCAACTGCTTCACATCATGTTTTCGACCTATTTTTTTTTTTTCAAACTTCTTGGCCAAAGACTTATACCCAGCATTGCTCAAAACCATGAATGGTCGGTTGCCCTCAACAATCTCATCGGCAATAAGTTGTAGGAAAAGCTGTGTGGATTCATAATCCCACACAACTTTGTGAACATTTTGGCTGTCGACAAGAACATTAGCTCGGGCACTGCCAATCCCTTTATTTTTGGCAGCGGTACGCGGTGAAGTTCGTGTGGAATCCATACAGACAATGCAATTGATAAATTAAAGCATAAGTACCTTATAAATGTATGCGTATCACTCACCCAAACGAATTGGCGCAAAAAATTATAAACGTAACCGGTTTCACATTTATTTACACATAAAATAAAGATGAACTACCAATAAATATTCATTGTTGGTCGAAACCACCATTCCATTACACGTCATTGACAATGACTTGTACGTATCATGTCCACAACAAACATAAGTCATTACAATATTAGCTTTGTTAGGGTGTTACAAGACACTTTTCACATTATCACATACGCAGAAATAAGATTACAACAATAATGCACAGCAAAGAAACAATGGTTTTCAAGATACGCAGCGTTTGTTGCATGTGAATGACATCATCCCACAACTACATGACAATGTCGTGCGTGCGCGGAGTCAGACTCTGTGTTCAGTCGCCTAGGTTCGTCGTACCAACCAATCCAACTTAAACATGGCTGACGAAATATACGTACAAAGCTATTAGTAAACTGGTTTAAAAGAAATGACAATATGTTACAAAATAATTGGGTGTACTTACCACAAGATTCAGAGACGCATAGTAAGCCCATCCTGGATTTTTGTGAGATCTAGAAATCTTGACAACACATTGACCGTAGCCATAGGCACACGTACGACGTGGCCATGGAGTAAATGTGCCACTTGACATGAATGAAGCCATGCTTTGTTTTGTAACATAGATGAATAATAGACAAATATAAGGCGTGGAAAAAGCTGTTTCGTACATTTTCGTCAATAAGTTGTGTGCTTGTCGTATATGATATGTGTGGTAATGACATGGTTATGACCTATAGGATTTGTTAGCATACACCCTGCTACACTTAACTACATAAGTGGATTACCAATATTGTTTATCGCATAAATACAATAACACGCATACACCTATAGGATTGCATACACATAAGCAACATTCTCCAATGGACCCAATCCAAGAGAATTGAAAAAGAACGCTGACTGTTGTCCGCAAAATCAGTTAGGATAGTGTTACTAATCCAACATCATTGAAACGACTTAAATTAACACAGTATAATTACAAAAAAGAAACCATCATTAGCAGCTAGGGCATATGTTCAGTTAGTTAGTTGGCCATTTAATTATGATTATATTGAAGACCAGGCAGAAACATATATAGAAAGTAACAGAGAGTTCACATGAAGGCACAACTATTGGGTGGTGACAGAGAATAGGCCAACAAATAGTCAGACATCATAAAAAAAACCAAGAATTGGTAACAGATTTGAAAGACAAAATAGAAAAAAAAAATAATAATAAAATTAACAAGTTCAAATGCTGTGCTCTATTTTGTCTGTATTTCAGAAAATGCTTCTTCAACCAAAATCTGGATACAACCAACTACTGGACAATAGGTCCACTGAAGTAAGAAAAAAAAGAGTAAAACTTTCCTAACAGATGTTGAATACAAAATAGTTCACATTCGTAATTTGCAAAATGGTAACAGATGTAAGAAATTAATAGATAAATTGAATTGCCTTGTAACAAAAAATTTTGCTCTGTTTAAACAAACCAAATTAACAGATAACAAGGTAATTTGCTCTGTCTACTCCAGCAACTGGCATACAACCATTTGTAGTTTGAGCTAAAAAAGAATTGTGTTCAACAAGTAACAACAAACACGAATAAAAAAAAAATTTAAAATAAAAAAATAAAAAAGAAAGAAGGACAAAAAAAAAAAAAACCCAGTTCGACGTCCCCAGTTAGAAAAAAGAAAAAAATTCCTCCAAATTCCACAAGAACACTGAACAATAGTTCAGCAAAAAAATTAAGGAAAATTGCAGAAGAAAAAACAGAATACAAAATTTAAAAAAAAAATAAAAAATAAAAAAACCTAACGAACAGTACCATCCAACATTGCTTCGTTTCATCCACAACAGATTAGAATCAACAATACCATCTTCGGTTTTAAACCACCATTGACACCAAAATACATGTTTTACCAGTGATCCAACTTCAGAACGACAGATGTAACGACGGCACAATGTTACGAAAACCCCAAAATAGAGCGACTTATGCGTACCAGAGATGCAACGACGGCACAATGTTACGCGTGAAGGATGATGGTCGCTGGCTTGTAGGCACAGGATCGATCGGTCGGCGTTCTTTGTGTCGCCGTCTCCCTCTCTCTGGTTCTTTGTCGTTGTTTCCTTGAAGTGTGTTTCATCAGGAAACCCTTTCAGAAAATATATGTAAAGCAAAATCCAATTGACCAGGGGTATTTTCGTCATTGTCTGTTTTACACGTGCTTCCTTCCACATGCGTAGTCTTTCGTTTGTCTGCTTGTGATTTTCAAACCAATTTTTGTCATGTTGTGCTTATTTAGTTTGAAAACGATTGCCAAATCACAACTAATTATTTCTTCACTAACTATCTTTTCATTAATAATTTTATCCAACTTAATCCACCAAATGTTGCCACATTTACGGATTGAATTGCCATGGGTCAACAAATGACATGATTTGTTGTACAAGTATCATGCATCGATATCATACAAAAGGTGAAGTGTACAAGAAAGAATAAATAGTATGCTTTGGAAAAAAATCTAATATAATTATATTATATTTTTTTAACGTTTTAATTCGTAAAACATCTATCTTGATTTTTAGCAGTAATTTATTAGTCATATTAATGAAATGAATAATATTATCATATTTTTATATTAAAATTTATATTTTATTTTGTTTATCTTTATAATTTTACACTATCTGTATTAGTTTTGATTTATTTAACTATATTAAAAACGGAGTTAATATAATTATGCTAAAATTATAAAACTTGTTGTATTTTTTTCAAGTTCCAAAAGAGATTAATATAATTTAGAATAAATTGCATTTTAGTTGGATTGTGAGAAAATAATTTCATTTCATGTAGTGTAAGATATTGTTTCGCAAGTGCTAAAATATCACATCTTAGCCTCATAATCATCTTATTTGGATTCCATCACTTTTTATTTTAGTTATATCACCTCTCTACCACATTATTTTAATTCTAACCCACATTTCATATTTTTTCGTAAAAAATAAAAAAAATATACTAATCTAGTAATTTTCAAATAACCTCTAAGTCTCTTGTGTGTATGGTACAAATATTTTCTATGTTTGGTATAAGTTTTTCTTGTGTGTCAAACTTACAAATAATTTTTTTACCTATAATGTAATTATTTTAAAATCGTTCTATTTATTTATAATTTTTGCAATAATTTACCTAAATAAAAATAATAAAAAAAAAGGGGAAAGAAAGACAAGCACAAATCCAAACGTCTCAAAGAAAGTTGTAAAGCTTATCATAACAAACCATGTGGCACCAACCTGGCCGGTCCTACACATCCCTTGTTCTGCCACCCAATCAACGGTCCTATATAGTTTCTCTATCCCGCCGTCCCGGCAATGCAAGCAAGGCTAATATGGAGAAATTAATCACAAAATTATTCAATCTTCACAGATAATTATGAGATTTATAAAAATGTAAAATAAATTTTATTTGAAAGGATTGTGATTGATTCTCTGATCAAATTTTATATTTGTAAACTTCTTATAAAGATAATTATATGAAAATCTCCATTAAGTAGAAGATAGTTGGTCTAATAATCTATACAGTCTTTATTTGTGAAGTGGATTGGTTTTTTTAACTTTTTTGACTATTTTAATCTGGGATTAAAAAGTCTTGTTTGGGAAGAACTTTTTTATTGTGAGAGAAAGAATGTAATGATTATAAGTTGAATATGATGTTTTGTCTTATTGAGTTAAAAGCCTATTTTTTTTTTTGTGATTAAAATAGTTAAAAAAAACCTTAACTTTTGCTTCCCAAACAAAGTCTATTTTTTAGATTGTGAAAAGATCAGAGATACACTGTTTGAGTTGATAGAACGATTGCGACATTTTTGTTATAATCTAACTTATTAACACACTAATATTCTATCGTTTGGCCAAAAAAAAAAACCAAAAAAAACCAATCACTTATTATTATTTATCCATTCTGCCAATAAACTCTTCCATATTAATAGCTTACTTATAAAGATATATAATTTTCACTCCTTTCACAAATAAGATATTTGTACAAACTTTTTGAGGACAAATATATCAATAAATAAATGAGGGGCTCATGATTTGATTCTACAATATAAAGTTTAAATGCACACTATGAATCAAAATATATGTTAAATTTTTGGGAACTTTTCTGTTACCTAGACTTTTACTATATTTTTTCTTACAGTAATCTATGTTAGGAAAATTAGAAGAGAAAAAAAATTACATAAGTTATTATAAATATTTCAATTACGTATTTGTTTAAAATGAAATCCATTGATATGTTTGTTTATATTTTAAAGAATATTTGACTATGACCTTATAAATAATTATGTTTTGTAAATACGACTACGGGAGTCTCACGCCTTGAAAGACTTAAACAACCATTGGCTTCTGTTTGACCACTTTGTGGCTCTCTATTGTCATGGATCTATTAACCTCTGTTCTGTGCGGAGCTAAGTGTCACATTGTTGTGGGAGCCATCTCTAGAGTTCGTACGAGCCACCTCTTTAATTCGTACTTGTATTCTGATTGTCACTCCTTTGACCTCTGTTCTGTTCTGTTCTGTATCGTGATTATGGTTATTTATAAATCTCAGTTTTGCTACTTAAATGATTATTTGTTGAGACTAAGTTATCTTAAATATTTTAGTTACATAACTATCCATGATTATTTTGTGTCCCTTATACTCTTGGCATAATGTTTCTTACTCTGCCATGTGTTTATAGTTGTTTACAAATTTTCAGGAAACAATGTAATTTAAAAATAGTTTTTGGAAAATTTTAGACGCGGGACTGCGGAATAGATATACACAACACTTTTATGATATTTTTTATATGTAAATATCGACTTTTTTGGTTAATAAATTTTGTAATAAAAATAGAAGCTCCAATAATTATTTTGGTACCCTCACTTAAATATTTTTTCTGCTCGCGTTTATTAATTTGTTCAAGAATTGGCCAGAAATAATTTCAGTTACTGGCCATCACGATACTTAATTCTTGGGTACAGGGAGCAGGCCGTGATAAGAATAATAAAATAAAAGAGTTAAAAACATATTAAAAAAATTATCATATAAATTTTTAAAGGTTTGAATAAAAATACTTTTAGGCCATTTTTTTTAACCGGCGTGGATGGTCGAACCAGATTGATATGGCTGTGTGTCTCACCCATAGCTTGTTTGGTATTAATTTGGAAGAGGAGATTGCTAGTATGGAGGGTTTAGTAATCTCCCTCAGTAAGAGAATTAACTTAGATGAATTTTGGATGAGTTTAGAAAAATAGTAAGTGGATTGAGTCTATTTTATATAAAAATTTTTACCTTTTTACCTTTTTTTAAATATTTTTTTTATCAAGTGCACCTATTTGTTTTAGATTTTTTAAATATGGAAATAAAATTATTTATTTATTTTATATAAAAATAATTTTATAATTCTATTATTAATCATCTTTCACATTATCATCAAAATAAAGACATTTATGGTTGTTTTGGAATGTTCTAAAAAAATGTATTTTTTGACTTATTGATTTATATGGGTTGGATTTGGGTTAGATTTGATGTAATGTGTTAGAGAGGTGATGTGATTTAAATAAAATGATGTGACTTAAATAGAATAGTGACTTTTTAACTTTTTATATTATTTAATAGATGCCAAACTTAATCTTAATTTTCTCACTAATAATCTCTATATTAATAATGTCTTCACTAATTATCTTTTCATTAATAATTTTATCCAACTTAATCCGCGAAATGTGGCCACGTTTACGGATTGAATTGCCACGGGTCAACGAATGACATGATGAGTTGTACAAGTATCATGCATTGATATCATACGAAAGGTGAAGTATACAAGAAAGAATAAATAGTATGCTTTGGAAAAAAATTTAATAAACTTTTATAAATTTAGGGGTTGTTTAACATGTTCCAAATAAGTGTATTTTTTGACTTTTTATAAAAAGATATATAAAAAAGTAGAGAGGAGATGTTGATCGATGTGACCCAAAAAAGATAAAAAATGTGGACTTATTTAGCATCCGTTTGAGAAGTGGGTTGGCTTTTTGACTTTCAACAAAACTACGTAGATCAAATTTTGTAGCTCAAAAGTGGCTCAAATGGCCAAAACGACGTCGTTTTGGCCATTTGAGTCACTTTTGAGTCACAAAATTTGAGCTACGAGGCATTTTCCTTTAACTTTTTAGCTTTTTGGCTATTTTATCCTGGGCTATTTTAGCCTGATTTGGAAAGGGCTTTTTCACTTTTTAGCTTTTTTGACCCTTTTTTTTTTTGTGAGAGAGGTTTGTAATGATTATGAGTTGGATTTAATGTTTTGTTTTTTATGACTAAAATAGCCTATTTTGTTTTTTGTGACTATTTTAGCCCCTAACCCACCCAAACTTTCTTGCCAAACACTACCTTAGTCTTCCCAAACAAGGCCTTAATATAATTATATTATATTTTTTTAACGTTTTAATTCTAATAACATCTATCTTGATTTTTAGCAGTAATTTATTAGTCATATTAATGAAATAAATAATATTATCATATTTTTATATTAAAATTTATATTTTATTTTGTTTATCTTTATAATTTTATACTATCTGTATTAATTTTGATTTATTTAATTATATTAAAAACGGAGTTAATATAATTATGCTAAAATTATAAAACTTATTGTATTTTTTTTAAGTTCCAAAAGAGATTAATATAATTTAGAATAAATTGCATTTCAGTTGGATTGTGAGAAAATAATTTAATTTTATGTAGTGTAAGATATTGTTTCGCAAGTGCTAAAATATCACATTTTATTTGCCTCACAATCATCTTATTTGGATCCCATCACTTTTTATTCTAGTCATATCACCTCTCTATCACATTATTTTAATCCCAACCCACATTTTATATTTTTTCGTAAAAAAAAAAAAAAAAAATACTAATCTAGTAATTTTCAAATAACCTCTAAGTCTCTTGTGTGTATGGTACAAATATTTTCTATGTTTGGTATAAGTTTTTCTTTTGTGTCAAACTTACAAATAATTTTTTTTACCTATAATGTAATTATTTTAAAATTGTTCTATTTATTTATAATTTTTGCAATAATTTACCTAAACAAAAATAATAAAAAAAAAAAAGGAAAGAAAGACAAGCACAAATCCAAACGTCTCAAAGACAGTTGTAAAGCTTATCATAACAAACCACGTGGCACCAACCTGGCCGGTCCTACACATCCCTTCTTCTGCCACCCAATCAACGGTCCTATATTAGTTTCTCTATCCCGCCGTCCCGGCAATGCAAGCAAGGTTAATACGGAGAAATTAATCACAAAATTATTCAATCTTCACACATAATTATGAGATTTATAAAAAGGGTTCAGCTTGTCTCAAGTTCAGATTAAGATTGGACTCGTTCAGTTCAGTTCATGGGCCCATTTTTTGGGTCTGTTTTAATAATCCGAATCATTCAATGTGTAGAAATCGTCGAGCACTAAATGTCTGTAAAAAAACACGTTGATCGGATATCAATAGTTATGTGATCAAATCAGTTTTGTATTAAAAAAAAAATAGACGGTGAAAAAATTATCGATTGATAAAAAACTGTTTTGTTCACATAGCTATCAATATCCGATTAATGTGATTTTTTACAGGCATATAATACTCGACGAGTTCTACACATTGACGGTTCGGATTATCAAAACGGGACCCGTGATGGGCCCCCACGGGCCCAACAGCACGGGACCAAAGCCATTGCCTTATAAAAATGTAAAATAAATTTTATTTGAAAAGATTGTGATTGATTCTCTGATCAAATTTTATATTTGTAAACTTCTTATAAAGATAATTATATGAAAATCTATAGTTGGTCTAATAATCTATATAGTCTTCATTTATGAAGTGGATTGACTTTTGACTTTTTTGACTATTTTAGTCTGGGACTAAAAAATCTTGTTTGGGAAGGACTTTTAATTTTATTGCGAGAGAAAGAATGTAATGATTATAGGTTGAATATGATGTTTTGTCTTATTGATTTAAAAGCCTATTTTATTTTTTGTGGTTAAAATAGTAAAAAAAATCCCAACTTTTGCTTCCCAAACGAAACTTATTTTTTAGATTGTGAAAAGATCAGAGATACAATGTTTGAGTTGATAGAACGATTTCGACATTTTTGTTATAATCTAACTTATTAACACACTAATATTCTATCCTTTGGCCAAAAAAAAAAAAAAAAACAAGAAAAACAGTAATCACTTATTATTATTTATGCATTCTGCGGATGAACTCTTCCATATTACCAGCTTACTTATAAAGATATATAATTTTCACTCCTTTCAAAAATAAGATATTTGTACAAACTTTATAATTAAGTGGACAAATATATCAATATAAATGAGGGGCTCATGATTTAATTCTACAATATAAAGTTTAAATGCACACCATGAATCAAAATATATGTTAAATTTTTGGGAACTTTTCTGTTACCTATACTTTTACTATATTTTTCTTACAGTAATCTATGTTTGGAAAATTAGAAGAGAGAGAAAAAAAAATTACTTAAGTTATTATAGAGAAGAAAAAAAAATTGTGAATTTTCTTTTTTTGGTTTGGATAAATAGAAGAGAAAAAATTGGAAAAAAAAAATATTTATCTGTTATCTTGTATGATTAAACTATATAAAAGAAAAGAAAATAAATTATTTCATATTATATTACCAAAATAACATTTTATAAGATTCAATTTTTATTTTTTCTATATCTAAAAAGACAATTTTGGTATCATAAAAAATATTGCTAAGTTTCTTTTCTTTTCTAATTTCTTTACTTTTGAAGAGATTCAAAATGAGAAGTATGATATAAATATGTTTCTGTCTATTTTAATTTGTTTTATTTTCATTACCTTTACTTATTCAAACAAGTATATAAAAAAAAAAAAAAATTCATTTCTTCTTGTTTTTCTTCGAAAGCGACCCAATCTAATTTTTTCAAATCATTCAATCCAAACTTGCGATTTACTGTGTACAAAAAATAAAAAAAAATCATTTCTTCTTTTTCTTCGAAAGTGACCCAATCTCATTTTTTCAAACCACTCAATCCGAACTTGCAGTTTACTCTATTTTTTTAGTAACAAAACACGTGTCAGCTGGTCAAGCCGAAATAAAATAAATAAAATAAGGTTAAAAACACATACTTATGGACCATTGAATTAAACAATTTCAAAGAGTTCAAATACAGAGAATCATTATCTGTATATGTATTTAAACCCTTAAACCCATTCAAAAATTGAATTTTCCACTCTTCCTCTATTCTGCCCCTTGTCATCTATCACAACTAACCCAACCAAGCTCACAAATTAGAGTAAATTATAAACATACCCCTGAAGTTTATTTAAATTATAAATTATTCTATGTAATTTTAAAAATTACATTATGTCTCTTAATATTATTAATTTCATAACAAATATGCTATTTTATTAATAAATCATAAAATTAATTAACAATTTTTAATAATGTCAAAATTTAATTTTTAATTAATAATTAATATAATTTTAATATTATATAGATGACCAGTTAGAAATTTCATTTTTTTAATTAATTTGGTTAAATAAAAAATTGGGGTACTTACCAATTAGTCGTATTAACTAGACTTATTTACCTACAGGTTCTAACTAATAAATTTAACACTATAAAAATAAGAAACTGATAAATTAATCACTATAAATTTATTTATAAAAATAAAGAGACTGATAAATTTATCACTATAAATTTATTCATAAAAATAAAAGACTGATAAATTTATCTTTATCACTTAATAAATTTATCAATAGGACTTAATGGATAATAAGTCTCAAAAGTAAGACCTATTGGTAGTTTACCCTAAAAAATTTTAACTGGGAAGTATTTGTAATTTTTTAAACTATTGGAAACAATTCGTATTTTAAGTAAATCTCAGGGTGTATTTGTAATTTACCCCACAAGTTACCGTTATTAACAGAACAGACCCAGCTAGCTGTTGCTATTTCTACTCATCCTCATTCTCTCTCTCTCTCTCTCTCTCTCTCTCTCATCAAAAAATGCAGTCACAGATCCTTCCTCTGTCAAACCCATGTGGGACAATGGCAGTGGAGAAGATGTTACTGAGATCGGCGGAGGAAGATGTGTCGGTTACTCGCCTTCTGATTTCTCAACAATTTGAGGAAGAGAGGGCAATTGACGTCAAACCCATTTTTCCTAGTGCTTCAAGCTATATAAGCACTGCCACTGGTGGTTCCAAATTCTTCCAGAAACGACGGCGTCGGACAGCCGGCGAGTCTTCTCTTGCCGCCGGCGGTGGCAAGTCGTTTGGTGAGGGCATTGGGGATGCGGCGTCGGAGACCAATCTCATGACTCGACTTGGCTTCAACCTCTTGCGATATCTCGGGTAAGCATTCTCATTTCTCTCTGCGTTGTTTGATTAACAGAATTAATAGCGAAAATATTAATAATTCCATGAATTAGCATAGAATTAGTGATATAACAATTTATTTTGTCTGTTTTTTTTTTTTCATATTTGAAATTATGATCCCAGCTCATCTCAATATTAAAAATTCGCCAATTTTGTCGGGTTGAACGTCTGCCATATATGTAATCCTGTTAATATATTTGTATGATTCAAAAAAAAGAAAGAAAGATCTTCTTAATAAAATTTGCAATTGAATATGAGATTGGGAGACCATGGACTAATAATCGCAATCATATGCTATAATCCTATTAATCAAACATGTGCTCTAGGTTTTATCTATTTATTTATGCCATATTATTTTTTTTTCTGATATCTTTATAGTTTAATTAGGGGTTCTTTGCAGTTTACCTCTTCAACTATTATTAAATATTATTTTAATTTAAAAATTTACATTTAGACTCTCTATTATCAAAAACTGTACAAAGACCCACCTTAGAGGGAAAAATAAAATAATTTTTGATAGGTGAAGGTTCTAAATGTACTGTTTTAAAATGGAGGATGGTAAAGGTGATATTTAGTGATAATTGAAGGGTACAGTGTACTTAAGAGCATCTTCAACGGTGCATTACTTTTTTTACCAAATCTAAGTAAAAAATAGCTCATTTTCTCAATCTGATATGGCTTACTCCAACGGTGTGCATCAAAGGAAGGGACGGTAAGGCTAAAAAATATATTTTTTGACCTTTTTGAACTTGTTTGAACCTATCTAGTTGAACTGTTTGAACCTGTTTCCGGTCGACCGGACGTCCGGCGGGTCGACCGGTGGGCCCACTTGCAACGTTACAGCACAGTGAATTGGTGAAGGCTCACGCAGATTCTCAGTTTGGTGAAAAATTTGTTCCGTTCTCAGTTTGATATCAGTTTGGTGAAACCATTGGAGCAAAAAAAGTAACTTTTTTCATCAAATTTAAATTTGATACTGAATCTGATGCAACGTTGGAGATGGTCTAACCCCTTTGATTAAGGTATTGAAATGAAAAAGTGCAAATTACACTTTACCACCCTCAATTGTGAACAGTCGTTGTAAGGTGATAGTGAATCGGTGCTGTATGTGCTATGTAGATGTGGAGACCATTGATCACTTGTTTCTTCATTGTTTTCTTGCTTCTCGACTTTAGGGGCTGGTTTGTTCTCTTTTTGGGATTACTTGGGTGCAGCCAAAGAGGATTGTTGACATGTTGTAGAGTTGGAGGAGAGCCTGAGTTGGGAGGCATCGGAGACGGGTGTGGTTGTTGGCGCCTTTTTGCTTGATGTGGTTGGTCTGGTCGGAATGAAACAGGAGAATCTTTCAAGGTCTACAGCGTTCAGTGTCGTGGTTGGAGGATCGTTTTTTGGTTACTCTGTATAATTGGTTGGAATGTAAAGTGGATCTGGATATATTTTCTTTCTTAGATTTTTTGGATAATGTAATTGGTTAGGTGAGTTTTATTTTTGCTTTTCTTATCTTGGTTTCGTTGCATCTTCTTGATGCTTTCTCAATAAATTTATTATTTATCAAAAAAAAAAATTGTGAACAGTCGTTGTTTTCTCTGCTCAACTAAAAGTTTTTACATGTTGGTCATAAATAATTTCTTATATATATGTATATAAACCAATTCTTACATGAACATTTTGGTCGTAAAATTGGAATTTATAATTTACATTCCAATTTTTTGTCATATTTTCATAACAGAATGTTAATAGAAGGTTGATATTATAATATATCAAAAGATTAAGAAGTAAAATGTAGGAATTTTTAATTGAGGGGAAAGTGACAATGGGCACACCGTAATTTTCCCAATGTTGTCACAGTTGCATATTGACTAGTTGTTTAAGGCATAGTTTATTTATTTACTTATTTTTTGTGTGTTATATTGGCGTTTCAAATTGGATTGGGTAGTAATATGGCTTGAATATGAAAAAATTTTGACATCATATCATTAATGTGGTAGGCACAAATATCTTGTAACTTGTAAGCACAAAAGGCCAAGAATATATTGATTTTCCAGAAGCCAAGAATATGCTATTATTGACTTACAATTCCTAAATGTGTACTATCATTGGGTTTATTATCACTATTAAAATATGTTGCGGTATCAAGTAGTTGGCAGATGTATTGATTTTCCAGAGACATAAATTACAGTGCAAATATTGGCATAACTATAACAGGAGGGGAAAATGAATTTGTAGTCACAATCTGTCATGTCATGGTTTTTAAATGACAGTTGAACATATTTGGATGATTTTTTTTAGTATATGTTGCTTGTTTCAAGTTGGTGAAGCTGGAGGAAAAATAAATTCAAGAAGTTGACACTATGATAGTTGCTTGAGAATCCATACATGCTATTCTAAGTAGTTCTAGGATTTTTGGAGTGATTTTGTTAAGTTAGGGGATACAAATGAGGGACAACGAAAGATACAAAGTAGTTATATGTACATCTCTGAGCCTTGGGGGTTTCCACTTTTGTCACATTTGTGGATAGCCCAACACTTGCAACACAAATCACTTTATATCACGTGTGCATTTGGAGAAAACTAGGGCAGTGTTTGGATTATGGATTTGAGGAACGATTTGTGGAGAGAAAGGAAAAGAGAAGGGAATAGTGAAAAAGAAAAGAAAAACTTATACTTTATTCACTTTCCTCTTTACTTTTTCTTTCCCTTCTCAAATTCCTTCCGAAATCCATGATCCAAACACTGCTTAAAAGTAACATATAAATAATAGTGATTTGACCAAGAGATTATGTAACCAATAGGACATGTGAAGAGTGAAAATCCATGACTTAAAGCCTTTCAAAGAGGAGTAATAGATGTGAGAAGAACCTTGACGTATGTGCAATGCTGCATTAAGAAGATTCCACTCCTCTTTGATTACAGTTTTGCTATTTTATTTATATTTATATATATATATATATTTGGATTATAATGCTATAATACATGTGACATTTAAAATGTAGAGTAACTAAAAATGTTCTAACATGTAGACATAAATTTTTAAAAAAAAAAGAAAAGAAAAAAAGAAAAGAAAAGAAGGGAGAACAAGAAAGAAAATAAGGAAAGGGCATTGATTTAAACCCCCTTAAAACACCCACCCCCACAACCCCCTCACACACATGGAGGTTGGGGATTGGGTGAGAAGAAAAAAAAAAAAAAAAAAAAGAAGAAAAGTTGACCAATCAAAACTAAAGGGGGTGAAGGGGGTGACCCCCAAAGGGGTCTCAACCTTTAATCATAAGGAAAATAACTTGCAGGAATTTGTTTTGCATTATTGTTAGTATGATATTCTTGAATTGGAATATCACTTGTTTCCAGTATATTATCAACTTTTTTTTGTTTAGATGTCTCTGATAATTTATTTTTATTCAGGGTTGGCTACAGATGCATCACAAGATTACTTGCCATTGGCTGTTATGCTTTTCTAATTTTCCCTGGTGTTATTCAAGGTTTGCAAAGTTTTCTGATCTGTTACACAAACTCCACCGTGCTTCAACATTCTATAGCTTAATATTGTATTCTTCTACCACTAGTTTTGGCTTTTGTGAATTGTTTGTATTTATAGATGTGCTCAAGGTCATGTTTATCATATTTATTGATAGCTAAGTTCACTTGTTTGTGTAGTTGCGTTTTACTATTTCTTCTCAAGGCAAGTCCGTAGAGGTATAGTTTATGGTGATCAACCAAGAAATAGGTAAATGCTTTGTTACTTGATTCATTTCTTGTGCTTCTGGATGCAACATTGGAATCAGTTTGTGCACATTCTCTCTCATGAATCTCATGGGATGAATCACTAATCAAAATGTAATTGTGCAGGCTGGATCTGTATTTACCTAAAAATACTGATGGCCCAAAGCCAGTTGTTGCATTTGTAACAGGTGGAGCCTGGATAATTGGGTAAGCAATTGCAATGTGTTTGGATGCATGAATTGGCTGTTAAAAAGACAAAATTCAAAATGAACCTTTAATTCGAGGAGATTTGAACCCCATATGAGGAGCATATTCATTTACCAACTCGGATGAATCCTCCGCTGTTAATGCCCCCATTTTAGATTACACATAATTTTGAATGATGTTTATTTGTAATGAAATATGAAAATGTATCTCATGCATATGGAATGTGACAAAACAACATTTATAATAGGAAGTCAGCAAGCAGACTGGAATCAAAGTAAAATTTTGAAGCTTTTCCATGAAGAGATTTTACATATAATACATGGATTGAGTTGAGTCGAGAGTTAATGGAAAGAAAGAAAGATAGGTTTACCAGCTGGTTGGAGAGTTTTTGAATTAAGTCAATGCCTCTTGTATGCATGCTTATTTGTTCTCAACAAGTTCTGAAGCCTTTTGCTGATGCAGTTATAAAGCATGGGGTTGTCTTTTAGGGAAACAGTTATCAGAAAGAGACATTATAGTGGCCTGCATAGATTACAGGTGATATGATTTTACTTCAAGCATAAATTATTGTGTTCATAGTACATACTATCATTTTCAATTCTCCATTTGGATGAAGCTCTCTGATGGGCACATTAGGATTCTTTTATGATATGACCTTGTACTGTATGTACCCATCAAAGAAGTTTTTGTGTTCAAAGCACTGCTAATATTGCAAAGGGAAGCCCACATTTTTTTTTAATGATTACTGGGATATGTGGGTGTTTCCTTAGAATTGAACTTCATTTGAATATACATGGAATTTCAAATAAGTCTATTCGTGTCTTATAGCATTATTTTCTTTTCTTTTCAATTTATTGATACAACACTTATTTAGAGTAATGGATTCTTGAGATTCCAAAGTAACATATTGACATTTGTATTTAATGGCAATTGCAAATAGTGGGATTATTACATCTTCAACATGTGAAACACACTAAGTTAACAATACGTAACCTTCATCACCCTTTCGTTACATAATGATGGGCTCAGGACATCTCTGCCCTCCAAAAACTGTGTAACACAAGTTAAAACGATTTAATTTTTTTTCTTTCTTTTCTTTTCATCAGAAGCCACTTGTAGCTGATTTCAATAATTTTCTACCGTAATCACATTTCGTCACAGTTAATAGTTTACACAGCTAAATAACCAGCTTTGGCTCATAGAACTGTTGTGCTATTGTTTTCTGTCCTAGATGTGAATTAAATAAATCTTCATAGTCCAAATAAATTTCATGGGTAGATTTCTGTTGTTGATTTACCCATTTCATAATGATTTCATGGATGTCATCCCTATGCATGTTTTCATTCAGCATTGCTTCTCTAGTTACGTGGTATTCCTGTAAATGAGCATTTTACACATGCAAAAGTACATAAAACTTAATTACCTGTAACACTCTTCTGGCAGAAATTTCCCCCAGGGGACTATGAGTGATATGATAAAGGACTCTTCTGAAGGTATCTCATTTGTGTGCAATCATATTGCTGAATATGGAGGTGATCCCAACAGGTAGTAACTTCATAAACTTCTTCGTCATCTTATTTTAATACCCCAATGAAATCATATTGAGAATTCATTTTTGCTAAGCATGCCATATTTTTAATTTTTTATTATTATTATGGTTTCTGTAGGATTTATTTAATGGGACAGTCAGCTGGTGCCCATATTGCTGCTTGTTCTCTCTTGGAGCAGGCGATTAAAGAGGCTGGTGATGTAGAGAGTACTTCCTGGAGTGTGTCCCAGTTAAAGGCTTATTTTGGTTTATCTGGAGGGTAAGTTTATGTCTAATTCTAAGAAATTAGAGTTGAACCTTTTCCCTTTGTTTTTGGGGTAGAAATTAACATGGTGAGATGGTTCAAGTTAGAAGATATATCTACGTATATATATATATATATATTTCCTGTGTGTGTGATTTGTACAACAGAAGTCTTAGAATTTTTTTAACAAATGTACTGATTGACAAATGTCAACAGGTACAATCTGTTTAACTTAGTAGATCACTTCCACAGTCGAGGTCTGTACCGTTCAATCTTTTTGAGGTACACATCTTCTTCATTTCTGAAGAGTTTGCAGTAGACAAACTATTTTAATAAATAACTTACATTGTGCCTGACATCTCATGTGACCTCATGATTTCTATTACCTGAACAGCATAATGGAGGGGGAACAATCTATTCGACGATTTTCTCCTGAAGTAATGGTACAGGACCCCAACATTAAAAATGCAGTCTCTCTCCTACCTCCTGTTGTCCTTTTTCATGGCACTGGAGATTATTCCATTCCATCAGATGCCAGGTCTGCATCCCATCCCAAATGACTCTGTATATATAAATATATATATATATTTTTTTTTGGGGGGGGGGGGGGTTTGGGGGTTTAAACTCGAATAAATATGAATCCAAGAATCTATCAGTTTTGGCATAATGAGAAATCAAATACAAGTTTTCCCTATATAAAATTGAATCCCTGGACTCTGTATAAAGGCTCAACAAAAGTTTGAAAGCTCGAACTCTGTGATGTTTTGGGTACTAATGAAAAAATAATATGAGAATGAATGGATAATGCTTGCTTAGTTTTACACTTAGAAAGGGAACATATCATGCATAAGATTGTTGAATTTGAAACTGCATATCAATACGATTTTGGTATCATCTTATTGTTTTCTACTCATCTGTCTAAACATCCTTAACATTTTGTACATGAATCATGCAATTATTATTATTATTTTGGTTGCTCAACCTAATATTTAATTGCCTGTTGTTAACTAGTGATTTTAAATTTCACACAATTTTGCATCATATGAAATTTTTATATTTCAAAAATCTTAGAATTAGATCATATTGTGGAGATCGGTTGATTTAAATTATAATTAGCTCATGTATTAGCAAATGTTGATTTGTGTGACATTTTACTATGATTCTGGTAAAAGGGAAGTCAATTCACTATCTTTTGTTAATTTTTTTCTTCTCAAGTTTTACCAACCAACTAGCAGCATGTTGGATTGCAGGGATAGTTATGAACTTGTAGCTTCATTTTAAGAGGCAGTTGTCAAATAACTACATAAATTTTTCTGTGTGCAGCAAGAATTTCGCAGGCACACTTCAAAGAGTTGGTGGGAAAGCTGAATCAATTTTGTATGATGGACGGACTCACACAGATATTTTCGTGCAGGTAATCAATTGCATGTTTCAGCACTTGCTTTTATTTATTTATTCATATTCTTTTTACATTGTACTTACTATCTTGAAATAATTCGCATACGCTTTTTTCTCTGTGATTTCTGTTTACCTGGGAAAATGCTTTATCATTTTTTTTGTCCTGTATTGTTTGGACTGTATGTGATTTAGGATCCAATGAGAGGAGGAAAAGATCAAATGTTTGAAGATATAGTAGCTCGTATTCATGCTGGAGATTCAGAGGCCCTTGCCAAAGACGCAGTCGCATCTCCAAGAAAACAACTTGTACCTGAGTTTATGTTGAATTTAGCAAATAGTGTCAGCCCATTTTAGTCTTTTTTTTTTTTTCTCAGATCAGCTTACCGATAGCCCAATTCCATTATTTTTTTGACCTATTAATCCATTCATTGTTGTACATATCACGAAAAATAGAGAAATAATTCTTGAAATTTAAATTTCTTATGAAGAAAGAGAGAGAGAACAACTGGAATGTGATGTAATAGCAAAATGTATCTTTTCCCGTTTTGTGGATACGAAATTCTTTTCCTGTTGTTCAAACGAATTATCTTTCAGTTCTTTTTTTTTTCTTCATATTTTTAAGTGAAATGCTCTCCCTCCGTGCAATTTGACTGGGAAACATCTGCTCTTTGTTCTTTTGTTTTTTTGTTTTTTGTGCTTGTAATCTTAAAGGGGAAAAAAAAAAAATAATGCTATATGCACCAATTGGTATATCAATTAATGTACTACTGATAATGTGATTTTAAAAGTTTTGAGTATTTGTAATTTGTATAATGGGTGAGGTTAGTAATAATGTCATAACATATATGTAGAATCACCCAAAAAAAAAAGAAAGAGGTTCCACGGTTAAGTTTGTGATAAAAATTAATGAATTACCCATGTCTCATCCTGGTTTCTCTTTAAAAAAAAAAAAAAAAAACCATTGCCATATCTTTTCCCAGAGATCATAAGCAGTAAATTAGTGTAAAGATAAAAAAAAAAAAAAAAAAAGAGCATTAATTTGAAATTATAGATCATGAGGTCCAATAGACAATGCAAAGAAAATAAATAAATAAAATCCAAGTATTTGTACTTATGGTGAGCAAAATTTGATTCCCACAACTGGTAGAGAGTAGGAGAAACTAGCGACGGGGATAATCCGATTTTCAAAGCGAAAGATCAAAATTAGTGTTTTATGTTATGTCTTTAAAACAAAAATAAAAGATCTAAGATTAATTTTAGTTAGATTTTTTTGTTTTTTGATATCAGGTGTTAGGGTCAATTTATATTAGAGGTGAGTATGGTCCGGATTGGTTTGAATTGGGATAAAATCAGGACAAATCTATTATCTACAGTTTTTGAAAAATTGAAACCAATCCAATCCGTTTCTATCGTAGAGCCAATCTATTTAAAGACGGATTGAATCGGTTTAGGATCACGGATTTACATAATTAAATAACAAAAAAAAAAAAAATATATATATATATATATAGAACATTTTAATTTAGTAAAAAAAATAAATATCTAAAAAATTTATCAATTTTAGATAATTTTTATCTTTGGTAGATAGAAATTATTTTTAAAATTGAAAATTATTTTTTTTGACATTTATTATTGTCAAATTAGTTTATATTTTATTAAATTGATGACTTTGTCCTTGAAATTAAGCAATGATATTTTCAATTGTTCATATTTGGAATACGATTCAAAATTTAAAGTCAAATGTGTCACAATTGAAAAATCAAGAACTCTTAAACTATAGAGATTGCTAGTATAATTCGTCTCTAATTTTTTTTACCTTATATTTTAACAAAAAATTTAAAAAATTACTAAAATAATATATTATCGATATAAGCAATTTTTTATATGTATGCAAGTTGGGTGTATGCAATTTTTTGTATGTATGCAAGTTGGGTGTATTCAATTTATATATGCATGCAATTTTTATAAGCAATTTTTTATGTCTATGCTGCCAACAGCACTGGAAATTTATGGGCCAGCATTTTGAAGCTCACTGGTGATGAATTAACGACTCTTTCCTTCCGTCTCAGAAAAGAAAAAAAGGGAAATATTATGTACACATCTTTTGAAAAATATGTATTATATATATTTTTATTTTTTATTTTTTAATTAGGATCTTATGTACTTTATAATAAGAAAATGACACAACTTTATATTTTTTGAGTCGTAATTAAAAAATAAATAAAATTATCATAACCAACATAATATGTGATATACCTTACAATTTATAATCAAACTTGAGGTATAATTAAAGAATTTATAATCAAACACAATATAAAATATAATTAAAAAATTTATAAATTATAATTAAAATAATATAATAATTAAAAAAGAAAAATAATCTTAAATAAAAAAAAAATGACATAATCATAGATATGTGGTGCATCCTTTGAAAGGGTTATATATTAGAAATGATTTTTTTATTTTTTTATTTTTTTGGTATGTAAATAAGATATATCCATGTGATACATACTACCATTATAATTGGTGAAATGTAGTAGAATTTGTATATAATAACTGTTTCTGATTCCAAATTCTCACACTTTTTCCACTTCCTTTCCCTCACATTCCTTCTTTTTAAGGGTTTACCAATTCATGATTTATTCTGTACATACATAATTCATAAGTAAGAAATGATTTCCCTTTTTGGATAAAAATAATTACTTAAATTATAAAAAAAAGAAAACAAAAAAAATAATTGTAATTTCTCTCATTCTTGTTGGATAAGTAAAAAATAAAAGAAAAGAAATGATTGTGATTTCTTTCATTCTTATTTAGTTAGATTTCATAAGAGAAAAGAAAAGAAATTATTTTATATTATATTATCAAAATAATCTTTTTATATTTTGTCACTATATAAGAGCATCTCCAATCTTCACTTCTTTTTTTTTTTTTTTCCGTTCAATTTTGAGAAAAAAAAAAATCATATTTTTTCATAGATGCATGGCTAATAATTCAAAACTTCTAATATCATGACTTTGCATTCAACTATAGTAATAACACATATATAATCAAGATAACTATTATCTATCAGGTGCTATTCCCTACACAAATAATTTATCCTTCCACCACTACAGGATGATCAAAGATATTAAAATTGAGTAATACTAGATATCATAAAATTTTTTTTATGAAAATGATCATGAAAGATTTATGACCTTTAGATTACACTTAAAATAAAACACCACACACTAATCAAGATAATTCAAGAATTATAACTCTTTTATGATCATTTTCATTATTATTATTATTATTTATTTATTTATTTATTTATTTATTTATTTTTTTTTTTTTCATGATGCCTAACTTTTTCTCATTGAAATTTAAAAGGCACGGCAAAATACCAATATAACACCAAATTCAACCATGGCAGTTCCAACAATCGCACTGTATGCGAGTCCACGGAGTAGTGTGTGCTCCACTCCACACCCTTGCCAGATCAATTCTCACTCGTTCGATTTCGATTCCTCCTCATCGACGATAATCGGTGGCCTCTCTTGCCTACTTTCGGCGAAACACGCTTCGTGTTCGAGCTATTCCAATGGAGGCGAAGAGTTGGGATCGTTGTGGCACGATAAAGGAGACGAATTGACTAGTTCGTTTCGCTTCTCGTCGTTTTGTTCTTCTTTGAAGAGGGATCAGAGCCCTGTATCGGTGTTACAAGTCCCTGGTTCTTCGAGAAATCCACCGATGAGAATTGCGTTGGAAATGAGTGCTGGAGATGTGAGTCTTTCGGGTTCGATTCGAGCTGGGACTAATGGGTTTGGTCGTCATGCTTTAGGGTCTTGTGTGGACTATGATTTGCCGAGTTTTTGCGGATCTATTGAGATTGATTCTTCGTCTGTACTGATTGATGAACTTCCGTTTACTATGGATGAAAATTTTGTGGAGTTAAGTTATGAACCTTACGCTAAAGATTTGCTTTTGGGTGCACAATCGAGACATGGGATTTTCCGGGAAGATTTTCTTGTCAAGGCTTTCTATGAAGCTGAGAAAGCTCATAGGGGGCAGGTAATTGTATTTCAAAATCTATTTTGGATTGAATTTTTGTAGGGAATTTTGAATTGGTAGTTTGGAATTTTGGTCTTTGGATTGAGAATTTTTTTTTTGGTGTGTGTGTGTGTTAATTTTGTAGATGCGAGCAAGTGGAGATCCTTATTTACAGCATTGTGTCGAAACAGCGGTTTTGCTCGCTGTGGTTGGTGCCAATTTGACAGCAGTTGCTGCAGGGCTTTTACATGACACACTTGATGATTCTTCTGAGTTATGACTGCATTTTCCAACATTTGGAGCTGGGGTTGCTGATTTGGTTGAAGGGGTATGAGACATCATTTCGATAAATGATTTGTTATTGAATATTGGAAATTTCGATTGTGTAGTGTATTAAATTACTGTTAATGAAACTGCACATTTTCAGCCAATACTATGATCTACTGTTTGCATTTAGCATTATTCTTTGTAAATCATGTTGCTTTCAGCCATTAATGGACATGATGCTATAAATGAACTAGAAATCAACTGGCATGGATTATTCAGAGAATTGGATGTAACACTTATCACAGTTTTAAATGAGGACGTGGATGTTTCAAATTTTTTTGGTATGTGGGTCTAGTCCTAGCTTTTACTAGGTTGACTCACTTGAGCCATTTCACTGTCATTGTTTTGTCAGAGGGTGCTGTAGGCTGGGTTGTGAACAAAATATGGGTTTCAATAATGGAAAATATATTGACTTTCAATTTAATTTTAATGGCAAATAGACAACAGTTCTTTAACATTTTGGCAGAAGTTACAAATGATATGCAATTCCCCACATTTTTCTGGCATTTGCTACTTGTGTGATTACACAAGTAATTCCTGTGTTTCTTCTTAGGTAATCAACTCGCGCGATTCAGTTGTGCTTTAGTATCGTGGTCTATATTTTTCTGTTTCTAACATAGTGCACATGTGCTCGAGAATACAGAAGTGATGAACTTATTTCTTTCTCCTTTTGGTGAATCAAAGCCTTGTATCAGGGCATCATGTGTTAATGGCTACATATCAAGCGACTGTGATCCTTTAAATAGTTCATTCTTGGCAGTCTTCTTATGCAAGTGAATGAAAGCTTCGTTGTTTGAGACTTAATAATCCCTTATGTGCATAATAACTTAATATAAGCAAAAAGGCCTATCCCACTACTGCTTCCCAGATGAAACAGTATAACAAATGGTTTCCTTATGTGTGCAGTGATTCACATTTACAGGAATTTTGGATAATCCTTTTACTTCCTTGCTTTGATTGTAACTCTATTTCTTTTACTGTTAGTAAATTTTCCACATACCGGTTCTTACTAAGATGAGCATGTAGATTGTTTCTCTTTGTTTATGTGGAAACTATTAGAGGCGCACCTTGTTCACCATTCAACCTTCTGTTCAAGATATAGGGATTCATACATCAACATTTGCAACAATCTGGTTAAGGTGAATTTTAATCTTTTACCTGTATTATTTAACAGTGCTGCATAAAAGTAAATTTGGTGGCAATGTTTTGTTAACAGTTCTGGTGAAATTACTTCATCCTTTCAAGCTCCTAATATTATATATTGCATTTTGGTAGGTATCTAAGCTAAGTCAATTGAGCAAGCTTGCGCGTGACAACAATACAGCAAGTAAAACCATTGAGGCAGATTGCCTGCACACCATGTTCCTTGCAATGGCAGATGCCAGGGCCGTCCTTATAAAGCTGGCTGATCGATTGCATAATATGATGACACTAGATGCATTACCTTTGGTCAAGCAACAAAGATTTGCTAAAGAAGCATTGGAAATCTTTGCTCCTTTGGCCAATCGGTTAGGGATTTTTAGTTGGAAAGAGAAACTTGAAAACCTATGCTTCAAATATCTCTACCCAGATGAGCACAAAGAACTCTCCAAACTTATGAAGTCCTTTGACGAGGCAATGGTTGCTTCAGCTGTAGAGAAACTAGAGCAAGTTCTCGAGGATGCAGCCATTTCTTACCATGATCTATCAGGGAGGCACAAAAGCTTGTATAGCATCTATGTCAAAATGTTGAAGTACTCTCTCTCTCTCTCTCTCCCCAAGCACAAATGCATGCACATCTTCAAAGAAAGTTGCTGAAAAACATTTAGTGAGGCTCTCTATTGAGTGAATAATGTGACAGACATAAGTGGTTGCTTTCAGTTGTCTGACTGCCCAAATAATTCAATGAGGCTGGGATCTAATAATAATAATAATAATAAAAGAAGATGGAAGAAGAAGAAACAACAACAACCACTGCTATAGTTAACAAAAGTGGCATTATTACCTCATTGTGGTTGTGGTGATTTTGTGGTGAATTTTGGAAATTTTGGTGCATATCATTAATCCTTTTGTTGTGGCATTTTCTAAATTAGTTAAATTGATTGAGGAGATAATAGCGTTTGATCTTGTGCAGAAAGAAACTGACCATGGATGAAATTCATGATATTCACGGTCTACGATTGATTGTTGAGAAAGAAGAAGATTGTTACAAGGCATTGAGAGTTGTTCACCAGTTGTGGTCCAAAGTACCCGGAAAGTTCAAGGACTACATAAATCAACCCAAGTTTAATGGGTATGTTATATATATCTCAGAGAACATGCGTAAACGCGTATGTGATTATTTTGCTTCTAAATTTGATCTTAATTTGTAGATATCAATCTCTACACACTGTAGTGATGGGTGAGGGCATGGTTCAGCTTGAAGTTCAGATTCCCTTCTCATTCTGAAGATTGCCCATATTCCTATAAACCCAATTCTGTCTCTGATGGACCTGTCTTTGTCATCGTGATGGAAAATGACAAGTTTTGTTTTTAGTTTTGTTCTTTACTTTAATCGAACTAGTTTTGGGGTTAATTTGGCTAGATTTTTACGGACACGGTTATAGTGATGCTATAGTATCATACAGACATTTCAAACTTGGCAGTTTGTTTCCTTGTAGAACATTTTACTGCTCTGTTTGATCATTAACGCTTCATTTGTTTTGATGGAAAACGTTTTTTTGAAAAATGTTGTTTTCATCTTTTAGCATTTGGTATGATAGAAAATGAAAGTCTTAACAGTAAAATGTTTTCCGTATTCTGTAGTCAATGGAAAACAAGGACGGAATATATTTTTCACTTTTTAAAGGTGGAAAACATTTTTTTGGATTGAGCTCTTATGATCGCTACCATTCAACCACCACCATCACCACCTCCTACCCTACAACCACCACCACCACCATCACCACCTCCAACCATCACACCACCACTACTACCACTGTACCACCAGTATCAACACCACCCTCCAACCATGACCACCACCTTCACCACCATTGCCACCGCCCCACCATCCCACAGCCACCATTTCCACCACCACACCAACATCACCACTAACACATTTGTATCAAGGTCGAAAATGCTTGTCATAGAAAAGTTCCATTAGGAAATTATTTTCTAACAAAACAAATAGAGCGCAAGTAGCTAATGCTCTTGGCAGAAACGCATTGTGACTTTCTTTGGTGAGTAAACATATGATTTTGGTGTTTTGGTTTTGTAGATGTCGGTGCAGGAGTTCCCGGCAAACTCAACCATCCTGGATTTGATGGAAAGAGCTGGTCAAGGAAGCTTTAGATGGACCTCTTATGGGTTTCCTGTGAAGGAAGAATTGAGGCCGAGGTGGAATCACGAGCTGGTGAGCGATCCTACCTGCAAAATAAAAATGGGGGATGCGGTGGAGCTCACTCCGGTGATACCTGACAAGTCATTGACAGAGTACAGGGAAGAGATCCAGCGGATGTACAATGGAGGCCTTACTGTGTCAACCTCAGGATAGGCCGCTAGTAACATGGTTGTCTGGAGAAGTTGACAGACGCTTGCATGGTTTCGCTTCCTGTTGTAGTGACGACCAGTAGTTCTTGTATAGATATAGATGATAAGTATTTGCAAAGCTTTCAGGTTCGGGTTCTTGGTTCTTGAAGAACAATGACTTACTGGATTCAACAAACAGCGAAATGTTTAATTTTATCGCAATATAATCTAGCAATCATTAGCTGCTTTTTCGTTATGTAACAGTGGCGCAAACTCATCACATTATCTCCTGCTTTGACCTCGAACTTCAATTTGTAACCTTTTTGTTTAGCTAATGGCACATACCCATGGTAATTTTTCATTTTCATTTGTTATGAAATTTTATTTTGAGGTTGGATGGATTTCGGAATAAGTTATGGTATAGTGGGGGATTAAATTGGGTTTGGGTTTGCCTTTCGATTTGAGAAGCAAAGTGAGAAAATTTATTTCTTTTATGGACCAAAATAAAAAACGGAACTTTAGAAATTCAAAACTTTGCCTTAACAAGGAAGGAAGGTAGTAATTAAATTAAAATAAATAAGTCTTAATTAATATTATAATAAGTCATAATTTAATATCAATGTCATAATTAGAACATATAATAAGTACCCTAAAATAAAGTGCATTATATCCCTTCCGTTCCAAAATAATAGTTTTTTTGGAAAATTTAATTTCGTTTTTGGTAGTACAATTATTACACTATAAAAAATTTGATTTTTCAAAATTATCCTTTGATAGTATATTAGTGTATTATTCTCCTTCCGTCCCAAAACAATAGTGTTTTTGGGAAATTTAATTTTTTTTTGGTAGTATAATTATTGCATTTTAAAAAGATTGATTTTTCAAAATTATTCTTTGATAGTATATTTTTTGAGAAATATCAATTGTCATAATTATATTTTGGAGAATTTTTTTTAAGGTCTCTAATAATAGTAATTTAGAAGATAGAGAACACCAAAAAAAGGAGATGATGCCTCAGGTCTCTCAACTTGAACGCGCGTGTTTTTAATTATTTCTTGGACCAAAATACCCTACACAAATCAACCGAGAAAACTCAATTGGATTTCGACGACTGAATTCCAATCCAAAAATCCAACCATCTTCACGAGTAAGAGAACAACAGATCATCTTCACTATTGATATTAGGGTTGCATTATCTTCTGTGAAAATCTTTTCCATTCCTTCCTCACAAATTTCTCCGACTTGTTTTCACTATTCATTGTCATCTCAATTCATCTTCATCACAGTGCATCTTCATCTCATGGAATATTATTTCATAATTAGGGTTCCATCCTCACTTTGGTAAGTTGTTCTACAATCCAACGACCTTTTTTCTGGAAACACAGTTAATTGCATTTTATATTAGCCTTCAATTAATTAGAGTTTCAATTTCGTGATAAAAAGCTACATGAATTTGAAAAATGTTATTTCTCTGCGTTTTGAACTTATTCTTGAAGATTGTTGTGTGATTTTGTCAGTAAATTTTTCTAGCATTTGAATTTCTCTGGCATTTACTTGATCTATGTTTCTTCTTTGAATTTTCTCTAACATGTTTATTCCCTATTTGTTTCTGTTTATTCCCTCATTTTATTTGGTATGGTTAATTTCTCTGTATTTCTCTGTGTAAATTTCAATTTCAATTCATTCAAATTTTTCTGGCATTTTAATTTTCTCTAGAGTGTGTAATTTTCTCTGACATTTTCATTTTCTGTGCTTTCTAAATTTATGTTTCTTTTTGAATTTTCTCTGGCTATATTTTACATCTATATGTAATTTTACTCTTTTGTTTGTGTCTAAGTTTCTCTAGCATTTATAATTTTTTTTGGCCACATTACTTTTCTCCCTTATGTGTGTCTACCATGTTTAATTTTCTTTGGTCGTGTTCTTAAATTTCTCTGGCATTTTAATATTATGGAATGAAAATTTTCTCTAACTTGCCATATTTAATTTTCTTTGGAATGTGTAATTTTCTCTAATATTTTCATTTTATGTGCTTGCTAGATTTATATTTCTTTTTTGAATTTTCTCTGGCTATATTTTACTTCTATATATAATTTTAGCAATTATTGAAAATTTCACTGACATGTTTATGTTGCTTTGTTGATTTTCTCTGGGAATATAAATTTTCTGTGATTACATGTATTCCACAAGAAAACAATTAGTACTCCGACATTTAATTTTTAGTGTCTAATTTTCTTTGGCTACCTCTGTTTTCTCCCTTGTGTGTAATTTTATCTGACATGTTTAATTTTCTCTGGTATGTTCAATTTTCTCTGAGATTTAATGTTGACATCGTTATGTTTTCATTGTCTAGAAATGGCAAAATGCAAAAGTAGCAAAACATCAGAAACACTAAGGAAGAAACAGAAACTCTCTGAGTCTGGCAATTATGATCTTAGATCAAAAGGTAGCAAAACACCACAAACTCCTCGCCAAAAAACAGAAGTCAAAGTTGAAGAAGCAACAAGCATGAAGATGAATATGCCAACTTCAAAAGACTCAAGCTCAAAAGGGAAAAAACATGTTAAACTCCAAAGGAAGAGAGCTAACTACAATATTCAATACTGATCAAATCTATCATCCGTTGTTTCCTTTTTTCAAATACTTAAATTCAATTCAAACCAAGTTGTAGAGCTTCAAAAGATCCCATTCTGGTATTTGATCCAAGCTCTAACAACGGGAAGGATGGATCCAAGGAAGTGTAGGAAATTAGATGATGATGTAGTTGCAATCATCCAAAGAGACAATGAAAAAACAAAAGCATTCACAATTGGTAAGAAGAACTTGACCTTTACAAGACATGACCTTGATTTTTGGTTTGGAAGGTGGACAATGCGCCATGTTATTAAGATACTCAAAGAAGCCAAACACGTCATTCCTAAGGCGAAGATTCCCAAAGAAAACAAGGCTTACTAGTCCTATTCTAAAGAAGGCATTGGTCAAAGCAATGAAAGGGAAGCAACCACATGACTTCCAAGACGTAGCGATCATTGTTACCTTGTACTTGTATCTCATCCTATTTTTTGCAACAAATGGGAATTCAATAGGGTAGGTTTTTATCAAGTATGTGGAACTACTTGAGTCAATGAAGAAGTATGATTGGCCAGAAGCAATAACAACAACATCGATCAATTCTATAACAGCATTGCACAAAACTCCAAAGAAAGTTACGGGATATGTCATTGCATTGTTGGTAAGTAGAATTTCCATTTTTATTTATATTTAAGATACTTACAAATTTGTGTGTTTATTAAAATTTAAATACTTCAATTTCCATCACAGTATTGGCTATGTGAACATGTAACGATCATTGACTCAGAAGACAGTAACACAACAGAATTTCCCAGATGTGCCAAGTGGAACCTGCAAAGCTTGACTAAACATTTGCAGAAGACACCAATCGAATCTCTTGCACCTCGACAGGTTAGATTTCTATCGCCACTCAAGTCTCAGAAAATTCCAAAATTTCTTTGATCACTGGTTTGTTTCCCTCTTTGTCATCAAAATTTATAAACTAGTGTTAATTGAAATTTATTTGTAATTTTCTCTGCAATGCAATAACTTATGTGCCTTGACTGATTGAGATCAATTTTCTCTGAAATTTCAATTTATGTTGGTTGTTTGATCAACACTGGTTTATTTTTTCCCTTGAAATGAATTTTCTCTAGAGTCCAAATTTCTCTGACTACAATTATAGTAACATTAACTAATATGCCTTGATTGATTTTCTCTGATATCTAAATTGTGTTGCTTGTTTCATAATTTTCTCTGACCCATAAAATTATATCTCATTATGTGTAATTTTCTCTGGCCCATAAAATTTTCTCTAAAGTTTGTTTTCCATTAGTATGATTTAGATAAATTTTATCTGGCATTTGGTTGATCTTATTTGAATTTTTCTTTCAGTGAAATTTTAACATTTTTCTAATAAAAGAGCCTCCTGTTACAGATAGATAACAAGAAGCTAGTTAAAAATCCATCAGAGGAGTTTTGTCTTGGTAAAAAGAAGAAGAAAGAAATAAAAAAGGCATTGGCCAAATTCAAGGAAATATTAGAAGATTCATCTGAAGAAGAAAGAGGGAATGAGGAATGATTCACCCAAAAAAAGGGAATGAACAAGGAGAAGGCAACAAAGAAGAACAAGAAGTAAGCAATAGAGAAGAAGATCAAGCAAGCAGTGTAGAAGAGGAAGCTAGAAAAGAAAATGAAGAAGAAGAAGACAAAGAAGAATATGAACAGAAAGAAGAAGAAGACAATGAAGAAGAAGATGAAGGCATTGAATCTAATGAGGAAGAAGAAAACAATGAAAAAAAAGGATAAAGAAGAAAATAATGAGCCGATGAACTAATATCATGATAACATTTATGGCTCAACAATGCATCAGCCTCAAAAATCTAAGGAATCAAAGGATGCTCAAATTGCTAATTTACATCAAAGAATAAATGCACTTTCTAAATCCAAAATAGAAGAAGAGAAAAATTGGAATCAATTACTCGAAGAAATCATTGAAATAAGAATCTTGACATCAAATAACTAGAAACTTCAAGAAAGAGACAACACAAACCAAATGAAACAAAGGATGTTGGAGATTCAAAAAGAAGATGATAAAAAAACAATTCAACAGTTGAGGCATTCAATTTTAGAGCTTGAAACTAAAAATGCTAGACTGCATGAACAAATTCAAGAACTATCCGTTCAACTAGCAACACAACCTTACCGAACACTAACACAAGTTTAACCCCATGGTCAGTGAAAATCTTGAACCACAAAAACTTATGTTCT
Source organism: Camellia lanceoleosa (assembly GCA_025200525.1). NCBI lineage: Eukaryota > Viridiplantae > Streptophyta > Magnoliopsida > Ericales > Theaceae > Camellia > Camellia lanceoleosa. Next base: position 24,907,562 of record CM045763.1, read on the forward strand.
TGTGTCAACATAACTCAGAGAAATTTCTATTTACTAAAATTTTCTCTGCCAATGGTAATTTTTTTTGGGATTTAAATTTCTCTGACCACATTAGTTTAGCCAATTTGATTTCTGCTGCTTATTTGATTTTCTCTGTCTATTTGGTTCCATATGTGTGTAATTTTCCCTAGATTTCTCTGACCACGTTGATTTTTGGGGCTTGTTTGATTTTCACTGTGTATAGTTGGAATGGAAGTGAAACAACAATCAATAACCCAACAAGAAAAATTGGCAGACAAACAACAACCAAAATAAAAGACAAAAGTCTATGGTAACTGAAAAATATTGAATTAAATAAATTTACATATTGAAATATGATCTGTTACTTTAGAGAAATTTAACTTTTACTGATATTTTCACTGTTTAAAGTGAAAAAAGATCCTACATCAATGATAAAGAATTTAAAGGCAAAAGCAAGGAAAGAAAAACAAGATCCAGACTTTCAATATCCCAAAATTGTGAAGATCACTAGAGGTTCAAAACAAGCTGCAAAGCCAATAGAGTAAACCCCCAAAGACAAAGAAGTACTTGATGCCAATGACTGTGTCTTGCCTTAACCAACAAACATTATAAAATCTTGGATTTTTTCACAAAGTCTACTGGTTGCAAAATTGGTAAAAGAACATGTCAAAGATATCTTGCAGCACATATCAAATTTGTCTGGACTAGAGTAAGTACAACAAATAAAACAGAAGATAACAAACAACAATTTACTAACTTATATTGCATTAACAACTATTAAATCCCTTATTTGTCATCTTGTAGGGCTTTAATTTGGACAAGTGAGTTGAATCTCATTACTTTTGAAGATATCAAAAACCTAATAAAGGAAAAAGAAATTGTAAATAATGTAAGTCTTTCATCAAATTTCTCTGCAATGTTCCATAAACCTTTATAAAACCAATGTTACAATTATAAATGATATTTTTAGGTCATTGATGGTTATGGAGAGATACTATTTGCTGACCAAAGGATAAAAGGACAACAAGCCACTTTATTTTTTTCACATGCATGAGCTTGGTATGTTACTACTCTTTTATTTGATTTTCTTTGGAATTTACTTACTACTTTCTCTTTTTAAGAAACTTCTTGAAGCTAGATGTGTCACTTGTCTAATTTTCTCTAGCTAGTTGTGTGCATTTAAAATTTCATTGTGTGTATATTTATGAAATTCCTGTCATTTCAACTATCTCATAACCATTTTTTGATTTTCTCTAACCACAGAACTTCATCAAGATGATATAAAATCAAACTTTTCGAATCTCATTGTTTGACAAGCACCTTGAAACCGCATGGAGGAACTTAGTTCCTCCATTTTCCAATAAATAGCAGTGGCAATAAGAAGTCAACTAAAGGAAATCATTGAACCTTGTTTGTCTTGGACAAACAAGACAATTTATGGAGGTAATACAACTCACTACGGCCAATGAGAGATGATGCACATGATAAATATCTCAAAGATGCAAAACAATTGGTAACGAGTGCAAATTTCTCTGATCCATGATAATGTTTATGTGATGATAATTTTCATAGACTTTCATTAATTTCTGTCTTTGTGTATAAATTTCTCTGTTATTTAAAAATTATATTTTTTGCAGCAAGATTATGTGGAAATTTTTTTCAAAGCATGCCTTAAAAGAGAGGCACAATCACAACCCTCGTTCAAATTGATAGACTTACAAAGCATAAATTATGACTTTTAATATGTCGACAATGCTCCATAACAGGCCAGTGATTCGTAATACAACATCTATAAATAAGATAATTTAATTTGAATGTTTTTCAAAATTAACTATACCTATAATTTGTATGCAGTGTGGATTGTGGCCTTTTTGTGTGTTACATAATGAGACAATATATCAACCATGAACTTATTAGCTCAACATTCTTAACACAAGACGTAAGGTTGATGAGGGCAGAAATCATTGAGAGATTTGTAACCAATGTTGGCCGGTCATGAACAGAACCAATTCAAATACCACCAAAATAAGTACCAAAAGTATAATCGTGAAAGGACACTAGTGAAAGGAAGACAATGCACACAATGTAATTAGGAATAACCCTTCAATATTTTTTTTTCATATATTGAAGGAATGATGATGTTTGACATATATGTATGTATCTTTTTTTGACATATATGTAAATATATATTTATTTTCATAATGCATGCTAAGTGGTGATTGTCAACACAATGCACAGAGAAAATTATATGTCTAAAGCAATTTCTCTGGTTTGAAGTTACCAAAATTTCACAGAGAAATTTATCAAGTATCATGCAAAGAGGGTGCCTATATGATCATGTAACTTGTAATGCATTGTGTTGGTACATTGTAATGCATTGTGTTGGTACAAAATTTTCTCTGCTATTGGCACAGAGTAATTTTCTCCGCTATTTAGCAAAATTGCACTTTCTAATAATTTATGATCCTCTCATTGGTTGACAAGTTGTTATAGCATGCAATTATGCACAAAAGAATTCATAATTTTATAATTTGGGAATGGTGTAATTGTTTGGAACTGGGAACTTAATAATGGGGCATATTTTGATTGACCATGAATCAATTTGGTCGGCAATGGCATAGATAAAAATATTCATTTAGAAGATTGTGGTTGGACTATTTGGTATCTATGACATCCCATTTTGGTGTAAACAACAGTCATTTCAACCTCAGCACTGTCACCAATAATTACTTCTCTCAGTTACTGCATGCTTGATCTTTATGCATCTTGATCTTGCTTGTTTCAAGAAATACAATGTAGGGAGTAATTTTCTCTGTTATTGGCAAATTTCTCTAGATGAATTTGACTAGTATTATAAACACACTGCCCAAAGTATGTTCCAAAAAACATCATACACAGTAGTTTTCTCTACTATTTGCAAATTTCTCTAGACGAATTTAATTGGTATTATAAAGACATTCCTAAAGTATGTTTCAAAAAACACGATACACAGTAATTTTCTCTACTATTGAAAAATTTTTCTGGATGAATTTGATTGGTATTATATACACATTGTCCAAAGTACATTGCAAAAAACATAATATATAAAGCAATTTTCTCTGCTATTGGCAAATTGCTCTAGATTAATTTGACTGGTATTATAAACACACTGCCCAAAGTATGTTTCAAAAACACATGTGCATTGATCTAGAAATTATAGAAATTTTTTTAGAGAAAATACTAAACACAAAACACAACAGACATATTATTTTTGTAATAATATCCATACCCATACAAATTTCTCTCTGTTAACCAACATCGAAAAATGCAACATAATTTCCTCTAACATCCTCAAACGTATTATTCAATTAATAAAATCTATTATTCTCAACTATTTAATAAATGTTCCTTGCATGTCCTCTTATTATGGCGACCAATACTCTCATATCGATTACACTTCATCACCTTTTTAAACTCTCAAGTAGAAGCAATTTTGTTCTTCTTTGGCCTCCCGGCTGGTCTCTTATTCAATGAAGGTAAAATTATAGCATCATCAATGCTACACACAGGCCTTTCAACAGTTGGAACTGGATCAATCGAAAATGAGTATGCTTGACGATACATATCAGCATGAAAAAATGGTTCAACACATGAATTTAAATTCTTTCCACTCCTAAAAATTGCAGCAATAACATGTTGACATGGATACCTATTTATTTCCCATTTTTGACATGAACAAGTTCTCAACCCAAGATCAACCATAATCGAAGGAAAACAATGCACTTTAAACACATTATTAGATGATAAACTCACATTCCACGTCCTCCCATCCATGAAAGTCTTCTCCAACACACTATCCATACGAAGACAGAAAACTTTATTTCATTTACTAGAAAGCTACCTCTTATCAAAACTCATATGCATGATTTGCAACCGTATCATGTCCACCAAATTTGTTATTGGCAAGTGCTGGGTTTCTCATATCCATGAATTGAATGACTCAACAACATTCAAATACATTTTGTAATAAAGTTTTCCCTCGAAATATGCATCACTCCAATTTTCATATTGTAAACTTCTCAAGAAAACACTCACAATGTCTCTTCTCTCACTTTTTAATTCATTTAACTTGAAATGGAATGATGCCTTTGTTGGTGCATATGCACATTCTGAAAACTTGGACACAATTGTCTTTCTAACCAAATTTGTGTTTCTACATGATAACCTATCCCTCAAATTTCTCTTTAGATGTTCAAGACAAAATCTATGATAGCAATTAGGGAAAAACCTAGCAATTCGGGAAAAACCTAGCAATTCCTTCCACAATACCACGATGTTGATCTGATATGAAACTTATCACCCTCTCCGATCCTAATAATTCACGTAAATGTTCAAGGAACCAACTCCAATTGTCTTTATTCTCAACATCAACAATGACAAAAACTATAGGAAAAAACCCTACAAAATAAATAGGAACAATCATATTAGATATACACATGCAAAGAAAATTAGAACAATAAACAACTAGAGAAATTTCACACTGCCAAAATTCAAAGAAACTTTACACAATGGCCAAAATCCAGAGAAAATTTACACAGTGGCAACATTCAGAGAAAATTCATATAGTGACCAAATCTAGAGAAAATTCACATAATGACCAAATCTAGAGAAAATTCACATAGTGGCAATATCCAGAGAAAATTCACATAGTGACAATATCCAGAGAAAATTCACACAGTGCCAACATCTAGAGAAAATTCACATAGTGCCAACATCCAGAGAAAATTCACACAATGACCAAATCTAGAGAAAATTCACACAGTGGTTACGTTTAGAGAAAATTTACACAGTGGCCACCTCTAGAGAAAATTCAAGTATCAAAGAAAATTTACAAAACATAACCACAAAAAATAGAAAATTCACTCAATTCCAACATGTATAGAAAATTCATGTACTTGGAGAAAATTAAATATATTTAAAACTACCTTCATTCCTATCTTTTCCCATCATAGTAAGCATAACTCCTTTGTATCGTCTCTTCAAAAATGTTCCATCAAGAAACAACAATGACCGACAATATTTGAAACTAGCAATGCATGCATGAAAAGCCACAAACATTTTTTTGAAACGCTTGTTATTTTCAAAATCTAACTCAAAACGACTACTTGGATTCCATGTCTCATCAAAATACCATCGTAATTGATCGAATGACAAACAAGAATTCCCATATGTACTATCTTTTGCTTTTTCAACCCCCAACTAACCACAGTTATAACTGATTGAGACCCCATACTTGTTTTTCATTTCTTTGACAACATCCACTGGATGAGTTAAAGGCTTCGCACTTACCTCTTCAAGTATCAACCCAAAAACTAAGTTGGAAGTCATCCTACCATGTTTACTAGTACGAATCGCCACACCACACGCATGTTCATTGTTCAAGGTTCTTATGTAAAAGAACCCATTTGTTTTTTCAACTGAACCATGTACACGTTACATACATTCTCTTGATTCCTTATATGTATATTCTGCTGTAACCCTTAGCTTGTTATTTTTAACATACGTAAACTGAAAACTAACCTCAATAGCATACTTGCACAAAACAGTACGGAACTCAACCACACCACTCTTAAACTTTTATCCAACACTTCTAATATTATTTCGCCAACCAGCTGACAATAACACATTCTCTTGGTGAGAACAAAACTTAGAGAGTGAATTCCTTTTAATATCCACAAGCCTATCGCATTTACTATGCACAACATCTACCCAATTAGATCCCACTTCATCATCCTGATCAGAAGTACTGCACTTAACAACTGAAACATCAACTATATCAACACCACGTGTATAGACAACCCTCAACATATTCAGAAAATCAATATTATTTCAAACCATACAATTCGGATGACTTACAATAGAATATGAAATATAGGTCGTCTTAGGTTTTAAATTCTCTCATGTTTTACACAAAATGCCAACCAATTCCTCAAAATTTAATTCGTTTGAAACATTAATCATAATAGTATCATTCCCATATTTGCATAGCAACAACATTGCACTGTCTATCTAAACTGAAAGAAAAAAAATACGAAAAATAACTTTTACTCGGAAATGAAACATTCAAATTTAATTACAAAATATTCAATTAAATCCCCAATCCATATATATATATATATATATATAATAGCAAATTTATAATTTTCTCTAAACTACAAATAAAAGTTTAGAGAAATTTAACAACTTATATTCACTTTCAAGATCACAAAAATAAAAATACATTAACATCAAAAGACAAAAATGTTAATTATTCCACACAAACTCAGAGAAACTCATAGAGAAGATTTGTTATGCTCACAAAGCATTCAATTGAGAAGATTAAAAATAAAAAATAACAAACTTATAATAACATGTCCATAACAAATTACAATTTTCTCTGTGATTTTCAATGAACTGCAAACTTAAAATTTTCTCTGTGGTTTTCACTAAACTACAAACTTACATTTTTCTTTGTGATTCTATCTGCATTAGAAACTTATAATAATATGTCCATATGAACTTATAATTTTCTCTGTGATTTTCGTTGGATTATAATAACAAACTTACAATTTTCTCTGGACTATCAACAAAAGTGCAGAAAAAATAAAAAACAAAACTTAGAGAACAAAAAATGATAAGAAATTTACACTTATCTCTGGTTTAAATAAATTTCTTTGATTTGAAAAAATAGAGAACAAAACTTATCATTGATAAGCATGTTGATGAAAAATAGAGAACGAAAAATAAACTTTAAAAATCAAAAAATCAACTCCACTGTCGACTCTCTTTGAAATTGATAAAAAAATAGAGAATAAAAAATGAACTCTAAAAATCAAAATCAACTCTATCAAGCTGGCCTCTCTCTAAAATTGATCAATAACAGAGAACGAAAAATTAACTCCAAAAAATCATAAAGAACTTCACTGAGCTGGCCTCTCTCTTAAATTGATCAAAATTGAAAACAAAAACCTAATTCAAAATACACTCGAAAAACTAATATGAAATCGGAATCCTTATATACAAATCAAATCAAAAATTGAAATCCATACGAAATCTCCATCGAAAACATACTTGATTCAACTCTACTGAAAATCACAACAAAAACAATCAATACCACTGCAACACCTACACGATCATAGCAATCTCCATTGTCAAGTCCATTACAACACTTATAAAATCTCTACGAAATCTCCACCGTGAAGTCTATCCCCATGAAATCTTCTAAAAAACAGCAATAAAATATTCAGTTTGTCAAAACGTATGTTATAAAGAAGGGTAAATTAGGTACTTTACAACCTAAAATAAGGTTGAGGGACCTTAGGTATCAAAAAATATTATTGTGGACTTCTCCTCCTACCAAAAGTTGAGCAAAGATCTTAGACTAATTTTTCCTTATATTTTTGGTATTGTTAATGAATTTAAAAGGATGACAAAATAAAAAATTTATATTATTTTAATTTTTGACTTTTTAAAAAGAATTGAGATAATAAAAAATAAAATAAGAAATTAATATTTTGAGGTAAAGGAAGTAAAATTTCCCATGTAAAGATGGCCTAATAATTTGAGAATATTGACTTGGCCATATCATATCACCTTGACCCAACTTCTACGGTACTTTGGTTTCCATAACTTTTAATTCTTGGGTCAATAGACTCTATGATGCTTGCATAAATTGATTTGGAGTATAATAAACTTGGATAGATTAATAATTTGTGAATATTGACTTGGTCAATCACATCACCTTGACCCAACTTCTGCGGTACTTTGGTTTACATAACTTTTCATTCTTGGGTCAATAGACTCTACGATGCTTTGCATAAATTGATTTGGAGTAGAATAAACTTCGATAGATATTTAGGCCTACTCTGGCGACTTAGTTAAAAGTTATTTTTTAAATTTTAAATTTATTTTGTATCATATTATTTGTTTATTTTTTATAAATTTTTTTAAAAAAATAAAAAATAAAAAATAATTTTTAACTAACTTTCCAAAACAAGTACGTCTTTTTTTAATAGAGGTAGGTCCCATAAAGTATGTCTTGTATACAAAATTAAATCTTGCACAATATTGAGCTTAACGATTAAAAAATATATATATATATATATATTGTCTATTTTACTCAATAGAAATATACAAATAGATTAAGGTTTAAATTGATAAAATTAAATTAAAAATTTATTTTATTATAAGAATTAAATTATGAGGTTTTTTTTTTTATGATTATATATATATATATATTTTTCGTTCCCTTTTTTGGTGTTAAATAGACTTTTCTTTCCCGTAAACGTCCTGCAAGTATTTTTCACGTTATAGAATTTGTCAAGTTCTTAATCGACTGTGTCGATATTTCTCATCAGCGAGCGTTTGACCATCCATTACTCGAGAACCACACCATTTAGTGAACTCGTACACTTCCAAATCGAATATGGTGAATGAAGGAGGATGGCAACCTGTGTTTCGAAGAAGACATAGAAGTAGCAACTGGCGATCAGGAGGTGGCATGCACACTGTGTTCGTAGACAACATCCCAGATTCTATGCATAAAAAACAACTTTTTCATCTATTCACAAATTTTGAAATAGTTAAGGATGTCTTCATTCCAAGCAAAATGAGGAAATCATCAGGATCAAGATTTGGATTCGTAAGGTACGATTGTCCAGTAGCAGCTGAGATAGCTATCCAAAAAGCTAACAGAGCTTGGTGTGATGATAAAGTCCTAAAAGTCAAGAAAGCTGAGTTTGGTAAGGAGCAGGTTCAGCACAAAGATAGAGCTGTATCTCACTTTCAAGTACCACCAAGAGCTTTGGGCGCAAGGGTGTCAACTGTTGCAAGCATTGCAAGGAGAATGTCTTATGTTGAAGCCTTTAAAGGCGGGATGGATCCAAAAGCAAAGGAAGTGGTTGTGAAAATAGAGGAGTATGGAAATGGATGGCTGTACACAAGTGTGCTGGCAAAACTGTGGCCGAAATACAGTAATGATGCACTCAAGGAGGACTTGCTGAGCAGAGGGCTGAAGGATATACAGGTGAAGGATGGGGGTGGAAGATTAGTATACCCATTATTCCCCTCAACAGAAGAAAGGATGCATAGCATGAAGGCTGTCCATGGGTGGATCCATGAATGGTGTAAGTCAGTTGTGGAATGGAAAAAAGAAATGCAGATTGAGTTTGAAAGATATGCTTGGTTATCTTGCTCTAGAGTCCCTCCTAATCTGTGGAACACTCCGAATTTCCTAAAAATTGGTTAGATTTGGCATGAAGTGGTGGAACTAGAGAAGAATATCTCTGATGTGGTTTCTCTGGAATGAGGTAAGCTGAGAATCCTCACATCAAAGATGGAGTCTATTAATAATATTGTTTATTTGGAAAGTAGAGGTTGCTTCTACCCAGTTTGGGTATGCGAAGATGTAAAGCCCAATTACCTATCTCACGGATATAGCTTTAGCACTCAAAGACCAACTGAGTTTGGAAAGGCCATGATTATTGAAGACCATAGCTCAAAGCATTACAGAGGAAGGGAGGAAGAAGAAGCTAATGTGGCAAGGGCAGGAGGTGACCTGGCAATTCATGATGGAGTTGTACACAGTGATGAGGGAGTTGTCTGCAAGGAGCGGGGTGGGGTAGATGAAGGAAATGATTACCTATCTACTTCAGCCGTAAGGGAGACCTGTAGTATTGTGGGGAATAGAGATGGGGGCAGCCAGTGCACGAGGGTCAAAGGAAGCATGCAACGAAATTTGGTCTATAGCTCTGACAAAGGCAGCAAAAGAGGGGTAGGTGTTGTGGCCTTTGATGGGCCTCTAAGTAGTATTGGCAGGACTGAACTTTCACAGCCAATTTTGACTTGGAGGTAGTTTTGGATCAAGCCCAGTTTGATGGTCTTTTGCATGAAATTAATTTGGGCAGGACTCAACCAATTGGGTTGGACCATGGATGTAGTAGTGGGGTAGATATCCATAACAAGAATATTGGGATTCCTGATTCATCACATTTGGAAGTCCAGCTGGTAAAGGATAAGGGCATTGTTGTGGGCACATCTGAAAAGATAAGTCATAGTAATCAAGAAATCCATACCAGCAAGCTAGTAAAAGGTAGAGTGAGCAGAGGAAAGAGAAGGAAAAACTGGTGAAATTTAGTGATGAAGTCTAGGCTTCAAAGAGGGGCCATCTTTAGAGCAGCTGCTGCAATTTCATCATCTCTTTCTTGTTCCAGTAGCTCTAGCAGTCAGAATAAATTATTGCAGGAGGCTCAAGCCACCATTTAGCTTGGGAAAGTGCTGGGAATAGATTTTGAAGGCAAAGATGACGAAGTCCTGCAGAAAATTGTTGATATGGAAGAGAAGTATATGGAGCAAGTTGCTGAAAAGCACAATGGTGCTGGGGCTTAGAATAGCATCAAGGGAGGCTCTAGAGCAACATATAGTTTTTTATGGAGATACTTTCTTGGAATATTAGAGGGCTTGGCAGACCTGAGAAGAGGAGGAAAGTCAAAGAAGTTGTAAAAGAGAGGCAAGTTGATATGGTGCTATTGTAGGAAATTAAAAAGGCTAATGTCTCACAACAATTTGTGAAATCTATTTGGCCTCATGATCTAGTTGGTTACATGATTGTGGATACTATTGGCAGTGCTGGGGGTCGGCTTTGTGTCTGGAAACCTAAAATATTCGCCTTGGCTGACTGTTGTTGTAACAGGAATTTCATCTTGTTATTAGGTATCTTATTTAACAATCTGGAGTGTGTGATAGTGAATGTGTATGGTCTCAATGATGTTAGTGATATGAGAAAATTATGGTCTTCCTTCATCAATATTAAGGCTGTTTATCCCAATTCGTGGTTGTAGACGTCCCCAAACGTCCCGGGAGGGAATCCTGTTTTGTTCATTGGGGCTCACTACAGTTCAGGACTCAATGTCACGGTCCTGTATCTAATCTCGTAGAGTGCAATGCAAGACCAATGAATCATCAAAGAGTCCAAATCCGGCAAATTGTTTTTGAAGACAGATTTTTTGAAAGAAGTGCCAAACATGGACTGCTTTGCCAGATATAGTTTTTTGGAAAATTCAGGAAACCCTGACTCGTTGCATAAGGCCACGTGTCCGTCATCACCAAAGTTGCCTCGGCTCGGGACTCTTGGGTACAATTGGGGAAGGTCACTTCGTGAGCACCCCACTCACCCGATCAAAGATCGGCCTTTAGTAACCATGATATCTAGTTTTGAAAACATTATGTGCTCTTATTCCGGTTATTAGTCTAGATTTACTACGTGATGCGCACAACATACAAATATAGACCGGATCGCCTGAATTGGAACAAAACATCTCATGTTTGTTTTTGAAAGCGGTTTGCTACTCGTAAGTAGGCTAAAATGTGGATTTGCCACCCTTAGGTAGGCTTAGAAAACATGATTTTGCCACTCTCAAGTGGGCTTAAAACTCACAATCGATGAATTTTTCCAATCCAAATAACCCAACCTTCACCCGCAGGCATTCAGGCAGATATATCACATAAGCACTTAGCCTTATGGCAAGTATGCTATCATGGCAGTCACTCACACACATGCAAGGATGCTAAAGCATAAACACTTACCGAGTACTCCGAGCCAAAACAGAAACTAGTTAGTAATCAATGCATGATCCTAACTATGCTGAGATGCCTAATGCAACACATGCAAAAATGCAACTATAATAGGCTCGGCTATTCTAAGAATGACATATGAGATGCTACAGCTAACACGTATTCAACTTGGAATTGAAATACGATGCAGTTAGTATGATGCGCCGAGCCCAGTGCATGCAAGACAGATGAATGGATGCAAACATGCAAACATAAGGATGCTAATTGAAACGTGCCCTAAACTAACCATTATAACCTGGTAAATAAAAGGGAGAAAAACGTGGGGTTGGAAGACATACATCACACACACGCACACTTATTACAGCATTGCCCACTCACAGAGGGTCCGAATAAATAATGCAGACCAAATAAATAATTAACTACTCTAGCTAATTAAATATTACAAAACCCTAATTAATTAACAAATTAACTAAGACATGAAATAAGCTAGTATGCAGATTTATGGATCGCTTCAGCTCTGTTCCGAATGATGAAAGACGCATGCATGCTCGAGTCGCCTTGTCGGGAAATTCCTCACGATGCGTCGATTTGCCTCTATTTGCAATTGATCCCGGAATATTGTACAAAGCTCTAGAAAGCTGCTGGTTTCTGGTTTGCTGCAATAGAGAGCAAGAAAGGGGCATGACAAAGTATTTTCAACATATGTATGCATGACCACTCTCCCCGTCATTGCATAAGCTCTAGGGAGTGTAGTCCTCGATCCTTGTGCCATCAATCACGCATCTCGATGCATGATGGCCGAGGAGTCGAATTGCACGACTCAATGTGAAATGAATGCACACATAAACACAACAAGGCCTAAACTCCATCATGGGTAATCCGGAGTGTCGGCGACCGAGAACCGAGGCACGTTTCGTCACTTGGAGTACGAAACGTCCCTCGTTTCCCGTGTTTGGACTAAACCCTATTCCAAACACAATGCAATATACATGGCATGCATGATTCGACTCGGACTATGCAACCTAAATGCAACGCGACTAAATGATGCAAACATGTAGAGAATGACATGCAAACATGCTACAAGCATACACAATGCTATGAACTACATGGCATCTGCAATGCTATGGACTGAAATGGCATACACAATGCACATGAGCTATATGGCATACACAATGCACACATACGAAGATGGACATACACAAAGGCATAATCAAAGCATACACAATGCGATGGTCAAACATGCAATAACATGAACCAAATGGCATACACAATGCAAGGTGGACTTAAACCAATATGAGTGGACCTCAGCCACACTCAAATCAGTGGCCATATGATGAAAATGAGACAACTGAAATACATGCAAACATGCACGAATGCAATGGACCGATCCTAAGGCACAACATGCAACTCTAACAAGGCATGGCAAGGAATGAAATATGGCATAGGATGGCACATGATACAACTCTGAAATGGCATAAAAGATGGTCCCGAAACATGCAAGTATGTCACACAATGCAAGCTAGATGGCCCGAATACCTAAACTAGTGAAGTGCGTCACACTAGAGGTACACAAAGCAATGCACCAGTGGTAAAACCAACCCAAAATAGACCTTAGGCAGGTCTGAAACTGTGGGGAAATGGCCTAAAATGATGGCTCGGAATGCAAAGAAATGGAGCTCATTCAATGGTCCGAAGACAAGGCATTCATGCACAACTCTCAAGCACACTTAAGGAGTGTAAAACATGGAAATATGGCATTGATACAAGCTTTGAAATATGATGTATAATGGACCCAAAACATGAACACACCTCAGTATATGCATGGAATGAGCCTCAAAACTCAAAGTTAAGCATGGGTATTGAACTACAAGCATGCAAAACAAACATCATTCGACCATGAGAGCCAAAAACAGAGCTAAGGCAATCCAAAATATGCACAAAATTAGTTTAAGGCATGGACAAAAAGTGCTAAAATCAAGGGTCAACAAAGCATGCAAAGAAAGCTAGTGAACCATGAGTTGCACTACAACTATATGAAGCACATGAGGGCTCACCAAACCAGCCAAAAACAGAAGTATGCCATGCCAAAATATGCCCAAATAACCACTGGAACTCAGTCAATGCATGCAAGAATGATAGACTCCTTTGATGGGCTAATAAGAGGGTTATTCTACACATATATGATGGACATACAAAATGAAAAAACCACCTCAGGAAAGAGGTTATGAAAGCCCTAAAACCCACCAAAAAGGCTCTAAAATTAGTCTAGGAAGCATGCAAGTGAAAGCCCCTTTGAAAGGCCTTGAATAGGATTGTTCTACACATGCATAATAGACATTCAAAATGGCCAAAAGGGCTTTGGACAGAGCTTATGCAGACCTTAAAACTCATCAAATAGGGCCTGAAACATGACTTCAAAACATGCAAAATGGAGCTCCTTTGGAAGGCCAACAAAGCTAGTAAAGAGAACAAGGGGTGAGAGGGTCACCCCTCTCTGATTTTAGGGGTCAAAAACACATATTGGCCACTGAAAATCCACTGGATTTTAGTGGCCAAAAGGCAAAACCAAGGCCAATACAAATGCTCTAATGCATAGCCCTAAACATGAGGAAATGAAGCATGCAAAGGGGAAGATGACCCCAAACAGAAAAATGACCCTAATCAAACTTAAAGAGGAGCTAAAAAAAAAAACTCTTTTCAGTTTATGTTGAAGTCCAAAAATGCTTAGAAAGAAGGCTAATGTATGGAGCAAAACAATGTCAAAATGGGGGAAATGCTGACTTACCCTTGTAGAGCCGACCCTCAGCAACTTCTGGACCAAGGTAATGAGCCTTCAACCTCTACAAATCAGTTCCAAGGTGCTTGGATGGATGGTGGAGGTGTTGTGCTAGGAGGTGTAGTGTAATGGGTGCAAGAATAATGGGGTTTGGGGCTTGAAGAAGAGAGCTATGGAGGGAGAAGTGTATAAGCCTCAGCCAAAATTTTCTAACCCTTGCAAATGGAGAGGAGACCCTCTCTTATAGAAGACAAAGGGCCAAGGCTTCTCTAAGAAGCTTCAACAAAGGGTCAAAGCTTCTAAAAGAAGCTTAACCAAAAGGGTCAAGCTTCTTTAGGAAGCTAGACCAAAGGGGTCAAGCTTCCTTAAGAAGCTTGACAAAAGGGTCAAACTCTTTTTGTGCTTTTTCTTCTTTCGCTATGCACAGAAATGCATCGCCGGAGAGCGTCGGTACTAAGAATTTCGCTCAAGACTTGGGCATTGTTAATGTAGGAAGTGTCGAACAGCCAGTTGTACTGACGTAGTTGGAACAAGAAAGGTTCAGGGATTCTGAGAGAATCAGGAGAGCTAAGGCCCCTGAGGGGACTGAAAGTGCTGTGTGCACGAGGATAGAGAATGCTGCAAGCATGTGGATGGAAAGTATTGTGAGTACAATTGTACCGGAGCCGGACAGGTGTTTGTTGGCTGCCGACGGAATGTGGTGGGAAGACAATAATCTATGTCTTGCCCACACGGATGAGGATTGGGGAAGCAACCAGCCAGACGATACCTGGTACATCGGTGAAGTCGATCATATGACTAGAAGCGGGCAGTATTTCAAGCCCCACATCTAGATCAGCCAGAGTCGTCTGGGAAAGATAAGGAGGTGGAGAAATAGAAAGAGAAGCAACTCGAAGAAGAGGCTGTACTGAATCAGTTGAAAAAGATACAGGCAGACATCTCTATCTGGGGACTGCTTATGGCATCGCGAGTGCATCTGTCTTATCAGCCATGGACAAGGCCAAGCTCTCAATAGACACCATGCCCGAACAGCTGGTGGGCTTAGTTTTTCTAGGAGGGGCTACCCCGATGTTGACTTTCTCCGACAAAGAATTGCCACCTGAGGGTGCGAACCACAACAAGCCACTCTACATCTCTGTGGAGTGCAGAAACAAATGGATACCCGTGGTGCTTGTCGACACAGGGTCCACCATCAATGTGTGCCCGGCAAGGACTGCATATGCAATTGGTTTAAAGACCGCGGATTTTGTGCCGACAGCCCAGGTGATTCGGGCATATGACAACACAAGCAGAGAAGTAATGGGGATAGTGAAAATTCAGACCAAGGTTGGGCCGGGACAACATGAGGTAGACTTTCACGTCTTACAGGTTCCTGCGACCTTTAATCTACTTTTGGGGCGGCCATGGTTGCACCAAGTAAAGGCAGTTTCGTCCACCTTGCATCAGATGGTGAAATACCCCCATAGAAAGGGAGTAGCCATCGTTTTTGGAAACTCGTCAATCCATCCACCGCTAGAAGTATCTACGCCAGTTTTGGAAATTGAGCATGGTATGCAGGATGTGTTCATGTCGGGTTTTACCCTGGCTGAGGCTTAGGTCGTGCAAAACATCTTAGCTGTTAATGAGGGGGTGTACGTTAGCGCACAAACAGTATTCCTCATGAACAAGCTTCAACACATCCCCGGGATGGGATTGGGAAAGAGCGGCCGGAAGGGCGTTGCAGTGTTGGCCGAAGTGCCACATAACCCACACACCTTTGGCTTGGGTTATCTGCCCACCAAAGAGGATTGGATAAGGAAAGGTAAGGAGATGGCTGGGAGAGCCAGAGCAAAGAAGATGGGGGAGCCTTTTGAGTTAATGCACCGGCCCATCTAGAGTACCCTAAACGGACGCTTCGTCTGGAAGGAGGAGGATTTTCCATTTTGTTGCTTCCCAGAGCCGTGGCTGAACGCGGAGAGGAAGCGCGTGCCAGGTTTTGAGATCTTCTTTGACCTGCAATTATCCGGGGATGACGCGTTCGAAGAGCGAGCGGACCCATCGACCGAGGCCGAAAGGTAACAAGAAAGTGGAGTCTGACGACGCCGAAAGTGAAATGGGGGTAGCGCTGGCGTGTCTACTTTCAGATCCTCCGATCGAACAAAAGTGCTTGGGGGATAACTTCTCAGTATGCGTGATCGGGAATGAAATGGCTGCGGGCCTACCAGCAAACATTTTGAATACATCTATCGCACCCTCTTTCATTTGGCAGTATGAAGAGGGATTTTTGTCAAACAGCACCGGGTCAGGTAGTGAGTCGGAATCTGATTCCTCCAAATCTGTTGAGTTGGAATCAGGTTCCAACTCGACTGAGTCTGAGTCCGGTATTCCAAGGGGTGATAACCCGGATACCACGATCTGTCAGTCGTCTTTTTTCTTTTTGAGTCTGCTAATAGAAGAATCAGACGATTTGGATGTGCTTAATGAGAATGATGTGGCTGTGGTTTCTGAGTACTTTTCTGTGCCCTTGATTTATTGCATTAACTCAGACTTTCAAAATTTTGATGAAAACGACGAGGAAGAAATTCCTCCGGTTTTGCAACGCTTAATTGAACAAGAGCAGGAAAGATTTATTAAACCCTTAATGGATGAAATCACTACCGTGAATATTGGTACTGAGGAGGACCCATGGCTGGTTCAGATCTGGTCCACGTTGTCTTCAGAGGAACGCGAGTGCTTAGTCGCTTTATTAAAAGATTTCAAAGATGTTTTCGCGTGGTCCTACGAAGACATGCCTGGAATTGATCCTGAGATTGTACAGCACAGGATCCCTCTTGACCCCGAGGCCCGTCCCGTTAAACAGAAATTCAGGAGGATCCACCCGGACTGGGCCCTCAAGATTAAAGAAGAGGTCACCAAGCAAATTGGCACAGGGTTCCTGCTGGTATCCGAATACCCAACTTGGTTGGCCAACATTGTTCCGGTGCCGAAAAAGGATGGCAAGATCCGAGTGTGCGTGGATTTCAGGGATTTGAATAGAGCTAGTCCGAAGGACAACTTTCCCTTGCCGCATATCGATGAGTTAGTGGACTTCACAGCGGGGCATGCTTTGCTTTCATTCAAGGATGGCTTTTCGGGCTACAATCAGATAGTGATGGCACCTGAAGATCGGGAGAAGACTGCTTTCACCACCCCGTGGGGGACATATTGCTATAGAGTGATGCCATTTGGGCTACAGAACGCTGGAGCTACATATCAACGGGCCGCGACCATGATATTGCACGACATGATCCACAAAGAGGTTGAGGTGTACGTGGACAACATGATTGTCAAGTCCAAAGAAAGAGAGGGCCACTACACTGCCTTGCAAAAGTTCTTCTAAAGGATTAGAGAATTTCGGTTGCGGCTGAATCCTCAGAAGTGTACGTTCGGTGTTACAGCCGGGAAAATGCTAGGGTTCTTGATTACACAGAGAGGTATCAAAGTCGACCCTTCCAAAATCAAGGCCATCTTAGAAATGCCACCACCAAGGACTGAAAAGGAGGTGTGAGGCTTTCTGGGTAAAGTGCAATTCATAAGACGGTTTATCTTAAAATTAACCTTGACTTGTGAACCACTTTTTGGTCTCCTGAAGAAAGGAAAGAAATTCCAATGGGACGGCCGATGCCAAGCTGCTTTTGAACAGATCAAGGAATACTTACAGAACCCGCCCGTGTTGTTACCGCCAGAGCCGGGGAGATCGTTGATTTTGTATCTTTCAGTAACTGAGACTATAATGGGCTGCATGCTTGCGCAAGAATCAGAGGACAAAATGGAGAGAGCCATCTACTACCTGAGCAAGAAGATGCTGGAGTATGAGACTCGTTACACACCTTTGGAAAAGGCTTGCTTAGCCTTGGTATGGGCTACCAGGAAGCTGCGGCACTAGCTGTTAGCTCACTCTGTAATGTTGGTTTCACGACTGGATCCCATCAAATATCTTTTCGAGAAACTGGCACTTACGGGTAGGCTAGCTCGTTGGTTGCTGTTGCTTTCCGAATTCGATCTGAAATATGTAACGCGCAAGTCAGTTAAGGGAAGAGCGGTAGCAGAGTTCTTAGCCGATCATCCAGTGGAAGGAGGTGAAGCAGTTGAGTACTTATTCCCAGATGAGGCCATTCTTCATATCGACGACGAGTTTTGGATGATGTACTTTGACGGAGCGTCAAACCAGTACGGGTATGGGATAGGAGTGTTGCTGATAACACCCGACAACTCCCGTATCCCTCTAGCATTCAAACTCTGGTTCAAAGTCTCAAACAACGAAGCAGAATATGAGGCATGCATTGCTGGTCCAGAAGTAGCCCTGGAATTAGGGGCAAAATGGTTGGATGTCATCGGGGACTCGAATCTTGTTGTATCTCAAGTGAAAGGAGATTGGAAAGTCAAAGAAGAAAAGATGATTATGTATCACCAGACCTTGGACTTGTTAATTCCTCGGTTTGAGAAGTTAAATTTTTCTCATCTGTTAAGAGAGAACAACAGGTTCGCAGATTCACTAGTAACTCTATCTTCCATGATAGACATCCCGTTTGGAGTTCGGATGCGTCCAGTCATTATCAACTAGAAATTTGTGCCGACTTACGAGTCGATTGCCGCTATAGACGAGGTTCAAGATGAGAGCCTCTGGTATTACGATATTTGGAATTTCTTGAAGAAGAAAGCATATCCACCAGGGGTAAATGCCAAGGATAAAAGGGCAATCAGAAGAATGGCCATTCAATTCATCATCTGCGGAGGTAAATTGTATAAGAGAGGTCATCTAGGAATGCATAAGCTGTGCGTTGAAGCTGAAGAATCAAAACGCTTGATGGAGGCCATCCATGGAGGGGAATGCGGTGCGTATATGAACAGGGTAATGCTAGCGCGGAAGATCCTCAGACAAGGTTATTATTGGTCCACCATGGAGGAGGATTGTATCAGTTTTGTTCGGCGATGCCACAAGTGTCAGATCCATGCAAACCACATGAACATTCCGCCGTTGAAGCTGTACAATATGACTTCGCCATGGCCATTTTTAGTTTGGGGAATTGATGTGATCGGGGCTGTCATCCCGAAGGGGTCGAATGGGTATGAGTTCATCCTGGTCGCGATAGATTATTTCACAAAGTGGGTTGAGGCCCAATCCTATGCGGTGTTGAAGTCTTCACATGTTGCGAAGTTTATCAGGAATAACATCATTTGTCATTATGGGGTCCCAAACGAGATCATTTCAGATAACGGTTCCCACTTTAAGAAGGAAGTCATTGACTTGTTGGAAAAATACAATGTGGCTTTTCGTAAGTCATCCACCTATCGGCCGCAGACCAATGGAGCGGTCGAGGCCGCCAACAAGAATATCAAACACATACTGCAGAAGATGGTAGAAACCTACCGGGACTGGCCAGATAAGTTGCCATTTGCTCTGTGGAGCTACCGAACTTCAATTAGAATGTTTACTGGGGCGACTCCGTATTCATTAGTTTATGGGATGGAGGCCGTTCTACCTATTAAGATTGAAGTTCCATCTTTGAGAGTGCTGCCTGAGTATCAGATAGCCGAAGCAGATTGGCAACAAAGTAGATTTGAAGAACTCATGCTCTTTGACAAGCGCAGACTGAAAGCACTGTACCATGTTTAAGGTTATCAGTGTAGAATTGCCAGGGCTTTTAACAATAAAGTTAAGTCCAGGAATTCTAAAGAAGGAGATTTGGTGCTCAAGGACAACCGAGCTCCTATCCACGACCCTAGGGGCAAGTTCAGACCCAATTGGACTGGTCCCTACATCATTAAGTTTATCTGGTCAGGTAGGGCTGTGGTTCTGATGGACCTAGATGGCCTAGAGTTCTCCCAACCGATCAATATGGACAAGTTGAAGAAATATTACCCTTGAGAGGCTTGCTAGGCCGAAAACCAGAGAGGGCGATCTAGGCAAAAATTAGAGCACAAAAATATTTGAAACGATAAAAACTGAGCTCACAAGGTTGAAAACCCGCAAAGGGCGGCCTTGGCAAAAGTTAGAGCGTAAAAGGAGAGTGAAAATAATCGAGTGAACCCACGCCTGTAAGGCTTGATTCCTATCTTTGGGATACGTAGGCAACTTCATCCTGAAGTTCACCCATAAACCTTTCCCCGATCAACTTTGTCCATTTGATCATCTAGGCCATCTTTGTCAATTCAGCATTCAAGAGTTCGGTTATGATCTCCGGTGTAGTGCTTTTCAAACTAGGGGCAACTTTCCGTTGCTGTGCAGTGCCGCGGTACTATTTAGACTAGGGGCAACTTTCTAGTTGCTGGGATTTGGGGTTGTGCATCTCAGTGACAGATTTCAGGCGTGTCCAGTTCTGATCCATATCGAAAATGGTTTTGAAAAATTTTAATAAAAGTTGACTTTGTTCAAAATTAATCTTTTTACAACTTAGACCATTTTTTGACCAAAGCGGAAAATTTTCAGTACCCACAACCTTCAATTTCATTGATTTCAATACAAAGTTCTCCTGCTCTTGCATACAAATTGAAGTTGCTTTTGGCTACAATCATAAGAAAACTTGAAAGTACTAATAAAGCAATAAATCCGGGGCATAGATAAGTCAGGTGTTCCTGCGCCCCCTCCCAGAGCTGGTCGAAGCCTCTGATGCCAAAGTAGGCCTTTCCTGTGCCTTTTCATTGAGCCAATCCAAGCACTCGTCAGACAAAGTGCAACTGAAAGTGGGAGCAGGGGCCAGGAGCTCTCTAGTCCTCCATGCTGTGGCATACCAGCAAGCTGTGCGCCTCGAGCTGGGAATGCAGCAGGGCACTCTATCTCCTCCGGCAGGCAAGCCTAATCATGTCCGAACTGGCGCTGAAACCGAAACGGAAATTAGAAGACACAGTGTGTCATGCTAATCAATTGAATCCCAGGTTGACGGGTCATATTGTAACTCATTGCCGGCAGATTGAGCCAAGGGCAGCGCCAAGCGATGCGGTTTGCAGACAAACTGCACATCCAGTTGTACCACCACCCCTCATCCAGGGTATCGACCAGGCGTTGTCGAAAAAAGTAGCCGCGAGCTGAGTATGCCGGGCAAGACTCCACAATCTGTAACTTGTCCATCAACCATACCTGGGAAGAGATGAAAAATGAGAGAATAAAGAATAGGAACTTTCTTCTAGAGACTAGGACAAGACCAAAGCCACACTTCTCTCCATGGCCGACCATCAGAGGGAGCTGGCCGACCAGCTATTTCCATTAGAGACCAAAGAGGTGGTCGGCCTACTAGAAAAGGTGGTCGGCTGACCACCTGGTTTGGCAACCACCAATTTTTCGACATGTGTCCTCCGAACAGTGTCTTATCCTCTTTAAAAGTTCCAGCCTCGTGGTTCATTCATTTCATCTCAGTTTTGCATCAGAATGAAGGCGTTCCTCATCCAAAATCTCACAGCTTGGATTGCTTCTCTAGATGGCTCGGAAAAGTTGAACTTCCGGGGCTTTGGCTTGAATGCACTATTCACGCTGGGCCGTACTCCGCTGCATCTTCCTTTCCTCCATGCCACGGCAAGGTTTTGGAATCCAGTAACACACGTCTTTAGCTTTAGCGGGCAAGAGATGTGTCCTACTTTCGAGGATTTCCAAGCTTTGATGGAGTCCGAGCGTAACGAGGAAATCTTGCCTCTATTTGCAATTGATCCCGAAATATTGTACAAAGCTCTAGAAAGCTGCTGGTTTCTGGTTTGCTGCAACAGAGAGCAAGAAAGGGGCATGACAAAGTATTTTCAACATATGTATGCATGACCACTCTCCCCATCATTGCATAAGCTTTAGGGAGTGTAGTCCTCGATCCTCGTGCCATCAATCACGCATCTCAATGCATGATGGCCGAGGAGTCGAATTGCACGACTCAATGTGAAATGAATGCACACATAAACACAACAAGGCCTAAACTCCATCATGGGTACTCCGGAGTGTCGGCGACCGAGAACCGAGGCACGTTTCGTCACTTGGAGTACGAAACATCCCTCGTTTCCCGTGTTTGGACTAAACCCTATTCCAAACACAATGCAATATACATGGCATGCATGATGCGACTCGGACTATGCAACCTAAATGCAACGCGACTAAATGATGCAAACATGTAGAGAATGACATGCAAACATGCTACTAGCATAGACAATGCTATGAACTACATGGCATGCGCAATGCTATGGACTAAAATGACATACACAATGCACATGAGCTATATGGCATACACAATGCACACATACGAAGATGGACATACACAAAGGCATAATCAAAGCATACACAATGCGATGGTCAAACATGCAACAACATGAACCAAATGGTATACACAATGCAAGGTGGACTTAAACCAATATGAGTGGACCTCAGCCACACTTAAATCAGTGGCCATGTGATGAAAATGAGACAACTGAAATACATGCAAACATGCACGAATGCAATGGACCGATCCTAAGGCACAACATGCAACTCTAACAAGGCATGGCAAGGAATGAAATATGGCATAGGATGGCACATGATACAGCTTTGAAATGGCATAAAAGATGGTCCCGAAACATGCAAGTATGTCACACAATGCAAGCTAGATGGCCCGAATACCTAAACTAGTGAAGTGCGTCACACTAGGGGTACACAAAGCAATGCACCAGTGGCAAAACCAACCCCAAACAGACCTTAGGCAGGTCTGAAACAGTGGGGAAATGACCTAAAATGATGGCTTGGAATGCAAAGAAATGGAGCTCATTCAATGGTCCGAAGACAAGGCATTCATGCACAACTCTCAAGCACACTTAAGGAGTATAAAACATGGAAATATGGCATTGATACAAGCTCTAAAATATGATGTATAATGGACCCAAAACATGAACACACCTCTGTATATGCATGGAATGAGCCTCAAAACTCAAAGTTAGGCATGGGTATTGAACTACAAGCATGCAAAACAAACATCATTCGACCATGAGAGCCAAAAACAGAGCTAAGGCAGTCCAAAATATGCACAAAATTAGTTTAAGGCATGGACAAAAAGTGCTAAAATCAAGGGTCAACAAAGCATGCAAAGAAAGCTAGTGAACCATGAGTTGCACTACAACTATATGAAGCACATGAGGGCTCACCAAACCAGCCAAAAATAGAAGTATGCCATGTCAAAATATGCTCAAATAACCACTAGAACTCAGTCAATGCATGCAAGAATGATAGACTCCTTTGATGGGCTAATAAGAGGGTTATTCTACACATATATGATGGACATACAAAATGGCAAAACCACCTCTGGAAAGAGGTTATGAAAGCCCTAAAACCCAACAAAAAGGCCCTAAAATTAGTCTAGGAAGCATGAAAGTGAAAGCCCCTTTGAAAGGCCTTGAATAGAATTGTTCTACACATGCATAATAGATATTCAAAATGGCCAAAAGGGCTCTGGATAGAGCTTATGCAGACCTTAAAACTCATCAAATAGGGCCTGAAACATGACTTCAAAACATGCAAAATGGAGCTCCTTTGGAAGGCCAACAAAGCTAGTAAAGAGAACAAGGGGTGAGAGGGTCACCCCTCTCGATTTAGGGCTCAAAACACATATTGGCCTTCGAAAATCCATCGATTTTAGTGGCCAAAAGGCCAAACCAAGGCCAATACAAATGCTCTAATGCATAGCCCTAAACATGAGGAAATGAAGCATGCAAAGGGGAAGATGACCCCAAACAGAAAAATGAGCTTGATCAAGCTTAAAGAGGAGCTCAAAAAAAAAAAAAAAAAACTCTTTTCATTTTATGTCGAAGTCCAAAAATGCTTAGCAACAGGGCTAAAGTATGGAGCAAAACAATGTCAAAATGGGGGAAATGGTGACTTACCCTTGTAGAGCCGACCCTCAGCAACTTTTGGACCAAGGTAATGAGCCTTCAACCTCTACAAATCAGTTCCAAGGTGCTTGGATGGATGGTGGAGGTGTTGTGCAAGGAGGTGTAGTGTAATGGGTGCAAGAATAATGGGGTTTGGGGCTTGAAGAAGAGAGCTATGGAGGGAGAAGTGTATAAGCCTCAGCCAAAATTTTCTAACCCTTGCAAATGGAGAGGAGACCCCCTCTTATAGAAGACAAAGGGCCAAGGCTTCTCTAAGAAGCTTCAACAAAGGGTCAAAGCTTCTAAAAGAAGCTTAACCAAAAGGGTCAAGCTTCTCCTAGAAGCTAAGAAAAAGAACCAAAGCTTCCTTAAGAAGACAAACAAAGGGGTTAAATCTCGGAGGATGGGTCAAATGCTTCCCAGCTAGCACAGCTGTGTTGCACTCAAGAAGGGCAAAAAGCAGATGGCTAGCTGACCAGTTCAAGTGGTCGGCCGACCACTTGCCCTGGTCGGCCGACCAGGGTTCAAAAAGGTCAAGAAGAAAAGCTGGTCGGCCTACCTAGAAAGGTGGCCTCCCAGGTGAATGCAATACAGTGGTGGTATGGGAGACCAGAAAATGTGACCCAGGAGAGAGGAAAACCAGCTTTCTAGCAAGGTTCAAAAGGGTCTGGAAAAAAAGCTGGTCAGCCTACCCATATTGGTGGCCTCCCAGATGAGTATAACACAATGGTGGTATAGGAGACCAAAAATTATGGCCCAAAAGTGAGGGAGACCACCTACCTGACAAGAAAATCGGGCGGCGAAGAGAAAGGTGGTCTCCAAGAAGAATTGCTGGCCTCCCACCCCCGTACCACCTTCCTAACAATGAAACTTGGGTCCACACCAAAAATGAACCAAGACGTATGCAAAACGAGGGTTCAGGGGCCAAAACGCGCAGCCGGGGGCCTCGAAAACTGACTATTAAGCACTGGAGGTGGCGTACGACCATGAAGGTGGTCTCCTGGGCCACAGTGTCCCTTTATAGAGAGGAAACAAGATGTGTGCCAAAAACCAGAGCAAACGGAGGTAGTTAAGCGGTTCCGAACCGAGGCACACGGCCGACGGCTCCGAAAACCAGAAACTGGCCTCCAAACGGGATGAATGGCCTACGACCATGAAACGTAGCCTATGGCCACTGAGAGATGGTCTACGAGACCTCTCCCTCCCTTTGGGAAGAGAAAATAGAGAAAACAGGACCTGGTTCGCAAACTGAGACAAAGCACAAAAGAGTCCCAAAGTCCGGAGACAAGGCTCTCAGTCGAGACTCCGCGACATCAGAATGAGCACAATATGCAACATCACCGAGCGCTCAATTGGTGACGTCTGAGTCTTAAGGTCGGTCAAAAATGGGGTGTCTACAGTGGTGTGTGAGGGGGACTTTAATGAAATAAAATCACTAGATGAAAGGAAAGGCAGTGTAAGAAATGATAGGGGTATGGCAGACTTTGGCAACTTCATTAGCAGCTTGGCTTTAATTGACTTGCCTATGTTGGGTAGAAGATATACTTGGTGCAATTCAATGGAAGGTGAGAGATAGAGCAGGTTAGATAGGTTCCTTGTTAGCTCAGAATGGTTGGGTTGGTTTAGATATAAACTCTGGGGTCTGCCTAGGTCTATCTCAGATCATTGTCCAATTATCTTGATGGAGGATGAGAGAAATTGGGCCCCAAAGCCATTTAGATTCATCAATGCTTAGGCAGCTCATCCTTCCTTCATGTCTGAACTGAAAAAAGTCTGGGAGGGCACACAGGTAGATGGTTGGGCTGGTTACAAAATAAAAACCAAACTCAAAGAACTTAAACAAGCTTAAAGAAGTGAAATGTTGAAGTGTTTGGGAATATGGAGTCTAAACTAAAACAAGCCGAAGGGAAATTACATGCCCTGGAGTTAATTGTTGAAAGTAGAAATTTGGATGAAGATGAAGGTAGGAGGAGCAGGGAGGTGAGAGGAGAAGTATGGAAGCTCAGAAAGACGCTGGAAAGAATTTGGTTGCAGAAGTCAAGGCTGAACTGGAATTTAAAGTGAGATAAAAGTACTAAATTTTTTCATATTAGAGCTACGGAAAGACAAAATATTAATGCAATTGACTCTATGTTAGTGAATGGGGCAACAATGAAGCATCCTATGGAGGTGAGACAAGCTGTGTATGATCACTTCAGATGTAGTTTTTTTTATCATTGGCATCACAGACCCAAGCTAATGGGCCCATTTAAAGTCATCCAACAGAGCCAGCAGTTCAGTAGTTTGGAAGTGGAATTCTCTAAGGATGAAATTTGTGCTGCAATTTCAGATTGTAACAGTAACAAGGCTCCTGGCCCTGATGGGTTCAATATGACCTACTTCCAAAAAGGATGGAAATTCATGAAACGTGATATCCTCTCTTTCCTGTAAGAATTCTTCACTAATAGCAGTTTGGTTGGGGGTTTAAATAGCTCTTTCATTACTTTGGTCCCAAAAACAGACAACTCTTCAGGCATCCAAGATTTAAGGCCCATTAGTCTTATAAATTCCACATATAAAATTCTTTCCAAGGTTCTTTCTAATAGAATGAAAAAAGTTCTTCCTAATGTGATAGATACTGCCCAGTCTACATTCCTAGGGGGAAGGAATATCTTGGACGGAGTATTGATAGCTAATGAGGTAGTGGATTGGTGGAAGGAATCTAGAAGAAAAGGCCTGATTTTGAAATTGGATTTCCAAAAAGCTTATGATGCAGTTAATTGTAACTTTCTTATCCAAATGCTATCCAACTTTGGGTTTGCTGCTAAGTGGGTGAATTGGATCCATACTTGCATTTCTTCAGCTAAAGTCTCTTTGTTGGTTAATGGTTCACTTACACTTGAGTTTTGCCCTCAAAAAGGGCTAAGACAAGGTGACCCATTATCACATTTCCTATTTAATGTGGTGGCTGAAGGTCTCAATATACTTCTTACAAGAGCAAAAGGGTTGGGCTTGGTTAAAGGGATAACCATTGGGTCTAACGGCATTAATATTTCCCATCTCCAATTTGCGGATGACACAATTATTTTTTGCGAAGTTGAGTGGTCAGAAGTGTTGATTGTGAAGAGAATCCTTAGATGCTTTGAGATTATTTCTGGGTTGAGGATCAATTTTCATAAGAGTATTGTTTGTGGTGTAGGCATTCCTGATGCTATTGTGCAATCCTTTGCTTCTAGACTAAACTGTAAGTGCCAGAAGCTCCCATTGAAGTATCTTGGAATGCCTTTAGGGGCCAATCTATCAAGGAAAGCAACATGGAATCCTGTGGTGTAGAAATTTAGGGAGAAACTAATTGGTTAGAAGAGGAGGCTGCTGTCCTTTGCAGGTAGAGTAACACTAATCAAATCGGTTCTATCCTATTACTTGTTTATTACTTGTCTCTGTTTAGGTTGCCCAGTAATGTGGGAAAAGAGATTGATAAGATCCAAGCAGCTTTCTTGTGGGGTGATTCTAAGGTTAAGAAGAAAGTCCACTTGATGAAATGGCAAGATGTAACCATGGATAAAAAGCTAGGTGGGTTGGGGATTCGAAACTTAAAGGTGGTAAACAATAGCTTACTTGCTAAGTGGTAGTGGAGATTTGGGAGGGAAGACAACTCTTTATGGAAACAACTCATCTGTAGTAAGTATAAGCCAGAGGGGGGAAGGTGGTTTCCTTTTCATGTGGAGGCAACCAATATCTCAAGAGTGTGGAGTGACATCATCCTTGTTAATGAATCTAACAGCAGCTTGTTTAACTACTACTCGCACAATGCTGAACTCAGGATTGGTAATGGTGAAAGACTCAGCTTCTGGGTTGATAATTGGTTGGGAACTAGTTGTTTGAAGTCCCAATTTCCCAGATTATACTACCTATCAGTGAAAAGGGACATGTCTTTGCATATGTAGTGGTCTAGGGCCAGAAATCAGAACATTTGGGCATTTAATTTCAAAAGACCTCTATTGGCATGGGAGGAAAATGAACTTCTGAGGCTTCATGATGTTCTAGGGGAGGGTCTTGTTTTGAATTTGGATTCTAATGACACTAGTTTGTGGAAAGCTGACCCTGTAGGTATTTTTACTATTAAACATGCTGTTAACTAGTGTGAATCTTCTATTGGTCCTGCTTTGAAGCTTCCTGATCTGATTTGGCATAATCCCTCTCCTCCTAAAGCCCAATTTCTCTCTTGGTTTGTATGGAAAGAGAGGTTAAAGACCTCAGATTATTTGCATAGAATTGGTGTCCTAAGTGTTGAAGTTAGTAATGAGTGTGTGTTTTGTCATGCGGAGGTTGAATCACTCAATCATGTTCCTTTGCTTTGCCCCTTTGCTTGGAAAGTTTGGTCCTCCATTATCAAATGGTGGGGTTTGCAATGGGCCTTCCCTAGTACTGTGGTCATGCTTATGCACTGGTGGTTTGGTTGGACTTATAAGAAAAAGGAGAAACAATTACGGAGGTCAGTTTTAATTGCTGGGTTGTGGTCCCTTGGAAATGCAAGAATGACTGCCTGTTTAATGGTTTGCAGCCCATTTATGAAGACCTCTGTGAGTTAATTAAATCTAGAGTAGCCCTATGGATGAAAGCTCATTCATTTGGGCAAGGGTATGCGGTGGATGAGTTTATCTACAATATTTAACAAGTTAGAAGATGCTTGTAACTACCTTGTGGAGTCTGGGTGCATTGTTCTTCTATTCTGCTGGGTGTACTGCTCTTCTGCTCTACTCTGATCTGTATGCTGTCAGCAGAGATGGCTGGGGGTGGTTTGAGCATGGTATATGTCACGACCCAAACCCGCCCCTATGGGTTTAGTACCGTAACCGGCCAGGAATCCAAGATTACCGAAGGCCTGCTTAACAGTAAGACAGTAATATAGAGTACAGGGGCTGGCGGAAGCCAAAACAGTAATTAAAAGATGTCCAATGAGCTGTGACAGTCTATATGCAAAAAGACTTTTTATAATATATACACATTCAGAACAAAACGGTATGTACATGTATCATTTACAAGCATACATGTTAAGGACCAAATCCCCACCATACCAGTACAGTACAAAAGATCACTCAGTCCATACATGACAGAGACAGTTAGGGTGAATCTGAGACACCCCAAGAACAGCCTTAGCTTGAACAGATCTAGAACCTCGAAGTGAGGTACAAAGGTTGGCTTGACAAAAGGGAGTTTGATCTAACGCTCCTAGCTTCGTTCCAGTGCCTGGATACCTACATATATATATAAACAGTGAGCCAAAGCCCAGTGAATAACATATGCATAAAGAGGTTAAGAATGAATATCCTTTCAGTATTTGAAACAGTCATTTAAACAGTATAACAATTATTCGATCATAGCAATCATAAGTGGTACATCTAATAGCAACAAGACAAGAGGGTCTTAACAGAATAAATCGATTGATGGCCATCATATCAATAAACAGTAGTGGTTCTTGACATGGGAACCGACAGAGATTTCTGTGTCAGTAGCAGTACAGTACAGTAACAGTAGGTTGCTATGGATGCCACGAATATAGTTCACAAATAGGACATTATTCATTCAGTAAAAGTATTATGTCAAAAAACAGTACAGTTCAAGTGTTCAGAAGATAATCATTATTGAACATATCTTTACAACATTGTTACTCACAGAGTTTTGAGCTACAGATAAGCTAGTGCGCGTCCTCGGATGCCAACCCTACACAGTTACAGGATGAACACACACTAAGTCACATACTTGGGAATCGAAGACACAGTCCCTACTTAGACTCGGTGTGATTCTACATCAATATCCTCCTTAAGATGCCTTAAACATGCCCTAGGAATGCCTAGGATGGAAAGAGGATGCAAAGATGTACTTATAAACACTTTTCAAAATTTTTAGAAAACAGGAGTCTCGCTCGAGCGTGGATTTCTACGCTCGAGCAGACATGCAGACAAAAGAGCTCCGCTCGAGTGCGACTTCCGTTGCTCGAGCGGACTACAAGCTACAGTAAAAATACTAGATGCTCAAAATTCACGCTCGACGGGCGTTCGACCTCCCGCTCGAGCGTGAGACACAAGTCCTCGCTCGAGCGTGAATTATCTCGCTCAAGCGGACTGTAAACTCATGCAAAGTACTGGATACACGAATTTCACGCTCGAGCGGATTTCATGTTCCAGAGTGTACGCTCGAGCATGGAGTTCTTCATTCGAGCATGAGTCCAAATTCTGGAAATTCCAGATTTGAACCTCAAGCTCAAAATCAACTTTAAATGCATCAAATTCAATCCTCTTGGGCTAATTGTCTGGAAAACACTTCAAAACCCATAATATTACATGTTGCAAAGATCAATTTGGAAAATCAAAGCCCAAGGGTAGTTCAATTAAAACACAATTTCAACAATAATTTCAAGAACATGATGAACATGCAACATGCAAGAATTTAATCAACTTCAAGCTTCAAATACTTGCTCCAAAGAGCCAATTCCTTCAAAATCAAGATGGAGTCATGGACTATAACATTAATATGGACATGCATGCAAGGATTCCCATGAAAACAACTTTAAATTTCAAGATGTGCACATGCATACATGGTACAAGCTTCAGTTCAACAATCTTGAACCAATTTATGATCTTAAGCTCCTATTTACCATGAACCATGCAACAATTACTTGAATTCACAAACAATAAGGTAAATGTCCTACCTTAGGTCTTGAATGCAAGATATGGGAGCTCAATTATGCAAATTATCCTTTAACTCCTATAATTTCCAAACAAAACCTCCAAGTTGAACTCAATTTCTCTCACTCTCTCACTCTAGTCGGGTTTAGGCTCAAGAATGGGTTGATGAAATGTTGTAGATTAAGTCTCAAATAGTGTAGAGATAGGCCACTAAGTGGCATTTTGGTAAATAAGTCCAATTCTTGCAATTTAGCTTTATTTAATCTAATTTAATCATTCCAAATCAAATTTCAATTAAATTTACCATAAAATCCCATAATTCCTAATTAGCACAAAACACTAATCAATTTTAGATTCGGCCGTCGATAAGGCCTTCAATTTACAGTTTAAAACATAAAACATGAACAGATAATTTAAAAGTCAAACAGATAGATTTGCATTCAAACCAGCACATTCAATCAATCAGTTCAGAACATTCAGTTAATCAATCAATTAACATGCTTAATCATAGATTAGCACTAATCAGTGGTGTTATCAGTAAATAGTAGTGAGGGTTGTCACAGTCTTCCCTCCTTATAAAGAATTTGGTCCTCCAAACTCGAATTACCTTCATTTTGGAAGAAAATAAGATTCAGTGGAAACAATTCAGGATATCTATTCATCATATCATCTTCCTTTTCCCAAGTGGCATACACGCCACCATGGTTTTGCCAGTCAACTTTCACTAACGGAATCTCTTTATTTCTTAACTTCTTGATCCGTCTGTTCACAATCTGAATAGACCGTTCTTCATAAGTGTAGTCATCACTTAGTACTACACGGGTAGGCTCAATCACATGAAAGGGATCCCGAAAGTAATCCCTCAACATTGAAATGTGGAACACGTTATGCATATGCTCCATTTCAGGAGGAAGCGCTACTTGATACGCCACCGGATTAGTCTTTTCAATAATCTCATATGGTCCGACATATCTCAACGCTAGCTTGCCTTTAACTCCAAAACGAGTCTGGCCTTTCATTGGTGTCACTTTAACAAAGACATGATCACCTACTTCATATTCTCTGTCTCGTCTTCGGATGTCCGCATAACTTTTCTGTCAGTTCTGTGTGGTTTTCAGTCTTTGTTGAATCAGTTTCACTTTTCCAGTAGTTTCATATACAATCTCGGGCCCAAGCAAAGGCCTATCTCCAACTTCTGCCCAGCAAATCGGAGATTGACATTTTCTGCCATATAAAGCCTCAAAAGGCGCCATTCCAATACTTGAATGAAAGCTATTATTGTAGGCAAATTCAGCCAACGGTAGATGACTTTCCCAATTTCCCTGGAAATCAAGAACACACATTCTCAGTAAATTCTCCAGAGTCTGGATGGTTCTTTCTGACTGGCCATCTGTTTGAGGATGGTATGTACTACTCAGTCTCAGTTCAGTACCCAATGCTGTCTGCAAGCTTTGCCAAAATCTCGATGTAAACTTCAAGTCCCTATCAGAAACAATGGACACAGGCACTCCATGGAATCTAACAATCTCATCAATATAAATTATAGCCAATTTGTCCGCATTATAAATTGTTTTGACAGGTAAGAAGTGAGCAGATTTAGTCAATCTATCAACAATAACCCAAATTGAATCCATACCTTTACTGGAGCGAGGTAAACCAACAATAAAATCCATGGTGATATGTTCCCATTTCCCCTCCGGTATCGGTAAGGGTTGCAGTAAGCCTGCGGGTTGTTGATGTTCAGTTTTAACTTGTTGGCAATGAAGACATTTCGACACAAAGTCAGCAATTTCTTTCTTCATTCTCGGCCACCAGAAATTCAGTTTCAAGTCTAGGTACATTTTTGTATTTCCTGGATGGATAGACAATTTTGAATTGTGGCCTTCTTGTAGGATTCTTCTTTTCAGTTTAGAATCACTCGGTACACACAATCTTCCCTGAAATTTCAACACGTTATTCTCAAATTTGAAATCCGGCCTCAGTTTGGATTCCCGTTCTTCGATGATCTTCTTCAAGAAGTCATC
Organism: Camellia lanceoleosa; assembly: GCA_025200525.1. NCBI lineage: Eukaryota > Viridiplantae > Streptophyta > Magnoliopsida > Ericales > Theaceae > Camellia > Camellia lanceoleosa. The sequence goes on from CM045763.1 coordinate 24,940,447, forward strand.
CTGTTGCTATTTCTTTTTAATTTCCTCAATCAGTGCCGATTGAGCAGAAATGGCAGCTAATGTTCCACTTTGTTCACGCAAAACAATCTCAAGTTCAAGTCTTTCAAGGTCACATAGCAATTCTTTCTGCCCAGTGAGTAAACAAGCTAAATTCCCAATCGATTTCCGACTCAGTGCATCAGCAACAATGTTAGCTTTCCCTGGATGGTACAGGATTTGCAGGTCATAATCTTTTATCAATTCTAACCATCCCGCTGTCTCATGTTCAATTCTTTCTGTGTGAAGAAGTATTTCAAACTTGTGTGGTCTGTATACACCTCACATGTTGCCCCATAAAAGTAGTGACGCTAAATTTTCAGTGCAAACACTACTGCAGCAAGTCCTAGATCATGGGTTGGGTAGTTCTTTTCATGCGGTCTCAGTTGTCGGGAAGCATACGCAATCACTTTACCATTCTGCATTAAAACACATCCCAAACCCTTATAGGAAGCATCACTAAATACAACATAACCATCCGTACTTGAGGGTAAGGTGAGAATTGGTGCAGTCACTAGTCGAGTTTTCAACTCTTGAAAAGCTGCTTCCCTCTGATTGGTCCAGTCAAATGATATCCCCTTCTGAGTCAATTGTGTCAGCGGTAGGGCAATTTTGGAGAAATCTTTGACAAACCTTCTGTAATACCCGGCTAAGCCTAGAAAACTTCGAACTTCGGTAACATTTGTTGGTCTAGGCCAGTTCACTACTGCTTCAATTTTCTGTAGGTCAACTGTAATGCCATCTTTACTAATCACATGTCCCAAAAACATCACACTGTCTAGCCAAAATTCACATTTAGTTAATTTTGCATAGAGTTTTTGTTCTCTTAGGGTCTGTAGGGCAATTCTCAAATGATGTTAATGTTCTTCCGTACTTTTGGAATAAATTAAAATATCATCTATGAAAACAACTACAAATTCGTCAAGGTATGGTTTGAAGATTCTGTTCATAAGATCCATAAATGTAGCAGGTGCATTGGTAACTCCGAAAGGCATAACTAAAAATTCGTAATGTCTATACCTCGTTTAAAAGGCAGTCTTTTCGATGTCCCCTGTCTTGACTTTTAACTGGTGGTATCCAGATCTAAGATCAATCTTGGAAAACACTTGGGCACCCTGTAACTGATCAAATAAATCATCAATGTGAGGCAATGGATATTTATTTTTCACTGTTACCTTGTTCAATTCACAGTAGTCAATGCAGAGTCTCAATGAGCTGTCTTTCTTCTTCACAAATAAGACTGGCGCGCCCCACGGTGAAGTACTGGGCCTGATGAACTTCTTATCCAACAGTTCTTACAGCTAAACTTTCAACTCCTTCAATTCGGTCGGTGCCATTATGTACGGAGCTTTAGATATAGGCTGTGTACCCGGAATCACATCAATGGTGAACTCAATCTCCCTATCAATCAAATCCCCTGGCAAATCATCTGGAAATCCTCTGACTATAGGAATACTGTTTACATTAGTTTTATCATCAGTAGGTACAGTCACTACAGAGCATAGATACCCTTTAAACCCCGTTCTAATCAATTTATAAGCTTTCATGGATGAAATCAGGTATGGGGGAGGTACCACTCCGACTCCATTAAACACAAATTCAGGTAGTCCGGGTGGACGGAAAATAACTTGTTTGGTTACACAGTCCATGGTAGCATGATATTTTGTTAACCAATCCATCCCCAATATCACATCAAAATGATCAATGTTCAATGGCAGTAAATCAATATACAAATGCACATCTTCAACAATAATTTCACATGCAGGGTACATATAAGCACAAGTCGTGGATCCTCCAACAGGTGAAGATACAGCTAACAGATAGTTCATAGGTTCTAATGGTCTATTCAATTTTCGCGAAAAGCATGCGATACATATGAATGTGTAGACCCCGAATCAATCAAAACATACGCATTTTGAGCACAAATCAAGAGTATACCTGACACAACAGTCTTGGTATTCTGTACGTCTCCTGGCACAAGTGCGAACACTCGGCCTTGCCTCATAGGCTCTTTTCCAGTGACTTTAGGGTTAGGTTTTGGTGCAACTGTTGATGCTACGGCGCTGGCTACAGCTTTACTATTGCCCTGGGGAGCAGAAGGGCAATCTTTAACCATGTGGCCTACATTGCCACACCTGTAACAAGCACCTGAAATTTTATAACAAACCCCTTTATGTTTCTTACCACATTCAGAACAGGGCGGTATGGAACTATTTCCTTGGCTGGAACTGGTTGTTGACCCCGTATGTTGCTTTTTGTTCAAGGGGCTGTTCCGGCCTTTCTTAAATTTAAAACCCCGTCTCTTACCACGCCATTTAGTTGCTGGTATTTCAGTCTGTTTCAGTGCCTCGATGTTTGACTCAGCCATTATTGCTCGGTTAAGGACATCTACATACTTTAGTAGTTTCAAAACATTTATTTTATCAAGGATTTCAACATTAAGGTCGCCTTCAAACTTTCTGGCCTTTTTGTAGTCGGTATCCACCATGTGTGGTGCATAACAGACAAGTTCTATGAATTTAGATTCATACTCTGCTACGGACATAGTGCCTTGTTTCAGTTGTTCAAACTCAGTCACTTTTCGATCCCTGACACACTGTGGAAAGTATTTCTCAAAGAAGGCTCCTTTAAACTGAGCCCAAGTCATAACAGTGTCGGTGTCACGGACAAGCATCCACCACCTTCTGGCCTCTTCTTGTAAGGTGAAGGTAGCCAGTAGCACTTTGTGTGCTTCAGAACACGGAAAGACTTCAAATAATTTTTCGGTTTCTAGCACCCACGCTTCGGCCTTCAATGGTTCAAGGCCTCCCTGAAATGATGGTGGTTTCATCTTACTGAACTTTTGTGTTAGAGCAATGATGTCATCATTCACATTCTGTTCCGGCTGTATCGAAGGAGGTGGGGGCTGTTGGTTCTGTTGTTGTTGTTGCCTTAAGGCTTCAGTCAACATTTCAACTATTCTTTCTAATCTCGCCATTCTGGCGTCAGATGATTCAGTTTCATCAGTAGTCCTTGCATTGTCCATTTCACTATATGCAACACAGTAATAATAAACATAGGAAGTTGTATACTTCAATTTATGCATTTTAAAAAAATTAATAAATAGAGCTTTTGGCGACTAAACATTTAGTAGCCAAAAAATAAAAAGGGAACTTGTCGGCGACTAAATAGTTAGTAGCCAAAAATAAAAATAAAAGTTTTTGGCGACTAAAAAATTAGTAGCTGAAAAGGAGCACCATGATTTTAGCGACTAAAAAAATGGTAGCCAAAAGGGAGTGCCATGTTTTTAGCAACTAAATATTTTAGTTGCTAAAACAAAAAAACACATTTATTGAAAACTTTGGGCTACTAAATTTTTAGTCGCCAATTGGTGACTAAAAAAAAATTAGTCGCCAATACCTTTCTTTTTGTTGACTAATTGTTTAGTCGCCAATTTAGGATTTCTGGCGACTAAATATTTTTTAGTCGCCAATACCTTCCTCGACAATCTTCTTGCGACCAAGCCGGCGACCAAACTATTTAGTCAGGAAAACTTTTCGGCGACTAAAATTTGACTTTTGGCTACTAAAAATTTAGTCGCCAAAAGTACAATTTCTTGTAGTGATGTAACTCTAGTAATCGGAGAAAATGTATAAAAAAAGTCAAGATCTGCTTATTGTTTAAAACTTTTTGCAACAAGCCTTACTTTACATTTATCAATAGTTCCATCCGGTTTAAATTTTTTTCTCAAAACCCATTTACAACCAATAGTTTTACAACCTAGTGGTAAATCTACTAATACCCAAGTTTTATTGGATAATAATGATTCCATCTCATCATTTATAGCCTTGTTCCAAACAACAGAGTCAGGACATGTCAAAACTTCTTGTAAAGTTAACAGAGTTTCCTCCACATTAAAAACATGATAATCAGAGCCAAAATCTTTTTCTAATCTGGCTCTTTTACTCCTTCTAGGTTCAAAAACTACAGTGTCTTGATTTTGTAAAAGAGGAGTAGAGGAATTGGTTTCAAATAAAATATTTTCTTGATAATTTTGAACCCCATCATTTTTAGATTTAAAAGGAAATTTTTCTTCATAAAAAATGCATCACCTGATTCAAAAATTATTTTGTTTTCAATATAAAAAAATCTATAGGCTATACTATTTGTTGCATATCCAAGAAAAGCACAAGTGGTAACTTTCACACCTAATTTTGGTCTTTTAGGGTTTACAAGTCTAACAAAAGCTAGACAACCCCAAACCCTCAAATATCTCTAATTTGGGTTATGCCTTTTCCACAACTCAAAAGATGTAACTTTTGTTTTTTTGTTTTTTGTTTTTATTTGTTTTTTATTTTTATTTTATGTGGCACTCTATTCATAACATAACATACAGTTAAAATCGTTTCTCCCCACAAATTTAAAGGAGCACTTGCTTTAATTAGCATAGCATTTTGTTAAATCAGTTAAAGTTTTATTTTTCCTTTCTGCTACACCATTAGATGTCGGTGAATATGGTGGAGTAGTTTTATGGATTATTCCCAAAGACTAAGCAAACGAGTTGAATCCAAAAGATTCATACTCCCGGCCTCTATCACTTTTATATCTTTTAATCTTTTTACCGAATTAATTTTCAACCTTAAGAAGGAATTCTTTAAAATTTTCAAAAGTATCACTTTTATTTTTCAACAAGTATACATAAGTGTATTTGAAAAATCATCAATAAAAGTGATAAAATATCTATTTCCACCACTTGTTAAAATTCGTTCAAATTCACATAAATTAGTTTGAATTAATTCTAGCAATTCAGTATTTCTCGCCACACTTTTATGAGGCCTTTTAGTTATTTTTGCTTGACTGCAAACTTCACATTTTTCAAAATTGTTTGTTAGTCTGGGAATTAATCTCAAACTATTCATGACTCCCACATATCGGCTATTAATATGACACAAACGAGCAGGCCAAAAATTCATAGAAGACAACACGTAAACAGAAACATGTGCTTTCTTATTCTCAATATTTAAGTTAAACATTCCATCACATGCATATCCTTTTTCCACAAATATGCTTTTTTTAGTGATTATATATTGGTCAGATTCAATAGTCTGCTTGAAACCAGTTTTGTTGAGCAAATAACTCGACATCAAATTTTTCCTCATAGACGGTGTGTACAACACATCTTTTAAAATAAGCACACGTCCAAAGGTAAATTTCAGCTCTACATTCCCACGCCCAAGCACCTTGGTTAAACTGGAGTCACCAAACATAACAGTTATCTTCTCATTAAAAGGAGTAAAATCTTTGAACCAATCTTTATCATAGCAGACATGCCTATTGGCACCAGAGTTTTCCCACCACCCTTTCATAAATTGAACCATAAAAATATCTGTAATCATAGCCACAAATGGTTCCTCAGTAACATTAGCCTGTGGTCAAGTTTGTTGTGTTCAAAATTTGCAAGTTCAAGCAATATGCCTACTTTGGCCACACACAAAACATGTCACATTTGTGAGATCTTGTGAAGGGGGTTCTTGGTTTCATTTCTTTTGTCTTGGGTAATTTTTATTTTGTGGCCTTCCAGTATTTTTTCAGATTTTCTTAACTGGCTTCCAGTGACTATTTTTATGAAATCGACATTTAGGTAAAGTATTTCCAGAAGTTAAATTTACCTTTGCAGTGGAATGCTCTTGTGTCAAAAGCGTATCTTGTCCTCGTGCTTCCTCTTCCACCCGAATCCATGTGATTAGAGTCTTCAAGGACGTCTCTTTTTGCTTGTGACGCATTGACTTTTGAAACTCCCTCCAAGATGATAATAGTTTGTTAATAATACTTGCCACAACAAGATTGTCTCAAATTTTGATGCCTTTGGATTTAACTTCAATCACTAGCATCTGAAAATCTTGAACTTGTTCCACCACTGATTTTCCATCTATCATCTGATAGTAGAAAAAATAGCTTGCAGCATATTTTTTAGCGTCTGCCTCTTCAGTGTCATATTTATTTTGCAAGGTTTTTCAAATTTTCTTAGCAGTGGTGTAAGTAGTATCATAATAATCATAAAATTGATCTGAAAGACAATTCAAAAGATAATACTAACATTTATACTCATCTGTGTTGTATTTCTCGATTTTTTCAATATGAGCGGCATACTACTCGTCGGTCATCTCTTTAGTGGAGACTTTGTTCAGATTTTTCTTGGTTAGGAGATATGCCACCTTGAGGAGACTAAAATAGAAAAACACATTGCCTTTCCATCTCTTGAAATGGGCTCCCTTGAACCGAAAAGGCTTGTTGAGGTCGTCGGTATTCTCGTTGGACTTCTCCAATACTGGCTTTATGAATTTTACTGTTTGAATCTCCTTAAAATTGTTGGTGATAATTACAAATAAAACACCAAAAAATACAAATAATAAAAATTACAACAACTATTGAAAGGGCTGATTCATGGGAAATTCACTTTCTTTAAGGAGATTCAAGTCCTCTGCGGTTAGGCAAAGCCTTACATCGGTGCAGCAGAAAAATCTTGACTTGTCCCCTTAGGATACAACAACCCAGCTAAGTCCTATGGTTCACCAATACTGCATAATTGGTTGAACCCAAAGTTTTATCACATGCACCCTTTATTTCTTTGCTTGATAATCTCACACAAAATAATAAAATAACAAGACACTTCTTTTTTTCTCCAAGATAAGAGGTTAGCTCAATTTATAGGAGAGGAAACTTGGTGGGCAAGAAAAGGGTTTTCTTGGAGGAGAGGAACCTTTTAGGCAAAGAAAGATAGCTTGGAATACAAGTTGCTTGGAGCCAGTGCCGGCCTTGGGCATGGGCTAACAAGGCCATGGCCTAGGGTCTCTCAAAATAGACTAAAAAAAGGGCCCCTTCTATTATGGTTTAGTATAATATATTAAGTATGTTTTAAGTTCAAAAAAAATTAAAGAAGTCCCAGACTAATTTAAAATAAATTAACCTATTAAAAAATTGAAAGGACTATTCAAAAAAATTAATATTGTTATACATTGCAAATAGACCCAAAAAAAGGGTCCCCTCCTATTATAGTTTATTGTAATATATCAAGTATGTTTTAAATTCAAAAAAAAAAATTAAGAAAGGCTCAAACTGACTTAAAATAAATTGACTCATTAAAAAATTGAAAGGCCCATTTAAAATAATTAGCATTATTATCCATTGAAAATGATTTTGCAAAAAAACTAGATTATGCAAGTATGATTGATTTATTTGCTTCTAAAAATGCAAGAAGAGTAAGGATCAAGCGAGATGTATTAGTTGTTGTAATGTAATACTAAGTATTTTTTGTGATTTTGACACAAATCTTTTGTCTTTTACCTTCATTTTTTCTTTTCATTTTTTTTATTCAATGAAAAAAAAAATGTGAAGGATCCCAAAAATTTATTAGTTAATTATCGGCTTTGGGCCCGAAAATCTCAGGGTCGGGTCTGCTTGGAGCCCAAGCAAACAAAATAATCTATAACACATTATAATATTAAAATATCTGCCAACATACTATATATATACATATGTAAGTTCACCGTACACCCGTAATCATTAGTTGCATCTTCCTCTTTTTATTTTTTTATCCAATTCTTCTCTCTCTCTCTCTCTTTGTGAAAATGTTGAGCAAAGCATCTGTTTCTTCTTTGGTTTCATAATGTTAATGCTCATTATGGTCCAACAAGTTACATTTGCAAGAAAACTAGCCACCAATCCAGGTAGTAAGTTCTCTCTCTGCTACATATTTATATCAATGTTTTTTTTTTTAAAAATAGTTATCGCAATTCATTACAACATATAAGAGTTTTAGAAATCAAGTTTTTTTTTATCTTTAAAAATATAAATTTTGTTGCAAAAAATATTGAGGGACTACTTGCAGACACTAGCCCTATGATTTCGCCTGAGTTATGTCAAGTTGCGATGGAATTGTTATATTATTAAATAGGTTTCCAAATGAATAGGATTATATTTGTTGAATTAAAATTCAGATTTTGATAAAATAGCAATATAATGTGAATTTTTTTTTTTGGAATTAGTGACAAAATTTTTCATCCCTAAAGAAGGTTTTTTTTTTTTTTTTTTGTCCCTTACTTGGCTTAGGTGGATGACTAATTTTGTCATGCAGTCTTTATTTCGTCGCTAAATGAATTTGTCATGACAAAAAATATTGTCACATTTTGTCACTGTTATCCCCAATGTGTAATGAATTTTTTTTTGTTGACATTATTTCATATTGTTAATGATGAATTTGTTTTTGTCTCTATTGGTAGCTTCTTTGACTAATTTTTTTCATCTTTGTTTATAGTAAACACTACAAAATTATTTCGTCTCCATTTCTTATATTTATGAAAAAAATAGTTTTGTCTTTAATTTCTTCCTTTAATGAAAAAATATTTCGTCGCTAATTACTTACAAGTATACTCCTAGCAATGCATACTAGAGACAAAAAAATCGTCACAAATATATCATTTTCAATGACGAATTTATTTTTTCGTCTCCAAAACCTTTTGGCAACAACATTTTGGCGACAAAATGGTAAGGAAAACTTTTCGTCGTAATTAGTTCGAGTGACAAAATGTGTACATTTTGAGATAAATTTGTTTCGTCTTTAAATTCCAAATTTGTTGTAGTGACTACTCTATTTTATTATTGAGTTTCATTGAGATAATGAACTTTCTTAAAAGAGCTTTGCATGTGTTTTCAAAAGAATTGAAAGCTTATGACATTGGAGCCTGGCATGGACATTCATGTATTTGAGGTTGCTTAATACATATATATACACTTTACTAAGATATCTCTGCTTGGTTTTATATTTATCCCTTGAAGATTTTGTGCAGAAAATGATGTGATAATCCTGCCTAGCTGAAGGCATAGGAATATTTTTGAGAGCATGATGCTCTATATCTTTTGTGATTACTTTTGACAAGCTAAGGCTTAAATTGTATAGATTTGTTAACCATTTTTGTGTAACCAGGCTTAAGCCTCAGAACTTGTAACCTTTGAGGCTTTTCTTTTGTTGATTATTTTATTGTTTAGAATTGTTGCACATGCTATGGATTCAACTTAGAAAAGATTAAATATGTATTACATGTGGACTCTTTTTGTAAATCTCTTTCATGAAAGAAATGCAACTATAGAGATTTGACTAATGGAAATCTAAGTTTGTTGATTGACGAAATAATCAGGTTATTTATGTCTTTTATTTTGGGGTTGTTACAGGAGAAATCGGTGGCGACTGAGCAGCTGTGAGTGACGTTGAGATTGACGATGCCAGCAATAATGGAGACAACATGACGATGATGATGATGGAGACGTCAAATCTAACAGATCTACAACGGCACAGTGGTTAAGGTTTACAAATCTATAGATTTGAGGTCGATCTACAAATCTCCAATGACGACAATAGATCTAGGAGAACAGAGAGAGAGAGAGAGAGAGAGAGAGAGAGAGAGAGAGAGAGAGAGAGAGAGGTGCTGGTCTTTTTTAGGATTTGGTTTAGAAACAATATACATATATATACATGACTAGTTTGGTCATTTTGCGATAGCTTGTTCTTATAGACATAATAGATTAACACTTGAACATTTGGGCAAGAAATGTTCAAAATTGGACTTTTCAACTGAGCACACCATTTTTAAATTCACCTAATCTAAATATATTTAAAAAATAAATTATTTGTAATTTTTTTTTACAAAATTCATTAAATACAAAAAAAAATAAAATTAATTCAGTCTTTTTTTTTTTGTGTGTGTGTGTGTGTGTATTTATTGATTTTTTTAAAGATGTTCTTCATAAATATTTTATTTTTTAGACGGATCTAGATATATTTTATTTTATTTCCTTCTCATTCTGAAGATTGCCCATATTCCTATAAACTCAATTGTGTCTCTGCAGTAATATTGTGGTCTGTGTGGAGGTATAGGAATGAATGTGTTTTTCAGGCTGTGCAGCCCAATTTTCATGATCTATGTGAGTGTATCAAGGTGAGAGTGGCAATATGGTTGAGATCTCATATCAGTGGTGCCTCATTCTCAGTTAATGATGTTGTTTTCAACTTTCCACAAGTCAGTAGTTTTCTTGGGTCTTCGTGAATCGCATGTGGGGTGGTGGAAGTGCTGTTGTTTTTTGGTGCTGCTGCTTGTGTTGGTAGCTGCTGATTTTTGCGGCTTCTGCTGCTGTTCTTTTGCTATTTTTTGTCGATTTTCTGACTACGCTATTGTTCTTTTCGATTGGCTCTTGTTCAATTTGGATTTTTTGCCCTTATATGTTATGTCATGTGCTGCGGTGTCTTGGTGGTTTTTTTTTTTTTTTCCAATAAGTCAGGAGTTGTCCTAGGGCTTCATGAGTTGCATGTGGTCTAGTGGAGGTGCTGTTGATTTTGCTACATTGGTGCTATTTTGCAATGCTAATTATGCTGATTTGTTCTGTCCTGCTGGGGTTTTGTTGGGTGGAGTTCCATTATTGAGGGGGTGTGTTTTGTCATTGTTTAATCTTTAAGGATGGCAGATTGGGGTTTGATTCTTTGGGGGGTATTTGGTGGGTTGGTTTCTCTCCAACCCGAGCTTGCAGATGATTGTGCTTTATGTTCGGTGCCAACCTAGTTGGGATTGGGTTAGTTTGCTATGATGCTTTGTGCTCTTCCTTTCCTTTATTGTTATAATCTCATATGTAATGAATGTGTTTGTCAATTGTGTCTCTAATGCACCTGTCTTTGTCATCGTGATGGAAAATGACAAGGTTTGTTTTTAGTTTTGTTCTTTACTTTAATCGAACTAGTTTTGGGGTTAATTTGGCTAGGTTTTTACGGACATGGTTATAGTGATGCTATAGTATCATACAGACATTTCAAACTTGGTAGTTTGTTTCCTTGTAGAACATTTTATTGCTCTGTTTGATCATCAATGCTCCATTTGTTTTGATGGAAAATGTTTTTTGAAAATATTGTTTTCAACTTTTAACATTTGGTATGATAGAAAATCAAAGTCTAATAGTAAAATGTTTTCTGTATTCTGTAGTCAATAGAAAACAAGGATGTAATATATTTTCCATTTTTTAAAAGTGAAAAACATTTTTTTTGGCTTGAACTCTTACCATCCCCACCTCCTACCCTACAACCACCACCACCATCACCACCTCCAACCATTATACCATCACTACCACCACTGTATTACCAGTATCAACACCACCCTCCAACCATGACCACCACCTTCACCACCATTGCCACCGCCCCAGCATCCCATAGCTACCATTTCCACCAGCACACCAACATCCCCACTAACACATTTGTATCAAGGTCGAAAATGCTTTTCATAGAAAAATTCCGTTAGGAAATTATTTTCTAACAAAACAAACAGAGCGTAAGTAGCTAATGCTCTTGGCAGAAACGCATTGTGACTTTCTTTGGTGAGTAAACATATGATTTTGGTATTTTGGTTTTGTAGATGTCGGTGCAGGAGTTCCCGGCAAACTCAACTATCCTGGATTTGAAGGAAAGAGCTGGTCAAGGAAGCTTTAGATGGACCTCTTATGGGTTTCCTGTGAAGGAAGAATTGAGGTCGAGGTTGAATCACGAGCCGGTGAGCGATCCTACCTGCAAAATAAAAATAGGAGGTGTGGTGGAACTCACTCCGGTGATACCTGACAAGTCATTGACAAAGTACAAGGAAGAGATCCAGCGGATGTACGATAGGGGCCTTACTGTGTCAACCTCAGGACAGGCCGCTACATGGTTGTCTGGAGAAGTTGACAGCCGCTTGCATGGTTTCGCCTCCTGTTGTAGTGACGACCAGTAGTTCTTGTATATATATAGATGATAAGTATTTGCAAGGCTTTCTGGTTCTGGTTCGGGTTTCGGGTTCTTGAAGAACAATGACTTGTTGGATTCAACGAAGAGCAAAATGTTTAATTTTAGGGATACTTACGTGTAGGTCCTAATAAGTGGATTTATTATTTAACAGGTCTTATGGAAAAAATTTGTCATAAGAAAATGTCATTAATTGAAAATTTTAGCGACATTTTATAACAATCATGACAAAAAGAAGTCATTAATTATCAATTTTTAGCAACATATATAAAAATTGTTACAAAAAAATTTATTTTTAGCGACAATTTTATCAAGACATATTTTTAATAAGATTTGATGAGAATTAAGTCCAATTATTAGGATCTAGTGGTAGTTTACCGTTAATTGAATTTTATTGCAATATAATCTAACAATCATTAGCTGCTTTTTCGTTATGTACCAGTGGCGCAAACTCATCACATTATCTCCTCTAACCCTCGAACTTCAATTTGTAACCTTTTTGTTTAGCTAATGACACATACTGATGTAGGACAAGATTTTAAGAATTTTTATATTTTTAGTTTTAATATTTTTGATATATTATTAGGATTTTTGTAATTTAGTATAAATATTTTAGAATTATTAGGTTTTTTAATTTTATTATGTTAGAATTAGATTTTGACTAGGATTTTAAATAGTTTAGAATTTTAGTTTCCTATTTTCTTAGGTTTCCTAATTTATGTTGATTTAAGTTTCCTAGTTTATTTTAGAATTACTTTTCCTACAAGTACTAGATTTAGTTTATTATAAATAACCATGTAAGCTTCATGGCAAAGACAACTTTTATATATGACTTTTATTCATTCAATCAATAATATTGAGATATTTTCTCTTCCTTGTGGATTCAAGGCTCTGCTTTTCTCGTGGATTCGAGAGCCCTTTTTTGTCTACTAGAACGATATCTAGTCTCCGTGTATTCCGCTGCGTCACATACCTATGGTAATTTTTCATTTTCATTTGTCATGAAAGTTTATTTTGAGGTTGGATGGATTTGGGAATGAGTTATGGTATAGTGGGGATTAAATTCGGTTTGGGTTTGGATTTGGGTTTGGGTTTGCCTTTCGATTTGAGAAGCAAAGTGAGAATTTATTTCTATTATTGACCAAAATAAAAAACGGAACTTTAGAAATTCAAAACTTTGCCTTTACAAAGAAGGAAGGTGGTAATTAAATTAAATAAATTAGTATTAATTAATATTATAATAAGTCATAATTAAATATCAATGTCATAATTAGAACATATAATAAGTACCCTAAAACAGAGTGTATTATACTCCTTTTGTTTCAAAATAATAATTCTTTTTAGAAAATTTAAGTTTTTTGGTAGTATAATTATGGAAAAATTGGTCTAGGGTCCCTCTCCCACTTTTCATAATGGAAGAGATCCACAAAATTATTTTTTGATGTCTAAGGTCCCTAAACATATATAAGAGAAATTTGACTCTTTGTCTCTACTCTATTCTCTCTCTCTCTCTCTCTTCTCCTCTCACCTACTGTCTTCTAGATTCAAGGCAACAAACTCTGCTCCTCCACCCTCTTCTCCAACCTCCTATACGACCTCTTCCTCAACACCTTCTCCTCTGACTCCTCCCTCCGCTCCGCCACCGTCGCAGACCTCCGTGCCGCCCGGATCCACGACCCGGCCTCATAATAGGTCATTACTATTCTCTAAACTTGAGATTCATGCATATATATATAGATATACTGTCACGACCCTAACCCACCCCTGTGGGTTAAGGACGTAACCGGCCAGTAATCATGAGATTACCTACGGCCTCAAACTATTTCAAACGTATTTTAACAGAGTTAATGGGGGCCAAACGGAAGCAAATCAAAAGTTTGTCCATAGAGCTGTGCTTACATGGCACATCAAAACAACCATATACATAGACATTGATAACTCACAACAGTAAAGTAGTAGCATGAGTTCTGTATAAACAGGATCACATAAGTCCAAGTCAACCCATCAAAACTATAAACAGAATTACACAAGGTCTTCGCCATCGTGACAACATAAAATAGATAACAAAAAGGCAAAGACAGGTCTCATGCGTGAGACACGAGGGCTGACTTTCCAAAACTTGGGTTGTTCTACACAGGCTTCACTGAGGCTGGGTCTGGACCTCTTTTGGCTCACCTACAAAGACATGAATGAGCGTAAGTGATAGCCCAGTGAATAATATCAATTACAGAATTTATGCGACGAGACGTAGAACAACATTTTCTAAACGGCCTTGTGCCCAATTCATATCTATAGTTAACATATATAAGGGTAATTTAAATCAAGTAACCATAGTTCCGTACATACTGGCCTTTGGCCCTTTCAGATTTACATTCATGACGAAACGGCCTTCGGCCCATTCGATTATGTCGAAACGACCTTTGGCCCAATCATTCATTTCAGAACGGCCTTTGGCCCACTCCTTCATTTCAAAATGGCCTTTGGCCCACTCATTCATTTCAAAACAGCCTTTGGCCCACTCATTCATGTCGAAACGGCCTTCGGCCCATATATTCGTATCAAACGACCTTTGGTCCATTCATGTTTAACAAAACGACCTTGGGTCCATTTATGCTTATCAAAACGACCTTGGGTCTATTTATGCATTCATATCAGACTTACGTCCACAATCCCAATTAGCAATTCATAAAGCTTAAAAGGGAGTAAACAATTGGACATTCACAAGCATTCAAATATCGATATTACTCATAGTGATCGGCTTGTGGATTTGCCCTGGAGCTTGACCCTACACATTTCATGAACACAAAAGGGTCATTAACAGTTCAATCCGTTCTTTAATTCACATATTCCTCTTTAGGCTTTATTATTATCTCATTAACTCATTTACAATGCTTAACATATGCTTAAGAGTGCTTGCAAGTGAAAGAGAACGGAAAACAGAATACAAAATGCAAAAACAGGATTTCAGAAAATAGGGTCCCATATCGGCCGTGGACTTGCCCCCTTCTGCGGACCCTTAAGTCTGCAAAATCTTGGTTGCCTTCAATTCCAGCTCGAGCGTGAACTCGACCGCCCCAGCGGACTGCCTGTCTACATAGCTCCCCGCTCGAGCGTCAACTTCCCCGCTCGAGCGGGAACCATGTCTGCAGAAAATGCTATGAGCTCGATTTCTCCGCTCGAGCGGCACTTCCCTCGCTCGAGCGGACGTCGAAAATTCTGGGTTTTCCAGAACACTTCCTTGAGTTCAAACTCGACATTCAACCAGTTTTTCTTGCATACTAAGGCTCCAATCTCACATATATTTGTACTAACATGCCATAGACACCAAAGCACATCACAATGGAGCTCAATTTCTTGTATTACTTTCATGCATGTCTCAAATTAATCCAAATTCATCACCAACACATCACATTCAAACATGCAAAGCTTACACTTACATGATTCATTCTTGCATGTGAGAAATATGCCTTCCTATCAACTTAATTGGTGAAGAGAGGTCCCAATACATGGGTTTTAAACAATATTCAACACAAATCATACACATTGTGCTCAAACATGGAGATTCATGGCCATTTCTTACATGCATGTACATATTGGGCTTCAATTCAACAATTACAACCCAATTTCATTTCAATCTTACTCTTGATCATCGAATTAGCTTGAACACACAAAATTACAAACTATAATCCAAGAATTACTCACTTAGGAGCTTTGATCTTCTAAGCTCTATTCAATTCTTGAGCTAAACTTCCAAAATTCCCAAGCTTCAAGCTAAAATGCACAATCTTCCTCATTTCTCTCACTATGGCCGGCCTCTCTCTCTCTCTCTCTCTCTCTCTCACTCTCAATTGTCTAACTCAGATTTTGAGTTTTTGAGAGCTAAAGGAGGGTGCAATGTTAATATACAACAAGCCCCACTAACAAATATTTTAATATAAAATAATAGGGCACTTAATTTATCAATTTAATCAGTTTAAATTGACCAGACTCAATTTTCAATTAAATTTCACCGTAGGTTCTAAAAATTATGCCAAGCACAATGGTGTAATCAATTTCAGGTTCTGTGGCCGATAAGGCCCTCAATTTAATTTAGAAGCAGATTATTCAAACAGATATTCCTACGGTGAATAGATAAAATTCTAAAATCACATACATTCACATAGGCACAGGAAATCATGCTAAACACATAATCATACTTAGATTAAGGACCAATTTGCAAATCACGGAACATGGGTGTCACAGTCTTCCTCCCTTTAGGAAGTTTGGTCCTCCAAACTTAATTTACCTTCATCGGGAAACAAATATGGATAGCGTAGTCGCATTTCCTCCTCTTTTTCCCACGTGGCATCCATTCCATAGTGCTCTTTCCATTCCACTTTCACCATTGGGATGGATTTGTTCCTCAATTCTTTCACTTGTCGGTCGACTATTCTTTCCGGCCATTCGGCGTATTCCATATTCTCATCAGTAGCTATCCGGTGATAATCAACCACATGTAACGGGTCTCGGAGATAACCCCTCAACATCGACACATGAAACACATTATGGATTTGCTCGAATCCCGGTGGTAAGGCAACTCTGTAGGCAACCGGACCAAGCCTCTCCAAAATCTGGAACCGCCCAATGTAATGGGACGACAACTTGCCCTTTTTCCCAAATTTGACTTGGCCTTTCATCGGAGAAACACGGATGAACACATGGTGACCAACCTCGTACTCAAGAGGTCTTCTCCGAACATCTGCATAACTCTTTTGTCGGTCCTGAGCTGTTTTGAGCCTTTGACGAACAGTCTTGATTTTCTCAGAAGTGTCCTGCACAATTTCTGGCCCAAGCAAAGCTCTATCCCCGACCTCCGTCCAACAAATAGGTGATCTACACCTCCTACCATACAAAGCCTCGTATGGTGCCATACCGATGCTGGAGTGGAAGCTGTTATTATAGGCAAATTCTGCAAGCGGCAAATAATCTTCCCAACTCCCCTGAAAATCCAAAGCACACATGCGAAGCATATCTTCCAAAGTTTGTATCGTTCTTTCTGACTGCCCATCTGTCTGTGGGTGGAATACAGTACTGAACCTTAGTTTTGTTCCCATAGCTTCCTGCAAACTCTTCCACAATCTAGATACAAATTTTGGATCTCTATCCGTCACAATAGACACTGGGACTCCGTGTAAACGGACAATCTCATCAACATAAATGGTAGCCAATCTATAAGCAGTAAACGTAGTTTTGACAGGCAGAAAATGTGCGGATTTAGTTAGTCTATCAACCACAACCCAAACAGAATCCATACCTCGAGAAGTCCGAGGTAGGCCAACAACGAAATCCATAGTCACATGTTCCCACTTTTATTCCGGAATAGGGAGAGGTTGAAGTAGACCGCCCGGTTTCTGATGTTCGGCTTTGACTTGCTAACATTGAAGGCACTTGGACACATATTCCGCAATTTCTCTCTTCATTTTAGGCCACCAATAGGTTTGTTTCAAATCCCGATACATTTTATTGTTACCCGGATGCATAGCAAATACGGATCTGTGGGCTTCATCTAAAACCCTCTTCTTTAGTTCCGGGATATCAGGGACACATATTCGGTTCCTGAATTTGAACATTTTATTTCCAACGCTAAATTCTGCTTTTGGACTTGTCTCAAACTCATCAATCACTTTTCTGAGGAACTCATCCTCTTTCTATTTCCGTTTAATCTCATCAACAATTGCCGGCTCGGCTGTAATAGTGGCTATCAGTCCGCCCGGTTCACATACCACCACTTTAATTTCAGACTTCTCAAAGTCCTGCAAAATCTCCCTCTGCTCAGTAAGCAAGCAAGCCATACTCCCTGTTGATTTTCTGCTCAAAGCATCACCATCAGTATTAGCCTTCCCGGGGTGATACTGAATCTCTAGATCGTAGTCTTTTATCAGTTCTAGCCATCTTCTCCGACGCATATTCAACTCTTTCTGCATGAAGAAGTATTTTAGGCTCTTATGATCCGTGTAGACTTCACACTTTGCCCCATACAAGTAATGCCGCCAGATTTTCAAAGCAAAAACAACCGCGGCCAACTCCAGGTCATGTGTTGGATAATTCTTCTCATGTGGCCTCAACTGTCGAGAGGCGTAAGCGATAACTTTTCCGTTCTACATTAACACACAACCTAAACCCTTATAAGACGCATCACTGAAAATCACGAAATTTTCCGTACCTGAAGGTAATGTCAAAATTGGTGCAGTAGTCAATCTCGTCTTTAATTCATGAAAGGCTGATTCTCTTTCACTGCTCCACTCAAATGGTTGCCCTTTACGTGTGAATTGGGTAAGAGGCACAGCCAGTTTCGAAAAATCTTTCACAAACCTCCTGTAGTACCTAGCTAAGCCCATGAAGCTACGGACTTCTGTCACATTAGTTGGTGTAGGCAAGTTCACAATTGCCTCTATTTTCTGCGGGTCCACTGAAATTCCTTCCTTGTTGATCACATGCCCTAAGAAAACAACCTTATCCAACCAAAACTTACATTTCTCTAGTTTAGCAAATAATTTTCTTTCCCGAAGTATTTGTAAAAAGTCCTCAGATGTTGTTCATGTTCAAGTCTATCTTTAGAATATATCAAGATATCGTCGATGAAGACTACAACAAACTCATCAAGGTAGGTTTTAAAACTTCTATTCATTAAGTCCATAAATGCTGCCGGAGCATTAGCCACTCCAAATGGCATAACAAGAAACTCAAAATGATCATACCTCGTTCTGAATGTTGTTTTCTCAACATCCTCTGCCTTAACTTTCAACTGATGATACCCGGATCTCAAATCAATCTTAGAAAACACACCGATCCACAGAATCGATCAAATAAATCATCAATACAGGGTAAGGGATACTTGTTCTTTATCGTTACCTTGTTCAATTCCCGATAATCGATGCACATGCGCAAAGTACCATCCTTCTTTTTCACAAATAACACCGGTGCGCCCCAAGGCGAAGTGCTAGGTCGGATAAACCCTTTATTAAGAAGGTCTTGCAACTGTTCCTTTAATTCTTTCATTTCGGCGGTAGCCATCCTGTAGGGAGTTTTAGAAATAGGCTGGGTGCCTGGTACAGTCTCAATAGTAAACTCTATCTCCCTGTCTACCAATTCCCCAGGTAATTCATTTGGAAACACATTTGGGAATTCTCTAACAATGGAAATATCATTCAATTCAACATTCACAGATTGTTCAATCAATACATAACACAAATAACCCTGGCACCCTTTCCTAATCAATTTACATGCTTTCATTGCAGATATCAAATATGGTGGAGGCACTACCCCATTTCCCACAAACACAATCTCTTTCTGTTCTGGTGGTTTAAACACAACCCTCTTTGTCACACAATCTATGGTGGCACAATATTTGGTCAACCAATCCATGCCCAAAATTACATCGAAGTGTCTAAAGTTTAAGGGCAACAAATCTACATATAGGGTAGCATTCTCAATATGTATGTCACAAAACCGATATATATAGTCACATAACACAGATTCCCCCGATGGAGCAGACACACATAGCAAATATGGCAACAATTCTAGGGGTCTTTTCAGTCTAGATGCAAATGCATATGTCACAAATGAGTGCGTTGATCCAGAATCAATTAATACAAAAGCATCCTGATTACATATTGAGATAGTACCTGAGACAACGGCATTGGCATTCCGTGTATCACCCGGAACAAGCGCAAAAACTCTCCCTGTCTCCTTTGTGTCCCCGGTAATAGCGGATCTCACGATATTTCCGGCTTTGGAACCGTCTTGATTGAACTAGCCGCTAGTTTCCCACCGTTCGATTACACTCTCGGGCTATGTGCCCTTGTTTTCCACACTTGAAGCTTGACCTCGATGCACGGTAACAAACCCCACGGTGCCTTTTGCTACAGATATTGCACATGGGAGCTGTGCCTCGGGAAGAATTTGAAGTAGTGGAGGAGCCCGTGTTTTGCTTTTTCTGAAATTTCTTCTTCGAAAAGAAGCCTTGCCTTTTGTTACCCTTCCATTCTGTTGTTGGCTTAGCTTGTCTAGCTATATTAGCCTCTGATATGATGGCCCTGTCAAGCACCCCAATGTAAGTTTCCAATTTTAGAACATTCACCCTCTCGAGGATGTCACTGCGGAGTCCACCTTCAAAGTGTCTCGCCTTCTTGTAATCAGTGTCAATTACATGTGGTGCAAACCTAGCCAACTCGGTGAATTTGGCCTCATACTCCGCTACAGTCATACTGTCTTGCTTGAGTTCCATGAACTCGGCTACTTTCCTATCCCGGACACATTGCGGGAAGTATTTGTCATAGAATATTTCCAGAAACTTTACCCAATCAACATCCTCGTGATTTTCTCGCATCAACATCCACCATCTTCTTGCTTCATCTTCTAGCATAAAAGTAGCTAGAAGCACTTTCTGAGTTTCTGAACAGGGGAATACTTCAAACAATTTCTCATTGCTGAGGACCCACGCTTCGACTTTCAACGGATCTAATCCCCCGTGGAACTGCGGTGGTTTCATTTTCTTGAATTCCTTGGTGAGAGCTATAATCCAGTCATCATTCTGATTAATTGGCACGGGTGGTGCCTGAGGTGGAGGTGACGGGTGTGGTTGCTACCACTGTTGTTGCCACTCCTGTTGCTGTCTCAAAGCCTCTGCCATTTCATGAATCATTCTTTCCATTCTGTCCAGTCTGGCAGTAGAAGATTCCTCTATCTCATCACTTTGGGTTCTCACCATCTGATTAGACTTGCATTATTTTTCATACAAGATATACACAAGTATGCATGTACAAGGAGCATACGTATTCAAATAATTCGCAATGCAAGTAATTCATAATTTACAACATATAATCGTTCACATCCAGACAATTAAACACATAACCAATGCTCCCAATTCATTTTTATCACATGAATGCATCCTAGATCTCACCTAGACGCTTATTGCTCTTTTTGGACAAGTGTGTGAGTTATTAACTCGTGCTCTGATACCACTCTGTCACGACCCCAACCCGTCCTCGTGGGTTAAGGATGTAACCGGCCAGTAATCATGAGATTACCTACGGCCTCAAACTGTTCCAAACGTATTTTAACAGAGTTAATGGGGGCCAAACGGAAGTAAATCAAAAGTTTGTCCATAGAGCTGTGCTTACATGGCACATCAAAACAACCATATACATAGACATTGATAACTCACAACAGTAAAGTAGTAGCATGAGTTCTGTATAAACAGGATCACATAAGTCCAAGTCAACCCATCAAAACTATATACAGAATTACACAAGGTCTTCGCCATCGTGACAACATAAAATAGATAACAAAAAGGCAAAGACAGGTCTCATGCGTGAGACACGAGGGCTGACTTTCCAAAACTTGGGTTGTTCTACACAGGCTTCACTGAGGCTGGGTCTGGACCACTCTTGGCTCACCTACAAAGACATGAATGAGCGTGAGCAATAGCCCAGTGAATAATATCAATTACAGAATTTATGCGACGAGACGTAGAACAACATTTTCCAAACGGCCTTGGGCCCAATTCATATCTATAGTTAACATATATAAGGGTAATTTAAATCAAGTAACCATAGTTCCGTACATACTGGCCTTTGGCCCTTTCAGATTTACATTCATGACGAAACGGCCTTCGGCCCATTCGATTATGTCGAAACGGCCTTTGGCCTAATCAGTCATTTCAGAACGGCCTTTGGCCCACTCATTCATTTCAAAACGGCCTTTGGCCCACTCTTTCATTTCAAAACGGCCTTTGGCCCACTCATTCATTTCAAAACGGCCTTTGGCCCACTCATTCATGTCGAAACGGCCTTCGACCTATACATTCGTATCAAACGACCTTTGGTCCATTCATGTTTGACAAAACGACCTTGGGTCCATTTATGCTTATCAAAACGACCTTGGGTCCATTTATGCTTATCAATACGACCTTGGGTCTATTGATGCATTCATATCAGACTTACGTCCACAATCCTAATTAGCAATTCGTAAAGCTGAAAAGGGAGTAAACAATTGGACATTCACAAGCGTTCAAATATCGATATTACTCACAGTGATCGGCTTGTGGATTTGCCCTAGAGCTTGACCCTACACATTTCATGAACACAAAAGGGTCATTAACAGTTCAATCCGTTCTTTAATTCACATATTCCTCTTTAGGCTTTATTATTATCTCATTAACTCATTTACAATGCTTAACATATGCCTAAGAGTGCTTGCAAGTGAAAGAGAACGGAAAACAGAATACAAAATGCAAAAACAGGATTTCAGAAAATAGGGTCCCCACTCGAGCGTGGACTTCCCCGCTCGAGCGGACCCTTAGGTCTGCAAAAGTACTGGTTGCCTTCAATTCTAGCTCGAGCGTGAACTCGACGACTCGAGCAGACTGCCTGTCTACATAGCTCCCCGCTCGAGCGTCAACTTCCCCGCTCGAGCGGGAACCATGTCTGTAGAAAATGCTAGGGGCTCGGTTTCTCCGCTCCGGCGGCACTTCCGCTCAGCGGACGTCGAAAATTCTGGGTTTTCCAGAACACTCCCTTGAGTTCAAACTCGACATTCAACCAGTTTTTCTTGCATACTAAGGCTCCAATCTCACATATATTTGTACTAACATGCCATAGACACCAAAACACATCACAATGGAGCTCAATTTCTTGTATTACTTTCATGCATGTCTCAAATTAATCCAAATTCATCACCAATACATCACATTCAAACATGCAAAGCTTACACTTACATGATTCATTCTTGCATATGAGAAATATGCCTTCCTATCAACTTAATTGGTGAAGAGAGGTCCCAATTCATGGGTTTTAAACAATATTCAACACAAATCATACACATTGTGCTCAAACATGGAGATTCATGACAATTTCTTACATGCATGTACATATTGGGCTTCAATTCAACAATTACAACCCAATTTCATTTCAATCTTACTCTTGATCATCAAATTAGCTTGAACACACAAAATTACAAACTATAATCCAAGAATTACTCACCTAGGAGCTTTGATCTTCTAAGCTCTATTCAATTCTTGAGCTAAACTTCCAAAATTCCCAAGCTTCAAGCTAAAATGCACAATCTTCCTCCTTTCCCTCACTATGGCCGGCCTCTCTCTCTCTCACTCTCAATTGTCTAACTCAGATTTTGAGTTTTTGAGAGCTAAAGGAGGGTGCAATGTTAATATACAACAAGCCCCACTAACAAATATTTTAATATAAAATAATAGGGCACTTAATTTATCAATTTAATCAGTTTAAATTGACCAGACTCAATTTTCAATTAAATTTCACTGTAGGTTCTAAAAATTATGCCAATCACAATGGTGTAATCAATTTCAGGTTTTGTGGCCGGTAAAGCCCTCAATTTAATTTAGAAGCAGATTATTCAAACAGATATTCCTACGGTGAACAGATAAAATTCTAAAATCACATACATTCACATAGGCACATGAAATCATGCTAAACACATAATCATACTTAGATTAAGGACCAATTTGCAAATCACGGAACAGGGGTGTCACATATACGCATCTAGTTGAGTCTTGAGGTTGTAAAATTGAAGCGATAAAATATGCAGATCTGGTATTCTTCTTGGCTTCTAAGTTCTTGAAGATAATTCCTCAGGTAGTGTTTATTAATCACTCGCTCAAATTTTTGATGATATACGCTTAATTTATATATCTTATTGTAAGTATTTATAGTAGGTGCAAGTGTGTTAATGAATTTGAATTTTTGTTCAGGCCGCTGCAACGACTTGCTACGTTGCTATGCATCCGAGGCTTGAAAACGTTTATGGAAAATACTTGGCAGACTGCAACGAAGCTTCCACATGCAAATTGGGATCCATCTCTACCGAAGCTGCAAGGTTATGGTCTGTCTTGGAGCTCATGCCCCAAGAATTTCTCAAATTTCTCTGGATTCAACCCAGAGAAATTTGAATTTTCTCTGGTTTGAACCAGAGAAAATTCGAAGGATCAGACCAACATTCATGTTTATCCTGATTGGGCAGCCATGCAAGTTTTTCATTTGATGCATGCTCTTATGGAACACAAAAAATCAGGTTATCATGTTCCAATGAATTTTATGTTGAAGTAGTGATTCAAGATAGTTTGTTGCATCCTCAGGCATACTTTGGCGGCATAGTGACTGTATCACCGTATTTCAACTCAGCTATTGCATCTGGTCATGCTCAGAGAAATTCTTTGGGTTGAGAGAATTTCTCTGGCTGGGAATTTTCTCTGGGTTGTGGAGTCCAGAGAAATTCTCTGGGTGGGAGAATCTCTGGAAATGTTTGTCTGAGAATTTCTTTGGGTTTGGGGAGTCTAGAGAAATTTTGAAAATTCTCATGTGTCCAGGGAAATTTTGAAATTTCTCTAGTTCAACCTTTGGACAGCAAAAGATGGCTCTGTTTCTCCAAAGCCAAGTTTTTTCCATGAGAATTACTGCAAAAAGCACAAAATCTGACTTGCTTGGAGGAGAAACTCCAAATATCAATGATGGAGTGAGAATATGGTTGATCCAATCTGAGAATGATAGGTGGGAGAAATCATCTGTCCTAATATCCAATTTGGCAAACCAAATCATCTTGATGGGTTTGCATAAGAAAACAGAGATGGATTGCAGATTCGTGTTCGCTCCTTGAAGGGACATTCAGAGGAGTCTATTTGGATTTTTGCTGAGACTAACCTCCACAGGAAGATTTTCTATCTCTCATGGATTGTGGTTTCTAGAACTGTACACCTCATTTTGGCTAGAATGAGAGGTAAATTTTAGACAGAATTGAATTTCTCTGAATTGAATTTTCTCTGGTTTGGACCAGAGAATTTCTCTGGATTAAATTTTTTCTGGTCGAATTTTCTTTGGATCGAATTTTCTCTGAACTGAAATTTCTCTGGATTGATGTTGAGGGACCTTAGACATCATGAAAATAGTTGATGTCCTTTATACTATAAAATCATAATATCAGGGACCTTAAAAAAAATACCCCTATAATTATTGCACTTTAAAAAAATTGATTTTTCAAAATTATCTTTGATAATATATTTTTTAAGAAATATCAATTGTCATAATTATATTTTTGGTATTGTTAATAAATTTAAAAGAAGGTTAAAATAAAAAATTTATATTGTTTCAGTTCTTGATTTTTTAAAAGGATTTAATATTTTAAAATAATAAAAAATAAAATAAAAAATTAATATTTTGAGAAAGAAGAAGTTCAATTTTCCATGTAAAGATGCCTAATAACTTGAGAATATTGACTTGGTCATATCATATCACCTTGACCCAACTTCTACGGTACTTCGGTTTCCATAACTTTTAATTCTTGGGTCAATAGACTCTATGATGCTTGCATAAATTGATTTGGAGTAGAATAAACTTCATAGATATTTAGGCCTATTGAGACTTTGTTAAAAGTTATTTTTTTATTTTTAACTTATTTTAGATTATATTATTATTTTATTTTTTACATACTTTTCAAACAAAATTTAAAAATTAATTTTTAATTTACGTCTCAAAACAAGTCTTATAAGATTATTCTATGCCTTTTTTAAGTAGAGTTAGGTCCATACAGTATGTCTTGTATATAAAATCGAATCTTGCTCAATATTAAGCTTAACAATATATATATATATATATATTTATATTTTTGTCTACTATACTCAATAGAAATATGCAAATAACTTAAATTGAAAATTAATTAAAAGATTAAAATTTAAATTGATAAAATTAAAAATTTATTTTGTTATAAGAATTAAATTATGAGGTTTCTCTTTAGGGAGATTTATTAGAAAATCCTTTTTGAAGTGTTTGTATCTCAATTAATCTATAAGATATTCTTATATTCCAATAAGTCTTATTATTTAAATATTTGATCTACCAAAACCTAATTCTTATATTTAAGTATTTTATGGACATTTCTACCCTTATAAATATTTTTTAAACGGTTAGCAATTTGGTGATGTAAACATTTATATTTTACAATATAAATATTTACATTGATGTGTGAATATTCACATTGACAGTGTGAACATTCACATTAATGGTGTGAACATTTACATTAACAATGTGAACATTCACATTGATGGTGTGAACATTCACATCACGGAATATTTACACTATAAATGTGAATATTATTAGGGGTATTTTGGTAACTATATCACTCATAGGATTTATTGGAACATAAAAAAATAATATGGACTAAATAGAATATAAATAGGTGAAAAGGAATTATATATATATATATATTCTTCCCTTTTTGGTTTTAAATAGACTTTTTTTTTTTCCCCGTAAACGCCCTGCACGTATTTTTCACGTTACAGAATTTGTCAAGTTCTTGAGACTTCTCCAAGTCTTTGTAGTTCTCCTACTTGTGAAAATAGATATGTACGTATTTATATCTATTTCTTTAGTATGTATAGTAAATGATTCTATATAAACTTCGCCTTACACCCATAATCATTGGGTGCTTTGTTTTTTTTTCCCCTCTCCAATTCCTCTCTCTCTCTCTCTATCTCTCAAAATGTTGAGCAAAGCCTCTTCTTCAAAATTTTATAGCACCTTCTTCTTCTTCTGGTTCATATTGTTGATGTTCATCATACTCCAACCAATAACATCAGCAAGAAAACTAGCTGGCGGTAGGTTCTCTCTCTTATATATTTATATCAGTGATTTTTCTTAATATTTATCTCAATTATTTCTTATCAAGATGATTTTTTTGTGGCTCGCTCTTGATACCCACATGACCTACGTGAGAAGAGAAGAGCCTTGGGTGGAAGGATGGAATTAAGAGAACACTACGGTAGCCATCATGTTCTTATTTTTGTGAAAAATTCTATTTATCATTAACACTTTTAAAATATATATCTTATTTTATAAATAATATAACTTCTTAGTATAATATGTATCATATTTTTTTATCATCTTATATTCTGTTTTTATTTTCTATCCAAAAATTTCTTTATCCTATCAGAGATTGTTTTTACAGTATTTGATTTTTTTTTTTTTTTTTTTGTGTGTAGATGTATAATTTATATACCATATTATAAATACATGTTGGTTTTTATATATGGTAAAAAAAATTTATTTCTCTTTGGCCCCTTCAATGATCCATGCTTGGGTGTACACGAGTGTGGTGTGAGTCGAAAATCTCTCCCATAATTAAGCTAGCTAGCTAACTTGGAGTAGAATAATATATTTGGCATCACCTACAAAAGTATACTTTTTATTTTATGTTTTTATTTATTTTGAATCAACTCATCTCTTTATTTTGTTGCATATATTTTTTTATAAAAAATTAAAAAAATATACTTATTTATATAATCTCAAGACACCCTCTAAATCTAAAAATGATATTAAAAGGATATTAGTATTTTGAATGTTGCTTACCTTATTATATGTGTACTTAAGATTGCAAATGAACCAAGTTGTTTATGAATAAACTTGACTCGGCTTGTTAAGGGTTTGGCTTGGCTTGGTTCGTAAATGAGTTGAACTTGAGTTCGAATATTAGGCTTGTTTAGTAAACAAGCAGAACTCGAGCTCGCATAAACTCGGCTTGTCAAGCTCGGCTCGTTTATCTTTATTTAAATTATATAATAAATATATTATTTATATATTAAATAATATATAAATAATAGTATAAATACATTATTTATATATTAAATATTATTTTTTATTTAAATAATATTAAAAAAAATTATCGAGTCGAGCCGAACTCGAGTTTTATTAATATTAATGAGCTGAGTGGAGCTCGAGCCCAATTCCTTTTCGAGCCGAGCTCGAGCTCGATAAGTAAACGAGTCGAGTTTGAGTTCAGCAAAACTCGACTCGGCTCGGCTCGGCTTGGCTCAATTTATTTGCAGCCTTATGTGCACTGACCTTTCATAGACGGTCTCATATATGAACCTTTCATATTGGCGGGTTCTATATCAATTTCATGCAATTTTTGAACTATATAATTAAGATATTAAATTGTGATTTTAAAATATTATATCAATTTACATAATTTATATAATTAAAAAAAAAGTTAATTACCTAAAAGTCATATTTACGAATGTTATGGTAGTTCATGTCTTATCTAAGATTTTTTGAACTAATAAATCTTATCTAATATAACTGAGAATATTATCAATTTTTTCTAATTTTTAAAAGTAAGAACATTATCAATTTTGGATAGTAATGTTCTAGATAATTATTTTACTAACTGATAAAAAAAAACAGAGCATGATATTAAACCTTTTTACCTTTCTACTTATTTGTTTGATTCAATTATCTAATAAAACCGAGAACATTATCAGTTTTTTTTCAGTTTTAAAACTGAGAAAATGATCAATTTTTTCATTTTTAAAAGTTTTTTTTCTCTAATTTTGCACATTAATGTTTCATCATCATGCTTCTTTATAGACACAAAATTGTTAATTTTGCACAAAAAAATAATTCAATTTTTTCAAAAAAAATAAAATTATATATATATAGTTTTTTCAATTTAAAAGTTGATTTTTTTAAGTTTTGAAAATCAAAATAAATGTCAAATCATCATATTCCTTTATAGATAATCATAAATGATGAACAATCATTGTTTGAAGAGCAATTCCGATTATTTAAAATTTAATTAAAAGATCAAAAAATCTTAGTTAAGACTTAATGAAGTATAAGTTCATAAATTAGGACTTGTATATAAATGCCTCTTAAAAAAATATCTATTAATATATTGATGCTGTTACATAAAATGTAAAATAATTGAAAGTCATAAAAATTGTACGTGTATAGTCATGAATTAAAAGGTGAATAAATTTTTTTTGAAAAATTACAATAATAATAATAAAAAAAACTCAGAGTTTGGTTGTTGTAACAAAATAAATTTTGAATTTTATTAATTTAAACTCTATTTTTTTTTTTTCAATATGAACCATCGATTTATTTTCGTTAAGTAAAATTGATTTAAAAAAAATGATATTTTAATCATTAAATTCAATGTAAATGTATAAAAAATACCTAAAATGCTATTTTTTGTTGAGTTTAACAACTAAAATATCATTTTTTGGGGTTAATTTTTATTTAACGAAAATAGGTAAATAGTTTAGATTGAAAGCAAATCAAAAAACTATAATTTAAATTGAAAATTAAAAATTTATTTTGTTAAAAATATCAAATCTTCAGATTTATTTTTGTAATTTTTCTAAGAAATTTTAAAATTTTAAGAGGAGTCATTCTATAAATATCGTAGTAATATTCATAAATTAGCAAGTTAATAATATAACTTCGAAAAAAAAATCTAATTATATATAAAATTCATACAAAAACTTGACAAAAATAATGTGATATTATTATAAATAAATTCTTCTTCAATAATATTTTGTTTTGAAATGAAAGATTCATATATAAAAGCTTTGATAACATCACTCTTTTGAAATATATGGTCATTTTTTAAAATCATTTTATAACTCCAAATATATAATATTTATAAGGGTAAATTACCAATAGGTTCTACTTTTGAGATTTATTACCCATTAAGTCCTATTGATAAATTTATTAAGTGATAAAGATAAATTTATCAGTCTTTTATTTTTATGAATAAATTTATAGTGATAAATTTATCAGTCTCTTTGTTTTTATGAATAAATTTATAGTGATAAATTTATCAATATCTTATTTTTATAGTGTTAAATTTATTAGTTAGGACCTATAAGTAAATAAATCTAGTTAATAGGACTGATTGGTAAGTACCCCATATTATAATGAGCTGGCTTAGAAAGTTGATTATTTTAATTGATTTTCAATTTTTTGGACTATTTTAATTTGATTAAAAAGGTTGTACTTGGGAAGATAATTTATTTTTATTTTTATTTTTATAATTGATTTGATAGTTGTAAGAGAAAAAATAAAATAATTACAATTTAAATATAATATTTTATCTTATTAATTATTTTAATTTATTTTATTTCTGTTAATTATTTTAGTCCAAAATCTTATTTCTAAACAGGGCCAATATAAGATAAATTAAAATTTTCATTTTTATAGTTGGATCCAAATTTTAATTTCGTCTTTTTCATCAAAGTTTGTCCGATTTCAATCAGCAATCAATCATATGATTTGTGACAGGTGGACCAGGAAGTAAGATTGGGATGCATCCAAGCCCCACAAATCCGGCACATTCAGCAATAGGAGGAGGAGGCGGCGGCGGACCAAGAAGTAAGACTGGGGTGCATCCAAGCCCCACAAATCCGGCACATTCAGCAATAGGCGGCGGCGGCGGTTCTCCTACACCAATAACATATAGGACACTTCAAAAAGGACAACCTGTTTGCAACTCGAGGACCCTGTACGGGAATTGCGCCCCCTTTAAAAATGCTCCACGCCCTTGCACCATTCACAGCCGTTGCAAGTCAGAACCATAGAGGCATTGAATGGCGGCCAAATACTATCGCTAATTTCTGTATTTTGTTTTGTTTTTTTGTTTTTTATTTTGTGTGTTATTCTAGTTTATATTATTTTAATTAATTTTATTTTGACTCTTAATTTTAAATTTTATATTAATTTAGTTCAATTAATAACTCTTATTACAATTTTTAAAGAAAATTGATTGCTGAAGTTAAGATTAATTTTTTGAATTGAATAAATTTATAATTTTTTCTTGTAAAAGCATGACACATCGGTTCATTGAGTTGAATAAATTTGCAATTTTTTTTATAAAGGCATGACACACTGCTAATGCGCTCATTTTCTATCCCAAAAAAAAAAAAAAAAATTAATTATAATCAATTAGACTAGATCTACGTAAAATTATAAATTGAGGAACAAAATTAAACCAATTAAGGGGTCGTTTGGCTACAGATTTTTGGCTATATAAGCACAAAAAGACAAAATTAGCTATATAACCTAATAAGATAAAATGTCACATTCAAACTATAATCATTACACTTTTTCTCTCACAAAAGTCAAAAAAATTAAATCAAACGAGGCTAAAAAAGTCAGGTTAAAAAAGTCTCAATACAAAAAAGCCATTTAAAAAAGCTAATGCCAAACGAAGGCTAAGATTACAAGGAACAAAATGATGCACAAGTCAAAATTGGCTCATTTGAAAACTTGGCTATTTTAGTAGGTTTTTTTGGGACTATTTTAGCCTAATTAAAAAAATTATATTTTGAGATAATAGTTGGTTTTGTTTTGTTTTGTTTTGTTTTTTGTTTTTTGTTTTGTTTTTGTTTTTGTTTTTGTAGTTGATTTGATGACCGTGAGAAAAAAATAAAATAATTATGGTATGGATGTAATATTTTGTCTTATTAATTTATTTATCTTTTATTGCTATTTTAGCCCAACCAATATTTGGACTATAAGATGCTGGGAATAACAAGTTTTTACTTTTTACTTTTTATTTATTTATTTTTATTTTTATTTTTAATTTAAGTGACATGGGAGGATGCAAAAATATACTAAAGGGGTTGTTTGGAGTGTCCTAAATAAGTGCACTTTTTGTCTTTTTGGACTAAAAAATTGAGGAAGAAAATATGGATGTTTGGGTTAACTTTTTGACTTTTTATGGAAAAATGTGTAATAAAAAATTGTAAAAATTGATTTGTAGGAAAAAATTAGTATTAGGAGTTGTGCAGCCGTAATTGTTGACTTTTGGTGAATAGTGTTAACTTTTTAACTTTTTGAGTAACTTTTTGACTTTTTAACTTTTTTAATATATGCCAAACTTGGCCTAATTAATGGGATTAACTCATTTAGTTAAAATTCTTGCACCTCATTAGGACTCAATGGTTTGAATATTTCTACTTATGTATAGGTTGAAAATCTTAAGGCCTCGTTTGGGAAGTGGCTATTTTAGTAGGCTATTTGGTTTTTTAGCTATTTTAGTAGGCTATTTTAGTTTTGTGTTTGGGAAGATGAGATGATTTTTTAGTTGCGTTGTTGTATTGGAAAGTGTATTGAAATGATATTTAAATTTAAAATGATAAATTTATCCCTAATTTTTTATTTTTTAAATTAATATAAAGGGACAAAATGGTAATTTAGCCATGATGTAACAAATATCCGGCTGTGACAGTGTAGGCTACAGCAACCTATATTTTTTTTATTTTTTATTTTTTTTTTAAAAGTTTTCAACAGTGATGCTTTTTGGCTATTTTTTGAAAATAGGCTATAACAGCCTCATCTGAGGCTTCCCAAACAGCGCCTAAGTGATTCGTGATTAGATCAAGATTAAAATATTTCAAATTCCAATAATTCAAAACACACAATCTAAATCATCAAGAACTTACGAAAGTGATTTAGATTGTTGTTTTTCTGAACAAATAATAAATCGACACAAACGATTTTACGTGAAAAAGCCACAATTGAAGAACCTTCAATTGTAATAAAAAATCACGGGCGAAACGCTACTAATCAATCCACTATTGAAGAAAGAAAGATTACAAAGATAATACACAAATTACCTAACTCAGTCAATTTGTCTTCACACTTTCTGTAACTCTTTTACCAAGCCTTCGTTTCAGAACTGATTTATCTGAAGTTGAATCCACAACTCCACTTGTCGAATCAACGACTACGTCCAGAATCAAATTCCTTTGAACCTCTACGTTTGTATCTTCAGAATCCACCGAAGATTAACACTCTTGTATGTATTCGATCAACCTCCTTGATATGTGCTTCTCAATTCATGAGTGTAATATCCATTCAATTTTATCAAGGAAAATTCACAAAAATCTCAGAAGAAAACCTCAACCAAAATCCTAAGACTCTTAAACAAGATCTAAAAAAGTGAATCCTAAAATCAGCCTAAATAGATATAAATAGGAAAACAGAGTTCGTGAACTCCGCTCAAGTGCAGGACAGCCTGCTCGAGCGGCTTCAGTAAAATACGCGTGTGACCAAACAGGTTTCTGCTTGAGCGCTAGAACCCATGCTCGAGCGCGAAATCACACATCTCAGTATGTTTACAGACATGACCAACTACTGAGACATCACAAAATACGCTTGAGCGCCCAAGGACCCACTCGAGCGGGAAAGGCAAAAACTAAGGAAAAATTACAACTTTTTCAAAACAAAGTTTGTACGAGGATTTGACAATAAAGGAACCTAACAATCTCCCCCTTTGTCAATTCTCAGACAAAACTCTTCTAACAAATTTTCCTTAAACAAACACACTATACAATTTGACAATCTAGAAAATAAGTAAAGAAACCAACTCTGTAAGCAACAAACAAGTCTGCCATTCAAACAATCCATTAAATATCCACGTGTGAGACAGCAAGCAACATACCAAAAAAACAAAAACTGTGAAACTGCATAAGAAGATATCAAAACACATATATAGAGAAAACCACTATATGATATCCAAAATGAAAAATATACCATACATCATATATCAATGTACCATGGTAAAAACAAACACAGTATCCACAAATATCATCAAAAACTATATCCACAGTATCCAAAACCAAAAGTAACCAAAATGAAAAAACCAATACCAAATATCATCAAAAACTGTACCGCCAAATATAACTGTATCTTCAAACCCAAAAATTCTCCTCTTTTTTGGCCGGGAGACAAGGAACAAAATAGTCGAACAAACAAATCATGCATCAGGGGGGGATGAGGCTGCTAAATCTGAAGCAAAGAAATATGTGCGCTAGCTGAGCAGTAGTCTGGATGGCGGACTGCTCCAACTGTCTGAGGCGGCCATCAAAGGCATCAAACCTAGCATCTAGAAAATCCAACCTCTGTGTCATAGCCTCCTCGAAATGGCTAATCTGGTCATGAACAGTCTGGGGTGGAACAACATCCTCCTCACCACCAGCTGTGGCCGCATCAAACTCTGTCTCCTCAGCAAGGCTAGCTGCTGTACCTGCAGAAGTACCAACCCGAGAAGACTCCCCTTTGCCGTGAGCATGACTCTGGAAAACAGTTTTTTTAGTGAATGGCCTAGAGGGAAAAGTAAACTCATCATCCTCTAAAATTGGAACTGCAAGTTGGGTTAAGAGATGGTTGATCAAACACCCATAAGGAAGACCTAATTGTTTGTTCCCAAAGACAGCAATCATCTTGCGAATAATGAGGGTGGCAAGATCGATGGACATGTGACGAGCAATACAAAAAAGAACGAAGCCTTG
This sequence comes from Camellia lanceoleosa, assembly GCA_025200525.1. Taxonomy (NCBI): domain Eukaryota; kingdom Viridiplantae; phylum Streptophyta; class Magnoliopsida; order Ericales; family Theaceae; genus Camellia; species Camellia lanceoleosa. Next base: position 24,974,412 of record CM045763.1, read on the forward strand.
TTCTTGATTGATTTCAGAAGAGTGTGTGGTGACAATAATATTAGCACACATAATAAGATTAAGCAGTCGGAACTCCGGAAGGAGTTCAAACTGTTTAATCAAAGTGCCCTTAATCCAATTACATGGAGCACCACACAACACTTCAGCCACAACATCAAAATCACATGTAGGACGAATCGGAAAAGGATAATGTTCTGGAAACACTTGGTCAATACTAAGAAGCCCTCTAATAAGCTCAGGAGTGATAGAAATGGACTTAGACCGAACCCAAGTAGTGAAAGAAGGACCACTGTCATCAATATTCTCAATGTTGTAGAAAAACTCACGAACCCAATCAAGATTTTGACGACCAGAAAAAGACAAAACCAAGTCTCCCCCTAAAGGATCAAACAGGGGACGGATGGGAATCGACTCGAAGGTATTGGGCTGGACATTACATTCGAGGTGAACAGTCCGAGTCGCAAAAGACTTACGAAATAACTTGGCTTGTTTGGCAGAGGGAAAGCAATCAGGATTAAACAAAAGACGCGACACTGTAGACTTGCGTCTTTTAGGAGCAGACATGGTGATACAAGACACAAGTAAAACCCAAAACTAAACAATCCCAAAGAGCAAAGCAACAAATCACAGCAATCATTAGTAACACTGTTAGAAAAATATCAAAACCAAAAAAAAACAATGATAATGACAATAAAGAAAAAATATGAGAATAACAGTATGATGAAACTGACAGACACAATGCATAATATAGATGACAGACTCAAGACACAATATCAAAGACAAACTCAAAGCATAAGAACGAGGACATTATGATGAAAATAAAGCACTAATTATGATCCAAATCCGTGCAAATCAGTACCAAAAACCCACCAAACTAGGCATATGAGTGAGAGTTGAGAGAACAATGAAAGACAGGGGATCATTAATGAAGAACCCTAGTGCTAATGACACATCAATCTACATAAAAATGCAGGAAATGCACCAGTAAAATGAAACCAAGACTTAGTGAGAGTGTGTGAGGTAAGGAAAAAAAAACTAAACACAAAACACACAAAAAAAACTAAAACCAACCCCCACAAGAGTCGAAATGACAGGAAAAAAATAGAGAGAATGAGAGGAAAAAACTTACCAAGGTGGAATCGGCGATGAAAAAAGAAGGAGGAAGGCAAAATCGCACCCAAGGATGTTGCGAGCCAAGCCCTAGGAAGGAGAGACTAAAAAAGAGGGGAAAAAATGAAATGAAGAGTTGAGGCAGGGAGTTTTATACAAAATCAGTCTGCTCGAGCGTAAGGGTTAACGCTCGAGCGCTAATAGGGACACTCGAGCTCAAAAACACCCCTCACAGAACTGTAAAGCAAGGACGAAAATGCTGCAAGGTTCAAAAACACGCTGGAGCGTAGAAAGGTCCGCTCGAGCGGGGACAAGACATTTTCTTTTTTATAAATAAAAACAAAAAAACACCTAAGATGTTCTGTTACCATCGGGAAGTTCAATTGGAAGACTGTACCACTAGGATAAGATAGTCCATCAATCATGAATCTTGTAAACTTGTAAAAAAAAAATTTGAAACACCAGATCATGAACAAAACAGATAGACTGTAATCAATGACATAAGCAACATAAGAATGCATAACTAAAAAACACACATGATAGCTCACAAATAGAATGTGTGTGTGTGCAATCCTTGAGATCCACAAAGCTAGAGTTAATCCTCGTAGTGATCGGATGGCTAGACCTCCGACAAGAGTAACTGAATATCACAGAGAAAAGTCAAACCACTAGGAATCACGGGGTATTTGTTGAGTAAACGCGGAGGCTCCCCCTCAATCAATGATTCCTTTTTTTTTTTTTTTTTTATGTTTTTTGAACTTTTCTTTCTTGTGGGCACTCACGGATGGCATGTACGCTCAAGAGTATGGAGACCAAACCAGAGAAGAATGAAATAAAAAAATGATGGCCTGGTTGGTGCCTTTAAGGTAGCCTTTTCCTAATGCCTGGATTTCAATGAACTGAGGGAGAAACCATGGAAGTGAAAAAAGATGGTAGATGGTTAAGAGACTCAACATCACCCATGATATACTAGTATAGGTCAATTCCTCTGAAAAAGTACAAGAAACACTATTAGTGGTCCATAGAGAACTTTGATCACTTGTGCGGAAACTCCTGCAATAGTTTATCTCAAGGAAGTGTATAGAATGAGATCATGAGGTAAATGAGTATGCGCATTCAGAATGAGCTATGAACAAAGAAGAATGAGATCTTTTAAGCAACATGAGCAGTGTTCATATAAATTTTTTGATACAAAGATATTAGGACTCAATGACAATGAGATTATCACATCTAAGTACAATAAGCCAACAACTCACACCCACAAAATAAAAAAAATAGAAGAAACACCCTAGTTACTGAGCACCACACCCAAGGTCTTTCTAAGAAACTCAAACCGAAGAAGATCAAGGGGTTTTGTAAAAATGTCAGCTTTTTGATGCTCAATGGGTACATGCTCAAGAACAACAAGGCCTTCTTCCACTAACTCTCGAATAAAATGATGACGAATGTCAATGTGTTTAGTGTGAGAGTGTTGGACAGTATTTTTTGAAATGTTTATGGCAGTTGTGTTATCACAGAAAAGAGTGAGAGTGTTCTGTTCTATCCCATAGTCATGAAGCATTTGCTTCATCCACACCATTTGTGCATAACAACTCCCTGTAGCAATGTACTCAGCCTCAGCAGTCGAGAGAGAGATGGAATTTTGCTTTTTACTATGCCAGGAAACCAAATTATTCCCAAGGTAAAAACACCCCTCGGATGTACTCTTCCTGTCATCAGCACACCCTGCCCAGTCGGCATCAGAAAAACCAGTAATTTCAGCTATAGTATCAGTAGAAAACCAAACCCCATACCCCAATATCCCATTAACATATTTGATGATGCGTTTAACTGCAAGAAGGTAAGACTCTTTAGGACTGGCTGGTAACGGACACAAACATCGACACTGAAGGAAATATCAGGACGACTGGCTGTGAGATACAGAAGACTCCCTATCATACTCCTCTAAAGGGTAGGATCAACATCAGTACCAGAGGAATCTTTGGAAAGGTGAAGACTAGTGCTCATGGGAGTGCGTGCATGTTTGGCAGACTCAAGACCAAACTTTGACACAAGATTTTTGGCATACTTAGACTGAGAAACAAACATACCTGAAGGAGACTGTTTAATTTGAAGATCCAAAAAATAATACAACTCTCCCATCATGCTCATCTCAAACTCATGTGTCATGCAATCCGAAAAAAATATTACACAAGATGATCAACAGTGGATCCAAATACAATATCATCAACATAAGTCTGAGCAACAAGAATATGAGACTTAGTATGTTTCACAAATAAGGTCTTATCCACACTACCCCTTTGAAAGTCATTATCAAGAAGAAATGTAGTAAGTCTATCATACCAAGCCCGAGGAGCTTGTTTCAATCCATACAAAGCCTTGTCTAACTTGTAGACATGATTTGGACATTTAGGGTCCTCAAACCCTTTTGGTTGCTCAACATATGCCTCTTCTTTCAAGTACCCATTCAGAAAGGCACTTTTCACATCCATTTGAAACAATTTGAAACCAAGATAACAAGCAACACCAAGTAAAATACGAATAGATTCAAGACATGCAATAGGGGCAAACGTCTCATCATAGTCAACACCCTCTACTTGTGTGTAGCCTTGAGCAACCAACCTGGCTTTATTCCTAACCACAGTACTATTCTCATCAGATTTATTTTTAAAGATCCACTTGGTACCTATCACATTCATGTCTCTAGGTCTGGGAACTAGAGTCCAAACATTGTTACGTTCAAATTGACCTAATTCTTCATGTATAGCATTGACCCAACTATCATCTAGCAAGGCCTCTTTGAAATTCTTAGGTTCAATTAATGAAACATAACACATATGTGATACCTCATCTCGAATCTGTCTTCGGGTTTTCATTCAATCCGATACACTTCCAATCACCTGTTGAGCTGGATGATTCAGTTTCACCCTTGCTGATGGTTTGAAATCAGGACTTGCGGTGACAAAAGTATCAGGAGTGATGTTTCTTTGTACACTTTTTGGACTTTGACTTACTTGAGAGGATGGTGCCGTCTTAACTTCTTGTGCTTGGACCTCAGCTTCTCTTGGACTTTGTGGTTCAGTATCCAAGATTGGAGACTCACCATTGTCATCCTCATTTGTTGCTGGAGTAGGTGAACCTGTGTCATCTATAACCACATTGATAGATTCCATTAAAGAAGAAGTTCACAAGTTATAGACTCGAAAAGCCCTACTAGTGGTTGAATACCCTAGAAAAATATCTTCATCACTTCGGGAGTCAAATTTGCCCAAAGGCTCTCTATCTTTGCAAATGTAACACTTACTCCCAAAAGTTTTGAAATATTTTACATTAGGTTTCAATCTCTTCCACAATTCATATGGAGTTTGTAAAGTGCCGGGCCTTAAATACACGCGATTTATGACATAAACAACAGTATTTAGGGCTTCAGCCCAAAACTTTGGAGGAAGTTTTTTACTAAGGAGCATGACCCTAGCCATTTCTTGAACAACTCTGTTCTTTCTCTCAACCACTCCATTTTGTTGTGAAGTAATAGGTACAGAAAATTCATGCTTAATTCCATGCATATCACAAAAATCCAAAAACGAACTATTTTCAAACTCACGACCATGATCAGTTCGGATTCTTATGATACGCCTAATAGATACGCCCTGTTCATTTTGGATTTTAAGGACTAAGGCCTGGAAAGCATCAAACGTATCAGATTTTTCCCTTAAAAAATTTACCCATGAAAATCGAGTAAAATCATCAATAGTTAAAAAAATGTATCTTTTACCTCCGATGCTTTCAGTGCGAGTAGGTCCCATTAAGTCCATGTGAACCAATTCAAGAGGATGTTTGGTTGTAAAGCTGTTCACCTTATTATGAGGGGCACGGGTTTGCTTTCCAAGTTGACATGGTCCACACACATGGTTCAGATTCTTACCCAGTTTAGGTACTTCTCTCACAAGCTTTTTGTTGGCTATCTTAGTTAGGTCTTTGAAATTCATGTGACATAATCTTTGATGCCACAAATCAATGTTACTTATGATGGCAGAGTGACAAGTGAGATCATTAGTAGTAATAATCCCATAGCAGTTATCAGCTTTGTGAACCCCATGCAAGACAGTATTTCCCTTTTTATCCAAAATTTCACATTTATTTTTTGAAAACAATACTTCATGATAGGAATCACACATTTGAATAATGCTCAAAAGATTTTCTTTAAGACCATCAACAAGAAGAGCATTTTCGAGCTTGGGAAGACCAGCAACACTTATAGAGCCCTTACCAATGACTCTAGAAGTGCCGCCATCTCCAAAGGTAACAATTCCTCCTTCATATTTTTCAAGGGAGGTGAAGTAGGATTTGTTACCGGACATGTGATGAGAGCACCCACTGTCAAGATACCACATGTGTGAGTCACGTGCTTTTAGGGCAGTGTGAACAACTAAACAAGTCAAATAATCTTTTCTCACCCAAATCTTTTTGGTCTTGGTAAATGTCTTGGCGTTGTGAACACCCTCATGAATCTTGGTATTCCGTCTAGACATGTAAGGTTGTTTCCTAACCCAAAAAGTATTCGAATTTCTACCATTTTGAGACACCTTACCAAACAATTCAAAGTAATAAGGACGAATGTGGCCATACCTACCACAGTGATGACAAATAAAAATAGGTTTTACCTCCCTTTTGTTGATCTTACCCCCTTTAGGTAGATGAAGAGAGGGATCACCCTGGTCTACCTTTAGCTTTCCCTTTGCTTGAGTCTTCGGGTCATGTGAAGTAGAGGTTTGTCCCTTGTGAGCTGTCGCACCATAGCCTAGCCCACTTTTGTCACACCCCATTTGTTGAGACCCGAGGATGTCTTCTAAAGATTTGGAACCTTTGTTCCACATGGAAATAGTGGCTCTAGCAATACGGAGTTCTTCATCTTTCTGACAGACTATCTCTTCCAATGTAGATTGTGACATCTCAAGGCTTTCAAGCTTCTCTTCATATGTGGAATACACCTTCAGAAGTTCATTCCTTTCAGTTTCACAGGATAGAACTTTTCCACATAAGTCTTGCCTGTCACTTGAGATCTTGATGATATTCTGCTTTGCTGCTACTGTAGACACCCCATTTTGACCGGCCCTAAGACTTGGGCGCTTTCTTTTGATTACTCGATGATGAAAACAGGAATATGCTATCTCACAAAATTCTCAGTAAAAAGATGGAATGTAAACTTTAATCCCAGTCTTACACCTGTTTTTGCCAAATTATTTTAGACTCATTCTCCATTTTTTTTCCCTTTATTATGTATTATATATATATTATGTTATATTATTATATAATATTTTATTAAATTTATTCGGTACCATGGTTTCATCCACGCACTATACGTTTGTATATATAATATTATATTATATAAGGGTATTATTCCTCCTTTGAAAAAATAAAAAATAAAAAATTCACTACACTCCCATCGTGTGTCTTTTTGTTTTCGGTGCCTTTTAGACCCGCTTTTGGTCAAATTATGTTGCATATTTGACCTACTAAAATATATTTTATTAGTCCATGTATTTTAATTTTACGTATTTGTGTGTTTTTATATATTTTTGGGGTATTTGTACATATATTTATGCTAATAATCCCTTTTATATATTATTATATTATATTATAAAGTGCATAGTAATTTTATCAGGCAATGCACAAGAAAATCACTGTGCATCTTTTGAAATCAGCACCTCCCACCGTTTCTTTTCTTGTCCTTTTCTTCCATTTGTTTTCTATAAAAAGGGAGGGATTAGCGCAGAATGAAGAGAGGATTCTTTTAGAAGATTTTTTCTGGAGAAGGATTCTTTGGGAGAGAACATTCTGCTTCGGGAGAGATAAAAAAAAAAGAGTCCTAATAGTGTGAGAATTTTGAAAAATCAGTGAGAGAAGTTGTAATTCCAAATTTTAGACTGAGAATTGAGAAGACATTCCACAAACTTGAGGGTAGTCAAAAGAAAGTTTGTGAATCAAAAAAAATTCATCATTTTCCCGAAAGGTGAGTTTTCGCAAACTTTCATTTAATTTCAAAATGTAATATAATTTGTTTAAGTATTTCATTTGTTGTTTTTCATAACTTTTTTTTTTATCGCTTTAAATGGTTGGTTGAACCACCTAATTTTATTATTTTTATCTACTGTGATTTACTGTTGTATATAAACTGTTATAATTTACATAAAATGTTGTAGTTTATTATTTATAAATTGTTGTAATTTTATCACTTTAAATGGTCGGTTGAACCACCTAATTTTATTATTTTTATCTGCTGTGATTTACTGTTGTATATAAACTGTTGTAATTACATAAAATGTTGTAATTTATTAGTTAAATTGTTGTAATTTTACCACTTTAAATGGTCGGTTGAACCACCTAATTTTATTATTTTTATCTCATTGTGATTTATCGTTGTATATAAACGTTGTAATTACATAAAATGTTGTAATTTATTAGTTAAATTGTTGTAATTTTACCACTTTAAATGGTTGGTTGAACCACCTAATTTGTTAAAAGATGTGACCCCACCGGTGAATAGTGATCGGCGGTGAATAGTAACCTCCGGCGGTGAATAGTAACTTCCGGCGGTAAATAGTAACCCCGTCAATGAATAGTACTCTGGCGATGAATAGTAATCTGTGGATGAAAAATGCCCAGAAGACGAATAATGCTTAAAAATGTGAATAGTAATTACCATGATGAATAGTAACTTCCAAGATGAATAGTACCTCGGGATGAATAGTGCCCCCACAAAATAAGTGTCCCTGACAGAACGGAGCGATCTTCCCACGCCAAATGTAATATTTTCCTACGCACATGAAGTTTCTTTATTTTATTTTATTTTATTTTGAGAGTTTGTGAGGTTTTTATTTTGTTGTAATATTCCCTCTCTCTCTTATCCGGTTTGTAATAATTTATTCAAAGCATTGTAATAATTCCCCGCCCACTTCTTTCTATCCCATTCTTTTACTCGCTTCCTTACTTGTACATAAACATCATATTTATTTTTCATCATATTCATGCTTTGCATCCATGTTTCATGCATCTTGATTCGCAAAGTTTGCATTTGTGGATTTAATCAATTCTTATGTGATTATGTGCTACCTCATGTTCTTGAGATGATTCACATGTCATATCTTAGAAGCCAATCTTTAGTTGCATCTCATGAGTAAATTGCATTAGGATTTTGTATATAAGATCATGCATGTTTTACTAACTTTGTTTTGTAGCTTGTTCAAGGGTCGTCAAACCTGTAAGTTTTATGCTTTAGCATCCCGCTTGTGTGTGTTTTTTCACTATGTTTAAGCATCCTACCATGTGGCTATTTGCTTATGTGATATAACCGTATGAATGCCAAGGATGGAGGTTGTGTCGCTAATTTGGAATGATATTGATTTTCATGTTTGTAAACTCAATTTATTTGGGTTATACATTTTCAAAACTCTTTCAAAACTACATGAAATCAAGTTGTTCCAAAATGGGTGACATAGTCTATACTTGTATGCTTCACATAGTAAATTTTAGGATTTATTAAATAACCGTAACATGAACATATAAAGAAAATAAAAGTCATATCATGGTTTAGTAGAGGCCGATCTTTTGATCGGGTGAGCGGGGTGCTCATTATTGACCTTCCCTCTCATACCTAAGGTTCCGAGCCAAGCATCCTTGGTTACGACAAATGGCCTTGGCACCGAGTCATGGGTTTCCTAATTTTCCCAAAATAAATATTAGGTGGCGACTCGAGATCGATGACGATCCATTTTTAACAAAATTGCAATAAAATGGATTTTCAATAAAAGTTTTCAAATCTGGACTCTCATCTACGTTTCACATTGCACTCGTGAAACATTGAGATCAAAGAGATCTCGGGAGTCCGAACTGTACGCGCGCGGGTACCCTCCCGGGCATGTTACAGCTACAAGTTCTCCTTTCAGCTTGACATTCTCACTTTCACATGCTTTGAGTTTGAGAGAGAGTTTGTCATTGATTTTGGACAAATTTAGAGATTCCTCGTACAGCTTTTCATAAGCTTGTTGCAGTTCATCACCATTAATCTCATCATTGTCTTTTGATGTTTCATCATCCTCTTTTTGCTCTTCAGTCTCCTTGACCTCATCCAATTTAGCAACTAAGGCAGGAAAGTTGTTGGATGGTAGTGAAGGTGAATCTCCTCTTTCATGAAATTGGCTCAGAATTTCCCATGCATCTTTAGCCTTTGTGCAGTGAGCAAACCGTTTCTGTTCTTCATCATAAATTGCTCCACGAATAGTAATCAGGGCTCTCCGATTGCTCGGATTGTCAGCACTTTCTGTATCTTCTTCAATGGCCTGCTAGCCTTCTGGATCAAAAGCTCTTAGAAAAGCCCTCATTCTGATCTTCCAATACAGGTAGTTACTCCCATCAAAGGTGGGAGCGTGATGAAGGTTTTGACCACGAGCTAATTCCACTGGCTTTGGAAGAGGTTAAGTGAAAGTGGACCAAAATGCTATGAAAGCACTATCCCCGTCTTCTTCGGATTCAGGTTCTTCGGGTTCTTGCTCCGACCCGCTTTCATCATCCCAAGTCACAGTGTAGACTTTTTTCCGATTCTTTTTCAAAGGGCATTCAAGGGCAATATGACCAAACCCTTGACATTCATAGCACTTGACCCCTTGCCCCTTTACAATCTTCTTTTTAGTTTTTGGAGCAAGTTTTGGTGGAAAAGTTTTGGGTTTTTCATTACTCTTGTCTTTTGAAATAGGGTCTCTGAAATTAGGCTTCTTTTTCTTCAAAATTTTTTTAAACTGTTTAGTAAACATAGCCGTCATCTTAGACTCTAAATCAAATTCAGTCTCCGGAGTTTTTGCAGTCTCATGAGCACTAGTAAAAGCCACGCTATCTTTTTGTTTTTTCTTTGAAATCTGGTGGGCTTCATAAGTCTGCAAGTTTCTAACCAACTGATCAAGCTTGAGGGTATCAACATTCTGAGCCTCCTCAATGGCTGTCATTTTTGATTGGAACCTCTTGGGTAAAGACCTCAAAATTTTTTCAACAACTTTAGCTTCAGGGATTTTTTTCACCGAGTGTAAAACAGGAACTCACGATATCACTAAGTTTTGCATAGAAATCATCAAATGTCTCATCTTCGTGCATAAAAAGGGTTTCAAAGGCGGAGGTGAGACGTTGAAGTTTTGACCTTTTGACAGAAATAGTACCTTCGTGAATCGTTTCAAGAATGTCCCAAGCCTTTTTGCTACCTCATACGTGTAGATATGACGAAACTCTTCAGGTGTGACGGAGCAAAACAGGGAATTGAGAGCCTTACTGTTCCAACTCGAGTTTTGGTAATCAGTTGTGTCCCATTTATCAAGGGGTTTAGGAATATCAACACCATCAATGGCGACAATAGGTTCACTCCACCCATAGATCACGCAACGCCAAACTTTCTCATCGATGGATTTTAAAAACGCTCTCATACGAGCTTTCCAATAAGAATAGTTTGTACCATCGAGTAAAGGAGGTCTATGGGTCGAGTTACCTTCACGAATAGAATCCATATCACTAGTCATACAAAATCACACTCCTATAGTTTTGATAAAAACAGAGAGTGACCTACTCTGATACCAATTGAAAATTCTAAGTGATTCATGATTAGATCAAGATTAAAATATTCCAAATCCCAATAATTCAAAACACGCAATCTAAATTATCAAGCACTTACGAAAGTGATTTAGATTGTTATTTTTCTGAACAAACAATAAATCGACACAAACGATTTTTACGTGGAAAAATCACAATTGAAGAACCTTCAATTGTAATAAAAAACCACGGGCGAAACGCCACTAGTCAATCCACTACTGAAGAAAGAAAGATTACAAAGATAATATACAAATTACCTAACTCAGTCAATTTGTCTTCACACCTTCTGTAACTTTTTCACCAAGCCTTCGTCTCGGAACTGATTTATCTGAAGTTGAATCCACAACTCCACTTGTCGAATCAACGACTACGTACAAAATCAAACTCCTTTGAACCTCTACGTTTGTATCTTCAGAATCCACCGAAGATTAACACTCTTGTATGTATTCGATCAACCTCCTTGATATGTGCTTCTCAATTCATGAGTGTAATACTCATTCAATTTTATCAAGGAAAACTCACAAAAATCTTAGAAGAAAACCTCAACCCAAACCCTAAGACTCCTAAACAAGATCTAAAAAAGTGAATCGTAAAATCAGCCTAAACAGATATAAATAGGAAAACAGAGTTTGTGATCTCTGCTCGAGCGCAGGACAGCCCGCTCGAGCGGCTTCAGTAAAATATGCGTGTGACCAAACAGGTTTCCGCTCGAGCGCTAGAACCCATGCTCGAGCGCAAAATCACACATCTCAGTATGTTTACAGACATGACCAACTACTGAGACATCACAAAATACGCTTCAGCGCCCAAGGACCCGTTCGAGCGGGAAAGGCAAAAACTAAGGAAAAATTACAACTTTTTCAAAATAAAGTTTGTACAAGGATTTGACAATAAAGGGACCTAACATAGGTCTTATTCTCCGTGTGTCTATTTATTAGGACTTTTTCTCTCATTTTGGAATTTTTCTGTATTGATTATAATATTTGATTTGATTTTTATGATTATGGTTGTAAGTCAAAGTTTAGTCAAACACTCTAATACAAAATTTTAGAATGAATTTTAATCAAATGAGAAGTCAAAGTTTAATCAAATGCTCTAATACAAAATTTTAAAATTTTAAATTTTTTTATAGACAATTCATTAAGTTACACTAAATATTCCATCACTAATGGTAGCCTAATAATTTTGGAATATTGACTTGGTCTTATCACCTTAACATATATTAAGAATGAATTTGGACAACGCATTGACCTTTTTGGATAAAAAATTTAAGGTTATGTAGCATTGCATATTTCAACCATAACACGAAAAAAAGCTGAGCAGTTGAGACAAGAATGAACAGAGTCACGCATTCTTCCTCCGACAGCTTTGTTTTTTGTAGCCCCCCACTCATCCTCTTCCCCTTCCTCTCTCTTGTCGCCCTGGTTGTCATCAACACCATTTCTTGCAACTTCGATCACCACTGGGAAATTTAATTAAACAAATTTTGAATTTTGTTAATTTAAACTCTTTTTTTTTTTAATATGAACCATCGATTTATTTTCGTTAAGTAAAATTGGTAGAAAATGATATTTTAATTATTAAATTCAATGTAAGTGTTTAAAAAAAATATATAAAATACTATTTTTTTGTTGAGTTTTACAACTAACATATAATTTTTTTGGGTCAATTTTTACTTAATGAAAATAAGTAAATGTGGCAGTGTTTGGGAACTTGGTTTTTTGGTTTTTTTTTCACTACAAAACAAATCGGTTACAAAACCAAAAAAAACGAATCCAAACAAAATATCACATCAAACTCCATAATCATTTCACTTTTTCTTTCACAAACATCACATCCAACCACAAAAAAACCCAACTATCTTCCCAAATACAAATTTTTTTTTTCTCTAATAATATCCTACAACTAAAAAAACCTACAAAAAAACTCACTTTCCAAATATCCACAGTTTAGAGTGAAAACAAATAAAAAAAACAATAGTTTAAATTGATAAAGTTACAAATTTATTTTGTTAAAAATATCTAATCTTAAGATTTATTTTTGGATATTTACCAATAAATCCCATCTCATAAACAAGTACTTTGATTAGTCCTAAATTTTTTCTATTGATCAGTTAAATCTTATTAGTGGAGAATTTCTTTTCGTGTGATCTTATTTTTTTATTTTGGTAGTGCTTGGGTGGACAACTATACCCTTTTATTAATGTGACAGGTTTGATGTGATACTCCAATGTGATAGGTATTAATGTAACACTCCAACAATGTGACACTTCAAAAAAATTAAAAGCCCCTTAGTACACTTTTCCTAAATGTGAAAACATGACGGGTATGATGTGACACTCCAAACTTTTACTCCAAAAAAAAAAAAACTTCGTAGTGTACTTATTCCAAATGTGACAACGTGACGGATATGATGTAACACTCTAAAAAAAATTAAAAACTCTTTAGTGTACTTTTTCAAAATGTGACAACGTGGCAGGTATGATGTGGCACTCTAAAAAAAATTAAAAACTCCTTAGTGTGTTTTTCTCAAACATGACAACGTGACGGGTATGATGTGACACTCTAAAAAAAAAAAAAACTCCTTAGTGTACTTTTTTCAAACATGACATATGACACTCCAACGTGGCGGATATGATGTGACACTCTAAAAAAATTAAAAACTCTTTAATGTACTTTTTTCAAATGTGACACTTTAATGTGGTGGATATAATGTAACACTAAAAACTCTTTGGTGTACTAAATATGACACTCCAATATGGTGGGCAAATGAATCATTACACATCTAAAAGGACTAAATGAATCACAAAAAAAAATATAGGACTGTATCACTCTAACAAAAACTTTATTTAGTGGCATTATGTTAGTGTCATTTTTAATAAAAATGACACAAAAATTCATTCTAATGACATTTCATAAAAAAATGTCACTCAACCACAAATAAATAAAAATTCTTTTATGTTATTGTATGAGCACATAAATAATTTTCTCGTATAATCTTGTTGATCAAGTTTGCACTCCTCCAAATGTCATCGCTTTGCTACCTGAAAACACAAACGTGAGCTAGCCGACGGGTGTATGCCGGAAACCTCTTCGATGCCTAAGTCAGCAAATAGACAATAGACACAAAAGCTCTGGGTATTCCAGAGTAAGAATTGTGATACTTTTACATAGGCCCCGTCATGAGCTTTTATATATTCTTCCTAACACAATCCTAGTAGAACTCCAATTCCTCTTATAAGAGTCCTCCTAGAAATCACACTCCCTAGGATAATGCCTATCCTGATAACACCTTGCTCATAGCTTACCAAGTGAGATGGTGGCAACTCCTACATCGGCTGGTAACACATTCAACCGAGCTTATACAGGTTGGTGCTGTTTTAGGCAGCATCGTCATAGTCCCAACAATAAGATGGCGCATGCAATCAATCTTTAGCTCGGTTCTTCATCACTGACACTTCAGTCCTATAAGCTGCTCGGTCTTCGGATTGCTAGGTCAGAACCCCAACAGCCTATCTATGATCGAGCTGACGCCCTGATGACCCAAACTGAGCTATACAAACTTACTTCAACCCTTAGTTCAACCTAACGTCTAAGATAGACTAATCTTAGCTCGACTAAAACTATATGTATAAATTACCCTTTCAATTGCTCTTTAATTCCATCTACACAATATGATTGTGATTAGCTTTCCCTGTTTGTGCTAAGATATTTAAACCGCCCGAACCAAAATAAGCATTCCAATCGAGCTGAAATACTTAACCCAACTGAACTAGGGTCGCGTTTGTCATTAGGTAGCTTGGTCTTTTCAAAATCGCGCCTGTTATACAGCCCGTCGTTTCATGTACCTGACATCGTGCCCTTATTGGGACACATGGCACGCACCCATTGCTTCTCCGTACTATGACATCCGTCTCCCATTTACCAAAAAATTTGAAAAAGTCCCGCCGTTTTTGCTTCTATGACATACAAAACCCATTTTTTGAATAACCATTATCATTCTCACTGTTCATCTTCTCTCTTGCAAACCCTCGCCTTCTGAGTTCTATACCTGCACTATCTATGCTCTAGTCCTAAACTAAGCAACTATATCGCCTACTTCGCTCACCTTCTAGTGTTCTTTCTGCCGATTGGAAGCTATTTTCTTGTAAGTTGCCCATGCCTCTTTTTCTTTTTACTGATGTATTTTTTGTTTTTCTAAAAAATGGCATTTTAACCCCAAATATTCGTGGTATATCAACAACTAAAAACTACATGCTCAAACCTAAAAACATACTGACTAGAACTTGAACTAGTCTAGAACCATGTTTTTGATCCAAAATCGCACTGTGACCGAAATAGGAACTTGTTTGCGACCTCTAGGGTAGTTTTTGACCAGACTAGAAATGCCTTGCTCAACAATCGAGCTATTGTAGACCGCACGAAGGCGCGAATTGTAGTTCTAGCTATTATAGTTCGGACTCCTGTCACAGTTCTAAATCTAATCTCACAAAGTGCAATGTAAGACTGATAAATCACCAAAGAGTCCAAATCTGGCAATTGGTTTTGAAAAATCAATTTTGAATCAAAAAACGCCAAACATGGATTGCTTTGCCACATTTCAGAGTCGCAACCTAAATATTTTATTTTGGAAAATTTAGAAAACCCTGACTCGTGCCTAAGGCCACGTGTCCATCATCACCAAAGTTGCCTCGGCTCAAGAATTTGGATACGAAAGGGGAAGGTCCTGAAATGAGCACCCCCGCTTGTCTGATCAAAGGATCGGCCTCTACTAACATGATATGTTGTTTTTGAAAACACATGTGTTCTTATTCCGATTTATTAGCTAGCTTACTATGTGATGCACACAGCATACAAGTATAGACTAAATCACTCAATTTGGAACAAAACATCTCATGTTTGTTTTTGAAAATAGTTTGAAGTTACTACTCGCAAGTAGGCTAAGACGCGAATTTGCCACCCTCAAGTGGGCTTAGAAAACAACATGATTTTGCCACTTCAAGTGGGCTTAAAATGCACATTTTGATGAATTGTTCCAATTCAAGCAATGAAGCCTTCATCCACAGGTATTTATGCAGTTAAACACATAAGCACATAGCCTCATGGCAAGCATGTTATCATGGCAGTCACTTACACACGTGCAAGGATGCTAAAGCGTAAAAGCTTACCTAGTACTTCGAGCCAAAACAAAAGCTATGTTAGAAATCAATGCATGACCCTAGCTATGTCAAGAATGCCTAATGTAACACATGCAAAATGCAACTAAGATAGGCTCGGCTATTCTAAGATGTCATGTGAATGCAATTAGATAACATGTATTCAAATTGGTATTGAAATACAATGTAGTTTGTATGATGTGCCGAGCTCGGTGCATGCAAGACAGATGAATGGATGCACGCATGCAAAGCATAAGTATGCTAATTGAGATATGCCCTAAAACTAACCATCAAAAGCTGGTAAATAAAAGGGAGAAAGAAATGGGGGTTGGAAGACATGCATCACACACACGCATACACGTTTATTACAAAATTTGTCCTCTCGACGGAGGGTCTGAATAATAAGTTAACTAGCTAATCTAAGCTAATTAAACTAATTATTACAAAACGAAACTAATTAACTAACAAGTTAACTAAATATTACAACTCAAATGAATTTGAACAATTAGCTAATCTAAGCTAATTAAAGCGCTAATCTAAGCACAAAATGAATGAATTAATTAAACGCATTAACTAATTAATTACAAAACTGACGAATGCTAACTAAGATAACAACTTATTCTAAGTTAACAAAAGCGCTGAAATGGCCTCGGGACGAGGGATGCATGTATGCTCAACTTCACTCGGAAATCCATTACTATGCCCCGAATTACCTCTGTTTGATTTTGATCTCAGAACACTACACAAACATCTAGATAGCTTCTACTCCAAAATGGGAACCTCCTGGTGCATTGTCGACCAGAAAAGGGTGGTGTAGACCACCTGTAGACCACTTAAACATGCTGCAGACTAGAAAAAATGGTCGGCCAGCTACTTTTTCTAGTCTGCCGACCAGAAATTTCTGCCAAGCTCCAATTTGTTGCAACAGAGAACAAGAAGGGGCACAGCAGTGTATTTGCAAGGTATGTGTGTACAACCACCCTCCCTATCATTTCTTAAGCTCAAGGGAGTGTTGTACTTGACTCTCGGGCCACCAACCGAGCATCGTAATGCACGGTGGCTGAGAAGCCAAGTTTGCACAATTCAATGTCAATGAATGCACAAATAACACATAAGAGCCTCCACCTCTATCATGCTTGATCAAGAGGGTCGGCGACCGAGAAATGAGGCATGTTTCATCACTTCAAGTATGAAACGTCCCTCGTTTCTTGTGTTTGGATTAATGTTCAATCCAAACACAATGCAACACATACAACATGATCAACCTATCAATGCTAATGGCATGCACAAGATTCCAACATATGAACAATGCATGCATGGCAAGTTTAGAAGCTTAAGGCATCAAAGTTAGGAAAGAGCATCTCACAAGAGGCATGCAATACAATGCTCAATGGACTTAAACCGAATATGGGCAGACCTAAATCATGCCAAAACAGTGGCCAACACACCAAAACTTAGGCATAAAAAGGCAAGATATGCATGCTCATGTAATGGCTCATCAACTAGGCATAAGAGCACAACTCTCAAACATGATGAAGAAGTGACAAATGTGAGAGTGTAGCTACACTATATGCACTGAAATCATGTATGAAATGATGCCAAACCACTCAAACAACACAAGCATAGCATGCAAGAGGGCCCAAGGCACAAGGCTACTAAAGGGGATTACACAAGAAGCATACAATACATGGCACAAATGATTGAACCAATCATAGACAGAGCTCAAGTAGGTCAAAACAAAGACCAAAGCATGCTGGGATGGGAGCTCAAAAGTCTAGGCATGCATGCATACGCATTGGCTCATAAACGAGGCACAAAGGCACAACTCCTAAAAGCACTCAAAGAGTGAAAGAAGTTTGAACATGGAAATGCTATATGCTTTGAAATAACATGTTAAATGATGTCATGGCAAGCAACCATCTCAAACAAAGCATGCTAGAGGCATCAAAACACAAGGCTAGTTAAGCCTATTGCACAATAGCTATGCAATACATGAACCATATGGCCAAGACAATCTAAAATAGTCCTAGAGCATGTCAAATCAAGGCCAAAAACATGTTGTAGTAGAGCCAACACACGCTAGGATAATGAGCTAAGACAACAAGCATGCAAGGCTAGTAAGTGAGATTTGCTCTACAAGTACAAGATGCAAACCACAAGTGGCCAAACCAGCCAAAAAAAGAGTTGTATTTGTGGAAAAATAACACCACAAATACACTGATATGGTAGCCCAAATGCTCAGACAAGATGAGATACATATTGGCTCATATTTAAGGCATATAGCACAACCTTCCAAAAGCATTGAAAGAGTGAAAGATGTGAGGGCATGGCAGTGAAACATGCTCTAAAATCACATATCAAATAACACTAAATCATGCAAATAGCCCAAGCAATGCATGCTAGTGACTTGGAAACTCAAAGCTAGTGAGCAAGATTGCACCATGACTATACAAAGCAAGGCATGCATGACCCAAAGCACATGAAACAGAGCTTAAGCATGGCAAAACATGAGTAAAAGCTTGTTGGAGTTGAGCCAAAAACATGCCAGAATGATGGTCCAAAGCATGATGCACACAAGGCTAAATGGCAAGATTACACTACAAGTATAAAAAGCATGCATGAGGTGATCAAACCAAGCCAAAACAAAGGTATGCCATGCTGAAATAGGGCCAAAAATGGGCTGAGATTAAGCCAACACATGCTAAAATAACAAGCTCAAACATGAGGCCAACAAGGCAAGCAACTAAGACATAAGGAAAGGGGTCGACCCCCTCCCATTTTGAACCTTAAAACACACTTTCTACTACTGAAAATCCACTGGATTTCAGTGGCTAAAAGGCCAAAAGAAGGTGATCTCAAGGGCCTAAAAGGATAGCTCAAAACAAGGCAAAATGAGGCATAAAAGGGGGTAGACCACCCCCAACACCAAAGAAGCCTCAAACAAACATTTTAAGCACTTGAAAATGAAGCTTTTTGTAGTTGATAGTTAAGCCAAAAGAAGCATGAAAATAGGGGCAAAGACTTAATCAAAAACAAAGCTTTAAGGGGCTAGTTTCTTACCCTTGAAGAATAAGGACAAAGCAGCAACTCCAGCAACCTTGTTGGACCAAAAGTAATCCAAAAACCCCAAAACCAGCTTCAAGGTGCCTCAACTTCAAAGCAAAGGTGTTTCACTAGGTGTTTGTGTGCAAAAGTGTGAAGAAATGGCACTTTCAAGCACAAAATGGAACAAATTTAGAGAGAGAGGAAGAAATATAGTGATAGAGCTATATGTATAGCCTCAGCCAATTTTCTCAACCGGGAGAAAGAGAGAGAGCCTCCTTCTTATAGAAAACCAAGCCTTAAGGTTGTTGAGCAAGCTAGAGGCTTGAAGTAATCCCTCCATATATGGAGGATGCATTCTATGCTCACCAGCTGGTACAGCTAGCAACAAAATATCTACAGAAAGTGCAGAAAAGGTGCCGACCAGTTGAAATGGTCAACCGACCACTCTCCCTAGTCGACCGACCACAAAACGTGGTCGGTAAGGGGGGAAAGGTGGTCTGCGCAAGGAGAGGAAGATGGTGGCATGGTTGCCGACCACTTTAGGTGGTCCATGCACCCACTCCTAGCTAGCCACTGTAAACCTGGCCGGGCAGGGAGAAAAGTGGTCTACAGGGGGAGAAACTGGTCTACACCCCCTGTTTCACTCTCCAGGTAAGGGTAACAAGGTTTGGTTAAAAAACAAACCAAAAAGGAAGCAAGACAAGAGTCCGCAAGGTGAGGCACTCAGCCGGAAGCCCCGAAAACTAGTCTACGGGCACAAAAAGTGGTCTACGAGAGGGAAAGGTAGTCTACAACTACAAAAAGTGGTCTACAAACATCTGTTTCCCTCTAGGCAAAGGCAACAAGGCATGGTCCAAAAACCAAGCCATGAGGAGAACGTTAAGAGGTCCTGAGACAAGGCACTTGGCTGAAGCCTTCGAAAATCGAAAACTAGGCTACAAGAGGGAAAAGTAGTCTACGACTACGAAAAGTGGCCTATAGGCCTCTCTCTCCCTCCAGGTACGGTCAACAAGGCATGGTCCACAAACCAAGCCAAAACACAAAGAGTTCAGAGGCCCGGAGGCATGGCACTTAGCCGAAAACTCCATAAACTCGAAACGAGCACAAACATGCGATCATCGAGCGCTCAATCGATGACGTCTGAGTCTTAGAGTCGGTCAAAAATGGGGTGTCTACAGCTATAAACCTCCCCCTTTCCTCTAAATCGAGCTGAATTGACCTCGGTTTAAGGCCGACCTAAAGCCTCGAGTCAGTTCTGTCCCCTGACTAAGCTAAGCATGGCTCGTGATCCACTTGATGCTGAGCTAGGCTTATTCAGTTTTGGCTATTTACTTAGCCCGGTTTACTACCTGAGCATAACACTTCTTATTTTCACTTTGCAGACTTGACTAGGTTTGTCAGGCACGCCTTTCACGTTGCCCCTTGGCGGTATTGCTTGACCGAGCCCACCTCCGTTCGTCTTATCGCCGTGCTAGGCCGCCGTATAGACTTCTAAAATACTAAACCTAAATACATGGGCAAGTACCAATTTATGGTAAGCTCACAAGGTGCCATAGCTGAATTTCAAAGGGAATACAACGTCCCTGATGATGTTCAATTCACTTTAGTCAAGCTAGAAACAACAGCATGGGGCAAGCCCAATTTTGTTCATTTTACCCTTTTATCCATTGTTGAGGGTGGACTTTGGTTCCCCATTCAGCGTTTAATATGCAAGTTCCTTAGACAAACCCGTTTATGCCCTACCCAATTATCCACCAATAGTTACAGAGTAATCAATGGCGTGGCCGAACTAAACCGCCGTCTAGGCCTTAACCTCGGATTGGCCGAGCTGTTCCACCAATATTCGCTCGGCCAAAATGACAATGGTTGGGTCTACTATCTACGAATCAGGAAAGGCTGAGAGAAAATTATCAAAGGCACACCAAACAAGGATTTAAACGATGATGATTTTCTCTGGGTCAGAGGTAACTTTGAGGACAATGAAGCAACAATACTGGGCTGAAATATTAACTGGAATAAGGGAACAACTGGTAAGAATAATTCAGTCCAGTTCCTTTGCTTTTTCCCGTTCTCCTGCCATACTAACCCTTGCCTACTTTATTTTGCAGATTTGAACCACCTTAAGACAACCTATGCTTACGTTAACCAAAATGCCCTTCGCACCATGCTCCACTACTGCCACCGAGATTGGATCGAGCTTCTAAACTTTGAGCTGAACTATTGGTATAGCGGAATGAGAAAAACCAAGGTTATAGATTTTCTCCTTGAATCATCACTTGAACCAGACCCAACTCTCCCCCAAATCAACCTCATTCCTCTTACCGAAGAGCAGGAAATGGCTAAAAGACGAGCTTGTAGACACCCCATTTTTGATCGTCCTCAAGACTTGGACGTCATCGTTTGTGCACTCGATCATTGTGCTTGTTTGTGTTCGTTTTGAGCGTCTGAAGTCCTCGGCAGAACGCCTTGTCTTTAAGCCTCTAAACCTTATCTGTTTTGTCCATGTTTTTAGACCAAGAGCTTGTTGCCTCTAGTTTGGAAGAGAGGGTGACATGTCGGCCAGCCCTGGGATCTGTCGGCCATGGCTTGTGCCTGTCGGCTACCAGTGGTGGCCAATGGCTATTGGTCTCTTTTTCCAGATATTTGTTGTCAGCTGTGCCAGCTATTGCTCACTGAGCTGCATCTTCATACACGTGTATGATGAGATGTATTTAAACTCAAGACTTGATTTCTATATATAGGGGGGGTGCCTCCCCCATTTTGGGGGATTAGACATTTTAGACCAAAAATTTCTCTCTCTCTCTCTCTAGAATTCTCTCTCTCTCTTGTTATTTTGTGCCTTAAAGTCTAGTTTCTCTACACTTTTGCACACCAACCCTTAACCAAACTTGACCACCATAGAGCTGAGGCCCCTTGGAGTCTTGTTTGAGCTTTGGAAGGAGGTTTGAGGTTGGATTTGTACCTAAATTGTGTTTTGCTTCAAATGTAGAGTACTTACCTTATTTAAGCTTATTGTGCATACTTATTTTCCTATCTTTTTTAATTGTTTTAAGACTATTTTTGAAGTGTAAGAAACTTTGTTTTTGTGGTCTAAAAATGGTGGTTTGAGCCTTTTTGAGTTAGGGGGTTGTCCACCATTTTGGCTCCTTAGCTTGTTAAGCTTTTGTGCTATCTTTCCTCACTTTCAAAACAAATTTTTTTTTTGGCCTTTTAACCACTAAATCTCAGAGGTTTTTCAGTGGTAAAAATCAACTTTTGAAGTTCAAAATTGGAGGGGTTAGCCTCCCCTCCTTGTGTCTTGTTTGCATGCCTAATTGGTTTCATGAGTTAGCATGTTTTTTTAGCTTAACCTAGCTCTATTCCAGCATGTTTTTGCCTCTAATTTGGATTGTGTTAGCTCTGTTTTGGGCTAGTTGGGTCATATGAGCCTTGTATGGCATGGTTGTAGTGCAATTTCCTTTACTAGCTTGATGTTTTAGTGCTTTATTCATCATTTCCTCGAGTTGATTACATGTTTTAGTATTATTTTGCATGTAATTTTAGTACCTTAATCTCTACAATCTCCCTTATTGCTTCACTTTTTCATTGGTTTTGAGGGTTGTTTCAACCTTAGGGTTGTTTAAGCTTGAGATTGAGGCTCATGCTTAACGGTTTAATCTTCTTTTGAAGGTTCATTACCAATGGCATGAAGCTTCCCTCATGCCTTGAACTACCCCTTGGTTGACACTTCTTTCACTTTAGAAGACACTCACTTTTGGACTTAATCGATTAAAGAATGGATCGGTAATCTAAAATGAGTAAATAAAATGAACAAGTAAAAGAAGCAAGATAACCGTATTTTGTGTTGCATTGCATGTGTTCGAATTGGACGTTAATTTGAACACAAGGAAAATGGGACATTTCATACTTCAAAGTGATGAAATGTGCCACTTTCCTTGGTCTCCATCACCCATGATCATGCATGATAGGGTGGTGGTTGTTTTGGTCTTGTTTGTGCATTCATTAAGCTTGTACAAGGTTGGTTCCTTAGCCATCATGCATGGAAATTGCTTGGTTAATGGTTTGAGGGCCAAGAGTTCCACTCCTTTGAGCTTGTGTCATGATAAGGAGGGTAACAGTACAGATAATCCTTAAGAATACACTGCTTTGCCTCTGCTTGCTCTCTGTTGCAGCAAAAGGGGAAGTCTTGGACAGGGGTAGCCGACCGGCCACCAATGGTAGCCGACAGTCACCATTGGTAGTCGACCGGCCATCAATGAAGAAAGTTGCTCAGTGTGATGGAATAGGGGAGCAGAGGTGTTCTGGAAGTTGGCACAATTTTCAGTGTTCGAATGCGTAAACAGAGGCACTCAGTAGCAAAGCAGTGGCATTTTAGGTGGAAACAAACCGAGCATGCATGCATCCCTCGTTTCTCGAGGCCGTTTAATTAACTTGCTTAGTTAATTAGTTGTAGTTAATTTTCGAAAATGTTGTAATTTTAGTTGGTTAATTCATGTTGTAATTAATTAACTTAGTCATTTTGTAATTAATTAGTTAAATGTTTAGCTAGTTAATTTGATTTGTAATGTTTAATTAGCTTAGAATAGTTAGTTAAATATTGTGTTGTAATAATTTGGCTTAGCTTAGATTAACTTAGTTTTTATTCATTCGGACCCTCTTTCGTGAGGGCGTAATGTTGTAATAAGTGTGCGTGCGTGTGTGTATGTCTTCCAATCTCGTGTCTTTCTCCCTTTTATTTAATCGCTTTTGATGGTTAGACTAGGGATCATTCTCAATTAGCATATCGCATGCTTGCATCCATTCATTTGTCTTGCATGCACCGAGACTCGGCGCATCATTCAAACTACATTGTCATTTCAATACTTTTTTAAATACGTGTTTCAAAGCATACTATCAAAGTGTTGCAAATACTATGATTAAGTAGCTGAGCCTATTTAGTTGCATTATTGCATGTGTTGCATTAGTCATTTAACATAGTTAGGAATCATACATTTTTCTAACTTTGTTTTCTTTCCTAACTTGGAATACTCGGTGAGTTTTACGCTTTAGCATACTTGCATGAGTGTGATTGCCATGTTGCCATATCTAGCATGCTTGCCATGAGGCTATGTGCTTAAATGCTAAATTGCATGAATGCCTGTGGATGAAGACTTGTTATTTGAATTGGAACGATTCAACGAATGTGCGTTTTAAGCCCACTTTGTTGAGTGGCAAATCATGTTTTAAGCCCACTATGTTTGGTGGTAAATTCACATCTTTAAACCCACTTGAAATGGCAACTTTAAACCATTTTCGCAAACAAACAAGAAATTGAATTGTTTCAATTCTTGCAATTTTAGTCTATACTTGCTTGTGCGTATCACATAGTAAAGTTAGTCTAATAACCGGAATAAGAACACATAGTGTTTATAAAAACTCATATCATGATTAGTAGAGGCCGATCTTTGATCAGGCGAGCGGGGGTGCTCAATTCATGACTTTCCTTCCTCGTACCTAAGTTCCCGAGCCGAGGCAACTTTAGTGATGATGGACACATGGCCTTCGGCACGAGTCAGGGTTTCCTAAATTTCTTCAAAAATAAAATATTTACGTGGCGACACTGTAATCTGGCAAAGCAGTCCAATTTTGGCATTATTTGATTGAAAATCGATTTTCCAAAATGATTTGCCTGATTTGGACTCTTTGGTGTTTATTAGTTTCACATTGCACTTATGAGACTAGATTCAGAACCATCGGAGTCTGAACTGTGAGGCCTTTCATTTCAAACCTTTCCGAAAGGCGGGGGTAAGAAAAAGGCGAGCCCACAGAGCAGTTCATGCCCTACTCACCGAGCAAACCTTAACTTCCATTGCTGAGGTTCAGGCTAAGATACCACCAGCCGGTCAGTCACGCGACACCGGGGTGGCCTTTCCAACCACCTGTGCTGCCTCATCTCAGCCAAGCAAACGGCCTCGTACTAGTGTTGCTACACTAGAATGCCTATCGGACGAAGATGACACCGGGCCGTTGGAAACTAAGCTACCAGAAGTCAATCTGCCCTAAAGTTGCAGCCGGCTAGGCCCTTCCAATTTTCCATCTCCTCCGGTGTGGGCACCTATCATGTCCTTCAGGGGCCGTGCCGTAATCGTACAAGACTCCGTTAACGCTGAGAAGGATCACCTTCTAGCTTTCAATTTAGCAAAAAGCGTCTGCCTGCCAGCTGACATAGAGTGGCATGAAGGTTTAACCGAGCTGTAGGCAATTCGCTTGGCGTCTAAGTCTATGATACTGGTAAAGTCTGAAGTCCTTACAACTCAATAATTGATACTGACATGGACCTAATACTCAGTTTTTATGTAACCATTCTTAACATCGTGTAGGCCCTGCAAAAGAACCAAGTGGCTCACAAACGTGTCCTTGAGCTATGAAAATGGCTCGATTGGCCGTAGCTGATCCTGATGCCAAGGCGGCCGAGCTGAAGGAGGCCAAAACGAAGCTGGCTGAGGTAAACGCTGAAAACGAAAGACTGGCCGAGCTTGTTAACAAGGCTGAGATTGTTAAGCAAAAAGCTCTGGCCGATAAAAAAGAACGCTACCTGCGGGAGCTAGCCAAGCTAGAAAAGAAACTGAACGCCGAGATCTAGGAGTGGAAGAAGAAGGCAGAAGATGTTGAAGATCGAGGTTTCAAAGAGGGTGAAGAGACCTATGTTAAACAGTGTGAAGCAGCCTTTCTTCATATGTGGCTGGAAGGCTGCGGTTGCCAAGCTCGGTCAGGGGCATGACTCCGAAATTTTTCTGAACCCTCCCTCTCACTTCATACCAAGCCACATGACCGACTACGCCAACGTGATCCAACAGAAGTTTCTTCAAAAAAGGGAGGAGGAAGAGGAGACCCCTGATCCAATTGATGCCCCTCCTACCAATATTGACCTCGGTCTTTAGCCTTCCCTACCTGCTCGGGTGGATATGCTCAACCAAACTATGCCAATCACGGTTGACGGGGTGCCTGTGACTAATCTAACCTAGGAAGCTATTGCCGAAACCGTCCTGCCTAGTGGTGAAGTCCGGGGTGACCTAGACACTGACCTCGATGACTTGTTTGCTTGACCAAAAAAGCTGTTTTTCTTGTTTTTTTTATTTTTTTATTTTTATAAAATGTAACCGGGTTATATGCCCTATCTTTTGTAATTGCTTTCCAATGAATGAAACGTTTTTGTTCTACTTGCTCAGTTTTTTGCCATTTTCCTGTGTTGTAGTGTACCATCCTTTCTGTATGTCTAGCCAGACTAGTTAGCTCGGTTTTACCTTATCCTGTCCCCTTTTTATTGGCCGTGATAATTATCTCGGCTGACGAACACCATGGGAAAACTGTAGACTTCTTTAACTGAGCTTATTGCAGAGAGCATTGCCTTTGAAAGAAAAAATTTTTAGTTGTACCAATCTTCTTTAGCCTAAATCTTTAGCTCGGCTAAAGAGTGAAAAAAGTGTTAGTCAAACCTGCCAACCTTCTTGAGCCTAGATCCTTATCTCGGCCAGAGGAAAAAAGTGTTGGTCAAATCTGCCAACCTTCTTGAGCCTAGATCCTTATCTTAGCTGGATGGAAAAAGTGTTGGTCAAACTTGCCAACCTTTTTGAGCCTAGATCCTTATCTCGGCTAGAGGAAAAAAGTGTTGGTCAAACCTGCCAACCTTCTTGAGCCTAGATCCATAACTCGGCTGGATGGAAAAAGTGTTGGTCAAACCTGCTAACCTTCTTGAGCCTAGATCCTTATCTCGGCTAGAGAAAAAAAGTGTTGGTCAAACCTGCCAACCTTCCTGAGCCTAGATCCTTATCTCGGCTATAGGAAAAAAAGTGTTGGTCAAACCTGCCAACCTTCCTGAGCCTAGATCCTTATCTCGGCTGTAGGAAAAAAGTGTTGGTCAAACCTGCCAACCTTCTTGAACCTAGATCCTTATCTCAGCTAGATGGAAAAAGTGTTGGTCAAACTTGCTAACTTTCCTGAGCCTAGATCCTTATCTCGGCTAGAGGAAAAAAGTGTTGGTCAAACTTGCCAACCTTCCTGAGCCTAGATCCTTATCTCGGCTATAGGAAGTAAAAAGTGTTGGTCAAACCTGCCAACCTTCTTGAGCCTAGATTCTTATCTTGGCTAGACGGAAAAAGTGTTGGTCAAACTTGCCAACTTTCCTAAGCCTAGATCCTTATCTCGGCTAGGGGGAAAAGTGTTGGTCAAACCTGCCAACCTTCTTGTTTACCCCCCCGACTGGCAATAAGTATGAACAATTTTTTGCAAAGGAAAGAATTTCCACCGAAAAGTTGTCTACTTGTTTTATTGAAAAAAAAAATTACAAGTGCTTTTTCAGAAAGAGCTTAAAAATAAAATACTTTCAGATTGGCCGTGTTCCATGGCCTTGGAATAGCTTTGTCATCAACATCTTCTAGGTGGTATGTGTCACGCCCGGTATTTTATTACTCGGATAACATTATCAATATTCATTAATTAAGTCTATTTACAAATGACAATTCATCATTGGATGAAATGATGAGTAATTAAATATACATGTTCCCTCTCGTTATACAACAAAGACATTTACATACAATACAAGAAATGCCCAGAGGCTTACAATGAATAAGAGAGCGTTGCCCCTTTACAAAGTATAGGGCTCAACCAAAGAAACAGTTAAAAACACTACAGCTCATCACCATTTTATAATCATGCCAAGTTGTTTGATCCTCAAATCTGAAAACACTCCCTATACACATGCATATGTAGGGGGTGAGGAAACCACTAGCTCACCAAACAATCTCATATTGTAACGTTAGAAGATATGTGGGTACAAAGATAGTCATACATATACTTGAAATCATACCATGTCAAAACCATACAATTATATTGCATCATCTCTTAAATCTAATTTATTTAATTAACCACAATTAGTTAACTTAAATAAATAAACATGTTTCAATAGCAACAGGACATCCTTTTCAATTTATTCAATTATCTCATTGTCAAATGAATCAAATAATTAAACAATTCTTAATGACATCTAATAATGCATCAAATACATTTTATACGATCTTATGAGATGAATGCATATGCCATGTCATGTTCAAAATATTTTTCTCATCATTTGAAAATCTTGTGCACAATGCCAATTTAAAAACATATTAATCCAACAATTTCAATAAAATTCCAAGGTGGTAAATACGACTCAGGTAATCCTTAGGCTAGTGTTTGTAAGTAGGCATATCAAGCACTACCAAATCCCCACTTTACCAGTCTCTTACCAGAAGGCACGTGGTACCTCCTCTGCGCGCGTTTTTGATCTTTCACCATGGCCACGCAGGCCAACTTAAACCAATATCAAACTACACCCTTTATCTGGAGTTACCAATGTATTTACCCAAAATAAATCCAAATGATCTTGTTTCACAAAAACAGTTCCTTTCTCAAAACAATAGTTTTCAATTGCAATTCGAAATCCATGATAATAATGAAATGGAATGACAAGGCAATATGTAACAATGCATTAGAATGGTTCCAATTTCAATTCCACCACACAATGCTCCACTATGATCAATTTCCATATCTCTATCAATGTAATACCATGATATAATCCTAAGAGATAATATAATAATGTCAATGCTCATGTATTTACCACATGTAAATTAACAACTTCCAACTTAGACTTTTCAAGACAATTCAACAATATTCTTTATACACAACAAATTTCCAAAATCAAACATTTTCTTATCTTTCCAAGAATCTCCTCATTCAAATACCAACATGGAAATTCTCCACCGGTTACCAAAATCAAAACTTTTAAACAATAGGTTCATCAATAGTAATAACATATAACACCAAGGCGGGTTCAAAGTTTCATCAATTTCTAACTCATATACTTTATCAATGAAATGTAATTATAATCTTTCCAATACTCATTCCCATCCCAAACATTAAATAGAACCAAATTCCCATTTTTCTCATGCAAGTGAAATCTCGGGATCTTCAAGTTCAATCATAATTCTCAATAAGCATAAGTGAATATTCTAACACTTAATCAATTATACCAAAATCTTCTCTTGACTATAATTATAAAATATAACACGAGTGTTCACTTTCCAATTATCAACATCTATCCCATCGAATTAAACCAAGGAAAAATAATAAATGAATAGAAGTTTTGATAACTCATTTTTGTTTTAATCCAATTCATCCATTTGCTCCAAATGAGCTAAAATCACATTCTATTCTTTTCTTGTCAAAAACTGTTATACAATTCAAATATCTCATAAAAAATTTTGAAGTATGAAATTATTATTATTATTATAACTTTCTAAAAAAAAAAAAAAAAAAAACTAGTAAAACTAGGAACCCAATACCATACCACATCAACTTAATCTCTCTTATTTCTCCAAATCTCATACTTGGTCAACTTCATCACTTTTAATTTTATAATATTAAAGTTAGGAATTAAACCTAATAACACCCCTTTAATTACGAAGGATTTAAAATATTAACTAAACTAATTTAATTCATCAAATTAGTAAGTTCATTATATTCATGATCTTCCAAATTAATAACACCAAACTTAACCTCACATGTCTCATCTCTCAAATACACCCATATTTCATGCCTAGCTAATTTTCCCCATATCTCTACGAATAACATTTTCACAACTTTTCTAAAAATAATAAATCAACATGATATTTACTTATAAATTATTGAATATGCCCAAGAGTAACATTTTCAAGGTTGTGAGCTCAAAAGTTCACATTTCACATTTTATTTTTCTCAAAAATAACACAACTAAATTATCAACATATCCCTTCTCATAAAATATCATGAATATAACACCTTTTTGAGTTTTTGATCCCAAAGCAACTCTATAATCCCAACTTAACAATTTACACAATATTCCTCGATATCAATTTATTTTTTTCAAAAATAAATTCCAAAACTTAAGGACGAGATAAATATTTCAACATTATTTTCTCAAAATAAATTATCTAACCATAATATGTGGTAGATATAACCCATACAACAATAAATTTTATTTTCAGATTTTTAACAAAATTATCAATACAAGATGATTTTCCCAAATCAAGTTCAAAATATCAACATTCTTAACATTTAAACATAATTTTCTTCCAAAAATTAACCAAACAAAAATCAAAGAAATATATATATGCAATGCCTCCCATAATGATATATTTTCTAAAAATATCCCTAACATAGCTCTAAAGTAATAATATGAAGAAAGTCCCTACCTCAAATATGAAGAAAAGTAAATCTGAAAATGCAAACATCGCTCGATCACGGATCTGAGAACACCGTTGCAAAGAGTACGACGAGCTCTTCGACTTTCATTTACAAAACTTTTGCAAAATCTCACTCTAAAGACTCCCATTTGAAGCTCAAAGATTGAGCAATAATGGAGAATAAAACACACAAGGAGAGAGAGAGAGAGAGAGAGAGAGAGAGAGAGAGAGAGAGAGAGAGAGAGAGCGTGAGCAGTGCTCTCTGCTCAAAAAAATGAAAAGCAAAAAGGAGGGAAAGGGAGAAAGGCGTGGGGGACTACCCCACGTAGGTTTGGTTTTCCAAAAAAAAAAAACATGATTTTCTCAAAAATATAATTTTTTGTAACAATACCTCCAAATTTTATAATATAAATTATAAAATGATATAATTTTTCTCACCACAAAATATAACATTTTTGTACATCACAAAATATAACATTTTACTCATCACGAAATATACACCAATTTTATTCACTACAAAAATATATAATTTTTTACCATATGGTACACACTATAAAATCAAATATCAAATATTTATTATAATCCTATATAATAAATAATAACAACTCCCAAGGTGATTATTACCAATCACATAATTAAAAAGGATCAAACAGTTAAACATGAGTAATTAAACAAACTCAAATTAAATTAACTTTGAACCATGGGTCTCACCCATAAGTCAAACATGGTCCAATTATATACCAAAATAGATCTAAGAAATTTATCTCAAATCATGGTCCAGCACCTAAAACTCAATTTCAAATTCTGCTATAAATTAAACTGAACACCAATCATTCTGCAATTTCTCATAGAATAGATACTCACCATTAAATTTTGAAATTTTTATCCAACATGCTAGACTCTTATAAGAACAATCATAAAAAAAAATTTATAATTTCTGTGATCGAAAATTATATTTTTTAAAAAAAAATTATTACAAAATTGAACCATTTTCGCACATAACTCGACACAACACTCCAATCCAAATATTACTCAATTAATTTATGCACTGACTATTTAAAAAATATTTTGGGTCATTACAGTATGCCCCTTTTCCTGCCAATCCAATCATTCTGTATGGTCTTTCCCAATTAGGTCATAATTTGCCATCTCCAAATACCAAAGTGTTTCCCATTACTTTGCGCAGTACCCAGTCTCCAATCTTGAATTGCCTCGGGTGCACCATTTTATTATATTTCCTAGACAACTCCTGTTGATATAAGGCAATGTGCACCAATGCCCTTTCTCTTCTTTCTTCTACCAGGTCTAATTCTAGGGCTGGGGCTTCTCTATTCAAGTCTGGATCAAAATTTTTGCTTCTAATGGTGGGGAGGCCAACTTCTAGAGGGATTACAACCTCCATGCCATAGGCCAAAGAAAAAGGTGTTTAGCTAGTTGACTGTCGAGGTGTAGTTCTATAGGCCCATAAGACATGGGGAAGCTCTTCAGCCCATTTGCCTTTTGCTTTGTCCAGTCTCTTTTTCAGTCCGTCCAGGACTACTTTATTGAAATCTTCAACCTGGCCATTGGCTTGGCGGTATGCTGGCGTGGAGTTATAAAATTCTATCTTGTATTCTTTACAAAAACCCCTAAATATTTTTCTATCAAATTGAACGTCATTGTCAGATATTAAAACCTTGGGTATTCTGAACCGGGTTATGATGTTCTGCCAGACAAACTTCTTGACGTCTTTTTCTTTAATGGAGGCAAGTGCCTCTGCTTCTACCCACTTGATGAAGTATTCCGTTGCCGCAATAAAGAACTTTATGTTGCTCGGCGCAGTTGGGAGTGGTCCCACAATGTCTAGGCCCCACATTGCAAAAGGCCAAGGGCTAGTCAAGAGTAGGAGCTCTCTTGCTGGCTGATGGATTTGATGTGCGAACTTCTGGCATTTTTTGATGTACTTCTTGGCGTCTGCTTGTATGTACGGCCACCAATACCCTTGTGAAATGGCTCGGTAGGCCAGCGACCTTCCCCCTTGGTGGCTTCCGCAAACGCCTTCATGTATTTCGAACAAAAATGCCTCGACCTTGCTAGGATGGACACACTTCAAGTATGGTCTTGTGAAGGATTTTTTGTACAATGCTAGTGATAGGGAGAGCCAAAATCGCTGTGACTTTGCTCTAATTTTGTTGGCCTCCTTTTTGTCTTCTGACAGGATGCCATCTTTTAAGAACACCACTATGGGGTCTATCCAGGAGAGACCTAGCTCGGTCCAGCATACTTTAGTTACTTCAGGTTCTTCAATACTTGGTCGTGGTAGGAAGTCCATTAATAAAGGGTGTGGGATAGACGTGTCCGTCATTGATGCAAAACTGGCCAGCTCATCTGCCTTGCTATTTTCTTCTCGATCAATTTGCTCTATCTTTACCGCGTTAAACTTCATGATCTTCTTTCTGACCAACTCTTGATACTTAGCCATTCTATCATCCTTTGTTTCGTAGTCACCCGAAATTTGGTTGACTACTAATTGGGAGTCACTATATACCATTAGCTCGGTGGCCTCCATGCGAGATGCTAACTTCAAACCTGCTAATAATGCTTCGTACTCCGCCTCATTGTTGGATGCTAGAAAGCCAAGGTTTATTGCCTGTTTAATGGCCAAGCCGTTTAGTGAGATGAGAACTATGCCGAGTCCTACACTGTGCCTGTTGGACTACGAAGAGCTTCCACATCTCTCCCAGAAACAATTTCCAGCAAGTGGAGGGATCTGTTGACGCTTTAGGATTAGGGGCATCGCTGTCGATGCTATCTTCTTCTAAGTTGTTTGTTATTGTTATGATCTGGTCCTCACTGTCTGGTTGCCTTAGGACTAGATTTTTAGTTGGGTCTATGTGCGGGTTACTCCTTCTTCCCTTTTTGTAAGGCTGAATAGTTTGTTATGCAGTTGAGTGCCCTACTGTGGGGTCTACGTGATCCCTGCAGTACCATCCCCCATTTCCTCGGTTAAATCGATCAGGCAAACCTGATGACTTCTTAGGGCAAATTCGGCCACGAAGTTTGCTAAAGCTTGTGTTTTTATTGTGGTTCTTGGCCGAAACTTTATGTTGAACTGCCCTAACTCCACTGCCCATTTTAAAATCCGTCCAGAAAAATTCACCCTCTCAAACAAGGCTTTTAATGGGAAAGCTGTTAAAATAACCATAGTGTGGGCATGGAAGTAGTGTGACCATTTTCTGGAAACCATTATCAAAGCTAAGGCCAACTTCTCCAGTGGTAGGTACCTTGTTTCGGCGCCTAGCAATGTCTTGCTAACATAAAAGATAGGCAGGTGTTATATTCTCTCAGCTCGTACCAACACTGCACTAACTGCATGTTGGGAAACTACTAAGTATAAAAAGAGTTCCTCTCCTGGTACTGGGGTTACCAACAACAGAGGAGAGGTCATGTACTCTTTCAAGTTTTCCAGAGTGTGGTCACACTTGTCATCCCACTCAAACTTGGCCTTTAGTGCCTAGAAGAACGGTCAACACCTATATGATGATCGACTTATGAATCGGTTTAGTGCAGCTACTAGGCTAGTGAGATGCTGCACCTCCTTGACTGTGTTGGGCCTCTTGAGATTTTGAATGGCTTTGATCTGAGACAGATCAGCTTTTATACCTCAGTTGGTCACTAGAAAGCCAAGAAATTTTCCTAACCCCACACCAAATGCGCACTTGGATGCATTCATTCGCAGTCCGTGGATTTTCAAAATTTGAAACATCTTATCTAGGTCCTTGAGATGGTCCCCCTCATTCTTACTTTTGACCACCATATATTCTATGTAAGCTTCCATTGTTCTACCTAACAATGGCTTAAATATTTTGGTGATCATCTGTTGAAATGTTGCCTACTCGTTTTTTAGGCCAAAGTGCATGACCTTGTAGCAATATAATCCCTTGGGTGTTGTAAATGATGTGACCTCTTGGTCCAGTTCATACATAGCGATCTGATGGTAACC
Organism: Camellia lanceoleosa; assembly: GCA_025200525.1. Taxonomy (NCBI): domain Eukaryota; kingdom Viridiplantae; phylum Streptophyta; class Magnoliopsida; order Ericales; family Theaceae; genus Camellia; species Camellia lanceoleosa. The sequence continues at coordinate 25,008,571 of CM045763.1, forward strand.
GCGATACGCATCAAGAAAGCTAAGTCGGTTATGTCCTACAGTTAGGTCCACCAGTTGGTCTATTTGTGGTAGAGGAAATCTGTCTTTCGGGCATGCTTTGTTGATTGTCTTGTTGTCTATGTAAACATGCCATTTGCTGTTTTTTTTTGGTACCATTACCGTGTTAGAAATCCACCTAGGATAGTGTACTTCTTTGATTGCCCTTGCTTCTAGCAGGTTTCCTACTTCTTCTGCCACTATCTCTGCCTGGTGGAGTGCCAATCAACAAGTTCACTGTATAATTGGGCTGGCGGTTGGATGGACATTGAGTTGATGGCAGATGAAGTTGGGCTTAATGCCAGGCATGTCATACGGCGTCCAAGCAAACACTTCGATGTTAGAGGTAAAAAATTCCATGATCTCTATTCTCTCGGTGCTAGACAGAGACGAGCCAAGCAAAAGAACCTCTCTGGGTTTTTCTCATCTATCCTTATCTCTACCAAGTCTTCCACTACTTTTTGTTCGACTGCTTTGCTAACGTCTACGAACAACTCGTTGCTTTCTAGCTCCTCTACTATTTGTACGAACCCTTTTGTAGCCCGGCTGCCGTTTAATGTTATGAAGCACTACTTGGACATGATTTGGTCTCCCAAGACATTTTCAATCATTTCGGCTTCGTTGGGGGAACCGTAACACCTGGTGGTAGGTTGATGCTACCGCTCGCATGGCATGCAACCATGCTCTTCCCAAGATTATGTTGTAAGTGGGTGGGACTTTCAATACTCAAAATTCCACTTGTTTTGTCATTGTTCCTGTTTTGACTGGCAGAATTATCTTGCCTATTGACCATTCTGGCATTGAGTTGAAGTCGACCAGAAGGGATGTTGCCGGTGCCAGGTCTTTGTCCTCTAGCTTGAGTTGCATGAAGGTCTCATGGTACATTATCTTGTATGAACTGCTTTGGTCAATCAGGATCCGTTTGATGTCGAAATTCTTGATACGCAGAGTCACTACAAGGGTGTCGTTGTGGGGGGTTTTGTAACCTTGCTAAGTCCTTGTCAGAAAAGGTGATGACGTTTGTAGCCTCACTTTTTCCCTTTTTCATGGTAGGTTGTGCACTTTGTACCTCTCTCATGTGCTCAGTCTTTTTATCATCCCTCTGAGTTCACATACTCGTTCAGGCTCAATGATCCCATATATCACATTGATTATACCTTGGGGCGGACCGTCAGCTGGCATCTCATCTGGCCTATTGTGGTCCTAGGGGTTGGCTAGGCTCCCCCCCTCAATATATTGGTCTAGGTGGCCTGCGACCACTAACTCTTCCAGATGTTTCCTTAATGGCGTACAGTTTTCAGCTTGGTGCCCCTTTTCATTATGAAAGGTGCAATGGTACCTATCGTCATAGCCTCTCTTCGCTTGTCCCAACTTGGTTGGCCGCCGAATGAAGGGTTCGTCGCGTATCTCGCTAAGAATTTGGTAGATAAGTTTATTGAACACTATGGTGATGGCAGTTCGGACTCTTAACTTCTTGGCTTGGGAGTCCTCTGGCCTGCCCCTACTATTTTTGTTGACTTTTGCCGCAGGTTTTTTGTCTAACATCGCTGTTGTGCCAGATTTTACTTTCGCGCGAGCGCTATCTTCTTCTACCCGAATGTATTGATGCACTCTTTCCATTAGGGCCTCCATTGTGAGGGGTGGCGTCATCGTCATTGAATCCTTCAACTTATTGCCTGCCGACAAACCCTGTTTGTTCTGTGTGATAGCGAGGTTTGTGGGCAATCCCTAATCTGATTAAAAATCTCTCAATACTGGTTGTTGTAAGACTTCAATGTTTCCTTCTTGGCCTATGTCTATAGAGAGCAGCTGGTTAATCTCCATCAGTATCTTGGTGTTTTTTTTTAAGCTGGTTACAAATGCCTCCACAAGTTGCGCCCACGAAGCTATGCTGCCTTTTGGCAACCTCTCAAACCATGCCAAACCCGTGTCACCTAGGCTAGAAGGAAACATGATACACATTAGTGCCTCATTTCATCGATATACGGCCATAACCTAGCAAAAGTGGCTCAAGTGCATATAGGGGTCTGACTTTCTCTCATAAGTTGTGAATTTAGGCTGATGGAAGCCTAAGGGTAATGGTGTGTTTTCAATCGCTGGAACGAACGGCGAGCTCTGTAACTTTGCTAACACTTTTTCTACTGGTTTGTAACCAAGGTGTGGTACTGGTATCCTGACCTCGACACTCCCATGTGTCATAGGAGCCAACTGTTGTACAGTTGAGACCCTATGAGGGTCGTGAGCCTGGGTGTTCTTCCTCCTTCAAGCCCTTTCCTCTAGTATTGTTCGCAAGTCTGCTGACCTAGGCAACTCTGTGTGTCTAGACGTTGTTTGGTGCGAATGCGAGGGCCGATAATTGTTTCTCTCAGTCCAAGACCTTTCAGTCCTCGTTCTCTTAGACTTGGAGAAACGAGTCCTGGAAGTCCTTGATTGTGTGTCGCCTGTCCTGAGGCTTCTACTTTCAGCTTGTGACGATGTGACCTACTTGTCTCAATCTTCTGAGTGGCAAGAGTGCATGTTGTCTTTGCGCCTCTTTTCTTCTGCCATCCCTTTGCCTTTTATCTGGCACTTTATCGTCTCCATGTCCGCTGCCATCCTTCTTATCAATTCATTTTTCTCCCTTATGCAATCCTCCAGAACTTGAGGATCCATCCTTTGCCTCTGCCTGTCAAGGCTCTAAGAGCGATGATGACGTGAGCCCCGTCTTTCTCGTGTGTCTCTCCGCGGGTTCTATTGCTGGGGATCTAATTCTGCCATGGGGGGGGGGGATAAAAGGTAAACCTTCGTGCCTCCCACCCCCTTCCGGGGTTTGCCCATCAATAGCAGAATGTGGCAAGTCTTCATTGTGTGCCATTGAATTTAATTGAAGATGAAACTCAATCAAAAGGTTTATTCTCTCTGTGCTTTCCACAGATGGTGACAATTGTATGAGTACATAAATAATCTTCTCGTATAATCCTGTTGATCGAGTTTGCACTCCTCCAAGCGTCGTCGCTTTGTGACCTGAAAATACAAATGTGAGTGAGCCGGTGGGTGTGTGCCGTAAACCTCTCCGATGCCTAAGTCAGCAAATAGACAATAGACACAAAAGCTCTGTGTATTTCAGAGTAAGAATTGTGATACTTGTATATAGGCCCCGTCATGAGCTTTTATAGATTCTTTCTGATACAATCCTAGTAGGACTCCAACTCCTCTCATAAGAGTCCTCCTAGAAATCACACTCCCCAGGATAATGCCCATCCTAATAACACCTTGCTCACAGCCTACCAAGTGAGATGGTGGCAACTCCTACCTCGACTGGTAACACATTCAACCGAGCTTATACAGGTCGATGCTGCTTTAGGCAACATCGTCGTAGTCCCAATAGTAAGATGGCGCATGCAGTCAGTCTTTAGCTCGGTTCTTCATCACTGACACTTCTGTCCTATAAGCGGCTCGGTCTTCGGATTGCTAGGTCAAAACCTTAGCAGCCTATATATGACTGAGCTGACGCCCTAATGACCCAAACTGAGCTATACGAACTTACTTCAGCCCTTAGTTCGGCCCAACATCTAAGATAGACTAATCTTAGCTCGGCCCAAACTATATGCATAAATTACCCTCTCAGTTATATTTTAAAAGGATGCCACTAAATATAAGCAATAATGTCATTTACTAAAAAATGCCATTTAAATACAAAAGGAAAATATGTAGTGGCATCAATCTAGTTGCACTTTTTGACAAAGTGCATAAAAGCATCATTTAATGGCATAAATGTCATTAAATCAATTCGTTAAAAATGGTAGGAGAAAATTTTACCCAAATCCCTCTCTATCTCTCTCTCTCTATGACATATCTTTGTAATTTTTGTGTTTGTCTTTCTCCAATCTCGTCCATTCTGTGCTTTGTCACTCTTCGTTAGGGTTTATAGTTTTCAACTGGCAATTCTTGCTCTAGATGGATAATGATTTGCTTGTTTCAAGAAAATATTCTCAAAAACAAATTAACAAAAGACTCCTATCATGAATGGAGTCCTAGGGTTAATATTGATTGTGTATGCTGAGCCTAAGAACCAACCATTGATTGATCAACAAGCTCTAATTCCTTGGCAATCCAAGGTAAGGGTTAGAAAAGTCAACTGTTTACATTTTATACTTCTCTTATTCTTTATTCACACACAGGCATAAACATAGATTACTATTTTCTTCAGATTAATTTTTCTTTAACACTTAACTTCTCTGTTTCTATTTGCAACTTCCATGGGCAATGCATAATCATCATGTTCTATATTACAGCCCAATTGGCTTGTAAGAATGTTTTCGTTTTTCCTTAGAACCAAACTGAAACCACAAGGCTGTGTTCTTTTTTTTTTTTCATTTATTTATTTATTTTATTTATTTTTTATTAACAGTGAACAAAGCAAAACATTGGGTTCCATTGGTTGTTTCATTATTAATTTTTTTTTTCAATTGCTGAATTCTTTGATTGGTGCAGGGTAAGCCACATTTGTGAAGAGGCATCATGCTAGTGAATTTGAGAACTATGAATGTAAGTTTCTCAATAGAATTTTTTTTAAAAATTTTTTATTCTTCAAATATGATTGTTTAATTTTTATACATCACCTTTTTTTTTCCCAAAAATATTCTGTGGGGGGCGAATATTGGGAGACATAAGTAGGCCGAATAATTGGACCAGTAGAGTCGAAATATATACATCGCATTTGGCCTTATTCGGCCAAAAAACCGGTTGAGTAAGGGGTCGAGTGGAAAGCGGTTTGCAGTTAAAGAAGCCGAATAAACAGTTATACGGTGAATCGAAAGTGGGTCCAGCCCCGAGGCCCAAGAAAGAAAGAAGAACATCAGCCAGAAAGAGGTATATGAGAATTAGTACACTTAACTTAAAATACAAGTAACCAAGAGAGTATACACTGACTTGATCGTCGGAGTGCTAATTCCAGCACCCCCGACCGGAGTGTTTGTTTCTTTTCAGGTCATCCAGGTGTTCAGCTGAGGATCTCGAGCGTCCCAGTGGATCAAAGGAGTATTTCCAAACCACTTCCCCACAATTTGCGCCATCTGTGGGAATACTCAAATACATCCATGGCGGGCATAATGGAAGACCCTCCGATAGTCACTGATGAGACCACACAGAGAGACGACCTCACTCCAACAAGCATGCTTGGACCGGTGACTATCGCCGCAAGCTGCGCCTTGAACTTCGCCTCACCCTCGACTTCAGCGTATGAGACAATGCAAGCGATCATGGAACAAGCAAAGCAAAACGAACAGAGGTTAGAGAACATGACCACTGAGAACAAACGTCTTCGTCAGGATTTGGCCTTGGAAGTAGCGAAGTCCAAACAAGATGTGCGCCAAGATCCAGAACGACCTCTGAGGGCAGGTGGTCAACGACCTCGAGCCCGACAACAAGACACTGACAGTGACTCCGACTTATTATCCCCGAAGCCCAAGAAGAAGGGATGACCCGAAATTACCAGTTCCTCTGAAGAGAGTCCCCGTATAAGGCATAAGCGAAGAAGAAACAGTTCAGACGAAGAAGACTAGCATGATCCCTTTGTACGACGGATTACAAGGGCAGTGCTACCCAAGAAATTCAAAGCACCGACATTCACCTTATACGACGGTAAATCAGACCCCACTGATCACATCCGCCATTACAAACAAGCCATGACGCTGCACGCAGACGATGAGGCTTTCCTGTGCAGAATATTTCCGAGCAGTTTAGGACCATTGGCGGTCAGGTGGTATTATAAACTGGAGCCGGCTTCGATCAAAAGCTTCTACCAACTCCAAAAGTCCTTCAGGGCAAGGTTTATCACTAATGAGGTCTAGCCAACGCAAGCCGATTCCCTCTGGGCAATGCAGATTCAACCGGGGGAAACCCTTCGTGCGTGTTCAGCGCGGTATTTGGAGTGTTTTAATCTGGTAGACAATGCTTGCAACGACTCCATGGCCATTACTGCCTTCAAGATGTGGTTACATCCCGACAGTGCCCTCCGCAGCTCTTTGGCTAGACGACCTCCCAAAACAGTCAGGTCGTTGATGAAGAAAGTTGAGGAATACTACAAAGTGGAAGATGACGCCTTGCAGGTTAATGCTGGAAACACGGCCAACATGACGGCTCCTTCTAAAATTGCTTAACCGTTAAATTCTGTACCACCTCAAAGCCCTGAACCACGGCATCCGGCTAAACGAGACAAGAGACGGGATTCTCGCCGATCAACCGACCAATGCTCCCACCGAGCAAATGAACAACTGCAAGTTGATAGCAGGCGCACAAGGCGCGCCGACAAGAAATATACGGAGTTCTCAGAGCCGATCAACCTAGTTATGTCCAAAATTCAACACCCTCTGTTCTTCAAATGGCTGTCGAAAATGGTAGGACCTCCAGACACGCGAAAACGGGATAGGTGGTGCGAATATCACAAGGATAGGCGGTGAGAGTTGTTATGCACTGAAGGATCACTTGGAGGAATTGGTACAAGATGGTCGGCTACAACAGTACGTCCAAAAGGGCATCTCAACCAAAGCAATAGCCTTAAGACAGGATTCACATCCACTCGGCGTGATCCACATGATATATTGCCTGCCAATGTCATCTGCGGTGCATACGATTCAGTCGAATCCCGACCCTCAAAATCACCTCACTCCGGCTAAATGGCCCCATGAAACTGCGAGCATTGCTTTTGATGATTCAGATTTGGCCGAAGTCACACTTTCCCACATCGATCCCTTGGTAATCGAGTTACGCGTAAATCGATTCACTGTTGAGCACTTACTCATTGACCCAAGAAGCACATCGGAAGTTATGTATTACAAGACATTCACCAAACTCAGCTTCTCCAAATCAGATCTTTCTCTGGATCCTTATCCACTATTCAGCTGCAACGCCAATCCAGAATACCCGTTGGAGAAAATCACACTACCCGTTCAAGCGGGCTCTCGAACAGTGGATGTGGAATTCTTGGTCGTTAAGCTGTCATCGCCGTATAATCTCATCATGGGGGGAACTTGGTTGCATACTATGCAGGCCGTGCCAAGCACCTATCATCAGCTGCTACGTTTCCTGACAAAACGCGGCATTGAGTAAATCCGTGGTTCCCAGAAATTGACACAAGCATGTTATCTTCTTGCTGGAAAGATGCCAAAGGAGTTGCAAGTGAACTCTATTGAGGTGACGGATCGGGAGAGCCTCGACGATGTTGGATGGCTCCCAAGCGAAAAGGCCACGGAAGCCCTAGATCGAGTTGAAATCAACCGAAACCCAGACAGGTTCTTCATGGTCGGTGCTACCCTGAATCAAGTTGACAGACAACAACTAATTTCCTTCCTGCTCGGCAACCTTGATGTATTTGCGTGGACTCCATATGAGATACCGGGTGTAGATCCGTCTGTTTCGCAGCATCGTTTAAATGTTGACCCTAAATGCAAGCCGATAATTCAGAAAAGCCGGCGGTCAGCCGCAGAGCACATTGCCGCCGTTGTTGAAAAGGTTGACCGGTTGCTTAACGCCGGGGCAATCAGGGAAGTGACCTACCCTACATGGCTCTCTAATACTCTGGTTGTGAAGAAGAAAAATGGGACTTGGCGAGTGTGCGTAGATTTCACGGACCTAAATAAAGCCTGCCACAAGGATTATTTTCCCCTCCCCAGAATAGACCAACTTGTAGATGCGACGGCACGCCATCAGCGCATGAGCTTCCTCGATGCTTACAGAGGCTATCATCAAATTGCCATGCATCTGGAGAACCAAGACAAAACTGCATTCCTTACCCTAAGAGGAACTTATTGCTATAAGGTTATGCCTTTTGGGTTGAAGAATGCAGGCGCAACTTACCAAAGACTGGTCACTGCCATGTTCAAGGAGCAACTTGGCCACACTATGGAAGTGTACATTGACAATATGGTCAAGTCCAAAGAAGAGAAAACTCATCTAGCCGATCTGGAAGAGATATTCGGCATTTTACGCAAATACAAAATGAAGCTGAACGCTTCCAAATGTGCGTTTGGGATCGGCTCTGGCAAATTCTTGGGTTACATTGTCAACCACCGAGGAATTGAAGCCAACCCGAGGCAAATCACAGCAATCTTGGAGCTCGGCTCCCTTTGTTCAGTGAAAGAGGTTCCAAAGTTGATGGGGATGGCCACCGCACTTAACAGGTTCATCAGTCGGTCCACAGATCGCTGCCGACAATTCTTTTATACACTACGGTAGGGCAAGGCTTTTGAATGGTCTGCCGAGTGCGAAGCCACTTTCAATGGCCTCAAGACCTACCTCCGATCAGTTCCACTCTTGACAACACCTTCGGCAGGCGATCCGCTCATTTTGTATCTGGCAGTTTTAGACCGGGCCGTTAGCGCCGTACTGATAAAAGAAGAGCTGGGGGAGCAGCGGCCAGTATATTATGTCAGCAAGGCAATGGTTGACACCGAAACACGCTACCTTCCGTTGGAAAAAGTCATTCTGGCCCTCGTCATGGCAACGAGAAAGCTGATGCATTACTTTTAGAGGCATACCATCGGGGTACTAACGGACCACCCTCCTGGGCATTCAGAAGAGTGAAGCATCGTGGTGCATTTCAAAGTGTGCTCTTGAACTCGGCCAGTACGATATTCAGTTTCTGCCTAGAACCTTAATCAAGGGACAGGTGCTTGCCGACTTTGTGGCCGAATTCACTGGGGTCTTGCCGACTTCAAGTCTAATGAAATTCGACCTAAGCTAAACTGGAGAATTTATGTTGGAGACATTTGGCAGTTGTACTGTGATGGATCAGCCAATCAACGGGGTTGTGAAGCCAGAGTAGTAATCATGGCTCCCGACGGCGCAATAATTGAGCAGGCCGTCAAAGTCAGCTTCGAAGCATCAAACAACGAGGCCGAATACGAAACCCTTCTAACCGGCTTGCGGAATGCACATCTTCTGGGTGCTCAGAGTTTGCTTGTATTTTGTGATTCAAAACTGGTGATCAATCAGCTAAAGGGCGAGTACACAGCAAAAAATGACCTTATGGCGGCTTACATGAAAACGGCTAACTCCTTGTTGGCAAAATTTGACCATCATGAATTGAATCAAATAACACGAGATCATAACACACATGCAGATGTCCTGGCTTGCCTAGCCTCCGCCATTAACTCAGAGATTAAACGGACCATCGAAGTAGGTTTCATCCTGGAGCCAAGCATTGGCCCCTCAGAGGAAGTCCATATCAATGTCATAGAGTCAGGACCGAGTTTGATGGACCCCAATGCTGCATTCCTGTCTTCCAAACAGCTCCTAGCGAACAAGAAAGAAGCGCACAAACTGCGCAACAAAGCCCTGCGATACACTTGGATCCACAAAGAAAGCTTTATAAAAAATCCCTTTCTGGTTCATACTTTGAATGTGTGCATCCGGACAAAGTCGAAGAGCTTATGACTGAAATACATAAAGGCAATTGTGGCACACATTCCGGTAGGCACTCTTTGGCTCATCGAGCTGTAACACAGGGGTATTATTGGCCAACAATGAGAGCAGATGCCGAATGTTACGTGAAAAAATGCGAACAATGCTAGAAGTTCTCCCCCTTAACCCATCTGCCTGCTGAAGAGTTAAGCTCCATCACCAGTCCCTGGCTGTTCGCCTAGTGGGGACTTCATATCGTCGGACCATTTTCGAGGGCCCCGGGGAACAAGCGATACTTGATTGTCGCGACAGATTACTTCACAAAATGGGTCTCAGCGGAGGCATTAACGCACAATCGAGATGCTGATGTTAAGCACTTTGTTTGGAGAAATATCATAACACGATTCGACATCCCAAGAGCACTTATCTCAGACAATGGCACTCAGTTTGATTGCGGCATCTACCGAGAGCTGTGTAGCAAGTATGGTATCCGGCCTTACTTTTCCACGCCGGCTTACCCACAAAGCAATGGTGAAGCTGAAGCCTCTAACAAATCCATCTTGGATGGCATCAAGATGAGGCTGGAGAAAGCTAAAGGCAAATGGGTCGAAGAATTGCCGAGTGTGTTGTGGGCTCATTGAACTATGCCGAGGTGATCCACTAGGGAAACGCCGTTTGCTTTATGCTTTGGAGCCCAGGCAATCATACCCCTGGAGATCGGCCTCCCAACCTTGAAATCGAAAGTTTTTGATATGGGCCAAAACGACATGATGTTGGCCTTGGATTTGATTCTGATTAAAAAACGAAGAGACCGTGCCCTCGCATCCATGGCACGGTATCAGCAGCAGCTTGCTAAGTCGTATAATCAACATATTCAGCGGCGCCTTTACACACCAAGAGAGTTGGTCCTAAAGAAAGTACTCCCAGCTGCCAAAAAACCCGCTGATGGAAAATTGGGTCCTAACTGAGATGGCCCCTATCAGGTCAATTCGATCGCGGGAGTCGGGGCATATCGGCTCAAAGACATGTCTGGAAGGAGTCTACCACTGCCTTGGAATTCAACGCACTCGCGTAAATTTTATCATTAAACCCGACCTGTGGGGAATGATACTAGTTTTGAATGACTCACCATGTACATATTTCACTTTTGCAATGCGAAGTTTCCCATTTCCTCATCGCGCAATTCAGTTCAAAAGCCTCCGGATTCAGAACGCCTTTCGTGGATATCACGATTGGCCAATACAAGCCTCTAGATTTGGAGCCCCATTGGTGCATGACACCTATGGGCCAAAAAAGCCTTTGGATTCGGAGAGCCCTTTGTAGATATCACAATTGACCAATATAAGTCTCCGGATTCGGAGCCCCATTGGTGCATGACACCTTGGGGCCGAAAAAGCCTCCGGATTCAGAGCAACCTTCGTGGATATCACGATTGGCCAAGATTTAAGTCTCCGAATTCGGAGCCCCATTGGTGCATGACACCTTCGGAGCCCCATTGGTGCAGGCAACCTTTGGGCCGAATAAGACTCCAGATTCGGAGCGCCCTTCGTAGATATCACGATTGGCCAAGATTCAAGTCTCCGAATTCGGAGCCCCATCAGTGCAAGACATTTTTGGGCCGAATCAGACACCGGATTCGGAGCGCCCTTCGTGGATATCACGATTGGCCAAGATTTAAGTCTCTGAATTCGGAGCCCCATTGGTGCAGGCAACCTTTAGGCCAAATAAGACTCCGGATTCGGAGTGCCCTTCATGGATATCACGATTGGCCAAGATTCAAGTCTTCAAATTCGGAGCCCCATCAGTGCAAGACATTTTTAGGCCGAAAAAGACTCCGGATTCAGAGCGCTCGTGGATATCACGATTGGCCAAGATTCAAGTCTCCGAATTGGGAGCCCCATTAGTGCAAGACACTTTTGGGCCGAATAAGACTCCGGATTTGGAGCGCCCTTCGTGGATATCACGATTGGCCAAGATTTAGGTCTCCGAATTCGGAGCCCCATTGGCATAGGCAACCTTTGGGCCGAATAAGACTCCGGATTCAGAGCGCCCTTCGTGGATATCACGATTGGCCAAGATTCAAGTCTCCAAATTCGGAGCCCCATTAGTGCAAGATACTTTTGGGCCGAATAAGACTCTGGATTCGGAGCACCTTTCATGGATATCACGATTAGCCAAGATTTAAGTCTCCAAATTCAGAGCCCCATTGGTGCAGGCAACCTTTGGGCCGAATAAGACTTTAGATTCGGAGCGCCCTTCGTGGATATTACGATTGCCAAAGATTCAAGTCGAAGCCCCATCGAGACACTGGGGCGAATAAGACTCCGTTTCGAGTGCCCTTCATGGATACCGATTGGCCAAGATTGTCTCGAATTCGAACCCCACAAAAGACATTTTTGGGCGAAAAACTGATCTCGAGAGTGCCTTTTGTGGATATCACGATTGGCCAAGATTCAAGTCTCCGAATTCGGAGCCCCATCAGTGCAAGACACTTTTGGGCCGAATATGACTCCGGATTTGGAGCGCCTTTCGTGGATGTCACGATTGGCCAAGATTTAAGTCTCCAAATTCGGAGCCTATTGGTGCAGGCAACCTTTGGGCCGAATAAGACTCCGGATTCGGAGCGCCCTTCGTGGATATTACGATTGCCTAAGATTCAAGTCTCTGAATTCGAAGCCCCATCAGTGCAAGACACTTTTGGGCCGAATAAGACTCCGGATTCGGAGCGCCCTTCACGACGAAGGTTAAAGCATACAAATATTCAAAGTTGAATGCTTCGTTAAGCTGAGCTGAAAAAAACCATTTACACTAAGGCATACAAACATTGAAAGTGAAATGCTTAATTAAGTTGGGCCGGCGTAACCAGATAGACATTAAAATATGAAAAAATTCGAAGCGAGATGCCTAATTAGGCATATAAACGTTCAAAATGAAACACAAATATTTAAAATAAAATATTTTATTAAATTAGCCAATAGGCACATAGCTGACGCCCAATCTGTGTTAGAGCATTTACAATATATATTCAATTCTATGCTGCATCGCCCTCGTCATCGCTCTTCTCAATTTCAAAGGCGTCAAAAGGAAAGTGTTGACGTTGATATAATGGCGACGCCGACTCAACCCCTGCTCCTTGGAGTGCCTCTAAGGCTTGAAGAGCCTTAATCTACCCGTGCCTGAAGCCCCGGTTCTTACATCGGCAGACCTCCTCCGCGAGTTTCTCTTTGGTCTTGTCTATTTTGACTTTCCGGCCGTCGTGGAAGCCTTTTTCATAACCCATGGTCTATGCATTTTCTACGGCAAACATGTTTGCTGTATCTCGATCGGCAATTGTGTGACTTAGCAGCCGTTAGGTCACTCTTTTCTCCACGACTGGGTTAGATTGACCTACCGCACGCAGCTCGGTGGTCTGAACCTTCTTGAGCTCCCTGAGCTCGCGCTCGGCCTTCTCTGCGCGAGCCTCCAAACTTCGAATTCGTTTGTCTTTCTTCTCTATTTCTCACCGAGCGGCGAGCAGGCGCATGCCGACTTCATAAGTGGTATACATGCCTTTCACCGCCCCATGGATGCCCTCTCAAAATACTTCGAAATCCTATCGACCAACCATCGACTGTTGGACTTCCGGTGGAAAAATCTGTCGAGTGAACTCGACTGCTACACTTGGGTCATTAACAATGGAGTCCACCTCTGTCATTGGTTTATTCCTCACAAAAATCGCAAAACTCAACGGTCGCGGTGTCGCGTCGGGCTTATTTCTCGGTCGCGGGGAGCTTCCCCGTTGCGATTTTTCTTTCCGGGGTGATCTGCTTCGACGACTTGGGGGCTAACGTTTTTCCTGTTCCTTGGACGTCCTACCTCCTATGCATGTGGGCTCGCTGCTGCGATTCATTTCAATGTCTAGCTCAGCCAATGTTCGCCCTTCTCCTCTGCTGTTGAAGAACAGTCTACTTGACATCCGCATTAATCTGATCTTCCGCAACAAACTGGTTTCAATCGAGTATAAACACAATAAGTGGAATTATGGGTGCGAAGAACCCACCCCAATTATCCTTAACACATGCAGCACCCTCGAGGCGGTTTCATTAATTACTGACGGCTGGACATAGAGCCAATCGATCTGGCTGCAACCACTCCATGAACTCATGGTATTCGGCCTTTGGAGTTCATAAATTTGCTGGAGCAAGGGTAGATTTATTAATCTGATCGGCTATTTGGCGATGGTAAATTAGTCACCTGGGCGACGTGTCGATCGATCGATGCCGCAGCCACTCCATGAACTCATGGTATTCGGCCTTTGGAGTTCATAAATTGGTTGGGGCAAGGGCAGATTTATTAATCTGATCGGCTATTCAGTGATGGTAAATTAGTCACCTGGGCGTAGTGCCGATCAATCTATGCCACAGCCACTCCATGAACTCATGGTATTCGGCCTTTGGAGTTCATAAATTGGTTGGGGTATGGGCAGATTTATTAATCTGATCGGCTATTCTATGATGGTAAATTATTGAATTGCCTAATTATCTAATCGTCAAGTATACACGAATGTTTTATCCAAAGAAGCAAAAAGCAATACTATGCATCAATAAAAAAATTAAGCACAAGTAATAGCAAAGTACAAGGGAAATTTTCATTAATAAATTGGGCATAGACTGTAGCCATTTTAGATGTGAAAACTACTAGATAAAAAGCTACAAGTTTGCAGGCAAATGCCTAGCAAAAACTTAAAAACTGTAGCCATACATAATCAAAATCTTACATTCAAAATCTGTAACATTACATTCAAAATCTTTAAACAAAAATAACTACTGTCGTCCTAATCAATCCTCGGAGTCAGACTCTAGCAGCTCAACATCCACTTGTTCGTATGGAATCGGCATAGCCAATGTCACATTAGCAGCAGCAAGGGCTTTGAGCCAGCCGTGTTTGAATCCCCGATTCTTGAATTTGGGGACTTCTTCCACATAATTGGCGAGGGTAGCGCTTTGCCCAGCCTCATACGCCTTTGAAGCCTCAGAGTCGGCTACTTCTTTCGCCGCCTTCAATTCTACCAAGTCCACCTCAAGTTTGGCGATCGCCTCTTGGGCTAACTTGAGCGCAGCTTCGCTCGTATTCGCCCTCTGCTCGGCAACCAATCTGAGCTGGTCTGCATTTCTTGCCCTCTCTATCTCGGCCTCGGCCCTTGCAGCTTCCATCTTCGCCCTCGCCACTTCGAACTCGGCCCGGCTCCTTTGTCCCTCAACTTCGGATTGTAAACAGCCAATTCGTTCGATGGCGTCGTGTTGGCGACGGCCTATCTCGGCTATCCTTCCGACCGTCTGCAAAACAGGAGATTAAAACCAAAATATATACATAAAAGGGAAAGGCCAGATCAAGATATTTACCAAAAGGGTCAATTGAGCAGCTAACGTTATTGCCAAAAGGTCTAGCTCCGAGCGGAAAGCCGCCTTGTCAGACGGCAATGAGACCGATGAAGCCATGCTCAGTGCCATGGCTGGATCTTTTATAACTGACGCGTCAAAGGAGATCGGCATATTTTTATCTTTGGTTGAACCACAAAAGGTACAACTGTATCTGACTCCTCTAAACGCAGCTGTTTGTTAGCAGGGTCTTCTCCAAAGTCGGCCTTAACCTCGGTAGGACATTTCTCCACCCTTCGTTCAACCTCCTGATTTGTAAGCACGACCGCCCGACTCAAGATCACAGTTTGAGCCGCTCTCCTCAATAACACGGGGCTCAACAACGAATCGGGTGGCACTTCAGATCGAATGGCCTCTGCTCTCCACCACGCGGCCATTCGTTCGGCGTTTTTCTTTTTGGCGAGTTGTGTGAGTGAGAACCCCGCCATATCTTCAGGGTACGCACTGGAAAGGTCTTCTAATCCAATAAAGATGTCATCATAAACTTTCCCTCGACCTGAGGTGGACGGAGGGTTGGCTGAATTAAGGCCGGCTTCCTCAAAGGCTACCCTAAAAGCCTCGTCTACTTCGGCCTCGGAATGGCCTGATTCTTCAGCGACTTCCGCACGCTTCGAGTTGGATCCTTCGAAACCGATTTGGCACAAGTTTATGAAGTTAGTTAAAATAAGGGCCATAAGAAACTCTTCACCTCTCAGAATCGGGACGTTTTCTGCTGCCGAGAAGGTCGTGTACGTCGGCTCGTATTGAAGAAAAATGTAGGCCGCGCTCCCTTGTTTCTAAAGGCTTGGATGGCCGAAGTATTTCAGCGCGACTTTGATCTCTGAAAGAACGGCGTCGTCGGTCGAAGTCAAGACTTTCTTCAAATCGTTTCCTACACAAATTGAATCATGAGATCTCAAAAATGAAGCCTTATAAATATAAGAAAAATAAATGCAAAAATCTATACGGCCACCTGGTTTGCCCTTCCGTCTAGGAATTGGATCAAGGCGATCCTCGCCTTCACTGAATTCCCAGTTACCTTGGACAACGACCATAACTTTGTCGACTCGTTTGTCAGAGCTGGAAAGCATAGTGACTAGTTGATGGTCAGTGTCTTTAGCCCTAAGGAAATAGCGTCCGTGTCGACTAGAAGACTTGGCCAAGGCGTAACAATACCGAATAGCAGGTATTCTGAGGTTGATCCTAAGGCGACGGCTTAGCTCTATTATCCCCATTATGATTCTAAAAAAGTTGACATTGGGTTGTGATGGGATTAGACCCCAATGGTGAAGAACAACCCTAAGGAATGGATGAAGCGGGAAACGGATTCCGCCCTCTGGAATTGATAAGAGAGGGAAGACGATTGTGCTTTCATCATCCCTTTCCATATCGAGAGTGTCGTCTATCACAAGCGACAGACAGACATCATCAAGGATAGAAAAATTGCGTCGAAAGCCAGAGATTTGATCCGCGGAGAGAAGGTCTTTCAGATGCTTTGCCATTTCGGTCAGCCTATAGGAATGTACCAAACTAAAGACAAACCAGGAAAAGGGATTCAAAGCAAAGAGAAAGCAGATAGGAAGAAAACTTACAAGAGACGGAGAGGGATGAATGGAAGTTGCAGAGGTGAGTCGGGGCATTGGAATGAGGTTAGCCGCCGAATTTCGGCTCTGACTTTTCGAGCTCGAAACCAAACACTCCAGCTAACTGTCGTTAGTGAAGTGCTTGGGGGGCAATTGTGGGGGCCGAATATTGGGAGACATAAGTAGGCCGAATAATTGGACCAGGAGAGTCAAAATATATACATCGCATTCGGCCCTATTCGGCCAAAAAGGCGGTTGAGTAAGAGGCCGAGTGGAAAGCGGTTTGCAATTAAAGAAGCCGAATAAACAGTTATACAGCGAATCGAAAGTAGGTCCAGTCCCGAGGCCCAAGAAAGAAAAGATATAAATAGAAGAATATCAGCCAGAAAGAGGTATATGAGAATTAGTACGCTTAACTTAAAATACAAGTAATCAAGAGAGTATACACTGACTTGATCGTCGGAGTGCTAATTCCGGCACCCCTAACCGGAGTGTTTGTTTCTTTTCAGGTCGTCCAGGTCTTCAGCTGAGGATCTTGAGCGTCTCAGTGGATTAAAAGAGTATTTCCAAACCACTTTCCCACATATTCTATTTCCAATAAGTTCGTATTCTTCATTTGGCTACCAAAATTGTTTACGTAAGTATCAGTGATAGTTTCATGCACATCGGTTTTTATGGGCTTGATGGTTGTATGTGCATAGGTTGTCTTGCAAGTGTTTGATAGAATGTACCAATGAGTCTGTCTTGCAACTGGATAAATGTGCTTGACTAATAAGAAAATAATTTACTTTATTATTTGTTTATTTTTGGTAGTAGTCATCCTCGGTGAAGAAAAATTATTAGGTAGTGACACGTGGCATTGCCATGTGAGATCAAACACCAATCACCAATAGCCACCCTCATGTTGTTAGCCAAAAATATAAACTAAAAACGTTCGAGTAATGTGACACATACCAATACCCTACAAGATACCCAATAATTTTTTCTTGGCTAAGCGAGTCTCTCTTCTCTTGTTCTCTATACTTTATTGCTTGAAGTGTCACAATGGTAACTACTAACAAAAATTGCAATGTAAACTAGTTTTGGGGAAAACATTTGTGCAAAAACAAAGGTTAATGATATTGAAAATTTATCATGTAAATTACCATGAGAAATTAAAGACAATTAATCATGGTTTCCCAAATAATGACATGTTTAAGGAAAGGGTAATGCATGATGGTTGTGATTAAAGTAACTTGTCAAAATTTAGCAAATATAGATCTCCTGTTTAGGTAATTCATTTCCTTTCCACCTATATCTTTATTATTTTACTCATATATATATATTTTTTATTAACGGTGGAGTTGACTTTGGTGTGTGCTTTAGAAGTAATTAATATCAACGTCATTAAGGGTTTGTTTGTTTTTGTTTATTCACAAAAGAGAGAGTTGCTCTTCGGTGGATTCTGTGGAATTTGAGGCCTGAAGTTTTGGTGGATTCTGAAGTGGCTCATCACCATGGATTCGACATTAGCGTTGTGAATTCAATGTTAGGCAAGACAATTCCGAGGTGAAGACAGTGGTGGAAGAGGCACATAGGGGTCGGTTTAATTTAGGCATGGATTCGCTAGTTAATTGAAGGTACACTTGTGTAAAAAAAAATTTGTCTTCTTAGTAGAGTGTTTTGTGGCTTTTGCCCGTGGTTTTTTTTATCACAATTGGAGGTGCTCCAATTGTGATTTTTTCACTTTAAATCCTTGTGTTGATTTGTTTTTGATTGTTTAATTGTGATTGTTATTTACTGTTTAAAATTAATATATAATTACAAATCAATATCTTGGGGATTTTAAGATTTTTTCAATATTGATGTGTAATTATTGCTTATTACTTTGGGTTGGTGAAGAAGTATTCTGAATAGAATACGAAGGGTTGGTTAAGTGATAAGGTTCTGAGAAGAAGTAGTTTTCAATTTTTATTTATTTATTTGATTTATATGAGACAATACAATGAAACTTATAATCATAATCATAAAAATGAAATACAATACATAATTAATACAAAGAAAAGGTCCAAAATCAGAAAGTCGTAGTAAATAGACACATGGAGAATAAGACCCATCCGTAAGTAGAAAGATTCGAACCACTGACTCCTAATGAGATGCAATAATTTTAACCAAACGAGTTAATCCCGTTAATCAATTATATTTTTTTCATCCTCACATGTCACTTAAAATTTGGAAAAAAAAAAAAAAACTTTGTATTCCCAGCATCTTATAGTCTAGATAGAGAACTTTAATTTGTTTTACCTTCAGTGACAAACTATATTAGTAGTTTTTACATTTTGATTTTTGTGTCATGTGTCATTTTAGTTCTTATAATTTTAATTTGTTTAATTTTGACTCTCAATTTATAATTTTGTGTAAATTTAATCTAATTGATTATAATCGTTAGTGTTTTATTTTATTTTTATTTTTTGTGTATATAGAAAATGCACACGAGTGGTGTGCTATTCTTTTATAAGTAAATAAATAAATAAATTATAAACTTGTTCAATACAATGAATAAATCTTAACCAACTCAACGACCAATTTTCTTTAAAAATCTTAATACGTGTTATCAATTGAATCAAATTAATATAAAATTAAAAATTAAAAATCAAAATTAAACTAATTAAAATTATAAAAATTGAAATGACAAAACAAAAATATAAAAACTAGCCATATAATTTGCCCATACTCAATGCCTCTATGGTGGTGGCCCGGCACGACAACGGTTGTAAGTGGAGCAACGAGTCACATTTGATGGCCTTTGAAGTTTCTTTGTGTTATATGATATCGTCCGTTGGTGAAGTGATATGGTTTTGAAAAGTAGTGATTTTTAATTTTTATTTATTTAATTCATATAAAACCGTACAATAAAACTTAATAAATTAAAACCATAATCATAAAAATGAAATATAATACATAATTAATACAAAGAAACACTCCAAAATAAAAGAAAAAGTCTTAGTAAATAAATACACGGAGAATAAGACCTATACGTAAGTAAGTAGAAAGATTTTAACCACTAACTCTTAATGAGATGTAAGAATTTTAGCCAAACGAGTTAATTCCGTTAATTAATTATATTTTTGCATCTTCACATGTCACTTAAAATTATAAAAATAAAAATAATTCAAAAGACAAAATATAAAAAAAATAAAAAATAACTGACATAATTTGCCCACATTCAAGGCCTTGGTGACCGTTTACAACGGTTGTGAGAGGTGCAAGTCTTATATAATGGGAATCCGGCCTTTGGCCGCCGACTGTTATTGCAGAAGGTGCCGTGGGTGAGCGACTTCGTTTCACCCCAATCTTGCTGGGTGCATCTGCCACAAACCCATATGATTGAAATTTGATTAATTTAAATATAATGATTAAATTGAAATTAGACTAGTGTAGAGATTAAATGGTTTAAATTGAAATTATAAAATTAAATTGAAATTTGAATTAAAGTATAAAGTGAAAAATATAATTAAGCATGAGATTAAGCCTGTTTTTCAAAATTATATTATTAAACTGCTAATTTATGAATGTTTCTACAATGTTTATAGAATGACCCCTCTTGAAATTTTTAAAAAAAAAATCTTAAAAAATGTACACAAAATTTTGTAAACATTTGATCTTTTTAACAAAATAAATTTTAAATACGCCAATTTAAACTAAATTTTTTTTTTATATTTATTTTCAATCTAAATCATCCACATGTTTTCATAAGGTAAAATTGATGTAAAAATATATTTTAGTTGTTAAACTCAACAAAAAATAATATTTTAGATATTTTTTTTTATACATTTGCATTGAATTTAATAACTAAAATATCAATTTTTTTTTTATCAATTTTACTTAACTAAAAAATTTAGAATTTATTTTGTTATAAAAGTCAAACTCTGAGTTTTTTTTTTGTAATTTTTCAAAATTCTTTTGTTTACCTGTTAATTCATGACTATTATTACAATTTTTAAGATGACTTTCAATTATTTTACATATTATGTACCAACATCAATATATTAGTAGATATTTTTTTGAATGAAATATTTTAAAATCACAATTATATAGTTCACAAAATGTATGAAATTGACGTCCACATATGAGACAGTCTATAAAAGGTCAGTGCACATTTGATAGGGTAAGTAATATACAAAATACTAAATCCATTTTTATAATATCCTTTTTATATTTATTATTCTAATCCAATCGGAGAGGTTTTCCACTGATACCATACTGGTGTCCACCAAAGGCTCATCTCTTCTCTTGTAGGTCATGTGGGTCTCAAGAGTGAGCCACACAAAAATCTTCTTGATAAGAAGTGATTTAGATAAACATTAAAAAAAAAAATACTGATATAAATATATAACAGAGAGAGAACTTACTACCAGCTAGTTTTCTTGCAGATGTAACTGACTGGAGTATGATGAACATCAACATTATGAAGAAGAAGAAGAAGAAGAAGAAGAAGAAGAAGATGATGATGATGATGATGCTATAAAAATGGGAAGAAGATGCTTTGCTCAACATTTTCAGAGAGAGAGGAAATGGATGTGGGTGTAAAGTGAACTTTTATGGTTCACATATATATATAGAATCATTTACTACATACAAATAGATATATATATATATACACGTATATATCTTTCTTCACAAGTAGGAGAACTATAATAAGACGAAGACTTGGAAAACTGTAAAGAATTTGACAAATTCTGTAACGTGGAAAAGACTTCAAACGACGTTCTACTTAAAAGCAAAAAAGAAAACAAAATATATATATATATATATTTAATTAGTCCTTAAAAATAAAATCGAAAAAAAATAAAAAGAAAAAGAAAAAGAAAAAGAAAAGAAAATAAAAGAGTTCGATCTTTGTAACAAAATAAAGAGTTTTACAACATCTCTCATTTGGTATTGTGATTGATGGAGAAGATGGGTTGATTTTGTATTGGGTGATTAAGGAACATGAGAAGCATGGTAAATGTTGATTGGTGAAGGAATATACACACATGATACTCTAGGAGTACTTAATAATTTTTCCCCAATTGCATCTCTAATGATTTTGACAAATAACAGCAATTAACTCTCTTCAAACTCTTTTCTCTCATTTCAAAATTTTTTGTCACCTTAGAGGTGTAATTGGGAGTGATATGAAATAGAGGATGACATATTTCTCCAAAAAAAAAAAAAAAAAAGGGAAAAACTCACAATAAAATAAAATAAGAGAATAAGAAAAGATTGAAGAGTAGTGGGATCATAGGGTGGAGGCATGGTGCATGGGCTCGTATCTGCTGGACCCTTCGCCATGGACATGAGAAGTGAGAGAGAGTTAGGAGGTTGGAGGCCAGTGGTCTGTAGACATGGTGGGCAAGGCTCAAAGAGCAGAAAGGTTCAGTCTGTTGTCCACACCATCTTTGTGGATGACATTCCAAACTCGATGGATCCGAGGAGGTTGCATTCTCTATATTCTAATTTTAGTGTTGTGAAGGATGTCTTCATCCCCTTCAAGAGAAGAAAAGTGTCTTGTACTAGGTTCGGCTTTGTTCGGTATGATTGTTCAATTGCAGCAACCATGGCGGTTCAAAAAACAGATTGGCTGTGGTGTGACAATAAAGCTCTGAAGGTCAAGATGGCCCAGTTTGGGAAGGAGGAGGTCGTGAAGCATAAGTCAGCACAACCAAATGTTGGTAGAGATGGTAGAGGTAAGTCCATTGCCATCCCAGTGATACATAGAGGGAGTATGTCTTATGCTCAGGTTCTCCGAGAATGAGGGTCCACGTCCAAACCAACCATAACTGTCAAGACATTCGAAGAAGGCAATGGCTGGTTATATGAGAGTGTAATAGTCAGGTTGAAGCCCTCTTGCTCTGTAGCTGATTTCAAGAAGGAGTTGTCGAACAGGGATATGGGGGATATTAAGTTTATAATAGGTGGAGGTAGAGATGTGGTACTTTTTTTTCAATTCAGTAAAGATGATGCAATAGGAACTTAATAAATGGAAGGCTAGATTAAGGATTGGAGTGACTCGGTAAAAGTTTGGAAACAAGGTATGCCCTTTGATAAAGAACAGATTATGTGGTTGAGCTGTTATGGGGTGCCTTCTAACTTATGGAACTTCAACACTTTCAGCAGTATAGAGAGGCAGTGGGGGCAGGTTGTTAGGTTAGATGATGACACTTTGAAGCTAAAAAACTTGTAATGTGGTAAAGTAAGGATAGCTACGTCCTGTATGGAATCCATTAATGCCTATATTGTTTTAGATTGCAAAGGTATTTTGTACCCAGTCAAGATCTGTGAGGAATATATTATCATCTCTAAGGTAGTCATGAACTAGTGTAGTTGTCGTTCTCACCAAAGGGAAAGAGATAGCCAGAGGTCAAACAATAAGGTTGTTGATGAGGCTGCTGATATAGATATGGGTAGTTGCCAGTGGCGTAGGAGGGCGATGAGGCTGCCGAGGTAGAAGTTGGTGACCAGAGAGCCGCTGTGGCAGCGGTGAAGCCTGTTGTGTTAGAGGATGATGGGAAGATAAATAGTGGGCAGAGTGTTTTTGTGGTAGAAAAGACAATCAGTATTTTGAGGTGTCATGTGGTGCACATAATGTCAGTCTTGCAGTCAATTTGGTGGGCTCTATACAAGGTGTGAGTGAAGGTCATAGAAATGTAAATGATGTATTATGCACGCCAGGCTTCATTAGAAGTGTGAGTGTATCTGTTTACAATGGGGCTGGTTTTAATCTTGAGGTGGTGTTAGGTAAAGCCCAAGCCCAAGATGAGGGGAATTCTTTTAATCAGGCCCAAGGCCTAGGTAATATTAGAGGCCCAGGAAGTCCAACTAATTTTGTTTATGGGGTTTTGGCCCAGCACCAATTACAAACAGAGACAGACAGTGAAGTGGGTTTGGGTAAGTCTAGGGAGTGTTTTGGATCTTCACTTTAGGTTACGAAAGCTTGCAGGAAACAGAAGAGTAAAGGGGTGAGAAGGAAAGTCTGGAATAAGAAAGGGGGCCTGGAGCTTCATAATCGAATTGGTCCATCTGCACAACTCAATAAAGAAGAAATCTTTAGGTCTGCAGTGGCTACTATTTTACTTTCCATGGTAAGTGATTCCAGTTGTGGTAGATTGTTACTCAACAAGGCTGAGGCAACTGTGATAACCCTGTCCCGTATTATACTAATTAATCTTAATTGCATATGTGATTATGTGTTTGATATGATTATGTATGCCATTTATGTGAAAATATGTGGTTTTGAATTTCTATCTGTTCACCATAGGAATATCTGTTTGATTATCTACTTTGGAATTTAAAATGGAAGGCCCTATCGGCCACAGAAACCGAAATTGACTGCACCATTGTGATTGGCGTAATTTTTAGAGCCTGCAGTGAAATTTAATTGAAAATTAATTCGGATCAAATCAATTAGATTAAATTAATGGGTTAGTGTTCAATTATTTAAATATTAATGGAATGTGTTTAGAGGGGCCTATATATGAACCCAACTACACTTAAGCTCATTCTTTTTGAGCTCAAAGAATCTGAATTTGCTCTAGAGAGAGAGAGAGAGAACCGAAATTAGAGAGAGAGAGAAGGGCCAATCTTGAAGAATTTGCTAAGGAACTTGGTGATCTTGAAGCTACACTCAAGAATTGAGTATAAATTGGAAAATTTGAGCCTTTAGGTGAGTAATCAACCCTTAATTCATGAGTTTGAATTGTGATTTTGTGAATTGAAGATTAAATGGTGAGTTAGATCATGAATTGAGTTGATCAAGTTGAGATTGAAGTCCATGTGTGCATGCATGTAGAGAATTCCTATGAAATTACATAATCTAGCATGTAATATGTGAATTATGAAAGGTTGTGGGTTGAATCATACATGCAAGCATGGTTTTAGTTGAGCTTCATGAGAATGAACACCATTTGCACCATATTTTTGACATGCACGTTTGATTATTGGAGATATGGAGCTCATATGAGATTTGAATGCATGAGCCTTGATTATACCAAGAAATGTTGATTTATTTTGAAGAATTGGACCATGATTTTGAGCAATTGACCTCATCTTGCTTGTATACTCATGATATATAATGTATTTGCTTGCTTTGGAACCAAAATTATGAGTTTTGAACCTTTGGAGGTCGAGTTTGAGCTCAAGAACAAGTTCTGGAAAGGCCAGAATTCTTGACGTCTGCTCGAGCGAGGAAACCGCCGCTCGAGTGTAAAATACGAGCTCCCAGAATATTTTGCAGACATGATGTCCGCTCGAGCGGGAAGCTATGTAGAGTGACCTTCAGCTCGAGCGCCCGACTTCACGCTCGAGCGTAAAAACAAGGCAACCAGTACTTTTGCAGACCTAAGGGGTCCGCTCGAGCGGGAAAGTCCACGCTCGAGCAGGGTACCCCTGTTTCTGAAATTTTGAAAATGCGTTCTGTGTCTCGTTTTCCGTTCTCTTTCACTTCTAAGTACTCTTAGGCATGCATTGAGCATTATGAATGAATTATAGGGATAAGAAAGAAGCCTAAGAGAGGTGTATGAATTAAGAACAGATTGAATCGTTTGTGACCCATATGTGTTATGTGATGTGTAGGGTCATGCTCCAGGGCAAATCAACCAGCCGATCACTGTGAGTAATATCTTAATAAAGATATCTGAAATATGCTATTTGTCCAATTACTTATCTTCATATAAGTTTGTTAATTTGAATTATGGACAAATGTTTGCTATGCTGAAAGAAAGAATGAATGATGGGGCCAAAGGCTGGTTTGACACGAATGAATGATTGGGCCAAAGGCCAGTTTGACACGAATGAATGAATGGGCCAAAGGCCAATTTGACATGAATGAATGAATGGGCCAAAGGCCAGTTTGACAAGAATGAAAATATGAATGGACCAAAGGCCAGTTTGATATGAATGAAAGTATGAATGGGCCAAAGGCCAGTTTGACATGAATGAAAGAGTGGTTGGGCCAAAGGCTAGTCTGACATAAAAGAAAGAATGGATGGACCAAAGGCCAGTCTGACATGAATAAAAGAATGGATGGGCCAAAGGCCAGTCTGACGTGAATGAAAGATGAATGGACCAAAGGCCGTTTGACATGAATGGTTTGGGCCCGAGGCTGTCTGATGTGTTTGGAACTGCAATCACTTGCCCTATGTATATCTATATATATATTAGATAGAATATGAATTGGGCCCAAGGCCGTTTGTCGTATATTGTTCTAGTGTATCTTCTTTATTCGATATTATTCACTGGACTTTCTATCACGACCCAAACCCGCCCCTATGGGTTTAGCATCATGTCGGCCAAGATGTCCGAGATTACCGAAGGCACATATGATAAAAGCAGTATAGGGGTTGGCGGAAGCCAAAACAGTAATTAAAATATATCCAATGAGCTGTGACAGTATGTATGCAAAAAGACTTTTCATTCATATGCACATTCATAACAGAACAATCTATACATGCATCATTTACAGGCATTCAGGTTGGAGACCAAGTCCCCATCATAACAGTACAGTACAGGTATAGTCTTTACAGTATTGCAAAAATAGACGCAAGAAGGGGGAAATCGAAAACACCCCTAAGCAGCCCTAGCTCGGTCAGGCTTGGAACCGCGCAGTGAGGCACAGAGGTTGGCTTGACAAAACGGGAGCTTAACCCAACGCTCCTAGCAACGGTCCGGTGCCTGTACACCTATATATATATATATATGAGCAGTGAGCTAAAGCCCAGTGAATAACATATGCGTAAAGAGGTTAAGAATGAATGTCCTTTCAGTATTGAAAACAGTCATTTAAACAGTATTTTAGTCATTCAGAACAATTATTCAGTCATAGCAGTCATATGTGGTACATCCAATAGCAAAGCAGTACAGTAGGTCGAAACAGACCGAACAGTCAGTTGATGGCCATCATATCAGTAAACAGTAGTGGTTCCGACATGGGAACCGACAGAGATCTCTGTGACAAAGATGCAAAGATCTGATGAGGTTGCTAAGGATGCCACAATATAGTTCACAATTAGGACATTATTCATTCAGTAACAGTATCATTTCAGAAAATAGTACAGTTCAATTGTTCAGAAGATAATCATTTTTGAACATATCTTTACAACATTGTTACTCACAGAGTTCTGGGCTACATATAAGCTAGTATGCGTCTCCGAAATGCCAACCCTACACAGTTACAGATTGAACACATACTAAGCTACACAGTTGGGGAAAAATAATAACTTAATCCCTAATTTGCCTTGGTGTGGTTCTACATCAATATCCTCATTAAGATGCTTTAAACTAGGCCTAAGAATGCCTAGAATGAAATGAGGATGCAAAGATGCACTTTAAAAACATTTTCAGAATTTTCAAAAAAACAGGGTCCCACTCGAGCGTGTCTTTCCCGCCGGCGGACATCTGAACAAAGGTTCCGCCGGCGTCACTTCCACGCCGAAGCGCATCGCAAAACATGGCAAAAGTACTGGATGTGTGAAAATCACGCTCGATGGGCGCCGACACATTTCGGCGTGTGACCTGAAAGTCCCGTTCGAGCGTGCATTTCCCTGCTCGAGCGGACTGTAAAACAATGCAAAGTGTTGGGAGCACGTATTTCACGCTCGAGCGCCACTTTTCCCGCTCGAGCGTGATTCCAAATTCTGGAAATTCCAGATTTGAACCTCAAGCTCAAAACCAAGTTTCAATGCACCAAATTCGATCCTCTTGGGCTAATTTTCTGGAAAACACTTGTAAACTCATAGTATAACATGTTTCAAAGCTCAATTTGAGAAATCAAAGCCCAAGGGTAGTTCAATTAAACACAATTTCAAACCAATCTCATGAACATGATGTAAAACATAACATGCATGAGTTTAAACCAATTCAAAGCTTTAATCACTTGCTCAAATGAGCCAATCCTTTGAAAAACATGAGGAATTCATGAACTAGAACTATAATATGAACATGCATGTACAATTTCATGGACAAAAATCCTCAAAACTCAAGGATGGCAACATGCATGTATGAATTCCTACTCAATTCAATGTATTAAGCTAATTTTGACTCCAATCTTCAATATAACAAGAATCAGCAAGAACTAACTCAAAGACAA
Organism: Camellia lanceoleosa; assembly: GCA_025200525.1. NCBI lineage: Eukaryota > Viridiplantae > Streptophyta > Magnoliopsida > Ericales > Theaceae > Camellia > Camellia lanceoleosa. The sequence goes on from CM045763.1 coordinate 25,036,071, forward strand.
GTTTAAGAAGGTGGATTTTCTACCTTAGACCTTGATTATCAAGTATAGGAAGCTCAATTATGAAATCAACCTTCAATCTCTTTAATTCACCAAGCAAATCACAAGATGGAACTCAAATTCTCTCACTCTCTCCCTCTCTTCTCTCTTGGTCAGTTGAGGGCTCAAGAATGGTTGAACAAATGTTTTGTTTGAATGAAATAAGGCTTCAATATGGTCTTAGGTAGTGGCCCACTAAGCATGGCAAAAGGGTAAATACTTGGACTTGTGTGATTTAGCTTATTTTAATCTAATTAAATCATACCAAATCACATTTCAGATAAATACACCATAAAATCACATTAATTCTAATTAGCACAAAACATCAATCAATTTTAGATTCGACCACTGATAAGGCCTTTAATTTGCAGTTTAAAACATAAAACATGAACAGATAGTTTAACAGTCGAACAGATAGAGATGCACTTAAACAGATACAGACAACCAGTCAGCTCCAGATTTCAGTCAGTTAGTCAATTAACATGTTTAGTCTCAGTTTAGTAGTAATCAGTGGTTAATCAGTAAACAGTGGTGAGGGTTGTCACACTTTCGCTCACGCCCATTCATGTATCTGTAAGTGAGCCAATGGAGGTCCAAACCCAGCCTCAGTGAAGTTTGTGTGGATCAACCAGGGTTTTGAAGAGTCAGCCCATATGTCTCATGCACGAGACCTATTTTCATCCTTTTGCTATTTCGTTATGTTTTGTCATGTTGGCGAGGACTTTGGATTACAATTGTAAATAGTTTTGATTGGCTGACTTAGACTTGAATGATCCTGTATGTACAGAACCTTGTGTTACTACATATTTTGATGTGAGTTATTAACATGCATATGTATGGATTGTTATGATGTGCCATGTAAGTACAGCTCTATGGACAAAATTTTAAATTTTGCTTCCGTTTGGCCCCTTTACTCTGATGAGTTATGTCTAGTTTGGTTTGAGGCCGTAGGTAGTCCTTTAATTACTGGCCGGTTATGTCCTTAACCCATAGGGGCGGGTTCGGGTCATGACAGCAACCTTACAGACGGGAAGAGTACTTGGGCTAAATTGTGAAGGCAAAGAGGAGGAGGTTGTGAGCAAGCTTATTGAATTGGAGTCTATGATTTGGAAAATGTGCACGAAAAGGGAAAGGGAGTAGCCGGTTAACTAACTATTTCTAGGAGGCTCAGGAGTGCTATTTTTGTTAAATGAAGCTTTCATCATGGAATGTTAGGGGGTTAGGTAGGCCTGAAAAATGTAGAAAAGTCAAATAGGTGCTCAAGGAGAGGAACATAGACACGGTACTCTTGCAAGAGACCAAAAAGGCAGTAGTCAATACAGAGCTTGTGTAATCCATTTGGGCTGGGAAAAAAATGGAGTTTCTGTCAATTGATTTAGTAGGGACTGCTGGTGGGCTACTATATATCTGGAATCTTGAGGTTTTTTAGCTCAAGGACTGTTGTTGCAATCGCAATTTTATTCTTCTGGCAGGTTCAATCTTTTTTTACTTTTAATTGTGTAATAGTTAATGTCTATGGGCCAAATGATCCTATAGGAAGAAAAGGGGTGTGGGATATCCTTTTGAAACTTAAATCACAGTTCTTGGACCCATGGTGCCTAGGGGGTGATTTTAATGAAATTAAAAGCATTTCTGAAGGAAAAGGTTGTTTTAGGAGGGATAATGGGATGAGGGAGTTGTATACACCCCATTTTGACCGGCCCTAAGACTTGGGCACTTTCTTTTGAATACCCCATGATGAAAGTTGGAATATACTATTTTATGAATTTCTCAATAGAAAATATCAAAAAAAATTTAATCTCAAACCTCACCTATTTTAGCCAAATTATTAATTTGTAGTATTTTATAATTTTATGTGTGTACATATTTTTAGGTGGTGTTATATAAAGTGGTACATTTTAGCTAATTTTGAAAAATAGAAAATAATAAAAATAATAAAAAAAAATGAAAAAAAAATGGTCAGAATGATGGGTTGTGTTTTGGGTAGAAGAGTGGGTAGAGAATTATTATGGTGGAGAGAGTAGACAGCTAAAAGAAAAAAAAAACAAGGGGTGGTGGTGGACAATGATTTTCAAAACAGAGATATAGGGAATATTTTTGTAGAAAGAAGAGGAGTTGGTTTGCTTTATGTATGTTAATTCAGTGGGTGGGGTTCAAAGTAGATGGAAAAGAGTCAAAGAAAAAAAGAGAAGAGAGTAGGTGAAAGTTGGAAAATATTAAAAAGAGAGGGGGACAAATAAGAGGGAGTAGGTGGTGTATTATTTGAGGGGGGATAATCTGAGATTGAAAAAGGAAGAGACACCATACACGGCAGGGAGATACACACAAGAGATACACATGATGAGGGAATAGAGGGCAAAGGGAGAGAAAGGTGTGAGAGAGGGAGAGGCCATGCACATGATACACCACCCATCACAAACCTAACACCACTCAAGGAAGAGGGAGAGACCATACACACAGAGCTTCATACACGCTGCCATAGACAGAGCTTCATACACACTTATCACGCCCACGGGTAGCACCTTCACTCCATGCACTGGGGATACCATTACACAACACACCTTTCACACACCCACAAAGGGTAGATGAGGAGGAACATGATATACACACACACACAGGGGGGGATATACGGCAGAGGTGAGGAGAGGGAATAGAATTTCAGAAAATGTTCAAGACCATCATCCTCTTCTCTCACTCGGTGCATGGAGGAGAACAACAGCTGGGCTAAATTACACACACTCTCTCTCGGGGGCTCTCTCTCTGACATCTACTGCCGGAGCCATAGGTCAGAGCTAGAGTGGCCTCACCATCTCACGCGGGGCGGCGGCCCTCCCAGCAGTGGCACTCAGTGGCATTGATTGTGGCCATTGTTGGAGGCGTTTTTTGCTGCTGTGCGTGGCCACACCACAGTTGCAGACAAGATGGCCACTTGAGGCCGAAGTTACATGATAGATATACACGTGCATGGTTTCGGCTCTCGGGCCCAGGGGGTACCCACATGCGTTAAACAGTTCGGACTCTCGAGATCTCTTTGATCTAGTCTCACGAGTGCAATGTGAAACGTAGATGAGAGTCCAGATTTGGAAACTTTTAGTGAAAATCCATTTTATTGCAATTTTGTCAAAAATGGACTGTGTCATCAAATCTCAGAGTCGCCACCTAATATTTTGGAAAATTAGGAAACCCATGACTCAGTGCCAAGGCCACTGTTTGTCGTAACCAAGGATGCTTGGCTTGGAATCTTAGGTATGAGAGGGGAAGGTCAATAATGAGCACCCCCGCTCACCCGATCAAAAGATCGGCCTCTACTAAACCATGATATGACTTTTATTTTCTTTATATGTTCATGTTCTGATTAGTTAATAAATCCTAAAATTTACTATGTGAAGCATACAAGTATAGACTATGCCATTCATTTTGGAACAATTTGATATCATGCATTTTGAAAGAGTTTTGACGATGTACAACCCAAATAAATTGAGTTTACAAGCACGAAAAATCAACATCTTTTCAAATTAAGCGACACAACCCCCATCCACTGGCATTCATAGAGTTATATCACATAAGCAAATAGCCTCATGATAGAATGCTAGACATAGTAAGAAAAACACACACAAATGGGATGCTAAAGCATAAAAACTTATATGTTTGACGTCCCACGAACAAGCTACAAAACAAAGTTAGTAAAATATGCATGATCTTATATACAAACTCCTAATGCTATTCACTCATGAGATGCAACTAAAGATTCGGCTTCTAAAATATGATATGTGAATCATCTCAAGAACATGAGGTAGCGCACATAATCACATAGGAATTGATTAAATCCACAAATGCAAACTTAGCCGAATCAAGATGCATGAAACATGGATGCAAAGCATAACTATGATGCAAAAATAAATATGATGTTTATGTATAAATAAAGAAAACAAGTAAAAGAACGGGATAGAAATAAGTGGGGCGGGGAATTATTACAACATTTTAAAGAATAATTACAAATCAAATTAGAGAGAGATGATGAGAATATTACAACAAAATAAAAATCTCACAATACACTCAAAAAAAAAATAAAAGTCATATCATGGTTTAGTAGAGGCCGATCTTTTGATTGGGTGAGTGGGGGTACTTATTATTGACCTTCCCCTCTCATATCTAAGGTTCCGAGCCAAGCATCCTTGGTTATGACGAACAGTGGCCTTGGCAAGAGTCATGGGTTTCCTAATTTCCCAAAATAAATATTAGGTGGTGACTCTGAGATCTGATGACGCAGTCTATTTTTGACAAAATTGCAATAAGATAGATTTTTAGTAAAAGTTTCCAAATCTGGACTCTCGTCTACGTTTCACATTGCACTCGTGAGACTAGATCAAAGAGATCTCGAGAGTCCGAACAGTTTAACGAAAAGAGAGAGGTGGAGCTTGTGTCTGTGTGTGTTGTAGAGAACCAGCCTGAGAGAGGAGAGAAGAGGAGAAAGCAGCCTCGATTTCGGTGTGTTTGAGTGTCGAAGAAGAAGAGTGGGTTTGGTCGAGTTAGGCGGTGTAGAGAGAGAGAGAGAGATGTGTACTGTGTGTGTGTGTGTTGAAGCAGCCCCGTGTCTGTATGTGTTGTGTCTTGTCTCTGGGTGTGTGTTGTGAAAGGTGAGTTTGTGTGTATGCTTCCGTATGTATAGCTGGGTGTGTTTTAGAGAGAGAAGAGAGAGAGCTGGGTTTGGTGTGTGTGTGTGTGTGTGGATCTATATGGGTTTGCCGAGGGGGAGCGAGATGGCAGTGTTCTGTGTGTGTGTTGCCGTGAGTGCCTCTGCATGGGTTGTGTGTGAAGATCCATGAGTGAGAGAGGTGTGAATGATCTATATGCATGTGTGTGTGTGTATGATCCCTTCATCTCCGAACCAGTTCATGCCAAAGAGAGAGAGACCAGGTGCCGAGAGGGAGGGAGATGACAGTGTGCCCTCTCCTTTGAGTATTGATGGGACCTCCATTGAAGATGAGTTTACATGGGTTGAGGCGTGAAGACAAATAGTTTGTTTTGCTAGTTAATGAATTTTCTTATTTTTATTTTGAGTGTTTGTGAGGATTTTATTTTATTTCTCTCTCCTTTGGATATGTAATAATTCAGGTATTGTAATAATTCCCTCACCCCGCTTCTCTCTATCCCATTCTTTAATCGCTTTCCCTAACTGTACATATGTATATATCTGACATACCATGCATATCCATGCTTTAAATTCATGTCTCATGCATTAAGATTCGGCTACATTTACATGTGTGGATTTAATCAATTCTTCTGTGATTCTATGCGCTACCTCATGTTATTGAGATGATTCACATGCCATATTTTAGAAGCCGAATCTTTAGTGCATCTCATGAGTGAATTGCATTAGGATTCTGTATATAAGATCATGCATATTTTACTAACTTTGTTTTGTAGTTGTTCGAGGGACGTCGGTCAATCTGTGAGTTTTTATGCTTTAGCATCCCATTTGTGTGTGTTTTTCTTACTATGTGTTAGTATTCTACCATGAGGTTACTTGCTTACTTGATATAACTGTATGAATACCTGTGGATGAAGGCTTATTGTTTGAATTGGAATAATTCAATAAATGTACGTTTTAAGCCCACTTTGTCAAGTGGCAAATTCAAACCCTTTTCGGAAAACAAACATGAAGTTAAATTGTTCCAATTTGAGCAAACTAGTATATACTTGTATGCTTCACATAGTAAATTTTAGGATTTATTCAATAATCAGAACATGAACATATAAAGAAAATAAAAAGTCATATCATGGTTTAGTAGAGGCCGATCTTTTGATCGGGTGAGCAGGGGTGCTCATTATTGACCTTCCCCTCTCATACCTAAGGTTCCGAGCCAAGCATCCTTGGTTACGACGAACAGTGGCCTTGGCACCGAGTCATGGGTTTCCTAATTTCCCAAAATATTAGGTGACGACTCTGAGATTTGATGATGCAGTCCATTTTTGACAAAATTGCAATAAAATGGATTTTCAATAACAGTTGCCAAATCTGGACTCTCATCTACGTTTCACATTGCACTCGTGAGACTAGATCAAAGAGATCTCGGGAGTCCAAACTGTTTAATGCGCGCGGGTACCCCTCGAGGATATGCCTATTTGAAGTTGGACTTCAAAGCAGATTTTGTTGACCCAGCCCGAGACAGCCTTTACTAAATTAGCATATCTCTTTGTACACTTGGAATTTAAATTTGAGGCCACCACCATTAGAAAGTAGACTTCTGGGGTTTCAATTTGGACCCAAGAACTGCCTAAAACCAAGTCTATATGGGGGAGATATGCCCATTTGAAGTTGGGCTTAAAAGTAGATTTTGTTGACTCGGCCCAAAACTACAATAGCCCATTTTTTCTTGGTTTTGGCTCGGTTGGGACAACCCATTTACCTATATTCTGAGCCACTCAAGTGCATCCACTCATCCTCCATTATACCTAATCATCCCCCATTGTCAAAAAGAGGTTTTGTTTGCATTCATAAAGGAGTATCCCATGCAACCACCTTGAAAATTTGCCCTCTTATCACATTCTTGTCTCCCACCTTGTCTCCTACCTTCTTTTTGACCTTTACTCTCCCTCATTGCCTATATAGAATGATCATATTGTAAGAGAGAAGAAAGACCACGAAATTGAAGAGAAATGAGTGAGAAAAGAGTGAACAAAAAGAGAAAATTTGAGTTTTTGAGCCAAAAATATTCATATCTTCCATATACACCCCATACCTTTCATAGCTATTGAAATTCCTCATTTCGATATACCAAAACCACTCCAAAAATTCTGATATAGCCAAAGATCAATTGCCTTGATCATAAGGAAGAGTGTTTAGTGATTGAAAGTGAGAAAAACTAGAGAGTTAGCCACTTTCTATACCACAAACTCCATAAACTCCATAATTTCGAATTGAGGATTTGAGAACACACTTCCTACACTTGAGGGTGATCAAGAGGAAGTTTGGAAATCAAAAAGTTCAATCTTTTTTTGGAAGGTGAATTGTTAGTCTTTCATTTTCTTATATTTTAAGTACACCAATGCATGCAATGCAATAAACATATAATTGAAAATAAAAGTCATATCATGGAGTTCGAGTCAAGGTTTCATAAGTCCCCAGTAGAGTCGCCAGAAACTGTAACATGCCCAGGGGGTACCCACGTACGTTAAACAGTTCGGACTCCCGAGATCTCTTTGATCTAGTCTCACGAGTGCAATGTGAAACATAGATGAGAGTCCAGATTTGGCAACTTTTATTGAAAATCCATTTTATTGCAATTTTGTCAAAAAATGGACTGCGTCATCAGATTTCAGAGTCGCCACCTAATATTTTGGGAAATTAGAAAACCCATGATTCATGCCAAGGCCACTGTTCGTCGTAACCAAGGATGCTTGGCTCGGAACCTTAGGTGTGAGAAGGGAAGGTCAATAATGAGCACCCCCGCTCACCCGATCAAAAGATCGGCCTCTACTAAACCATGATATGACTTTTATTTTCTTTATATGTTCATGTTCTGATTATTTAGTAAATCCTAAAATTTACTATGTGAAGCATACAAGTACAGACTAGTTTGCTCAAATTGGAACAATTCAATTTCATGTTTGTTTGTTGAAATAGGTTTGAATTTGCACTTGACAAAGTGGGCTTAAAGTTTGTGAATTTGCCACTACAAAGTGGGCTTAAAACGTACATTTATCGAATTATTCCAATTCAAGCAATAAGCCTTCATCCACAGGCATTCAAACAGTTTATCATTTAAGCAATTAGCCTCATGGTAGGATGCTAAACATAATAAGAAAATTATTTACAAGTGGGATGCTAAAACATAAAAACTCACAGATTGACCGACGTCCTTCGAACAGCTATAAAACAAAGTTAGTAAAATATGCATGATCTTATATACAAAATCCTAATGCAATTCACTCATAAGATGCACTAATGATTCGGCTTGTAAAATATGGCATGTGAAACATTGCAAAACATGTGATAGCACACAAAATCATGGGATAATCAATTAAAACATAAAGATGCAAATTTAGCCGAATCTTATGCATGGAGCATGGATGTAAGGCAGAGATATGCATGACATGTCAGTTAGGGAAAGCGATTAAAGAATGGGATAGAAAGGAGCGGAGTGAGGGGAATTATTACAATAATTTGATTATTACAGATCCAAGAGAGGTGAATGAAAAATAAAATCTCACAAGCACTCCAAATAAAAAGAAAAGTTTGAAATCCCCGGCCATTTATCAATTAGCAAAGATCCATGTGTCTTTAATGCCTCAGCCTATGTAAATCTACGTTAAGCATCTTCAATGAAGGGCCCCACCTCTAGCCATTCAGCAACTAGCAAAAATCCACGGTTTATTGTCCGACTTTGGTTTATGATCCTGATTGTAGGATATGACCGTCCCAGCTCTATGATCATCATGCTGAAATTTCATGTCAGTTGGACAAGATCTCACCATAGATCTTCCATTTGCTTTTTCCGAATTTGTCGATTGTAGATCATCATTCTAGCCTCAAAATTTACAGAATCTAACCTCAAAAATAGATTCTACAAGTCGAAAAACCTTAGGATGATTATTTCCAATGTCATCGAATCACCCGATCACCCTAGATGCACCATAACACTATAACCCAAGAAGCACACGATAAAACCCAGCATCATCTGCTTCTTTATTCCTATGCACAACAGAGACCAAATTTCCAATTTTCTGACTTACTTCGACCCATCTTTCGGACTCTATAGCTTTCTCGATTCTCATCAGTTTTACTCCATTCTTTCATTAAACTCTTTTTCCCACTTCCTACTTCGTCCTACATCACCTCTCCTTCTCACTTCTCCCCGAAATGGGTGGTTTTGACATGCCGAAAGTTGTCCGAAAACTATCTTCGGAAATTCCATGAAATATCTCCAAATTTATTCCTGCGCACAACAGAGACCAAATTTATTTCTCTCTCACTTCTCCCCGAGCTGTGTTGAGTCTGCCGAAAGGGAGAGAGATTGAGTGGCGCTGGTCTCGGCGATGCAATGGTGGTGGCTCGGTCGTGGAGTTGTGGCAACAATGGAAGAGAGAGAGAGAGAGAGAGAGAGAGAGGTTGAGAGTCTGAGAGGTGTATGTTTTTGTTTTAGTTCAGATTATTGTCCAACTCGAGAGAGAGTGTGTGCATGTGTGTGTTCATTATTGAGTGTTGTGGATCAGTATCTTGTGCATGGTGTGTGATGCATGTGTTCATGGTGTCCATATGGCTGCTCTGTGTGTGTTGTGTATGGTGTGTGATGTCGAGAGTGAGTCAGCTGGCTGAGTGTGTCATGTGTGCATGTGTGTGCATGTGGGTGTTGTGGTGTGTGTGAGAGGAGAGTCAGTGTATGTGCAGCAGCCGTGTGTGTCGTGTGCATGTGTTGTGTAAATGTGGTGTCTATGGTGAAGCCCCGTGAGAGAGAGAGAGAGAGGTTGAGAGTTTGTGTGTAGGTGTGCATGGGTGCCTCTTAATGGTGTCTTCTCCCTCTCCCTAAACCCATGTGTGCATCTGTGTGTGTGAGTGATCAGTCCCCCCTGTGCATCGTGTGGGTGTGTGTGTCATGCATGGGTCTCGTGTGTGCCTGTATGCCATGTGTGTATGGGTGTTGTGTGTGATGTCTGGGTATCGTGTGTGCTGGGTGTGTCAGTTCTGTAGTGTGTATGTGTGTGTAGCTCAGATCAAGAACCTCTCTTCCCCTCACATTTTTCACTCACTCACTCTCCCTTTTGAAACTGCTCTCTGCCGAGAGCCCCAACCCAGAACTCTTCACCATTACATCTCAAAAAATCGAGAGAGAACCCAGATGCATGTCTCAATGTGTGTTGTGTCTCTCTTCCAAAATCTCTCTTCCCCTTATTTTTTTATTCCCTCCACTCACTCTAAAATGCTTTCCACCGAAAAACTGTCCCCCCCTCTCCCTTCTTTCTCTTGCTCTTTTCTTTTTATCATCACCTACCAGCTCCTTTAACAATCATTCTCTACCCACTCTCACTTGCTCTCTTTTCTTTTTCTTTCTCTTTTTTTTATATCACCCACTCCCTCTTTTTCTTATTACCCACGAGACCACTCACATGAACCACCCACTATCTCTTAAAATAATTTATCATTTTTTCCACCCAAAACCTCATCATAATATATTCTATCTATATTTTAATATATAAACATATACATATATATAAATTGAATTCAATTTCTTTTCTTTTTCATTTTTTTATTTTGTTTTTGTTATTTTCTATTTCTAAAATACACCACCTCAAAATATATACACACACATCAAATTATATAAAAATATATAAAATTATAAAATACTACAAAGTAATAAACTATATGATATAAACTAATTTGGCCAAAATAGGTGAGGTTTGAGATTAAAATTTCAATTTGATTTTTCTGGTGAGGATGGTCAAACTAAAGTGCCCAAGTCTTAGGACATTTCAAAATGGGGTGTCTACAGTTGCCCCTCTTTGACAAAGCTCAAAGTCATTTCATGACGTGAGTGAATGTCAAAGCCCAAAGACGACACTTTTGACAAGGCCGTAAGATTTGGACAAACAAACAAGATGTAATGCAAGTGGTTGAACCCGAAGGTTGCCTACGTATCCCTTTGCAAGGAATCAAACAAGCGTAGTTTAGGGGCAAGATGCTAATGATATGCAGGAAGATTGTGAGAACTGGACTTATACGCTATGCGAAGCCGATTATTTTTGAAAACCTTATGATCATGCAAGAGAGGGAAGACCTCAACCAAGAGAAATCAACATCTTAACACGTCTCACGCGAAAGGAGAAAAGATGGTGTAAACAACAGGCGCACCTGATGTTTTTAACCGAGTGACTCAAAGACCTAACGTGTCTCACGCGAAAGGAGGAAAGATGGTGTAAACAACAGGTGCACCTGATGTTTACACCATCCTTCCTCCTTTCGTGTGAAACGCGTTAGGTTGTTGATGTACTCAGTTAAAAACATCAGGTGTGCCTGATGTTTACACCATCCTTCCTCCTTTCATGTGAAACGCATTAGGTTGTTGTTTTACTCGGTTAAAAACATCACGTGCACCTGATGTAACACCATCCTTCCTCCTTTCGCGTGAAACGCGTTAGGTTGTTGATTCACTCGGTGTCACGACCCAAACCCGGCCCTATGGGTTTAGCGTAATGGCGCGATGTCAAAGATTACCAAAGGCACGCCAATCGATATCTGATAAATCTGAGTTCAGGGCCTGGCGGAAGCCAAAACAGTAAAAACTAGTGTCCATAGAGCTGTGTTAATCTGTATGCCAAAAACATTTTATGCATTCATACAGTTCAAAACAGTACGGTCTATACATCCATTTACAAACAGTCAGTACGGGGACTTAATCCCTCGATAAAGACTGATCCAAGCAGTCTATACAAAAGGTACAATACAGTAGGGAGACAGGTGGGGAAACAAAAACACCCCAAGCCATGGCATGGCGTCTCGGAACCTCACAGTGAGGCACATTGGCTGGCTTGACAAAACTGGGGACCAATCCCACGCTCCTAGCTTCGGTCTGGTGGCTGAGCACCTACATATATATATAAACAGTGAGCTAAAGCCCAGTGAATAACATAACGTGTAAAGAGGTTATGAATGAATGTCCTTACAGTAATGAAATCAATTCATTATACAGTATTTCAATCTTTCAGTATTTCAGTCAATCAATATTTCAATCAATCAGTCATATGTGGTACATCCATTAGCCTATAAACAGTAGGTCCAAAAGGACCGGGCCTATGAACCCAACAATAATGATGGCCATCAATCAAGATGGTTCCACAAGGAAACCAGAGCTCAGAATCATAATAATAACAATTGGGTGCTAAGAATGCCACAATACAGTTCGAAAAGTAGGACATACATTCATTCAATAAACAATATCAGTTCAATAATCAGTTCGATTCAAGATTCAAAATATAACCATTTGAACATATCTTTACACAATCATTTACTCACGGTGATTGGGCTATCATTAGCTAGAGCGTGTCCCGAGAGTCAACCCTAAGCGATCAATCAAATAGAACACACACTAAGTTTATAGTTGGAAAGGATGATAATTAAATCCTAAATTCCTCGGTGTGGTTCTATGTCTAAATCCTCATTAAGATGCTTTAAACTAGGCCTAAGAATGCCTAGGATGCGATGAGGATGCAAAAATACGATTGGAAGGCACTTTTCAAAAGTTCTTTGGCAGGGTCTCGCCGGCGAGCCTTCCTTCGCCGGCGAGGTTGTAAATCAAAGGCTTCGCTCGGCGAACAATCCTTCGCCGGCGGTGCGATGAAACAATAAAAAATCTTGGATGCTCAATTTTTACGCGATGCTCGCCGAGCGAGCTTCCAAAATCAAAGGTTCGCTCGGCGAGACTTCCTTCGCCGGCGGTCGATGAAACAAGAAAAATATCGGATGTTCGATTTTACGCCGAGCCACCAATCCTTCGCCGAGTGGGGCTCAGAGGAAAATGTTGGTCGCTCGGCGAGAATCTTCGCTGGCGAAGAAGCCAACTGGAATTTCAGTTGCCTTCCTAGCTCAAACCAAGCATTCTCAACTCAATTCTCGACCTCTTGGGCTCAAATTCTGGAGAATACATCCCAAAACAATGTATAACAAGTTTCAAAAGCCAATTTATGAATTCAAGCCCCAAAGGTGAGTCAATTCAAACCATTTTCCAAGAACAATTCAAGAACACTTTAAAACATGCAATGCATGAGTTTCAAACCAATTTCAATCTTTAAATCTTGCTCCAAAGAGCTCAATAGTTGGCAAATGAGATGAAATCATGGACTTAATATGACTATGAGCTTGCATGTACTAATTAGCCAAGAATTCAACTTCAAAAGTCAACAAATTCAACATGCATGCATGAATTCTAGCATGAATCAACCTATGTGAACTCAAACATGGTTTAATCCTACAATTGAGCAAGAACCATGCAAAATGAAGCTCCAAGATGGCAAGAAGATGATGTATTCACTTACCTAAGTGTTGATTCAAGGTAGGAAGCTAGATTAGGCCAAGTTACACTTCAATTCCTAGCCAATTACCAAGATGAATTCAATTTCTCCCAAGATGAACTCTCTCTCTCTCTATGCTCTCTTGTTTGGTCGGTTAGGGTGTGAAAGAAATGGCTGATCAAATGTCTATCTAAGTGTATAGACTCAAGTACAATCATAAACAAGTTGTCCACTAGCCATGGCAATTCGGTAAATACGTCTAAGTTCATAATTACTCTTTTAATCTAATGTATTCATTCCTAATCAATTTTCAGATAAAAATATCATTAAATCACAAATATTATGCTGATTACAAAACACCAACCGGTTTCTAAATCGTCACGATAAGGCCTTCAATTAGCAGTTTAAACATAAAATGCAAATAGATAATCATACACTCAAACAGATGCAACACGCAATTCAATAGACAAACTCATTATTTTTTAGTTTGATTTCATTCGGTTTGTTCAAGAGTTCATCCGATTCACTTATCACCATAATTCGGTTTAGCAATAATCAAGATATAATTCATTGGCTATCTGAATCGGTCGAGGGTTGTTATAGTCTCCCCTCCTTATAAGGAGTTTAGTCCTCTAAACTCGAGTTACCTTCACCGAAGAAAGCAGATTCGGGAACAAATCCGATATCGCCTAGCCATGTCATCTTCCTTTCGGTGGCATACACACCACCATGGTTCTCGCGATCAACTTTCACCGGGAATCTCTTTGTTTCTCAGTTTCTTGATCCGTCGGTTTACAATCTGTATAGGCCGTTCCTCGTAAGTGTAGTCATCACTCAACACGATACGGGTAGGCTCAATCACATGAAACGGATCTCGAAGATAGTCTCTCAACATCGAAATGTGGAAGACGTTATGCATATGCTCCAGTTCAGGAGGAAGCGCAACTTGATACGCCACCGGATTGATTTTCTCAATAATCTAGTACGGTCCGACATACCGCGGCGCTAACTTGCCCTTGACTCCAAAACGAGTCTGGCCTTTCATTGGTGTCACTTTCACAAAAACGTGATCACCCACTTCATACTCTCGGTCTCGTCGTCTGACATCTGCGTAACTTTTTGTCTATTTTTAGGTATTTCTTTGTCAGATCGGTTTTACCTTTTCGCCGTTTCATACACAATCTCGCCCAAGCAATGGCCCATCTCCAACTTCGCCCAAAGATTGAGATCTACACTTTCTGCCATACAATGCCTCGAAAGGCGCCATTCCAATACTAGAATGGTAGCTGTTGTTGTAGGCGAATTCAGCCAACGGCAAATGACTTTCCCAATTTCCCTGAAAGTCCAGGACACACATTCTCAGTAAATCCTCTAGAGTCTGGATGGTCCTTTCTGACTGTCCATCTGTCTGAGGATGATAGGCACTACTCAGCCTCAATTCAAGACTCCACGCAATCAGTAGGCTCGCTGTAACCTCGATGTAAACTTCGAATCCCTGTTAGAAACAATGGACACAGGCACTCCATGCAATCTCACAATTTCGTCAATATAGATAACAGCCAATTTATCTGCATTATAGATTGTCTTGACAGGTAGGAAGTGTGCAGATTTAGTCAGTCTATCAACAATGACCCAAATGGAATCCATACCTTTCCTGGAGCGAGGTAATCCAACGATAAAATCCATCGTGATATGCTCCCATTTCCACTCTGGTATAGACAGTGGTTGCAGTAAGCCTGCGGGTCGCTGATGTTCAGCTTTGACTTGTTGGCAATGAAGGCATTTGGACACAAAGTCAGCAATTTCCTTCTTCATTCCTGGCCACCAAAAATTTTGTTTCAAATCTTGATACATTTTCGTATTCCCCGGGTGAATAGAAAACTTCGAACTGTGGCCTTCTTACAGAATTCTTCTTTTCAATTCAGTGTCATTTGGTACACACAGTCTGTCTTGAAATTTCAGTACATTGTTGTCAAATTTGAACCCCGGTCTCGGTTTTGAATCTCTTTCTTCAATAACCTTTTTCAAGAAATCATCAAGTTGTTGTTTCTCCTTAATCTCTTCAATCAATGCTGGTTGGGCAGAAATAACAGCTAAGGTTCCACCTTGTTCCTTCAAAACAATTTCAATTTCAGACCTTTCCAGATCAAGAAGCAACTCTTTCTGTCCAGTCAGTAAACAGGCTAAGTTCCCAATCGATTTTCGGCTCAAAGCATCTAAGAATCTGTTGGCTTTTCCGGATGATACAATATCAGAGGTCATAATCTTTGATCGATTCTAACCATCTCCATTGTCTCATATTCAGCTTTTTCACGAGTGAAAAAGTACTTGAGGCTCTTGTGGTCAAGATACACTTCACACGTTGCTCATACAAATAGTGACGCCAAATTTTCAATGCAAACACTATCGCAAAGAAGTTCTAGGTCATGGGTCGGGTAGTTCCTTTCATGTGGTCTCAACTGTCGGGAAGCATAGGCAATAACTCTCCCATTCTGCATTAAAACACACCCCAAACCCTTATGAGAAGCATCACTAAACACAGTATAACCATCCGTACCTGAAGGTAGAGTCAGAATCGGTGCAGTCACAAGTCTGGTTTTCAATTCTTGAAATGCTGATTCCCTCTGGTCAGTCCAGTCAAATGATATCCCTTTCTGTGTCAACTGAGTCAGTGGTAAAGCAATCTTAGAGAAATCTTTGACAAACCTTCTGTAATATCCAGCCAATCCCAAAAAGCTTCGGACTTCAGTTACATTCGTTGGTCTAGGCCAGTTCACTACAGCTTCAATTTTCTGCGGGTCAACAGAAATCCCATCTTTGCTAACAACATGTCCCAAAAACATTATATGATCAAGCCAAAATTCACATTTAGACAGTTTAGCATACAGTTTCTGTTCTCTTAAGGTTTGCAGGGCAAGTCTCAGATGGTGTTCATGTTCTTCTACAGTCTTAGAATAAATCAGTATGTCGTCAATGAATACCACAATAAAATCATCAAGATATGGTTTAAAAATTTCGCTCATGAGGTCCATAAATGCGCAGGGCATTCAGAAACTCGAGCGGCATAACTAAAAATTCAAAGTGGCCATACCTGCTCGAAAAGCGCTTTTATCAATGTCTTCGGTTTAACTTTCAATTGGTGATACCGATCTAAGATCAATCTTGAAAACACTTGTGCACCACAGAATCGTCAAATAAATCATCAATACGCGGTAATGGATATTTATTCTTTACGCTACCTTGTTCGATTCACGTAATCAATGCACGCCTCGATGAACCATCCTTCTTCTTTACAAACAAAACAGTGCACCCCACGGTGACGCATCGGGTCCGATAAACTTTTGTCTAATAGTTCTGCAATTGCACCTTCAATTCCTTGATTCGCCATTGGGGCCATTCTATAGGGGCTTTAGAGGTCTACCGGGTACCCTAACCACATCCATAATAAATTGATTTCCTGTCAATTAAATCCTCGCAATTCATCCGAAATACATCCGGGAATTCTCGACTATAGGAATACAATTCACATCGCTTTTAACATTATCATTAGCAGAATACAATAATACGGAACACGATATCCCTTACACCCCTTTCTAATCAATTTGACACTTTTACGAAGAAATCGATATGGAGGAGGTACTACTCACCCCATTAAACACAAATTCGGGCAAACCCGTGGATGAAAACTACTTGTTTTGTTACACGTCTATAGTGGCATGATATTTTTGTAGCCAATCCATCCCCAATATTACATCAAAGTGGTCTATGTTCAATGGTAGTAAATCAATAAGCAGATGCATATCTAACGATAATCTCACAAGGGGATACATATATGCACATGTCATGGATCCCAACAGTGATGATCTGACTAGCAAATAGTTCATGGGTTCTAAGGGTCTATTCAATTTACGCGAAAAGCATGCGACACATAAGAATGTGTAGACCGAATCAATTAATACATAAGCATTACGAGCACGATAGAGAGGATACCGACACAACAGGTCTCAAGATGTTTTGCACATCTCCGATACTAGGGGAATACTCTACCGCCTCATGTGCTCTTTCCTTAGAGCTTTGGGGTTCGGTTTTGGTGCTACATTTGATCCGCTTCTGGTGCAGCTTTTTACTAATCGTGGAGCAGAAGGGCGATCTTTGATTCTGTGGCCCACCTTGCCACACACAAACAAGCTCGAAAATCTGTAGCAAACCCTTTGTGCTTGTTGCCACATATGGAGCACAGGTGGAGTAAACCCACTCCCTTGGTCGGGCTAGTAGTCGACCCGATTCGCTTTCTTGTTTCCGGGTTATGCTTGCCTTTCTTAAACTTAAAACTCTGCCTTTTGCCTTGCCACTCAGTTGTCGGTGTTTCAGATTGTTTCACTGCTGCAATATTTGTCTCGGCCATCAATGCCCGGTCGAGAACACCCACATAAGTTGGCATTTTCAAAACATTTATTCGGTCCTGGATGGCAACACTAAGGCCGCCTTCAAACCTCCTGGCCTTCTTATAATCGGTATCCACCATATGTGGTGCATACCTAGCAAGGTCGTAAATTGCTTCTCATACTTTCAGAATGACGTTTTGCCCTGTCTCAGCTGTTCAAACTCAGTCACTTTTCTGTCTCTGATGCACTGGGGAAAATACTTTTCAAAGAAGGACTCCTTGAACTGAGCCCAAGTCACAATGGTATTTGCATCACGGGTTAACATCCACCATCTTCTGGTTTCTTCCTGAAGGGTAAAGGTTGCTAACAATACTTTGTTTGCTTCAGAGCACGGAAAAACCTCAAACAAGTTTTCGGTCTCAAGAACCCAAGCTTCAGCCTTTAACAGTTCTAAGCCTCCCTGAAAGGACGACGGTTTCATTTTGCTGAATTTCTGAGTCAGCGCAATAATGTCCACCTCATTAGCATTCACATTCTGTACATTCTGTTCCGGTTGCACCGGAGGAGGAGGAGGGGGCTGTTGGTTCGGTTGTTGTTTGAGTCTTTCGATTATCAGTCCCATCATTTGTTCAAGTCTGGCCATTCTGGCCTCAGAGGATGATGCTTCAGTTTCATTTGCATTATCCATTTCACTATAAGCAGTTATACAGTTATCATTATAAACAGTTGTACAATTAAACAGTTTAACGCTTTAATATATAATCAGTCAGTCAAAAGCACACACTTTTCAAATTCATGAGATGCCCTAATTGCTTTTCTAGGACACCCTATAGCTCATTCGGACACGTGTGTGCGGTATAACTCGTGGTTAAGTATCGCTCTGATACCACTCCGTCACGACCCAAACCCGGCCCTATGGGTTTAGCATCAGAATCGCCAAGAATCCGAGATTACCAAAGGCACGCCAATCAAGAATACAAGAAATCAGAGTTCGAACTGGCGGAAGCCAAAACAGTAAAAACTAGTGTCCATAGAGCTGTGTTAATCTGTATGCCAAAAACATTTTATGCATTCATACAGTTCAAAACAGTACGGTCTATACATCCATTTACAAACAGTCAGTACGGGGACTTAATCCCTCGATAACAGTACAGTCAAACAGTGTATACAAAAGGTACAATACAGTAGGGAGACAGGTGGGGAAACAAAAACACCCCAAGCCATGGCATGGCGTCTCGGAACCTCGCAGTGAGGCACATTGGCTGGCTGACAAAACTGGGGACCAATCCCACGCTCCTAGCTTCGGTCTGGTGGCTGAGCACCTACATATATATATAAACAGTGAGCTAAAGCCCAGTGAATAACATAACGTGTAAAGAGGTTATGAATGAATGTCCTACGATAATCAAATCAATTCATTATACAAGATTTCAATCTTTCAAGATTTCACCAATCAATATTTCAATCAATCACCATATGTGGCACATCCATTAGCCTATAAACAAGAGGGTCCAAAAGGACCGCCTTAACAGACCCAACAATAATGATGGCCATCAATCAAGATGGTTCCACAAGGAAACCGACAGAGCTCAGAATACCAATAACAATGGGTGCTAAGGATGCCACAATACGATTCAAATACAGGACATACATTCATTCAATAAACAATATCAGTTCAATAAGCGATTCCAAGATTCAAAATATAACCATTTGAACATATCTTTACACAACTGCTACTCACGGTGATTGGGCTATCAAGAGCTAGAGCGCCCCCGAGAGTCAACCCTAAACAGTCAATCAAATAGAACACACACTAAGTTTACAGTTTGGAAAGGATGATAATTAAATCCCTAAATTCCCTCGGTGTGGTTCTATGTCTAAATCCTCATTAAGATGCTTTAAACTAGGCCTAAGAATGCCTAGGATGCGATGAGGATGCAAAAATACAGTTGGAAGGCACTTTTCAAAAGTTCTTTGAACAGGGTCTCGCCGGCGAGCCTTCCTTCGCCGAGCGAGGTTGTAAAATCAGGCTTCGCTCGGCGAACAATCCTTCGCCGGCGGTTCCGATGAAACAAAGAAAATATCTTGGATGCTCAATTTTTACGCGATGCTCGCTCGATTCTCGCTCGAGCGAGCTTCCAAAATCAAAGGGTTCGCTCGAGCGAGACTTCCTTCGCTCGAGCGGTCTGATGAAACAAGAAAAAATCTTGGATGTTCGATTTTACGCCGAGCCACCAATCCTTCGCCGGCGGGCTCAGAGGAAAACGTTGGTCGCTCGGCGAGAATCCTTCGCTGAAGGAAGAAGCCAACTGAATTTCCAGATTTGCCTTCCTAGCTCAAACCAAGCATTCTCAACTCAATTCTCGACCTCTTGGGCTCAAATTCTGGAGAATACATCCCAAAACAATGTATAACAAGTTTCAAAAGCCAATTTATAAATTCAAGCCCCAAAGGTGAGTCAATTCAAACCATTTTCCAAGAACAATTCAAGAACACTTTAAAACATGCAATGCATGAGTTTCAAACCAATTTCAATCTTTAAATCTTGCTCCAAAGAGCTCAATAGTTGGCAAATGAGATGAAATCATGGACTTAATATGACTATGAGCTTGCATGTACTAATTAGCCAAGAATTCAACTTCAAAAGTCAACAAATTCAACATGCATGCATGAATTCTAGCATGAATCAACCTATGTGAACTCAAACATGGTTTAATCCTACAATTGAGCAAGAACCATGCAAAATGAAGCTCCAGGATGGCAAGAAGATGATGTATTCACTTACCTAAGTGTTGATTCAAGGTAGGAAGCTAGATTAGGCCAAGTTACACTTCAATTCCTAGCCAATTACCAAGATGAATTCAATTTCTCCCAAGATGAACTCTCTCTCTCTATGCTCTCTTGTTTGGTCGGTTAGGTGTGAAAGAAATGGTCGATCAAATGTCTATCTAAGTGTATAGACTCAAGTACAATCATAAACAAGTTGTCCACTAGCCATGGCAATTCGGAAATACGTCTAAGTTCATAATTACTCTTTTAATCTAATGTACTCATTCCTAATCAATTTTCGATAAAAATATCATTAAATCACAAATATTATGCGATTACAAAACATCAAACGGTTTCTAAATCGTCACGATAAGGCCTTCAATTAATGATTTAAACATAAAATGCAAACAGATAATCATACACTCAAACAGATGCAACACGCAATTCAATAGACAAACTCATTCAGTTTCAGTTTCAGTTTCATTCAGTTTGTTTAGTAGTTCATCCAGTTCACTTATCAGTCATAATCAGTTCAGTTTAGCAATAATCAGTATATAATTCAGGCTATCTGATGTCGGTAGAGGTTGTTACACTCGTTAAAACTATAACATGCGGGTACCGCGTACGTTACAAGATTTAAATGGCGACTCTGCTGGGGATTTTATGAAACCTTGACTCGAACTCCATGATATGACTTTTATTTTCAATTATATGTTTATTGCATTGCATGCATTGGTGCACTTAAAGTCCCTGTGTTGCCCAGATGCTGGTGGGAACACAAGCATACTTTTTGTGGCACTACATCTATCTCTACATTACTTTGGAGACCTTGTGTTATAACCTTCTGAGATCTGAAGGTTTTTAGACTTTGAAGAGAGGCTATGCTGACTCTTTTGATTTCCTAAAGATCTTCATTGGTTATGGCCCGAAGGACTCTTTGGTAATGTCACATTGACTTTAACCCCTAAAGTAGAGCCAACCTTGTACATATAGTGAGCTATAGTACCTTTCAAATTAGGACAGGATGCTTTCCCATTGCTAGGATGTATGATTCCGCTTGTTTGAATAGTGAAACCCTAGATCATTTCAAGCTAGGACAGGATAACCCTACCCTCTTTAGGGGTGTTTGTTCTCTTTCCTGCTTTATGTGCAATGTATTGGATCTATACAAGGGTTCTCAAATTCAAGTGAGTGGTTCAGGCATTTCAGTTTGTGGGGTTCAGTGTGTTTTTAGTGAGGGCATAATTGGAAGTTCCATTTTGTTTCTATAATTGGGGAGTGACTACTTGTTGATTGCACGAGCTTTATTTTGAATGTTGTGGCTGGCCCACACTTTGACTAGCAAAATTGAGAATGGTTTTATTCTGAGTTTTGAATTGAGTATTGAGTCTAAGTTTGACTCCACCAAGTTTGTAGAGTTAAAGTCAGGCTCGAGTCAGCCTAATGAGTCAGAGTTTGTTGATTTCGATAGTGCTAACCTAGACATTTCTGTCCTGTCTAGGTCATCTTTGTCATTTTCTTTTGAATATGTTGTCAAAAGTCTGTTGTCATTGTTGAGTCATAGTCTCTTTTCAATAAACAGAAAAAAAAAAAAAAATGCCATAGAGTCTGCCTATTTCTCTGTGCCTTAATTCATCGCATTGACCAAAGTTTTTCAAAACTTTTTCCAAAACTCTGATAAAAACGAAGAGGAAGAATTTTCTCGGGATTTGCAAATTTTGATCAACTGAGAGGAAGAGAGGTGTGCTAAGCCTTTGATGAATAAAACCATTTTTGTTAATGTGGGTACTGAGAAGGATCCTGGCTTGGTCCAAATTGGTTCTATCTTATCTTCGTAAAAGTACGAGTGATTAGTCACTTTGTGAAAAGATTTCAAAAACTATTTTTGCGTGGTCCTACGAAGACATGCCTGGAATTAGTTATACAACATAGGATCCCTCTTGACTCATGGTCCGACCTTTTTAGATCCTTAGCTTTCAAACCTTGATTCGAAGTATTCAATGATCATTCAAAGTGTAAGGCTTGCATAGCCGAATTGGAAACAGCCCTTAAACTAGGGGCCATGATATGATTCAAATAGAGGCAGCCCTTCAACTAGGGGCAATAAGGTCGAATATGATTTAGATTGGAAATAGCCCTTGAACTAGGGGCAATGATGTGATCTAGATTGGAAACAGACCTTGAACTCAGGGCAGAGAATGTGATTTCGATTTGAAACAGCCCTTGAACTAGGGGCAAAAGTGTGAGGCTTGCATAGCTGAAATGGAGGTAGCCCTTGAACTAGGGGCAATAAGGTACCACCTTTGAGAGGCTCGCTGGGTGGAAAACCCGGAAGGTCGACCCAGGCAAAAGTTAGAGCACAAAAAAAAAAAAAAAAAAAAAAAGCTCGCAAGGTTGAAAACCCGAAAGGGCGGCTTTGGCAAAAGTTAGAGCGTAAAAGGAGAGTGTCAATACTCGAGTGAACCTTAGCCAAAACTATGTAGGGCCAGTGATTCAGATTGGAAGCAACCCTTGAACTAGGGGCAAGAAGGTCGGATGTGATTTAGATTTGAAGCAGCCCTTGAACTAGGAGCAAAAGGTTGGATGTGATCAAAAAGTTAAAACTGAATCGTTTCCCAAAGAAGACCGCCCAGAAAGGCAAAACCCAGAATTTGAGAAAATGAATTTTATTATTGGAGGATAGTTGAGTTCCTGTCCACTACAGCAGGGGCAATACTAGGGGCAAATTCAGACCCAAGTAGCCTAGTCCCTACATCATCATATCTCCTGGTCAAGTGTAGCAGTTATTATTATAGATTTTGATGGCCTAGAGATCTCATACCCAATCAACATGGTCAAGTTAAAATGAAAATAACCCTTGAGAGGCTCACTGGGCTAAAAACCCGGAAGGGCGACCCAGACAAAAGTTAGAGCAGAAAAACAAAAAAAATATAGAAAAAAAAAATGAAATGAACAAAATGAAAAAATATATATAAAAAAAAAGAAAGAAAAAAAAAAGAAAAAATGAAAAGCTCGCAAGGTTAAAAACCCGAAAGGGCGGCTTTGGCAAAAATTAGGGCACATAAGGAGAGTGTCAATACCTGAGTAAACCTTGGCCGGAAATACGATGGCCTGATTCCTATCTTTGGGATACAAAGGTAGCTTCATCTCGAAGTTCGGCCCTAATAATTTTTCAACTCATTCATCTCGTCCATGTTTGCTTGGTGTGTCTTTAGTCGACTTGGTTGTCCTATCCATGTTTGATTGGTGTATCTTCGTTCTGCTCAGTTCAATTGGTTTGATTTAACTTGGTTCAGTTCGGTTCAATTCGATTTGACGGTTCGGTTTGGTTCGGTCTGGTCCAGTTTTGCTCGACTTCATTCGGTTCGGATTGGCTTGGTTCAGATATCACCTTTGATTATCTGGTTTGGGACTATGCACCCCAATGGTTGATTCCATGTTAGTTGAGTAGTGGCCATTTGCAAAAATAGGTTTTGATTAATTTGAATAAAGCTGACTAATTTTTCTCGAAAATTGTTCCATTTTTGCAAAACTTGGACCATTCTTTGGATTTAAAAAGGGAGAATTTTTAGTGCTCATAGTTTAGCTTACATGATTTGAAACAGAAAATGGAATAAGTATGCTAATCTAACTCCCATGTTGATCAAAACATTTTTTACAAAAAAAAATCAATCAAGAGACAAAAAAGGGTCAAGGCAATGAACTAGGGGCATAGTCGAGTCGGAGATTCTATCTTCTCCACCACTTGAGTCATAAAGTTCGTTGGCTAACTCTTTGGCTAGATCATGAGTTCGTCAGCCAACGTTTTGGTCGGCCCATCAGTTTCAATTTCAACCCATTAGGATAAACTGCAGAATCACTTAGGCTCAATGGTTGTGTTCTAGAGTCTTGTTTTTTCTAAGTTCCTTTCATACCAGTCAGTGTATATAAGTATGTTTGGATTGTTTTGCTTCATTTTTCTTTCGTTAAGTCATTCTTTGATTTAGGTCAGTATGGGTCAGTATAGAATCAACGTTCAATTCAGAGTTCAAAATTCAATCACTCTCAAATTCAATCAAACAAAAATGTTTTCAAGTTCAAAGTGATATGCCAATCACGCCATCGATGTGCAAAAACTAAACTGATTTTATTGTAGTCAGGGGAGGACATCCTCGATCACAGAGACACCAAAAAAAAAAAAAGAACAAAAAAACAAAAACAAAAACAACGAGAGAGAGAGAGAGGGATCTTTTTCTTCTTTCTTCTCCGGCAGCAGCCCGGCGGCGAAGATTGCAACCGGCTTCATTTGCACACAGCTTTATTGCCTAACTTTACCATCAGCTGCCTTACTTCATCTTTACTCCTTCGAAGCTTTTGAAGACTCTGCCTCGGCCTTGGTAGAGCTTCCAAAGGAGATTATTCCTCACCGGCCATCAAATTGGTTGTGCGAGGAAACTCCGAATCGAGTCACGGAGGTTGTTAGTCATTTCAGCTCTTTGTTCTGCTTTTTCAGCGCACTAATTTCTACTCGAGCGTCTTTGTACATACGTTGAAGAAGGAAGAGTTGTGCATGTAACTGATGTACTTCACATGTCCTGTTTTACAGTCGACGGGACAAGTTGGAGACCGCAGTCACGGTCTCCATACATGACCTCAGCGTATACGAGTTTACTTCGATGTCAGACTGTGCCGCTATGATTTGTTTAACTGACATCGCTAGAAAGTTAAAAACAGGAGAAGGAGGAGGAGCTCGTGGTTGAGGTCCATGGGAGTCGGAATTGGTCATCTCTATCGTAGACTCGTTTAGGTCTGGAAAAAGAGAGAGAGAACCGTGTGAAGAAGCCATGGCAAAGGAGAGTAATGCAAAAGAAAGAGGTTGCAAAGTGCTGGCAGAGAAAGTTTGCAGGCTTTTGCTCTACCTCTCTCTTTCGCAGGCCTCAACTTAAAAAGAGGATGAAGCCAAAGAAAAAGACAAAGAGGGAGGAAGGCTCGAGACGATCATTGAAAATCGGGGCAGGATTGGATAGCCTGTCGATCACGTGCCGTGATTGTTGAAATCGCGCGCCAGACACAACGCTCAAAGAAGATGAAAAAAGAGAGAGTAAGACAAAAACAGAAAGAGAGGCGGGAGAGTTGTATATATATATGTATATGTATTGTATATATATATATATTTGTTTGAACATTTGGGTCACAGGTGTGGCTTGGGTTCAGTGGTTTGGCCCAGTGGTTGAAGAGTGAGAGACTGAGCCTGAGGTAAGGGTTTCGAACCCCACATCAAGTGTTTCTTTTGGTTTGTTTTGATTTTGTGTATATATGTCTCGTATATATATATATATATTTGTTTGCATATCTTGTCATAAGAGTGGCGTGGTTCAGTGGTCGAGGACTCGAAGACCAGGCCGAAGGTCAGGGGTTCGAAACCCTATATCCCCACATCCATGCATTTTGTGTTTTTCCTTTCTTTTTGCATGTTTTGCGTACATGTGGCGTCGACAAGAACGGAATATGCCTTCTCGAAGGGCATCTTCCGATTGTGATTTGCAAAGAATATTCCCCATCTGTGTATATATCCGTATATGTTTGTGTATAGGTCCGTATATGTCTGTGTCGTATATACCTGTATATATACTGTATATGTCTGTGTATATATCTGTATATATTTGTCTGTATGTTGTCTGTATATGCATATGTGTATACCATATGTACATATATGTGTGTATTTATATGTAAATATTTGTGTATTATCTTGGTTGTGTTGGCAATGAGTTCCTAGGAGACCAATTGCGATGATGAAAACTAGAGTTCGAATGGCTGAGGCCTAGAACGCAAAAGGTTTGGGATTTCCGAGACTAAAGTCTGGTTTAAATATCTAGGGGTGTATCCCTGGCTTGAAATCTGTATGGCAGCCCCATAGGTTGAGGTAGCATGTATGTGTCTCAATTCTGGATACTGAATCAACCTAGTTTGTCACCCTGTTGGAGAATAGGGAAAATTGTGTATCAAATACAGTTAGATGTGCCTGTCTGTTCATGCAACCCCTTTTCTCATTTGTGTGGTCTGCACATTTGAATGCGATGCAACCCTTTCTCTCTTTTGTGTGGAATGCACATTTGAATGCGATGCAACCCTCTCTCTCATTTGTGTGGTATGCACATTTGAATGCAATGCAACCCCCTCTCTCATTTGTGTGGTATGCACATTTGAATGCGATGCAACCCTCTCTCTCATTTGTGTGGTATGCACATTTGAATGCGATGCAACCCCCTATCTCATTTGTGTGGTATGCACATTTGAATGCGATGCACTTTTCTCTCATTTGTGTGGTATGCACATTTGTATGCGATGCACCATCTTCTTTCACGGTCTAGGAGACCTTAAATCCTCTAAAGGTACAATTCCTTTGGTGTTTGTCGTACCTGAACGACTTCAGGTGGTCTGGTATAGCCACCTGCCTGTGATTGCAATGAGTTCCTAGGAGACCAACTGAGACGGTGGAAACTAGAGTTCGAATGGCGATGCCTAGAACGTAAAAGGTTCAGGATTTTCGAGACTAAAGTCTAGTTTAAATACCCAGGGGTGTATCCCCGCTTGAAATCTGTATGGCGGCCCCATAGGTTGAGGAAGCTTGTGTGCACCTCAATTCTGGATATTGAACCAACCTAGTCTGTCACCCCGTTGGAGAATAGGGAAAGTTGTGTATGAAATACAGTTAGATGTGCCTGTCTGTTTACGCCACCCCCTCTCTCATTTGTGTGGTATGCATATTTGAATGCAATGCACCCCTTTTTTTCATTTTTGTATGCAATGCACCCCCTGTTATGTTTCCTATCATTTGCACGCGGCTTGCCTCCTATGTTGCCATCTCCATATCTTTATCATCACTCCATGACATTGCATTGTATTGCATACATCATGAATTTTCAAACAACCGGCTTCGCGAAGCGTGTAAGTCCAACTTTCAAACTGCATTTTGAGCATGTCACTTGCATTCTGCCCCTGAACTACGCTAATTTGATTCCTTGCAAAAGGATACGTAGGCAACCTTCGGGTTCAACCACTTGCATTACGTCTTGTTTGTTTGCCCAAGTCTTACAGCCTTGTCAAAAGGGTCGTCTTTGGCCTTTGACATTCATTCACGTCATGAAATGACTTTGAGCTCACAAAGAGGGCAATCAGAGACACCCCATTTTGACCGGCCCTAAGACTTGGGCGCTTTCTTTTGATTACCTGATGATGACAATTAGAATGTGTTTCTCACAAAATTCTCAGTAAGAAAGATGGAATTTAAGTTTTAATCCCAACCTTCACCCATTTTTTGGCCAAACTATTTTAGACCTTAAAACCCTCTTTTCAAAATATGTTTTTTAAAATGTTTCTACAATGTCCCGAGGCTCCCATTTCGATTAAAATGTTGCACTTTTCAGTACACCGAGTAAGGATAAAGTGGAAATAAATGGAAGGGAGGTGAAATTTTTTGAAAAATATTTAAAAACATCTTCTTTATAGGTTTGGAGTTGAAGGAAATAGGAGGAGATGAAAGAAAACTGGTAGGAAAAGAATGAGTATCAAATCATTAAGAAAGAAATGAGCAGCCTTCACTAAATTAGGCATTTCTCTTTGTACACTTGGAATTTAAATGTGAGGCCACCACCATTGGAAACTAGACTTCTTGGGCTTCAATTTAGACCCAAGAACCACCTTAGACCAAGTCCAAATAAGGGAGATATGCCTATTTGAAGTTGGGCTTCAAAGCAGATTTTGTTGACCCAGCCCGAGACAGCCTTTACTAAATTAGGCATATCTCTTTGTACACTTGGAATTTAAATTTGAGGCCACCACCATTGGAAAGTAGACTTCTGGGGCTTCAATTTGGACCCAAGAACCGCCTAAAACCAAGTTCATATAGGGGAGATATGCTCATTTGAAGTTGGGCTTAAAAGTAGATTTTGTTGACTCGGCCCAAAACTACAATAGCCCATTTTTTCTTGGTTTTGGTTCGGTTGGGACAACCCATTTACCTATTTTCTGAGCCATTCAAGTGCATCCACTCATCCTCCGTTATACCTAATTATCCCCCATTGTCAAAAAGAGGTTTTGTTTGCATTCATAGAGGAGTATCCCATGCAACCACCTTGAAAATTTTCCCTCTTATCACATTCTTGTCTCCCACCTTGTCTCCCACCTTCTTTTTGACCTTTACTCTCCCTCATTGCCTATATAGAATGATCATATTGCAAGAGAGAAGAAAGACTACCAAATTGAAGAGAAAGGAGTGAGAAAAGAGTAAAAAAAAAAGAGAAAATTTGAGTTTTTGAGCCAAAAATATTCATATCTTCCATATACACCCCATACCTTCCATAGCTACTGAAATTCCTTATTTCCACACACCAAAACCACTCCAAAAATTCTGATATAGCCAAAGATCAATTGCCTTGATCATAAGGAAGAGTATTTAGTGATTGAAAGTGAGAAAAACTATAGAGTTAGCTACTTTCTATACCACAAACTCCATAAACTCCATAATTTCGAATTGAGGATTTGAGAACACACTTCCTACACTTGAGGGTGATCAAGAGGAAGTTTGGAAATCAAAAAGTTCAATCTTTCTTTGGAAGGTGAATTGTTAGTCTTTCATTTTCTTATATTTTATATCTTATATTTATTTTCATGCTTCTTATTTCATTTTGTTTTGTTATAATCTAAGTGGTTTGTTTATCTCATATTTATTTTCTTACTTTATATTTCATAGTGTATTGTTATAATCCTAGTGGTTTGTTTAGCTTATAATTATTTATTTATTTCTTTCTTTTTATTCGCATGCTTTAATTTCATATTAGTTTTGTTGTAATCTTGTATGTTCTACCTCATATTTATTTTTATTTTTTTCATGTATTAGTCTCATATTAGTTCTGTTGTGATCTTGCATGTTCTATCTTATATTTGTTTTATTGCTTTAGGTTTATGTTGTGAGTTTGCACTTTTTATTTTATTTTATATTTGTTTTCCTCTTCTTCTTCTTCTTCTTCTTATTTTTTTTTTATTTTTTTTATTTTTTTTTATTTTTAAATCTAACCGGTAGTTGTTAGTTAAGCCACCTACATATTTTTTGTTTGTTCATTTTCTTGGTTTCGCAACAAGACATGTTTTGCTTGCCCTAGTTGGCCGGCCGGTTAGCTTCTTCCGAACAAGATGGCGTAATCTCCCAATATTGACCAATTTCCGCTGGCGGTTCTAAAGAACATGAAGCTTTTATTTTATTTATTTTTTATTTTGAGTGTATTGTGAGGTTTTTATTTTGTTGTAATATTCTCCTCATCTGTCTCTAATTTGATTTGTAATTATCCTTTAAAATGTTGTAATAATTCCCCGCCCCGCTTCTTTCTATCCTGTTCTTTTACTTGCTTTCTTTATTTGTACATAAACATCATATTTATTTTTCATCATAGTTATGCTTTGCATCCATGTTTCATGCATCTTGATTTGGCTAAGTTTGCATTTGTGGATTTAATCAATTCCTATGTGATTATGTGCGCTACCTCATGTTCTTGAGATGATTCACATATCATATTTTAGAAGTCGAATCTTTAGTTGCATCTCATGAGTGAATTGCATTAGGATTTTGTATATAAGATCATGCATATTTTACTAACTTTGTTTTGTAGCTTGTTCGTGAGACGTCAAACATGTAAGTTTTTATGCTTTAGCATCCCGTTTGTGTGTGTTTTCTTACTATGTCTAGCATTCTACCATGAGGCTATTTGCTTATGTGATATAACTCTATGAATGCCAGTGGATGGAGGTTGTGTCGCTTAATTTGGAATGATGTTGATTTTTCGTGCTTGTAAACTCAATTTATTTGGGTTGTACATCGTCAAAACTCTTTCAAAATGCATGATATCAAATTGTTCTAAAATGAATGGCATAGTCTATACTTGTATGCTTCACATAGTAAATTTTAGGATTTATTAACTAATTAGAACATGAACATATAAAGAGAATAAAAGTCATATCATGGTTTAGTAGAGGCCGATCTTTTGATCGGGTGAGCAGGGGTGCTCATTATTGACCTTCCCCTCTCATACTTAAGGTTCCGAGCTAAGCATCCTTGGTTACGACGAATAGTGGCCTTGGCACTGAGTCATGGGTTTCCTAATTTCCCAAAATATTAGGTGGCGACTCTGAGATCTGATGACACAGTCCATTTTTGACAAAATTGCAATAAAATGGATTGTCACTAAAAGTTTCCAAATCTGGACTTTCATCTACGTTTCACATTGCACTCGTGAGACTAGATCAAAGAGATCTCAGGAGTCCGAACTGTTTAACACGCGCGGGTACCCCCCGGGCATGTTACAGGAGTTCAATGAAATGATAGAGCATCTAGAGGTCTCTGATTTACCTATGTGTGGTTGGAAGTTTACTTGGTGTAATTCACAAGAGGGTGATAGATGGAGCAGGCTTGACAGATTTCTATTAAATCTAGAATGGTTGCAGCTTTTCAACTTTAAGCTGTGAGGTTTACCTAGACTGGTCTCTGACCATTGCCCTATTGTTCTGATGGGAGATGAGAGGAATTGAGGGGCCTAGACCATTCAAGTTTATAAGTTCCTGGTCCTTGCATCCAACATTCTTGTCATTTGTGGAACAAACTTGGGCTGCTCTAAATGTGATGGGTTGGGCTGGGTTCAGATGTTTAGCCAAACTCAAAGTTTTAACATCAGCTCTGAAGAGGTGGAATCTGGAGGTGTTTGAAAATGTGGAGAACAAGCTCAAAGCTGCAGAGGAGGAAACTCACGCCCTTGATCTAGTTGCTGAAGAAAGGGTACTATCTGTAGATGAATTGGCCAGGAAGAGAGAATAGAAAGGTGATGCTTGGCAGCTGAGTAAAATGCTAGAGAGGATGTGGTTCCAAAAATCTAAACTTAAATGGGCATTATTGGGTGATCGAAATACCTCTTTTTTATATGCGATGGCCAGGTGTAAAAGTAATAGGAATTCCTGATGCTCCATTTTGGTGAGTGGGATCACTATAGAAGAGCCTCTAGCTATTAAAACTGAGGTGTTGAATCACTTCAGTAATCTGTTTGAGGAGTCCTGGCTGGTTAGGCCTACCTTAAATGGCCCTTTTAAGTCAATTGGGGAAGGCCATGATTTCGAATTTTTGGAGGTCGAATTTTCAAAGGTGGAAATCATAAGTGTTATTAAATCCTGTAGGGGGAATAAGGCCCCCTGGCCTGATGGTTTTAATATGGGCTTTTTTCATAAATGCTGGAATATAGTAGAGGATGTCTTGCAATTTATGAGGGACTTTCATCAAAATGCTAAGTTGGTTAGAGGGTTAAACAACTCATTTATAGCTTTAATTCCGAAGAATGAGAATTCATCTAGCCTTAATGAATATAGACCTATCAGCGTAGTGGGCTCCCTGTACAAGATATTTGATAAGGTACTATCAAATAGAATGAAACATGTGTTGCCTAGGATCATTAGTAAAACTCAATCAGTATTCATAAGGGGTAGAAATATATTAGATGGTATACTTATTGCTAACGAGATAATAGATGGGTGGAAGAAGGCTAAAGGGTATGGAATTGTGCTTAAACTAGATTTTCATAAAGCTTATGACTCAGTCAATTGGGAATTTTTGTTTTCTATGCTATCAAACTGTGGTTTTGGTCCTAAGTAGGTGAGTTGGATGAAGGAATGTGTTTCATCTGTAAGAACTTTAGTGTTGGTTAATGGGTCACCAACCCTTGTATTTTGCCCACAGAGGGGTCTTAGATAGGAAGACCCACTGTCACCATTCATGTTCAATATTGTGGTTGAAGCACTTAATATCTTATTGGTTAGAGTTGAAAACTTGGGACTAATTAGAGAGGTATCTGTTGGGCCCAGTGGTCTTCGGATCACTCATTTACAATTTGCGGACGATACCATTTTGTTTTGTGAAGTTGATTGGGAGGAAATAACTAACATAAAATGAATCCTCAGGTGCTTTGAAGTCTTGTCAGGCCTCAGAATTAACTTCAACAAAAGTGTGGTTTGTGGGGTGGGGATTCCTGAAGAGCTGGGCCAGGATTTTACAGGAAGGTTAAATTGTGAATATCAGAAATTGCTTATCAAATACTTGGGTCTGCCATTAGGGGCTAGCCCAAGAAGCAGTAGAACTTGGCTACCAGTGATTGAGAAGTGTATGCAAAGACTTGCTTTGTCATGACCCGAACCCGCCCCCGTGGATTAAGGACATAACCGGCCAGTAATCATGAGATTACCTACGGCCTGTAACCAAACCAAACGTATGTTAACAAAGTTCATGGAGGCCAAACGGAAGCAATTTGAAACTTTGTCCATAGAGCCGTGCTTATATAAACATCATTACATACATATGTTAATAACTCACGTCAGAAAATGCAATAACATAAAATTATGTACAAACAGGATCACTCAAATCTAAGTCAACCAAACAAAACTACATACAAACACATTCAAAGACTTCGCCAACCTGATAAAATATAAATACATAACAAAAAGGCAAAGACGTGTCTCATGCGTGAGACGCAAGAGCTGACTCCTCAAACCTTAATTGTTCCAAACTGACTTCCCTAAGGCTGGGTCTGGACCTCTCTTGGCTCACTTACAAACACATGAATGAGTGTGAGCGAAAGCCTAGTAAATAATATCAAATAAAGAATATACATTGGAACAATATACATCAAATGGCCTTGGGCCCAATTTGCATTTCTAAGTAACTGAGGTTCCAAACATATCATACGGCCTCGGGCCCAATTCATTACATACATAGACATATGTAAATTAAGTAACTGAGGTTCCAAACATATCATACGGCCTCGGGCCCAATTCATTCATGTCCATCGGCCTTTGGCCCAATCGTCTATGTCAATCGGCCTTCGGCCCACATTTTACCAAACGGCCTCCGGCCCATATTTTATCAATCGGCCTTCGACCCACATTTTATCAAACGGCCTCCGGCCCACATTTTATCAAACGGCCTCTGGCCCACATTTTATCAATCGGCCTTCGGCCCATATTTTATCAAACGGCCTTCGGCCCATTTTCACTTTCATGTCAAACTGGTCTTTCGACCTTTCAAACTTTCATTTCAAACTGGCTCATAGGCCTTTCATATCAAACTGGCTCATAGGCCTTTCATATCTAGCTGGCTCATAGGCCTTTTATATCAAACTGGCTCATAGGCCTTTCATATCTAGATGGCTTATTGGCCTTTTATATCAAACTGTGTCCACCATTCAAATTAATGAACTTTACAACACTTACATCGAAATAGCAATTGGACAATAACATATGTCAGATATTACTCACAGTGATCAGCTTGTGGATTTGCCCTGGAGTTTGATCCTACATATCACATAACACATATGGGTCACAATTAATTCAATCCATTCTTTAGTTCACATATTCCTCTTTAGGCTTCATTCTTATCTCTTTAATTCAATTACAATGCTCAATACATGCCTAAGAGTGCTTACAAGTGAAAGAGAACGGAAAAACAGAACACTGAATGGATTTTCAGAATTTCAAAAAACAGGGTCCCCGCTCAAGCGGACCCTTAAGCCTGCAAAAGTGCTGGTTACCTCAAATCCCCGCTCGAGCGTGGACTCTGCCGCTCGAGCGTATTGCCTGTCTACATAGCTCCCCGCTCGAGCGGGAGCCACGTCTGCCAAAAATGCTGGGAGCTCGAATTATCCACTCGAGCGGCACTTCCACCGCTCGAGCGGGAGTCAAAATTCTGGAATTTCCAGAATGTATTCTTGAGCTTCAACTCGAAATTCAAAGGTTCAAGATGCATGATTTCAGCTCAAATATCATAGAAACATATACTGACATGGCATAAACCCCAATTTACAACATAATGAAGCTCAATCCCAAGAATTACTTACATGCATGGCCTATTTTGACTCAAATTCATTTCCAACATAATTAATTCATGCATTCCAACTTCATATCTTCATCAATCATGCATGCATGCCAATTCTTGACTCCATATCTATTACAATTGGTACAAATGGTGCTTATAACCATGAAACTCAACCAAACTATACTTGCATTTATGATTCAACACCTAATTTTCTCATATTCTACTCCTTACATGCTTGATTATGCAATTTCATGGCAATTCTATGCATGCATGTGCATATAAACTTCAATTTCATCATACTCAACACCATTCATGTTCTTGATCAGATATTCTCTTTGAATTTACATTATTACATACACAAATTCATGAATTAAGGGTTGATCACTCACCTAGGAGCTTCAATCTCCACCAATTCTTGTTAATTCTAGAGTGTAGCTTCCCAATCCACAATCTTGAATCAAAATGCCCAAAGGTGCCTCCCCTCTCTCTCAAAGTTGACTCTCTCTCTTCTAGAGAGTTAAACTTCAGCCAAAATGATATAAGGAGGGGAATTGAATGTAATAAGGGCCTTTATATAGCCCCACTAGCTCAAAATTATTAATATTAAATAATTGGGTACTAAATCCTCAATTTAATCAATTTAATCTGACCCGAATCAATTTTTCAATTAAATTTCACTGTAGGCTCTAAAAATTATGCCAGTCACAATGGCGTAATCAATTTCGGGTTTTGTGGCCGATAAGGCCTCTAATTTAATTTCCAAAGCAGATTATTCAAACAGATATTCCTACGATGAACAGATAGGAATTCAAAACCACATTTTCACATAACGGCACACAAAATCATATCAAAACATATAATCACCTTCGTATTAGGGACCAATTAGCTTAATACAGAACAGGGGTATCACATGCTTCTTGGAAGAGAAGATATCTATCCTTTACAGGTTGGTTGACCTTAATTAAGTCTATCCTTGCTAGCTTACCTATTTTTTTATCTATCACTATTCAAGAAGCCTGAGATGGTAGCAAAAAAGATGGAAAGAATTCAATTTGCTGTCCTTTGGGGTGGCTCAGATCTGAGGAAAAAAGTGCATTTGGTGAAATGGGAGGATGTTTCTAAAAGTAAAAACCTAGGAGGGCTGGGTATTAAGAGAATTAGAGTAATGAATGTATGCTTTTTACTGAAGTGGTGGTGGAGGTTTAGTGCAGAAGATAGATCTTCTTCAATTTTTTAGGAGTAACGCTGTGGTCAAGATTGGGGATGGCGGAAGAACAAAATTTTGGTCTGACTATTGGTCAGATGGTGCATGTCTTAGAGATGAGTTTGCTAGACTCTATTCTCTATCAATTGACAAAGTAGGGTCTATATTTATGTTCCACAACAATAGAGATGCTAATGGGAATTGGGTCTTTAATTTTAGGAGACCTCTTTTTGCTTGGGAGGAAGAGGAGTTAAGTAGAATGCTAGTGCATCTCAGCAGCATTCCTTTGCTCAGAGCTAATGTTGCTGATTGTTTGACTTGGAATGCAGATCCATCTGGTATCTTCAGTGTCTTATCTGCCTACCAGTGGTTTGAACTGGGCTTTGGTTCTACTTGTGTGGTATCTAGATCAGTGTGGAAGGCTGCTGCACCACCAAGAGCACAATTCTTTGGTTGGTTGGTTTTGAGGGGTAGAACAAACTCAGCTAGTTTCTTACGAAGGATTGGTATCCTAAATACCAATGTTAATGTCTGCTGTGTATTCTACAAAGAAGTGGAGGAAACTATAAACCATGTGTTACTTCACTGCCCTTTTGTGTGGTTGACCTGGTCTTACTTTGTTAAATTGTGGGGGCTGCAATGGACTTCACCAGGTTTAATACAGAGTATACTACAGTGGTTTTCTAGATATCGACTAAGGCAGCTAGAAAACAAGTTATGGAATGTAATCCCATTTGCTATTTTCTAGTCCATCTGTAAACAGAGGAATGACTATGTGTTTAATGGGGCGCAGCCTAATTTTGAAGTTCTACATGAAACCATTAAGGTGTGAATTGCCTTGTGGGTTAAGTTCTTAATTCCAGCTTTGAATTACTCTGTCCATGATTTGGTGCATAATTTGTATCAGGTTAAAAGGTGCCTGCCTTAGGAGTTTCAGTAGCAGCTTCCACTGGTGTATCAGCAGCTGTTATTGCTTTGGTTCTTAGCTTAGTCTTGATTTGAAGGCAACAAAGAAATAGAGTTTGGTGGTTTTATGCAGCACAACAGGTTATCAGTATCAGGTTATCAGCACAACAGGTTCTGTTGTATAAAGCAGAGGAGATGTCATTGATTGAAGTTTTGGGTGATCTCTAGTTTTCTGCTGTGAAGTTCTGTGGCTGCTTAGTTTTGGTGACTAATAAGAGGGTGCTTGCTTTGTTGATGTGTTTGTCTACTTTTGGGATGAAGCCAGTTACTTATGGTTTGCTCAGTATTATCGTGGGAGTGTTCTTCTGCTGTTATGTTGGTGGCTAAGAAGCTGAGCTACTGGATTGGATTGCTTAGCAGTGGCTGCAACTTATGGGTGTTTTATGCTAGTAATGAAAATGATAATATTTTAGTTATTAAATTTAATAGAAAATGGTATTTTGAATATTTTCCATACTCCTAGAATGAGTTTGTTCCTGAGAAGAGACTCTCGTACCTGAGTCTGTTACTGGGATGAGACTTATTCGGACAAATTCAAACTAAATAAAGTCGGTGGATGTAGTGGTGCTATTTGTATATAGTGAATAGGGGTGTAAATTTGGCCCGGTCCAAGTTTAGGCCCAAAATTTGGGCCAGACCACGGGCCAAAAAATTAGGCCCAGGCGCAGGAGGTATTCGACCCTCGAAAGGGTTGGCAGATCTAGGCCGGGCCTGATCATTTTTTATTTTTTTCATCAAAATTTTATTTTTTTCCCACAAAAAAATGACACTGGATCTCTAGCAGGCTGGGCCTTGAGTGAGCCTTGAGCGGGCCGAGCTCACAGGCCGGATTGGGCTTCAAAGCAAACTACCCAACCTAGGGTCTCAAACTGGGCTTAGGCCTGGGCCTAGATGAGCTTACCCTAGTTGGATCGGGCTGCAAACAGACTACGGGCGAACCGTAAACCAATGAACCAAATTTACGCTCCTAATAGTGAAAACACTTGAAAACTAAAATTTACTTTTAAAACATATGGTGAATACAAACTTTGAGAGCTAAAATTTACTTTCAAAAGGAATCATGTACAGTGTGTGATCATTTAATCAGGTGTGTTTTAAAATTCTAGCACAAGAATAATTATTTAAGTGTAGAATAACGAGAGGGAATTATTATTTTTAATTTGATTTGTATGAAATATTATAATAAAAATTAATGAATTACAATTATAATGATGAAAATTGAATACAACATATAATCAATATAAAGAAACCTTCAAAATTGTAGAGAAATGCTTCAATAAGTACACAAGGAATAAAACTCACATGCAAATAGAGATATTCGAACCACTGATTTCTTAGTGAGTTGAAAGAATTCTGATAAATCAAAATAACGAAAGGAAAATAAATAGTGGAACTTATTATGTAACAGATTAATTAGTTAGTTTATTTAGACAATAACGTTTAGAAGAAAGTAATGATTTTTTCTAGTAAAATTATGAATATTTGTAGCACGCGTTAGGCTACTATGTGGTGAAGTTGTGAATATAGTGAATTTATTATGTACATCATAAAGTTACAAATGAAAAATTTATGACAATTTGTATTTGGTATTTGCTTTTGTTTTGATCATTTTATCAGCTCTCTCTGTTACATGCCTGGAGTTGAACTTGGTTAAAAAAAATGCTTTACATATTGAAAGTAGTAATGTTTTTGTTGTTCCTTGAAGTAGTTAATTAAAAAATTATGCAACCTTGCCTTATACAGGTGAAAGGGCAGCAACTCAAATGGCAGATGGTGATGCAAACATGCCAAGGGATGCAAAGATTTGTACAAACACTGTTAAAATCAATGGGAGTCGATGAGTATAAACCTCGTGTTGTGCACTAATTCCTAGAACTGTGGTATCATTACATGCTTTCTGTGATGTGCTAGTCCATTTACTTTGTTTTGGGATACTTCATCTTGTTTCTAGAGTTGTTTCAAGATTATACTTGAATTATTCCAGAGTTGTTTCCCATAAATTTGTATATCATTGTGGACTTTTCACTTGCAATTTTAGTATGAACTTAATTTCAGTGAGGATTGGGAAGTTTGGGGAAAGTTACCAATTTCCATTTCATGACTTGTCATGTATGAAGTACAGGTATGGATATGAGTGCTGATACTGGTACAATATGAGTACATCAATACAGTAAAGTTTTAAAAAAATAGGGTATAAGTACACCTTAGTACACTTGTAAAAAAATATTTATTTTTAATTTAGAGTAATGCAAAAATTAATTAAATGGTTTAATTTGTTAAGGTCCAATCTACAATTAACATTTAATGTCAAAAGTAAAAATATAAATCAAAATTAAATACCAATATATTAAATAACTTACAAGTCATAGTTTAATTTTAAAGTCATGCTAAACATAAAACAAAAAATAAAAAGAAATCTAATGAAAGAAGTTTTATGTTTGTAGTAGAAGAAAATATTATTTCAATTGAGGTACAGTATGTCTCGGATATATAGTAGGTAAGCCAAAAATTAAGAAGACAAATTTTGGATACGTGTTTCATGTACCCAGTACGTATGCAGAAATACCATACTCGGTACTATACACTGGTAAGTACTCGGTACAGGTATGACATATTTTTCGAAGTATCCATACTTCATAGCTTGTCATTGATAGAGAATTCAGATAACCGATTTTGCACCCACAATTCTAATTTTTCCTGTTATGGTTGAAATATGCAAGTCTACATACCGTATTTTTTGTTTTTAGTGAACTTTTTATATATATATGTATATTTTAAGCAATTTTTTTTACTTTTTATATACACTTAATATAAATATAATTAAAAAGTATAATATTTGAAAAAAAATCTTTAAAAATTCACTAAATACCAAAAACATAGAAATTTAGTACATTTTTATATTTTTGTATATTTATTAATTTTTTAAAAATAATTTTTATAAATATTTTTCTTTTTAGGTATATCTACACATTAAGTACATTTAAAAAGTAATAAAAATTACTTAAAATATTTTTTTGATTGTAATTATTGTTCTCAAGCAATTTCTGCATTTGATTGTTTCATCTCTTTGTTGTAAATATGACGCAGGCTCGACTCAAGTTCAGATCTTCTATAGTATTTATTTGTAGGAAAATGTCTCGTAACTCAAATTTTGAGGACAATACTGTATAATAAATAAAAAAAAGGGGAGTAAATTACATTAATGCCCCCGAGATTTAAATTTAATATGAGCTCCTCCTTCACATTTTGAAAATTACACTAACACCGACCTCCCCTATCAGTGTTTGTCGGGAGCTTCTATTTACACACACACAACCCCCTCTCCACACACACTTAATGACGGAGGTGTGTGGAGAGTGTAGAGAGGGGGGATGTGTAGAAAGTGGATGTGAGGTGTGTAAATAGAAGCTCCCGTGTTTGTCCATTGACGAAGACAATAATACACTTGAAATTACATTTTTATCCTCACCTAAAACTATGAATTTATCTCATTGCTCTCACCTCACCAACCTTCCCTTTGGCCCTCCCATTCCAAAAACAGATTCGGTTTTCTCTCTCATTCCTCCATTTATGGTGCTTGTCCCTGATCAACCCTCACCACCACACCCAGTCGCAACCACAATCACCACCAGAAGCAACGGTAGCGGCATCAACAAACATCGCAAGACACTTCCAATGGCCACCATTGACGATGTCATCGAAACCCTAAACATAATATGTCATCAGATAACGAAGGTGACAATTGTAGTCAGATTATGGCAACAAATCTATGAAGATTGTTGTCTGGACTATTAGATCTGAAATGAGACGGAAAATCATCTCGCTCTATATGATTTTAGAGGGTGTTTGGGTGGCGTAGGTGAGCTGTGGGTAGGTAAAGTAGGGAAGTGACGGGAGAAAAGTGGAAATGACAGGAAAAGGTTGGCATTTGATCTAAGTATGGGAGTGTGGAGTTTTGCGTAGGTGGAAG
Organism: Camellia lanceoleosa; assembly: GCA_025200525.1. Taxonomy (NCBI): domain Eukaryota; kingdom Viridiplantae; phylum Streptophyta; class Magnoliopsida; order Ericales; family Theaceae; genus Camellia; species Camellia lanceoleosa. Next base: position 25,076,285 of record CM045763.1, read on the forward strand.
AAAGTGACAATGTCATTAATGGCCATCCATGCCATCAGTGATGGTGCCATGGTTGATGTCATGTGTCTGAGTGTCATTCATTTTGTTATTTAGATAATTGGTGCCATTAGCTTGGGGAATATAGCTGAACCATTTTATATAAATAAAGGTATGCATGTTATCTGTTTGATTTATTGCTTCAAAGAATCAATTTTTCATGTAGATAATAAATAAATATATTATTCATACAAAAAAACTTGACAAGAATGATGTGACAATATCATTATTATAAGTAAATTTATCTTTAGGACTTTTCGTAAGTGTGCAACTTACACCTTACACTTACGCCTTTTGTGTTTGCTGTCCTGTTTTATGTTTATACCTTCCACTTATGCCTTTTGTGTTGGTTGCATATGGTGTGCAACCTTAAAGGGTTGCACACCATAACAGGACCCTTATCTTTAATGGTGTTTTGTTTTGAAGTGAAAGATCCACAATGAGTAATATTATTATGTATGAAAATTGTGTATGAATTTTTTGTTTGTATAACATTATTCAAAAAAAATATTATGGTAAGTTTTTTTTTTAATTAATTAATTTATTTTTTTATGCAAAGGAAGGATTAAAATTGTGACAAATGGTAGGAATGAGGGGATGGAGGAATCAGAGCGTGGTTGTTATGTGTTCAAAAGAGATAATGAATAATAAAAGAGAAATACTATCACGACCCATACCCGCCCTTGTAAGTTTTGCATCATGACCAGCCAATACTCTTAAATTACCTACGGCCTCTATTAACAAAATCAATTGAATATAAATTTTGGGGCTTAGTGGAAGCAATATAAGACTTAAAAATAATCCATTGAGTTGTACTTATATGAAAAGACCTCATATTAGTTGTGCAACCATTTTTTAAGTAAAATATCTCAAAAGTTCAAAACATCTATTTCCAACATCAATTCTCCATACTTCAAAATTAAACAAAAACCTCACATATAAGTACCGCAACAAAAACTCAAAAAAAAAAAACAAAAAAAAAAAAAAACACACAACAACAACAACAAAAGGGGTTTTGACTTTGCTTGGCTCTTCTTGAGCCCAAGCTTGCTCCTTCTCGGTATTAGGGAAAATATATGATTTTTCACAAATAAATCAATCAATTGGAATAAAACTAATACAGAAAAATTAAATCAACAATGACACAAGAATCTTACGTGGTTCTCTCAATATGAGGTACGTCCACGGGATCGAAATTTGATTCCACTATCAACCAAAGAGTTTCCAAATGATTACAAATAAGACACGAATGGTCTCACAAAACCACCCTTAGTTGAATTTCAAATAATCACAAATAATCAAGAGGAAATACCTCACCAAATAGACGAACAAAAGTCTTTGAAACAAGGTTGTAGAACCAAAATCCAAATCAACTCATTTTGAACGAAGTTTTTGATCCAAAAAAGTTATCCCACTGAATTGATCATCACCCATTCAATTTGTAGCAGCCACAACTTCGGGAAAACAAAACAATATATATATATATATGTCGTTGATTTTTGGACTTTTTATGAAAACCTTAGTTGCTATTAAATATTCATTAGGCCTTCAAAAGTTAGGTATATAACCAACACTAAACCAAACTAAATATTTTAATAAACCAATTGGGTCTCATACTCCAATAAGGAGGTATACCCAACAATTTTCCCCTTACCGACTTAGGTGGAGACATCAACTATACCCGCCAAAGTTCGACACTTCAAATGTTTGTCCCTCGACAAAGTCTTAGTCAACATATCCGAAGTATTATCATCTATGCGAACTTTTTCGAGTTGTAACAATTTCGAATCTAACACATCACGAATCCAATGGTATCTCACATCAATGTGTTTCGATCTCGAATAAAAAGTAGAGTTTTTACTCAAATGAATAGCACTTTGACTATCACAATAAAGCACATACCTTTCTTGCTTCAAACCCAATTCTTGCAAAAATTTCTTCAACCATAACTCTTCTTTGAAAGCTTCTGTAATGGCAATAAATTCAGCTTCGGTAGTTGAGAGAGCAACACATTTTTGTAACTTAGATTTCCATGCCATAGCTCCCCCTGCAAAAGTTATCAAATACCCCGAAGTAGATTTCCTAGAATCAACATCACCGGCCATGTCAGAATTTATGAACTCATCAAGCATCAGCTTACCATTCCCAAAACACAAACACATCTTCAAAGTCCCTCGAAGATATCTTAGAATCCACTTCACCGCTGCTCAATGTTCTTTACCCGGATTAGAGAGAAAACGACTCACCACACCAACGGAGTGAGCAATATCTGGCCTTGTACATACCATGGCATACATCAAAGAACCAATCGCTGAATGTGATGACCCCACCACGTATAATGATTAGCACTTAATTAATTAAGGAGATTTAAAATATAATTGCCAATTATTCTAATTTAATCTGGGATTTACGAAAATTATAGAGATTGATTCATATATATGATTCTATTGGGGATTAATTTTTCTTTGGAATTAAAAATTGAAAGCCTAAATAGCTCAAGAAAGTAAAAATGGTGAATTTAATTATTTTAATTTTGAATATCAGACTATATGAGAATTTAATTAAATATTCAATTCAGACTTGTGAAATTGAGACTTGATTAATTGTGTCCGAATTGGAGTTAATTAAGTTATGAGAATTGAGAATTAAGGTTTTTATGAATTAAATTTATTTGTGAGGTATTCAATTGAGCATGTAATTTATTGGTGAAGATTTTGAAGTTTAATCCGAAATTGAAGACTTTAATGATTTGAGGAACCAAAATTGATGATGGAAATAAGTTTAATTTGATGTTTATAACCTTTTAGAAGTTTGATTAAAAATCTGATTTGGATTGATAAATTTAAATATATTTAATTAGACTCTAATGGAAGTCAATTAGACTAATTATGTGGGATTTGAGATTAGTTATAATTAACTAATTTTGTGTTAATTAAAATTTATTAAGATTAAGTGATGCTTAATTAAATTATTTCTAGACATAAATTGAATTATGGACTAAATTAGTATTGGGGGTGTTAATCGGTGTGGGTGTATTGAGAAATCTGTGTATGTGTGTGTGTATGTGAGTGATGTGTTGGAAATCAAAAAAGAGTGCACGTGTGATGTGGAGGACAAAGGGGTGAATTGTGTGTGTATATGTGTGTGCTGGTGAGTCCAAGGGGCATAACTTCATTAGGCTCAAAACAAAATTTTGGAGAAGTAAAGAGAAGAGAGAGAGAGAGAGAGAGAGAGAGAGAGAGAGAATGTGTTGTCTGTTGGAAACAAAAAAAAAAAAAAAAGAAGGAAAGAAAATTGAACTCAAGAAAGAAAGGCCAAGGGAAAAAGTAAGGAAAGTGAAAGGAAGAGAAAGAAAAGCTCAAGAAAATTGAAAGAGATGAAGAAGATCTAAAGGAAAATCAACTATAATTTCTGAAATTAAAATTTAAGGTATGAAATTTATGCTTGATTTTTGTAGAATCTTCACATTACACTTGGAATTAAAGATGAAATTAGAACCAATATCATGTAATTTAAAAAAAAAAATAGCAAGAAGATGAAGACAAATTTAGTTGAGTGTAAGGTTATGGAAATAAATATGGAAATTGATTATTTTTGGTTTGATGTTGAATATCTTGCATGAATTTGGGTCTCATTTCTACATGCATGTAATTTGGAATAATTAAAGAATAAATATGGGTTTTGATTTTGTTTATTAACTCATGCATGTAATGTAATGTAATTTAACAGTTTGACTCAAATTAAACATATTTTGGAACATCTTTGGTTTAAGGAAATAAATTTGGAAAGTAGTTAGTTTGAGTTTGATTTTTGTCATTCTTCATAAATTTGAAACTCAACTTTACATGCATCATGGAATTCTAAGGTTTTGAGATTTTAATTCATGCTTAAAAGGTTTACAGATTTGAATTTGGGTCTAATATGAAGAAAATTAATAATAATCCAAATTAGAGTCATTCTAATTAAAATTATTTAGTTTTGATCTTAATTTCATACATGCCAAGTTTCATGACTCTAAATTCATGATTTAAAGGGAAATAAAAAGAACTTGAAGTCAATTTTATGTAATTAAAAAGAAAATGAGAAATTGAAACTATGTTCAAATTTATGAAAATTAATTTAGAAATTAATTATTTTGGGTTTGATTTTGGAACATCATGCATGGATTGAGTCTAATTTCTACATGAATGGACAAATTCTATAAGTTTTAATATTCTAATTGTACATGCATCATGGATTTCTAATAATTAATTTCATGTTTTGATAAAATAAGAATTAAGTTTTGGAAATTTATGGGTTTATGAACAATGAGCTTAATTTATAAATTAAAGGAGTTTTGATGTAAATGATTTAAAATTGATCGTATTTTCTTGATTATTTAAGAGTTTGTATATTTTAGACAAACCATATATGAACCCAAGTTTTGAAATTATTTTGAAAGCTCAATTCAAGTTTTAGAATATATGAGTTTGGAATTGGGCTTGATATGAAGAACATGAATTGAGTTGAATTTGATGGATTTGAAGTTTGTGTGTACATGCATGTAAAGAATTTTCATGAATTTGCATATTTGAGTACAAACATACATTTCATGATGAATTGAAGGCTATTTGGCACATGTAAGCATGATAATATTGAATTTCATGAAGTTGATCATCAATTGTACTATTTAAGTTGAAAATGAAGCCTATATTTCACATGTATGTATATTTCAAAATGATATGGAAATTAATTTGCATGAGCTTTGAAGTTATGAAGTGAGTTTGATATAATTCAAATCTTGTAAAATTGGCCCTTATATTCATGTTAAAAGTTATATATAAGTCTTATGATATTAATTACATTGGTTGGAACCAAGTTTGAAGCTCAAATATAATCTAGAAAAACCCAGAAGTCAACATGTCCGCTCGAGCGAGGAATGTGTCGCTCGAGCGTGGAAATCGAGCTCCTAGAAGTTTTGCAAAAATTTGTATTGTTGCTCGAGCAGCAAAGTGTACGCTTGAGCGAACCCCATTTTGCAAGGCTTCTCGCTCGAGCGTTGAAAGTCTCGCTCGAGCGTAAAATGCAAGTTACCAGTGCTTTTTCAGACCAAAAGGGTCCGCTCGAGTGGCTGAAGCTACACTCGAGCGGAGAACCCTGTTTCAGAAATTTTAAAAAGTTGTTCTATACTTCGTTTTCCATTCTCTTTCTTTCCAAAACACTCTTAGGCATGCATTAAACATTGTAAATGAATTAAAGAATATAAAAGAAGCCTAAGAATGTTAAACAAGTTAAAGAACAGAATAAATTGTATTGTGACCCAATTTCTATGTGTGTTATGAATTGTGTTGGGTCAATTACAAGCGCGAACCAGACATTTGAACATTGTGAGTAATAACTCTGTAAAGTTATATTTAACTTTAATTATTTCTTGATGATATGAAATGATCAATTTTCTAAAATTCTATGTTTTGAATGAATGAATAATTATCCAAGTTTCTGAAATGTATTTGTGGCATCATTAGCATCATATGATATGCGTCCCTTTCATGGGTCATCAGAATGCCTTTATGGCCATCCCTTTATGGGTCATTGGAAACGTCTCTGTGCACATGAGTCATCGGAATGTCTCTATGGTCGTCCCTTTTATGGGTCATTGGATTTGTTAGCATTAATGGATGTACTACGTATGATTATATGCAAAATCTGAATATGAATATGTATATAAATTTGTTTATGATTTGGAATCTGAATATGCAAAAGACTTTATGATGGACATCATTCATTAGAACTCTTTACTTTGTTATTATTCACTGGGTTCCAGCTCACTGTATTGTTTATGTATGTAGGTAATCAGTCGTGTGACCAGGCCTAGAGCTTCTGCCTGGACTTTGTTTTGTCAGTCAACTTATGTGACTTCCGTGGAGGTTCCGAATATGTCTAGTGGTTATGGCTAAGTACATAAAGTTCAAGTTTTGTTTTTTTGTTTGGTTAAACAAGTCTTTGTTTATTCTGTAAATAGGATTAAGTCCCTTTTTGTTTAATCCGTATATATATGATGACGTAAGAATGATGTGTAAATATGTATATAAAAAGTTTCAAATTTTTCTGTTTCATATAAGTTTGCACAACTCAATGGATGTTGTATATTTGTTATCTGCTTCCGCTAGCCCCTAATATTATGTTAATATGTCTTAGAGGCCTTCGGTAATCCCATGATTACTAGCCAGTTACGATGCTAAACCTATAGGGGCGGGTTTGGGTCGTGACACTGAAGCATAAGGAATTTTTAGCGTCTCTTCCTTGTCTTTCTCACTTGTAAAACATTGATTCGAACTAAGCTTGAAGTGACCCGCAAGTGGACAGCCAACCACCTTTGCTTTATCCATGTTGAACCTCTCAAGAACTTTTTCAATGTAGCTTTCTTGAGACAACCAAATCAGTTCCTTTTTGAGATCACGAACAATTTTCATACCAAGTATTTGCTTTGTCGGCCCCAAATCTTTCATTGCAAATGACTTGCTCAACTCCAATTTCAACCTGTTAATCATAGTATAATCTTGACCCACAATTAACATGTCATCAACATAAAACAAAAGAATAATAAATTTTCCATCCACATTTTTTTTCACAAATACATAATGGTTCGAAGTGATTTTAGAAAAACCATTATTCATCATGAAAGAGTCAAATTTTTTGTACCATTGTTGCGAGGTTTGCTTGAGGCCATACAAACTTTTCTTCAATTTGCAAACAAACTTCTCTTTTCCTTTTTTTTACAAATCCTTCCTGTTGCTCCATGTAAATTTCTTCTTCAAGGTCACCATGAAGAAATGCGGTCTTCACATCAAGTTTCTCAACTTCAAGGTTCATATTTGCGGCCATGCCAAGTACAATCCGAATAGAAGACATCTTTACAACTGGCGAGAAAATCTCATCAAAGTCAATACCTTTCTTTTGCCCAAAGCCTTTCACAACAAGAAGTGCTTTGTACCTCAGATTCTTGCCATCATTCTTTAATTTGAAAACCCACTTATTTTTCAAAATTTTCCTCCTCTTAGGCAATTTCACTAAATCATAAGTGTGATTTTCAATAAGGAATTCATCTCTTCTTCCCTGGCCTTTTTCCAATCTTCTTTCTTTGCATGCTCAATTGCTTCTTGGTAGTTCTTGGGCTCCCCTTGATCAGAAATCAACACAAATTCATTAGGAGGATACTTTCTCGAAGGTTGCCGATCCCTTGTAGATTTCCTCGACTCAAGTTGTGGTGGCGGTTCTTGAGTTGGATGCTCTTCTTCAATTTCTGGCTCAAGTTCATTAGGATTAGTATCATCCTCTACATCTTCAATAGGTGGTTGCACATCTCCCCCATTTTCATCATCCACCGAAGATGAAGAAGATGGATCCATGTCAATGAGATCACTACTTTTTGGCTCCAGTTGATCACCTTTGCCAAAGTCTTCAATTGTTTGGTCTTCAAGAAACACAACGTCACAGCTTTGAATGACTTTTTTGTCGACCAGATCCTACAATCTATAACCAAATTCATCACGCCCATAACCAAGAAAAATACATTGCCTTGACTTACTATCAAGCTTGGACCTTTCATCCTTTAGAATGTGAACAAGGGCTCTACAACCAAACACTCTCAAGTACTCATAAGACACATCTTTGCCGGTCCAAACTCTTTTAAGAATATCACCATTCAAAGGATAGGAATGAGACAAATTGATCACGTCAATTGCTGTCCTCATTGCCTCACCCCAAAAGGATCTTGAAAATTTAGCATATGAAAGCAGACACCTTGTTCTTTCCACAATGGTGTGGTTCATCTTCTCGGCAATGCCATTTTGTTAAGGAGTCTTCTTAACTGTCTTTTGGTACTGAATGCCTTGGCTGCGACAATACTCATAAAATGGCCCAATGTATTCACCACCATTGTCTGATCGGATGCACTTCAATTTTTGCCCTATTTCTCTTTCAACCATGGCTTGAAAATGCTTAAATACATCTAGAACTTGATCTTTAATTTTTAGTATAAAAGCCCAAACTTTTCTTGAATAATCATCAATGAAAGTAACAAAATAAAGTGCACGACTATGTGTTCTAACTTTTAAAGGACCACAAACATCCGAATGAATCAACTCCAAAACATTTTCTTTTCTAGAAGCAACATTTTTATGAAAAGAAACTCTATGTTGTTTACCTGCCAAACAATGAACACAAGTTTTAAGAAGTGTACCTTTTAAACAAAACTTGCAGCCCCTTTTCACTCATGTGCCCAAGTCGTTTGTGCCACAATTCGGTAGAAGTATCATCTTCAAGTGCATTGACAACACCTTTACATATTTTTTCTTGCATCGAATAAAGTGTATGAGTCTTTTCGCACTTAGCCACCAGTAAAGAACCCTTTGTGAGCTTCCATATTCCATCACCAAATTTGTTGTTGTAGCCTTCATCATCTAGCTTCCTAGTAGAGATCAAATTGAGGCAAATGTCGGGAACATGCCTCACATCTTTAAGCAACAACTTACAGCCCAAATTTGTTTCCAAGCAAATATTACCCATGCCAATAATCTTGGATAAACCTTTATTACCCATTCGAACACAATCGTAATCTCCTTTGGTGTAGGTAGTGAAGAAATCAACTCGAGAAGTCACATGAAAAGAAGTATTGGAATCAATCATTCAATAGCTCTCTTGGCCCACAAAATTGATACAATCATCTTCACAAATGACCATGAGATCATCGGCAGTAACTGCCATTGTCTCTTCTTGCTCCTTATCCACACTTTTGTCATGCCTTTTCTCCTTGTTCTTGAGCTTTCGGCATTCCCACTTCATGTGCCCTTTCTCATGGCAATAATGGCACTTAATGTTTTTCTTTGAAAAAGAACCATTTCTTGATTTGTCACGACTTTGATCACGACCATAAGGAGTCTTACTCCTCCCCCTAGTTTTGTTTTGGCCTCTCACAACAAATGTCTCCGAATGAGAAGAACCCGCTAATTTTATTCTAGTTTCTTCATTCAACAAGCTACTAGTTTCTTCATTCTAGTTTCTTCATCCATCAGACGCCAAATTACTAACCGTCACAACCAAAGTCTCCCAACTTTTAGGCAAGGAACGAAGTAGCATCAAAATTTGCAGCTCATCATCGAAAATAATTTTCATAGAAGCAAGTTGATTAACAATACTCTTTATTTCATTCAAATGTTCCGGAATGGGGTTGCATCCTTTATATTTTAAATTAACCAACTTTCGAAACATAAAAGCTTTATTTGTGGTTGATTTTCTATCATAAAGGCCTTCTAATTTTTTCCATAAATCATGTGCCGAAATTTCAGTAGCAATATGATGAAACACAATCATCAATCTATTAACGGATAACACCAATGACTTTTCGATTAAGCCTCTTCCATTCATCATCTTTCATACCATCGGGTTTGCCACTATCACCCTCAATAGGCCTATACACTTCTTTACAAAATAATAGGTTCTCCATTTTAGTTTTCCAAATTACCCGATTGTTTTCATTGAACCTAGACATACGACCCACATTCCCCTTTATTAATTTACACAAATAAATAAACCCAAATAAATCGTAAGCTTTGATACCAGTTGTTAGGGAAAATATATGATTTCCCACAAGTAAATCAATCAATGAGAATAAAAACTAATGCGGAAAAATTAAATCAACAATGACACAAGAATTTTACGTAGTTCCCTTAATGTGAGGTACGTCTACGGGATCGAAATCCGATTTCACTATCAACCAAAGAGTTTCTAAACGATTACAAACGAAACACGAATGGTCTCATAAAACCACCCTTAGATGAATTCCAAATAATCACAAATAATCAAGAGGAAAGACCTCACCAAATAGACAAACAAAAGTCTTCAAAACAAGGTTGTAGAAGACTCAAAATAATAACCCAAATCAACTCGTTTTGAACTGAAGTTTTTGATCCAAAAAAGCTATCCCACGGAATTGATCATCACCCATTCAATTTGTATCAGCCACAACTTCGGGAGAACAAAACAATATATACATACATATATATACATATATATATATATATATATGTTGTTGATTATTGGGCTTTTTATGAAAACCCTAGTTGCTATTAAATATCCATTGGGCCTCCAAAAGTTAGGTATAATATATTAAAAATATATTATAACCAACACCAAACCAAACTAAATATTTTAATAAACCAATTGGGTCCCATACTCCAATAAAGAGGTATACCCAACACTCAGAAGCTCTTCAAAAAGGCTGACAATAGGGTAGACTCCGAGGCTTTCTCTCCCAACCTTGATGTTCCGTTTGCTCACCTACATATACATATAAATAGTGAGCTAGGGCCCAGTGAGTAATAACAGAATAAGGAGGTTGTATGAATGAAGTTCGATAATACATCCAAATATCAATTTCCAATTCCATACAAGTCTCGACATCAATAACCATTTCAATTCATCTACGTGGCACACGTAATAGAGTAACAATATATCAATGACAATTGGACCACAAGGGTCAATCAATGGGACCATGATGGGTCATTCAATCATTCCATGTTCAATATGACCACATGGGTCTAACATCAGAGATTTCTGTGTTTCAATTATTCCAATGGACTACGTTATTATTTACCCCAGGGGAAGGCCAATAGGCCATGGTATTGTTTCCTCTAAGCAAAGGCCTATTAAACAAATGGGTCATGGTATTAATTTCCCCCAGGCAAGGGCCTCACTATTGGATGCTACAAATACAATTCAAAAGAAAATCTTTATTCATTCATAGAAAAGTAATGTTTCGATAAACCATTTCATCAATCATATATCGATTTCGAGAACCATAGCAATTTTCAAAATAAATATAACTCGAACATATCTTTGTAAAGTTACTACTCATAGTGGGTTCTATCTATGCTAGACCCCAGACATCCACCTAAACAAAACACATAACAAATACACAATTGAACACCATTTAATAACCATTTCACTTTAGTTCAACTCTTCTTATGTGTTTCTAACTCATTCCATGCTTATATGAGTCCAATTGGTGCCTAAGAGTATTTGAAATGATATGAGGATACACGTATGCACTTGAAAGAGTCAGTCAAAATTTACTGAATATAAGGTATTCGCTCGAGTGCAACTTTGGTCGCTCAAGCGGTCTGCAAAACTCTGTAAAAGTACTGGTTACATGATTTTTAGGCTCGAGCTAACATTCTGTCGCTCGAACCAAGAGTAGTGCAAAATAAGGTTCGCTAAAGTGCAATTCTCTGTAAAACTTCTGGAAGCTTGATTTTTACGCTTGAGCAGACAGGTCGAATTCTGGAATCTCCAGAATTTTGTTTAAAGCTCAAACTTGCAATTAAATAGTTCAAACTTTGCATGGTTGGTACAAAAACATGGAAAAACATTATAGAGCATGAAAACATAGTTAATTTGAAACCAATTGTCCAAAATCACGGTCCATTTTTCAAATTCGAACTCAAACTTAAAGTTATAAACCATGTATGTCTTAACTTGAATGCTCTTCTTTTCAGAACACAACAAGATGGCATGGAATGTATAAAACTATGAAAAACCTTCAAGTTTATGCCTTCTAGACCTTATACAAGTATGAAATTCAAGAAATCTTAACTCAAAAATAAAGGATTATGCTTGTGTAGACGTCCCCGAACGCCCCGGGAGGGAATGAGTCCCGCGTTCCGTTCATTTTGGGCTCACTACAGTTCAAGGACTCAAATGTCACGGTTCTTAATCTGAACCAAAGAGTCCAAATCTGGCAAATCGTTTTGAGAAAACAGATTTTTGAAAGAAGTGCCAAACATGGACTGCTTTGCCAGATACAGAGTCGCCACCTAAATATTTTATTTTGGGAAATTTAGGAAACCCTGGCTCGTGCCTAAGGCCACGTGTCCGTCATCACCAAAGTTGCCTCAGCTCGGGAACTTGGGTACGATTGGGGAAGGTCACTTCGTGAGCACCCCTGCTCGCCTGATCAAAGATCGGCCTCTACTAACCATGATATCTAGTTTTGAAAACATTATGTGTTCTTATTCCGGTTATTAGCCTAGATTTACTATGTGATGCGCACAGGATACAAGTATAGACCAGGTCGCCTGATTTGGAGCAAAACATTTCATATTTGTTTTTGAAAGATGGTTTGCTACCCTCAGGTAGGCTTAAAAATGAAGATTTTGCCACCCTCGGGTGGGCTTAGAAAAGACGGTTTTGCCACTATCTAGTGGGCTTAAAACTCACAGTTGATGATTTGTTCCAATCTAAGTAATCCAACCTTCACCCACAGGCATTCAGGCAGTTATATCACATAAGCACATAGCCTTATGGTTTTTTATACAAATCTAATGTAAAGTGAGGTTTTATTCATCTGTTCCTTCCACTCTTCCTTAAAACTTCATGAAATTTAATGGTTAACATTTCCTTTTGGTGTTTCAAAAATTTGGCACAATTGATCAGTTACTTGAAATAGTCCACTATAATTGTCCTTGTTTACATTGAATGGCTGAAACTCCATGATTAATTTATGCCCTCTTGGGATCTTCTGTGGACAGGAGTTTCTCCATTTAACTTGGGCCAGAAGGCGGTATTGGGCGAAGAGCTATGCAGGATGGAGACGCTTCACTGCAGCACAGCTTGGTCCAACTCATATTGCTTTGTCATCTCTTGAAAAAACCAGCTAGATAAATTTCATGATTACACAAAATGTTGACAGGTAACCGACTTTTTTTTTCATATTGAATTTCAAGGCTCTGTAGTACCCTGAGCAAAATTGATGGACCTAATTCATCAACATCTTGTATAGGCTACACCATTCTGCTGGTAACAACCCACTTGAATTACATGGAACTATCTATAACGTAGTTTGTATAGATTGCAGTTTTCATTCCTACCGTCAATTGTTTGAAGATCAATTGAAGGCCCTTAATCCAAAGGTTAGTCTCTTGATGCACAACTTATTGATTCAAAATAATGACTATATAATGTATTTCCCTGATACCATATGTTACATTACAGTATTTATCTATCAGAGCTCAAGAAGTGAGCCCATCACTTAAAATCATTATTCTTCTATTGGATGTTAAATTACTAAAAGTTTGTGATTTTGTCTCATTATTTAAATGTATAGGATTTGTCATGGAGTCTTGAATCCTGTGTTTTCAAATCTTGTAATTTCTTGAATATCTTATTTCACCTGGGATTCCTAAAACAATGATTTTAAAGTTAAATATCTTCATGGAAACTTTTATACTTAAATTTGCTGTTATCACATCATGCTTTTTTACAAGGGAATGACTAACAATGCTAGAAGAACAAAATTTATTTCCATTTTCAAGTGCTTTCCAAATTTTAAGCAGTACAATATTGCTTCTTCATATAGTGAAGATTAAGAACCCAACTACGATGATATAGTGCTCAGGTGAATAGATTATGTAGAAGAATGAAATTGTGTGATGCCTTCTTCTTCTTCTTCTTCTTCTTTTTTTTTTTTTTTTTTTTTTTTGTAATGATCGCTTTATATTGAATCCAAGTTTGTTTATGCATAGCATTGCTTGTAAGGTGTTTGGCGTTACCAGCTGTTCATAAACTTCTAGATGCATAAATCATCCTGATTTTCAAGTCTTCATAAACCTTGTGCCACATATTTTTCATATTACTGTCTTCATTTTTTTCCCACTGTTTTTGTGATCATGAAACAATTTTCATAAAATAGTTACTCGACTCTTGCACAACCTCTCTTATTATCTTGGCATCATTGAAGAAAATATTGAGTACACTTGTACTTGATGCTGCAGTGCAGTGCAGTGCATTCTATTATTATTATTATTATTATTATTATCAGCCTGTCATATTCGTTGACTCCAACCCTCTGCATTTTAGCTGTTGGAAGGACATACCTTAGACTTGATAACTATAATGGCCAATTGTTAAAAGCTGAAATGGAAATCCTAGCCAATGTTAACAACTTCGATTGTGATTGAGCACCAAAAGATTCTTCTGAGAAAAGATATCCTATTAGTGTTTTTTTGCTAGTTGTTTTGTGTATGATATGATATTGCTAACTTATAGAATATGTTGAATGTTAACTGTTGACTTGTAGACTCACTGAAGAAAATCCAACTTGATTTTTGTTTAATTCTTCAAAAAACATAGTTCAAGGTCAACAATAGAGTGCTAGATGGGACTCTTTTCTTTTGTTTTTCTTTCTGTTCTTTGCTTTCTTGTCCCATGGTCTGTCCTATATCATTCCTCTCCCTCCTCTCATATGACACCAATACAACTCCTCTTGCCGAGAGGAATTAGTTTATTTACAATGATTTTTTTCTCAGTACTAATTTAAGTAGTCTATTGTTAATTGTTAGTAATTTCTTTTGTTCCTAACATAAAGTTTGGCTATAATGATGGATCAATACACATCACTGGTTTAATGATTTCATTAATAACATCGTAATTCTTCTCAACTTAGCTACTTTAAAAAATGACAATGTTTCTCCTCAATCTCGTACTCAACTATTGTGATAACTCTGTTCCTTATTATGCTAATTGGACCTTATTATGAATGTCATTATGTGTTTGATATGATTTTGTATGCCATTATGTGAAAATATGTGGTTTGAATTTCTATCTGTTCACCGTAGGAATATATGTTTGATTATCTGCTTTGGAATTTAAATTGAAGGCCTTATCGGCGACAGAACTCGAAATTGATTACGCCATTTTGATTGGCATAATTTTTAAAGCCTACGGTGAAATTTAATTGGAAATGGATACGGATTAAAATAATTAGATTCAAAACGACTAATTAAGTGCTCAATTATTTAAGATTAAAATAATTTGTTTGAGTGGGGCTATAAAGGGCCTTATTATATTTGATCTCTCTCTTTTATATCATTTGGCTAGTTTCAACTCTAAGAAAAAAAGAGAGAACTGAATTAGACAAAGAGAGAGAGAGAGAGAGAGAGAGAGAGAGAGTGTGTGTGTGTGTGTGTGTGTGTGTGTGTAGGAGATTGAAAGTTTTGTCAAGAAACTTGAGAATCTTGAAGCTATACTCAAGAATTAAGCATAAGCTTGGAAGATTGAGCTTCTGGGTGAGTAATTGGCTATGAATTCATGAGTTTGGTATTGTAATTTTGTGAATTCAAGGTTGAATAATGATCAAGAACATGAATTAAATTGGTTATGATGAAATTGAGTTGGTTTTGTAGATTTGGTAGTCTATATGCAAATGCATGTGAGAAATTGCTTTGAATTTCCATGTTTGAGCAAAAAATGTATAATCCATATGAGATTTTAATTAAAGCTCACATTTTTTACCATCTCTTCATCATCTAAGTTGAGAATGAGGGTTATATATCACATGCATGTACAATTCATAAGAGTATGAGTTTGAATGCATGAATTTAGTATGTTGGTGATGAGTTTGGGACAATTTGAGACATGCATGTAAGTAATTCATGGAATTGAGCTTCATAATGTTGTAATTTGGTGTTTGTACCATGTTAGTACATGTATGTGTGAAGTTTGAGCCAAAATCATGCGTTTATAGCCTTTGAATATCAAGTTGAAGCTCAAGAACAAGTTTTGGAAAATCGAGAAAATTTGATGTCTGCTCGAGCGGGAGAACTGTCGCTCGAGCGTAAAATTTGGGCTCCCAGTATTTTTTGCAGACATGGTGTCCGCTCGAGCGGGGAGCCATGTAGTGAGGCATTCCGCTCGAGCGCCAGAATTCACGATCGAGCGTAAAAATGACATAACCAGTACTTTTGCAGGCCTCGGGGGTCTGCTCGAGCGGGAAAGTCCATGCTCGGGTGAGGGATCCCTGTTTTTGAAATTTTGAAAATGCATTATGTGCTTTGTTTTCCGTTCCCTTTCACTTCTAAGTTCTCTTAGGCATGCATTAAACGTTGTAAATTGGATAAGAAGATAAGAATGAAGCCTAAAGAGGAATATGTGAATTAAAGAACGGATTGAATCGGTTGTGACCCATATGTGTTATGTAATGTGTAGGGTCAAGCTCCAGGGCAAATTAACCAGCCGATCACTGTGAGTAATATCTTAACAAAGATATCTGAAATATGTTGTTGTCCAATTACTTACTTCTATGCAAGTTTTATAAGTTCGTTAATTCGATTGGTGGATAATGTTTGACATGAATGAATGAATGGGCCAAAGGCCAGTTTGACATGATAGGATGAATGGGCCAGAGGCCAGTATGATCTGAATGATAGAATGAATGGGCCAGAGGCCAGTATGAT
Organism: Camellia lanceoleosa; assembly: GCA_025200525.1. Lineage (NCBI taxonomy): Eukaryota > Viridiplantae > Streptophyta > Magnoliopsida > Ericales > Theaceae > Camellia > Camellia lanceoleosa. The sequence continues at coordinate 25,092,589 of CM045763.1, forward strand.
TCGAATGATGGAATGAATTGGGCCAAAGGCTAGTTTAGTATGAACGAAAGAATGAATGGTCCAAAGGCCAGTTTGACATAAATGAAGGACAAATGGGCCAATGGCCAGTTTGACACGAATAGATTGGGCCCGAGGCCGTCCGATGTGTTTGGAATTGCAGTCAATTGATATACATATGTGTTAGATAGTAATATGAATTGGGCCCAAGGCCGTCTGATGTATATTGTTCCAATGTATCTTCTTTATTTAATATTATTCACTAGGCTTTCGCTCATGCTCATTCATGTGTTTGTAGGTGAGCCAAGAGAGGTCCAGACCCTACCTCAGTGAAGTTTGTATGGAACAACTAATGTTTTGAAGAGTCAGCCCTTGCGTCTTACGCACGAGACACGTCTTCGCCCTTTTTGTTATTTTTTGTTGTTTTGTCATATTGGCAAGGACTTTGGCTTACGTCTGTATATAGTCTTGATTGGCTGACCTAGACTTGGATGATCCTGTCTGCGCAGAACTTTACGTTACTGTATTTTCTGATGTGAGTTGTTAACATATTTATGTATGGAATGTTATGATGTGCATATAAGCACAGCTCTCTGGACAAAGTTTTGAATTTGCTTCCGTTTGGCCCCTTTACTCTGATGAGTTTTGTCTTATTTGGTTTGAGGTCGTTGGTAATCTCATGATTACTGGCCGGTTATGACTTTAACCAATAGGGGCGGGTTCGGGTCGTGACAGAGTGGTATCAGAGCACGAGTTAATGACTCACGCACTTGTCCAAATGAGCAATAAGCGTCTAGAAGAGATCTAGGATGCTTTCATGTGATAAGTGTGAATTTGGAAGCATCTAGAATACACTTAAATGCTTAATGTGAACGATTATGTGCTATGAGTTTTTGATTTGCTTGCATCGCAAACTATTTGAAAATGTATGCTCTTTTGTACATGCATATCTGTAAATTTTTGTATAAAATATGATGCAAGTTTAGTCAGATGGTGAGAACAAGAAGTGATGAGATAGGGGAGTCCTCTACTGTCAGAATAGATAGAATGGAAAGACTAATTTAGGAAATGGCAGAAACATTGAGGCAACAACAGTAGCAACAACCATATCCTCCACCTCTGGCACCACCCGTGCCAGATAATTAGAATAATGATCGGATAATAGCTCTCACCTAAGAATTCAAGAAAATAAAACCACCACAGTTCCACGGGGATTAGATCTGTTGAAAGCCGAAGCGTGGGTTCTCGGCATCGAAAAATTATTTGAAGTATTCCCTTGTTCGGAGACACAGAAAGTGCTTCTAGCCATTTTTATGCTAGAAGACGAGGCAAGAAGATGGTGGATGTTAATGCGTGAGAATCATAAAGATGTTGATTGGGCCAAATTTCTAGAAATTTTCTATGACAAGTATTTCCCACTGTGTGTCCGGGATAGAAAAGTGTCAGAGTTCATGGAACTTAGGCAAGACAATATGACTGTAGCCGAGTATGAGGCCAAATTCACTGAATTGGCCAGGTTTGCACCACATGTGATTGACACTAATTACAAGAAAACAAGACATTTTGAAGGTGGGCTTCGAAGTGACATTTTAGAAAGGGTGAATGTTTTGAAGCTAGAAACCTACATCGGGGTGCTAGACAGGACCATAATATCAGAAGCTAACATAGCTAGACAAGCTAAGTCAACAACAGACTGGAAAAGTAATAAGAGACAAGGCTTCTTTTCGAAGAAGAAATTTTTGAAAAAGCAAAACACGGGCTTCTCAAATACTTCAAATTCTTCCCGAGACATATCTCCCATGTGCAATATTTGTAGTAAATGGCACCGTGGGGTTTGTTACCGTGTGTGAGGAGCTTGTTTTAAATGTGGTAAACAAGGGCATATGGCCCGAGGTTGTAATCAGAACAGTAAGAAGATAGCTGCTAGTTCCACTGCATCAATCCCGAAGCTAGGAAATACTATGAGATCTGCTACCGCCAGAGATACCATGAGACAAGGGAGAGTTTTTGCGCTTGTTCCGGGCAATACACGGAATGTTAATGTAGTTATCTCAGGTACTATTTCTATATGTAATCAGGATGCTTTTGTGTTAATTGACACTGGATCGACACACTCTTTTGTGACATGTGCATTTGCATCTAAACTGAGTAGACCTCTAGAATTATTTCCATATCTACTATATGTGTCTGCTCCATCTGGGGAATCTGTATTGTGTGAATCTATATACCGGTTTTGTGACATGCGTATTGAGGATGCTATCCTATATGTAGATTTGTTGCCCTTGAACTTTAGGCATTTTGATATAATTTTGGGCATGGATTGGTTAACCAAATATTGTCCCACCATTGATTGTGTGGCAAAACGAGTTGTATTTAAATCACCAGAACATATGGAAATTGTGTTTGTGGGTAATGGGATAGTACCTCCACCTTATTTGATATCTGCAATGAAAGCATGCAAACTGATCAGGAAAGGGTGTCAGGGTTATTTGTGCTATGTGTTGTCTGAACAATCTGTGAATGTTGAATTGAACAGTATTCCTATTGTTAGAGAATTTCTAGATGTGTTTCCAAATGAATTACTAGGGGAATTAATAGGCAGGGAGATAGAGTTTACAATTGAGATTATGCCAGGCACCCAGCCTATTTTCAAAACTCCCTACAGAATGGCTACTGCCGAAATGAAAGAATTGAAAGAACAGTTGCAAGAGCTGCTTGACAAGGGGTTTATCCGACCTCGTACTTCACTGTGGGGTGCACCGGTGTTGTTTTTGGAAAAGAAAGATGGAACCTTAAGCTTGTGTATCGATTATCGGGAATTGAACAAGGTAACAATAAAGAATAAATATCTCCGACCCCGTATTGATGACCTGTTTGACCAGTTGCAGGGATCACAAGTGTTTTCCAAGATTGATTTGAGATCCAGGTATCATTAGTTGAAAGTAAAGGCAGAAGATGTTGAGAAAACCACATTCAGAACGAGGTATGGACATTTTGAGTTTCTTGTTATGCCATTTGGAGTGACTATTGCTTCGGCAGCATTTATGGACTTAATGAACCGAATTTTTAAAACCTACCTTGACGAATTTGTTGTGGTTTTTATTGATGATATTTTGATATATTCTAAAGATAGACTTGAACATGAACATCATTTGAGAACTGTCCTACAAATACTTTGGGAAAGGAAATTATTTGCTAAACTAAAGAAATGTGAGTTTTGGTTGGATGAAGTTGTTTTCTTAGGGCATGTTATCAACAAGGAAGGGATTTCAGTGGACCCGCAGAAAATAGAGGCAATTGTGAATTGGCCCACACTGACAAACGTAATAGAGGTCCGCAGTTTCATTGGCTTAGCTGGGTATTATAGAAGGTTTGTGAAAAACTTTTCAAAGATAGTTGCACCTCTTACCCAGCTGACATGCAAGGGACAATCATTTGAAGGAATGACGAAAGAGAAGCTACCTTTCATGAACTGAAAACAAGATTGACCGCTGTACCAATTTTGACACCACCTTCAGGTACAGAAAATTTTGTGATTTTCAGTGATGCATCTTATAAAGGTTTGGGTTGTGTATTAATGCAGAATGGAAAAGTTATTGCTTATGCCTCCCGACAGTTGAAACCACAAGAGAAGAACTACCTAACACATGATCTGGAATTGGCCGCAGTTGTTTTTGCTTTGAAAATCTGGTGGCATTATCTGTATGGAGCAAAGTGTGAAGTCTACACGGATCACAGAAGTCTGAAATATTTCTTTACGCAGAAGGAGTTGAATATGTGTCAGAGGAGATGGCTGGAACTAATCAAAGACTGTGATCTTGAGATTCAGTATCACCTCGGGAAAGCTAATACAGTTGCTGATGCCTTGAGCAGAAAATTAATGGGGAGTATGGCTTGCTTGCTTACTGAACAGAGAGAGATCTTGCAAGATTTTGAGAAGTCTGAAATTGAAGTAGTAATGTGTGAACAGGGTAGATTGATAGCTGCTATTACAGCCGAGCTGGCAACCATTGATGAAATCAAACAAAAACAGAAAGAGGATGGATTCCTTAAGAAAGATTGATGAATTTGAGACAAGTCCTAAAGTAGAGTTTAGCATTGAAATGAAGTGTTGAGATTTCATAACCGAATGTGTATCTAAGATGTTCCGGAACTAAAGAAAAGGGTTTTAGATGAAGCCCACAAATTAGTGTTTGCTATGCATTCGGGTAACAATAAGATGTATCGGGATCTGAAACAAACCTACTGGTGGCCTAAAATGAAAAAAGAAATTGCAGAATATGTGTCCAAGTGTCTTCAATGTCAGCAAATTAAAGCTGAACATCAGAAACCAAGCGGTCTACTTCAACCCCTCCCTATTCCTGAATGGAAGTGGGAGCATGTGACTATGGACTTTGTTGTTGGCCTACCTCGGACCCATCGATGAATGGATTCTATTTGGGTTGTAGTTGATAGATTGACTAAATCTGCACATTTTCTACCTGTCAAAACTACATTCAATGCTTATAGATTGGCTACTATATATGTTGATGAGATTGTCCGTTTACATGGACTTCCGGTATCTATTGTATCGGATAGAGATTCGAAATTTATATCTACATTGTGGAAAAGTTTGCAAGAAGCTATGGGGACAGAACTGAGATTTAGTACTGCATTTCACCCATAGATAGATAGACAATCAGAACAAACAATACAGACTTTGGAAGATATGCTTCGGCTGTGTGCTTTAGATTTTCAGGGGAGTTGGGAAGACTATTTGCCACTTGTAGAGTTTGTATACAATAACATCATCCACTCCAACATCGGTATGGTACCATACGAGGCTTTGTATGGTAGAAGGTGTAGATCGCCAATTTGCTGGACAGAAGTTGGGGATAGAGCTCTACTTGGGCCTGAAATTGTGCAAGACACTTCCGAGAAAATTAAAACCATTCAACAAAGGCTCAAAACAGTTCTGGACCGACAAAAGAATTATGCAGATGTTCGGAGAAGACCTCTTGAGTATGAGGTTGGTGACCATGTGTTCATTCGTGTGTCTTCGATGAAAAGTCAAGTCAGGTTTGGAAAGAAGGGCACAGCTCCGTTACATTGGGCCATTTCAGATTCTAGAAAGACTTGGACCAGTTGCTTATAGAATTGCTTTGCGACCGAGATTCGAGCAAATCCATAATGTGTTTCATGTGTCAATGTTGAGGGGTTACCTTCGAGACCTGTTTCATGTGATTAATTATCACCAGGTAGCTATTGATAAAAATATGGAGTACGTCGAATGGCCGGAATGAATCGTTGACCGGCAAGTGAAACAATTGAGAAGCAAGTCCATCCCAATGGTGAAAGTGGAATGGAAAGAACACTATGAGACGGATGCCACATGGGAAAAAGAGGATGAAATGCAGCTACGCTATCCACATTTGTTTCCCGACGAAGGTAAACTAAGTTTGGAGGACGAAACTTCCTAAAGGGGGGAAGACTGTGATAACTCTGTTCCTTATTATGCTAATTGGACCTTATTATGAATGTGATTATGTGTTTGATATGATTGTGTGCCATTATGTGAAAATATGTGGTTTTGAATTTTTATCTGTTCACCGTAGGAATATCTGTTTGATTATCTGCTTTGGAATTTAAATTGAAGGCCTTATCGGCCACAGAACCCGAAATTGATTACGCCATTTTGATTGGCATAATTTTTAGAGCCTACAGTGAAATTTAATTGGAAATGGATACGGATCAAAATAATTAGATTCAAAACGACTAATTAAGTGCTCAATTATTTAAGATTAAAATAATTTGTTTGAGTGGGGCTATAAAAGGGCCTTATTATATTTGATCCCTCTCTTTTATATCATTTGGCTAGTTTCAACTCTAAGAAAAAAAGAGAGAACTGAATTAGACAAAGAGAGAGAGAGAGAGTGTGTGTGTGTGTGTGTGTGTGTAGGAGATTGAAAGTTTCGTCAAGAAACTTGAGAATCTTGAAGCTATACTCAAGAATTAAGCATAAGTTTGGAAGATTGAGCTTCTAGGTGAGTAATTGGTTGTGAATTCATGAGTTTAGTATTGTAATTTTGTGAATTCTAGGTTGAATAATGATCAAGAACATGAATTAAATTGGTTATGATGAAATTGAGTTGGTTTTGTAGATTTGGTAGTCTATATGCACATACATGTGAGAAATTGCTTTGAATTTCCATGTTTGAGCAAAAAAGTATAATCCATGTGAGATTTTAATTAAAGCTCATTTTTTGACCATCTCTTCATCATCTAAGTTGAGAATGAGGGTTATATATCACATGCATGTACAATTCATGAGAGTATGAGTTTGAATGCATGAATTTAGTATGTTGGTGATGAGTTTGGGACAATTTGAGACATGCATGTAAGTAAGAATTAAGCTTCATAATGTTGTAATTTGGTGTTTATACCATGTTAGTACATGCATATGTGAAGTTTGAGCCAAAATCATGTGTTTAGAGCCTTTGAATATCAAGTTGAAGCTCAAGAACAAGTTCTGGAAAATCAAGAAAATTTGATGTCTGCTCGAGCGGGAGAACCGCCGCTTGAGCGTAAAATTCGGGCTCCCAGTATTTTTTTGCAGACATGGTGTCCGCTCGAGCGGGGAAGTTCACATTCGAGCGGGGAGCCATGTAGTGAGGCGTTCCGCTCGAGCGCCAGAATTCACGATCGAGCGTAAAAATGACATAACCAGTACTTTTGCAGGCCTTAGGGGTCCGCTCGAGCGGGGAAGTCCACGCTCAAGCGGGGGACCCCTGTTTCTGAAATTTTGAAAATGAATTATGTGCTTCGTTTTTCATTCCCTTCCACTTCTAAGTACTCTTAGGCATGTATTAAAAATTGTAAATGAGATAAGAAGATAAGAATGAATCCTAAAGTGGAATATGTGAATTGAAGAACCAATTGCTTACTACTATGTAAGTTTTATAAGTTCGTTAATTCGATTGGTGGACAATGTTTGACATAAATGAATGAATGAGCCAAAGGCTAGTTCGACATGATAGGACGAATGGGCCAGAGGCCACTATGATCTGAATGATAGAATAAATGGGCCAAAGGCCAGTATGATCTAAATGACAGAATGAATGGGCTAGAGGCCAGTATGATCTGAATGTTGAAATGAATTGGGCCAAAGGCTAGTTTGGTATGAACGAAAGAATGAATGGGCCAAAGGCCAGTTTGACACGAATAGATTGGGCCCAAGGCCGTCCGATGTGTTTGGAATTGCAGTCAATTGATATACGTATGTATTAGATAGAAATATGAATTGGGCCCAAGGCCGTCTGATGTATATTGTTCCAATGTATCTTCTTTATTTGATATTATTCACTGGGCTTTCGCTCACGCTCATTCATGTGTTTGTAGGTGAGCCAAGAGATGTCTAGACCCAACCTCAGTGAAGTCTGTATGGAACAACTAAGGTTTTGAAAAGTCATCCCTTGCGTCTTACGCACAAGACACGTCTTCACCCTTTTGTTATTTTATGTTGTTTTATCATATTGGCGAGGACTTTGGTTTACGTTTGTATATAGTTTTGATTGGCTGACCTAGACTTGGATGATCCAGTCTATGCAGAACTTTACGTTATTGTATTTTCTTATGTGAGTTGTTAACATATTTATGTATGGAATGTTATGATGTGCATATAAGCATAGCTTTATGGACAAAGTTTTAAATTTGCTTCCGTTTGGACCCTTTACTCTGATGAGTTTTGTCTTATTTGGTTTGAGGCTGTAGGTAATCTTGTGATTACTGGCCGGTTATGACCTTAACCTATAGGGGTGGGTTCGGGTTGTGACAACTATATTACATTTTCTCCTAAATTTTCTACCCTATGTTCATTTTCATTGTTTTTTTTTAGGAGTTTTCATAGTTCAGAACTTAAAGGTGATTCGTTGCCTTTAAAACTTGTGTTTAGAATTTTATGTTTTTAGACCGTTAGAGGGAGATGAGTTTTAAATTTTACTTCCCCACACGAAAGAAAAAGATGCGACGGATGAAAGGTGCTTGTCCACTAGGTGTTGGGGTTGGGTTTGGCCATGCACGGTGGTGTCATGGTGGACTGTCTCTATGAGGTTGCTGAGTCACCCAACTTGGGTGTCTAGAGAAGTGGCTGTTGGGTTTTGTTTTAGAGGTGGTTGATAGCCATGGTGGCCCATGAGGCTATTGGTTGGTGGTGGCATGTGAGGTGTAGGAGGAAGTGAGAAGAAGGGAAAGGGGGAGTGGGTTTGCTACTGTAGAAAGGAGGAGAAGGGATAGGGAATGAAGAAGAAAAGAATAGAAAAAGGCAAATTAAAAAAAGGGGCAAAAGTGCCATTATATATATTTCTTAGATTCACACATGCTCAAGTGTGTTGTACACGCACAGTTAACCAGAATTTGCAACGTTTGCACTTCACTCCAAATTTCAGGAGGGTTAATTTGTATATTTTTAAACATGAAGGAAGTAAAGTGTTTTGGGACAAAACCATATAAAATGTAATTAATCCAAACTATTTGTTTTTGTTTTTATGTGTATTTGTTTTTGTTTTTATGTTTGCTCGCATGTTTGTGTTTTGACCTTTTTACGTCATTGAGGTCAAAAATAAAATAGGAACATATTTAGATTTCAATGAAAATGTCAACTCCTAAAAAAATCGTGGGCTGATTAGTTTGTGTCAAACATGTCTTGTGATTCTTTCTGGTTCTTGTTGGCATTAGTACTAGTGATACATAGTATTCTTGCAATCTTTTGTCATCTTCTATTATCCGTGTTGGTTATCATCGAGGATCACCTAAACTCTTTGAAGTTTTGGATTGTTATATGCATTTCTACTAAATTAGTTTATAAAATAAAATTATTTAAACATGAGTTTAGATGTAATTGATAATATATTAATGTTTTTTTTTCTTTATTTTCTTTGAGATTGGTTTTTGATGACGTCTGGAAGCTTTCTTGCAAATGAAGATCAAGTGTTGAATTTTTATTTTTTTTCTGAACTGATACTTAGTTTTAGTTGCAAATCAAGACTGAGTGTTGATTTTTTTTTGTGAACTCCATGTTAGTTTATTTTGGGATTTGCTTTGATGGTTTTTTTTTTGTTATACTTAATGGATTATTATTAAATTTGTTTGATGGATATATTTTGGTTTATAATATAAATTTTTTAGTGAATTTTTTTTGTGAAGTAGTGTATAATAGCTAATGGATTTTTTATTACATTTAAAAGGCTATTGGGATATGAGCAGGGATATTTGTCAAATAATAATTTAAATTGAAATATAAAATATGAGACAAGTTTAGTGACAATTTTTTTTCGTCATTTGTACTTATTATTATGACAAAATGATTATTCGTCGCTAATAAATATTTTTTGTGACAAAATTATTACAGTTTATATATGAAAGTTTTCATTGATTTTGTTGTTTGGTGACTAAAATTTTTGTCACATATATATATTTTTGCCACGAAATATATTTTGTCACCCATGTATGACGTTTGGAGACAAAATTTCGTCAACTTTATATCTTACTGTGACGAAATTATTTCCTCATCAATGATCAACATGTGTGACAAATTTATTCGTCAACTAAAGTTATAAATGTGGTACCGAATAACTATTTGGTGACAAAAATGAGGATTTTTAATGACAAAATATTGTTTTATTAGTGACAAAAAGTTTCGTCACTGAAGTAATTTCATTGGTGACGAAATTATTTTTCGTCACGATGCTTTTTAGTGACAAACATTCAATGACGAATCCGGTGATGAAAATATTTCCTCACAAATGTCTATAGTGCCGAAATTAGCTCTTTGGAGACAAAAAGAATTCGTCATCCACGACCCAACTTGTTGTAGTGCCATCTGCCATTTGTTTTACTACCCCTTTCACCTTTATAAGGCAGGGTTCCACAATTTTGCAAGCAACTTAATTCTAGGAACAACAAATGCCTCACTACTTTCCATAAATAAAGCATTTTCTTTCTTTTAACCAAGTTCAACTCCAGGCCTATATGTTGCATAGAGGAGTACCATAATCTAGTGTGTGACTATTGGCATTTAAATAGCAAACAACTATCGAAAATTATCGAGTTCTCATCAGATCTACTACTACTTGGCCTTTTGAGTTGGGTTTTATTTTGGAAACTAAAATTATAGATAATATTCACTCAAAAAATTATATTTTGTCCTTTTTTTTTCACCTCCTATTATTAATTTTCACACAAACCGAATGGAAGCTATATTTTTCTTCTCCGACATGTTTAGTTATGTTCAAAATAATTGTTTAACCCTCTCTATTTGATGGAAGAGAGAGAGAGAGAGAACAAAGCAGTAATTTCATATTCATTTTTATAAGAGTCTTTTCATAAAGCAAACAGGGCAGCATTCTTCTTCTCTTGGCCTAAAAAACACTTGAGAACTCTATTTGATGTTCAATTTCACAAAGTTATGGATTTTGTCTCCCATTCAAAAGTTTTAATTGTCCATTAACCGACCAAATAATCTTCATCTAATCTCATTTTAAATTTTCCAACATTTAATAGTTTCCATCCAGTCCCATTTGAAAGTCATATGTATGATAATATTATATGGTATCATTTTAAAATCTATCTAACCAAACAAGGGTGTTTTTGAATTAGGCATGGGACATTTGTCTGTATGTCAAAATGTGAATTATCAGATTGATTTAATTTAAAGGCTGAAAATATCTTACTCTCATTTGTTCTATTTGGACATTTCAATGGTTTAGATCAAATTTACTAAGTTTAATAAATGGTCTAGATTTAGCTTTGGTTCCCACCCTCATAAACATCTTCCTCTTTCTCTCATAGATGTATTCTTCCTCTTTCTCTGTGATTTTGATTTCAAAATTTGAAACTTCATTCTCTCTCACCCTCTTCCTCTTCCCACCACACATCATCTTCTTTCTACCAAGCTTTCTCTCTCTAGAAGTTTAAGTAATCTCCGGTGGTGATTTCCTCCAACGGAATACAACCCCGCTGGTAAAAGGCTAAATCCTCAACTTTTTTTTACTCCCTCTTTTGTTATTGTTCCATTGGGTTTGTTATTGTTCAATCTTTGCCTCCTCACTCTCTAATCTAGACAGCTCTTTGTTGGGTTTTTTTTTTTTTTTTTGGAAGAGGGTGTGTGAATCTAGGGTTTTATTTGGGTTTTGGATTTTGGATTTTGATATGATAATCAATTTTTGCCTCTTCTCTCTCTCTCTCTCTCTCTCTCTCTCTCTCTCTCTCTCTCTCTCCGTCTCTCATTTTCCTCCTCTTTTATTTAGGTTTTTTTTTTTTGTTTCTTTTTCATTACCAGCACAGAATTTCGAATAGCAAAATTCTTGGATAGAATTACCAGCACAAAATTATTTCTTTTTATTAGATTTTGTTTCTACAAAAATTTGGCTGCTGAAAAAGGGGCAAAAAAAAGTAAAGAAAGTTAAATTTTGGTTATTAGCATTCCGGAGTTTTGCTTAAAGGTCTATTATGATTGTACTTTGTCAAAATTAATATTTTTTTAATGGGTTTTGTACTCAATAACAAGGGTTTCCTTTAGCTAATCATTGGTTTCTATGTTTAGTTGCTAATAAAGTGGTTGATGTCCTTAATTGTTCAAGCAACCATTAATCAACCTTCGTTCAAGCTATTGAAGATTGGCTCAAATTTCTTTGTCAATGATGGCTGTTGATTAAAGAAAAAATGAAGAAGCTAAACATTCAGCAGAGCTACTCATGGTAGGGTGTATTGATACGATTGATCGAGGGGGATATGGGGTGGACTTATCCATGCTTTTGACGGGTCTTCTGGCGTTGGAATCCATGAGACGTGCCTGCAAAAAGGCCTAACAAGGGGAGGTAGTCCCCCAGCAGGCACTCCGACGATTAAGTTAGATCAGGGTGGATTGCTTACTAAGAGAAGGGAGAGAGAATGTGATGAGAATACTTAACCTTTTTACGCATTTTGGTAGCTGCCTTATATCCTTTGCTCATCATTTCCTTTTTTTTTTCCAGACTGTCATGTTGGCCGAAAGTCTATATTCTAGCTCGCATCATTTATGGTGTGTCTGTCTCTTCCGACGTGAAGAGGTTGTCATATTTAGTGCTGTGAGAGACTCATTAATGGCTGATGTGTGAGTGCAATAACTTTGTAGGATCTTTGTCTACTTATGTGGTTAGGCCTTTGCTTGACAAGTGTTTGAATATAATTGGTGGGCTTTGATCACTGGGATGTGAAACTGGGCCTTGATTCGTGGGTTGGGCCCTCTTGGGTACCTATTAGTATCAGGGTGGCTAATCTTGTTGGTGGTTACCTGTTGGTGGTTGCCTTTAATGTTATCGGTAGCTTGGCTCTCCCATTGATCTATAAATAGGTAGTGAATAAGAGGAGTTTTGTGTGGTGAAATTAGAGAGTGTAAGGATTACAGAGTGTAAGCAACAAGAGAGTATGAGCAAGAGTTGAGAGAGTAGTGTCTTCTTCTCCATTGTTGTAAGTTTGTATTTCTCTCCATATAGTGAAATCCGCTGCCCGTGGACGTAGGCAATTTGCTGAACCACGTAAATCTTTGTGTGTTCTTGCTTATATGCTTGTGTGTGATTGTTTTCTGCCTCCTAGGCACAACAAATTGGTATCAGAGCATTGTTGTGCAAAAAACAGAGCAATTTTCTATAAACTAAAACCTTCAAAGTTATCGAAATTGAGTTTTCAACTTACTAGGGCGACTGCCTCGACGAGAGGAGTTTAGACCCAGAAAGACTAGCCCACGAGGACATTTCACACATCTTCACGCCCTTGCCGAAGTTTTGTTGGATCCTTGTTGGAAAGTTTAGTCCAGCGAAGAAACAGAGGCTGAAGAAGTCAACCAGTCCTAAAGGCTTTAAGTACTCACTTGTGTACCAATATAACGCAAGTTCATACTTGGTACAATGGTTAGAGCTTTGGTTTGAAACTTTGAGGCCAAGGGTTCAAAAAACCTCCACAAATAAATTTTCAAATTATTTTTGAAAGCCGCCATATACTACCATGTCATCGACAGCTCAGCTGCTACATCTGTGCCAAGTACTGCCACGTGTAAAGCCATGCTAGCAACAGCTCAACCACCACGTCAGCGATGCGCTAGTACACGTGTTTGCCACATAAAAACATCTACCACGTCGTCAACCCAATCAGCCAAAATTTTTAAAATTACAGGAAGGCCCCTAAAAGTTTAGAAAATTGTATTTCAATCCTTGATCTTGTTAAAATTACAATTTAGTCCCTGAAACTTCATTAAATTGAAGTAAGGCCCTAGCAATTTTGGGAAATTGTAATTTAGCCCTTGGATTTGGAGAAATTTCATTGAGGTTGCTGGAGAGGTGGAGAAAGTGCTTTCTTAGCTAAATCAACCGTTCTGGACACAACTGCGGATTCTGTTTTTTGAGATTCAGACCCGAATTTTTCAGTAAAGTTTTCGGGAGCTTAAAATTTGCTATGTTCCGGGTATTTCAAGCATCCGTTATTATTTGTGGTGGAGATTATTAAGCAAACTCAATGGCAGAATTTACAGAAATGAGATCAACCAAGTCCACGAGTAACCCAATGACTACAAGAAACTCTAGGCATTGGACCCCGGTGTCCCATGCTAAGTTCGAAGTAGAAAAGTTTGATAGAAGCAGCAACTTCGGCATGTGGAAATGCAAAGTTAAAGATATGCTTGTCCAGATAAACCTGCACTTCACTCTGAGAGACAAAGCAGATGACTTGGATAAGATAGAATGGAAGAAAGTGAGTCTACTGGCCTACAGTTCCATCTGACTTTGCCTTGCAAAAGAGGAAAAGTATGCTTTCACAGAATATGATACTGCGAAGAAGCTTTGGAAGGCGCTGGAAGACAAGTTCATGACAAAGAACATTGAGAACCGGCTCTACTTGAAGAAGAGGTTGTTTCGTTTCGACTACAACAAAGGTATTTTGATGAACGAACACTTGAACAATTTCAACAAAATTCTTGTTGATTTGAAAAATCTGGATGTTCAAATCGATGATAAAGATAAAGCACTGTTACTATTGAATTCCTTGCCTAACACATATGATCATTTCACCACCACTTTACTATATAGTAAAGAAAAGATCAAGTATGTTGATGTTTCAAACGCCTTGGCAAATAATGAGTTCATAAGAAAAGATAAGTCTACAAACATGGACTCAGCATCAGAGCCATTGACATTCAAAGGTAGGATGAACAACAAGAGATATACAGGGCGAGGAAAGTCTCGCTCAAAATCCAAAACGAAATCATCAGATAAAAGACGTCTTGCAAAAGACAAGTGTGCTGTTTGTCTCCAAAAGGGGCACTGGGCAAAAGATTGTCCCAATAAAGACAAGAAAGAGGAAAAAGGTAAACGTTGAATGAGATGGAGATAGTGGTGAAGGATCAGCCCTTACAGTTTCATCACTTGGCCAGTCTGATGAATGGATTCTAGCTTCCGGATGTTCCTACCACATGTGTCCTAACAAGCAGTAGTTCTTGAGCTTACAACAGTTCGATGGAGAAGTTGTGCTGGTAGGCAACGACCAAGCTTGCCAAACAAAGGGGATTGGAACAATTCGACTGAAGATGCATGATGGAACAATTAGAATTCTTGAAGATGTTCGATATATACCGGATTTAACAAAAAATCTCATCTCAGTAAGAGTTTTAGACTCCAAAGGTTACAAAGTAACTATGGAAAGTAGAGTCCTCAAAGTTGTACGAGGCGCATTTGTTGCAATGAAGGGTATTCAAAAGGGAAATTTATATTTCCTAGACGGCTCTACAGTCATAGGGAGAATGGTTGTCTCCACCAGCTCAGAGGATGATGCGATAGACACTTCCAGACTTTGGCACATGCATTTCGGGCATACTAGAGAAAAGGCTTTACAAGGGTTAGTAAAGCAAGGCCTGTTGAAAGGCGCTAAGATAGGGAAACTTGAGTTCTGCAAGCATTTTGTACTGGGCAAGCAAACAAGAATCAAGTTTGGTACTGTCATTCATCGTACCGAAAGGATTCTAGACTACGTTCACACAGATGTTTAGGGACCTTCCAAAAATGCTTCTTTGGGAGGTAAACATTACTTTGTGTTGTTCATTGATGATTTCTCAAAGAGGATATGGGTCTACACAATGAAGCACAAAGATGAAGTATTAGACATCTTCCTTACATGGAAAAAAAATGATTGAGACCCAGACAGGTAGGAAGATCAAAAAGCTCGGATTTGACAATGGCGGCAAATACACATCAGATCCCTTCTTTGAGGTTTGTCGGAATGAAGTGATAATAAGACATTTCACAGTTAATGGAACGCTATAGCAAAATGGACTTGCAGAATGCATGAACTGCACTTTGGTAAAGAAAGTGCGGTGTGTGCTGTCACATTCCAGATTGAGCAAGGCATTTTGGGGTGAGGCATTGAATTATGCCCGTTATCTTATCAACAGACTACCTGCTGCAGCACTAGACGGCAAGACTTCCATGAAGGTATGGTCAAGAGCGTCATCTACTGATTACGATCAACTACGTATCTTCGGATGTCCAGCTTATTTTCATGTTACAAAATCTAAGCTGGATCCTAGAGCTAAGAAAGCTATCTTTTTGGGCTTGAGTGACGGTGTTAAAGGATATAGACTCTGGTGCCGTGAATCAAAGAAAGTTGTCACTGGAAGAGATGTTACCTTTGATGAGTCTACAATGTTGAAGTAGCCAAATCCTCAAGAGAATGGGGAAGCATTGAAGAAATCAGTGCATATAGAGTTTGAGACTCCAGCAAAGATTATTCAGACAGTCAACAATCCTGAAAAAGTTTTAGTTGATAGCTCTGAAGAAGATCTTGAAGAGAATTCAGATGAGAATGAAGATCTAGAGGCCCCACAATAGTTAGAACCCATTGCAATTAGAAAAGGAAAAAGAGTTACTAAGTAACCCAACCGATATGGTGGCCTATGCATTTCCGATCATTGAAGACAATATTCCTTGCACTTTCAAAGAAGCTGTCCAGAATGCATAAAGTGTCAAATGGAAAGAGGCTATGGATGAAGAGATTGGGTCACTCCACAAGAACCAGACTTGGGAATTGTTGCAACTTCCAAAGGGCAAGAAAGTAATTGGATATAAGTGGGTTTGCACCAAGAAAGAAGGCATCCCAAGCAAAGACAACATCAGATTCAAAGCTAGATTGGTAGCTAAAGGCTATGCCCAGAAGAAAGGAATAAAGTACAATACGATATTCTCACCTATTATGAAGCACATGTCTATTCATATCTTACTAGCTTTGGTTGCACAGTTTGATTTGGAGCTCTCTCAACTCGATGTCAAAACTGCCTTCTTACATAAAGATCTTGAAAAAGAGATATACATGTCCCAACTAGATGGTTTCAAAGTTGCTAGAAAAGAGAATTGGGCCTGTAAGCTGAACAAATCGTTATACAGGTTGAAGTAATCCCCGAGACAATGGTACAAGCGATTTGATCGGTTCATAACAGAAAAGAAATACACAAAAAGTTAGTATGACCATTGTGTATATTTCCGTATTCTTTCCAATGGTTCCTTCATTTATTTGCTCTTATATGTAGATGATATGTTGATTGCATCTAAAAGCAAAGTGGAGATTGATAAACTCAAGGCACAGTTGGTAGGAGAGTTTGAAATGAAGGATCTTAGCGAAGCAAAGAAAATTCTTGGCATGGAGATCAAAAGAGATAGGAAGAAGGGCACGGTTTGTCTGACGCAAACCCAGTATTTGAAAAAGGTGCTAGATAGATTTGGCATAAATGGGAAAACAAAAGTTGTGAGTACACCATTGGCCCCTCATTTTAAGCTTAGTGCTCCAATGTCTCCATACACAGAAGAAGAATGGAAGCATATGGCACAGGTTCCATATGCAAATACAGTTAGTGCATTAATGTATGCTATGGTTTGTACAAGGCCTGACATCTCACATGCTATGAGTATGGTAAGCAGATATATGCATGATCTAGGAAAAGGTCATTGGCAGGCAGTGAAGTGGATCTTGAGGTACTTACATGGCACAGTTAATATGGGTTTAAAGTTCGAGAGAGATCATACACTCGGACAGAATCTGGTTGGATATGTGCAGTCAGATTATGCTGGTGACTTGGACAAATGCCAGTCAGCAACAAGGTATTATTTACGCTTGCTAAAGGGCCAGTGAGTTAGAGGTCAACACTTCAGTCAACGGTGGCTTTGTTTACTATAGAGATAGAGTACGTGGCAGTGACAGAAGCCTTTAAGGAAGCTATTTGGCTACATGGGTTGATTGAGGACTTGGGTATTGTTCAGAAGCATATTGAGGTGTACTACGACAGTCAGAGTGCTATTTGTTTGGCAAAGAACCAGGTTCATCATGCCCGCACCAAGCACATTGATGTCCATTTCCATTTCATCTGAGAAATTGTGAATAAAGGGGATATTCTACTTCAAAGTATTAGCATTGCAGATAATCCGGCCGATATGCTCATAAAAGTGGTTTCTGGGATCAAGTTCCAACACTGTTTGGACTTGGTCAACATCTCTCGGAACTAAGCACCTTCGGGTGCATGGCAATGTTGATCGATCACTATGTTGGATAGAGAATCTTCGCCAAGGTGGAGATTTGTTAAAGATTGGCTCAGATTTCTTTGTTAACAATTGCTGCTGATTGAAGAAAAAATGAAGAAGCTAGACATTCAGCTGAGCTACTCATGGTAGGGTGGCTAATCTTGTTGGTGGTTGCCTTTAATGTTGTCGACAGCTTGGCTCTCCTATTGATCTATAAATAGGCAGTGAGTGAGAGGAGTTTTGTGTGGTGAAATTAGAGAGTGTGAGGATTACATAGTGTAAGCAAGGGTTGAGAGAGTAGTGTCTCCTCCTCCATTGTTGTAATTTTGTATTTCTCTCCATATAGTGAAATCCGTCGCCCGTGGACGTAGGCGATTTGCCGAACCACGTAAATCTTTGTGTGTTCTTACTTGTGTGCTTGTGTGTGATTGTTTTCTGCCTCCTAGGCACAACACAAGCACCATTAATCTATCTCATTATATTTTTTCTACTCTATCTTTAAGCACCATTATCTTTAATGTATCTCTTTATATTTTTTCTACTCTATCTTTAAGCACCATTAATCAACCTTTGTAGTGACTTCGACGGCGGCAATGGAGCAGACTAAGGTTGTGGCTATTCGTCTTGGCCTTGCTGTCTCTGTTTCAGTGTCTTGGTCTTGCTAGCTCTATTCAAGGGTATCCCAAATAGTTATTTTAATTAGTTAGTTATGTTGGAGATGTTAAAACCATGGGAAAAGCTACTAGAAACTTTAATTAATTAGTTTTGTTAATTAATTAGTTGATTTCCTCTTGCTGATTTGTATTAATATCTATTTTGTATTAGATTTGTATTAAATCAGTTTCGATTGCTAGATTTGTATTAAATTAGTTTCTAAAGTCACCATTAATCTATCTTTTTTTTTTTTTTTTTTTGAACAACCCATTATCTATCTATTTAAGCACCATTATGTTTTCTGCGATACGGTGTAGTGACTTTGACGATGGTAATGGAGCAGACTAAGGTTGTGGGTATTTAGTGTTTGGGTATTCAGTGTTCTATTCAATGAGATCCCAAACAGATATTTTAATTAGTTAGTTTTGTTGAAATAGTAAGGAAAGTTGCTGTAAACTTTAATTAGTTTTGTTGATTAATTAGTTAGTTTCGTTGCTGAAATTGTGATAGATTTGAACTATACTTTAGTTTTGTTTGGTTTCATGCTAAACATTAGTTTTGTTTTTTATTTTTTGCAATATTTGTTAGTAATAGGGTGTTTGGCTTCCGTTGTAGGTTTAATGTTGTTGTTTCAGCTCCTTTCTCTCATCTTCCTCATTGTTTTCACCTCCTCACCATGGGTTTGAGACCATTTCAACCTTTTCCTCGATGTAGCCATCACAACCCATTCTAAAGTCTTAACCATCACAGTCTTCACCATGGGTTTGTGGCAATTGTGAAGCAACAATTGAGACTTGATATACAAAATGCTGATGGAAGATTGAAGCACTTAAAGCAATTTTGAGGCCACAATTCAATGGGTATCCTCCATTACAATTTGTGGTCCCTTTCTTATTTTATCTCTACATTTGTGTAAACATTTTTCAATAATTATTCCTAAATTCTAATTTTTATTCCTGTCGTTAATTAGAATAACACCCATCGGCTCCAACATTTGGAAATCGAGAATCAAATTCTA
The DNA here is from genome assembly GCA_025200525.1 of Camellia lanceoleosa. NCBI lineage: Eukaryota > Viridiplantae > Streptophyta > Magnoliopsida > Ericales > Theaceae > Camellia > Camellia lanceoleosa. The sequence continues at coordinate 25,111,825 of CM045763.1, forward strand.
ATTGAAAGCAGCCACACCTTGCAGTGCATTTAGCGGGATTATAGAGAGCTTCCAACCATCAAGCAGGTTAGTAATTTTGTTATTATTATTAGTTTTGATGGCATTTGTTTTGTTGTCATTGGTATATGTCTGAATGAAGGTTACAATTACAGTCAATAGTGCTTCAAAAAGAGAAAACACTAGTTTCATTGCATTATTACATTTATGTTATGGATTCTTACAATTTGTATTTGAAGGTTTGCCTTTGTGGTGTACTATAGAACTATGTATATATTTGGATTGGTTGATTGGCAAAACTATTTTATTCATTTGACTGAATTGCATTTCCATTTTTGTTTTTTGTTTTTAATTTGCTTAATTGGCTCACATTAGAGAGCATGAAGAAGAAGCAAAACTTCTTCAGAACCTATCACATCTAAATACTGAGGTTAGTATCTGATTTGTATTCTTATTAAAGCAATGGTTGCTCATTCTTATTGTCTAACATTTTCTTTTGGTTGGTTGTCTTCCTTAACTCTACAAGTCTATGAATTAATCATTAATCATACTTGCTATTGAGTTGAAAGGTTGAATAAATTTTGAAGCAATGGTTTAATCTTTTCTTATAATTATCATACTTTGGGTATCAATTAGGGATTAATTGGATATCAATTAGGCCATTTACAGCTGGAGATTGATTGGGTCTCTGATACATGCAACATGAAGTTTCGATTGGGCCTCTGGTTTTTTGATTGAGTCATGAATTATTATCTTTTATTAATGATTTCAATTGGATATCTGATATTGTCTTAAGGGTTCCAAGGATGCTCTAATTCCGAAGAGGTGTAAGGTTTCAGCCCTCTTGAAGTTTTATTACTGGTTGGAGCATAACCCACTATTTTCACTCTATTTTTCTCTATGATTTGTTTGTTTTTCTTTGTGATTTGTATATAATAGGAAAACTTTGATCATGTAGATTTTTGTTATTATTTAGATTCATTCCCAACTTTCTTCCCAAAACAAAGAGAACTTTTGGATATTGCTATAAAACTTTCTAATTACTTTGATCATGTGGATTCTTTGGTTATGATTAATTTGAATTATGTTAGGAAGGTTTATGATTATGAAGAGAAGGAATAGGTTGATATCTTGCATTTACTTTCCTAAGATTTGAATCAGAAAAAGAAAAAGAAACTTTTGCAGTTGGGAATAAAGAGAAACAATTTGTAATGGTTTTCTCTTCAATTGATTGATGTTTGGTCCTCTCACTTTCTTTTTCTCTCTGTATCTCTTTCAGGAACATGTATGTGTGTTTAGCTAATATTTGTTTGGGTTCAGGAATTTGCTTACATTAATTAGCTGGAAATTAGCTAGAAATTCTATTAGGTAGTTTCAATTATATTCTTAGCAATAAAATTTGATGTTATTTGCCACTTTAACATTAACAAAAAGTACAGCACTAAATTTGTCTTTCTTGGGTTAATAAAAATCTCGGTGGTATAATTCCAAAGGGAAGCATCATGCATATGATTTTTTGCTTCTTTTTTTTTTTTTTGTAATTTTTTAAAAAAATTTCTATTAGTAGCCATGCCTATGTGCTTTATATCTTAATAAATACTATCCAATAATCATTTTTTTGGCACTTCAATTTCCCGTGGGATTGAATTGTGGAGGTTCTAGTATGTCTTTTTTCTTTCTTTCTTTTTTTTCCTTTTTTTCCCCTCTCCTGTAGGAACATTGCTTAAGATTGGCATAGTTATGCTTATTTTATTTTATTTTATTTTTAAAAGACATAACCAAACCAAGCCTTAAGTCCCACTAAATAGGGTCAGCTACATGAATCCTTCTTCTCCATGCGGCCCTATCAAAGGCCATTTCGTTAGTCAAATTAAGTAGATCCATATCTCTATTTACAACGCTAGCCAACATCAATCTAAGTCTACCTTGTCTCCTAACACTCTCATCTACCGTTATAGTATCGCATCTCTTCACTACAGCCTCTATTGGTCTCCGTTGAATGTGACCAAATCATTTCAATCGATTCTCTCTCAACTTATCTTCTATCGGTGCTACTCCTATCCATTCCTGAGTATACTTATTCCTATTTTGTCTTGTCTAGTCTTGCCACACATCAACCTGAGCATCCTTATCTCAACCACACTCATCTTATCTATATGTTGTTTCTTGGTTGCCCAACACTCCATCCCATACAACATCGTTGGTCTAATAGCCGTTCTATAGAACTTACCTTTTAGTCTAGTGGGTATTCGTTTATCGCATAGTACCCCAGACGCACATATTTATGAAAATGTCTACGTTACGGATGTGTTGTACAATATTCATAGGTTTGTTTGGATTGTGAATTTTGGTAGGATTATAAAAAGATTGAGGCAAAGAATTAATGATAGGTGAATGGAATATAAACTAAATTATTTCTTTATTTTCCTTTCCCTTTCCAAATCCCTATTCAAATTCATGATCCAAACATAGTGTTAGCATTAAAAGAAAGTAGGAATGCAATTCCAAGCTTGATAAAATATTGAAATGAATGTTATCATTTGTTGTCTATTTTGACATATGTATGTCGTGGGTGTTGCACTCTAATTCCATTCGTTGAACATAAATATTTCAAGTAGTTCATAATGCTTTGATTTTTATAGGTGAGTGAAATTGCTATTCAAGCCTCTCCATCATGGTATGTGCAAGATTTGGGTATAAACCTGTCACCAACACTATAACACTCTAATTTTGACATGGTTGTTAGAATGAAAATGAATTCCAAGTTCATGTTCTAAATATTTTTAGACTTTGCAATGTGTGCCTTTTAGAAATCAATAGAAATTAAATGTTTTGACATGAACAACATAAGTTTATTCATATTTCAAGTTCATTATTCCATTATTTGAAGCACATGGGTTGACTGGTTTTGAGTTTATGGTTTTTTTTTTTTTCCTTCTTTTAAATTGATCACATCCTTTGAATAATATTTTTATAGAATACAGTAAATTATCATCTCTAAACCAATTGTCTTCATTGTTCTTTGTCTTGATATTTCATATAGGAATTCATTTGATATTATGTGCAGGATGTTTTTGATATTCTATACAGAATTTCTTTTGTATTCTAATAGTGGAGCTTTTCTCAATTGATTATGAAAGGAACATTAAATTAGTAATTGATTTATTATATTATTACTGTTAATGCTGCCATGAGAATGCTGAAACTAGCTGTTTGGTTACTTCTCTTGCATTTATGGCAACAAAATTGAAGCAACTTTTGCACTATAAACAACTTCTAAAATGCCAAAAAAAAAGGCAATTCAATATTTCATTCACCAATTGTGTTATTCTTGGTTAGTCTACCTAGAAAGAGTGTGAAAGATCTAAAAATCCCCTAGATATTAATTTGTGATTATGTATCAATTTTAACTAGTAAATAGTAATCCCAATCAAAGAATCAAAGACAAATTGACATAACGATTTTACGTGCAAAAACCACAATTGGAATGCCTCCAATTGTGATAAAAAGACCACGAGCAAAAGCCACAAAATAATCTACTAAGAAGACATAAAGGAATTCCACAAGTGTACTCTCAATTACCTAGTGAATCCAGGCCCGAATTGAACCAACCCCTATGTGCCTCTTCCAGCCTCGTCTTCACTTCGGAATTGTCTTGCCTAACGTTGAATCCACAACGCCGGTGTTGAATCCAAGATGATAAACCACTCCGGAATCCACCAAAGCTTTAGGCTCAAGTTCCATGGAATCCACCGAAGAACAACTCTCTCTTTTGTATTAAATAAATAAAACAAACGAAACTTTTCATATAATTCACTCAATTCATGATTAAACTCTCACAGATATCAAAAAAAAAACAAGTAAAGAAGCTCCAGATAAAAACCCTAATACCCAAAAAAAAGATATGGAAACCGTACCCTAAAATCAGACTGAACCACATCTTTATAGAAAATAGATCCGCGATCTCTGCTCGAGCGGATCTACGTTCGAGCGCAAGAATGGCCGCTCGAGTGGGAAAAAACAACTCCCAATACTTTTGCAGGCAAGTGAAACTTCTGAAAGGTCGCAATCTCCACTCTAGTGGACAAACAACTTCGACTGCAATTTTGCTTTTCGCTTTTTGCTTCGAGGGCGCTACCCCTCGACCCCTACGAGCTAACCGAGCAGCTCGATCCCCGACATAGTCAGTGAAGTGGCAAACATGATAAGATTAAAATCACAAACTCCTCTGCATAGGCACAATTCGGGTTGGATTCGCATCTAAAACTTATAGCCTCACTGAAATAAAAGATCGAATACAATTATAACTGAAAGGAGTTTTGTCAAACAGGATTGCCAAGAATAAAAACCTAACATAGTGGAATGTGAATGTCGGAGAGTTAGGGTAAAAGAACCCAGGTGAATAAAATTTAATGGATTGATTTAAAAAAATATGGTGTTGAAATAATGATGCTAATAAAATATTTATGGCTGAATTACTCTTAAAGGTTTTGAAAATACACTACCAAGTTTTAAACAATCTTTTCCACATTTAATGTTGAGTTGTATACACTACTGAATGCTTAGGTTTTGTTAAGGAGTGCCTTTAGGCACAAATTATCACTATGCTTTTTTTTTTTTTTTGTGGATAAATACCACTATATTGTCTATGTTATTTTGTATCAGTGTTAAAAAGCATTAATTAATCTTCTAGGAGAATACAATTTGATTTGAAATTTCCATTGTTTAAACTTATGGTTCCTATCATGATCTAAATTTCATGTTTCTAATGGATTTGTCTCAAGGGCAGTGAAAAATGTATAATCTGAATTTTGAAACATCGACAAATGTTTTTCTGCGTAGATTAGCATGTATCCTTATTTCGATTTTCTTGAAAAAAATAGAATCTTTGAGAATTATTTCAGGACTAAAAATGGAGTGGGAGGCTATTTAGATAGAATAAAAATTATGCTATGAAAGCCAACAAAACCGTAATGCGATCAGACGAGTAAAATGTGAGTTTCATATAAAATGAGTTTAAACCCATTTCACCTTTGAATTGTCACCAACAAAATGACTTATTGACTTTCATGCACATTTTGCAAAGCTGAATAAAAAAAGAAGGCACCGAAGATTTTTTTTTTCTTTAGAAAATTATAATTTAATTAATTATCTATGGTTGTGATGTTTTTTTTTTGGAGATATTCCTATTCAAAAATTAAATTAAACCTTTTGTTTTTTTCCCCCTAATAATGCAAGTTGGGAGGTATAGATTTTTTATTTATTTGTTCTTCACCATTCATGAAAGAAATTTAGCATTACTTTATCATTGGTTTTGTTTGGATTGGTTTATTCTATGGGTTTGTTTTTGTTAAGAAACACACTAGATTATATAATTTATTGTTTGGTGATTTCTTAATTACGAGAAAATCTATTTTAATCTAATTTGTTGCCCCTTTTGCAGTTAGAGTAGTGGAGCTTATTGTTTGTTTTCTCACATGACAATAGACATAGCTAAGATGAAGGATGCGTCAAGTCCATGAAGGGAGTGTTGGTGAACATAATTCTAATGCAAGGCAGCTTTAATGACAATATCACTTAACCTAAAATTTCTCTTGGTCACATATGGAAGATGGTTTTGAATTAGTTATCTCTTTTCAATGTTAATTAACTCTCAATTACATCAATCTAATAAATTTGGTTATTATGTTACTTTTGTTGAGTTTATTTTTTGTTTTACTTTGTGTCTCTTTTTTTTTTTTTTCTTTTTTTTTTTTTAAAATAGTGAGCTTGAATGTGCTACAAGTGTTAAGAGTATGAGATAATGTGCTATTTCAGTGCTTGAGTTATTTATTTTTCAAGGTTCACTTGGCAGTTTCAGATAGTTCTCATCTTTGTTTACATAGTTTTATTAGAGAGCTTGGATGTATTACAAGAAGTTATTTATGGAATATTTAGCTATGCTATTAATTAAGTAGGCACCGTTAATTAGTTTTGCTAGCAATGTTTAATTTAGGAGTATCGTAAACATGAGTAATTTTCTATTTTGTCATTTTAATTTGTCAATTTGTTAGAAGGCTAAAGGAATTTTTTACCCTACGTCACTATTTGTGTATGGACAATTTCACTAGGTGGTGTTTTTAGGCACAAGTCATCCGCTAGAAAGGTAAGATTAGAGACCAAGTTTTGCAACCTACAATCTCTCAAGTTGAGTCAATTTTGTAAAATATTTTGGTGACATGTCAAAGTTGTTTGACTCCTCTCTAACATTTTATTCGAAAAAAAGGAATTGTTTCTTTGACTCCTCTCTAACATTTTATTTAAAAAAAAAAAGGAATAGTTAGATAAATGTTATCTAATGTGGCACTATTGCGTCATCACATTTAAAATTTAAAATTTTAACTTTTCTTTTGCCATTTTTTTTTTCATTTATTTTTTGCGGTGCTTGCTTAAATAAAGAAAATAAGTGTCCGACATGTAATCAAATTACTCGAGACATGAGATCTCTATTTTGGCACAGTGAGCTTGAATGTGCTACAAGTGCTAAGAGTATGAGGTAATAGGCTATTTCAATACCTGAGTTATTTATCTTTCAAGGTTCACTTGGCAATTTTAGACAGGTCTCAACTTTGTTCACATAGTTTTATTAGAGAGCTTAGATGTATTGCAAGAAATTATTTATGGCGTATTTAAGTTGCATTATTAATTAAGTAGGCACCGTTAATTAGTTTTGCTAGGAATGTTCAATTTAGAAGTATCGTAGAATGAGTAATTTTCTGTTTGATTGTTGTGTGGTATTTTAGATTTTTAGACTTTGATTTTGTCATTTTAATTTGTCAAATTGTTAGAAGGCTAAAGGAATTTTTTACCCTTTGTCACTATTTGTATATGGACAATTCCACTAGGTGGTAATTTTTATGGTTATAAGCTTCATATTAAAATATTGAAATATATAGAATTACTAAATCATTGGATTTTTTTATATGATATTGGAAGGATAGTTGGTTTTGGAAGAAATCAAAATGTATGCAAGTATTTTTAAGCATGAATCATTCGCTAGAAGGGAAAGATTAGAGACCAAGTGTTGCAACCTACAATCTCTCAAGTTGAATCAATTTTGTAAAACATTTTGGTGACATTTCAGAGTTGTTTGACTTCTCTCTAACATTTTATTTGGGAAAAAATAAAAAGAATTGTTGGGTAAATGTTATCTAACGCGGTATTATTTTGTCATCAAGTTCAAATTTCAATTGTTATTGTGCCACCTTTTTTTTTTTTCATTTATTATTTGCAATGTTTGCTTAAGTATAGAAAATATGTTAGGCATGTAATCAAATTGTTCGGAGATATGAGGTCTCTATTTTTTGTGATTCAGTAGAGATATTTTTATTATGTGATTTTATTTGACAATGACTTTAAGAACATATGAGATGTTAATACACTCTATGTGTGTCATTGGTTGGCGCTCATTCTAAATTGGATGATTAATGTTTTATTTTTGGCTAGCAAGGATGATTACTCTTTTTTATCAAAATATTCATTCATTCACTTAAAAAAGTTATTGAAATCTAATAAGGCAAAACGGTTACCAGTTATGATACTAATTCATTAATATTTTTTTTATTGAACGTTTGTTATACATGTGTCATTTTAAAATTTGCTATTTGGACTTAAATTTTAGCAAATATTTTAGATTCTTTGCTTATGCTACACTAAAATATAAAATTCATTATTTGGACTTTATTTTTGAACTTTAATATTTATGAATATTTTTGTCAGTTCAATGTGTAGAAACAATTTCATCTTCTTATCATTGAGGTCATAAATTGAAATAATATTATCATTTTGAATTGATTTATTACAATTGAATTTCACAACAAATGTGAAACCAAAAATATTGTTGGTTATGCCTTCAGGCACGAGTTATCCCTAGTGCTACATTGAAATATAATATTCATTATTTGGACTTTATTTTTGAAGTTTAATATTTATGAATATTTTTGTTAGTTCAACGTGTAGAAACAATTTCAGCTTCTTGTCATTGAGGTTATAAATTGAAATAATATTATCATTTTCAATTGATTTATTACAATTGAATTTTGTAACAGATGTGATACCAAAAATATTGTTGGTCATGCCTTCAGGCACGAGTGTAGACACCCCATTTTTGACCGTCCTCAAGACTTGGACATCATCGTTTGAACACTCGATGATCATCCATACTCGTGTTCGTTTTGAGTTCCTGAAGGGCTCGGCTGTGCGCCTTGCCTTGGAGCCTCTCAACTTGTCTGTTTTGTGCTTGGTTGTGAACCAAGAGCTTGTGGCTTTGTTTCTAAGGGAAGGGGGTGGCCTGTTGGCCAGCCCTACAACTCATCGGCTACGCCCCATGCCCATCGACCGTGCCCTCAATCCATCGGCCATAAGTGGTGGCCAGTCGACATCACTGATGGCCGATCGACACCTTTAATGGCCGGTCGGCCATATCTTTTGGCTGAGGCCCTTTTCTTTGCTTTTGTAGATATTTTGTTGCCAGCTATACCAGCTGGTGAGCACAGATTGCATCCTCCATACACGTGTATGGAGGGATTGTAACAAGTCTTAGCTTGTCAATGAAGCTTTGGCTTGTGTTTTTCTATATAAGGGGAGGCTCAACTCCCTTTTTAGAGGTTCAAAAATTTGAGATACAAAACATATCCCTTTCTCTCTATATTTGCACTTGTTTGTGCGTTAAAGCGGTTTTTCTTCACACTTTTGCACTAAAGCACCTAGTGAAACACCTTCACTCTTGAGCTGAGGTTCTTAGAGGTTGCATTTGAGTGGTTTTAGCTTGGTTTTTGGCTCAGAAGTTGCTGTTTGGCTATGGTTCTTCAAGGGTGAGTTGTTAGCCCCTTTAAGCCTTGTTTTGCTTGAGTACTTAGCCACCTTTGCATTCTTCTTTTGGCTTAACTTTCAACTGTAAAAACCTTTGTTTTGGAGTGTTAAAAAAGGTTGTTTGAGGCCTTGTTTGAGTTAGGGGTGTCTCTCACTTTTTTGTGCCTTATTTGCTTTGCTTTGTGCTACCTTTTAAAACCTTTGAAACTATCTCTTTTTGGCCTTCCTACCATTGAATTCTAGGGGAATTTCAGTGGTGGAAATATGGTTTTGAGGCCTCAAATAGGAGGGGGTTGTCCCCCCTCCTCTTCTCTTGTTTGCTTGTGTTGATGGCTCACCAAAAGAGCATGAATTTCTATCTTCTTGAGGCTTTGTTTGAGCACTTTTTTGTGATTTTTCAAACCTGCCATGACTCTGTTTTTGGTTTTCTTGGTCACCTCTTGCATGCTTCTTGAGGCTTTGCTTGGGCACTTTTTTGTGAAACTTTTACTCATGTTTTGCCATGCTCAAGCTCTGTTTTAAGTTGTTTTGGCCATGCATGCCTTGCTTTGTATAGCCATAGTGCAATCTTGCACACTAGCTTTGAGTTTCATAGTCTCTAGCATGGCTTACTTGAGTTGTTTGTATGCTTTGGCCTCTTTTCTACCATGATTTCAGTGCATGAAGCGTGGTCATACTCTCTCGTGCTTCACTCTTTCAATGCTTTTGGAGAGTTATGATTTATGCCTTAAACATGAGCCAATATGCATGCCATCTTGCCTAAGCTTTTGGGCTACCATTTCAATGTGTTTTGGGTCTTATTTTGCCATGATACAACTCTGTTTTTGGTTGGTTAGAGCATCCCTAATTTGCTTCTTACACTTGTAGTGTAACCATGCTCATTGGCCTTACATGCTTGGTGTTTTGCCTTACCATGCTAGCTTGTTTTGGCTTCATTCCATTCATGTTTTGGAATTGTTTTGACCTTCCTTGGGACTGTTTTGAGTCATCTTGGCCCTTTGGGGCATGCTTGATATAGCTATGGTGCAAGTACCTTTGCTAGCCTTAAGCTTTGAGCCACTTAGCATGCTTCATTTGTCATATGTGCATGTTTTGGCATCATTTGAAATGATATTTTAGAGCATATAGTGTTGTCACACTTTCATGTCTTTCACTCTTCAAGTGCTCTTAAGAGTTGCACCTTTATGCCCTATTCATGGGCCAATGCATGAGCATGCATTTTATTGCTTTCAATGTTAGCATTTCAGAGCATTTTGGCCATTATTTTGGCATTCATGAAAACTGTTTAGGGTTGGTTTAGTCCATTGAACATTGTATTGCATGCCTCTTGTATGATGCTTTTTACTTGCTTTGATGCTTTAGCCTTCAAACATGCCATGCGTGCATTGTCCACATGATAGAATCTTGTGCATGCCATTAGCATTGATAGGTTGATCATGTTGTATTTGTTGCATTGTGTTTGGATCGAGCGTTGATCCAAACACAAGGAATGTGGCACGTTTCGTACTTGAAGTGATGAAACGTGTTGTGTTTCTTGGTCGCCGACCCTCTTGATCAATCATGATAGAGGTTAAGGCCCGTATGTGTTGTTTGTGCATTCATCAACATTGTGCAAGCTTGACTCTTTGGCCATCATGCATCGAGATGCGTGCTTGGTGGCTTGAGAGCCGCGCACTACACTCCTTTGAGCTTGAGACATGATAAGGAGTGTGGTTGCACACACATTCTCTTGCAAATACACTGCCATGCCTCTGTTTGTGCTCTGTTGTAGCAAAAGGAGAAATTTTAGGAAGAAGTGGCCGACTGGCCATCAAAGCTTGCTGACCGGCCATCATTATTGGACGATTACCATCCTCTCTAGCCGATCAACCACCAGTGAATTCCTGAGAGGTATTGAAAGCAATCTGGAAGTTGGCACAATTTTCAGAAGTCCAAAAGAGTGCAAACAGAGGCATCATGAGACACGGTAGTGGATTTCCGGGAGAAAGCCAACCGAGCATGCATGTCCCTCATCCTTGAGTCCATTTAATCGCTTTTGTTAACTTAGAATAAATTAGCTATTTCATTCATGCAAGTGTTGTAATTAATTAGTTAAAGTGTTTAATTAATTCATTTGGTTTGTAATATTCTAATTAGCCTAGATTAGCTAGTTATTCAATTGTGTTGTAATTAATTAGCTAGAATAATTAGCATCCTTACATGTGTGTAAGTGATTGCCATGATAGCATGCTTGCCATGAGGCTATTTGCTTAATTGCTATAACTGCATGAATGCTTGTGGATGAAGGCTTCATTGCTTGAATTGGAACAATTCATCAAAATGTGCGTTCTAAGCCCACCTTGTTTGGTGGCAAATCCGCGTTTTAGCCTACTTGTGAGTAGCACCTTCAAACCATTTTCAAAAACAACATGAGATGTTTTGTTCCAAATTGGGTGATTTAGTTTATACTTGTGTGCTGTGTGCATCACGTAGTGAGTTAGCTAAATGACCGAAATAAGAATGCATGTGTTGTCAAAAACAACATATCATGTTAGTAGAGGCTGATTCTTTGATCGGGCGCCAGGCGAGCGGGGGTGCTCATTTCATGACCTTCCCCCCTTGTACCCAAGTTCCCGAGCCGAGGCAACTTTGGTGATTACGGACACGTGGCCTTAGGCACGAGTCAGGGTTTCCTAAATTTCTCAAAATAAAATATTTAGGTGGCGACTCTATAATCTGGCAAAGTAGTCCATATTTGGCACTTCTTGATTAAAATCCATTTTCCAAAACGATTTGCTGGATTTGGACTCTTTGGTGATTTATCAATCTTACATTGTACTTTGTGAGATTAGATTCAAAACCGTGACAGGAGTCCGAACTGTAGTAGCTATGAACTACAACTTCGCGCCCTCGCGCGCGGAGAGAGTTCAGGCGGTCTACAGTTTCTGGCGACTCTGCTGGGGATTTAGAGAATTTGACTCAAACTCATGATATGTTGTTTTGTCTACACTTATGTGTTTCTTTGCATTAAATTTGCATTCGTGTGCCTAGGACACCGTGTTTGCCATCTGCTATTCTTGAACGGTTTGCCGGAGGCTGCGTGCCATAACGCTGACCAGTTACGGGCTCTGCCACGATGGGAACACAAACCTCGGTTTTTACCAAGGCACCCTTTTTGACCATTCGACCTATTTGCATATCAGAATTCGTAGTGACCATTCCAAGCTAGGACAGGTTGCTTACTCGAATGTAGGTTGTTTGAAACCGTTGCATGCGTAGTGAAACCCTAGCTCCTGATGAGATAGGATAGGGAAACCCTGCCCCAATATAGGGGTGTTTTGGCTCTCACTTGCTTGCTATGTGCTTTTAGAGTGTGTCTCTACAGGAATGCATGTATCAGATTGCAAGTCTGGATATCAGGCCTGCGGGCATCAGTATTTGGGGGAATCAGTTTTACCTGAGGGTATCAGATTTGAGGCAATGATTTGGGGACAACGATCAGTGTTGAGAACAGTGTGTTCAGCTTACAAATGCCAACTGTGTGTTGTCTTTATTTTAAGCTGAAATGCTGTCCGTTTTTCTGGTTGTTTGTTTCCTTATTTTGCTTTACTTATCTTTTTGCAAGGTAGTATAGCACAATTGCTTCCGAGGAGGCAGTTTCCCCCAAAGCACTCTGGGTTAGAGGTAAAAGGCTTCATCGATCCGAGGATCTAGTTGACGGACAAGCAGTGTTCTTTTCATTACCCCCGGTTACTAGACGGAGGTCAATTAGGCGCAATTCATCAGTACAGCGGTTACCAGATCAGTGGTCCTTATCCACCCCACCAGTGTGTAGTCGGGCTGAGGGTTCCGTTTCTATCATAGAGAGAGATATACCTGTTGTTCAGTCAGATCAGCACCTTATGGCTAGTATGGAGGACATGATGCGTCAACTCCAAGAGACTATGCAAGCCATGCAGCGGGATCTTTGCCGCCCGACGAGTTTGTCGCGTCGAGGCGAGAGGTTGTGGCTCAATAGATGAGCTCAGATGGACTTCAACAACAACAACGACATTTGGAGCATCACCGCCACCTCCACCCCTACCTAGAGTTCCACCACTCGGGGATACTACAAACGTCCAGGAAAATACGGACGTCCCAACGGGGCCAGTTGCACCCCCAATCCTACCTCAGTTGTCCAAAGCATCGGCTAATCTAGTGGATACCCCGTTTGAATTCGAGGTGGATCCAATAGCGCTGAAAGTGAGCAAGTTAGAAAAGTTGTTCAAAAAAGCTCAAGGCATTAATTCCATTCCGGACATAGAGGATGGATACACCAATTCAATGGTAACTTTGCTAGACTGGTTCAAGATATCGCATATAGACCGATTTGACGGTTCTGGGGATCCCATGGTACACCTGCGGTTGTTTTCAAATATCCTAAGGGCAATGGGCCTCTCCACACTGCAAAAGCTTTCCCTCTTCAGCCAGACCCTGTCGAGTGTCATGGCCATTTGGTACGCAAAGCTGGAGGACTCTGTCAAGAGAAGCTGGGAGGAGATGGCCTAGGCCTTCATTGCCTAGTACTCATACAACACACAGATCGAGATCACAACTTGTGATCTCGAGACAACCAGGCAAGAGTCGAAAGAGGGCTTCTCTGACTTTGTAACCCGTTGGAGAGCCAAAGCTTCTATGATGACCACCAGGCCGGTCGAGAAGAATCAGATACAGATGGTTGTGCGCAACCTCCAACCCAAACTGATGCAAAAAATGATCGTCTTACCCCTCCCTACCTTTGCTGATTTACACGAGATTGGGGTACAGGTTAAGGACACCATGAAGCAAGGTTTGATTGACCACGAGAGAGAGCAGCCCAAGAGGACATTTACCCGTAGTTCAAATGCAGGCACGAGTAATGCTGCAGCTGCCAGAACTTCTGATGTGGGCATGGTCACCACCACCACACCGAAAACAGCCACCCCATTCACCGGTTCATCCGGTACCAGCACAAACAGCCAGATATCCACCACGAGGCCAAAGAACCTTTACTTCACTGTACATGCCCCTGACCAAAGCCTTAGGGGTTCTCATTAGGAAAGGGCATTTGAAGCCCCTGGAGCCACGGCCATTACCAGACAAACTTCTTGCTTCCCATAACCCAGCCAAATACTGTGCCTTTCACCAACAGCATGGTCACAACACTGACCAGTGCTACAGACTACGTCATGAGATCCAGGATCTCATTAATAATAAGGTGATTGCACCTCCAGAAAAATCAAATGTCACAATCAACCCACTCCCACCACATAACCAAGCTCCACTAGCTAGACACATTAATCTGATCCAAATTGGGGTTGTGCCATACAATCCTAGCATATATATCACACCCTCCCACCTACCCAAGCTTGAGGTGTTCATCTTGGACAGCACGGACTTGTACATGTTAAACACCTCCCAAACCCAACCTGAACCGGTGGTTGTGACTGTTGAACACATAATTAGGATGACTTTGGAGGCAAATGGAAATGTTGATTCAGAGCCTGAGAGGTCTGCGAGCTTTGCGTACAACCTGAGTGGTTATATCACATCAACAGATCAGGCTAAGCCGAGGGTAGAGTTGCTGGTTAGGGCAGAGATTAGTGTGGTTCGGGAAGATGGACCTAGTCAGGGGTTAGATGACCTAGCAGAGCTGGAGGAGGACATTGCAAATCTGTAGTTCTTTGAAGAGCAGGACTCAGGGGATGTAAACATCAACTGGTTCGACTTGGATGGATTGGCAGAAAATATGGGGTGGCTTAGTGACCAGCCAGATGTTGTTAAGGAACCTCAGCCAGTACAGGGGCCGTCAGAAATGGGGACATCAACAATGGCCGAAATGGCCAAGAATCAGGAAACATTGCCGGAGAGCACCGGTGCGAAGAATTATGCTCAAGAACCAGGCAGTTTATGTACAGTAGACGCTGAGCAAGAGGCTGCATTAAAGCAGCTTGAGCAAGAAAAAGCTGAGAATCTTGAAAGGGCTAGAAAGGCCAAGGCACCTGAGGGTGCAACACGTATTGTGAGCACTGAAATAGTTGCAATGGAGCCGGATAGCTGTCTTTCGGTTGCTGACGGGATGTGGTGGGAAGACGACAACTTGCATCTTGCCCACACTGACGAAGACTGGGGGCAGAACTAATCGAATGACACCTGGTATGTTGAGGAGGTTGACCATATGACTAGAAGTGGGTGGTATTTCAAGCCCCCACACTTGGACTAGCCGGAGGTGTTCGGGAAAGATAAAGAAGTGGAGAGGCAGAAAGAAAAACTGCTGGAGGAGGAGGCTGTACTGAAGCAGCTTAAGAAAATTCAAGCAGATATCTCCATTTGGGGACTGCTTATGGCCTCGAACGTTCATAGACAGGCCGTCTTTATAGCCATGGATAGGGCCAAGCTTTCAATCGATACAACTCCAGAGCAGTTGGTAGGGCTGGTTTTCCAGAGAGGAGCTTCCCCAACCTTGACCTTCACTGACAAGGAACTGCCACCTGAGGGCTTAGATCATAACAAACCACTCTATATCTCTGTCGAGTGTATGGAGAAATGGCTACCGGTGGTCCTTGTTGACACAGGATCTGCTATCAATGTACGTCTGTCGAGAACGGCATATGCTATCGGGTTGAAGCCTGCGGATTTCGTGCCTACTGCCCAGGTGATACGGGTCTATGATAATACCAGTCGGGAGGTGATGGGGACCGTACGAATCAAGACTAAGATTGGCCCGAGGCAGCATGACATCGAGTTCCATGTCTTGGATGTTCTAGCCACCTTTAGTCTGCTCCTTAGGCGACCGTGGCTACACCAGGTGAAGGTTGTCTCTTCCACCTTGCACCAAATGCTGAAGTACCCCCACGGGAAGGGAGTGGCAATCGTTTTTGGGAATTCTTCGATACATCCGCTGCCAGAGGTTTCTACACTAGTTCTGGAGATTGAGTATGGCGCGGAAGATGTGTTTTTGTCAACATTCACCCTAGCTGAGACCCGGGTTGTACAGAATATTCTAGCTATTGATGAGAGGCTATACGTCAGTGTACAGTCTGTCTACCTTATGAACAAGCTTCAACACATGCCCGAGATGGGATTAGGGCGAAGTGGGCGGAAGGGTGTTGCAGCATCGACTGAAGTGCCGCATAACCCATATACCTTTGGATTAGGTTATCTGCCTACCAAAGAGGATTGGGTGAGGAAAGGAAGAGAGATGGCTGGAAGAGCCAAGGCAAAGCAAGCTGGGAAGCACGATGAGTTGGTGCACCGACCTATCTAGGGGACCCTGAACGGACGCTTTGTCTGGGAGGGGGAAGACTTCCCGTTTTGCGGCTTTTCGAAGCCCTAGATGAATTCAGAGAAGCGGCGCTTGCCCAGTTTTGAAATCTTTTTTGATCTTCAGTTGTCCGGGAATGAAGTTGCTAAAGAGCAGACAGACCCACCAATTGAGGCTAAGCAGAGCAAGGATGAGTCTGAAGGTACAGAATTAGAAATGGGGGTAGCGCTGGCTTGTCTCCTCTTAGATCCTCAGATCGTACTAGAGTGCTTGGGTGATAACTCATCAGTTTCCATGATCGGGGATGAAGCGGCTATGGGCCCATCTTCAAGCATTCTTGACACATCCATCGCACCCTCCCTCGTCTGGCAATATAAGGAGGGCTTTTTATCGAGCAGTTCCGGGTTAGGTAGTGAGCCGGAATCTGATTCCACCAAGTCTGTGGAGTTGGAAGTAGATTCTAGCTCTTCTGAGTCTAAGTTCGATATTCTTAGGGGTGATAACCCGGATACCACTGTCCTATCCAAGTCGTTTTTTTCTTTTTCCTTTGAGTCTGTTGTAACAAAGGAATTAAGCGGACTGGATGTTATTAATGAGAATGGTACGACTGTGGCTTCTGAGTACTTTTATGTGCCTTTAATTTATTGCATTAATCAAGACTTTCAAATTTTTGATGAAAACGACAAGGAAGAAATTCCTTGGTTTTACGACGTTTGATTGATCAAGAGCAGGAAACCCTTTGGTTGATGAAATCACCGCAATTAATGTTGGTACTGAGAAGGACCAGCGGTTGGTCCAAATCGGGTCCACGTTGTCTTCGGAGGAGCGCGAGCACTTAGTCGCTTTATTAAAAGATTTCAAAGATGTTTTTGCATGGTCCTACAAAGACATGCCTGGAATCGATCTTGAGATTGTACAGCACCGGATCCCTTTTGACCTAGAGGCCCAACCTGTTAAGCAGAAGCTCCGAAGGATCCACCCGAACTGGGCTCTCAAAATCAAAGAAGAGGTCACCAAGCAGATTGACGCAGGGTTCCTCTTAGTATCTGAGTATCCAACTTGGTTGGCCAATATAGTTCTGCTGCCGAAGAAGGGTGGAAGAATTCGGGTATGTGTGGACTTCACGGATTTGAACAAAGACAGTCTGAAGGACGACTTTCCTATACCGTATCGACGAATTAGTGGACTTCACTGCTGGGCATGCGCTGCTATCGTTCATGGATGGGTTTTCAGGCTACAATCAGATTTTGATGGCACCTGAAGACAAGGAGAAGACTACTTTCACCACCCCGTGGGGAACTTATTGTTACAGGGTGATGCCGTTTGGGTTGAAGAATGTTAGGGCTACGTATCAGCGGGTTGCGACCACAATTTTGCAAGATATGATCCATAAAGAGGTTGAGGTGTACGCGGATGACATGATTTTCAAGTCCAAGGAAAGAGAAGGCCACTACACCGCCTTACAGAAATTCTTCCAACGGATCAGAAACTATCGGTTGATTTGAATCCTCGAAATGTACATTTGGTGTTCTGAGGAAAATCTTTGGGGTTCTTGATCACACAAAGGGGTATCGAGGTCGATCCTTCCAAAATCAAGGCCATCTTAGAAATGCCACCATCGAGGACTGAAAAGGAGATGCGAGGCTTTTTGGGTAAAGTGCAATTCATAAGCCAGTTGATTGCAAAATTAACCATGACTTGTGAACCACTGTTTGGTCTCCTGAAGAAAGGAAAGAAGTTCCAATAGGATGACCAATGCCAAGTAGCTTTCGAGCAGATCAAGCAATATTTACAGAACCCACCTGTGTTGTCACCGCCTAAGTTGGGGAAACTGTTGATTCTGTACCTGTCAGTGACCGAAGCGATAATGGGCTGCATGCTTGCACAGGAGTCTGAGGACAAAGTGGAGAAGGCTATCTACTACCTGAGCAAGAAAATGCTGGATTACGAGACCCCCTACACTCCGCTAGAAAAGGCTTGTCTGGCCTTGGTATGGGCTACCAGGAAGCTGAGGCACTACCTATTAGCTTACTTTGTAATACTGGTTTCGAGATTAGGTACTGGTTTCGAGATTAGATCTCATCAAATATCTCTTCGAGAAACTGACACTTACGGGTAGGCTAGCTCGGTGGTTGCTCTTGCTTTCCGAATTTGATCTAAAGTACATGACGCACAAGTCAGTGAAAGAGAGAGCGGTAGTGGAGTTCCTAGACGACCACGCAGTTGACGGGGATGAAGTAGTTGACTATCTGTTCCCAGACGAGGCCATTCTGCATGTTGAAGAAGAGACCTGGACGATGTACTTTGACGGAGCATCAAACCAATACGGGTATGGGATAGGGGTGTTGCTGATAGCACCTGACAATTCCTGTATACCTCTAGCATTCAAACTCCGGTTCAAAGTGTTGAACAATGAGGCAGAATATGAGGCATGTATTGCTGGACTAGAAGCTGCCCTAGAACTAGGGACAAAACGGTTGGATGTCATCGAGGACTCGAACCTTGTTGTATCTCAAGCTAAAGGAGATTGGAAAGTTAAAGAAGAAAATATGGGAATCTATCACCAGACCTTGGACACTCTGATTCCTCGGTTTGAGAAACTAAATTTCGCCCATCTGTTAAGAGAGAACAACAAGTTCGCTGATTCATTAGCAACTCTATCTTCCATGATAGACATCCCTTTTGGAATCCGGATGCGTCCGATCATCATTGAACAGTGGCCTACGAGCTGATTGCTACCATAGATGAAGTACAAGATGAGAACCCCTGGTATTACGACGTCTGGAACTTCTTGGAAAAGGAAGCGTATCCACCAGGGGCAAATGCCAAAGATAAGAGGGCAATTCGAAGAATGGCTGCTCAGTTCATCGCCTGTGGGGATAAACTGTACAAGAGGGGTCATCTCGAGATGCATAAGTTGTGTGTTGATGCTGAAGAGTCTAAGCACCTGATGGAGGCTATCCGTGAAGGAGAATGTGGAGTGCACATAAGTGGAGTGATGCTAGTCCGGAAGATCCTTAGACAGGGTTATTATTGGTCAACCATGGAGGAGGATTGTATTGGCTTTGTTCGACGATGCCACAAATGTTAGATCCATGCAAACCACATGAACATTCCGCCTTCGAAGCTGTACAACATGACTTCGCCAAGGCCGTTTTTAGTCTAGGGGATTGATGTGATTAGGGCTGTCACTCCGAAGGGGTCCAATGGGCATGAATATATTTTGGTAGCGATAGACTATTTCACGAAGTGGGTTAAGGCCCAATCTTACACGGTATTGAAGGCATCACATGTCGCTAAGTTCATCAGGAACAACATTATCTGTCGCTACGGGGTCCCAAATGAGATCATTTCGGATAATGGTTCCCACTTCAAAAAGGAGGTGATCAACTTGTTGGAGAAATACAACGTGGCTTTCCATATGTCATCCACATACCAGCCGCAAACCAACGGAGCTGTTGAGGCCGCCAACAAGAACATCAAGCATATTCTGCAGAAGATGGTGGAAACCTCTGAGGGTGGCGGATAATTGCCATTTGCTCTTTGGGGCTACCGGACTTCAATTCGAACTTCTACTAGGGCAACTCCGTATTCCTTGGTTTATGGGATAGAGACTGTTCTGCCTATCGAAGTTGAGGTTCCGCCATTATGGGTATTGGCTGAGTGTCAGATAGCTGAGGCCGATTGGCAGCAAAGTAGGTTCGAAGAACTCATGCTCTTTGATGAAAGAAGGCTGAAAGCACTGTATCACATCCAGGGTTATCAACGAAGAATTGCCAGGGCTTTTAACAAGAAGGTTAAGTCCAGGAATTTGAAAGAGGGGGATCTAGTGCTCAAAGACAGCCGAGCTCCCATCCACGACCCTAGGGGCAAGTTCAAACCCAATTAGATTGGCCCTTACATCATCAAGTCAATCTGGTCGGGTGAAGCTGTCGTTCTGATAGACCTAGATAGCCTAGAGTTCTCCTAGCCGATCAACATGGATAAGTTGAAGAAATACTATCCCTGAGTGGCTCGCTAGGTCGAAAACCCGAAAGGGCGACCTAGGCAAAAGTTAGAGCATGAAAAATTTGAAATAATAAAAATTGAGCTCGCAAGGTTGAAAACCCAAAAAGGACGACCTTGGCAAAAGTTAGAGCGCAAAAGGAGAGTGTTAATACATGAGTGAACCTGAATCGAACTATGTAAGGCTTGATTCCCATCTTCGGGATACGTAGGCAACTTCATTCTGAAGTCCAGCCATAAACACTTCCAAATCAACTTTGTCCATGTGATCCTGTTGGTTATCTTTTTCTATTCTGCATTCAAGAGCTTGGTTGTGATCTCCAGTGCAATGCTATTCAGACTAGGGGCAATTTTCCAGTTACTGGATCTGGGGTCGTACATCTTAGTGATAGATCTCAGGCATGTCCAGTTTTGATCCATATCAAAAATGGTTTTGAAAAGTTTTAATAAAAGTTGATTTTGCTCAAATTAATCTTTTTACGACTTAGACCATTTTTGGACCAAATGGAAAATTTCCAGTACCCACAACCTTCAATTACATTGATTTCAATATAGAGTTCTCCTACTCTTGAATACAAATTGAAGTTGCTTTTTATTACATTCATTGAAGAAAACTTGAAAGTACTGATAAAGTAATAAACTCGAGGCATGGATAAGTCAGGTGTTCCTGCGCACCCTCCCAGAGCTTGTGGAAGCCTCTGATGCCAAAGTAGGCCCAACCTGCACCTCTTCATCAAGCCAAGCTAGGCACTCATCAGAGAGGGTACAACTGAAAGTGGGAGCGGGGGCTAGAAGCTCTCTCATCCTCTATGCTGTGGCATACTGAGCTAGCTATGCGCCTCAGACTGGAAATGCAGCAGGGTATTCTATCCCTTCTTCTGGGCGGGTCTGATCATGGCCAAATTGGCGTCGAAATCGGAACGGGAAGTAAAAGACACAATGTGTCAGGCCGATCAACTGAATCCCAGGCTGGCGAGACATGTTGTACCTCATCGCCGGTAAATTAAGCCAGGGTCAGCGCCAAGCAATGTTGACAGCGGATAGATTGCACATTCATTCGCACCACCATCACTCATCAGGGGCATCGACTAGACGTCGCCGGAAGAAATAGCCGCGAGCTAAATATTCTGGGCATGAGCCCACAACCTTCAACTTATCCATCAGCCATATCTGGAGAGGGATGAAAAATGAGAGATTAAAGAATAGAGAGGTGTACGTGGAGAGAAAAGTAAGAAAAGGGTTTTGAAAGAAAAATCGAGCCTGAGGGCCGGGTGATGTGAGAAATATATGTGAGATAGGATGGGAAACATTACCTGGAGCAGTAGTGGACTCCCTGTGAATCTAGTTGTCTCCCGGCAATGGAAGGCATCCAAACCCATCAGTGTCTTAGCTAGTGTCATGGCAATGTAGCTCTTGCCCTCTTTTAAACCTTGGGCAACCTCAATCAAACGGACGCTAGACCCACCAGAACCTAGGGCAAGCAAGAAATGAGACAACATGCACAAGCAAAGCGCATGTCACCGAAAACCCTACCAGTGATGATCGCCGCGGTCACTAACATTAGAAAACCGATGAATCAAGCTAGAGATGTCCAATTCTCCATCGTGAATCAAAGGCCGAGCGTCATGCAAAGTGAGCCCGCATATCCGTCTTAAGGCTTGGATGTGGCCAAAACGGAATTGGGGCAAGATCTCTTCCTCGCACTTGGACTCCATCAAAGCTTGGAAGTCTTCAAAAGTGGGACACATCTCTTGTCCACCAACGCTAAAAACATGAGTTACCATATTCCAACACCTAGCCGCGGCATAGAGGAATGGAAAACGCAGTGGAGTGCGACTCAACGTAAATAGTGCATTTATTCCGAAGCCCTGAAAATTTAGGATTTCCGGGCCATTCAAGTTAGCAATCCAATTTGTGAGATTTTGGACAAGAAATACTTCCATTTGGGGCAAAAACATAGTTGAAATGGAGAAACTATGAAGCTGGGGCTTTTGTAGAAGATAAGGTGTTGAGTGGAAGACAGGTGTCAACAATCTGGGCACTTTCTGCATTAATGGCCGACCGGCCAAGTCTGATGGCCGACCAACCATCTTTTTAGCTAACCGGCTAGTTTTTGTGGCCGATAGCCCTTTATGGTGGCCGATGGCCTCCCACCTTGGCCAATGGCCTCTCCTTTTGTTCTCTAAGCTGTCCATGTGTTGGAGGTGTTGAGAACTTGTGATTTGTTCCACTTTGATTGCTTTCTGTGATGATTTTGTGAAGTCGTGCCTGTGTTAGTTCAATTTGTTTATCGAGTCGTTGCATTTGTTTATCGAGTTGTATTTTGCACTGATTGTTAAGTTCTTGTCTTGCTTATCGAGTTGAATTCACGTTTGGTTAGCATGTTAAGTCTCGATTTTGCTTATCGAGTTGTTTTATTCTTTTAGTTGTTAGTTGGTTCACTACCTGATTAAGACATTGCAATTCGAGTGTGCAGTTTTCAAACAAAATTCAATCTCATTTACATATTGTGTGATGCGATGCGATGCTTAGAATGTAAAATGTAATACTTCTTCAATCAAAAAGTTATTTTCATTCCATCATGGTTTCTTTTTTTTTTTTTTTTTGCAAAAGGTACAAGTTTTAAAGAAAATAAAACTGCCTGAGGTTGTACAATGTGCAAAAACTACAGGCAAAAAGAGAAATAAAGCAAAAAAAAAAAAAACATCTGAATCGGCGCCAGTCGCCTCAAGAGCGGGAAGCCCTCCTCGTCCTCTTCCTCGACGAAGGCCCCGGTCTACCGCCGTCAGCTCCGCTACTTGAGTCTGAACCCGAACCATCCCCAGCCTCATCTCCATCCTGAGACGACTCTGACTCTAGACTCACTTTCTCCTCGTCAGACTCATCATCATCTGGGGCAGGCACCCACGAACTACTCCCGATGTGAGCACGCCCAGCTCTGCTCTAGCTATGTACTGGAGTCCCGCGTCCCACTCTCCCTGCTGCCCAAGGAGGCACTGAAGGTCCCGCTGAGGCGCCCACTGTAGTTGGTATCCGGAATGGGGCCTTAAAAGAACAATTTGGTAAATGCATCAGTTATGCTATGCAAAGCTGAGTATGGTATCAAATGGAGTATATGTGTACAGTGCATGAATGTTGTGAGCAGTGTATGAATGTTGTGAGTAGTATATGAATGCCGTGAATAGTGAATGATTGCAGTGTATGAGATGACATATCGATCTTGAGTGAGTGGTATATGAGTGTGGTGTATCAAATGCAGTATTGATAATGTGATGCATCAGATCAGTATAGAGCAGATTATAGAGGTTTTGGGACGGAGGTTGAAAAGAAAAACTCACTGGAATACCATAAATACTGAGCAGGTCCATACTCCTCTGCAGCATCCCCATTACCGAAGCCGACAGCTCCAGAGCCTACCCAGTGTACTCTATAGAAGTCTGCAAAAGTGTTGATGTAGTTAGCAATCTGTGGGATATCAACCGAAATGAAATAAATGTACAGAATGTAACATATAGCATATACCGGGGTCGAGCCTCGAACTCCGACGAGCTCATGATCAGCTGGGGGAGGAGCGATGGGAATCCGATAGGTCTCTCCAGCCCGTCCTTGGCATGTCATAGTAGTGGGCAGGTCTGGCCACTCCGCCCTCTATCTCCTCTGGGAACCCCTCCTACCATGGACCTGGGTCGCCCTGGATCCTCCCACTCCTCCTGCTGTGGCTGTAAGTCTCTCTCTCTCTCACCCCGGTGAACACTGGCCAGAGGCTGCATGAGATATGTCTGGATGAAGATGGTGTAGTCGCTGTCAGCTCTGAAAAAGTCGGTATCCCAACCTATCGTGAAATCGGTCATCTCCTACGGGGTGTACCACCTGTATGCCTCATGTGCGAAGGAGACGACATTAGAACCACCGACTCGGGTAAACCAAGGCTTTGTCGTGGGAAGCATTCACCCAAGTACCACGCTCGACAGAATGGACCCTCAAGCAAAACCCGAAATCGGGAAGTCTCTTGAGCGCCCATAAACCAGTCTCTAACTGCGTCAGGCAGCACTGCCCAGGGCTGCCAGGTGATCTGCAAATGACGGATATACAGGTTGTTATCTGCTATTGAAAGTGCAATATAAAGCAAAGCTCAGATGAACTGTAAGGTTTGAAATACCTCCGTTGGGACTACAGTGTCAAAATATCGGCGAAAGAATGAGAAAGACTCTCGGGGCCTCCACTCGCATCTCACATTGTACCTATGTAAATATGGAATCATGGGAGGTGTCTCTACCTTCGGCTCTAGTGCAAGCCTTGGGAAGTAGGCATATATACCCATAACTACAGAATGTGAGAGGGTAATAATGATTATGTTTATCAGTAAAGCAGTATATAGATAAAGCAAAAATCAGAGAATGATGTGCAGTGTCTTGTGCAGTGTACAACTAGTGTAAAACAGATTGCATGTTATATAGTGTGTGTGGTGTACAGATAATGTAAAGCCGGACTGTAAAGCAGAAGGGAAAGATGTACCTCCCAAGCTCTCTAGTTGCCTCCTAGCAGGT
This sequence comes from Camellia lanceoleosa, assembly GCA_025200525.1. Lineage (NCBI taxonomy): Eukaryota > Viridiplantae > Streptophyta > Magnoliopsida > Ericales > Theaceae > Camellia > Camellia lanceoleosa. Next base: position 25,136,485 of record CM045763.1, read on the forward strand.
GCCTGCTCCGGCGAGATGAGGAACTCATATATCCATATAGTGTGGCCAAGCCTGCGTTGCCCCAATCATAGCGCTGGATGCGAGACACGTCTACCAGTGCACTCAAGAGGTAGAGGCCAACAGTGTTCGCCCGGTCGGCAAATAGAGTAGTGTCAAGCAAGAACATGAAGAACCCCCGGGCATAGTGCTCGACCTCCTCGTAGGTCGTCAACGTCTCCCCGCTGAACTGGTCCTCGAACCATGAATATCGCACCATCCTTAGTCGGGAGAAAGGTGGTCAAAGCCGAGCAAAAAGATCTGGGCAGCATTCCACTCGCCCATATCAGTGTCGAAAGGGATCGGATCACCCCCGACTCCGATGCCCGTGAGCATGGAGAAGTCGAAGGGAGTCATCGTTATCTCTCCTACTGTAGAAAGGTGGAAGGAATCGGTGGTGTCCCACCACCTATCCACTAAGGTGCCTAGAAGAGGCCGACTCGCAGTGAGACACGAGAGTCCCATGTAGAATATGTCGAAATCGGCCTCATCGACGATGTGGCAAACATCATCGGGTAGCTCTATGTACCAGTCTCGCGCAATGGTGTTCCTATAACCCTGGAAGGCATGAGAATCTCCCTGTGTCCAAGATAAATAGATGCAAAGCAGTGTCAGGAATACAGTGTAGGCATGTGTTCAGAGTTGATAGAAATGCAGTGTGTACATATGTTCGAGTTGACAGAAGTATCATGTATGAATGTGTTCAGAATGAACTAGGCATGTGATGTGAAAGTATGTTTGGACTAATCAGATGAAGAGCAATATTGGCTATCCAAGACATATGACCTAAATTGCAGAAAGTAAATAGAAAGAATATACCTCAGCGGTGCCATAGGATAAGTGTGACTCCGGCTCGCGTAGCAGAAGGTCCTCTGGAGCACCTCGCGCAAAGCTCCTGAACTGGCGAATACTGTCGGGAGGCAATACATGTGCGTCAAAGTGATAAGACGCTGGGTTGAAAGGCCGAATGCCGAGCGGCAAAGGCTCGAACTCGAGATCCATCTCCATCCCTGGAGGAACCTCACCCTGTGGAATATCATCCTCCATCTCGAGAAGAGTGAGAAAATGGTGGAAGGTATGGAAAATGGGCAAGAATGCCAAAAGTCAACAAAAAGTCAACCCCGAGGGGTGAAAAATGGAAGAAAAGTTCAAAGTGCGGAAGAGGGCACGAAGATCAAGGGTAACTCGAGGAAAACAAACCCCAAGTGATGGAAATCAAGAATGTGGCACCAAAAACACTTTTCAATTGGTTCAAAGTGTTTGAGACAACGAGGGTTTTGCGAATCGAAAGTTTTAGGAGGTTTAAAAACATGTGTAAAGCTCATATCGAAGGAAGGAAAGCAATCTAGAGAAAGATGAGGAAGGATTTCGGCAAGGGAGAAGTGAAAGAATAGGGTTTGGAACCCTATACTTAAAGACCCGAGGCAAAATGTCAAAATTGCCCCAAATCTGCTATTGTTGGCCGATCGGCCAAATTGTGGGCCGGCCGGCCACATTGTTGGCCAATGGAGTTTTCTGGTGGCCGATGGGTGGCCGATAACTCCCTCTTGTGGCCGATGAACCTCCAATGCCCTTGTTTGGGGGTTTTTTTTTTTCTGTTGATTTGTACCCTCATCTCTCAAGAAAGTTCAACGAAATACACCTTTGAGCTCAAGCAGTCTTCATAGTGACCTCGAACCGTGTCTTCTGTGTGCAGCACTCGATATACACAAGATGTATCCTTTTTCGTATCCTTTTGCATATTGCTAAATTCGAAAATTATCTTTGAATGTGTGGCTTTACAGTGTTCTTGTCACATTCACTAGGTTTGCATTTGTTATATGCCTCTTTCACTTTTGCATCGGACATGCATCATCTCGTTTGCATAACATATGCGCGTTGTGTCAAATTGGTATTCGTGTTTACATTGCGTAGAGTGTACATTGCATGGAACACGTTTTAACCTTGCTTGCATAGAATGTGCACTTCTCACCCTGGCATGAAATGTGCATCTTAATGTTGCATGGAGCATACATTTCTCGTACTTGCATTGTTATGCACACTTCACTTGCGTTGTCACGCACGTTACTTGCATTGTTATGCACACTTCACTTGTGTTGTCACGCATGTTACTTGCATGGTTATGCACACTTCACTTGCATTGTCACGCACGTTACTTGCATTGTTATGCACACTTCACTTGCGTTGTCATGCACGTTCTACTTGCATTGTTATGCACACTTCACTTGCGTTGTCACGCACGTTATTTGCATTGTTATGCACACTTCACTTATGTTGTCGCGCACGTTACTTGCATTGTTATGCACACTTCACTTGCGTTGTCACGCACGCTACTTGCATTGTTATACACACTTTACTTGCATTGGTATGCACGTTCCAGTTGCATTGTTATGCACTATTCCCCTGTATTGTTATGCACTGTTCCCCTATATTGTTATGCACCTCTTCAGTTGCATTGTTATGCACTGTTCCCCTGCATTATTATGCACCATTTCACTTGCATTGTTATGCACATCTCCCATGCGTTGTTATGCACTTTTCCATTGACATCATATGTGCACGCATTTATCTTGTGTTGAAATTGTATATTGATATAGCGTTGATCATGTGTTCCTATTACATTGTACTTGTCAAAATCTCTCTTTTGTGCAGGCACGATATTGTATGTACGGTTCATTTGAAGTTGGTGAAACCAGATGATGTTATATGTACGATTCATTCAAGAGAAGTTTCGGTTTAGTTTGATTATTATCTATTGCGTAAGTTCGCGTTTGGCACACGTTCGGGCACCCTTCTCCATTTGCATTTGACATGCGTTTGGACGCAACCTTCTCCACTCACGTTTGGCACGCGTTTGGATGACTGCGCTCTCTTGTGTAGTCCCTCTCCTTTCGCGTTTGATACGCTAGGAGGTGTTTCGTTTGAGACTTTAGGTGTTCCTAATAGTCGCTTTTAGTCTTTTCTGCGTGAGCGTAATTAAGATTGCATAATTTTCTTACATCCTTGCTGCATGAAATGTAGTTCGGCTTGTAATTCCCGTACGTGGCATGTTCACTTACTTTCTTATGTACGAGTTTATTGTAGTATTTCTTTGCATAACAATTGCATGTTATTTCTTTACAACTCTCTTTGCATAATCATAAGTTATGTTTACATTGTGCATGTCATTTGCATTTTGCCCTAGCCCGTGGGTACATCTCTGTATTGTTATTTTGTATGTTTGTCTAAGTCTTCGGCCTTGTGAAAAATTAGTCATCTCTGGACTTTGATATTCACTCCCGTCATCTCATGACTTTCGAGTTCTGTCAAAGATGAGCAACTTTAGACACCCCATTTTTGACTGCCCTCAAGACTTGGACGTCATCGTTTGAATACTCAATGATCATCTATGCTCGTGTTCGTTTTGAGTTCCTGAAGGTCTCGGTTGTGCGCCTTGCCTTAGAGCCTCTCAACTTGTCTGTTTTGTGCTTGGTTGTGGACCAAGAGCTCGTGGCTTTGTTTCTAAAGGAAGGGGGTGGCCTGTTGGCTAGCCCTACAACTCATCGGCCAGGCCCCATGTCCATCGGCCGTGTCCTCTTTCCATCGGCCATAAGTGGTGGCCAGTCGGCATCACTGATGGCCGATCGGCACCACTGATGGCTGGTCGGCCATATCTTTTGCCCGAGGCCCTTTTTTTTGCTTTTGCAGATATTTTGTTGTCAGATGTGCCAGCTGGTGAGCATAGATTGCATCCTCCATACACATGTATAAAGGGATTGTAACAAGTCTTAGCTTGTCAAGGAAGCTTTGGCTTGTGTTTTTCTATACAAGGGGAGGCTTCCCTTCCCTTTTAGAGGTTCAGAAATTTAAGATACAAAACATAGCCCTCTCTCTCTATATTTCTCCCTCTCTCTCTATATTTTCACTTGTTTGTGCGTTAAAGTGGTTTTTCTTCACACTTTTGCACTAAAGCACCTAGTGAAACACCTTCACTCTTGAGTTGAGGTTCTTAGAGGTTGCATTTGAGTGGTTTTAGCTTGGTTTTTGGCTCAGAAGTTGCTGTTTGGTTGTGGTTCTTCAAGGGTGAGTTGTTACCCCCTTTAAGCCTTGTTTTGCTTGAGTACTTAGCCACCTTTGCATGCTTCTTTTGGCTTAACTTTCAACTACAAAAACCTTTGTTTTGGAGTGTTTAAAAAGGTTGTTTGAGGCCTTGTTTGAGTTAGGGGTGTCTCTCACTTTTTTGTGCCTTATTTGCTTTGCTTTGCTTTGTGCTACCTTTTAAAACCTTTGAAACTATCTCTTTTTGGCCTTCCTACCACTGAATTCTAGGGAAATTCTAGGGGAATTTCAGTGGTGGAAATATGGTTTTGAGGCCTCAAATAGTAGGGGGTTCTCCCCCCTCCTCTTCTCTTGTTTGCTTGTGTTGATGGCTCACCAAAAGAGCATGTATTTCTATCTTCTTGAGGCTTTGTTTGAGCACTTTTTTGTGATTTTTCAGACCTTCCATGACTCTATTTTTGGTTGTCTTGGTCACCTCTTGCATGCTTCTTGTACTTGCAGTATAATCCAACTTGTAGCTTTGCAAACTAACATGTCTTTCTAGCATGTTGAGGCTCTATCTTAGCATGTTTTGTGACTTTTCTAACATGTTATAACTTTTTTGGGTTGGTTTGATCACTTGTTGCATGCTTCATGTACTTGCAGTGCAACCCTCCTTATAGCCTTAACATGCATCATGCTTTGGACCTTCATTTTAGCATGCTTTTGGCTTCATTCCAGGAAACTTTTACTCATGTTTTGCCATGCTCAAGCTCTTTTTTTTAAGTTGTTTTGGCCGTGCATGCCTTGCTTTGTATAGCCATAGTGCAATCTTGCTCACTAGCTTTGAGTTTCATAGGGTATGTTTGGTTTGAGTTTGAGATGAGTTTTAGAAAAAAAATTCTAAAAAATTGTTTGGTTTGAGATTTTTCTCAAAAAATTTCCAAAATCACTTTCTCTCTCTTACACATCAATCAATCACTTTTTCTCTCTCATCTCTCATTCTCAATCACTTTTTCTCTCACACACATCTACTCAATTACAACAAAATATCAAATCATCCCAAACTCCCACAAAAAAATTTTCTCTCAAAATATACAACCAAACAAACCAAAAAAATTTCTAAAACAACTCTCCCAAAAACAAACCAAACAAGCCCATAGTCTCTAGCATGGCTTACTTGAGTTGTTTGCATACTTTGGCCTCTTTTCTACCATGATTTTAGTGTATGAAGTGTGGGCATACTCTCTCGTGCTTCATTTTTTCAATGCTTTTGGAGAGTTATGATTTATGCCTTAAACATGAGCCAATATGTATGCCATCTTGCCTAAGCTTTTGGGCTACCATTTCAATGTGTTTTGGGTCTTATTTTTCCATTATACAACTTTGTTTTTGGTTGGTTAAAGCATCCCTAATTTGCTTCTTACACTTGTAGTGTAACCATGCTCATTGGCCTTGCATGCTTGGTGTTTTGGCTTACCATGCTAGCTTGTTTTGGCTCCATTCCATGCATGTTTTGGCATTGTTTTGAACTGTCTTGGGACTGTTTGGAGTCATCTTGGCCCTTTGGGTCTTGCTTGATATGGCTATGGTGCAAGTACCTTTGCTAACCTTAAGCTTTGAGCCTCATAGCATGCTTCATTTGTCCTATGTGCATGTTTTGGCATCATTTGGAATGATATTTCAGAGCATATAGCATTGTCACACTTCCATGTTTTTCACTCTTTAAGTGCTCTTAAGAGTTGCACCTTTTTATGCCCTATTCATGGGCCAATGCTTGAGCATGCATTTTATTGCTTTCAATGTTAGCATTTCAGAGCATTTTGGCCATTATTTTGGCATGCATGAGGACTGTTTAGGGTTGGTTTAGTCCATTGAGCATTGTATTGCATGCCTCTTGTATGATGCTCTTTACTTGCTTTGATGCTTTAGCCTTCAAACATGCCATGTGTGCATTATCCACATGATAGAATCTTGTGCATGCCATTAGCATTAATAGGTTGATCATGTTATATGTGTTGCATTGTGTTTGGATCGAGCGTTGATCCAAACACAAGGAATGTGGCACGTTTCGTACTTGAAGTGATGAAACGTGTTGTGTTTCTTGGTCGCCGACCCTCTTGATCAATCATGATAGAGGTTAAGGCCCTTATGTGTTGTTTGTGCATTCATCAACATTGTGCAAGCTTGACTCTTTGGCCATCATGCATCGAGATGCGTGATTGGTGGCTTGAGAGCCGCGCACTACACTCCTTTGAACTTGAGACATGATAAGGAGTGTGGTTGCACACACATTCTCTTGCAAATACACTGCCATGCCTCTGTTTGTGTTCTGTTGCAGCAAAAGGAGAAAATGCAGGAAGAAGTGGCCGATCGGCCACCAGAGCAGCCGACCGGCCATCAAAGCTTGCCGATCGGCCATCATTATTGGACGATTACCATCCCCTCTGGCCGATTAACCACCAGTGAATTCCTGAGAGGTATTAAAAGCAATCTGGAAGTTGACACAATTTTCAGAAGTCCAAAAGAGTGCAAATAGAGGCATCATGAGACACGGTAGTGGATTTCCGGAAGGAAGCTGACCGAGCATGCATGTCCCTCATCCTTGAGTCCATTTAATCACTTTTGTTAACTTAGAATAAATTAGCTATTTCATTCATGCAAGTGTTGTAATTAATTAGTTAAAGTGTTTAATTAATTCATTTGGTTTGTAATATTCTAATTAGCCTATATTAGCTAGTTATTCAATTGTGTTGTAATTAATTAGCTAGAATAGTTAGTTAATTAGTTGGCTTGTAATAATTAGCTTAATTAGCGTAGCTAGTTAGCTTTCTTCCATTCGGACCCTCCGTTGAGAGGGCACAATGTTGTAATAAGTGTGCGTGTATATGTGAATATCTTCCAACCCCATTTCTTTCTCCCTTTTATTTACCCACTTTCAGTGGTTAGATTAGGGTATATTTCGATTAGCATACTTATGCTTTCCATGCGTGCATCATTCATTCGTATTGCATGCACCAGGCTCGGCGCATCATACAAATCGCATTGTATTTCAATACTTACTTGAATACGTGTTTCAAAGCATATTATCAAGTGTTGCATTCATATGCTATCTTAGAATAGCCGAGCCTATTTTAGCTGCATTTTTACATGTGTTGCATTAGGCATTGTTAACATAGGTAGGATCATGCATTGATTACTAACTAGCTTCTTTTTTTGCTCGGAGTACACTGTGAGTGTTTACGCTTTAGCATCCTTACATGTGTGCAAGTGATTGCCATGATAGCATGCTTGCCATGAGGCTATCTGCTTAATTGCTATAACTACATGAATGCCTTTAGATGAAGGCTTCATTGTTTGAATTGGAACAATTCATCAAAATGTGCGTTTTAAGCCCATTTGAAGTGGCAAATCATGTTGTTTTAAGCCCACATTGTTTGGTGGCAAATCCGCGTTTTAGCCTACTTGCGAGTAGCACCTTCAAACAATTTTCAAAAACAAACATGAGATGTTTTGTTCCAAATTGAGTGATTGATCCTTTGATCGGGTGTCGGGCGAGCGGGGGTACTCATTTCCTGACCTTCCCCCCTCCTACCCAAGTTCCCGAGACGAGGCAACTTTGGTGATGATGGACACATGGCCTTAGGCACGAGTCAGGGTTTCCTAAATTTCTTAAAATAAAATATTTAGGTGGCGACACTGTAATCTGGCAAAACAGTCCATGTTTGGCACTTCTTGATTAAAATCCATTTTCCAAAACGATTTGCCGGATTTGGACTCTTTGGTGATTTATCAGTCTTACATTGCACTTTGTGAGATTAGATTAAGAACCATGACAGGAGTTCGAACTGTAGTAGCTATGAACTACAACTTCGTGCCCTCACGCGCGGAGCGAGTTTGGGCGGTCTACAACGAGTTATCCCTAGTTTTCAACATTCAGTAGTCCTCACCTAATCTCATTTGAAAGTCATGTGCAACTATGGGCACAAGAGGAGAGACTTAAAAAATGGGTGGGATTTTGAAAGTCATCTTAATATTTATGAATATTTTTGTCAGTTCAATGTGTAGAAACAATTTTAGTTTCTTGTCATTGAGGTTATAAATTAAAATAATATTATTATTGTGAATTGATTTATTACAATTGAATTTCGTAATAGATGTGATACCAAAAATATTATTGATCATGCCTTCAAGCATTGATTATCCCTAATTTTCAACCTTCAATAGCCTTCACCTAATCTCATTTGAAAGTCATGTGACAACTAAGGGCACAAGAGGAGAGACTTAGAAAATGAGTGGGATTTTGAAAGTCATCTTAATAAAATAAATATTGGAAGAAAACATTTAGGGACAATAACCAATCACACCATTTCGACTATTACTTCTACTTATCTAACCAATCAAATGTGAGGTTGGTAATTTGAAAGGGAAATTCTCTAAGAGAATGGGTCCCACATATTTTTCAATCTAATTGACCCCCTAATCTTCCAAAATTGAGATGCCCAAAACGTATTGTTTGGTCTAATATAACTGGGGAATGATGTGGAGAGAGCACATCTATTATAACTGCCCAGTATATGTTAATAATTATCAGATATATTTGTGTGAGGTTTATCATATCCATAATCATATTTTATTGTTGAAAGAAGAAATGGTATTACCTTTATATTCAATTTTCATTGATTAAATTAGGTTGTGCTAAGAATACAAAAAGTTCTAAATACTGACTGCAAATATGATATGATACTGATGTTATTTCTTACTTAACCGAACATTTAAAGCTCTACAACGTTTAGTGTTACAGTGTGCAATGTCATAATTTTTACCAGAAAATATGTAACATTTATTACAAAAATATGTAACACAACACAAAAACACATAACAAGGTGTATATGGTGTATTTGTTCACCAAAAAAAAAAAAAAAAAAGTGTGTATATAGTACACACTCTTAGAGAGGTGTATACCATAAAATTTCTCATTGAATAACTTGGACAATTTTGGTAAATCAAATATAACATTGGGTTGCAAGTTACACCTGGGTAGACTTTGACAACTTTCTCCACATAATTTAATTTGAGCTTGACAAACTCTCAATCCGTCCAAAATTAGGGATGAACTAAGGATTTTCACATAGGGGGTGCAAAAATATACATACTAACAAAAAATTTAAATAAAAAATATGAATTGCAATATCAATTTTCTATCAACATATAAAAAGTGAAAATAAGATGAAAACACATACAAATAATCATTTTAATTTTATTCACATTGAAAAATATAACAATTATAAAAACAATTTTTGTATTAAAGTGAGGTATCCTGAGTTATACTTGACGCTCTTTCATGTCATTGAAAGCATCAATCAACCTTAAAATCTTGCATAATGTCGTCCTCAATGAAAATGATTAAATAATTAGCTAATACCTTGTTTTATTATCTGAAAATAGAACTTGTCATCAATGGTGTTCATAAAAAATTATTAATTTTATTATATTTTGTCTAATCTTTTTACTTTTATACTTTGATCCAATGTTTTATAGATACAGAGGAGCAACTACTTAAATTAAAAATTAAAAAAAAAAAATTCAAGAGAGGAGGACTACTTAAATTTTTTTTAAAAAAAAAAAATACTAAGAGGGGGTGAACCTCTATAATTTAGGGATAATTATAATTAATACTACTATAATAACGGAGGTTTTTGAAATCGTATGGGGTCACCTTCTCTTACCCTCCCCCTCCCCCCCTCTCCCGGGGATCTATTCTTGTCCAAATCTACTCGAGTCTTATACCTAGATATGATGGATAATTCTATTTTCACACACTAATTCCCTTTAGTTCATACACTTAATAAAAAATTTCTTAACACAATTTTATTCTAGAATAAAATTATCATAATATCCTTATCTTCTTCTACCCAAATCTTAATTTTAAAACACCACAACCATTCTCGATTGCCAGTGCCAGCACACTCTTCTACCATGGCTTCTTTCCCCTTCCGCTTGTGGTCACCTTCTACCATAAACCATACACTCCCACAAACCCCCACTGCGAACCCACCCATTTTCGAAATTGACTATGAAGGTCTAAGATGAAAGATGATGAGCTGGAATAGCAGTTGTAGTGGTGATGGAGGGCTGAGAGTGACAACAATGATAGCAATGGAGGATTGGGTGAATGGATGAAAGAAAAATTAAGATTTTAAAAATTGAAGATGAAAGTATTATTGCAATAAAGACATATATATTGAAAAAAAAAATTATTATTATTATTATTTTATGGTGTTCAATAAGTAAGTGGAAATAGAATTACTCAACTATGATCGAGGAGTCTTGTTTTGCATATACAACCGGGCGGGGAAGTCGTGTTTGGCATAATAATAAGAATATACCACACACTAATGACCGTGGACTGTCAATGACAACAACTAGATAACCTTTCAATATAAATATCCAAAGGGTTTTGGTTTGTGTATTTATATCAAGAAATGTGAGAAATAAACAGACCTTCAATTGATAAATTTCACATATTATCTATCTATCTATCTATCTATCTATCTATCTATCTATCTATATATATATATATATATTATTGGAGAATAATGGTGAACTACAAGGCTGCTTCTTCGGCTGCAATATTTTGTCTCTTCGCTTGTTGCATCTTTCTAATTTGGAATTTGTACTGCCTACGAGAAGTTCCGGCTCCACCACTACAATTTGCCACTGTTTCTCGTGTAGGTTACTCTTTACCCCCCTCATCTTAACAAGTATGGATATTTCAAAGAGGAAATATCATTTTGCTTCTAAATTATATTTCGATAATCAATTTAACTCTTATATTTCTTATCATTTTAATTTTTCACCGAAACTATTCAATTTTAGATCAATTTCACCCATGTCGTCAACTACTGTCTATAATTATACGGTGCTTGCCGTCATCTTCATTTGAGATTTCATTTTATCTAATTGATATTTTTTAGATAGTTTGGAGGGCAAAATAAAATTTTAAATGAGATCTCGATACCATGTCAGCAACTTCCGTTTGATTATAAACGGCAGCTAACAACAAGGTAAAATTGATCCAAAATCAAATAATATATATGTAAAATTGAAATTATAAAAAGCACAGGGGTTAAATTAATTATTGAGGCATAATTTTGGAGGTAAAATGAAATTTTCTCTATTTTGAAAGGGTTGTACTCAAATTCATCATGGATCCTATTTTGATAATTTGAATTATTCATTTTGTAGAGCTTTTCTTATATATGAAAAAATTAGATCGATTTAATAATTGTAACATTTTATTTTTTGATATAGACAATACAAACATAATAAAATCAAAAACTTACAATTATCAAATTAACTTCTTCTTTTTTCTTTTTTTCTTTTTTTAAATGATACACAAGAAGGGTCCTCACAAAATTAACTATTTAAATTATCAAAATGGGATCCATGAAGAAATCCACAACCCTCTCAAATTTTCTTAAATTTAGATATAAACCTGAGAAAATCGTATCTCATTATGAAAATATTGTCACTTGCAAACTGCATACATATCAAATATGTATTTGGTATGTGTGTGAACTATGTTTCGAATATTTTTGAGTCATAAGCATGATAGAAATTCATTTTACATATACAAATAAATATCACCACATAATACATTTTTTGTATATTTTTTAGCAAATTATATTATTAAGTGAAGTGTCACTTTAGTCTTCGTAGATCAAATTGAAACTACATTGATTAAAATGAAACTTACTCAAATAAAGGAACTGTATGTCTTTCTTTTGTGTTCTGATTCTATGCATTTATTATTTTTTTGGGGTTAATTATGTATTTTGATTCTAAAGTATGATATTTGTATTATTTTGGTTTCTAGTGTTTAAATTGTAATGCCCTGAATTTTATTACTCGGATAACTTTACCAATATTCATTAATTAAGTCCATTTACAAATAACATTTCATCATTGGATGAAATGATGAATAATTAAATATACATATTCCCTCTCGTTATACAACAATGACATTTACATACAAATAAAAAAAATGCCCTGAGGCTTACAATAAAAGAGAGGACACTGCTTGTGGGAGCCGAATAAATAGAAGAGTCGGAAGATGCGTACCCCAGAAATTAGATATTATTCGGCTACATATTGCGTAACTAGGACGTCGAATGCGTTAGTAAAGTCGAATAAACAGAGGTCGGTAGCTCCGAATAAATATAAAGTGAATGGGATAAAAGTAGGCTCAGGCCCCGAGGTCCAAAAAAACAAGTATAAATACGAGAACCACAAATTTAGAAAGGTATGTAAGAATCACTTCACAAAACTTAGTAAACAAGCTATCCTGAGTGTCTGAACTAACTTGTCCGTCGGAGTGCTAATCCCGGCACCCCCGACCGGAGTGTGTATCTTTTCAGGTGACTAGCTGAGGATCACTAGTGTCTCCCAGGATCTAAAGAGTATTTCCAATCCACTTCTCCATAACTGGCACCGTCTGTGGGAATACTCAACTACATCCATGGAAAGCGTGACTGAAGATCCTCCAGTAGCCACTGACAAGACCACACAGAGAGGTGATCTCATTTCAGTAAACTCGCTTGGACTAAAAACCATCGCAGCAAGTCTTGCCTCTGACCTCTGCTCATCTTCAAACCGAACGCAAACGACAATACAAGCGACCATGGCTCAAGCTAGGCAAACCAAACAGAGATTGGACAACATCATCGTTGAGAATGAACGCCTTCATCGTGATCTGGCCTTGGCAATAGCAAAATCCAAACAAACGGTGTGCCAGGCTTCTGAGCGACCCCCGAGGGTAGATGATCAACGATCTCGGATCCGACAGTAAGAAACTGACGGCCGCTATGCCTCAACGGACCATCTTAAGGAGTTGGCAAAGGATGAACGTCTCCACCAATGCATCCAGAAGAGTTTAGTCAAAACACCTGCCTCTCCGTAGGATGCACTTCCCCTCAACACCGTCCACATGATATACAGCCTACCAGCAGCCCCGGCGGTGCATGCGATCCAATCGCATCCAGGCCCCCAACAACAACTCACGCCAGCAAAGCGGCCCCGAGAAACGCCAAGTATCACCTTTGACGATTCTGATCTGATCGGTGTAACGCTCCCTCACATCAATCCGTTGGTTGTTGAGCTGCGCGTAAACCGGTTCACCATCGAACGCGTTCTTATCGACCAGGGCAGTACCTCGGAGGTTATGTATTATAAAACCTTCACCAAACTCGGCTTCAATGAGTCAGACCTGACTCCGGCCCCTTATCCACTATTTGGCTTCAATGCCACTCCAGAGTACCCCTTGGGAAAGATCAGCTTACCCGTTCGAGCAGGCTCCAGAACGGTGGATGTGGAGTTCTTGGTCGTCCAGCAGCCTTCACCGTACAATCTCATCATGGGCGATCGTCGTTGCATACATTGCAGGTCGTCCCAAGCACCTATCATCAACTGCTACGTTTCCCAACAGAACACGGCATTGAGCAAATCCGCGGATCCCAGAAATTGGCACAAGCATGTTATCTCCTTGCCGCCAGAACGCCAAAGGAACTGCAAGTAAACTCCATTGAGGTGCCGAATCGGGAGATCCTGGATGACGTTGGGCGGTGTCCAAATGAGAAGGCCACGGAAGATTTAGACCGAGTTGACATTGATGGAAGCCCAAAAAAGTTCTTCATGATCGGCGCCTCTCTGAATCAGGCCGACAGGCAGCAGCTGATCTCTTTCTTGCTCAACAACCTTGACGTCTTTGCGTGGACTCCGTACAAAATGTCGAGAATAGACCCGTCAGTTTCACAGCACCATCTGAATGTCGATCCGAAATGTAAGTCGATCATTCAGAAAGGCCGACGGTCAGCCGCAGAGCACACTGCCGCTGTTATTGAGGAGGTAGACAGACTGCTTGACGCCGGGGCAATTAGAGAAGTCACTTACCCTACGTGGCTCTCCAATACAGTGGTGGTGAAGAAGAAAAATGGGACTTGGCGAGTGTGCGTCGACTTCACGGATCTGAACAAAGCTTGCCCCAAGGACTGTTGTCCTCTACCTAGAATCGACCAGCTTGTCGACGCGACGGCACGTCATCAATGCATGAGCTTCCTCGATGCTTACAGAGGCTACCATCAAATCGCCATGCATTCGAATGACCAGGACAAAACTTCCTTCCTCACCCCAATAGGAACCTATTGCTACAAAGTTATGCCCTTTGGGCTGAAGAATGCAGCGGCAACCTACCAAAGATTGGTCACCACCATGTTCAAAGAGCAACTCGGCCACACTATGGAAGTATACATCGACAATATGGTGGTCAAGTCCAAAGAAGAACAGAATCATATAGCCGATCTAGAAAAGACGTTTAGCATCTTACGCAAATACAGAATGAAACTGAACGCTTCCAAGTGTGCATTCAGAATCGGCTCTGGCAAATTCCTGGGTTACATCGTCAATCACCGAGGAATCGAAGCCAACCCGAGGCAAGTCACAGCAATCCTGGAACTCGTCTCCCCCCGTTCAGTAAAAGAAGTCCAAAAGTTGATGGGGATGGCCGCCGCACTTAATAGGTTCATCAGTTGGTCTACAGATTGCTGCCGACAATTCTTTTAGACACTACGGTAGGGTAAGGCTTTTGAATGGTCCACCGAATGCGAATTAGCCTTCAACAGACTCAAGACGTACCTCCGCTCAGTACCTCTCTTGACCACACCCGCCGCTGGTGACCCGCTCATCCTGTATCTGGCAGTTTCTGATAGGGCCGTCAGCGCCGTACTATTAAAAGAGAAGGAGGGGGAGCAACGACCAGTGTATTATGTGAGCAAGGCAATGGTTGACGCCGAAACACGCTACCTTCTGTTGGAAAAACTCATCTTAGCCCTGGTCATGGTGGCGAGAAAACTGATGCATTACTTCCAGGGACATAGCATTGGAATGCTAACAGATTATCCCCTCCGATCAATACTATGGAGTGCAGAAGCATCAGGACGTGTTTCAAAGTGGGCTCTTGAACTCGGCCAATACGACATTCGGTTTTTACCCAAAACTGCAATCAAGGGGCAGGTGTTGGCCGACTTTGTTGCCGAATTCCCCGGCGAGCTTGCCAACCTCAAACCTGATGAAGTTCAACCAAAGGCCGAAGTTCTACCAAAGCCGAACTGGAGAATTTATGTCGGGGATATTTGGCAATTATACTGTGATGGATCATCTAACCAAAGGGGCAGTGGTGACGGAGTTGTAATCATGTCTCCAGACAACGCAGTAATTAAGCAGGCCGTCAAGCTTGGCTTCGAAGCATCAAATAACGAAGCCGAATACGAAGCCCTTCTAACCGGTCTGTGGAATGTGCACATTCTCGGTGCACGGCATCTGCTCGTGTTTTATGATTCAAAGTTGGTAATCAATCAGCTAAAGGGGGACTATGCGGCAAGAAACGACCGTATGGTGGCCTACATGAAAACGGCCAATTCCTTGCTAGCAAAATTTGACCATCATGAACTGAACCAAATAACACACGACCAAAACACACACGCAGATGCCTTGGCATGCCTAGCCTCTGCCATCAATTCTGAGATCAAATGGACCATCGAAATAGGCTTCGTCCCGGAACCGAGTATTGGCCCTTCGGAGGAAATTCACGTCAATGTTATAGAATCCACACCAAGCTGGATGGACCGCATTGCTGCATTCCTCTCTTCTGAACAACTCCCAGAGGACAAAAAAGAAGCATACAAGCTGCGAAATAAATCCCTGCGATACTATCTGGATCCGCAAGAAGGGCTTTACAAAAAGTCCCTCTCTGGTCCATATTTGGAATGTGTGCACCCCGACAAAGTGGAGGAGCTTCTAACAAAGATACATGAGGGCAGTTGCGGTGCCCATTCTGGCAGACGCTACCTGGCCCATCGAGCTATAACGCAGGGGTATTATTGGCCAACAATGAGAGCTGATGCGGAGAGCTATGTAAAAAAGTGCGAACAGTGCCAAAAGTTCTCCCCATTAACCCATCTGCCTGCCGAAGAGTTGAACTCCATCACCAGCCCCTAGCCGTTTGCACAATGGGGACTTGAGATCGTAGGGCCATTGCCCAGGGCCCCAGGGAACAAGCGATTTCTAATCGTCGCCACAGACTACTTCACAAAATGGGTTGAAGCGGAGACCCTAACACATATACGAGATGCCGACATTAAATGCTTTGTATGGAGAAACATCATAACACGATTCGGCATTCCAAGAGCTCTCATCTCAGACAATGGCACCCAGTTCGATTGTGGCATATACCAAGAGTTATGCACCAAATATGGCATTCGGCCTTACTTCTCGACACCAGCCTATCCCCAAAGCAATGGTCAAGCCGAAGCCTCTGACAAATCCATTTTGGACGGCATCAAAAAGAGGCTAGAAAAAGCTAAAGGCAAATTGGTTAAAGAATTGCCGAGTGTATTGTGGGCCCATCGTACTACGTCAAGGAGATCCACTGGAGAAACGTCGTTTGCTCTATGCTTTGGAACTCAGGCAATCTTACCCCTGGAAATCGGCCTCCCAACTCTGAAATCGCAAGTTTTTGACATAGGCCGAAACGACATGATGCTTGCCCTAGATCTGATTCTAATCGAAGAATGAAGAGACCGCGCCCTGGCATCCATGGCACGCTATCAACAGCAGCTTGCCAAGTCATATAATCAGCGAGTTCAGTTGCGCCAATACACGCCAGGAGAACTTGTCCTAAAGAAGGTACTTCCAGCTGACCGGAGACCGGCCGATGGAAAATTAGGTCCAAACTGGGATGGTCCCTATCAAATTGAATCCATCGCAGGAACAGGGGCATATCGGCTCTCAGACATGTCAGGAAGAAGCCTGCCACGGCCTTGGAATTCTACACATTTACGTAAATTCTATCATTGACTCGACTTGTGGGCTTGGTACTTGTATATGTCCCACCTTTGTAATACAAAGTTTATCGTTTTCTCACGCTCGCTCCCAAGCCTTGATTAATAAGGGCTGATTAAGCCTTCCAAGGCCAAAACAAAAACTCCAGATTCAGAGCACCCTTCATGGATGTCACAATTGGCCAAAATAAGGCCTCCGGATTCAGAGCCCCCTTTCGATGCATGACACCTTAAGGCTGATTAAGACTCCGGATTCGGAGCGCCCTTCGTAGATGTCACGATTGGCCAAAATAAAGCCTCCAGATTCGGAGCCCCCCCTTCGGTGCATGACACCTTAAGGCTGATTAAGACTCCGGATTCGGAGCACCCTTCGTGGATATCACGATGGCCAAAATAAAGCCTCCGGATTCGGAGCCCCCCCCTTCGGTGCATGACACCTTAAGGCTAATTAAGACTCCGGATTCGGAGCGCCCTTCGTGGATGCCACGATTGGCCAAAATAAAGCCTCCGGATTCGGAGCCCCCTTTTGGTGCATGACACCTTAAGGCCAATTAAGCCTATTAAGGCCGAATAAGATTCCGGAGTCGGAGCGCCGTTCGTGGATATCACGATTGGCCTTTCTGAGAAGTGTATTCGGACCACTTGATTGGCTGAACAAATATTCACTAAGAATCGTTCTTAATTCAGGCCGGTCAATGCATGTCTAAACATTTACGCTACGGAACACAAAACTTGCAAGAAAGTTGAAATATTACGATTAATTAAGCACATAACATTTCAAGACCAAATGCAAACGTTGAAAATACAAGAAATTCTATTTATTCGGCCCGAAGTCTACTCATTCGGCACCCTCATCGTCGCTCTTCTCAATTTCGAAATCGGGATAAGGAAAATGGTGGCGATGATATAGGGGCGAGGCCGAATCAATTCCCACAGCTTCGAGAGATTCCTCGATTTGAAGGGCCTTGATCCAACCGTGCTTGAATCCATGATTTTCATATCGACCGACCTCCTCGGCAAGGTCTTGTTTGGTCTTCTCTATCCCGACCTTTAGGCCGTCCTGAAACCCCTTTTCATAACCCAAGGTCCGTTGGGTTACTCTCTCCGCAGCAACCAATTTAGGTTGACCGGCCGAAACTGACGCGCTCGCTCGAGCATTCTTCAGCTCCCGAAGCTCACGCTCAGCCTTTTCCGCACGAATCTCCAGACTGCAATTCCTTTCGTCCTTTTTCTCGCTCTCACGACGCGCTTCCCGCAGACGCATCCCGACTTCGTAAGCAGTATATAGTCCTTTCACGGCCCCATGAATGCCGTCTCGAAATACTTTGAAATCTTGACGTCCGACCATCGATTGTTGGACCTCTAGCGGGAATATCTGTCGAGCAAACTCGACTGCCATATTTGGGTCTTTAATGATAGAATCTGCCTTCGTCATTGAACTATTCCTCACCGAAACTGCAAAACTCAACGGTCATGGCGTCGCATCAGGTTTGATTCTCGGTCACGGGCGCGGCGAATTTCCCCGTTGTTGCCTGTCCTTTTCGAGGCGATCTGCTTCGATCACTAAGGGGCTGCTGTGTTTCCCGATCCTTGGACGTTCTTCTCCCCGTACGTGTAGGCTCGCTACTACGACTCATTGCGGCGTCTGATCCAGTCAATCTTCATCCCTCCCAAGTTGCCTGAATTTAAATAAGTAGGGCCTTTGGCGTACACCCGCTCCAGTTACCCTTCAATGTTTGCAGCCCTCCCGAGGCAACGTCAGTAATCCCAAACGTCAACACTCCACGAGTTAGGCCCGTTCGGCTTCCCAAGCTCGCGCCCTGACTCCGCTTCCCAAGCTCGCGCTCTGATTAAGGCAAGGGCAGATTTATGAATCTGATCGGCCGTGTTTTTAAGCGAAAGCGCCGATCAATCTGTGCCTCAGCCAACCCACGAGTTAGGCCCAGTCGGCTTCCCAAGCTCGCGCCCTGGCTAAGGCAAGGGCAGATTTATGAATCTGGTTGGCCGAGTTTTCAAGAACAAGCGCTGATTAGTCTATGCCTCAGCCAGCCCGCGAGTTAGGCCTACTCGGCTTCCCAAGCTCGCACCCTGACTAAGACAAGGGCGGATTTATGAATCTGGTCGGCCATGTTCTTAAGTGAAAACGCCGATCAATCTGTGCCTCAGCCAGCTTGCGAGTTAGGCCCATTCGGCTTCCCAAGCTCACGACCTAGCTAAGGCAAGGGCAGATTTATGAATCTGGTCAGCCGAGTTTTCAAACGCAAGCGCCGATTAGTCTGTGCCTCAGCCAGCCCGCGAGTTAGGCCCACTTGGCTTCCCAAGCTCGCGCCCTGACTAAGGCAAGGGCAGATTTATGAATCTGGTCGGCCATGTTCTTAAGCGAAAGCGCCGATCAATCTATACCTCAGCTAGCCCGCGAGTTAGGATCATTCCCCTTCCCAAGCTCGCGCCCTGGCTAAGGTAAGGGCAGATGTACTTTATGAATCCGGTCGACCAAATACCTAAAGCTAAGCAGCCGATCTAATCATAACCGAAAGCAATATCATTCATCAGCATTTTCCTTAGCCAGTTGAGCACAACTCATGAAAGATTTTATATATACTCATGAAATTTTTCATATATACTCAAGTCACTAAACAAAAAGACTTACTCATGACTGTAGCAACGGATGAAAAATACTAAATAAAAAATGTACCAAAAATGCCGATTGGGCGGCTAGTGCTATCGCATTTAGATCCGTTTCCACCCGGAAAGCCTTCTTGTCAGACGGCAACGACATGGACGTAGCCAAGCTGAATGCGACTTCTGGATCTTTAAGCGCCGAAGCACCAGAAGAAACCGGCATGTCTGTTATCATCGGCTTAATGACAAAAGGAACGATCACGTCTGATCCCTCCAATCGAGGATGTTTGCCGCCATGTTTTTCTAAGCCGGGCTCAAACTCGGCAGGGCATTTTTTTGCGTCAACTTCTTGGCCAGTCTGCACAGCCAAAGCAGATTCGGCATTCCGATTTTCCGTCGTTTCCACCTCAACAACACGCACGGACTCGGATTCACTAACAGGTAGGGAGAATTGAGATTCGATGGCGGGTGGTATTTCGTACGGAAGGGCCTCTGCTCTTCGCTGTGCGGCCAACCTTTCCGCATTCGCCTTCCTGGCAAGTTTTGTCAGGCTTAACCTGGCCATGTCTTCGGGGTTTGCAGCGGGAATATCCTTCAAGCCGTGAAAAACGCCGTCAAGCGAGAGATCCCCTCGGCCCGAAGTGGATGGGGGATCGGCCGAATTCAATACCTTGTCAGACTCAGTCTCGGACTGATCTGATTCGATAACATTAGCTACATCTCGCTCCGAATCAGACTCTTCAAAACCAACCTGCCTCAATTTTTTGAAGTCGGACAAAATAAGAGCGATAAGGGAATCCTCACCCACCGGAACAGGGATATTTTCTGCCACTGAGAAGGTGTATATGTCGGCTCGTAACGAAGCCGAATATGCGCCGACCTCCTTTGTTTCTGAAAACTTCTACGGCTAAAATATTTGAGCGCGACTTCGATATCCGAAAGAATGGCGCCGTCAGTTGAAGACAAACTTTCTTCAAATTGCTCCCTGCACAAGCCCAACCGTCACATTTCAAAAAAGAGGCTTTACCAAAAAAAAAAAAAAGGGGAAGCGGGAAGGCAATCAGCCACCTGGCTCGCCCCTCCGTCTAGGAATAGGGTCGACGTGATCCTCTCCTTCGCCAAATTCCCAGTTACCCTGGACAACGACCAGAACATCATCAACTCGTTTTTCAGAACTGGAAAGCATAGTAATCAGCTGATGGTCGATATCCTTGGTCCTAAGGAAGAAACATCCGTGCCGACCAGAAGACTTAGCCAAGGCAAAACAATGCCAAATGGCTGGAATGCCAAGGTTAATTCTTAGGCGACGGTTGAGCGCTATAACCCCCATTATGATTCTAAAGAAATTTACATTAGGTTGGGAAGGGATTAAACCCCAGTAGCGAAGCACAACCCTAAGAAATGGGTGAAGGGGGAAACGGACTCCGCCCTCTGCAATTGACAAAAGAGGAAAGACAATCGTGGATTCATCCTCCCTTTCCATATCAAGAGTGCCGTCTGCCACAAGCGACAGACGGACATCGTCAGGAATGGAGAAATGGCGTTTAAAACCAGCGATTCGATCTGACGATATGAGGTCTTTTAAATGTTTCGCCATACCCTACAGTTTATGAGAATATGCTAAGGAAGGAACAAACCAGAAAGAGTCTTCAAAGCAAGGGAGAAGAGAACTTACAAAGGACGAAGGGGATATCAGAAAACAGAGTTGCGGGGACTATCCAAAAAGCAATCCAACGATGAGCGTCATGAAATACGTACTTGAAAGGACGTCAAAATTTTAAATCGAAATAAATAAACACGTGCGTGAAGGAGGAAAGTCGACACGACAACCGAAAGGGGTGCGCTTAGATACCCGCATGACGATGAGACCAATCGTCGAATTTTGGCTCTGACTTTTCGAAACTCAAAACCAAGCACTCCAGCCAACTGTCGTCGGTGAAGTGCTTGGGGGGCAATTGTGGGAGCCGAATAAATAGAAGAGTTGGAAGATGCGTACCCCAGAAATTAGATATTATTCGGCTACATATTGCGTAACTAGGACGCCGAATGCGTTAGTAAAGCCGAATAGACAGAGGTCGGTAGCTCCAAATAAATATAAGGTGAATGGGATAAAAATAGGCTCAAGCCCTGAGGCCCAAAAAAGCAAGTATAAATACGAGAACCAAAAATTTAGAAAGGTATGTAAGAATCACTTCACAAAACTTAGTAAACAAGCTATCCTAAGTGTCTGAACTAACTTGTCCGTCGAAGTGCTAATCCCGGCACCCCCGACCGGAGTGTGTATCTTTTCAGGTGACTAGCTGAGGATCACTAGCGTCTCCCAGGATCTGAAGAGTATTTCCAATCCACTTCTCCACACTACTCTTTACAAAAAAAAATAGCACTCAGCCAAACAACAAATGAAGTAATATAATCCATCACTACATTACACTTATAAAATGGTAAAACCCATTGTTTGATCTTCAAATTCAAAAAGTATTCCCTGTACACATGTATAGGCAGGGGGTGAGCAATCACTAGCTCACCAAGCAATCTCATATTAAAACATTAGAAGATATGCGGGTACCAAAATACTCATACATATACGAGAAATCATATCATGTCAAAACCATATGATTTTATTACATAATCTCTTAAATTCAATTTATTTAATTAACCACAACAAGTTAACTTAAATAAATAAACATGTTTCAATAGCAACAAGACACCCTTTTTAATTCATTCAATTATCTTATTATCAATTGAATCAAATAATTAAAAAATTCATCAAATCCATTTTATACGGTCTTATGAGATGAATGCATATATCATGTCATGCACAAAATATTTTTCTCATCTTTTGAAAATCTTATGCACAATGCCATTTTGAAAAACACATTAATCCAACAATTTCAATAAAATTCTAAGATAGTAAATACGACTCAAGTAATCCCTAGGCTGGTGTCTGCAAGTAGACTATACAAGTACTATCAATTTGTCATTTTTACTAGCATTAACTAGAAGGCTCGACACTTGTAATATGTCATTTTTACCAGTATTAACTGGAAGGCTAGACACTTGTAATCTGTCATTTTTATCAGTATTAACTAGATGGCTCGACACCTATCATCTACACCACCTTTCAGGACTTACTACTGTATTTACCCCAAAATCATTTCATGAAAACTTGTTTCCCGACATTCATTTCTCAATGCAAAGTTTTCAAATCAAATTTCAAAACTCATTATTATTAAATGAATTGATATGCCAATGCAACGATTAATAATACAATGCAATATTTCTTCCACTTTCAATACTTCCACACAATATTCCCATTGTGATCAAAATTCTCATTTCTCATTTCAATATAATTTCTTAAGATGAATATAAATACTTTTATTTCAATTCATCCACAGGACAACAAAATTCTCGCACTTAGAGTAATCTCAATCATTTAGTCACTTTAAGACTATATCAACATATTAAACAACAATTTCCAAAATTTCAATAATTCTCATATTTCATGAAAACCATTATTTATATGTAAGCAAATAATCAATTTTTCAAACATCATTTATTTTGGCACACAAAATAAGTATAACAACAACTTCAAAGATGTCAACATCTTTCTTAAAAACCCTAATTTCTAGATTTTCTCACCAAAACCACTCATCTTCATTTATTGAAAGAAAGTCACCAAAAACATCTATCTTCAATCCTCATAGTTCAAAACCCTCAATTTCTATTTTAAAAGGAACAAGAAAGTAAACTCAGTTTCAAAAAAATCTCTCATCTTCTTGAATTAATAATCAATTTTCAAAACAAATCAAAGGATGATTTCGAAAATCATCTAGATCTTGCAAAAACATATATATAACTCAAAGGAAATCCCTACTTATTAAATATTACCATTTCCATTACTTTGTCAAAAGTTATGATATAATCTTAATAGCACGCTTTTAACCATAACGGATATAACCTTTTAACTAAAACTAATTTAATTCACTAAATTAGTAAGTTTATTATATTAAAAAAATTTCAAATTAATAATACCAAACCTAACTTCACATGCCTCATTCCTCAAACATAACTATATTTCAGCATAACTATTTACCAATAACAATTTCACAACTTTTTCTAAAATTACTTAACCAACATGATATTTACATCAAAAATTATGAAATATGCCCAATATTAACATTTTCAAGATTATAAGTTTGAAAGTCCACATTTCACATTTTTATTTTTCATAAAAATGAACACAACTTAATCATCAACATATCATCTTTTATAAATATCATGAATATAACACTTCTAGAGTTTTCAATCTCAAAACAACTCTATAATTCTTACTTAAGCATTTACTCCATATTCCTCAACATTAATTTATTTTTCTCAAAAATAAATTTCAAATCAAAGATTAAAAAAGAATTCAACTTTATCTTTCTCAAAATAAATCATCTAATCATAATATGATGTAGACATAATCCATACAACTATTAAATTCTATTCTCGGATTTCTTTTATAAAATTAACAACACAAAATGATTTTCCCAAAATCAATCTCAAAATACCAATATTCTTAACATTTCAAAATAATTTTTCTTCCAACAATTACCAAACAAAAATCTGAAAATATATCTATATGCAATATCTCTTATAATGATATATTTTCTCAAAATAACCTGAACATAGCTTTAATGTAAAAATATGAAGAAAGTCCCTATCTCAAATATGAAGAAAAGCAATCCGAAAATGCAAATATCACCAGATCATGAATTTGAGAACACTATTGCGAAGATCACGACGAGCTCTCCAACTTTTATTTACAACATTTTTGCACAATCTCACTCTAAAGACTCTCATTTCAAACTCAAAGATTGAGCTTCTATGGAATCCAAAAGAGAGAAAGAGAGAAGCAGAGCTTCTGCTTAACGAAAATTAAAAAAACAAAAAAAAAAGAATGAAGAAAGATGGAAGTAAAGGAGATGAGGAAAAGAGGGAAAAGGAAGAGACAGCCCACATAGGCTCTACCACACTGCACATCCCAACACACACATTTCCCAATATTTTATTTATTTTTGTATTATTCAACCCATTAACTAGTACAATAAATATTGTAATAATATTTCAAAATTTTGTAACATAAATTATAAAATGATATAATTTTTTTTCTCACTACAAAATATAATATTTTACTCACCACGAAATATACACTCATTTTATTCACTATAAAAGTATATCTGTGTTTGGTACAGCTTTTGAATCATGATTCTACTATTTAGTTTGAGTGCCACGTTTGTTTACAGTTTTCAAAAAACATTTTCACATCAGCGTTTGAATATTCGTGTACCCAGATGTCCCCCCGGACGTTCGGCCAGTTGACCAGAACAGCGTTCTTGAATTTTTTTATTTTTATTTTTATTTTAT
The DNA here is from genome assembly GCA_025200525.1 of Camellia lanceoleosa. Taxonomy (NCBI): domain Eukaryota; kingdom Viridiplantae; phylum Streptophyta; class Magnoliopsida; order Ericales; family Theaceae; genus Camellia; species Camellia lanceoleosa. The sequence continues at coordinate 25,161,465 of CM045763.1, forward strand.
TTTATTTTTTTTGCACTTGTTATTTTTATATGTTAAATAAAAAATATTTTCAATTTTTTTTTTTATGAGTTTTGAATAGAATTTTAGGTTGTGTGTTTGGTTATGAGTTATAAGTTTTTATATAAAAATTATGTCACATCACTCAATTCAAAAACTTTTTTTAAAACTCTTTTCAAAACCCATTCACCAAACAAATTTTTTACACTCAAATCATAATTTCAAAACTCACAAACTCAAAATACAACTCATATTCTCAAATCATATTTACAAAACTCTACCAAATGCAACCTATAATTTTTTACATATGGTACACACCATAAAATCAACTATCAAATATTTATTAATTTTATATAATAAATAATAACAACTCCCAATGTGGTTACTACCAATAACCTAATTAAAAAAGAGTTAAACACGAGTCATAAACAAGCTCAAATTAAATTAAATCTAAGTCATGAGCCTTACCCATAAGTCAAACATGGTCTAATTATATACCAAAATAGACCCAACAAATTTATCTCAAATCCTGGTCCGAACACCTAAAACTAAATTTCAAATTCTGTTATAAATTAAACTGAACACCAATCAGTCTGTAAATTTTTATAAAATAAATACCCATCATTAAATTCTAAAATTTTTATTCAATATGCTAGATTCATATGAGAACAACATATAAAAATTTTATAATTTTCTGAGATCGGGAACTATTTTTAAAAAATATAAAGCCGAACTATTTTTGTGCAGAATTTACATAGCAATCAAATTCGAAAATTTGCTCAATTAAATTATGCATTGGCTATTTAAAAAAAAATTAGGTCATTACATAAATCGTGTCAATTTAATTTTCAATGAATAAAAAATGTTTAATTTTAGCTTTTAATTTTTAAATTGTATCAATTTAGTTCCTAAGTCTAACTTTAGTAATAGACGCCAATAAAGTCAATGATAAATGGAGAAATTCATAGAAAAAAATTACACTGTTAGCCCCAAAAATTATATGATATGAGCTATTCAAGTGAGAACTCAATTAAAATATTATAATTTTAGTCTTTCAAATATATGATATGCATCATTTTGATATTCAAAATCATACATTTACCTCTTATTCAATGGCGTCTATTGAAGGAATTTGGTTGGTGAACCATTTTTTTTTTTACTTTATCGGAAAGTACAGGACTTGATACATTGCAAATCTAATAATTTGGTTGGAGGACTGAATTCAAACAATTTTTATATATTGGATGTGTACGGGGGCGAAATATCCTCTACTTTCCGTACTTCTTGAACTTCCAAGCTTCTCGTGACGACGTCTAACCTGGCAACACAGAAACAGTGAGCTGCCCGGTGGTGGTGTGCCGGATAGACCCTTCGACGATCAAGTCAGATCAATTGAGGAAGGAGAAGGCTGTTAGGGAGAGAGATAATGTCTCAGATGGCGCAAATTGCTTTAAGTTACTTACCTCCAACGTTCACCCTCCTACTCCTATTTCTAGGCTGGCCATGCAGCCTCAGGATTGTGCACGCACTTCCTTTGCTGTCCTTCCGTGGATAGGTGGCAGTGCTCGCCTCTCACCACCTTACGCGTGTAAAGGTTCAGTCCTCCAACCAGTACATGCAAAACTGCCAAACGGTATTGACGCGTGCTTGGAGTAGATTTCCTCTCCCTCACGTCATTGGCCTAGGTGGCATACTTAACCGGAGTACCACGATCGGCCTATCCCTTATGGAGAATTGCCTCCACAAGCACACAACCGAGCTAGGAACCGCCGACCTGTCCCTTGGCAAAGGGGCAAATATCCAATTCTCATGGCCGAGCTGTTCTTGACCGGTGCATCCTGGCTAACTGGCTGCGAGGCATGCCAGCCTCCCCCCGTTCTTCCTTCATTCTCGGTTGCCCGAAGTCCATCTATCCCGGCTGACCGGCTATAAGCATGCCGGCCCTCGCCGCGTCCTTAGTCTAGCCTAGGCCCTTAGCTCGGTTGCCACACGCCACTACGTGCTCTGCCAAATGTCTACCTAGCCACAGCTCGGCCAGGCCTTAGTTCATGCCTGGTTGGACGATCTCTTTGACTGTGCAAAACAGATCCACGGGCCGTGTTAGCAGAGGAGATAGCGCGGCGTCGTGAGGTCTGTCACGACTCGCGCTACCGTAGCTCGGCCGTACTAACGGTGCAAATCTCCCCTCTCAATTCCCTTAACCCCATCCGAGCTAATCATGATTGGGGTTACCACCATGACCGAGCTAAATGGCCCCTTAGTCACGCCAGTGCCAAGTCGAGCGTGATTGGGATCGAAGCATTTACTGAGCTATCCCATTTAGTCGATGTCCGCAGTCTTGTCAAAGGTCATACAACCGTACTGACAGCTGTCTTTTCATGCCAAGTGGCTCTATCCCATTGGCCGCGTGCCGCCCAAAAGTTGTCTTTTCAAGCACGAAATTCAAACGGCACAGCCGTTTGGTTTTCCCTCCTTCTTATGCACAAATGAAAGGTCATTTGCACCCTTACTCTTCACTTTCAACGCTGAGCCCAAACCCTAGCCTCCATAGCTCTTAGATTCTACCCTCTCTGTCACTGCGACTTATCCGCTTCTTGAGCCCATTTTTGTTCCTTCAGAGATTACAACCAAGCTCGAAAGGCCCCAATCTGCCTTGCATCTGGTATAGGTAAGTCCTCCTATCCTTCTTTCATACTCTCGTACTCGTGTTCTTCGAGTTTCCCATTTTTTGTGCTTGTGTTCTTGGTGTTCTTCATTTTCTTCTTTTGGTTTTACTTACTATTCTTCGTGCCCTCTGCTTGGGGCCATCGGTGTTTCCTTTTATGTGTAGAACCCGTACACCCTAGGGCAAATGGAAACTGTAGGAATGGAAGGGGCCTCTGTGCCCCTTTTTCCTCCTTAGTTCGAACGGATTTGCCCCACTTCTGGGATGAACAGTTTGAATCTAGGTAGAACTGAGCTAAATGCTCATTTAGATTCGTAGTTAGAGCCTCAGCCGAGCAAAAACTAGTTTGTGGCTTCTCATTGAGGCCGCGACCGAGCTAAAAACTCAATTAGATCGGTAAATAGGACTGAACCGAGCTAAAACTTACCTTGACCAAGCCAAAAATAGAATCAGAACCAAATCAAGAAGGCTAAAACAACCATTCCATCGAGCCGAGATAGGGGTTAGACCGGCCAAACACCCTAAAACCTTTCTCCGAGCTAAGAGTTCCAATATGAGCCGTGCAATTTCTGCCATGCTAACCCTTGGGCTTATTTTTCAACAATGTAGAACAAACTAGGACCGATTAGGCCAATCCAGAACCATCACTGGTGAAGCTCAAAGTTCGAGCAAATACACCAACATTTTTGACCGAGATACAAATTAAGTCGTCAAACAAAACCGAGATAGATGGGGAAGTACCGATTCATGGTGAGCTCGCCCGGTGCATTAGCTGAGTTTCGTAGGGAGTACAACATCCCAGACGACGTCATCTTAGAGCTTGCCAAGAAGGGAGATACCCCTTGGGGCGACCTAGACCGGTGCCCCTTCACGGTCGTGTCTATAGTCAAGGGGGGACTTCGTTTCCCGGTTCAACCCTTGAGCTGCGAATTTTTGAGGCAGACAAGGCTTTGCCCAACCCAAGTCTCCAACAACACGTACAAAATAATAAACGGTGTCGCCGAGCTGAACCAGAGGCTCAGTCTCAATCTCGGTCTTGCTGAAATTTTTCATTAGTACAGCCTTAGTAAAAATAAAGGTGGGTTTTGCTGGTACCTGAAAGTAAAGAAGGGCCGAGCAAAACTCATTGAGGGTAACCCGGACAAAGAGACCAACGATGATGACTTCCTGTGGGTGTCTGGTAATTACGAGGACACCAAGGAGCCCATACCGGGCTGGTACATTAGAAAGGATTTTGGCAGTGCTGGTGAGTAGCTCGGCTAACCGCCCTATCTTCTTTCTGCATTAGTTTCTCTCTTTGCCGGTCTAACACTTGCTTCTTTTTGCATATTACAAGCACTTAGCAGAGGACTACTACCGGGCTAACCAAGAGGCTATCAGAGTCTTACTGCGTCATCCAGCCGGGGAAAGAAAGTCTTCAAAACTGCTCGGCTTTGAACCGACCTACCACTACCAAGCACCGTGCAAAAGCCGGGTCATCGACTTTCTTCGTGCGCTTTCTCCTGAACCTGACCCAAATCTTCCGCCGATCAGACTAGTTCCCCTCATCGCCGAGCAAGAAATGACAAAAATCTGGGCTATCAAATCAATGTTCACCGGTGAGGAAACCGAGTCGCAACCACCGGAGGCAACTGGGGGAACATCCTTCACCCCAGCCGGGCAAACGGAAGGTACAGTGCGGCTTTAGCCAGCGAACAACCCACTGGCCGGTCGAGGAAAAGACCGAGGAAAGACTAGACTGGGCAGCACCTCGTTGATGAGGATTCCACCGAACATGCCTCAACTGAGCTTGGGGACCAGACCGAACAACAAATCAGCGGGCCATCCAAACACCCAAGTGCCCTCCCGGTCTGGTCGCCAGAATTCAAGTACAAAGGCCGCGCTGTTTTTGAAGCAGATTCGGTCTACGCGGACAAGGACTACTCGCTCAGTTTTAACATGACCAAAGGGTTGATCTTGCCCGTCGACATGAAAAAACACGACGAGCTGTCTGACCTGAAGGTCCTCCGCTCGATGGCGAAATCCATAGTGCTGGTAAATTGTCACTTTTTCTTTTTTCAAGTTATTGCTCAGTTTTTGCTCAGCTTTCTGAATACTCACAATCTTTCATTTGTTGGCAGGCCGCGCAAAAGAACTACCTCGCCCACGAGCGCATGATCGTCGTGCGGCAGAGTCTTCGTGATGCCATTGCCGAGAACAAAGCCCAAGCAGCCGAGATAGCAAAGCTCAAGGGCGCGTAGGAAGCGGTTGTGCCTGAGCGAGACATCCTAAGCCAGAAAGTTGACCGAGCTGAAGCAGACAAACAGCTGGCCATGAAGTCGATGAAGGCCCGGTACCTCGCCGAGCTTAGGAAACTGCGCGATGCCCACAAAACAGAAAAGGACAAGGTTGTTGATGACGTCGAGGACCAGGGATACGCGCAGGGCGAGAAGACTTATGAGCGGCAGGTCCAAGCGACCAAGGACATCTTTTTCCAGTGCAATTGGAAAGCTGCCGTGGAAAAAGTTGGCCTTGGTCAATATGCTGATATGTTCTTGAATCCCCCCGTAGCCTATATCCTGGTCTACATGTAGGCCTACGCGAGTACCGCGCAAAAAAGGCTTATTGAAGAGGCCAAAAAAGTAGCTGAAGAGGAAGCGCCGATCGAACAACCCGCCGAGCAGACTTCTCCAGACGCTACTCAAAGTGCCGAGGAAGTGGAGGCTGAGCAAGAGGTAGCTGTGGAAGGCGCTCTAGATGGAGCCGAGGAGGGCACGACCGAGCAGACTACCCAGACTGCCGAGCAAACCGTCGATGTCGACCTGGAGTTGGACTGAAATGCCCCCTTCTATTTTATGCTTTGTTTTTGTTTCTTTTCTTTCTGTTGTTTTTGAATGTAACCGGGCTAGGCCCCCTCTTTGTACTGCAACTTTCCTAATCAATGAAACTTTAACTTTTTGCTCGTTTATCTTGTATTCCTGTTCTGTTTGTACGTGCAAAAATTTCTTGATTCAAACTTTAATGCAGCACAACTGATAGATCGGCTACGCCGCGCAATCATGCCAAGTCCTATAGTTGGTCGGGCAAAAATCAGCTCGGCCTTAAAAGAAGTTGGACAACTCGCCAACTTTTCATTTTGGCCGAGCAAAACCAGCTCAGCCTGCATATTGGACAAAACACCAATATTCCGTCGTGGCCGAGCAAAATTAGCTCAGCCTTTTAGTTGGATAGGACGCCAACATTTCCTTTCTTCGAGCAAGGTCAGCTCAGCTCTCGCCAGTTGGACAAAACACCAACATTTCAATTTTGCTGAGCAAAATCAGCTCGGCATGTGGATTGGTCAAAACACCAATATTTCATTGAAGTTGTGCATGACGCCAATATCCCAATTGGGCGAGCAAAAGCCAGCTTGGCCATTATGGAAATTGGGCAATACACCAATTATTTCACTGGACAATTCACCTACTGTTTGCGCAGTCTTCGTCTATACCGGCGACAAAAAACCAGCCCGGTTGCCCTTGGTATCCATAGTGGCCTTGTATCCTTACGGTGTCATTGTACAGAAGGATGTAATGCAAAACAACAAGAAGGCTATTTTTCATTACAAAAAGCAGTGCTATCCTTACATCAAATGCCAAAAGGCTAAAGGTGCAAAAAGCTAAGTAATAAAAGCAATTACATCTTAAAAGTAAAAGATCTTAAGGTTGGCTGCATTCCACGGTCTGGGGATAGCTTTGCCATCTAAATCTTCCAGATGGTATACCCATTTTCCTGCGAGGCCAGTCACCTTGTATGGCCCCTCCCAATTTGCGCCGAGCTTTCCTTCGCCAGGGATCACCGTGTTACCCAGCACCTTCCTTAAGACCCAATCTCCGATCTTGAACAGCCTGGGGTGTACTGCCTTGTCGTATTTCTTGGAGAGTTCTTGTTGATAGGCCGCTATGTGGATTAGTGCCCGCTCCCTTCTCTCATCGGCGAGGTCAAGCTCCAATGCTACTGCTTCATTGTTCAAATATGGCTGGAAGCTTTTCAGGCCGGATGGTTGGCATGCCAATTTCCAGCGGGATAATGGCTTCCATGCCATAGGCCAAGGCAAACGGAGTTTCCCCGGTCGACTGCCTTGGCGTAGTGCAGTACGCCCAGAGTACGTTAGGGAGTTCTTCAGCCCACTTCCCCTTGGCCTTCTCAACCCGCTTCTTCAGCCCGTCCAGGATGGTCTTGTTCGAGGCCTCTGCTTGGCCATTTGACTGAGGATAGGCCGGCATTGCATTGTAGAATTTGATCTTCAACTCTTCGCAAAATCCGTGAAAGAGTTTCCCATCGAATTGAGTGCCGTTGTCCGAGATGAGGGCCTTTGGTATGCCGAAGCGAGTGATAACGTTTTGCCAGACAAACTTCTTCACATCCTTTTCCTTTATGGTCGCCAGCGACTCGGCCTCAACCCACTTGGTGAAGTAGTCAGTGGTAGCGATGAAGAATTTGCGATTACCCGGTGCTGCTGGGAGTGGTCCAACAATATCCAACCCCCACAATGCGAACGGCCAAGGACTTGTAAGAGGGAGCAATTCTCTAGCTGGCTGGTGGATCTGGTGAGCGAACTTCTGACACTTTTCACACTCTGAGCGTATTCTGGCGTCACTTTGCATGCATGGCCACCAATAACCCTGGGAAATTGCTCGATAAGCCAAAGATCTGCCCCCAGTATTGCTACTGCAGATGCCTTCATGGATCTCATAGAGAAAAGTTTCCACCTTGGTGGGGTGGACACACTTCAGATACGGTCCGGTAAAAGACTTCTTATACAGGGCTCCGAACGGGGAGAACCAAAATCGCTCTAACTTGGCCCAGATCTTGTTGGCCACATTCTTTTCTTCCGGTAGAACCCTATCTTTCAAGAAAGCGATGATAGGATCCATCTAGGAACGACCCAAGTCGGTGCAGAGTACCTCGGTCGCTTTTGGTTCCTCAATACTTGGCCGAGGTAAGAATTCTATCATCAAGGGGTTAGAAAAAGCTGTCTGAGCAGAAGCGAGTCCGGCCAATTCATCGGCCGTGTTGTTTTCTTCGCGGTTGATCTGTTCCACTCTTATGGCGTCGAACTTCTTGATCTCTGCGCACACCAGGGCCTAATACTTGGCCATTCTCTCATCCCTTGCCTCATACTCCCCTGAGACCTGATTGACTACCAGCTTGGAATCGTTGAACACCATAAAGGCTGATGCTTTCATTCTTACTGCGCTTCTTAGCCCCCTTGTCTTGGTCGGGAGCAGAGTCTTGCTTACATAGAAAATGGGCAGGTGCTGTGTGCCTTCAGCGTGGACTAGGACGGCGCTCACCGCATGTTCAGAGACTGCCAAGTAGAGATACAATTTTTCGCCCGGCCGGGGCGTGACTAAGATAGGGGTTGAGGAAATGTATACTTTTAAGTCTGCCAGTGCACGGTTACACTTGTCGTCCCAAAAAAACTTGGTCTTCAAAGTTTTGAAGAAGGGCCTGCAACGATCTGAAGGCCGGCTGATAAATCGGTTCAGCGCGGCCGTTATCCCAGCAAGATGTTGCACGTCCTTCGCGGAGTTTGGGCACTCGAGGTCGTGTATAGCCTTGTTCTGTGATGGGTCGGCTTCGATCCCTCAGTTTGTGACCAGAAAACCCAGAAACTTCCCGGTGCCGACTCCAAAGGCACATTTGGAGGCATTCAGATGAAGCTTGTGGCGTTTAAGTATAGCAAACATCTCTGCTAGGTCGGAGAGGTGCTGAGATTTCTCCTTACTCTTCACCACCATATCGTCGATGTTGGCCTCCATGGTGCGGCCCAACAATGGGGCGAACATCTTTGTCACCATCCATTGAAAAGTTGCTCCGGCATTTTTCAGCCCAAATGCATGACTTTATAGCAATACAACCCTCTGGGGGTAGTGAACGATGTGATCTCTCGGTTCGGTTTATATATGGCTATCTGGTGGTAGCCGCGATATGCGTCTAGGAAGTTGAACCTCTGATGGCCAGCGGTTAAGTCCACCAACTAGTCAATTCGAGGGAGGGGGAAGCTATCTTTTGAGCAAGCACGGTTGACCGTCTTGTAGTCAACGCAGACTCGCAACTTACCATTCTTCTTCGGAACCACCACCGTATTGGATATCCACCGAGGGTATTGCACCTCTTCTATGGCCCCAGATTCCAGTAGGTTCTTCACTTCCTCGGCTACTACCTCGGCATGGTGCAAGGCTGAGTGGCGTGTCCTTTGGATGACTGGCCATGCATTGGGGAAGACATTCAATTGATGGCAAATGAAGCTCAGGTCGATGCCAGGCATATCGTAAGGCGTCCACGCAAAAGCCTCAAAATTGGAAGTCAAGAAGTTGACATAATCTATCCGCTCGGTGCTAGACAAAGATGATCCCAAGAGGAAGAACTTAGTTGGGTTGTTCTCATCGATGCACACTTCCACCAAATCCTCGACCGATTTTTCCTCGGCCTTTCTAGCTATGTCTTCAAGGACCTCCTTTCCCTCGGGTCCCTTAATCATTTAGATGAACCCCTTGGCTGCTCGGCTGCCATTTACTACAACGAAGCATTGTTTTGCCCTCATCTGGTTTTTCCAAACCTCTTCTATTTGTCCGGTTGGCATCGGAAAGCGCAAAACCTGATGGTAAGTCGACGTTACTGCTTGCATGGCGTGCAGCCAGCCCCTGCCCAAAATTAAGTTGTAAGTAGATGGGACCTTGAGCACCCAGAATTCCACCTGCTTCACAACTGAACCCGCTTTGACCGGCAATATGATTTTCCCCACCGGCCACTCCGGCTGTGAGTTGAATCCAACCAAAGGAGATGTTGCAGGGGCCAAGTCCTTGTCTTCCAACTTCATTTGCTTGAAGGCGTCATAGTACATAATCTCGACCGAACTCCCCTAGTCGATCAAGATTCTCTTGATGTCAAAGTCTTTGACGCGAAGAGTTACCACTAGGGCATCATTGTGGGGCATCTGGATCCTTTCCAAATCCATGCTTGAAAAGGTAAGGATGTATTTCTCCTCGGTCTTCCCCTTCTTCACAGCTGGCTGAACGGAGAGCACTTCTCTCATGTGCTTAGCGTTCTTGATCATCCCTCTCAGCTCGCAGACCCTGGCCAGTTCAATGATGCCATGGATGACATTGATTACACCTTGCGACGCTGCGTCTAGGGCGGCTAGACCGTTTGGTTCGGTCTGTTCCGATGGTGCGGCCTTCATACCCCCATCTATGTATTGGTCAAGATGCCCGGCCGCCACTAATTCCTCCAAGTGTTGTTTAAGCGGCAAGCAGTCCTCTGTTCGGTGTCCCCGTTCCTTATGGAAGGTGCAGTGATATTTTGAATTGAAGCCTCTCTGCGCACTCTCCAACTTGACCAGCCAGCGGACAAAAGGCTCGCCTCGGATCTTGCTCAAAATGCGGTAAATAGAGATTTTAAAGACCGTGGTGATTCCAGCCCGCGCCTTCAATTTTCTCTTGGCATCTTCCGCTGCGTCGCAAGGAGCATCAGCTTGGTCGTTTCTGCGACCTTTGTTTCTGTCATCGCGGTTTAGGCCACGACGTTGATCTTTTGACCGGTCCTTTGGGCGGTTATCCTCCTGCCCAACCGAGTGAACCTTCCCCGCCACCTTTTTGTCCGCCGCGATCGGATTATCCCTCCCGGTCGCGGAGGCGACATCCTCCTCTATACGGATGTGCTTATTGATCCGCTGCATCAAGGACTCCATAGTGGTGGGCTGGTGCATCGTGAGTGAATCTCGCAGCCTATGTCCAACTAGGAGACCCCGCTTGTACTGAGTGATCGCCAGATTGGTAGGGCAGTCAAGGATCTCGTTGTAAAGTTTCCAGTACTTCGCGTTGTATGCCTTCAACGAACATCCAGATTCTATCTTGACGCCCAGGAGATGGTCGACCTCCTTCGGTGTTCGAGTGTTGGTTTTGAATCTGGTGACGAAGGCTTCGACTAGTTGCTGCCACCCCTCGATACTCCCTTCCGGCAGCCTTTCGAACCACTTCAAGCCCAGCTTCCCCAAGCTTGCCGGGAATATGAGGCACATCAGGGCATCATTGCGCCGGTGGCCAGCCATTACTTGCCGGTAATAGCTCATGTGCATGTTCGGATCTGTCTTGCCGTCGTACAAAGTGAACTTTGGCTGATGCAGTCCGGTGGGGAGTGGCGTGCTCTCAATCTCTGGAGACAGCGGCGTGGCTGTTAGTCTTAGCAGCTCTTTGTCCACCAACGCAGGGGCCAGCACCTTGGGCACCGACATCACCACTTCTTCGCTACAATGAACTGGAACGCTCAACCTCTGCAACGCCGGCACTCTTTGAGCCTCTCGACGGCGCGCTCTCTCCTCCAACACATCTTTGAGGTCTCCGGAACGGGTGGAAACAGGGTACCGCGACGTCAACGACGGGCAGGAGGGACGGTAGGTGCTGTCGTGAGTGAGGGATCTGCCCTCTCTTGGGTTAGAATCGCCAACCCCATAGTTCCTGGTGATGGAGAGAGAATGGGTACTCTCCTGGCGGCGACCGCCAGAATGCGGGGACGTGGTGCTCTCATTGAGGTTGCGCTCTCTAGCAACACCCTTCCTCTTAATCTGGCGTTTCAGCTTCTCCATCTCCGCCGCCATCTTGCGGATGAGAGCGTCTTGGTCCTTGATTTTTGTGCTCCAGACGCTGCGTACGGAACTCCCCCCGCCGCCGACGGCCCTCTGGACTCCTCGAGCGATCAGTACTCCTCCCGCGTTTGTCTTGCGCACCTCACGAAGAAGTTTCTAAGGCCGCCATGGCTGGGATATTCAGGGGGCCTTCTCTTCGTCGGACAGACTCTGGTGTGATACCATCAACGACGGACAGCGAGGTTTCGTCGTTGTTGGCCATGGAAATGGTCGAAGAAGCTCGAAGAACAAGAGTGTTGTGTCAAACCTTTTCCCACAGACGGCACCAATTGTACGGGGGCGAAATATCCTCTGCTTTCCGTACTTCTTGAACTTCCAAGCTTCTCGTGACGGCGTCTAACCTGGCAACATAGAAACGGTGAGCTGCCTGGCAGTGGTGTGCCAGATAGACCCTCCGACGATCAAGTCAGATCAATTAAGGAAGGAGAAGGCCATTAAGGAGAGAAATAATGTCTCAGATGGCGCAAATTGCTTTAAGTTACTTACCTCCAACGTTCACCCTCCCACTCCTATTTCTAGGCTGGCCATGCAGCCTTAGGATTGTGCGTGCACTTCCTCTGATGTCCTTCTTTGGACAGGTGGCAGTGCTCGCCTCTCACGATCTTATGCGTGTAAAGGTTCAGTCCTCTAACCAGTACATACAAAACTGCCAAACGGTATTGACGCGTGCCTGGAACAGATTTCCTCTCCCTCACGCCATTGGCCCAGGTGGCATACTTAACCGGAGTATCACGACCGGCCTATCCCTTGTGGAGAATTGCCTCCACAAGCACACAATCGAGCTAGGAACCGCCGACCTGTCCCTTGGCAAAGGGGCAAATATCCGATTCTCATGGCCGAGCTGTTCTCGACCAGTGCATCCTGGCTAACTGGTTGCGAGGCATGCCGACCTCCCCCCGTTCTTCCTTCATTCTCGATTGCCCGCAGTCCATCTATCCCGGCTGACCGGCTATAAGCATGCTGGCCCTCGCCGCGTCCTTAGTCTAGCCCGGGCCCTTAGCTCGGTTGCCACACGCTACTACATGCTCTACCAAATGTCTACCTAGCCACAGCTCGGTCAGGCCTTAGTTCATGCCTAGTTGGACGATCTCTTTGACCGTGCAAAACAGATCCACGCGCCATGTTAGCAGAGGAGATAGCGCGGCGTCGTGAGGTTTGTCACGACCTGCGCTACCGTAGCTCGGCCGTACTAACGGTGCAAATCTCCCCTCTCAGGATGGCTAAATTGGCAGAAAATATTGAGGACCAAATTAAAATATTTTTTTGGATAAATTATAAATACATCTTTTAAGATTTGCTTAAAATATGGATTGCTCCCTGTAATACTGAAAATTATAACTACTCTTATATACAAGAATGAAATTACTAGAATTATTAATTAAAATATATTTCTGACATCATTAAAAATTATTAATTAACTTAACAATTTATTAATAAAATGAGTTATTTATTATGCGATTAAAAATTTGAAGAAACAAGATGTAATTTTTATAAATATAGGGGTAATTTATATTTTAAGCAAATTTCATATTGTATTTGTGATTTACCTCATTTTTTTATGCAGTGTATATTAAATTGACAGAATTTAAATATTAAAAATTAAAATGTCACAAAATTCATATTTTGAAAATAAAAAACGTATAGTTAATCTTATTTGTTAATTAATAAACTGTAAAATCCATTGTTGTTGTTATTGGGTTGTTATTGTCCTTCATATTAATTTGTTTTTTTATTACTTTTGGTGTGTCGCAACTTGCAGGCATAGCCCCCAACACCCGCACCCAGCGCCCAAGGTCCAGTATTTGGATAAGAAGAATGACTTGGACCCCCACAGTAGCACTCTCACGACCCCCTCTGGTTGTTATTGGTCGATTTTTATTATTTATTTATTTATTTATTTTTTCTTTTCCTCCTTTTCTAATTATCAGTCTTCACGTGTGTGTGGGGTGATAATTGAAGGGAGTCTTAATCACTTCTGTTTGGATAAACACTTGCCCTTTCCAAGAATATGTACGGTGACTGCTAAATATTATTACTTGAAAATTTTCCTCAAAATTTATCAATTAAAAATCAAATAAATTTTTGTTTTTCTAATAATATTAATTTTACATTAAATTATTTGATTTTGGATTAATTTTATTCTACCGTTAGCTATCGTTTATAATCAAACGAAAATTACTAACGTGACACCAAAGTAAAATTTCAAATTAAATTTAGATATCATATCAACAACTTCTATTTGATTATAGACGGTAATTGACAGTGAGCGCAAAATTGATGCAAAATTGAATAATTTATGTACAAAATTAATATTATATAAAAAAGTAGTGATTAAATTAATTTTTGAGTGATAATTTGAGAGGTAAAATGATATTTTCTCATACTATTTCCAAATCTCTTTCTATGTATAATTTTGCTGTGTGATATGCTATTGTCCCAGATAAATCTACCCAGATTTTTCTGGGTAATGTGATTGTTTGGTGGGGATTGAATTAGGATTATTTTTAGAAAATGGTAAAATGTGGTTTTTTGGCTTTTAACCAAGCTTTTGACTTTTTTAGATAAATGATTTGGGAAGTTGGTAAAAAGTGACTTTTGACTTTTTTTAATTAATATTTATTTATGATGTCAAATTATAATCAAATGACCAAACTACTCCTATTTAGTTTAAAATATTACTTCACCCATGTAGCATATTTTGACTTATGAAGGGTAAAATTGTAATTTCACCCTTGGCTAAAAATCACCTTCTCAAATTAAAAAAAAATTCAAAAAAGTCACTTTTGACTTTTGCTACAAATCAAAAAAAGTGACTAAAAGCCAACTTCTCAAAACAAGCCTTAATATAGTATGGAGTTCAAGCATGAAATAAATTTAAACCATAGATTGATATTCTAAGTAAAATTTGGGATAAAATTTTTAGAATGATAGCATCACTCAATTTTGTTTTGGGCTAAATACGCCACAAATAAATAAATAAATAAATCCAAAATATGTGTCCTACGTCATTTTAGTCAATGATATTTTAAATTTAAATATATCAATTTAATTTTCATCTTATTAATTTTGTCATAGAATGGTTTTTTTTTTTAATCGTCTTTCCTTTTTTTTTTTTTTTTTTATGTGCATCGTTGAATAATCTTTACTTTTTGTTTCGTCTACCAATGATAATGAAAGTAGGTATAATTTTGTATCCACATTCATTTATTTATTTTTTAGTTTTTTTATTCAATGTATCCACATTTATACGTTAGCAAAACAAGCAAAATAGGACGAGTATTGTTAATTCATAAAGTATATAATTTTAATTATGTGAATTTAGTCTCTAATTAATTTAGTTTCATAGATAGTTCGATGACAATGTCCCTACTTTCAGTATTAATTATAGATGGAAATAGAAATAAGGACCATTTAATGACAAAAAGTCAATAAATTAGAGATCAAATTAACAAATGTTTCATCAAATATTATTTCTTATTTTATATAGGTCATGATGAGTTTTAAAAGAGAAATGCTGAGTTATGATGTGCAATGCCAACTAGTATGACTGTTGCATTCATCCAATTGAAAACCAGGGGCAGGACAGCACATTTAGATGTTTGATAAAATTAATAAATAAAAAAATGAAAATAGAATACTGAAAAATAAGTATTATTTTAAAAAGGGGATTTTTTTTGTTTTTTTTTTTTTTTTCGGTCTATCTCCCTCATTAGAATTCTTTACTAAGGATACAAAACAAACTTTCATAGTTTAAGTCCTATTATAGTAGGCTCTAATTTTTTTGACGAAAGTTCCCTTATTAATTATTGGCACTTGAAATGAAATCAGAGAACATATAAAGCAGACATTCATTGTATTTTGAAAAGATTTCAAAATTTATAAATTCAATTACTTTTTATCTAAAATTTCATTTTTCATAAAATTTATATTTTTAAAATTGTCTTGTTGTGATCTATTAAATAAAATCTCTGATGACTATAAAATTTGAAAAACCAAAGGACAGTGAAACTTCACTGACTTGAATCAATAAAATTTTGTTGAAGTCAGTAACATTTCACTGACTTGAATTAGTGAAATTTGCTCCAAACAGTGGACTTAGATAAATTTTTCTTATTCATTGACTTAAGGAAGTAAAAACAAATTTAGTCATTAAAATCAATTAATTTTTATAAAAATCGGCTAGTGAAATCAATTAATTTTTAACTATCGATTGAATCTGTCAAATTCTTAAAGTATTTAATTCAAATATATTTAGTCTTTAAAAGAATAATAAAAATAAAATATAAGTTCATGAGAATTATAAATTAGTAAAAGACCCTACGTAGGCTCAATTTGGCAACAAGTTAAGAAAGCCAATTTTTTTAGCTTTTTAACTTTTTTTAGCCAAAAAAAACCAGCTCTTTTACCCAAAAGAAGCCAGCTTTTGCCAAAAAGGCCACCAAAAAAGCTAAAAAGCTATGGGTAAACTACCAATAGGTCCTACTTTGGAGACTTATTATCCAATAGGTCCAATTTTGGAGACTTATTACCCATTAAGTCCTATTGATAAATTTATTAAGTGATAAAGATAAATTTATCAGTCTTTTATTTTTATGAATAAATTTATAGTGATAAATTTATCAGTCTCTTTGTTTTTATGAATAAATTTTTAGTGATAAATTTATCACTCTCTTATTTTTATAGTGTTAAATTTATTAGTTAGAACCTGTAGATAAATAAGTCTAGTTAATAGGACTAATTGGTAAGTACCCCAAAAGCTAAAAAGTCAACTTTTTATCAACTTTTCAAAACATTCCGTAGTAAATATTTTATTCCAGAAAAATTTTTAAAAACTATTCTGTCTTTAGGCCTGGTTTACCTACTATTTAGACATACTTGTCTCTGTACATTATGATATTTGATTGGGGTGGAGATTACATAAGATAGGGAAGGAGGCATTGTTTATCTTATCCAGAAGCAGTACTTGTGGCCGGTGCTACAGTGTTTTAACATGAATAGTAAGTCCAAATTGGTCAGTATTCTATTGACTTCACATTTTAAGTATTCTATGGATGAAATACAGAACTAACGGAAGTACAAAAGTGAAAGCGAAGTGAAAATGGAAGTGTGGTGCATGATTTTATGGAATGAAAGTTTCAAAGTATTTTTTTCTCATTTACTTCTCTCTCAATGTGATTTGAGGTGTGTCCAGCCCGCCACACGTTTCTATCAAAGAGAAGGTACAATCAAATGCAGAAATTTCTAGAGAATAAAACTTACACTCAAAAATATATTGATGTGTACAACATGATACAAGAGATAGTTCTCAAATATATATATATGTTTGTTTCTTAGGCCAAGCCAAACGAGACAACTTACATATGGTCACAACGTCTAATAAAAACAACAAAAGCAAAATTAAGGATTTAGGTCTATATGAAGATCTTAATTAACATATATGGCTCCTTAATTCTATGCAAACACAATGCCATTTGTCTTTGGGCATTATGTTAGTGCTTCGCTGCTGATTTACCACCCTTTGCCTGCAAAAGCAAAATTATTGAACGCTTGGTTAATAATATTACTAGGTAGCTTCAGCAATGATTGGAATATCTTTTGGTATGTTTGGTTTATTGAAATGAAAATAGAATGAAATAAAATGTTCATTTCTTAATTTTCATATAGAATGACCATTTACTTATAATGGTGAATGATTTATTATTCCATTTACAATTTTTTTTAAAATCTTTTTTTTTTAGTGAAAGGAACACGAAAATAAATATTCTACTAGAATAACTATTCAATTCATCTTTATTCTAATAAAATCAAGCATTACGTTAATACCACATTCATATATGGGATACAATAAAGTCCCAAACAATTTTTCATAAAAGTGTTCAAAATGTTTTGTTGACAGCACTACATTCATTTTGAATGGGTCCATACTCTATCAAGATAAATGTAGTGTCATTACACTATATTCTGGACACTTTCATGAAATTTTTATGGATTAGTTTTGGTATATTAGTAGACAAATCAAAATCTCGAGATGTATTTAGTCATGCTTTACAAATGTCTAGTCCAATAACTGAAGAAACTAAGCCTACTAACATAACACAAATCTCTTTGTCCCCTTGTTTTAAACACTCATAGTCATTAAATCATGTTTCGAGTTTCGAGTAACTTATGATTTTCACATGATAAAATGGATGTAAGTGTTTTGAGATAGAAAAACAGAGAGATTTGAAGATATGATCCTTGACTATATATTATTGTATTTGTGGGGACATATTTTGTAATGATAGCACGTGGCCAGAGTGATGCCGAAGTGTCAGCTGAGGTGCCATGTGGCCTAAACCTGACGCCGAGGTTATCTGCGGAGATATCGGAATTTGGGATGAACGGATAAGGGACAAGGGTCCTAGAACAAGGGAGGATCTCAGTCTGGATAAAGATAAAGCTCCAAGGGAGTTTATCTCTATCTAGTTGGGAATCCAAGATGAGCATTGAGACAAAGTCCATAGAAGCTAGGCTTTTACAGGGATCTAGTTAATGCTGGTTATAAAAGTAAGGCACCCTCATGGATCTAAGGTATGCTTTTTAGGCTCTGTCTAGTGAATTAAGCACTATTGGCTATCTTTGAGAGATAATTATTGACTTGATCGTCGGAGTGCCCCTAGGTAGACGAACCACCGCCTGATTCTTATTTTTTTGTAACAGGTTGTTCTGGCTTCATCTATTCTGCCGGTGCTCTCTTGCTGAGTTTCCATGTTTGGTTGCGTGGTCAAAAATCAGCACAGGCAATTTAGCGCCGTCTGTGGAAAAGTAAGGAGAATAGATGACCAACGATGGGCAAAAAAAAAAGGTCGGGGATGACATTCCTAATGGGCGTGGAAGAGGAGAACTGTAATGAAGGACCTCGAGATCAGAATCTTGAGGAAAATGATGTAGGCTAGGAGGATTTGAAGGACTACCTCCAAAGGAAGCGACAGAATGCGGAGGTCACTTCCCCGGTCAAGTCGAGGACACCATTCTCAATGGAGCTGGATAAGTTCGAGGCCCCAAAAAGGTTCTATATGCCGAGATTCCAGATATATGATGGCAAGTCCGATCCAAACTTTCACGTCAGCTTATATTTGAATTCAATTTCACTATATACTGGAAATGAACCATTACTCTGTAAGGTGTTCCCCTCATCCTTTGGGGAAATTGCATCAGATTGGTTTCATAAGTTGTCGAAAGGAGCTGTGAAGACTTGAGAAGGCCTGGTAGAGATTTTTGTGGCCAGGTTTGTTACAAACAAATTGCAGCCATTGAGGGTAGACTCCCTAACGACTCTGAAAATTGGTGACGGTGAAAGCCTTAGAGCTTACGCCAAAAGGTATTACGAAGTGTTCAACCGAATACCAAGATGCAACCAGGAGTTGGCAGTTGTATCTTTTAAGAACGGCCCTGAGGATGACTGCATGCTTCGAAAGTCACTGGCAAAGACTCTGCCGAAGAGTATGGAGGAGCTCATGGCCAGAATCGAGAAATACCTTATTTAGCTTATTTAGTGATTAACACTTAATTTACACAGGTGTGAATGTTGTTAGTCGAGGCTTTATATAGGGGGAGGTCACACCGGTGGGGCGCTATATATAATATTACTAAGCGCCCTGTTGAAATTGTACCGTTAGGCAATTTCACCGTCGATGGACGTCGGATGGTGGCGTGTAAGCGGAGATTAAATCCGTACTCACCAAATAGTAATCCTTGTTTGGTGTGAGTGGTGAGTAAACGTGGCCATATATCTGTCCACCCACGTGTCACGATCGCGGTGATTTTGCTTGGATAAAAAGCAAAGGTGAGGTTATTCAGCGTGAATGAGCGATAATGGCGAATTGAATTTCAAATTTGAATCTCGTATTCTGTTGTCTATATATTTGGGTCGGCCTCGGATATTTTTGATTGGAGAGAGATATGAGAGATATGCTTTTGCGGTTGAGAGTTATTATCTTGAGGTGATTTTCTGGTACCTTGTTTCATCCCTCCTTTTCTTTCTGCCATTTTTGTCGATTTATTTGGTATACAATGTTGTACTCCTTAGAAGAGTGTCTCGAGAATTACGGGCAGTTCACTCAAATGTGTGTAGATCGCTTTTGGCGTGGCAACTAGGATGTGGGAACAGAGCGTGGAGAGCTCGTGAAGTTTGTTCCGTGTCACGAAGAGCGAGGGCAAAAATATCAAAGCTAAGGTGTCACGAGCGAAGGGTTAGCGAGGTAACAGATCTGTAGAAGTGTTCGTATAAAAGATTTGGAGTTATTTATAAAAATGGAAGGAATAGGAAGCGACCATTCTGGGACCCCCTTGCGTCTTGGGAGGTCAAGGACACCGGCCCATGGATATAGGCGATTACCGTAGTAGTCGTGCACCTTTTAAGACCCGGTATGTTCGCATGACGATGCGTTGAGAATATTCCCGATTTATTAAGAAGACTAAGAGGGAGTAAGGAAATTCTGACTATACGATGAACAATTAAGGGAAGTTAAGTTTGATAATAAAGGTGTGTCAAGATTACTTAATGGTATTGAGTTGGGTAATAAGAGATCTGACCGTCAATCAGACAAGATCGTGGTTAAGGGTATCAAATTCATTGGTAATGTTCAATTGGGACAAGATGCTAAGGACGAAGCTGTGGTCCACCACGTGTTGTTTTTTGTCATCAGTGATAATAGTCCGTCAGATTCCGTCCCTACACCTGACAAGATATTTATTGGAGTTGGCGAGGGTAATCCTGAGACCTGGATTGTTGATCCTGACCAGTTCGACCGGTTTCGGATGCTAAAGAAAATGAGATTCAAGCTCGTTGGTGGCAAGGACAAAGAGTACGTTCGTCACGGGATAGAAGTTGTAGACCGGTTCTTCCCAGTTGATGTTTGGACGGACTACAAAGATACGCTGTTGGGAAATGTTGGAAGCATTCAAAAGGGTGCCATATATTTAGTGGCTGCTACTGTTAGTGGAAAGGAATGCAAAATTACTTTAAGGAGTCAGATGTACTTTAAAAATGTTTAGAATTGTAATTTGATGTATTTTTATTTCTAATGTTCAGGTTAATGGAGGTGGACGATATAAAAACTGGGGTTGTTGAAGGTGTTTCAGCAAGTGATTTCAGTTGTATTGCACTTGCGTTGCCTAATTTATTTTCTCAATTGAGGTTAAGATACAAACAAAAAAGTATTAAGGTTGATAAAATATTGATAAAATATTCCCCCTATCTTTGCGCAATGCTAGTGGGTTGGTCGAGTAAATGTTTATGATCGGAGGTTAGACGGTAATGACGGTTTGCGCGTGGTTTATTTTCGATGAGATTGTCAATGCGAGTTAGTCTACTATGGGAATGGTTATTGTTCAATTAACGACAAACAGGTGCCATGGATGGTGAAGTATCGACTTGAAAATTCCAATATTAAAAGGGGGGTTACGTATTGTAAAATGAAGGGGTATCTAAAGTATTCTACGAGTGACATGCCAGAAGATTCGCAAATGAGGGCCCCCTCTATTGTCGTGTTATCTAAAAAATATACTAATGATAATGTTGATGTTTGGCATTGTCCTCCAACGAAGGCCATTCCGATTCTGACACGGACTAAGTCTGTTGGTTTACCGGAGAGGCGAAGAGATTTGTTGTTAGGAGGTTTTGGGGAAAGTGGTTCAGTTATTCATGAACGCAGAGGTCGTCTGAGTTTGTCAGAGATTGATGTACGCAGAGGTGTTGATGACACTATTGATGTTGATCCTGGCCCGTCGATTTCAGAGGTGGTGTTAGCAAAGATGAAGTTGATCGCAGAGGATCAGTTGTTATGGATCCAGCAGAATTTTCTAATGTTTTACGAAATGTAATCATTAGTGTAAAAAATAGTGATGTGACTCAAGATGTAATAGTTGATGATAAGGGAAATGTAGTAACTAAATAAAACTTTGAGCGGTTTCATAAATAAAATTAATAAAATTTTTCATTAATCATGACGGTGGTTACATTAACATCAAATCATTCTCTCATTTTTGGGGACATTGCATCTAACCAACTACTGTCCCCATTTGTTAATAAAATACAAGGAATTCCTCCTCTAATAGTGAGATCTGGTTGGAACTTAACAAATACATGGAAATCTCTTTGGCATCCTACTAAATTCTTCATTAATTCGGTAGGGACTGTCGAGTATTTGATGTCGTCTATGACGTTGTAGACGGCGCATTGGTCGTAGTCCTTGAAACTTATTCTGCCGGAGAAGTAATTGTGTCGTCCGAGGCTTCTGGCCCAGGCGGTTTTGCCTGTTCTTGAGGGTCCTTCGAGATAGAGGGAGATTGGGCGGATGGGCCTCTGTTCTGGTTCCTGTTATCAGAGGAGGAGGAAAGTTCTTCATCAATATATAAATTGATTATATTATTTTTGTGTATCCCTAATCTAAGGAAATCGTCTTCCCTCCAAACGGAGAGACAGCAATTTTGACATAACTCGTACTGAACGCAATTTCGACTTACAAACAAAATATTATTTTCTGCCCATTTTTTTACTTCTTCATTTAAGAAAGGAAATGAATTAAAAGGGCTAGTATATGAGGGCCTCTCTCTTTTGTAATGATCCCTGTAAATGTTTTTAATTGGGGATATTTTGTGACGTAATCAGTGGGACATCTTTCTTTACAGAGAGCAAAGAATTGTTCCTCCGTTTACCGCCAAGTATTCCCTCCGAGTTCGTCTCTGTTTTTGAAGGACTTTTTCCCTTAGATGAAAATTCTCCCCATTCGACGAACTCGCCCTCTTTCTGTATATACTGTCAACTTGCTGTTGGCGAGTGGAGTTTTTCTATATTTGGATGGTAGATCCTCCCATTGGTTCCAGTGAGATCGAAAAATCTCGGGTTAGAGGTTTGGATCTTCTTCGTGCATTAAACCATGGCATGAAGGTGAGGGTTTCCATCTTCATGGAGCTCCCTTGCGACAAGTATGTAGTATGGCTGACAAGCTAGTTGGAGAAGGGATTGGAGGAATTCTAAGAGTTGTTCTTTTGGGCATGGGCATTGTGGGTAGGTGAGGAAGACATTCTTGGCATTAAAACGGAAAGAGGCTTAGCGAGGCATTATTTAGCTTATTTAGTGATTAACACTTAATTTACACAGGTGTGAATGTTATTAGTCGAGGCTTTATATAGGGGGAGGTCACACCAGCTGGGGGGGGGGGGCTATATATAATATTACTAGCGCCCCCCCTGTTGAAATTGTACCCGTTAGGCAATTTCACCCGTCGATGGACGTACGGATGGTGACGTGTAAGGCGGAGATTAGTATATTTTTTAGATAACACGACAATAGAGGGGGCCCTCATTTGCGAATCTTCTGGCATGTCACTCGTAGAATACTTCAAATACCCCTTCATTTTACAATACGTAACCCCCCTTTTAATATTGGAATTTTCAAGTCGATACTTCACCATCCATGGCACCTGTTTGTCGTTAATTGAACAATAACCATTCCCATAGTAGACTAACTCGCATTGACAATCTACTGGGAAAATAAACCACGCCTGCAAACTGTCATTACCGTCTAACCTCCGATCATAAACATTTACTTTGACCAACCCACTAGCATTGGGTGCGCAAAGGGGGGAATATTTTATCAATATTTTATCAACCTTAATACTTTTTTTGTTTGTATCTTAACCTCAATTGAGAAAATAAATTAGGCAACGCAAGTTCAATACAACTGAAATCACTTGCTGAAACAACTTCAACAACCCCAGTTTTTATATCGTCCACCTCCATTAACCTGAACATTAGAAATAAAAATACATCAAATTACAATTCTAAACAGTTTTAAAGTACATCGACTCCTTAAAGTAATTTTGCATTCCTTTCCACTAACGATGCTGACCACTAAATATATGGCACCCTTTTGAATGCTTCCAACATTTCCCAACAGCGTATCTTTGTAGTCCGTCCAAACATCAACTGGGAAGAACCGGTCTACAACTTCTATCCCGTGACGAACGTACTCTTTGTCCTTGCCACCAACGAGCTTGAATCTCATTTTCTTTAGCATCCGAAACCGGTCGGACTGGTCAGGATCAATAATCCAGGTCTTAGTCAAAACAAGAGAAGAGGAACGGTTCGCTAAAGCGAGGTCGAGGTAATACAGATTTTAATAGACAAAAAACAGGATTGAGGGTTGCATAGGCAATCACCACTGTGTTCCAGATCCCGGTTTATAAAGTCTTGGAAATGATCAGGAACCAACTGTACTACAGAGCACCAGAAAAGATTCCTGGTGAATTTATGGAAAGAAGCCTTGGGAAGCACTATGTCTACCACAATGAGGATAGGCACCTAACTCAAAGGTACAGAGCCTTAAAGACACATTTGGAAGATCTAGTTAGACAAGGTCACTTGCGGGACCTAGTAGATGAGGCCAGAACAATGGAAGAGTAGGCACAGCTGCCCCTAGCACCGACAACACCACTTCCACCAACACCATAACCGCAAACAGACGGACCTCGAGTGATCAATGTGATTCATTCGAGGGTCAATGAGAACGAGCTACGTAGGGAGACTCAAAGGGTGAAACACTTACAACATGTGTATTAGGACCAGCAAAAGAGGCCTAGGACGGACGAGCACCAGGGACTAATGGTATCCTTTACTGAAGCAGACCTAGATATGGTGCAACATCCACACAGCGATGCTCTGGTAGTGGCCCTCAAGATTGGAGAATGCCAGGTAAGGCACATTCTAATTGACCAAGGCAGCTCTTGTGACATCATGTACGTCAAATGTTACAAGGAGCTCGGCCTTCATCGAGATGATTTGAAGTAGTCTAACAACCCAATGGTCAGGTTTAATGGAATGCTGACATGGCCCTTGGAAGCAATAAATTTGGAGGTGCAGGCAGACACCAAAAATGTAAGCACAGAGTTTATAGTAATTGACAACCCTTCCCCTTACAATGTTATCTTGGGAAGACCATGGTTGCACATAGTAAGGGTTGTTCCCTCAACACTGCACCAGTTGTTGCAGTTCCAAACAGAGCATGGAATTGAGAAGATTAGGTACAGGCAAAGAATTGCTCTATGGCAGCAATGAAATCCACCTGCAACGTGTGAGAAGCAGAAACAATAGAGATTGAAGACGAGGACATGGAGGTCCTAGATGACGTCGACAAAGAGTTTACCGACAAAAGTGAGGAAGCCTTAAAGAAGATCCTGGTCCAACAAGGGGATGAAGAGCGTTTCTTTCTTCTCGGCTTAGGCTTGGCCGAGAAGGAGGAGAAGGAGAAGGAGTTGGAGTCATTCTTGCGAGCAAACATAGAGGTGTTTGCTTGGACGCCATACAAGATGCCTGTCATTGATGCCGAGGTCACTTGCCATAGACTAAATGTAGACAGGTCAGCTAAACTTGTCATTCAGCGTGTAAGGAGGCCTTCATGCGGAGGCAGTAGAGGAGGAAGTGGACAAATTGTTGGAGGCCAAAGCCATTCGGGAGGTAAACTACCCAACTTGGTTGTCAAACACAGTTGTTGTGAAAAAGGATTATGAGAAGTCGAGGGTCTGCGTGGACTTCACTAACCTAAATAAGGCTTGTCCCAAAGACAATTTCCCAATCCCCTAAGATCAATCAATTAGTGGATGCCACTTCAAAACATAGAAGGATGAACTTCTTGGACACTTACAGGGGGTACCATCAGATAGCAATGTACCCTTTTGATGAGGAGAAAGACTGCATTTATCACCCCAAAAGGGCTGTATTGCTACAGAGTGATGCCTTTTGGGTTAAAAAATGCAGGAGCAACCTACCAGAGGTTGGTGACCAAGATGTTCAAACATCTGATTGGCAAAACAGTGGAAGTATACATTGATGACATGGTTGTGAAGACCAAAGAACCCGAGAATCACTTGGCCAACTTGAAGGCATTTTTCAATATCCTCAGAACGTATCGGCTCTTACTCAATGCTTCAAAATGTGCATTCGGAGTTGGGTCTGGTAAGTTTCTGGGATACCTGGTTACTAGAAGGGGCATTGAGGCAAGCCCAGATCAAATTAAGGCCATCCTTGACTTGAACAGCCCGACATCGGCAAAACAAGTACAGATGTTGACAGGAAGGGTTGCAGCCCTAAATAGGTTCATAAGAAGAAGTTCAGATAAGTGTAAACCATTTTTCAGTTTATTGAACAAGGCTACAGATTTTTTGTGGACAGAGGAGTGTAAAGTCACCTTGGCCGACTTGAAAAAATACCTGACTACAGCTCTAGTTTTCTCAAATCCACTACTTGGAGAAGAACTGTTCTTATACTTGGTAATTTCGGAGCATGTAGTGAGTGTAGTGGTAATCAGAGAAGAGAAGGAAGAATAAAGGGCAGTATACTTTGTAAGTAAAACCCTAGCAGGCGCAGAGACCAGGTATTTGCCCCTGGAGAAATTGACACTGGCCTTAGTAATGGCTTCCAAAAACTAAATCATTACTTTCAAGCCCACAAGATTGTGGTGTTGACTGAGGACCCCTTGAAGTCCCTGCTGCAACAAGGAGATCTGACAGGCAGGGTAGCTAGATGGGCAGTGGTATTGGGCCAATATGATTTAGAGTTAGACCTAGGACGACAATCAAAGGCCAGGTTCTGACCGACTTTGTGGCCGAGTTCACACCTGGAGCAATCCCACGTCGGGCTCCGGTGAGCTGCGGCTTGGGGTGTCCAGGGGAACAAGAAGAGATCCAGCTGGGAATGAAAAACCCCACAGCAAAATAGAAGAAAGAAGAGAAACCCAAGCCCTGCGATATTTACATCAGTGATTCTTTCTACCTGTTTGTTGATGAGAGTTCAAACCGTCAAGGAGCGAGGGTAGGAGTAGTGTTGGTATCACTAGATAGGAAAATGCTGGAACAATCTATCCGTTTGGGGTTCAAAGCCGAATATGAGGCACTAATCGTAGGGTTAAAATTAGCAGCAGCAATGGAAGCCGACGAGGTGATAGTCTTCTGTGACTCCTAACTTATTATGAACTAGGCAACAGGCAAGTATGTAGCCCGAGATGAAAGAATGATAATCTATGTCAAAGAAGTTGTTAGACTGCTAGCCTTGTTTCAGGATTGCCAACTACAGCAGGTTAGCCGAAATGACAACAGCCATGCCGATGCCTTGGCTAACCTGGCTAGTGTAATGAAATCAAGGGAGGCAAGGACAATAATGGTCGATTATTTGTCAGGCCCAAGTGTGGAACCACTAATCACAGTGTATGAAACAATGTGTGTGGAGATGGGTCCAAGTTGAATGGATGCAATAATGATGTTTCTTAGAGACAACAAGCTACCAGATGATTGCAAAAAGGCGCATAAAACCATACTGAGGTCGGCAAGGTTTAGCCTAAAAGCAGAAGGATATCTCTATAGAAGATCTTTTACTGGTCCCATTTTGAGATGTGTACATCCCTCCTAGGTTCAAGACTTCTTGTATGAAATACATGACGAGGCATGTGGCAACCACGCTGGGAGCAGATCACTTACTCATAGGGCCATTACTCAAGGGTACTGGTTGCCCTACATGCAGAAGGATGCTGAAGCCTATGTCAGAAAGTGCGAGAAGTGCCAAAGGTTTGCACCTTTGATACATCAGCTAGTAGCAGATTAGAACCCAGTATCCAGCCCTTGGCCATTTGCCCAGTGGGGCATGGATCTTGTTGGACAACTGCCCCAAGAAAATGGGCAAAGAAAGTTTCTACTAGTAGCAACTGATTACTTCACAAAATAGGTAGAAGCTTAACCCCTTGCAAAGATTCGAGACATTGATGTGAAGAACTTCATATGGAAGAACATTATCAGCAGGTCTGGGATTCCATGGGCAATAATAGCAAACAATGGCACTCAGTTTGATAGTAAGTTAATCAAAAGCTTATGTGCAAAGTACAAAATTAAGAACTACTACTCTACTCCAAGTTTCCCTCCAAGTAATAGTCAGGTAGAAGCATCTAATAAGACTATCTTGGATGGGATCAAAAAGAGGCTGGAAGCAGCAAAGGGAAAATGGGTGGATGAGTTGCCTAATGTACTCTGGGCATATCGGACTACGCCGAGAAGATCAATTGGGGAGTCTCCATTTGCCATGGCTTATGGCATTGAAGCAGTCATCCCACTAGAAGTTGGCATTCCAGGGATAGAAACCCAGGGAGCGGAAAATAGTACTAATGAGGCATTTCTAGCCCGAGATCTAGACCTACTGGAGGAGAGAAGAGAGAGAGTAGCAATTTGCTAGAGGCATACCAGCAACAACTTGCTAGGGCTTACAACAAGAAGGTTAACCCAAAAGAGTTCAAAGTTGGGGACCTTGTGCTAAAGAAAGTAGTCGGCAACAAGAAAGATCCTAGGAGGGCAAGCTTGGCCCAAATTGGGAAGGGCCTTACAGAATCATCTCGGTCGCTGACAATGGGGCATATCGGCTTGAAGACAGTAAGGGCAAAGAGTTGCCAAGACCCTGGAACACTTGTAACTTGAAATTTTTCTATCATTAGATTTTTTGGTTTTTTTGAAGTTTATGTCTTAATTTTATTAGTCAAAGTAATAATAAGATTTTAGTTTGAGGAATTTGAAACTTGTATGATGGGATTGAGTAGTCCCATGGCGATGTTTCTGAATGAAACATGATGAATAACTTAGACTTATTATATGGCAGAGCTGAATTATACTTGCATATAATAGAGTTGAACTAAGTTGGCGACGTTTCTAAAGAGAAATATGACGAATAACTTAGACTTATTATACGGTAAAGTTGAATTATACTTGCATATAATAGAATTCAACTAAGTTGGCGATGTTTCTAAAGAGAAACATGATGAATAACTTAGACTTATTATATTGCAGAGTTGAATTATACTTGCATAAAATAGAGTTGAACTAAGTTGGCGATGTTTCTAAAATGAAACATGACGAATAACTTAGACTCATTATATGGCAGAGTTGAATTATACTTGCATATAATGGAGTTCAACTAAGTTGAGATTAACCTAGACTTGCCATATCAGCAGAGTCAAACTCAAAAGGGAACTAAGTTCATTAATAGAGAAACTGAGGTTGACACACCGCGGGAAATTTTTGTTTGAAACTGACTTCGGAGAAAGACCATTGACACAAGCTTAATGTGAACTTAAGCGAAACTTAGGTTCACATTAGGGGATAGAGAGCTAGAGAATGATGAATAAACTTAAAAGTCTAAAGTGCTGGGGACTTGTTGAAATTTTATAGGAAAATTTACAAGCTAGGATTGGCTTAACAATTGTTGAAATTCCAGGAAATTTACAGGTTGAAGTTAGCCGAGGTAATATTGCAAAAAGTATCCGAGATACATATTACCTGAGGTAACCAACCATGCTGTCCAAGCTTGGAAAGGGTGAAGTCTTGAAAGAAGATAACTTATGTAGGTAAAAAGCAATACTGAATAACACTTGTAAAAATATTTTGATATTTTTAAAGTGTTAGCCAAGGTATGCTAATGGTTGGCCGAGAAAAACATTCAAGGTTTATATTTGAGGTATTATATTCAGGAGTTATTATACAGTTAAGGTATACTTTGAAGAAATACAAAAATATTCTAATTATGGAAGCATCAGAGGCATGAAAGAAAACAGTAAGCCTACATAAAAGAAAGGAAGGCATACATTCAAACACTTGGAACAAAATATAAGACTTGCATTCAAGAAAAGACAACTTGTTCAAGTACATAAGTAGGCACATCGGCCTGACAAAAACAAACATTGCTCAAAACAAAGGAAAAAGTACAAAATAGAGATTCTAAATAGACTGCTCTGCATCGGTGGTTGGCTGTGTTTTGGCTTCAGCAAACAATTGGGAGAGCTTCTCGGCAGCCTTTTCGGCCTCAATTTTGGCCTCGATCTGTAGAAGAGTCTTGTCAAGGCTCTTCTTGGCGCTGTTAACCTCGGCTTCATGCATGTTCTTGGGGACATCATCCTGAGTCAAGTCTAGGACTTGCTCATTCAGAGTTGGGGACTTGGCCCTAGCATCATCAGTCTCCTCGACCTCATCCTTATTGTCCTCAACTTCTTCGTCCCCCTCAGCCACGTCCTCAGACTGGCTTAGAGCGGGAGGGAACGACAAAACAAGTCGGCTTTCTCACTAAAGAGTGAGTCATCAGGAATAATAAGCTCTTTCAAAGTAGCCATCCAACCAAGGGTGTAACCCCTGTTGTATGCATGTTTGACTTGTTTCTTGTATTCATCATGAACATCGGCTGCCCTCTCGGCATAGGCCTTCTTGTCCGCCTCCTTGATTTCGGCTGCCTTTCTAGACAATGCTGTTTGGATCTCGGTTTGGGCCTGGGCCTCTTTTTCCTTGGCTTTTTTTGCCTGAGCCTAAGCAACTCAGCAACATTTTCTACACCCTCGGCGTGGTCCTCAGCATTTTTCAAGGCCAACTCAGTAGCCTGGGCTTGATCAAGAAGACCTCGGATGCGGGCCTCTGCCTCTTTTTCCTTGGCCTCTTTTGCCTCAGCCTAAGCAACCTCGGTAACATTTTCTGCAGCCTCAGCGAGGTCCTCAGCATTTTTCAGGGCCAACTCAGTAGCCTTGGCTTGATCATGAAGACCTCAGATGCGGGCCTCAGCTTTGTTTAGTGAAATGAGGAGTTTGGCTACCTCCTTGGTTTTTTGAGTTAGCTCTTTATTAAATTCATCGGTCTTGACTGCAAGGAAGTAACTCTACTGGATAGCCTGCAAGAGTGCAAAGGAAATTAGTTAAGTATGAAAACCAAAGTTAAAGTTAGATAAAAAGTTACAAGTATTGAGACTTACCAAAACACAATGTTGCATCATCATCGCATAATTTTCATACTCCGAAAGCTCGACCATCCGATTGATGTTGGCTGAGAGTAAAATGACAGTGCAGATGGCGGCACCGACTTCCAAACTTTCAAGAGCACTATCCCTCGCTAGAAGAGGTTAGTCTCCAACATTGACAGACAGGGTCTAGGGAGTGTCGGCACGAAATCCAGAGGGCTCAGAAGACCCGCTGGACCTCGAATTTTTTTATTACAGTTAGTGGGGTGCCTCCGGCTCGACAGGCCTCTTCTCGGCAGACTTTTCTGTTTCTACCAATTTTGAAATTGGCACCGTGTCTTCTGACTCCACCTCAGTGGCATTGGGTTTGGCCTTAGCCCTTTTAACCCTTTTTTCGTTGGGTTTCTGCTAAGATTGGAAAGGACTAGAAGAGTGGACTGACACTACGCTTAGGATGTCGGCAAGTAGGTGGTCCGGGATGATTTTTGCACGGTCCATTTCCTCGGCAGTTGAAGCAACGGTGACTCTGGTGACGAAATGAAATGCAGGAAGAGCAATGGCAGGATTGGCTGGGTCGTGAGCCAATGCCTCAAAATCTCGGCATTTGCTATTGCAAGTTCTGCCGGTAGACACAAAAATTGAAGCTCGGTGTCGTCGTTGGCGCTGGGATGGAGGAATTAGTTAAGGGGCTGAAGTTGATGGTTGCTCAATTGAGTTAGAGGTGAAGGCCTGATCTAGCCTTGGAGATGAAGTTGTTGGTTGAGTTGTGGCAGACGGAAGGGGTCTTACCTCTGCGTGGAATGTCAGGTAGGGCCGACTTGTAAGTTGGAATGTAATTGAGCAGCATGGAGGCTTTGCACTGGTTAACTGGCAAGCCCAACAGCCTTTTCAAGTCCTTACTGGGAAAGAAGGTCTGGTGAAAATCTTTCGAGGGTTAAAGGAGAGCTTCAAGAACAAAATTCAGACATTAGAATAGATAAAGGGAATAAAGTGGTAAAGTCTTAAGCAGAGAAGTTGACTCTTAGTTCTTACCCTCATCCTCTTTAAACAACGATCGGCGCAGAGGAAAGATATGAAGATCATCATCTGGAGCAAATTCCCAACTACTTGAGACAATCAGGTAGTCATCTCCAGCACCTTTATTGGAGTTTGAAAGGTCGACTATGATTTTGTAGGCTGCGGATCTCAACTTGAGGTAATAGATGTAGCCTTTTTTCAGATTTTAGACCACACATGGCATAACAATATTGGATGTCGGCTAGTGTTATCCTAGCATTTTCTTGGTGAGCTAGAGCAATTATACCATTAATGACCTTATAAGAGTTAATGGCCAACTACATAGGGTTAAGTTTGTAGTAGTGGAGGATTTCCCTAAAAAGGATGTCTAAGGGAAGCCAAAGACCACATTCGATGAAAGCAACTACTGGAAAGGGCATGGAATCCCCATTGAGCATGATAAAGTCCTCCTCCCCAACCAACCTGAGTTGAACATCGGCTGGGATGGAGAACTCTCGACGGAAATATCCTAGATTTTCTGGGGTATCTACCCTCCAACTAAATATACCCATGATGTCGGCTAAAAGAAGAAGGTGCAAGATTTTAGAAGAGAGTGGTTGGTATGGGTTTAAAAGACCTCGGCTAAACCCTAAACAAGAACTAGGGCAAGGATTTTTTTTAAGATCTAGGGGGAATTTGTTTCAATTTCCCTAAGAAATGTGATTTCTATCAAATCCCAAAGCTAAATCTATACAGAAACAAGAAATCAAAGGCTAGAATCTAGAAATACAACAAGAAAAACAAAAAAAGAGCATGATTTAGAGTCAAGAAAATAACATTTTTCAAAGAATACTGAATAGGTGTGTACAGATATGCAGAGGCCAAGAGCAGTGGCAAAATTTGTTCAAATTTATGAACACCAGGTAATGTATGTGCAAGAATTGCGAATAGTGTGCACAGATACAAGTATATATTGAACAAGACGAATCATAGACAAATACGAGATTCAAAATACAGCAAGGATTCAAGAACAAAAACTGATTTACAATGGCAACAAATGGCATGTAAACAGGTAATAGATTTGAAACAAATCAAAGGAATAATGAAAGACTAAAAATGGAGGAAATCGGTGGCTTACCAAGAAAACAAACACCAAGATGAATATCGCCGTAGTCAAACGACGTGAATAGTCACAAACAGTTGATGAACAGGTCACCGAATGAGGTAGTCGGAGTAGTTGTAGAGCTTGAAAGCTTGAAAAATGACGGTTTGGGAGAGAGGCGTTAGAGAGAGAAAGTTTGAAGGCGAAATACTCAAAAGTGAAGAGACGGAGAGAGAGGGAGAAGTTTTGTCAAAAGTTGTGAAAATGCAGCAAACCATAATGGTGTGCCTTGGACAACGTGTCTATCAGACGGTGTGCGCAGAAGCGACGTGTCTTGATAGTGCGTGTCAGGTATGAACTAGTGAGAAAAGGACGCGTCGCGAAAACTATTGGGAAAAACGTACGTGACAGCTCATGAGCAGATTGAACTCTTGGAGTTCTTGATTTAATGAAACAAAAAGCTTAGCTAGAGGAACGGTCTTAGTTAAGATACTTAAAGAACTTGGTTCTTGGTTCTTGATCCCTGATAAAAATGGACAGTTAAGTACTAGGTACTTGAAACTAACAAATCATAATGAAAGAATGAATTTCAGTCGATGTAGTAAATGAACTAGTGATGTAGGTTCCATCACCTCAGGTTGCCAAGGTAATAGAACCTTGGGGGCAGTTTTGGGGACATATTTTGTAATGACAGCATGTGGCCAAAGTGACGCTGAAGTGTCAGCCGAGGTGCCATGTGGCCTGGTTCTGATGCTGAGGTAATCTCGACCAGGCCGTGGTTATCTGCGGAGATATCGGAATCCAGGATGAACAGATAAGGGACAAGGGTCTTAGAACAGGGGATGATCTCAGTCTGGATAAAGATAAAGCTCTAAGGGAGTTTATCTCTATCTAGCCGGGAATCCAAGATGAGCATTGAGACGAAGTCCATGGAAGCTAGGCTTCTGTAGGGATCAGGTTAATGCTGGTTATAAAAGTAAGGCACCCTCGTGGGTCTAAGGTATGCTTTTTAGTCTCTGTCTAGTGAATTAAGCACTATTGGCTCTTTTTGAGAGATAATTACTGACTTGATCGTCGGAATGCCCCCGGGTGGACGAACCACCGTCGAATTCTTATCTTTCTGTAACAGGTTGTTCGGGCTTAATCTAGTTTGCTGGTGCTCTCCTGCTGAGTTTCCCTGTTTGGTTGCGTGGTCAAAAATCAACACACATAGTATTTGTATGTTAATGTGTGCTAACCTTTATCTTAGGTTCTGGAGTGGTCTTTGGGGTTGCTTTCTTGGGGGCTGCCTTTGATGCAAGACCCTTGGATGCTCCATCACTGCTCTTAACTGCAGGTTCCTTCTTGGCCTGCCCAAAGAGTTGAGTCCCAACTGGTTTGTCTGCTTTCATTGATGCCATTGTCCTTCACACTCCTTAACACAAAGATATATAGTAAAAGAAGTATATATATCAAACTTGCTAGTCTTAAGTATTATCTACCCATAAACATAGGCTATTTATAGCTAGTTGAGCGCTCTCTCTCTCTCTCTCTCTTGTTTGGTTGAGCTGGAAAAAAAAATGCACAAAGAAAATAGTGGGCTATATTTGGTAGAGTTTTGGAAATATAGTTCTACCTCTTGATTTGAGCGTGATGTTTGGTTATAGTTTTCAAAAATTAATTCCATATTCACTTTTGAAAACTCTTTCTAAGGCGGGCTAACCAGTCGTTCCCCCGGACATCCAGCCAGTCGTCCTCCCGAATGTCAGGCTGGTTAACTGGAACAATGCAATTTTTTATTTATTTATTTATACAATTGACACCTATTATTTTTTATATTTTAAATAAAAAAAAATTTTGAAAATTTTTAAAATTTTTTATAAGTCTTGAATAGAATTTTGAGTTGTGTGTTTGGTTATGAGTTGTAAGTTTTTGTATCAAATATCATATGTCACATTAAAAATTTTGCACTCAATTCAAAATTCTTTTCAAAATTCATTCACCAAACAAATTTTTCACACTCAAATCATAATTCCAACACTCGCAAACTCAAAATACAACTCTTATTCTCAAATCATATTTAAAAAAAAACTCTATCAAATGCTACCGTGATTTCTCTCCTATTTTATTTGGATAAGTTACCTAATTTTTTTTATTTTTTTATTGTTATGTTTTTTATTTCTCAAAGAAATTACAAATCAGTAGTACAATCTCAAGAAAAGACTTGCACCCCACATAGGAGGACTTGTGCCTCCCATGAGAATAATATTATTTTGGAATTGTTCAAATTGATTTGTAATTTTTCCTTATTTCTTTAAGTTTTGTTTGGGAATAAGTTATTTTAATAAATTTTTTATTTTTTTGGCTAAAATATGAGGTAAAAAAAATTAGTGTGTTTGGAATAACTTTTTGATTAATTAATTTTGGAACAGTCATGAGGTAAAAAAAATTGTAAGAATAGTCATGAATTAAAAGGTGAATAAAAGAATTATGGAAAATTAAAAAAAAAAAAAAACAAATTTGACTCTTGTGATAAAATAAACTTTGAATTTTTAATTTTATTAATTTAAACTCTAATTTTATGATTTATTTTTAATATAAACTATCGACTTATATTTGTTAAGTAAAACTGATAAAAAAATAATATTTTAATCATTAGATTCAATATAAGTGTACAGAAAATATTTAAAATACTATTTTTCATTGAGTTTAACAATTAAAATAGTATTTTTCCATTAATTTTACCTAACGAAAACATGTAGATGGTTTAGATTGAAAATAAATAAAAAGATTGTAATTAAAATTCATAAAATTAAAATTTTATTTTCTTAAAAAGATCAAACCTTTACATCATTTTTTGTAATTTTTTTTAAGAATTTTTTAAATTATAAGAAGGGTCATTCTGTAGACATCATAGAAAATATTCATAAATGAACAGGCTAATAAAATAATTTTGAAAAACTGGCTTAGTCTCTCTACTCTTTCTCTTTCTCATATATGGCCAGTTGTTTTTGTTTTTTCATCATGTTATATCTCTAAGTATATGATATTACAATGTAAGGTTAATTATATTTTTCACCTTTATAATTTAATTTAAATTTTTATAATTTTAATTTAAATAATTTAATTTTTATATTGTAAATATAATTTCAATTTAATCATTATCAATGATATGATTTGTTGCAGATGGAAATAAGATGGAAGTGAATGGAAGGAGTCCGGATCCCCTTTTTGCATATCCTCCTTGATCTTCTCCTTGCAACTGCTGAGATCAGCTGTTGTACATCCAATGACTATATAAAAAAAAAAAAAAAAAAATTAAACTAAAATTTCATTTTATTTCCACCCGTTGCTATACTTGTACATTCAAGCACAATCACTCTCACTTTCACTCAGCCTCACACTCACCCATCCTTCTTCACCAAACCCACCCTGACTGGCGACCAGCCCCCCAGATGGCACTGGCTTCCAGTCCCGATGACGACCCAGACGGCGACCCACTCCAACCTTGATATTCTCTGCTTCGTGAACCATAGCTCCACTGCAACCACCACCATTAACTAAGCGAAGAAATTTCTTGATGAAAACGTGGGTTCTGAAGCCATAGAGGAACCAGGTTTGTCTTCAAAACTCCTAATTTAAGAAGTTAGGGTTGTGTGATTGAGATTGGGAAAATAGATTTGAAATTTCAAAATCAGGGCTTTGATTTGGGATTCGAACACGGAAAAATTAAGGCTTTCAAAGTGGGTGTGTTTTGGATGACTCAGTATCCATAAACCTATTTAATTAGTTTGACAAATTGATTAATTTTCTACATGTTT
This sequence comes from Camellia lanceoleosa, assembly GCA_025200525.1. Lineage (NCBI taxonomy): Eukaryota > Viridiplantae > Streptophyta > Magnoliopsida > Ericales > Theaceae > Camellia > Camellia lanceoleosa. Next base: position 25,197,482 of record CM045763.1, read on the forward strand.
TTGTAAAGAATTGTTGTAGAGTTCTTGAATAGGCTTTGAGGGAATAAAATTATTTTGTGCCTTATTTTTGTTTGTTTTTATTTTGAAAACAATGAACATACTTTCTTCTCCCCTCTAGTTGGTTATGCTAGTATGATAAGTGATATGGGTTTCCTAATTCAAGCAATGTTGGTGTTTTACTGAAGAAACTCAAGAACTGCCATGTTTGTTCAGTTTGAAACTGCTATGCGTGTAACATGTGTGTAATTAATCACAAATGCTATGTTTAAAACTGAAGAAAATGACTGACATTGAACTGCCATGTTTGTTCAAATGCTATTAATAGTTTAGTCTGTGTAACCTTTGTTCAAATGTTGTGTTTTGCTTTAAAAACTGTTTACTTTTTTTCTTTTTTCTTTTCTGGATATCTCTTCATATACTTGGTTTTGGGATTAATTCCAGCAGTACATTCTTTCTTGGTTTTGTAGTACAAATGCTATGTTTGTTCAGTTTGGCTCACACATGGTAGTTTGAACAAATAGATGTTTTCAATAAAGATGTACACTCTGTCCCTCAAATTCAAATAGCCTTCATACTCTGTCCCTCTCCTCTATAGAACTGCCATTACTTATGTTATGGGCATAACTCTATAGAATTGCTATTAACCTCATCAAACACAAGCATAGCACAGCACTACAAATTTTTCATGAACTGTCATGTTTGTTCAAATGCTATTAATAGTTTAGTCTGTGTAACCTTTGTTCAAATGCTATTAACCTCTGTTTAGTCTGTGTAACCTCCGTTCAAATGATGTGTTTTGTTTTAAAAACTGTTTACTTTTTTTCTTTTTTCTTTTCTGGATATCTTTTCATATGCTTGGTTTTGGGATTAATTCCAGTAGTACATTCTTTCTTGGTTTTGTAGTACAAATGCTATGTTTGTTCAGTTTGGCTCAAACATGGCAGTTTGAACAAATAGATGTTTTCAGTAAAGATGTACACTTTGTCCCTCAAATTCAAATGGCCTTCATACTCTGTCCCTCTTCCCTATAGAACTGCCATTATTTCTGTTATGGGTATAACTCTATAGAACTGTTATTAACCTCATCAAACACAAGCATAGCACAACACCACAAATTTCTCATGAACTTCCATGTTTGTTCAAATGCTATTAACAGTTTAGTCTATGTAACCTCTGTTAAAATCCTATTAACCTCTGTTCAGTCTATATAACCTCTGTTCAAATGCTGTGTTTTGTTTTAAACACTGTTTACTTTTTTTTCTTTTTTCTTCTCTGGATATCTCTTCATATGCTTGGTTTTGGGATTAATTCCAACAGTACATTCTTTCTTGGTTTTGTAGTACAAATGCTATGTTTGTTCAGTTTGGCTCAAACATGGCAATTTGAACAAATAAATGTTTTCAGTGAAGATGTACACTTTGTCCCTCAAATTCAAATAGCCTTCACACTCTGTCCCTCTCCTCTATAGAACTGCCATTACTTCTGTTAACCTCATCAAACACAAGCATAGCACAGCACTACAAATTTCTCATGTATGCAGATTTAAAAAATGGCTTCTTCTTCTAACAAGAGCAACATAAGATTACAACAGAGGCTGTGCAATTGTGGAAGAATCGCTGCCATATATATTGTAAGAACCAATGAGAATGGAAATCAAGGGCCTTTGTTCTTTGTTTTCCCATCAAAATATGTAAGTATGTATTGGAAAATTTAATCCTTTAGTAGTCACATTAATATTTGTCTTATTCAACGAACTGATTGTCATGCACTGTAGAGTAACACTCCCACTCCCCATTGCAATTACTTCAAGTTCGTGGATGAAGATGATGAAGGCGTTTGTAGACATCCCATTTTTGACCGACCTTAAGACTTAGACATCATCGATTGAGCGCTCGGTGATTGTGCATCTTGTGCTCGTTTTGAGGTTTCGGAGTTTTCAGCTGAGTGCCTTGCCTCCGGGCCTTTGAACTCTTTGTATTTTGGCTCGGTTTGTGGACCAAATCTTGTTTTCTCTTCCCTGGAGGGAGGGAGAGGTCTTGTAGACCACCTCTTTGTGGTCATAGACCACTTTTCGTGGCTGCAGACCACTTTTCCCACTTGGAGACTAGTTTCTGATTTTCGGAGTCTTCGGTCGCGTGCCTTATCTCGGGACCACTTAAGGTTCTCCGTTTGGCTTGGTTTTTGAACCATGCCATGTTGCCTCTGCCTAGAGGGACATTGTGGTCCGGGAGACCACTTTTGGTGCTCATAGACTAGTTTCCGAGACTTCCGGCTACACGCTTTGCCTCCCGAACTTTCGTCTTGCATCCTTTTTGGTTTGTTTTTGGTACAAACCTTGTTTTCCTTGTTTGGAAGGTGGTACAAGGGTGGGAGACCAGTTTTTCCCCTTAGAGACCACTTTCCTTTCTACCAGCTAGTTTTCTGGTCGGATAACTGGTTTTCTTGGTCTTTGGGCCACCTTTTTTGGTCGGCCACCACACCACTAGCTTACTTTCAGCGTGCAGACTATCTCCCACCATGGCTGACCACTTTTTGCCTTGGCTGACCACTTCCACTGATCGGCTGACCAGTAGAAGTAGCTGGCCGACCACTTTAAGTGGTCGGCAACTTTCCATCACCTTTTTGGAGATATTTTCTATCCAGCTGTCACAACTAGAAGGCACTACAACCATCCTCCATACATGTGTATTGAGGGATGGCCTTAGACCCTAAGCTTATCCAACAAGCTTACACTTTTGTTTTCTATAGGAGGAGGCTCCCCCTCCCTCTTCCAGGTTCAGAAAACTTGGCTTGAGATATACATACATATATATCTCTATATCTCTCTTTTGGTATCATATTTGTGCCTTAAAGTGTAATTTCTTCATAGTATTGCACACAAACACACATTCAAACACCATCCTTTTGTTGCTAAGGCTCTTTGAGGTTGGTTTTGGAGTTCTTGGACTGGTTTGAGCTCAGAAAAGCTGCTAGAGTTATGGTTTTGAAGGTGTTATTCAAGGGTGAGCTTCTAACCCTTTAAACCCTTGTTTTGGCTTAAGCTTTTGGACCTATTTGCATGCTGATTTAAGCTTAATTTCCTACTGAAAAAAAAGTTCTAATTTTGCATGCTTGTGATGTTTGTTTAAGGTCACTTTTGTGTTGGGGATAGTCTACCCCCTCTTAGGCCTTGTTTGGCCTTGTTCTTGTGCCATCCTTTTAAGCTATTGGGACCACCTTGTTTTGACCTTCTCACCACTGAAACTCAGAGGAATTTCAGTGGGGGAAATGGTGTTTTGAGGTCCCAAATAGGAGAGGGTCATCCCCTCTCCTTGTGTTCTTGTATACTTGCTTCATTTGCCTCATGTGTGAGCATGTTTGTTAAGCTTATGTTGGCCATATCTTCACATGTATTTGGGGTTATTTCAGTATGGCATGCCACTGTTTTGATTTGGTTTTGTCATCCCTTTCATGCCTTATACACTTATAGTGTAAATCTCATAAACTAGTCTTATGTGCTTCATGAAGTAGCATGTTTTTCTAGCTTGTTTTGAGTCCATCTCAGCATGTTCTTGGTGTTGTTTTGCCATGATATACCTCTGTTAAGGTTTGGTTTGATAGCCCTTTGCATGCTCCATGCACTTGTAGTGCAATTCCATGAACTAGCCTAATGTGTATCATGCCTTAGACTGTCATTCTAGCATGATTTTGGCTTAACTTCAAGAAGCTTTTGTCCATGTTTTACCATGCTCTAGCTCTATTTTGTGTTTTTTTGGTCATGCATACCATGCTTTGTATAGCTATAGTGCATTTTAGCTTGTTAGCTTTGTGCATCAAGTCCACTAGCATGCATTGCTTGGCCTATTTTAATGATTTGGCATCATTGGAAATATGATTTAAATGCATGTTTCATGGTCATACACTCCCATCTTTCACTTATTCCATGCTTTGGAGAGTTTTTTTTTATGCCTTAACATGAGCCATTGTGTATGCTTTCATGCCTAAGCTTGTGAGCTATCATTTTAGTGTTTATTTGGGGTTATTTTACCATAACATAACTCTAATTTTTGTTGGCGAAGCCATCCCATGCTTGGTCTTAGTAGGTGTAGTGTAATCCTCCCTTTTGGCCTTGCATATTCCATGTTTCATGCCCTTCATGCTAGCTTATTTTGGCTTCCTTCCATACATGTTTTAGCACCATTTTGACATGTTTTAGGACTATTTTGGGTTGCCTTAGCCATATGCTTCATGTGTTGCATAGTTGTAGCACAAGTGCCTATGCTAGCTTTGAGTTTTGAGTACCATAGCATGCTTCATTTGTGTTGTTTGGATGATTTGGCATCATTTATCATGACATTTTAGAGCATTTATGACTTCCATGTTCGTATTTCTTTCACTCTTTAAGTGCCTTTGAGTGGTATGCGTTGTTGCCTTGTTTATGGCTTAGCTTGTATGCTTGCATGCCTAGGCCTTTGAGCCCTCATCTCAGCATGTTTTGGTCTTTGTTAAGACCTACTTGAGCTCTGTTTATGATTGGTTCATGCATTTGTGCCATGTATTGCATGCCTCTTTGTAGTCCTCTTTATTGGCTTCATGCTTTAAAGACCCTTGCATGCTTTGCTTGTATTGTTTGAGTGATTTGGCATCATTTCATACCCTATTTCAGTGCACTTGGTGTTGTTACACTTCCATGTTTATCATTTCTTGAGCACTCTTAAGAGTTGTGCTCTTAGGCCTAGTTAATAGGCCAATGCATGTGCATGCATGCCTCGCATTCTATGCCTTTGTTTTGGTGTTATGGCCACTGATTTGGGCATGACTGAGGTCTGTCCATTTTGGTTTAAGTCCATCGAGCATGTTATGTGAATGTTGTTGCATTGCATGCATTAGCATTGTTTGCATGTCATTAGATTCGTTAAGTTAATCATGTCACATTGCATTGAGTATGCCATGTTGTTGTTTGCATTGTGTCTGCCATGTTATTCTTTGCATTGTGTATGCCATGTAGTTGCATTGTGTTTTGCATGCTTAAGTTGCATTGCATGTTTGCATGTTGTTGCTTGCATTATGTTTGGATTGGGTGTTAGTCCAAACACGAGAAACGAGGGACGTTTCATACTTGAAGTGATAAAACGTGTCTCAATTCTCGGTCGCCGACACTCTTGACTATACATAATAGAGTTTTAGGCTTTATGTGTTTATGTATGCATTCATTTCATATTGAATTGTGCAATTCGACTTCTCAGCCATCATGCATTGAAATGTGTGATTGGTGGCCTGAGGGTCGAGAACCACACTCCCTTGAGCTCATGACATGATAGGGAGGGTGGTTGTGCACACATACATTACAAATATATTGTCATGCCCTTTCTTGCTCTCTGTTGCAGCAAAGTGGAGTCTGGCAGCAACAACTGGTCGGCTGACCAGTAAACCTACCTGGCCAACCACTTTTCCTGTTTTTCAGCAAAGAAAAGTGGTCGGCAGGTGGTCTCCCTCCTCAACAACTAGTCGGTAGCCCTCCCACAGGTTCCCATGGTGAAGTTAAAGCTTTGTGGAGCTTTGTACAGTGTTCTGAGGTCAAATGGAAACAGAGGCAAGTTAGGGCATCGCGCTGGATTTCCGAACGAGGCTACTGGGCATGCATGCATTTATCTCTCTCTGGGGACATTGCTTTACTGCTTTACTTAGCTAATTTGCTTAGCTAGTTTATGCTTTGGTTTGTACTTAATTAGTTAATGCGTTTAACTATTCGATTTGTGTTGTAATAGCTTAATTAGTTAACTAGGATTAGTTAATTAATTGGCTTGTAATAATTAGTTTAATTTACTTAGATTAGCTAGTTAGCTTTTTATTCAGATCCTCCGTCGAGAGGGCCAACTATTGTAATAAGCATGCGTGTGTGTGATGCATGTCTTCCAACCCCTATTTCTTTCTCCCTTTTACTTAACCGCTTACGATGGTTAGTTTTAGGGCATATTTTGTTTAGCATACCTTATGCTTCGCATGCATGCATTCATTCATCTGTCTTGTATGCACCAGGCTCGGCGCATCATACTAACTGCATTGTATTTCAATTCCAAATTGAATACATGTACCAAGTTGCATTTCACATGACATCTTAGGATACCCAAGCCTATTTGAGTTGCATTTTTGCATGTGTTGCATTAGCCATTTTAACATAAACTAGGATCATGCATGATTTCTAATTAGTTCTCTGTTTTGGCTCAGAGTACACTGTGAGTGTTTACGCTTTAGCATACTGCATGTGTGTAAATGCTGCCATGATAGCATGTTTACCATGAGGCTAACTGCTTAAGTGTTTAACTGCCTGAATGCCTGTAGGTGAAGGTTGGATTGCTTGAATTGGAACAATTCATCAAATCCCTGATTTAGCCTACTTGCGAGTAGCAAATTTAAAATCATTTTCACAAACGAACATGCAATGTTCTGTTCCAACTTAGGCGATCAAGTCTATACTTGCATGCTGTGCGCATCACATAGTAATTCTAGGTTAATAACTGGAATAAGAACACATGTGTTTTCAAAAACAACATATCATGTTAGTAAAGGCCGATCTTTTGATCGGGCGAGCGGGGGTGCTCATTGCATGACCTTCCCTTCTCGTACCCAAGTTCCCGAGCCGAAGCAACTTTGGTGATGACAGACACGTGACCTTAGGCACGAGTCAGGGTTTCCTAAATTTTCCCCTAAATAAAATATTTAGGTGGCGACTCTGTATCTGGCAAAGTAGTCCATGTTTGGCACTTCTTTATAAAGATCAGTTTTCCAAAAACGATTTGCTGAAATTGGACTCTTTGGTGATTTATCGGTCTCGCATTGCACTTTGTGAGATTATATTCAGAACCGTGACATTGAGTCCAAACTGTAGTAGCTCAAGAACAAAATGAAATCCGCGCCCCTCGTGCGGGGAGCTCGGGGAGTTCTCAGGGCGATCTACAGTTTCATTTTGTATGCCATCTTAGAATATGAATGCATGTATCAATTGTCGCATTCATATGCCATCTTAGAATAGCCGAGCCTATCTTAGTTGCATTTTATATGTGTTGCATTAGGCATTCTTAACATAGCTAGGATCATACATTGATTTCTAACATAGCTTTTGTTTTGGCTTGGAGTACCAGGTAAGCTTTTATGCTTTAGCATCCTTGCATGCATGTAAGTGTTGCCATGTTTAGCATGCTTACCCTGAGGCTATGTGCTTAACTGCTATAACTGCTTGAATGCCTGTGGATGGAGGTTTGATTGCCTGAATTGGAACAATTCGATGATTTTGAGTTTTAAGCCCACTTGAAGTGGCAAAATCATGTTTTTCTAAACCCAGTTGAGGGTGGCAAATCTGCGTCTTAGCCTACTTACGAGTAGCACCTTTAAACCACTTTAAAAAACAAACATGAGTTGTTTTGTTCCAATCCACGTGATTGAGTCTATACTTGTATGCCGTGCGCGTCACATAGTAAGCTAGCTAATAAACCGAAATAAGAATGCATGTGTTTTAAAAAACAACATATCTTGTTAGTAGAGGCCGATCTTTGATTGGGCGAGTGGGGGTGCTCATTGCATGACCTTCCCCTCTCGTACCCAAGTTCCCGAGCCGAGGTAACTTTGGTAATGACGGACACGTGGCCTTCGGCACGAGTCAGGGTTTCCTAAATTTCCCAAAACAAAATATTTAGGTGGTGACTCTAAAATCTGGCAAAGCAGTCCATGTTTGGCACTTCTTCATAAAAATCGATTTTCCAAAACGATTTGCCGGATTTGGACTCTTTGGTGATTTATCAGTCTTGCATTGCACTTTGCGAGATAAGATTTAGAACCGTGACAAGAGTCCGAACTGTAGTAGCTAAGAACCACAATTCGCGCCCTCGTATGCGGAGCGGAGTTCAGGCGGTCTACAGTTTCTGGTGACTCTGCTGGGGACTTAGAGAACTTGACTTGAACATCATGATATGTTGTTTTATCTACACTTATGTGTTTCTTTGCATTGCATTTGCATTGGTGCGCCTAGGACACCGTGTTTGCCGTATCTATTCTTGAGCGGTTTGTCGGAGGCTTGCTTGGAAAAGCGCGCCATAAGGCTGACCAGTTGCGGGCTCTGCCACGACAGGAACACAAACCTCGGTTTTCACCGAGGCACCCTTTTTGACCATTCAACCTAGTGCATATTGGAATCCATAGTGACCATTCCAAACTAGGACATGTTGCTTACTTGATTGTAGGTTGTTTGAAACCACTATGTGCGTAGTGAAACCCTAGCTCCTGACAAGATAGGAAAAGGAAAACATACCCCTCCATAGGGGTGTTTTGGCTCTCACTTGTTTGCTATGTGCTTTTAGAGTGTGTCTCTACAGGGAATGCATGTATCAGTTTGAAAGTCTGGGTATCAGACCTGCGGGCATCAGTATTTTAGGGGAATCAGTTGTACCTAAGGGTATCAGATTCGAAGCAATGATTTGGGGACAGTGGTCAGTGTTGAGAACAGTGTGTTCAACTTACAAATGCCAACTGTGTGTTGTCTTTATTTTAAGCTGTTATGCTGTCTGTTTTTCTAGTTGTTTGTTTCCTTATTATGCTTTATTCATCCTTTTGCAAGGTAGTTTAGCATCATTGCTTCCGACCAGGCAGATATTCCCTAAGCACTTTAGACCAGAGGTCGAAGACTTTCCCGATCTGAGGATCTAGTTAACGGACAACCTGTGTTTGTGTCACTACCCCCGGTTACTAGACGGAGGGCAGTTAGGCAGAGGATATCAATGCAGCAATCAGTTCAGAGGTCTTTCTCTACCCCACTTGAGTACAGTAGGGATCAGAGTTCTGTTTCTCCCGTAGAGAGGGAACATACACAGGTCCAGTCAGATCCACACTTTACAGTCGAAATGGAGGAGATGATACGTCAGCTCCAAGAAACTATGCAAGCCATGCAGCGGGATACTGCCTGCTAGGCAGAGGCTGCTACACGCCAGGCAGAGATTGTGGCTCAATAGGCAGAACTGATTGTCAGACTTCAGCAACAATAGCAACCGCAATCGCAACAAGCCGGAGCATCTGCTTCGCATCCACCCCCATCCCCACCTAGAATTCTAACACTCGGGGATACTGCAAACGTCTAGGATGATACGGACGCTCCAACAAGGCAAGTCCCGCCACCAGTTCTACCGCAGATTTTAAAAACGCCGGCTTTCTCAACGGATACACCTTTTGAATCTGAAATGGACCCAACCACCCTGAAAGTCAGTAAGCTTGAAAAGCTATTCAAGAGGGCTCAAGGTATGAATTCCATTCCGGACATAGAGGATGGATATACCGATACTGCAGTGACTTTGCCAGATCGGTTTAAGATGCCACACATAGACCGTTTTGACGGTTCTGGGGGCCCCACGGTTCATCTGAGGCTGCTCTCGGATATTTTGTGCCCGATGGGCTTGACGAGACTCCAAAAACTATCACTCTTCGGCCGGACCCTATCGGGTGTTGCCGCCATCTAGTACGCGAAATTGGAAGATTCTGTCAAGAGAAGCTGGGAGGAGATGGCTGAGACCTTTGTAGCTCAATACTCCTACAACATGCAGATCGAGATCACAACTCGTGATCTCGAGACAACTAGACAGGAGCCAAAAGAGGGCTTCTCTGACTTTGTAACCCGTTGGAGAGCCAAAGCTTCTATGATGACCACCAGGTTGGTCGACAATGATCAGATACAGATGATTGTGCGTAATCTCCAACCCAAACTGATGCAAAAGATGATCGTCTTACCCCTTTCCACCTTAGCAGATTTACACGAGATCAGGGTACAGATTGAGGACGCCATGAAACAAGGTCTGATTGACCATGAGAGAGAGCAGCCCAAGAGGGCATTTACCCGCAGTTCTAATGCAGGCACAAGTAGTGCTATAGCTGTGAGAATTTCTAATGTGGGTATGGTCACCACCACCACAACAAAAATAGCAACCCCATTTACCGGTGCGTCTGGTACCAGCTCATAAACAACCAGATATCCACCCCGAGGCCAAAGAACCTTTACTCCACTATACATGCCCTTGTCCAAAGCTCTGGGGGTTTTAATTAAGAAAGGGCATTTGAAGCCCCTGGAGTCGCGACCATTACCATACAGATCTGCAGTTCTTCAATGAGCAGGACTCGGGGGATGTAAACTTCAGCTGGTTCGACTTAGATGGGTCAGCAGAAACTACTGGGTGGCTTAGCGATGAGCCAGATGTTGTTGAGACATCTCAGCCAGAACAAGGACCGTTAGGAACAGGAACTTCAGTAGTGGCTGGAATCGCCAAGAATCAGAAAGGATCGCTGGAGAGCACCAGTGTTAAGAATTTTGCTTGGGATTCGGGCAGTTTGAGTACAGAAGAGACTGAACAGCAGGCTGCACTGAAGCAGTTTGAGCGGGAAAAGATCGAAGATCTTGAGAGGGCTAGAAAGGCCAAAGCCCCTGCGAGGATGGAACGTGCTATAGCGATCCTGGTTACCCTTTCTTTAATTGTTGTATCCGAACTTAGGTTCCGTGGAGTTGTTTGTTGTGTATATCTTGTTTACATCCTTTACATTTTGTATTTCAGTCTTGGGTTGTGTTGGACAAGTTTGAAATAGGTTGGTTGAGCTTAGAAACCAAAAGTAGTTGCCCAGAAATAAGCCTTCACGCTCGAGCGGAGTTTTTGGCGCTCGAGCAGGCCTTTGTTGTGCTTATCAGCTCGAGCAGGGGTTTTGGCGCTCGAGCGGGAAAATCCATCTCCCAGTATTTCCTCTACAGTGTTGGACGCTCGAGCGGGCGTTTTGGTGCTCAAGCGGGAGTTTGTGTGTGACGCTCGAGCGGGGACCTAGTTCTACAAAAGTTCTGGGAGTGTGTATCCGGCGCTCGAGCAGCGGTTTGGACGCTCGAACGGGGGTCTGTGAGCGACGCTCGAGCGGGGGTTTCCACGCTCGAACGAAGAGTCGAGTATATCACTCTGAGATCCGACTTTTTGGATCACTTTTTCAACTCCATTTCTCTCTTTTACTTTTCAAAAACACCATTGGAGACCTTCTCTCACTAGAACCTCAACTTCTCTCTAGGTATTGATCTAGTAGGAGTGATTTCCTCAGCTTGGGCCTTTGTAAAAGTTGTGTTGATAGTCGAGGGCTATCTTTTGATCCGAAAATTTTAGGATTTGGAGCATCTTCAATTTCTTCATCTTCTTCCATTGGACTCCGAATTTGAGGTAGGGATTCCTACTCACCCTTATAGATTTTGACCTAGATTTTGAGCTTGTTGTTTAAATGGTTGATTTTAGGACTTAGGGTTTCAAAAGATATAAAAGAGGGTTTTGTTATTTTAATTCTTAAATATGTATTTTGGATTTCAAAATGATGTTATTGTTGGTGATGGTTGATATTTGAACCATTGGGTTAATATTGAGAGACGGGAAAGAAAGCCCTAATTTGTATATAAATTAATTGGTATAATTAATTTGAGAAAGTTATGGATTTGTGAAATTGAGTTGAATATAATGATAGTGATTCATTATGAGTTGGAATAGTGGAGTTGGATTAATAAATCGTTCACTTTTGAAAATGTGGATATTTTATCTATTGGTGCTTTTATTATCTGTTTAGAAATAATTGCTTTGGGCTAACGGTGAAGGGTAGTTTTGATTGTTGTAGACAACGCATGATGATTAGGCAAACTAAAACTAATCAATTGGATGTGTCATAAAATATGACAGTTGAAATAATACATTGATTTTGTGTATTGATTGTTTATGTATATGACCTATGTGTATATACGTTGTGTTATGTAGGAGGAGATAGGGGATGTACTCCACAGTTTAGGGGAAGATAGGAGATGGACCTTTAAACCGGATAGTGTTTGGGAGGAGATATGGGATGGACTCCGTAGATACAGCTCTTATGCTTATCTAATGATGTGTTCATATAGCTCATATGCTTATCTATGAAAGTGTTGATAGAGCTCATATGCTTATATGTTGAATTGTTGATATAGCTCATATGCTTATCTATCGAAGTGTTGATATAGCTAGTATGCTTATCTATTGTGAAATGGGAAATGTTTAATATGAGTTGCTACCTCATTGGAATGGTTGGCTAGGTTCTGAGCCGTAGTTGTGAATTGTGAATTTGATAAGAAATGGAAAATGAAATGAAACATGGACACATTGGTTATGTAATGAAAATGGTGTATGAATTGATTTATGTGAGTTAAACATTTATCATTTGCTAACGTCTTAGTTACTGCTCATATTGTGTTTAGCATATCTCTACTGGGCGTTGGCTCACCTTTTGTGGGACATCATTTTCAGGTACAGGTAGCATGCCACCTCCAAGAACATAGCTTGGATGGTTATGGGAGTTGAAGACTCTTTTTGATTATTTTGTTTGTATTACATGTATATCAAGCCAAGGGCTTATTTTGTATAAAGTTAGTACTCTTATTTTTGTAACAAAGTGTTGACTTGGAAAGCTGTAAGCCCTTAAGGCATTTGCTTTTGTTGTTAACATGTAATACTGTTATAAGAACTACTCTGATGAATAGAAAGGTGTTGATTTCTCTTATATTATTGCATGTCTAAATGATGGGTTTTATGTATTTTTTTGAGGGCGTTACAACTTGGTATCAAAGCGTACCAGGTTCGAATACTTTGGGTACGTGGAAAGTGATTAGTATCACAATGGGTTTGTCTCGCTTGTTAGAGACTTAGATATAATGTTATGTGCTTATGTGATAACATGTTTATGTGACTACTTGGGTATGGGATTTAGTTTCTAGGATATTGATTGAATCCTTGGGTTTCTGTGAGTCTTGTTGGAAAGGCACTTGATCAATGCTGTTTCCAACTAGAACTCTAGCAATGCCTCGGGACTATCATTATCTAGAAATGAAATTCGTAAGTGCTTATATGTTTATGTGCTTACGTTGAGTGAATTACAGTTGTCCACATATTAGGACGCGAGTGTTTAGTTTTGGCACATTTATGAATGTGCTAATGTTCTTCGTTACCTTTATTAGGATGTCAGGACGAGGACGTAGTGGTAGGTGAGGTAGGCCTAGGAGGCAGGAGGTGTCTATACCGGATGACATTCCGGCGCAGCAGGAGGGTGTTGGCCAGGCCAATGTGGCCGAGCCAGTAGGTCAGCAGGCCATGGGCGCCTTAGCCTGCGAGATGGCAGGAGCATTGAGAGCATCCATGGACATTCTCAGAGCTGAGAATCAAGTCCAGGCCCAGGTTGTTGATGCAGGGCCTTCTTTTCTGAAGAGGGAGTTCTTCCAGTCAAATCCGGATGAGTTTTTGAGGGATCTGAAGGAGCCACTTAAGGCTGACGAGTGGTTGGAGCAGATGAGTAAGACGTTTGAGATGCTTGGCATCGAAGACGGGACTTTGAAAGTGACCTTGGCATCTTTCCAGCTTAAGGGGGATGCGGGTCAATGGTGAAAATTCATGAAGGGTCGTATTGGTGGCACTTGGGAGGCTTTTGTGGGTGCTTTCCAGGAGAAGTTCTTATCTCCGGATCGAGAGAAGCCGAGAGACCGCCCGGCTTTTTGCGCTTGAGTTCTTGATGGCGAGTATGAGGCTGCTTTTACTAGCTTGTCCAGGTTCGCACCTGAACTTGTGGCGTCCGAGGAACGCCGCTGTATCGAGTTCGAGAAGAGGTTGAGGCGCGGCCTCAAGATGAGAGTTGGGGGTTCTATGATCCGAGACTATGAGCGCTTGGTTGATGCTGCAGCCCATATAGAGATCATGATGCAGGAGGAGGAGGGACATAGAGGCTCTAAGAGGAGCCAGGATGGTCAGGGTGGTGGCAGGAGATAGAGGGGTACTAACCCTCAGCAGTCTCAGGGTGGTGTTGCTAGATCGACCTTCCCAGTGCTGAGTGCAGGCTCGGGAAGAGGCAATCAGGGAGATTTCACCTGTTACAAGTGTGGTCAGCTGGGCCACAAGGCTTCGGTTTGCCCACAGAGGGGAGGAAGTCAGAGAGCTGCTTTATCTTCAGCTAGACCGTAGAGCCAGAGTCAGGGCAGGGGCCAGCCCTTGTCTTGTTATCAGTGTGGCCACTGGCGCTGAAGAGGTTTTTCCAGACGCTGAGTGCCAGTTCTAGGCGGTTCTAGACGCAGGTTTTCACCATCTGGCAGACCTCGAGGGCCAATCAAGAGCTTCGTCCAGTCAGGCAGTGATCGTATGCTCTAGGGTGAGCAGGTTGATCAGGGGCCTACTGGGCGTGTGTATGCTGTTATCGCGTAGGATCTTGTATCGGCTCCATCAGTTGTGAAAGGTACCTTTTTGTTTTACAACTCGGTTGCCAATGTGTTGATTGATACGGGTGCATCCTATTCTTTTATATTTGCTGCATTTGCATCTGTTTTGGAATTGGAGTTGGCACAGTTAGCATCTCCTCTATGTGTTGTATCACCTATTGGGGGCGAATTGATTTTGAAACAAGAGTGTAGAGGGTGCGATATAGAGCTCGCTGGTCACTGACTCCCATTTGCTTTTGTGGTTATGCCCATGTCGAGTTTTGATGTTATTTTGGGTATGGACTGGTTATCGTCATACCGGACTGTCATTGATTGCTACTGCCAGAGGGTTACAGTATGTACCTTGAGCGGGGAGTGTTTTCATTTCTTAGGAGATCGGGTTGGTAGTGTGTTACTACCGGTGTATGATCCGCGAGGGCGGAGTGAGCTTAGTGGTCTTCTTGCTAGCCTTATGAGTAGTGAGTGTGATGAGACCGGGGTTGAGTTGCCGAGAGTGGTTTGTGAGTATTCGGATGTTTTTCCCGAGGATCTTGTCGGTTTGCCACCTCACCGAGAGATAGAGTTCTCTTTTGATTTAGTGCCTGGCATAGCGCCGATTTCTATGGCACCTTACCATTTTGCCCCAGCCGAGTTGAGTGAGTTGAAGGTTCAGCTCCAGTAATTGCTGGATAAGGGTTTTGCTCGCCCTAGTGTTTCGTCGTGGGGAGCACCAGCCCTCTTTGCTAAAAAGAAAGATGGTACCTTGAGACTTTGTATCGACTATCGAAAGTTGAATCGGGCTACGGTTAAGAATAAGTACCCTATGCCCCGTATAGATGATCTGTTTGACCAGTTGAAGGTTTCCTGTTGTTTCTCTAAGATAGACTTGAGATTGGGTTACCACCAATTAAGGGTCAAGAAGGAGGATATTCCTAAGACGGCATTCCGTACGCGGTATGGCCATTATGAGTTTCTGGTGATGCCGTTTGGGTTCACCAATGCACCGGCAGTCTTTATGGACTTGATGAACCGGATCTTTCGGGAATTCTTAGATCGATTTGTAGTCGTTTTCATGGACGACATTCTTATCTATTCACCTTCAGAGGAGGAGCACAAGGAACACTTGAGAGTGGTGCTTGGGTTGCTTAGAGCCCATAGGCTATACGCGAAGTTTGGGAAGTGTGAGTTCTGGCTAGGAGCAGTCAAGTTCTTAGGCCATGTGGTTTCTGGGAAAGGGGTGTCTGTTGATACATCTAAGGTTGAGGCAGTGCAAGATTGGGCACAGCCTAAGAGCATTTTTGAGATCCGCAGTTTTCTGGGATTAGCTGGGTATTACCATCGGTTTGTGAAAGATTTCTCCAGGCTAGCTTTGTCGTTGACTAGATTGACGTGGAAGGGGGTCAAGTTTGTGTGGAGTGAGACTTGTGAAAAGTCGTTCCAAGAGCTGAAGGTTAGGTTGACCACCGCTCCGGTCTTGATTATTCCAGAGAGAGGGTTGGGTTATGCGGTCTATTGTGATGCCTCACGAGAGGGTTTGGGTTGTGGGTTAATGTAAGAGGGGAAAGTGGTGGGCTATGGCTCACGTCAGTTGAAAACTCACGAGAAGAATTACCCTACACATGACCTAGAGTTAGCAGTTGTGATCTTTGCCTTGAAAATTTGAAGGCACTACCTTTATGGGGAGAGATTCGAGGTGTTTTCGGATCATAAGAGTCTGAAACATCTGTTTACACAGAAAGACTTGAACTTGAGGCAGAAGAGGTGGATGGAGTTTATTGAGGATTACGACTTCGAGTTGCACTATCTCCCGGGAAAGGCCAATGTTGTGGCCGATGCCCTTAGTAGAAAATCCATTAGCGATGTAGCTTGTATAGCTATCCGGGAGTGGGAGATGTTGGGGGCACTTGGCGAGTTTGATTTGCTTCTGGGCGAATCTGTTGAGGCTGCGGCCTTGTTTTTTGTTGTTGCGCAGCCTACACTTGTGACTCGAGTGCTAGAGGTGCAGAGAGGTGACCTTGAGGTAGAATCCCTTCGAGAGAAGTTCTCCAATGGGAAGGTTGAGGACGGTTTGTCTGAGTATCCCGACTAGAGTGTGAGATACCGAGACTGATTGTTTTTGCCGAAGTCTTGCCGAGAGGAGGTACTCCGAGAGTTTCACCATTCATGCCTTGCGGTGCATTCGGGGGGCACCAAGATGTATCGTGATTTGGGGCGCCAGTTTTGGTGGAGGGGCATGAAGAGAGATGTGACAGTTTTCGTGTCGAAGTGCCTTACTTGTCAGCAAGTGAAGGCCGAACATCAGAGGCCAGCGGGTTTGTTGCAACCCTTGCCTATTGTCGAGTGGAAGTGGGAGCATGTCACTATGGACTTTGTTGTAGGTCTTCCGAGGACTCAGCGGGGTAGTGATGCTATTTGGGTGGTTGTAGATCGGTTGACTAAGTCGGTGCACTTCATCCCTATGCGCATGAGAGATTCGGTAGATCATCTTGCTGACTTGTATATTCGAGATATAGTGAGGTTGCACGGGGTCCCAGTGACGATTGTCTCGGATAGAGATCCTCGTTTTACTGCCAGGTTGTGGCAGAGTTTGCAGCGTGCCTTGGGTACTAAGTTGATCTTTAGTACTACTTATCATCCTCAGACTGACGGGCAGTCCGAGCGTACTATTCAGATCCTTGAGGATATGTTTCGGGGTTGTGTCCTTGACTTTCGTGGGACGTGAGAGAGGCACTTGCCCTTGGTGGAGTTTGCCTACAATAACAGTTTCCAGTCTAGTATCGGTATGGCACCATTTGAGGCCTTGTATGGCCGACCGTGTAGGTCTCCAGTTTATTGGGCCGAGGTGGGTGATGCACCTTTGTTGGGTCCGGAGTTGGTGAGGGAAACGACGGAGAAAGTTGAGCTTATCCGTAGGAGGCTTATTCTTCAGAGTCGCCGAAATCTTATGCCGACCGTAGGAGACGACCTTTGGAATTTGAGGTGGGTGATCATGTCTTTCTAAAGATATCACCTAGGCGGGGATTGATGAGGTTTGGGAAGAGTGGGAAGTTATCCCCTCGGTTTATTGGCCTTTTTGAGATCCTTGAGAGGATTGGCGAGGTTGCCTATCGTTTAGCTTTGCCGCCGCAGTTATCCGGAGTTCATGACGTTTTTCATGTGAGTATGTTTCGGAAGTATAAGCCAGATCCATCGCATGTATTGGATTGGATCGACCTAGAGGTTGATGAGGATGCCTCATATGAGGAGAGACCGGTTCGGGTCTTGGATAAGCGGGATCAAGTCTTGCGAGGCAAGACCATTCCCTTGGTAAAAGTTTTGTGGAAACATCACGGAGTGGAGAAAGCCACTTGGGAACGTGAGTTGGAAGTCCGTGAGAGATATCCGGACGTGTTTGTTGATGTGTAATCATGTATTGAAATTTTGTAATATTAATGAACTTTAAGAGTATTAAATATATATTAAGTTGTAAAACATTGTAAATGTTTTGGTTTATGGAAGTATGCTTTGGAACTTGCCTCAAAATGGAAGTTTGTTTTAACATTGTGTATGTTAAGTATATTGTGGAAATGCAAGCATGATATTAATGTTGCATATGTTAAGGAATTGTGAAAAATGTGATGAAATTGTCAAATTTCAAAGGAATGCATGTTGATAATGCAGGTTGTTTTATATATTGTGATTTGCCTCTTGAAAAGAGATGAGATTGACCGACAATGGGTCTGGTTGTTTAATATTATGTTGTAATATTGTTGGGAATGGAGAAAACTTGTTTTTGAAAACTTGTATCTAATTTCGAGGACGAAATTCTTTAAGGGGGGGGGAGGTTATAGCGATCCCGGTTTCCATTTCTTTAATTGTTGTATCCGGACTTAGGTTCCGTGGAGTTGGTTGTTGTGTATATCTTGTTTACATCCTTTACTCTTTGTATTTAAGTCTTGGGTTGTGTTGGACAAGTTTGAAACAGGTTGGTTGAGCTTAGAAACTAAAAGTAGTTGCCCAGAAATTAGCCTTCACGCTCGAGCGGAGTTTTTGGCGCTCGAGCGGGCCTTTGTTGTGCTTATCCGCTCGAGCGGGGGTTTTGGCGCTCGAGTGGGAAAATCCATCTCCTAGTATTTCCTCTGCAGTGTTGGACGCTCGAGCGAGCGTTTTGGTGCTCGAGTGGGAGTTTGTGTGTGACGCTCGAGCGGGGAGTTTGATGCTCGAGCGGGGACCTAGTTCTGCAAAAGTTCTGGGAGTGTGTATCCGGTGCTCGAGCGGCGGTTTGGACGCTCGAGTGGGGGTTTCCACGATCGAGCGAAGAGTCGAGTATATCACTCCGAGATCTGACTTTTTGGATCACTTTTTCAACTTCATTTATCTCTCTTACTTTTCAAAAACACCATTGGAGACCTTCTCTCACTAGAACCTCAACTTCTCTCTAGGTATTGATCTAGTAGAAGTGATTTCCTCACCTTGGGCCTTTGTAAAAGTTGTGTTGATCGTCGAGGGCTATCTTTTGATCCGAAAATTTTGGGATTTGGAGCATCTTCAATTTCTTCATCTTCTTCCATTGGACTCCGAATTTGAGGTAGGGATTCCTACTCACTCTTATGGGTTTTAACCTAGATTTTGAGCTTGTTGTTTAAATGGTTGATTTTGGGACTTAGGGTTTCAAAAGATATAAAAGAGGGTTTTATTATTTTGATACTTAAATATGTATTTTGGATTTCAAAATGATGTTATTGTTGGTGATGGTTGATATTTGAACCATTGGGTTAATGTTGAGAGACGGGAAAGAAAGCCCTAATTTGTATATAAATTAATTGGTACAATTAATTTGAGAAAGTTATGGATTTGTGAAATTGAGTTGAATATAATGATAGTGATTCATTATGAGTTGGAATAGTGGAGTCAAATTAATAAATTGTTCACTTTTGAAAATGCGGATATTTTATCTGTTGGTGCTTTTATTATCTGTTTAGAAATAATTGCTTTGGGCTACCGGTGGAAGGTAGTTTTGATTGTTGTAGACAACGCATGATGATTAGGCAAACTAAAACTAATCAATTGGATGTGTCATAAAATATAACGGTTGAAAGAATACATTGATTTTGTGTATTGATTGTTTATATATATGGCCTATGTGTATATACGTTGTGTTGTGTGGGAGGAGATAGGGGATGTACTCCACGGTTTAGGGGAAGATAGGGGATGGACCTCTAAACTGGATAGTGTTTGGGAGGGGATAGGGGATGGACTTCGTAGATACAGCTCTTATGTATATCTAATGATGTGTTGATATAGCTCATATGCTTATCTATGGAAGTGTTGATAGAGCTCATATTCTTATCTGTTGAATTGTTGATATAGCTCGTATGCTTATCTATCGAAGTGTTGATATAGCTAGTATGCTTATCTATTGTGAAATGGGAAATGTTTAATATGAGTTGCTACCTCATTGGAATGGTTGGCTAGGTTCTGAGCCGTAGTTGTGAATTGTGAATTTGATAAGAAATGGAAAATGAAATGAAACATGGACACATTGGTCATGTAATGAAAATGGTGTATGAATTGATTTATGTGAGTTAAACATTTATCATTTGCTAACGTCTTAGTTACTGCTCATATTGTGTTTAGCATATCTCTACTGGGTGTTGGCTCACCTTTTGTGGGACATCATTTTCAGGTACAGGTAGCATGCCACCTCCAAGAACATAGCTTGGATGGTTATGGGAGTTGAAGACTCTTTTTGATTATTTTGTTTGTATTACATGTATATCAAGCCAAGGGCTTATTTTGTATAAAGTTAGTACTCTTCTTTTTGTAACCAAGTGTTGACTTGGAAAGCTGTAAGCCCTTAGGGCATTTGCTTTTGTTGTTAACATGTAATACTGTTGTAAGAACTACTCTGATGAATAGAAATGTGTTGATTTCTCTTATATCATTGCATGTCTAAATGATGGGTTTTATGTATTTTTTTGAGGATGTTACACGTGCTTTGAGCACAGAAATAGTTGCAACGGGACCAGACAGCTGTCTGTCGGTCGCCGACGGGATGTGGTAGGAAGACGACGACTTACGTCTTGCCCACACCGTCAAAGATTGGGGGCGAAACCAACCGAATGATACCTGGTATGTGGAGGAGGTTGACCACATGACCAGGAGTGGGCGGTATTTCAAGCCCCTACACTTGTATCAACTAGAGGCGTCCGGAAAGGACAAAGAAGCGGAGTGGCAGAAGGAAAAACTACTCGTGGAAGAGGCTGTACTGGAATAGCTTAAGAAAATCCAAGCAGACATCTTCATCTGGGGACTGTTGATGGCCTCAAAAGTTCATAGACAAGCTGTCCTTTTTGCCATGGACAAAGCAAAACATTGATACCACACTCGAGCAGTTGGTAGGGTTGGTTTTCCCGAGAGGAGCTTTCCCGACATTGACCTTCACTGACGAGGAACTGTCACCTGAGGGCTCAAATCATAACAAACCGCTCTATATCTCTATCAAGTGTAGAGAGAAATAGGTGCCAGTGGTTCTTGTTGACATAGGATCTGCTATCAACGTGTGTTCGTCGAGAACGTTATATACTATCGGGTTGAAGCCCGCAGATTTTGTGCCTACTGCCTAGGTGATACGGGCGTATGACAATACCAGTCGAGAGGTGATGGGGACTGTACAGATTCAGACTCAGGTTGGTCCGGGGCAATGGGACATTGAGTTTCATGTCTTGGACGTTCCCGCAACTTTCAATCTACTCCTAAGGCGGCTGTGGCTGCACCATGTGAAAGCCGTCTTTTTTACCTTGCAGCAAATGCTGAAGTACCCCCACGGGAAGGGGGTGACCATCATTTTTGGGAATTCTTCAATCCATCCACCGCCAAAGGTTTCTACACCAATTCTGGAGATTGAGCATGGCACGGAGGATGTGTTTTTGTCAGGATTTACCCTAGCTAAGGCCCAGGTTGTACAGAATATTCTAGTTGTTGATGAGGGGCTATATGTCAGTGCACAGTTTTTCTACCTTATGAACAAGCCACAGTACATGCCCGGGATGGGCTTAGTGTGAAGTGGCCGGAAAGGCATTGCAGCATCGGCCGAAGTGCCGCACAACCCACATACCTTTGGTTTAGGTTATCTACCTACCAAAGAGGACTGGGTGAGGAAAGTAAGAGAGACGGCCGGAAAAGCCAGAGCAAAGCAGGCCGGGAAACATTATGAGTTAATACACTGACCTATCCAGGGTACCCTGAACGAACGCTTTGTTCGGGAGGGGGAAGACTTCCCGTTCTGCGGCTTCCCAGAGCCATGGCTAAATGCAGAGAGGCGGCGCTTGTCAGGATTTGAGATTTTCTTTGACTTGCAATTGTCCCGGGATGATGTTGCCGAAGAGCAGACAGACCCACCAGCTGAGGCTGAGCAGCGCAAGGAGGAGGATTTCGAGAGCACAAAAACTAAAATGCGGGTAGCCCTGGCTTGTCTCCTCACAGATCCTCAGATCGTACAGAAGTGCTTAGGGGATAACTTCTCAGTGTCCATGATCGGGAATAAAGCAGTTGTGGGCCCATCTTCAAACATTCTGGATGCATTCATTGCACCCTCCCTCATCTGGCAATATGAGGAGGGCTTTTTATTGAGCAGCACTAGGTCAGGTAGTGAGTCAGAATCTGATTCCACCGAGTCTGTGGAGTCGGAATCAGGTTCCAGCTCGTCTGAGTCTGAGTTTGGTATTCTTGGGGGTGATAACCCGGATGCCACTGTCCCGTCTAGGTCGTCTTTTTCTTTTTCCTTTGAGTTTGTTGTAACAAAGGAATCAGATGGACGGGATGTTATTAATGAGAATGGTATGGCTATGGTTTCTGAGTACTTTTCTGTGCCCTTAATTTATTGCATTAATCAGGATTTTCAAAATTTTGATGAAAACGACGAGGAAGAAATTCCTCCGATTTTGTAATATTTGCTTGATCAAGAGCAGGAGAGGTTTGTAAAACCCTTGGTTGATGAAATCACCACAATTAATGTTGGTACTGAGAAGGACCCGCGGCTGGTCCAGATTGGGTCCACGTTGTCTTCGGAGGAGCGTGAGCGCTTAGTCACTTTATTAAAAGATTTCAAAGATGTTTTCGTGTAGTCCTACGAAGACGTGCCTGGAATCGATCCTGAGATTGTACAGCACCGGATCCCTCTTAACCCAGAGGCCCGACCTGTGAAGCAAAAGCTCCGAAGGATCCGCCCGGACTGGGCTCTAAAAATCAAAGAAGTGGTCACCAAGCAAATTGACACAGGGTTCCTGCTGATATCTGAATACCCAACTTGGTTGGCCAATATAGTTCCGGTGCCGAAAAATGATGGAAGAATTCGGGTATGTGTAGACTTCAGGGATTTGAACAACGCCAGTCCGAAGGACGACTTTCCTCTGCCGCATATCGACGAATTAGTGGACTTCACTGCTGGGCATGCACTGCTCTCATTCATGGATGGGTTTTCAGGCTACAATCAAATTTTGATGGCACCTAAAGACAGGGAGAAAACTGCTTTCACCACCCCATAGGGAACCTATTGTTATAGGGTGATGCCGTTTGGGTTGAAGAATGCCGAGGCTACGTATCAACGGGCTGCGACCACAATATTGCATGATATGATCCATATAGAGGTTGAGGTGTACATGGACGACATGATTGTCAAGTCCAAGGAAAAAGAGGGCCACTACACTGCCTTGCAGAAATTCTTCCAAAGGATCAGGGAGTATCGGTTGCGGCTGAATACTCAGAAATGTACATTTGGTGTTACAGCAGGGAAAATGCTGGGGTTCTTGATCACATAGAGAGGTATCGAGGTCGATTCTTCCAAAATCAAGGCCATCTTAGAAATGCCACCACCGAGGACTGAAAAGGAGGTGCGAGGCTTTCTGGGTAAAAGTGCAATTCATAAAACGGTTTATTGCAAAATTAACCTTGACTTGTGAACCACTCTTTGGTCTCCTGAAGAAAGGAAAGAAGTTCCAATGGGACGACCGATGCCAAGTCGCTTTCGAGCAGATCAAACAATATTTACAAAACCCACCTGTGTTGTCACCGCTTGAGCTGGGGAAACCGTTGATTATGTACCTTTCAGTGACTGAAACTACGATGAGCTGCATGCTTGCACAGGAGTCTAAGGACAAAGTGGAGAAGGCTATCTACTACCTGAGCAAGAAAATGCTGGATTACGAGACCCACTACACTCCACTGGAGAAGGCTTGTTTGGCCTTGATATGGGCTACCAGGAAACTGAAGCACTACCTGTTAGCTCACTCTGTAATACTGGTTTTGAGATTAGATCCCATCAAATATCTCTTCGAGAAACCGGCACTTACGGGTAGGCTGGCTCATTGGTTGCTTTTTCTTTCCGAATTTGATCTGAAGTACATGACGCGCAAGTCAGCGAAAGAGAGAGCGGTAGCGAAGTTCCTAGCCGACTACCCAGTTGAAGGGGATGAAGCAGTTGAGTATCTGTTCCCAAATGAGGCCATTCTGTATGTTGAAGAAGAGACCTGGACGATGTACTTTGACGGAGCGTCAAACCAGTACGGGTATGGGATAGGGGTGTTACTGATAGCGCCCGACAATTCCCGCATACCCTTAGCATTCAAACTCTAGTTCAAAGTGTCGAATAATGAGATAGAATATGAGGCATGTATTGCTGGATTGGAAGCCGCCCTAGAACTAAGGGCAAAACGGTCGGATGTCATCGGGGACTCGAACCTTGTTGTATCTCAAGCTAAAGGAGATTGGAAAGTTAAAGAAGAAAAGATGAGGATCTATCACCAGACCTTGGACATTCTGATTCCTCGATTTGAGAAACTGAATTTCGCCCATCTATTAAGAGAGAACAACAAGTTCGCGGATCATTAGCAGCTCTATCTTTTATGATAGACATCCCTTTCGGAGTCTGAATGCATCCGATCATCATTGAACAAAAATTTGTGCCGGCCTACGAGCTGATTACTGCCATAGATGAGGTACAAGATGAGAACCCCCGGTATTACGATATCTGGAACTTCTTGGAAAAGGAAGCGTATCCACCAGGGGCAAATGCCAAAGACAAGAGGACAATTTGAAGAATGGCTGATTAGTTCATCGTCTACGGGGGTAAACTGTACAAAAGAGGTCATCTCGGGATGTACAAACTATGTGTTGATGCTGAAGAGTCCAAGCGCCTGATGGAGGCCATCCATGGAGGAGAGTGAGGAGCGTACATGAGTGGGGTGATGCTAGCCCGGAAGATCCTTAGACAGGGTTATTATTGGTCAACCATGGAGGAGGATTGTATTGGATTTGTTCGGCGATGCCATAAATGTCAGATCCATGCAAACCGCATGATCATTCCGCCGTCGAAACTGTATAACATGACTTTGCCGTGGCTGTTTTCAGTATGGGGGATTGATGTAATTGGGGCTGTCACTCTGAAGGGGTCTAACGGGCATGAGTACATTTTGGTAGCGGTAGACTACTTTACGAAGTGGCTTGAAGCCCAATCTTACGCGGTGTTGAAGGCATCGCATGTCGCTAAGTTCATCAGGAACAACATCATCTGTCGCTATGGGGTCCCGAATGAGATTATTTTGGATAATGGTTCCCACTTCAAGAAGGAGGTGATCGACTTGTTGGAGAAGTACAACGTGGCTTTTCATAAGTCATCTACATATCGTCCGCAAACCAGCGGAGCTGTTGAGGCCGCCAATAAGAACATCAAGCACATTCTACAGAAGATAGTGGAAACCTATAAGGACTGGCCGGATAAGCTGCCATGTGCTCTTTGGGGCTACCGGACTTCAATTCGAACTTCTACTAGGGCAACTCCGTATTCCTTGGTTTATGAGATGGAGGCTGTTCTGCTTATCGAAGTTGAGGTTTCGTCATTACGCGATCGTCGATAGCCGAGGCAGATTGGCAAAGAAAGGTGTTCAAGAACTTATGCTCTTTGATGAAAGAAAGCTAAAAGCACTGTATCACGTCCAGGGTTATCAACGAAGAATTGCCAAGGCTTTCAACAAGAAGGTTAAGTCCAGGAATTTGAAAGAAGGGGATCTAGTGCTCAAAGACAACCGAGCTCCCATCCATGACCCTAGGGGCAAGTTCAGACCCAATTGGACTGGTCCCTACATCATCAAGTCTATCTGGTCGGGTAGAGCTGTCATTTTGATAGACCTAGATGGCCTAAAGTTCTCCCAGCCGATCAACATGGACAAGTTGAAGAAATACTATCCTTGAGTGGCTTGCTAGGCCGAAAACCCGAAAGGGCGACCTAGGCAAAAGTTAGAGCATGAAAATTTTGAAATAATAAAAACTGAGCTCGCAAGGTTGAAAACCCAGAAAGGGCGGTCTTGGCAAAAGTTAGAGCACAAAAGGAGAGGGTTAATACACGAATGAACCTGAACCGAACTACGTAAGGCTTGATTCCCATCTTCGGGATACGTAGGCAACTTCATTCTGAAGTCCAGTCATAAACACTTCCCCGATCAACTTTGTCCATGTGATCATGTTGGTCATCTTTGTCTAATCTGCATTCAAGAGCTCGGTTGTGATCTCCAATGCAGTGCTATTCAGACTAAGGGCAACTTTCCAATTGCTAGGATCCGGGGTTGTACATCTCAGTGATAGGTCTCAGGCGTATCCAGTTTTGATCCATATCGAAAATGGTTTTGAAAATTTTTAATAAAAGTTGATTTTGCTCAAATTAATCTTTTTACAACTTAGACCATTTTTGGACCAAACAGAAAATTTTCAGTACCCACAACCTTCAATTAAATTGATTTCAATACAGAATTCTCCTGCTCTTGAATACAAATTGAAGTTGCTTTTTATTACATTCATAAAGAAAACTTGAAAGTACTGATTAAAGCAATAAATTTGGAGCATAGTCAAGTCAGGTGTTCCTGCCCCCCCCCCCCAGAGCTTGTGGAAGCCTCTAATGCCAAAGAAGGCCCAACCTGTGCCTCTTCATCAAACCAAGCTATGCACTCATCAGAGAGGCAGCAACTGAAAGTGGGAGCGGGGGCTAGAAGCTCTCTCGTTCTCCATGCTGTGCCATACCGAGCTAGCTGTGCGCCTCGGACTGAAAATGTAGCAAGGTACTCTATCCCTTCCTCCGGGCAAGTCTGATCATGTCCAAATTGGTGCCGAAATCAGAATGGGAAATAAAGGACATAGTGTGTCAGGTCGATCAACTGAATCCCGGGCTGGCGAGTCATGCTGTAGCTCATTGCCGGCAAATTAAGCCAAGGGCAGCGCTAAGCAATGTCGAAAGCGGATAGACTGCACATCCATTCACACCACCATCCCTCATCAAGGGCATCGACTAGACGTCGTCGGAAGAAATAGCCGCAAGCTGAATATGCTGGGCATGAGTCCACAACCTTCAACTTATCCATTAACCATATCTGGGGAGGGATAAAAAATGAGAGATTAAAGAATAGAGAGGTGTACGTTGAGAGAAAAGTGAGAAAAGGGTTTTGAGAGAAAAAACCGAGCCTGAGGGTCGAGTGATATGAGAAATATATATGAGATAGGGTGGGAAACATTACCTGCAACAGTAGTGGACTCCCCGTGAATCTAGTCGTCTCTCGGTGATGGAAAGGATCCAAACCCATCAATGTCTCAGCTAGTGTCATGGCGATGCAGCTCTTGCCCTCTTTTAAGCCTTGGACAACCTCAATCAAACGGACGCTAGATCCACCGAAGCCTGGGACAAGCAAGAAATGGGACAACATGCACAAGCAAAGCGCATGCCACCGAAAGCCCTGCCAATGATGATTGCCGCAGTCATCGACATCAGAAAACCGACGAATCAAGCTGGGGATGTCCAGTACTCCATCCCAAGTCAATGACCGAGTGTCATGCAAAGTGAGCCCACACATCTGTCCTAAGGTTTGGATGTGGCTGAAGCGGAATTGGGGCAAAATTTCTTCATCACGCTCGGATTCCATTAAAGCTTGGAAGTCTTCGAAATTGGGACACATCTCTTGTCCACCAAAGCTAAAGACGTGAGTTATCGGATTCCAACACCTTGCCGCGGCATGGAGGAATGGAAAACGCAGCGAGGTGCGGCTCAGCGTGAATAATGCATTTATGCCGAAGCCTCAGAAATTCAGCTTTTCCGAACCATCCAAGTTAGCAATCCAATTTGTGAGATTTTGGACAAGAAATGCCTCCATTTGGTGCAAAACTGAGTTAGAATGAGGAAACCACAAAGCTGGAACCTTTATGGAGGATAAGGCACTATTTAGAGGACAGATGGCCAAAATTTGGAGGTCCCCAGGCCAATTGGTCGGCCGGCCACTTTTTCTGGTTGACGAGCCACTTTATCTGGTCGACCAGCTACATTTTCTGGTTTGCAGACCACAAAACTGGTCGGCAACCTTCTTTGGTGGTCGGCCATGAGCAAAAAGTGGTCTGCAGCCACTTCTTGTCTCCAGAAGAGAGTCCCTAGCCTTCCTATGTACTGAGAGCGCTGAAGGTCAGAGTTTACCTCTATTTCGGATGCGTTCTGTCACTTTGTTTATCCAAAATGCATTTGCTTATCGAGTTGTTAAGTTTTGCTTATCGAGTTGTTACTTTTTTATTATCGAGTTGTTGCTCTTTGTTTATCGAGTTGTTACTCTTTGTTTATCGAGTTGTTTTTGTTGAGTTGTTTAGTTTGTTACGTTGGTTCACTACCTGACTTGGCAATGCATTGAATGTTCAAATTCCATAAATATCATTTTTGTGCAAAATGATGCAATGCAATGCTTAGAATACAAATACAACACTTTTTGAACAAAAAGTCGTTTTCATTCCATCTTGATTTCTCTTTACAAAAGGTACAAGTTTTGAAGAAAATAAAATTGCCTAATATTGTACAATGTGTTATAACTACTAGTAAAAAGAAAATAAAGCAAAACATCTGCATCGATGCTATTTAACTCAAGATCGAGAGGCCCTCTTCATCCTCTTTGGTTGAGCAGTCTTTACACCACCACCGTCGGCACCACCATCTGAATCGGAGCCGCCATCCTTGGAATCCTCCTTGGCGTCGCCTCTGCCCTTAGAACCGAAACCGGTGTCATCATCTCTGCCCGCAGATGTCTCCGACTAAGGGTGTGCTGACTCCTCCTCCTCACTGGACTCGTCATCCTGTCTGACAGGTGCTCTATGTCTCCCTTGGCTGCGAGTCGAGACCCCTCTCCCAATTGCTCGAGAAGGCCTGGATGGCCCAGGCTATAGTGGTGTGACCTAAAAAGGGAGTTTGAATACATCAGCCAGAATATATATATCAGATGCAGATGCAAGTATGGTGTATGGAATGTGCGCGTGCAGATATAGTATGTGAATGTGATGTGTTAGATGTGCTCTACCCATACGGTGAATCAATGTAGTGAAATGTTCAGTTTTGGTATGTCATCAGAAGTATGATAAATACAAGGAAATTGACAAGTACCAGAATGCCTGAGGCGTATAGCAGCGTCTCCTCTGCACGACCGTACTCTCGAGTGAGGCCACCACCCCGAGCAACCCCTCAATATATCCTCTGGGAGGCTACAGATGCAAGTTCAAGTCATCAGTGAATTAATGAATGTCTAAATATCTAAATGATAAATGAAAGTTATGGAGCATACCAGTGGTGAGTCAGGGTCACTGACATATCGATGATCCGGTAATGGAGTCTCCAGTGGAATTTGGTAAGGTGTCCCATACCGCCAGCCTATCAGCTTGGTTGGAAGATCTGGCCATCCAGCCCACTACCTAATGGCGGGGATCCTCCTACTCCTACTTCCCGATGTGCTGGCCCTGCTAGTCGAAGGAATGTCTGTAGCTCGGGCGCAGCTCAACGACGGCATATCAGTAGCTCTCCTCATGGGGGTACGGACACCTGTCAGTGGAGGCATCAGGTATGTGTGAACGTATGTCGTGTACTCCCTTCCTCCAGGAAAAAGACTACATCAGCACCCTGCATAAGGTCGTCGACCTCCTGGGAAGTGAGACTCTCTATGGACCTCATGTCCAGTGGAGGCGGTGAAGGGATCTCTTGAGCAAGATTGCCCATCGTTTGGTGCACGAAGCGCTCCCTGAGAAACCAAGCTCAGTCGACTGGTCCCTCAAACAAAGTCCTGTATCGAGAGGCGCTCCATGCCCCAGTGAACTGGAACCGAGAATACCCTGGCATGGCTATCCAAGGCTACCAGGTGACCTACGGATAACAAGTGTGTAAATTGATTAGTTATCATAAATATGCAAGATGAATCAAAAGTTGAAAGCATGAAGAACTGAGAGTTCCGGATTACCTCGATTGCCCCGTACAGTGTCAAAGAACTGCCGGAGATATGGCAATGTCTTCCAGGGCCTGGGCCGACACCGACCCTCAAATCTGCGTGAATATGACACATCTAGTGGTGCCTCCTAAAAACCCGCTAGGTGTTGTTGGAAATAAGAAAAACCACAAATTGTGAAAGGTAAAGGGGCAAGTGTCGGGAATACAGAATATATTGAAAATGCAGAATGTTGAGTACAGAATGCGAATACAGAATATACAGAAAATGCAGAATGCTGAGTGTGGAATGCAGAGTTCAGAATGTAATGTGTTCAATGTGTGGAGTGTGCAGTGTACAGATAATGAAAAGCAGAAATGTAAATCAAGAGGGCAGAAGGTACCTCCCAGGCTCTCCAGTAGCCACCTACTGCGTTTCCCTGCCCGCGGGAGGTCACGCTCATATAACAATAAAGGGTAGCGAGGCCAGCGCCACCCCAATCAAAGTACCAGACCTGTGACAGGTCTACCAGAGCACTAAAAAGATATAGCCCGACCGTGTTTCCCCAGTCGAAGAATAGCGTGGTCTCGAGAAGGAACATCAAAAATCCCCAGGCATACTACTCTATGGCCTTAACGATCTCGGGCATAGTCCTCCTGTGCTGCTCGGTGAACCAGGTGTACCTGACTCCGCCTGGTGATCTGTCGATCGGAGGATGGGCTCCGAGTAGATAAGTCCAAGCTGCCTCTCACTCCTCCATATCGGTATCGTATGGAATCAGCCAACCTGTCACGTCTAGGCCCGTCAGCATCGAAAAGTCGTATAGGGTCATCGTCATGTCCCCGATGGCTAAGAAATTGAAGGAGTTAGTGGTGTCCCACCATCTCTCTACAAGTGCACTTAGAAGGGTCCTGCTCGCCAGATGATGCGGAAACCCCATACAAAATGGGCCAAACCCTGCCTCATCAACGATATGTCGAACAGCATCCGAGAGATCCATGTACCACTCTCTCGCGATGATCGATCCATAACCCCGTGTGAAACGGGAAGCTACCTGCGTTCAGAATGAAAAGATATATTCAGTTTCAAAATGAACAGAATGCTATGTTGAGAGCCGCGTGCCAAATTAATAGTGTTGTGTATAAGCTATGTGCCAAATGAACAAAATACTGTGTGGAGAGCTGCGTGCCAAATTAACAGAGTGTTGTGTATGAGCTGCTAACCAAATGAATAGAATGCTATGTTGAGAGCTGCGTGCCAAATTAACAGAGTGTTGTGTATGAGCTGCATGCCAAATGAACAGAATACTGTGTTAAGAGCTGCGTGCCAAAATAAGAATACTGTGTTGAGAGCTGCGTGCCAAATTAACAGAGTGTTGTGTATGAGCTGCGTGCAAAATGAACAAAATGCTATGTTGAGAGCTGTGTGCCCAATGAACAAAGTGTTGTGTATGAGCTGTGTGCCAAATGAACAAAATACTGTGTTGAGAGCTGCATGCCAAATTAACAGAGTGTTGTGTATGAGCTGTGTGCAAAATGAATAGAATGCTATGTAGTGAGTTGCGTGCCAAACAAACAAAGTATTGTGTTGTGAGTTATGTACCCTACGAATAGAATGTTGTGTTATGAGCTGTGTGCCAAGTGAGCAGAGTGTCATGTATGAGTTGTGTGCCAAATGAATAGGATGTTGTATTGTGAAATATGTTCAGAACAAGCAGAAGTGCTGTGTATGTAAATATGTTCAAAACGAGTAGATATAATACATAGTGAAAGCATGAAATGTGTAACAAATACAAAATACATCACAGAAAATGTAAAAGAGAAATACGCACCTCGCGCGCCTGATGAGATAAGTGGGACTCCGGCCTCAGAAAGAAGAAGTCAAGGCGCCGTCACAAAAAATCGGTGAAATGATGGAAGGTGCTGGGAGGTAGTATGTGCTCCTGCGGATGGTACCTTTCTGGGTTGAAAGGCCGAATAGTGGCATAATGTCAGGCTCGTCCTCTACTCGTAGAGAACGTCCGCCGTGTGGAATATCATTCGCCATCTGAAAAGAATCTGCAAAAGGTGCAAAAATGAGCGAAATGAGCCAAAATTGCAAAAAGTCAACAAAAGTCAACTCTCGGGAAGAGAAAAAGTCAAAGAAAGTCAAAGCCTAGGAAAAGATGCTAAACTTCAAGAGAAACATACCTTAAGTCGTGAAAATGGAGAAAGAAGCTCCGAAAACAAATTCTAATCGGTTCAAAACGAAGAGAATCAAAAGTTTTCGTGAAACAACTTCACGTGGGGCATTGGAAAACCCGTGCAAAGCCCGGATCTGAGAGGGAAAAGGGTCTAGGAAGGAAGGGGAGTCATTTTCGACCTTGGGTTTGTGAGCAAAGTGATTTGGAGTTGTGTACTTAAAGGGCCGAACCTCAAAAGACCAAACTGCCCCGAAGTTGTGTAAACTGGTCGGCCAGCCAGTTTTTGTGGTCGGCCAACCAATTTGGTGATCAAAAAGTGGTTGGCAGCAAGTCTAGGTGGTCGGCAGCCCTCTTGGATGATCTTCAGGGCCCCATTGTCCTCCCTATGTGTTTTTATGCTGATTGGAGTCCTTGGCTCTCGAGAAAGTGCAAGAAAAGTACACTTTTCGGCTCAAAATGTCCCCGCGGGAACTTCAATTCAAGTGTTCGATGCACGGCTTATCGTCACTCGTCAAAAGCGAGGTGTATCCTTTTAAAGTACATTGTGACCCCTCCGAGAGGTAAATCGGAGGTCGCATTTGAATTGGTCTCATTAAGGCTTGTATTTCCTTATTCGGCATTTTGTTTCAAACATGCTTTTGAAGTTGCACATTCGTCGTATTATTATGCACAAATTTCTCGCATTGTTTTACACTTTCATTACTTGCATTGCCACGCACGTTACTTGCATTGTTATGCACACTTTACTTGCGTTGTCATGCACGTTCCCTGCATTGTCATGCACACTCTCTACTTGCGTTGTCACGCGCGTGTTACTTGCATTGTTATGCACCCTCATTACTTGCGTTGTCACGCATGTTACTTGCATTGTTATGCTCACATTCATCGCATTGTTATGCACAAATATCTTGCATTGTTATGCACACTTTACATGCATTGTCACACACGTTACTTGCACTGTTATGCACACTTTACTTGCGTTGTCACGCACGTCACCTGCATTGTCATGCACACTCTCTACTTGCATTGTCACGCACGTGTTACTTGCATTGTTATGCACCCTTATTAGTTGCATTGTCACGCACGTTACTTGCATTGTTATGCTCACTTCCCTCGCATTGTTATGCACACTTTACTTGCGTTGTCACGCATGTTACTTGCATTATTATGCACACTTTACTTGTGTTGTCACACACATTCACCCATATTATTACGCACATTTCTCTCGCATTGTTATGCACACGTTTTACTTGCATTATTATGCACACATTACTTGCGTTGTCACGCACGTTCTACTTGCATTGTTATACACAATTTACTTGCATTGTCACGCACGTTTCGCTTGCATTGTTATGCACCTTTTCACTTGCGTTGTTATGCACATTCTACCTATATGTGTTTCTACTATATTGTATCTGTCAAAGTTTCTTTTTGTGCAGGCGCGATATTGTATGTACGGTTCATTTGAAGCTGGCACAACCAGACAATGTTGTATGTGCAGTTCAATTAGAGGAACTTCGGGTGAGATCATTCCTCCTTGCATGATCATAAGTTATGTTCAGCATTGTGCATGTTATTTGCATTTTGCCCCTGCATGCGGGCGCAGCTCTTTGTTATCTTGCCTGTTTATCTAAGTCTTTGGCCTTGTCAAAAATGAGTCGTCTCTGGGCTTTGACATTCACTCCCGTCACATCTTGACTTTCGAGTTCTGTCAAAGAGGGGCAACTGTAGACACCCCATTTTTGACCGACCTTAAGACTCAGACGTCATCGCTTGAGCACGCGGTGATCGCGCATGTTTGTGCTCGTTTCGAGTTTCCGGAGTTTTCGACTGAGTGCCTTGCCTCCGGGCCTCTGAACTCTTTGTGTTTTGGCTCGGTTTGTGGACCAAGCCTTGTTGACCTTGCCTGCAGGGGGAGAGAGTTCTATAGACCATTTTTCCCTCTCGTAGGCTAGTTTTCGGTTTCCAGAGCCTTCGGCCGAGCGCCTTGTCTTGCTTCCCTTTTGGTTCGGTTCGTGGACCAAACCTTGTCTTGCCTTCCCTGGAGTGAGAGAGAGGTCTGTAGACCATTTCTTTCTGGTCGTAGACCACTTTTCCCTCTTGGAGACTAGTTTTCGGTTTTCGGAGCCTTTGGCCGCGCGCCTTATCTCGGGGCAACTTAACGTTCTCTTTTTGGCCTATTTTTCGAACCATGCCTTGTTGCCTTCGTCTAGAGGGACCCAGAGGTCTTGGAGACCACTTTTTGTGGCTGTAGACCACTTTTCCCTCCCGTAGACCACTTTTGGTGCCCGTCGATTAGTTTTCGAGGCTTTCGGCTGCGTACCTCAACCCCTGGACTCTTGTCTTGCATCCTTTTCGGTTTGTTTTTGGCACAAACCTTGTTTTCCTTGCTTGGAGGGTGGAATAAGGGTAGGAGACCAGTTTCTCTCCCTGAAAATCACTTTTTTTCCTCGCCAGCTAGTTTTCTGGTCGGCCAACTGGTCTTGGTGGCCTTTGGACCACCAAAAGTGGTCGACAGCCATGCCACCACTTTGCTTCCTTGGTGTAGACCACCTCTCCCCCCCCCCCTGCCGACCACTTTTTCTCCTTAGAGACCACTTTCACTGGTCGGCCGACCAGTGTAAGTAGCTGGCCGACCACTTTAAGTGGTCAGGAGCTTTCCTGCAATTTTTGCAGATTTTGTGGATACTAGCTGTGCCAGCTAGAGAGCACAGATTGCATCCTCCATATGCGTGTATGAAAGGATTTAACCAAGCTTTTAGCTTCTTCAAGAAGCTTGAAGCTTGGAGTTCTATAAGAGGGAGGCTTTCTCTTCCTTTTCCAGATTCAGAAAAGTTTCATAGAGCTATACATTTATCTCCCTCTCTATATTCCTCTTTCTCTCTATATTTGTGCCTTAAAGTGTGTTGTTTCTTCACTTTTGCACTACAACTCCTAGCCACACACCACCATCTCTGAGCTGAGACTCCTGGAGGTGGTATTTGGGTCATAAAAGCTGGTTTTGGGCTGAAGAATGTGTTGTTGTTGCAGTGCTTCAAAGGTAGCCCCTTTTCCCATTTTTTAAAGTTTTATTTTGGTTACTCTTCTAGCCATCTTTGCATGCTTATTTTGGCTTGACTCTCAACTGTAAAAAGCTTCATTTTCAAGTGTTTGTTATGATTGTTTAAGGCTTTTTTTATATTGGGGGTGGTCTACACCCCTTAGTGGCTTATTTTGCCTTGTTTTGAGCTATCTTTTAAAGCCATTGGGACCACCTTTTTTGGGCCTTCTCACCACTGAAACTCAGAGAAATTTCAGTGGTGGAAAGGGTGTTTTGAGGTCCCAAATAAGAGAGGGCCATCCCCTCTCCTTGTATCTTGGTTGCTAGCCTTGTATGCCTTATGTTTGAGCTTGTCTTTCTAGCATGTTTTGGCCATATCTCAGCATGTTTTTGGTGTTTTTTTGCCAGGCCTTAGCTCTGTTTTGGTTTAGTTTAATAGCCCCTTGCATGCATTCTACACTTCTAGTGCATTTCCATTCATTAGCCTAACATGCACCATGCTTTTGACCATCATTCTAGCATGCTTTTGGCTCAACTCAAGCAAGCTTTTGTTCATGATTTACCATGCTTAAGCTCTGATTTATGTTATTTTGGTCATGCATGCCATGCTTTGTATAGCCATAGTTCATTCTTGCTCACTAGTCTTGAGTTTTGAGTCCACTAGCATGCATTACTTGGCCTATTCACATGATTTAGCATCATTTGGTACATGATTTCAGTGCATGTAGTGTGGTCATACCCTCTCATGTGTCACTCTTTCAATGCTTTGGAGAGGTTGTGCTTTATGCCCCAGATAGGAGCCAATATGCATGCCATCTTGCCTAGGCTTTTGGGTCACCATTTCAGTGTATTTTTGGTGTTATTTTTCCATGATACAACTCTATTTTTGATTGGTTAGAGCATCCCTCACTTGCTTCTTACACTTGTAGTGTAAGTCCTCTTTGCTAGCCTTGCATGCCTAATGAGTGAGCTTGTTATTCAAGCTTGTTTTGACTTGGTATTAGCCCATTTTTGGTGTTATTTTAACATGCCATAACTCTAATTTTTGTTGGTAAAGTCATCTCATGCTTGGTTTGGTAGGTGTAGTGTAACCTTCCTCTTTGGCCTTGCATACTCCATGCATCATGCCCTTTATGCTAGCTTTTTTGGCTTTGCTCCATGCATGTTTTAGCATCATTTTGGCATGTTCTAGGACTGTTTTGAGTTGTATTGGCCATATGCTTCATGTATTGTATAGCTATAGTGCAAGTGTTTATGCTAGTTTCAAGCTTTGGGCCTCCTAGCATGCTTCATTTGTGACATGTGCATGATTTGGCATCATTTCACATGTCACTTCAGAGCATATTGCATTGCCATGTTCCCATTTCTTTCACCCTTTGAGTGCCTCTGTTGCCTTGTTTGTGGCCTAACTTGTATGCATGCATGCCTAGACCTTTGAGCTCCTATCTCAGCATGTTTTGGTCCTTGTCTTGACCTATTTAAGCTCTATCCATGATTGGTTCCTTCATTTATGCCATGTGTTGCATGCCCTTTATGTAATCTCATTTGGTGGCCTTGTGCCTTAGGCCTCTTAGCATGCTATGCTTTTGTTGTTTGGATGATTTGGTATCATTTCATACATGATTTCAGAGCTTGTAGTGTTGTCACACTTCCATATTTGTCACTCATTGCTCTTGTTTGAGAGTTGTGCACTTATGCTTAATTGGTGAGCCAAGGCATGGGCATGCATCATCTTGCATTTCATGCCATCATTTCAGCATTTTGGCCACTATTTTGGGCATGACTGAGGTCTGTCCATATTTGGTTTAAGTCCATATAGCATGTTGTTGCATGCTTGTTGCATTGCATGATATTTGCATGCTTGTTGTTTGCATTGTGTGTGCATGTCTTGCATTGTGCTTGGGATAGGGTGTTAGTCCAAACACGAGAAACGAGGGACGTTTCATACTTGAAGTGATGAAACGTGCCTCATTTCTTGGTTGCCGACCCTCTTGATCATGCTTGATAGAGATTAAGGCTCTTATGTGTTATTTGTGCATTCATTTACATTGAATTGTGCAATCTTGGCTTCTCGGCCATCGTGCATTGCGATGCTCGGTTGGTGGCCCGAGGGTCAAGAACTGCACTCCCTTGAGCTTAAGAAATAATAGGGAGAGTGGTTGTGCGCACATATCTTGCAAATACATTGTCATACCCCTTCTTGTTCTTTGTTGCAACAAAATGGAGAAGTTCAGCATTTTCTGGTCGGCAGACCAGTAAAAGTGGTTGGCCGACCACTTTTTCTAGTCTGCAGCAAAGGTAAGTGGTCGGCAGGTGGTCTACACCACCAATACGTGGTCGGCAATGCTCCTGGAGGTCTCCACGATGGAGTAGAAGCTATTTGGAGCTTTGTGCAGAGTTCTGAGAACAATTGCAAACAGAGGCAAGTTGGGGCATTGCAATGGATTTCCGAGTGAAGCGACTGAGCATGCATGCGCTTCTCGCCCCAAGGCTCCTTTTTACTACTTTGTTTAGCTAACTTACACTTTGGTTCTATGCTTAAGTAGTTAATGCATTTAGCTACTCATTTGTATTTAATTAGCTAGTGTAGTTAGCTAATTAGTTTGTTTTATAATAATTAGTTGTAGCTAGTTATTCGATTTGTTGTGTAATAACTAGTTTAATTAGATTAGTTAGATTAGTTAGATAGTTTAGCTTAGTGTAGCTAGCTTAGCTTATTCATTCGGACCCTCCGTCGAGAGGGCATAACTGTTGTAATAAGTGTGCATTTGTGTGATGCATGTCTTCTTACCCCTATTTCTTTCTCCATTTTATTTACCAACTTTAGATGGTTAGTTTTAGGGCACGTTTCAATTAGCATCCTTATGCTTGCATGTTTTCATTTATTCATATGTATTGCATGCACCGAGCTCGGCGCATCATTCAAACTGCATTGTATTTCAATTCCTATTTGAATGCATGTATCAATTGTCACATTCATATGTCATCTTAGAATAGCTGAGCCTATCTTAGTTGCATTTTGTATGTGTTGCATTAGGCATTCTTAACATAGCTAGGATCATACATTGATTTCTAACATAGCTTTTGTTTTGGCTCGGAGTACTAGGTAAGCTTTTATGCTTTAGCATCCTTGCATGCGTGTAAGTGTTGCCATGTTTAGCATGCTTACCATGAGGCTATGTGCTTAACTGCTATAACTGCTTGAATGCCTGTGGATGAAGGTTTGATTGCCTGAATTGGAACAACTCGATGATTGTGAGTTTTAAGCCTACTTGAAATGGAAAAATCATGTTTTTCTAAGCCCACTTGAGGGTGGCAAATCCGTGTCTTAGCCTACTTGCGAGTAGCACCTTTAAACAACTTTCAAAAATAAACATGAGTTGTTTTGTTCTAATCCGCGTGATTGAGTCTATACTTGTATGCTGTGCGCATCACATAGTAAGCTAACTAATAAACTAAAATAAAAACGCATGTGTTTTAAAAAACAACATATCTTGTTAGTATAGGCCGATCTTTGATCGAGCGAGCGGGGGTGCTCATTGCATGACCTTCCCCTCTCTTTCCCAAGTTCCCGAGCCAAGGCAACTTTGGTGATGACGGACACGTGGCCTTCGGCAGGAGTCAGGGTTTCCAAAATTTCTCAAAACAAAATATTTAGGTGGCGACTCTGAAATCTGGCAAAGCAGTCCATGTTTGGCACTTCTTGATAAAAATCGATTTTTCAAAACGATTTGCCGAATTTGGACTCTTTGGTGATTTATCAGTCTTGCATGGCACTTTGCGAGATTAGATTTAGAACCGTGACAGGAGTCTAAACTGTAGTAGCTAAGAACCATGATTCGTACCCTCATGCGCGGAGCAGAGTTCGGGCGGTCTACAGGTGCTCTCCTCGGTCCACTCTCTTCTTCTGCTGAGCTGTTTGTTCAGTTGATGCTACCTCGATGGGGATCTGGTCGTCTTCGTAGTGAGCATACTACTCAATCCTGGCACACAAATCTTTCAGTGTTGTGGCCAGGTGCTTGGTAAGTGACTGTCTCAGCTTACTTTCTAGGCGCAGACTGTGTTTAAAAGACATCACAGCCATCTGTTCGCTGCAGACATTTTCCTCCAGGTTATTATACTCTTCCCAATACCTCCTAGCATAATTGCGCAACATTTCTTCCTGTTCCTTGCGGAGACAGAACAGTGTATCCAACTTTTTTAGGATTTTAGTGTTAGAGACGAACCTGGCCAAGAACTCTTTGAAGAGCTGCTTCTAGTCGTAAATCGATCCAACGGGGAGTCGATCGAACCATCGAAGTTCAGATTCTCCCAAGCTGGACAGGAAGACTTTGCACATCAGTGCTTCGTCTCGGCTCTATAGGGACATTATCTGTCTATAATGGCTGATGTGCGTCAATGGGTCTAACTTTCCATCGTATGACGTGAACTTTCGTGGGATGAATTTCTTGGGAGGTCTCATGGCCTCAATTTCCAAGAAAAATTGGAAGGAAACGAACCTATCCAACGCTCGATGCTTTCTCTGATGGATGGTACGGTCAAGGTGATCTCGCCATTGCTCATTTTGCTTGTTACCAATCAGCTAAGTACGAAGGTGTTAAGGGAGGTACTCTATCTGCTAGCTAGCTATCTTCTGCTTCTTAGCCCTTCTCCGGCGTAAGCCGTAGGTGTGGCTGCTTACCGCCTCACTTTGTATCGGGATTGGCTGGCTCTGCTGCCCAGACTCATTTCTGGGAATCTTCTTCATTGGTGGTTCTCGGGATGGGCTTCTCTGTCACTGGCGAGAGGGCTTTGCATCAGTCCTCTTCTCTGTCGAGTTATCCATCACCCTTTTCAGTTGCGCTTTTAACTCTTGTATCTCCATTCCCATGGAGTCTATGATTCGATCCCTGTAATCCTTCTCTAGAAGAAAGTGATGAAAAGAACCTCCAGCGAAGGGCAATCGATGCTCAACAGATTCGGGAGTCTGGTTGTTGTTTCTGGTTTGTTCTTCTAGGACTGTTGGGAGTGCCAAGCCTTTATCCTTTGTCTTCTCCATCTGTGGAGTTTGGGTCGAAAGTGGGATGTCCTCAATCCCCCCCCGGCCGAAATCAAGTGCAGAACTCGGAGACAAAACAATCCACGCTCACCACATCAATTGTGCGTACTGAATACCGCACTTCATGATTGTGGATCAGGGCTCCGCACTTGGTTGGGCTATCCAAGAATTGAGGCCTTGAAACAAAGAGCACCGTCGGAGCTGCCCAGCCGGCGTTGGCCGGATAACCTCTCTGGTGTGAGAATGAGTAATCAGAGAAGGAGAAAGATGCACTCTAAGTGTAGAGAGTTATGTTTCAGTGAGCAGGTTTAGCTTAGATCAATTACCTTCAATGTGAAGTTAGTGTAGTTTATATAGAACTCATTGCTTGTTGCCCAAGATAGTTTTATGGAGCTCTGGTGCTGCCAAGTTTCCTTTTAGCATTGCCCAAGATAGGAGACCATCTGGTAGTTGTCATGGGGTGCATATACTCATTGTAGTCATGCTGATAACAAGCCACATTCCTCTAATTAACTGTTTCTGTGATTCTAGGTGTAGGGGACCAGCTAAGGTGGCAACTTGCACATGCATATACTTACAGCTTCCACGTTTCTCTGGTGTGTTCCTTTGGCTCGGCATTGTTGTGCCTCAGCTCGACCCTCTATGGGATTGCATGTAGAGATGGGCCGACCCAATATGATATCTTTGTGTGGGCTCGGCCTCTTTTGGGTTCTATCCAAGGGTCAGGTCCTGCGGCTCGGCCTAGCCCAGCATTGTGGCTGGACTGACCTTTCCACCATAGGCTGGACCCAAGTGCTTGAGGACTTGGGTGGATTGTTGACGATATAATTGGGTTGAACTGACTTGCCCACTTGCTTATTCTGCTTCTCAAGTCTTCAGTCTAATGGATTGGGCCAGCCCAAGGCTAGGATCCGACCCATTTCATATTTAGCCCTTTCACATGTCCGTCTGGATTATAAGATGATGAGAATAATAATTTTCTTTTTTTTAAGTGGCATGTAAGGTTGTAAAAATATAATTAATTAACGAGATTAATTCCATTAGTTAAAATTATTTCAGTCTGTCCAGGTTAAAGAGTGTAACTGGAGCTTA
This sequence comes from Camellia lanceoleosa, assembly GCA_025200525.1. NCBI lineage: Eukaryota > Viridiplantae > Streptophyta > Magnoliopsida > Ericales > Theaceae > Camellia > Camellia lanceoleosa. Next base: position 25,238,306 of record CM045763.1, read on the forward strand.
GAGGACCAAAAATCCATTTGTGTACTTCTGAAATTTTCAAGAATCACATCTGGTGTTGCGGAGATGATGCTGTTTTTTTGCTTAGCTGGGTGGAGTTAATAGTTGCAAGGGATGATTTTTGTCATTGGTTAATCCTGAGGAAGGTGTTGTTTGCAGTTTTGTGGTTGTTTGTGATTGCTTGTTTTATTTTTGCTCTGTATGTTGGTTACTCATCAACTTGGAGTCTGGAGTTTATGCTAACAGATGATTTGGTGTGTATTTTGGTGCTAACTTGGTTGGGATCTTGATATTTCACTGTGATGCTTTTTGCACCCTCCTCTTTATTGTTGTACTTTAACATACTTTATATATTTTTTCATCAATAAAGTTTCCTTTTTGCTGATCACAAAAAATTATTGCACCTCATCAAAAGTCATTGGTTTGAATCTTTTAATTTACACGTAAGTTTTATTCTGTGTGTGTCTATTTAATAGAGCTTTTTCTCTCAATTAAAAGTTTCATTATAATATTTTATATAAATCAAATATATAAATAAAAAAATTGAAAACCACTTCTTCTCATCTCATATATAAATTAAGGAAAATTTTACAATATACCCCTTGAAAGGGTTGTATCATATACATTCTTAATTATGTCATTTTCTTTTTTAATTATAACTAATTTTGTTATTTGGTTATGACATTATTTCAGTTTAACTCATGAGATCTTTGGGTATACCTTATGTGGTGTCGGGTTATGTCTTTCTTTTTTTGGTTATGCCACAGAATGTATGGAATTATTTCATTTCTTCTTTTAGGGCAAAGTGCATATAGTACACACACAAAGTCTTTTCCATAAATTATACAAGTTCACTCTTGAGGGTCACTTTAATAATATATTTTAGGGAAAATTGCACATATAGTCCATACATTTTGTTGCTTATGTCATTTTAGTCTTTACAGTTTCAATTGGCTCAATTTTTATTCTTAATTTTAGATTTTGCGTCAATTTGGTTTAATCGATAACGTTGTTAAGATTTTTTATAGAAAATAATTATTGAATTGGTTGAAATTAAGTTATTGAATTGATCAAGTTTATAATATTGCTTCTAAGAACATGACACATCGTTTTTCATTTTTTGATCTTTTTTTTTTTTTGACATATTGCTCATGTGCGTATTTTTAATTAAAAAAAATGTAACTATTGTAATCAATTAGACCAATTTGAGATCAAATAAAAAATTCAAGGTCAAAATAAGCCAATTTAGGAGAATTTAGTGTAATCAATTGGACCAATTTCAGTAATTATTAATTTTTTATCTTAATTATTCTATTTTTGCCTCATGATCAGTAAATCTAGGGTGCCTCTATTTACACACCACATTTGGTCTTAAGGCACACCATTACTCAATTCACACTTTTAATAATTTAAAAAAACATACAGCTTGCTTGGTTCTGATTTTCAGAAAACAGTTTTTTAGAAAATTTTATTTTTTTATTTTCCGTATTTTAATGTTTTCAATGAATTTTTTTAATGTTTTAAACAATTTTGTTTTTAAATTTTTAGACACACCTAACATAAATGTACTTAAAAAGTATAATATTTATTAAAAAAATCTTTAAAAAATACACTAAATACCAAAAAATACAAAAATAAAAAACAAAAATTCAGTACAATTTTTGTATTTTTGTGTATTTTTAATTTTTAAAAATATTTTTCACAAATATTATATATTTTTAGTGTATTTATGTTAGGTGTGTCTAAACATTAAAAAAAAAATGCTAAAACATTAAAAAAATTCATTAAAAATATTAAAATACGAAAAATAAAAAAGTAGAATTTTCTAAAAACCAGAACCAAACAAGCTGTATGTTTTTTCAAATTATTAAAGGTGTAAACTGAGTAGTGGTGTGCCTTGAGATTAAATGTGGTGTGTAAATAGAGGCACCCGTAAATCTAAGATTAATGCAATGCTCTAATACAATTTTTTAAAATTAAAAAAAGAATTATAAACAATTCATGAAGTTACTCCAAATATCTTATCACTAATGATATCTTGCATGAATTTGGACCATGCATTGATTTTGTTAAATAAAAATTTCGGGGTATATAGAATTGCATATTTCAACCATAACAAGAAAAATTAGAATTGTGGGTGCAAAATTAGTTATCTAAATTCTCTATCAATGACGAGCCATGAAATGGAAATTGGTAACTTTCCCCAAACTTCCCAATCCTCATTGAAATTAAGGCCTCGTTTGGCAAGAGGCTATTTTAGTCAAAAAGTCAAAAAGTTACTAAAAAAGCCAAAAAGCCAACAACCCATACCAAAAAGTCAAAGATTCCCTTTTCTCTCTACTTTTTGCACATCTTTTCGTAAAAAGCCAAAAAGTCATCCCAAACATACTAGTTTTTTTTACATCACATTTTAGTCAAATAGCCAAAAAGTTACTAAATTAGCATGTTCCCAAACGAGACCTAAGTCCATACTAAAATTGCAAGTGAAAAGTCCATACAAATTTATGGGAAATGACTCTTCAATAATTGGAGTAGAATCTTGAAAGTACCCCAAAACAAGGTAAATGGATTAGCACATCACAGAAAGAACGTAATGATACCACAGTTTCAGGAATTGGTGCACAACGCGAGGTTTATACTCATCGACTCCCATTGATTTTAACAGTGTTTTTACAATTCTTTACATCCCTTGGCATGTTTGCATCACCATTTGCCATTTGTTTTGCTACCCCTTTCACCTGTATAAGGCAAGGCTCCACAATTTTCTAATCAACTACTTCAAGGAACAACAAAAACGTCACTACTTTCGATATATGTAAAGCATTTTTTTTAAGCAAGTTCAACTCCAGGCATGTAATAGAGAGAGCTGACAAAATGATCAAAACAGAAGCAAATACCAAATACAAATCATCATAAATTTGTCATTTGTAACTTTATGATGTACATAATAAATTTACTATTCATAATTTCATCACAAAGTAGCATAACACATGCTACAAATATTCATAATTTTACCAGAAAAAATCGTTACTTTCTTCTAAACGTTATTTTGTAAATAAACTAACTGATTAATCTGTTGCATAATAAGTTCCACTATTTATTTTCCGTTCATTGTTTCGATTTATCAGAGCTCTTTTAACTCACTAAGAGGTCAGTGGTTTGAATCTTTCTATTTGCATGTGAGTTTTATTCCTTGTGTATTTATTGGAGCTTTTCTCTACAATTTTGAAAGTTTCTTTATGTTGATTATATGTCGTATTCAATTTGCATCATTATAATTGTAATTCATTGAGTTTCATTATAATAATATTTTATATAAATCAAATTAAAAATAATAATTCCCTCTCGTTATTCTGCACTTAAGTAGTCATTCTTGTACTAAAATTTTTAAAAAAACACCTAGTCAAATGATCAAATACTGTACATGATTCCTTTTGAAAGTAAATTTTAGCTCTCAAAGTTTTGTATTCACTATACGTTTTTAAAGTGAATTTTAGTTTTCAAGTGTGTTCACTGTGTACATGATAGTCTAAGCTCTCTACTCTGCCTTGAGACACAAGAAGCATCCCAGCTCTTCTGCCCGTGTAGCATCATTCACTTGTTGTCAGTTTGACAATTACCTAATATATTTTAAAAAATAAAATGAGAGTTCATTTTAATTAAAAAATTAGATTCATTTTTTAAATTCAAATAATGTAGCAATTATAATATCTAAGATAATTTTATATTTCTTATTTTTCTCTAAATACCAGCCAATCATCTCTCTTACATATTGTTAGGTTTTTTTGCAATTGACAATTCCGTTGGACAAAACTTTATTCAATTGTATTTTTATTTACTCTATTGTATCTGTGAGTTATGAGAGTTAGATGCAAATCTAACCCGAGTTATGCTTGTGTAGAAAAGTATGTCTTGACATTCTAATCTTGACTTGAGCATTCTTTATTTGTCACTTTATTAATTAAGTATAGTTGACTTATATATGAGCACCGCCTTTTAATCACATCACTCTAGCGGTAAATTCAACACTCAAATGATCATCCCATGAACGATTAATTCAATCCTTCTCCAAAAAAGCCAAATAAACATGGCCTATGATGCTTACATAAATTGATTTGGAGTAGAATAAACTTAGATATATATAAATGATTATCCTATGCCTTTTTTAGCAGTGGTCGGTACCATGTATATCTTTTATACATAATCGAATCTTGTTGGAAGGGGATAAGCTCTTCCATATTTACATGTTTTCATATTTATTCATATTTTTCTTGTGAGTTCAAATTCAGATTTACATTAATGATTCAAACTATCTATTTTGTAAATTCTGTAATAAAGGTTATTCATGTAAATATCAATTTTATCGAACATCTATAAATATAAAAACAAATCACATTTTATTTTATATAGCAAATAGGATTGTAAACTTAAACTATTCATTTTATAAAATAAAAAGTGATTTGTTTCTGTGTTCATAGTTATTTAATAAATCTAAATTTTTGTATGAATAATCTTTATTATGAAACCTATAAAGTAGACTGTTTGGATCATCAAAGTGAATTTAAATTGAAACCCATAAAAGAAGTATGGATAGGTATGGAGGATGGGGTAGACAGTTAGTTATCTTACAATCAATTCCATACAGAAACAACCAAAACCACCAACCCAAACCACCACCAACCCCCCCCCCCCCCCCAAAAAAAAAAAAAAAAAAAAAAAAAACCAAATTCTTATAATATTTATGAAGTGTGATAAGAAATTGAAAGAGCTTTTAAAAAAATGCCTATATTTTCTAGAAGAAAATTTTATTAAAATTGCTATTATTCATAATTTTCAAAATAATACTCTATCCGTCCCATATTAATAGTCCCTTTTAAAAATTTAAAAATTACATTTTAAATTCAAAATTTTAATGGTTAATTCAAAAATGCCCTTCTATTATCATCTTTAAATATATTTATAATTACTTTTCAAGGGATAATTTTGGAAACATTTAAATTTAAAACATTGATTTTTCAAAGTGGACATTCATTTTGAGACAACAAAAAATATGAAATAATGGACCAATAAAATGAGACGGAGGAAATACAATAGTTCATAAGTTTTACCAGTTTGGGTCATGACAATCAATTTGATTTTTAACAAAAATGCAACAAGAATTTCATAATCAAAACTATTTTGATTTATTACAGAACATCACAAAACTAAAATGAATTTGAGTCTGGTAATCAAGGCACTTCAATACATAATCATACGCCATAGCGTCTCATAACTAAAATGGATTTGAGTCGTGAAAAAAAATACCACCAAAATTTCACAACTAAGTCCACAAGTTACACTTTTCCAGTAAATGATGTGGAAGTATTTTCCACGTTACAGAATTGGTCAAGCCTTCAGAGTTTTCCAAGTCTTCGTATTGTAATTCTTCTACTTCTTTAATATGTAATATGTAAGCAGTAATTTAGTAAATGATTATATATATACATATGTAAGTTCACCGTACACCCATAATCATTAGTTGCATCTTCCTCTTTTTCTTTTTTTATCCGATTCCTCTCTATCTCTCTCTCTCTCTCTCTCAAAACGTTGAGCAAAGTATCTTCTTCTTCTTCTGTTTCATAATGTTGATGCTTATTATGGTCCAACCAGTTACATTTGCAAGAAAACTAGCCACCAATCCATGAAGTAAGTTCTCTCTCTGTTATATATTTATATCAATGTTTTTTTTTTTAATATTCATCGTAATTCATTACAATATATAAGAGTTTTAAAAATCAAGTTCTTCTATCTCTAAAAATATAAATTTTGTTGCAAAAAATATAAGAGACTACTTGTAGACACTAGCCCTGTTATTTTGTCTGAGTTAAGTTAAATTGTGATGGAATTGTTATATTAAACTGGTTTCAAAATGAATAGGGTAATATTTGATGAATTAAAATTCAAATTTTGATAAAATAGCTATATAATGTGAGGAAAAAAAAAAATTCTGGAATTAGTGACAAATTTTTTCATCCCTAAAGAAGGTGTTTTTTGTCCCTTATTTGGCTTAGGTGGATGACTAATTTTGTCATGCATTCTTTATTTTGTAGTTAAATGAATTTGTCATGACAAAAAATATTGTCACATTTTGTCACTATTACTCTTAATGTGTGATGATTTTTTTTTTTGCCGACATTATTTCATATTTTTAATGATGAATTTGTTTTTATCTCTATTGGTAGCTTATTTGACTAATTTTTTTCATCTTCATTTATATTTAACACCAAAAAAAAATTTCGTCTCTATTTTTTATATTTGTCAGTTTTGTCTCTAATTCATTCCTTAAATGATAAAATATTTCGTTGCTAATTACTTACAAGTATGTTCCCAGCAATGTGTATTGGAGACCAAAAAAAAAAAAAAAATTGTCACAAATTTATCATTTTCAATGATGAATTTATTTTTTCGTCTCCAAAACCTTTTGGCAACAACATTTTGGCTGCAAAATGGGTAAGGAAAACTTTTGGTCGTAATTAGATTTGGTGACAAAATGTGTACATTTTGGGATAAATTTGTTTCGTCTTTAAATCCCAAATTTGTTGTAGTGACTACTCTGTTTTATTATTGAATTTCATTGAGATAATGAACTTTTCGAAAAGAACTTTGCATGTGTTTTCAAAAGAATTGAAAGCTTATGACATTGGAGCCTGGCATGACATTTGCATTCATGTATTTGAGGCTGCTGAAAATATATATATACTTTGCTAAGATATCTCAATTGGATTTTGTGTTTATCACTCGTGAATTTTGTACAGGAAAAAATGTGGTAATCTTGCCTAGCTGAAGGCATGGGAATATTTTTGAGAACACGATGCTCTATATCTTTTGTGATTACTTTTGGCAAGCTAAGGGCTTAAATTGTATGGGTTTGTCAACCATTTTTGTATAACCAGGCTCAAGTCTCGGAACTTGTAACCCTTGAGGCTTTCTTTTGTTGATTATTTTCTTATTTAGAATTGTCGCGCATGCTATGGATTCAACTTAGAAAAGATTAAATATGTATTGCAAGTGGATTCCTTTTGTAAATCTATTTCATGAAAGAAATGCAACTATAGAGATTTGATTAATGGAAATCTAAGTTTATTGATTGACGAAATAATCAGGTTATTTATATCTTTTATTTTGGTGGCGTTATAGGGGACATAAGTGGTAACTAAGTAGTTGTGAGTAATACTGAGATCGACGGTGGCGGCAATGATGATGAAGACAACGTGACGACAATGATGATGGAGACGTCAAATCTAACAGATTTGTAGCAATGTGGTGGTTAAGGTTTACAGATCTATAGATCTGAGGTCAATCTACATATCTCCAACGACAGCTCGATGGCAACAGATCCACACACAGAGAGAGAGAGAGAGAGAGAGAGAGAGAGAGAGAGAGAGGAACGACGGTGATGGTGATCAGTCGGCGGCACAACGGTAATGGATGTAAGGGGAGGAGAGAGAGAGAGAGAGAGAGGCGTTGGTTTGTTTAGGATTTGGTTTGGAAACACAATATATATGTTGTGAAGTAATCTTGCTTCACCTATAGCTTGTTTTTTCCACCGACCTAAGAGTAGGCATGTGAAGTCTACAATGAAGTTTGTTCAAAACTGAAGGCTGCAGAACAAGTTTGTCAACAATAGCTGCGATTCACACCTCAGCCGTAGTTGCATTTGTTGTATTCACATTGTTAGTTTTATCTATATATAGTTATATGTTTTGTGGATTTAGAGAGTGTGGGAGAAAAGAAAAGAAAAGAGAGTGCTGTGTAATTTCAGAAATTTTCAAAATATATTTCAGTGAGTTTATTTTTCAGTTTGGTTCGTTTTTTAAGCCTCTCGTTGTAGATCACCAACAGTGGTTTGCACCCCACTCCCACCAACAGTGGTATCAGAGCCTGAAGGTAGCTTGAATTTGCAGAAATTCTGCAAATTTGCAAAAACAGAGTGTGATTTCGAAAGTTGCCCAGAAATCAAAGTGATCGAAATCAAGTTTTGATCATACCAGATTGAAGCTCTCGACGAGACGATCATACTGAAAAAAAGAACATCAAAAACCGAGCCTCACAGACGCAGAATGCGCTACACGTGCCTCCCTGACGCCGCTGGCACGCGCCAATACGCGCACACGTGTTCCACGCGTCTTCTTCGCCCGAATTGCAGAGTTTAACCGAGATCCGATCCGTCAACCCATATCCGGATCCAAGTCTGACGTCATTGCCGACGTCATCTGCTCACGTCATCCAAGCCGAGCCGTGAGCTGTCAAGCCGAGCCGAAGCTCGGTAGCCAGATTGACCAAGCCGTTGGTGAGCCGACAAGCCGAGTCTGGCGAGCCGAGCCTCCGTTGATCAAAGCCGTGACTTGAGCCAGAGCCTGGCGCTGCTGATCGAGCGTTGACTAAGCCGCGACGAAGATTAATTAAAGGCGCTTAAGTTAAGGTCCAACCGTAGATCTGAACCATTCAACTTGTTTTGGCTTGATCTAAGCCATTCGAAGTCCGTTTATGATAATCCAATAGTGGTTTCCAACTATTTGGAGCATTCCGGGCACATCTATACGGTCAGAATTTGCAAATTTCATTCTGAAAATTTGCAGATTGTTAAAGACAACCAATGGCCAACACAAAAAATTTCTTTCAGCCCCAGTTTCCAAAACTCAGCAAGGAGAACTATGAAAATTGGAGTATTCAAATGCAAGTCCTACTAGCCTCACAAGATTTGTGGGAGTTAGTGGATCGACGATATGACGAGCCAGCCACTCTTAACGATGAAGGAAATTTAAATGATGCTCAGAAGACGGCATTAAAAGATTCAAGGAGCAAAGATAAAAAGGCCTTGTATCTACTCTATCAAGACATTGATGAGTCAAGTTTTGAGAAGATCTCAGCAGCAACAACCTCTAAAGAGGCATGGAGTATTCTTCGCAATTCACACCGTGGAATTGAAAAGACGATCAGAGTTCGACTCCAGGTGTTACGTGGTGTAGACACCCCATTTTTGACCGCCCTCAAGACTTGGACGTCACCGCTTGAACACTCGGTGATTATCCATGTTGGTGTTTGTTTTGAGTTCCCGGAGGTCCCGGCTGCGCGCCGTGCCTCACGACCTCTCAACCGGTTTGTTCTGTGTTTGGTTTTGTACCAAGACTTGTGTGTTTTTGCATCTGAGGGTAGGGGGAGGCTTGTTAGCCATCCCTGAAGCCCACCGGCTGCCCCACACCTCCACCGGCACCCCCTAGTGGCCACCGGCACTTATTTCTCAAAACCATTGGCCGGTCGGCACTGTATTATGCCGACCGGCACTCTTTTGTGCCGGTGACTGTTTTGGCTGGTCGGTGTGACCCCTTTGCACCCCCAGGGATGGTTCATGCCAGCTGTGACAGTTGGAGTGCACCATCACCGCTCCCCATGCCCGGGTTTGCACCCTTTGCACCCTTGAACCCCATAAACCTTCTAGAAGGTTGAACCCTTGGCCAAGCTTCTTGGAGAAGCTTGGCCAGCTGTCTTAGCTTCCCTTGGAAGCCAAGACCCTCTTGCACCTCTTGAACCCCCCTCTCTTTGCTTAACCACTAAGTTAAGAGCTTTATGTTGCCTATATAAGCTCATCTCTTCCCCTTGTGTGAGGGGTTATCCATTTTTAGGTCAAAAACCAGAGCTTATATCTATATATCTGTGTGATACACTCTCTCTCTCTCTCTCTATATTTTCCCTTTCCCTCCTCTTGTGTGTGTGTTTTGGGGCCTAAAAGTGTAGTTTTACCTCATTTTTGCACCACTACACACACTAGTACACCTTAGCTCGAGATTGAGGGACTTGGGAGGTTGATTGTTGTGATTTTGGACTGGTTTTGATCACTAGAGGAGGGCTGCTCCACCTGTTCTTCAAAGGATCTTCAAGGGTAAGAACATTACTTTAGTTTCCCCATTCTTGCACTAGCTTTCTACCCCTCTTGCTTTATGTTTTTGGATTTGTGTTTAACATAAAAAAACTCTTGTTTTTACTTGCTCTTGAACCTTCATTAAGGTCATTTTGTGGTTTGAATAAAGGCTCACTCCTTTAGGCCTTGCTTGGCCTTTTTGGTGTCTTTTTGGAAAGGCCTTGTTTACTTGGTGTTTTTGGCCTTCTCACCACTGAAAACCAGTGGGTTTTCAGTGGTGAGGGGGATGGTTTTAAGTCTCATATAGGGGAGGGACACCCCTCTCCCCTTTGTCCCTTGCTTGCCTTTGTTTTGGGGTCAAATAATAGCATGTATGCATGATTGGTTTTGGCTTCATTTCAGAGCATATTTGTGGTTCATATGACATGTTATGCCTCTGTTTTAGGTTGGTTTTATGGTCCTTAACATGCCTCTTATGTTTGCTTTGAAATGCTCTCTTATGCCTAGAAATATGCCATGCTTTGGGGCCATGCTTTCTCGCATGTTTTAGCTTAGTTTCATGGAGATACTAACATCATTTTGCCATGTATAAGGGCAGTGGGCCACTGTTTTGGTCATATTTAACATGCTTGACATGGTTGTTTTGTATGATGGCTTGTAAGCCTTGGGTAGGTGATCCATGTACATGCATTGGATAGTCTATTTAGATGATTTGGGATCATTTGACATGCTATTTCAGACCCTAATCCATGCTCATATGCTTGTACTTGTCATCTCTTTCATGCTTTAAAGGTGTGTCCCTTTATGCCTAAGAATAGGCCTTGTGTATGCTTCCATGATCAATGCACTTTGGGAGTGCCATGTGAGGGGATTTGGGTGTCATTTTGCATACTAAAAATCTGTTTTGGTTGTTAGATTCATGCCATGAGTGGTTGTGTAAGTGGTAGTAAGATGCTCCTTTTGGTGCCTTAGGTTTAGGCCCATGAACTTGCATGTTTGTATAGCATTTTGGTCATCATTTGGGGCTTGTTTGGCCACTGTTTTGGGGTGGTTTGAGGGCTGCCCCATTGAAGTTAAGGCCACCATTGTATTTTCTTTATATGCTTGATGCATGCTTGGCTCATTGAGTGTTGTAGTAGGTTGGTCTCTTTTTTTTTTTTCCCGTGTTTGGCATGCCATTTATACCTTGCATACTCTAGCATTTTGCATGCCTATTGTGATAGTTGCATGACACTTGATATGCCTTGCATCTTAGTCCCATTGTTGTATCATTTGAGCTATGTTGATTGTCCCGTGTTTGGCATGCCATTTATACCTTGCATACTCTAGCATTTTGCATGCCTATTGTGATAGTTGCATGACACTTGATATGCCTTGCATCTTAGTCCCATTGTTGTATCATTTGAGCTATGTTGCGTACATGCATTCCATGGCTTGGCTTGGGGATTGTCAAGCCAAGCATAGGGTTAAGAGGAGTTCACACTTCAAGTGGTGCAACTCGTCCCAATTCTTGGTCACCAAGACCTTTGACTAACATATGATAAGTCCTTGGATTTCATTTGTTTGTTTGCATGCATTACCATTAAAATGCAACCTTGGTTCCTTAGGCCATCATGTATCAAGATGCATAGTTGATGGCCCAAGAACCAAGAGTTATGCCTCCTTGAGTCCCCAAACATGATAGGAGGCATCGGCCATGCTTACATATGCTCAAAATCTATGCCATGCACTGCTGGTTTGCTGCTGCTGTCAAATTGTCCTCTGCAGGAACTTTCTGCCGACCGGCAGAACAATGTGCCGACCGGTACACTTTTTGTGCCGATAAACTCTACAAGAAGCCGGTGGCAAATTTAAGCAGCCGGTGGTCACTTCCTCACCGGTGGGAAGTCTCGATTCAGATAGAAGGTACAGGACTTTGGGAATTTTTGAAGAGGCAGGTGGAAGCAGAGGCGATGGTGCGGTGTGGGTTTCGGCAAGTCGGATTCGAGCATGCATCATTCACGCATCCGGCGGTGAAGCCCCTCTTTTTACATATGATTTAATTTGATAATTAGAAATTTTGCAATAATTAATTTATTTATTATTCGGACTGTAATATTTATTCGGTCCCTCTGTGTGAGGGCATAATTGTAATAAGCGTGCGTGAGTGGGTATATGTCTTCCAACCCCCATTTCTTTCTCCCTTTTATTTACCTGCTTATGATGGTAGATTAGGGCACGTTTACTTTTAGCATACCTTATGCTATGCATGCGTGCATTCATGCATTTGTTTACATGCATCGGGCTCGGTACATCATACAAACTGCATCGTACTTTCAATTCCAAATTGTATGCGTGTTATTTGTAGCATTCCATATGCCATGTTTAGGATTAGCCGAGCCTACTCTAAGTTGCATCCCGCATGTGTTGCATTAGCTACTTAACATGAACTAGGACACGCATATTGCTAACTAGTTTATTGTTTTGTACAGTCTGATGTAAGTATTTTACGCTTTAGCATACCACATGCGTGTGAATGTTGCCATGACAATATGCTTACCATGCGGCTAAATGCTTATGTGAGATAAAATGTTTGAATGCCTGTGGGTGGAGGTCGGATTGCTTGAGTTGGAATAACTCGTTGAAATCCGTATTTTAGCCTACTCGCGAGTAGCAATTTCAAATTGTTTTCAAAACAAACGGATATGCAATGTTTGTTTTCAAATTAGGCGATCTAGTCTATACTTGTTTGCTGTGCGCATAACATAGTAATTTTAGGCTAATAATTGGAATAAGAGCATGTAATGTTTTCAAAATCGGATATCACGATTAGTAGAGGCGGTCTTGGACGAGGCGAAAGGGGTGCTCATAGTGACCTTCCCGTCGTACCCAAGCTCCCGAGCCAAGACAATTTTGGTGATAGCGGACACGTGGCCTTGACACGAGTCGAGTTTCCTAAATTTCCCATTTTAAAATATTTAGGTGGCGACTCATGTCTGGCAAAGCGATCCATGTTTGGCACTTCTTTTCAAAATCTGTTTTTCTTCAAAACAATTTGCGGTTGGACTCTTTGGTTCAAGATTAAGAACGTGACAATTTGAGTCCGGCGTAGTGACCCAATATGAGCAGGCAGGACTTAACCCTCCGGGTAGGGGGGCGTCTTCTCACTGGCGACTCTGGGGGAATTAGAGAGCTTGACTCGAACTTCGTGATATCTGTTTTGACTACACTTATGTGTTTCTTTGCATTGCATGTGCATTGGTGCGCCTAGGACACCGTGTTGGCCATCTGCTATTCTGGCGGTTTCGGAGGCTTGTCTTGTCAAGGCATGACCATAAGGTGACGGTTGTGGGCTCTGCCGATATGGGAACACAAACCCGGTTTCTGGGGCACCCTTTTGACCATTCGACCTAGTGCATAGTTGGAATCCATAGTGACCATTCCAAACTAGGACGGGTTGCTTACCGATATAGGTTGTTTGAAACACTTGCGTGCGTAGTGAAACCCTAGCTCGACAAAAATAGGACGAAACCCTACCCCAACATAGGGGTGTATTGGCTCTCTTTACTGTTATGTGCTTTTAGAGTGTATCTCTGAGAACACACATGTCGGTTGCAAGATTGGGTATCGAACTGAGGGCACCGATATGATATTTTGGGGAATCGGTTATCTGTGGGTACAAGGTTGAGACTTAGGGGCAATGATTGAAGCGATGTCGGTGTTTGAGGAACAATGTATCGAGTTCAGAGTGTTATCAAAACCGTGTGTTGTATGTTTATTTTATGCCGATGAGCTGACCAATTGTCTGTTTATTTATACGCTCTATTTATCTATTTACTAGGTAGTTGAGCACGATTGCTACCGACCCGATAGATATCCCCAAGCACCTAGGTTAGAGTAGTCGACTCCTTCGATCGAGGATCGATGAGCGGACAACGATGTACTACTCATTACCCCGGTTACTAAGCGGAGGTCGATAAGGCGAAGGACATCGATCTGTGATCGATTCGAGAGGGCTTTATCTACCCCACTGTGTTGATGGGGATCGGGATTACGTGTCACCGAAGAGAGAATATATACCAATAATCCAACGAGCGAGATAGCATGGCTAGTTTGGAGGAGATGGTGCGCCACCTTCAAGAGAGCATAAGCGATCTGAGATGCCGTCCGTCGAGCGATTTCGCGAACAGCGAGCCACGATTGTGAGAACATGAGAGACAATTGCCAGCTAGAGCGACAAGCCGGAGCATCTGCCGCATCAAGCTCCTTCCCCAGGAGTTCCTAACGTCGGGGAGACAACCAATGTTGACCGTCTGAGCTACCCAGGACCACCCCACCTCCAACCCTACCTCAAATCCAACCTCGGCTATCAAAAACACCCACCAATCTCTGGGACTCTCCCTTTGAGTTCGAGGTGATCCAGCACTCAAGTTGAGCAAGCTTGAAAAGTTGTTCAAGAGATCCCAAGGGTCAAGACTATCCCGACATTGAAGATGGTTACTGCAGCCTTGTGGTGTTGCCAGCAGATTCAAAATGCCTCATATTGATCAATTTGATGGGTCAGGGACCCCATGGTACATAAAATTGTTTTTCGGACGTTCTAAGGCCAATGGGCCTCAGTAGGCTCCAGAAGTTGTGTTTATTTGGTCGGACCCTGTCAGGGGTGGCATCCGCATGGGATGCCAAGCTAGAAGATGACGTCAAGAGAAATTGGGGGGAAATGGGTGAGGCCTTCATCGCTTGATATTCATACAACACAGATTGAGATCACGACCCGTGATCTCGAGACAACAAGGCAAGAGCCTAAGGAGAGTTTTTGAGTTCGTAACGGATGGAGGCCAAGGCCGATGATGACCTTGAGGCCTACGGACAAAGACCAGATTCGGATGATTGTGCGCAATCTGACGAAGTTGATGCAAAAGATGATAGTAGTCCCATTTCACTTTTTCGACCTACATGAAATGGGGTCTGATTGAAGATGCCTTGAAGCAAAATTTGGATTGATAATGATCGGGAGCAACCCCGAAGGACCTTCAGCCGCAACACTAATGCAGGCCCGAGTGGCGCATCTACTACGAGAGCCTCCGAAGTGAGCATGGTCACCACTAACCCCCCACAAAGAAATACGGCAGCTTCGCCATTCTCCGGTGCGTCCGGAAGCAACCCACAAACAACCAAATACCCACCCAGAAACACCAGAACTTTCGCTCCACTCTATATGCCCCTATCCAAAGCTCTGGGGGTTTTGATCAGAAAAGGGCACCTGAAGCCCACAGCCATGACCCCTACCAGAAAAACTCCCTCCTACCCATAACGCGGCCAAGTATTGCGCGTTTCACCAGCAGCACGGTCACGACACCGACTAGTGCTATCGGTTACGCCATGAAATTCAAGATCTCATTGATAACGGGGTGATCTTGCCTCCGAAAACCCAATGTTACTACAAATCCCTCCCCACATAACCAAGCTCCACCACCCAAAAGACTTAATTTCATCCATCTGGGGCGTGTCCTCGACCCTAGTATCTATATCACACCTACCCACTGCCTAAACCAGAGGTGTTCCTCCCGATGCAAACTTGTGCATGATGGACATCTCCGTAACCCAACCTAAGCCGGTGGTGGTGACCCCGAGAACGAGGAGGAGGAGACCCGAAGAAAAAAAGTTGTTGAGTCGAGTCTGCGGAATCTGGGAGTTATATGGGTAAGACATCTGATCAGAGTGACTACATTTCATCGACGGGCGAGGATAGGCGGGATAGAATTGCCAGCGGGGAGAGTTGTGTATGATCAAGGAGATAGTCTGGGACGAGGCAGATGATGTAATTGCGGAGGAGGACTGGCCAATCTCAATTTCTGATGACCAATACCCGAAGAACCTGATGGTTGCATGGTTCGATTATGAGGATTCATGAAGCTCTAGGGTGGTTAGACGATCGGCCGATGTGGTAGGAGAATTTGAGCGAGCGAGTTAATGAGGAATGAGAATATCGGCGACAATAGGAAGGTCGAAGCGAACACATCGCCGGGGGTGTCAAATTTCGCCGAGATTGGAATATTTTGAGTCGAGATCATTGAGCGATCGGCTATGTCAAACAAGCAAGTTTTGAGGATTAGAGAATCGGAAAGCGAAGGCCCATGTGGGAATTGAAGCTGCGGTGTGCCTGAAGCGAGAATACTATGCGGATGGATAGAAGGTCTTTGCGGCGCAAACGACCATACGAGCGGACGGTGTCTGTCGGACGTGATGGAATGTGGTGGGAAGATGAGGACTTATGTCTTGCCCACGGATGAAGATTGGGGAATAACCAACCCGATAACACTGGTACCTTGGAGAGGTTGACCACATGACCTGAAGTGGGCGATATTTCAAACCCCACACTTGGATCAACGAAGCCTCGGGGAAGGATAGGGAAGCCGAGAAGCAAAAGGAGAAGCAACTTGAGGAAGAAAATTTGTTCTCAGCGGTGAAAAAAGATACAAGCAGACATCTCCATTTGGGGAATTGCTCATGGCCTCATGATACAGGCGGTTGTTTTGTGACCATGGATAAGGCCAAGCTCTCCATAGAGACTACCCGGAAGCGGTGGTTGGGTAGTCTTCCGGGAGGAGATTCCCCGGCGTTAACCTTTTCGGATAAAGAACTTCCGCCTGAAGGCGTAAATCACAATAAACCCCTCTACATCTCCGTGGAATGTAGAGATAAGTGAATCTGGGTGGTACTTGTCGATCTGGGTCCGCCATCAACGTCTGCCTTGAGAGGCGTATGCAATTGGCTTAGCATGATTTCATACCAACGACCCAGTCATCGGGCGTCACGACAATACAAGTAGAAAGTAATGGGAGCGGTTAAAGTTGAGACAAAGGTTGGGCGGGCGACATGAGATAGATTTCCATGTCCTAGAAGTTCCACAACTTTTAATTTGCTTTTAGGCGGCCGCATTTGCATCAAGTGAAAGCGATGTCATCTACTTTGCATCAAATGGTGAAATACCCCTACGGAAAGGGAGTAGCCATCGTCTTTGGGAATTCATTAATCCATCCACCACCGGAAGTATCCACGCCTGTTCTAGAGATCGAGCACGGCATGGAAGATGTGTTCATATCAGGTTTTACCTTGGCCGAGGCTCAGGTCGTACAGAATATCATGGCTGCTAACGAAGGGATATATGTCAGTGCTCAAGCAGTGTATCTCATGAACAAGCTCCAACACATCCCCGGGATGGGATTAGGAAAGAGTGGCTGTAAGGGCATTACAGCGTCGGCCGAAGTGCTGCACAATCCTCATACCTTCGGCTTGGGTTATCTGCCCACCAAGGAAGATTGGGTAAGAAGAGGAAAAGAGATGGTAGGAAGAGCCAAAGCAAAACAGATGGGAAAACCTTTTGAATTGATGCATCGGCCCATTCAGGGTACCTTGAACGGACGCGGGAACCGGGGGAAGGAGACTTTCCGATACGTGGTTTTCCTGAGCCATGGCTGAATGAAGAAAAGAAGCGCATGCCGGGGTTCGAAATTTTCTTTGACCTACAGTTATCTGGGGATGATGTTGTTGAAAAGCAGACAGACCCAACAGTTGAGACTGAGCATAGCAAGGAAATGGAATCTGCGGGCATAGAGTTTGAAATGGGGGTAGCACTGGCATGTCTACTTTCAAATCCTTTGATCGACCAGGTGTGCTTGGGGGATGACTCTTTGGTGTCCATGATCGGAGATGAAACGGCTGCGGGCCTACCATTAGCTATTCTGGATGCATCCATCACACCCTCCCTCACTGGCGATCTGAGGAGGATTTTTATCAAGCGACCTTGGTCGGGTAGTGGCCGAATCTGATTCCAGAGTCTTGTGAGTCGGAATCGGGTTCTAGCTTCGTCTGAGTCTGAGTCGGTATTCTGGGGTGATAACCGGATGCCTGATCTGTCGGTCGTCTTTTCTTTCTCTTTTGAGTCTATTATATGAAGAATTGGGCGGTTTGGAAGTATCTAATGAGAATGAGGTATTGTGGTTTAAGTACTTTTACGTGCCTTTGGTTTATTGCTTAAATCGGGACTTTCAAAATTTTGATGAAAGCAGCGAGGGCGAAATTCCTCGGTTTTGCAGCGACTAATTGAGCAAGAGCGAGAGGTTTGTTAAACCCTTAATGGATGAAATCACTACCAGTGAACATTAGTCTTGAGAAGGACCCGCGGTTGGTCGGATCGGGTCCACGTTGTCTTCGAGGAACGGCGCTTAGTCGCTTTATTAAAAGATTTCAAAGATGTTTTCGCGTGGTCCTATGAAGACATGCACGGAATCGATCTGAGATTTATGCGACCGGATCCCTCTTGACCCGAGGCCCGACATCAGCGAAACTTCGGGAGGATCATACTGATTGGGCCATTAAGATCAAGGAAGAGGTCACCAAGCAGATTGGCGCAGGCTTCCTGTTGGTATCCGAATACCGACTTGGTTGGCCAACATTGTTCGAGTACCAAGAAGGATGGCGAATCCGGGTATGTGTGGATTCGAGGATTTGAGCGAGCTAGTCAGAAGGATGACTTTCCTTGCCGCATATCGGCGAGTTGGTAGATTTCCTGAGGGCATGCTTTGCTCTCGTTCATGGATGGCTTTTCGGGCTATAATCGGATAGTAATGGCACCGAAGGCGGAGAAAGCCTTTTACCACCCCGTGGGGTACATATTGCTACAGAGTAATGTCGTTTGGGCTGAAGAACACTGGGGCTACATATCAACGGGCTGCAACCACAATATTACATGACATGATCCATAGAGAGGTTGAGGTGTATGTGGATGACATGATTGTCAAGTCCAAAGAAAGAGAGGGCCACTACACCGCCTTGCAAAAGTTTTTCCAAAGGATCAGGGAATTTAGGCTTCGGCTGAATCCTCAAAAATGTACGTTTGGTGTTACAGCAGGAAAAATGCTGGGATTTCTGATTACACAAAGGGGTATCGAAGTCGACCCTTCCAAAATCAAGGCCATCTTAGAAATGCCCCCACCAATGACTGAAAAGGAGGTGCGAGGCTTTCTGGGTAAAGTGTAATTCATAAGGCGGTTTATTTCAAAACTAACCTTAACTTGTGAACCACTTTTTGGTCTTTTGAAGAAAGGAAAGAAGTTCCATTGGGACGGCCGATGCCAAGCTGCATTTGAACAGATTAAAGAGTATCTACAGAATCCGCCCGTGTTGTCACCACCAAAGCTGGGAAGACCGTTGATATTGTACCTATCAGTGACTGAAACTACAATGGGCTGCATGCTCACACAAGAGTCGGAAGATAAAGTGGAAAGGGCCATCTACTATCTGAGCAAGAAGATGCTGGATTACGAGACCGCTACACTCCGCTGGAGAAGGCATGTCTGGCCTTGGTATGGGCTACTAGGAAGCTGCGGCACTACCTGTTAGCTCACTCTGTAATGTTGGTTTCACGACTTGATCCCATTAAATATCTTTTCGAGAAACCAGCACTTACGGGTAGGCTAGCTCGTTGGCTATTGTTGCTCTCCGAATTTGATCTCAAGTATGTGACGCGCAAGTCCGTAAAAGGGAGAGCGGTGGCAGAGTTCCTTGCCGACCACCCGGTTGAAGGGGATGAAGCGGTTGAGTACCTATTCCCAGATGAAGATATTCTGCACATCGAAGATAAAACTTGGACGATGTACTTTGACGGAGCGTCAAATCAATACGGGTATGGGATAGGGGTGTTGCTGATAGCGCCTGACGATTCCCGTATCCCTTTAGCATTTAAGCTCCGGTTCAAAGTCTCGAACAATGAGGCAGAATATGAGGCATGTATTGCCGGTTTAGAAGCTACCCTAGAACTAGGGGCAAGGCGATTGGACGTCGTTGGAGATTCGAACCTAGTTGTCTCTTAAGCGAAAGGAGACTGGAAAGTCAAGGAGGAGAAGATGATAATTTACCATCAGACCTTGGATTTGTTAATCCCTCGATTTGAAAAGCTAAATTTCACTCACCTAGTGAGAGAGAACAACAAGTTTCTTGATTAAGCTAGCAACTCTATCTTCTATGATAGACATCCCATCAGGGGTGGGATCGTCCGGTCATCATTGACGAAATTTGCACGCCTCACGAGTCAATCTACGCCATAGATGAAGTGCGGATAACAACCCTTGGTATCACGATATATGGAACTTCTTGGAAAGAGGCATATCCACGAGGGCAAATGCCAGGACAAGAGGGCAATTAGAAGAATGGTACATTCGGTTTATCATCTGCGGGGTAAGTTGTACAAAAGAGGTCATCTGGGGAATGCACAAGGCGTGCGTGGAAGCGAAGAGTCGGCGCTGATGGAGGCCATCCATGGAGGAGAATGTGGGGCACATATGAATGGGGTGATCTTTGGCACGAAAGATCCTCGAGACAAGGCTACTCTTGGTCTACCATGGAGGAAGATTGTATCGGCTTTGTTGGCGATGCCACAAATGCGATTCACGCAAACCGCATGAACATCCGCCGTCAAAATTGTACAACATGACATCGCCATGGCCATTTTCGGTTTGGGGATCGATGTGATTGGGTACATTACCGAAGAAGTCGAAGAATGGGCATGAGTATATCTTAGTAGCAATAGATTACTTTACAAAGTGGGTCGAGGCCCAATCTTATGCCGTGTTAAAGGCTTCGCATGTCGCAAAGTTTATCAGAAACAACATTATCTGCCGTTATGGAGTCCCGAATGAGATCATTTCGGACAATGGTTCTCACTTCAAGAAGGAGGTGATTGATTTGTTGGAGAAGTATAATGTGACTTTTCATAAGTCATCCATGTATCGACATGAGACCAGCGGGCGATTGAGGCCGCCAACAAAAACATCAAACACATACTGCAGAAGATGGTGGAAACCTATCGGGACTGGCCAGATAAGTTGCCGTTTGCTCTGTGGGGCTACCGAACTTCAATTAGAACTTCTACCGGGGCAACTTCGTATTCCTTGGTATATGGGATGGAGGCCGTTCTACCCATAGAGATTGAGGTTCCGTCTTCTGATCTTGGTGAGTGTCGGATAAATGAAGATTGGCGTGAAGCGGATTCGAGAACTCATGCTCTTTGATGAAAGGAGATTAAAAGCACATACCATGTCCAAGGATATCAACGAGAATCGCCGGGCTTTTAACAAGAAGGTTAAGTCGAGAATTTGAAGGAAGGAGATTTGGTGCTCAAAGACAACCGAGC
The DNA here is from genome assembly GCA_025200525.1 of Camellia lanceoleosa. NCBI lineage: Eukaryota > Viridiplantae > Streptophyta > Magnoliopsida > Ericales > Theaceae > Camellia > Camellia lanceoleosa. The sequence goes on from CM045763.1 coordinate 25,259,374, forward strand.
TCCCATCCACGACCCAAGGGGCAAGTTCAGACCTAATTGGACGTGTCCCTATATCATCAAGTCTATCTGGTCAGGTGGGCTGTGGTTACGATGGACCTAGATGGCCTAGAGTTCTCCCAACCGATCAACATGGACAAGTTGAAGAAATATTACCTGAGAGGCTCGCTGGGCGAAAACCGAAAAGGCGACCTAGGCAAAATTGAGCACAAAAAAAAATTAGAAAGTATAAAAAGCCCAGCTCATAAGGTTGAAAACCCGCAAAGGCGGCCTTGGCAAAAGTTAGGCGCCAAAGGAGAGTGAAAATACTCGAGTAAACCCAAGCTGAACTCGTAAGGCTTGATTCCCATCTTTGGGATCGTGGCGACTTCATCTGAAGTTGACCATAAATTCTTCCCGATCAACTTTGTCCATTTGATCATCTCGGTCATCTTTGTCCATCGGCATTTATCGCAATCTTGATGCAGTGCTATTAGGACTAGGGGCAACTTTCCGTTGCCGTACAAGTGCTGCGGTACCATTCAGACAAGGGGCAACTTTCCAGTTGCTAGGATCCGGGTTTGTACATCTCAGCGACAGATCTCAGGCGTGTCCAGTTCTGATCCATATCGAAAATAGTTTTGAAAAGTTTTAATGAAGATGACTTTGTTCAGATAAATCTTTTTATAACTAAGACCATTTTTGGACCAAAACGGAAAATTTTCAGTACCACAACCTTCAATTTCATTGGTTTCAAATAGAGTTCTCTTGCTCTTGCATACAATTGAAGTTGCTTTTTATTACAATCATGAAGAAAACTTGAAAGTACTAATAAAACAATAAATCCGGGGCATGGTCAAGTCAAATGTCCCTGCGCCCCCTCCCAGAGCTGGTCGAAGCCTCTGATGCCAAAGTGGGCCCCTCCTGTGCCTCTTCATTAAGCCAATCCAAGCACTCATCAGACAAAGTGCAACTAAAAGCGGGAGCGGGGGCCAGGAGTTCTCTCGTCCTCCATCTTTGTGGCATCTGCAGACGGTGTCGCCTCGAATCGGGAACGTGGCGGATACTCTATCCTTCCCGTGGACAAGTCGATTATGACCAAGCTGGCTTGAGGATACGGAATGGAAAGTAGAAGACCTGATGAGTCAAACCAATCAATTGGATCTGGGTTGATAGGTCATCTTTGTAACTCATCATTGGGAGATTAAGCCAAGGGCACCGCCAAGCAATGCGGTCGCGGACAAACTACACATCCATTCAAACCACCAACCCTCATCAAGGCGTCAACTAGGCGTTGCACTGAAGAAAGTAACCACGAGCTAAATATCTTTGGGCAAGAGTCCACAACCTTCGGTTTATCCATTAACCACACAGGGAGGGATAAAAAATGAGAGAATAAAGAATAGAGAAATGCGATGAGAGAAAAAAGTGAGAAAGGGTTTTGTGAGAAAAAAACCGAGCACGAGGGCCGAGTGATGTGAGCAAACATAAAATGTGAGATGGGATGGGAAACATTACCTGCAATAATAGTGGACTCCCTGCTAATCTGATCGTCTCCCGGCGATAAAAGGCGTGTAAGCCAGCGGTGTCTCGGCCGGGACCATGGCAATGCGACTTTTGCCCTCCTTCAAGCCTTGGGCAACTTCAATCAGCAGGACACTAGGCCCTCCGGAACCCGAGCGAACGAAAATGAGAAGCAGGCATAGGCGAGGCGTGTCGTAAAACCTTGCGATGATGGTCGCCGCGATCACGATCTCGGAAAAAGCGACAAACCAAGCTCGGAACATCTAATGTCCGTCACAAATTAGAAAACGAGCATCGGGCATTGAGCCCACACATTTGTCCTAAGGCTTGAGCATGGCCAAAAGCGAAGTTGGGGCGGGATCTCCTCATCAGCGTTGATTCCATTAGAGCTTGGAAATCTTCAAAAGTTGGACACACCTCTTGCCGCTAAAGCTAAAGACATGTGTTCTGGGTTCCAAAACCTTGCAGCGGCATGGAGGAATGGAAAATCTGCGAGTGCGGCGCAAAAGTGAATAGTGCGTTTATCTTGAAAGCAGGAAATTTAGCTTTCGAGCCATCAAGTTGTTAATCAAGTTGCGAGATTTTGGGCAAGAAATTCTTCCATTTGGATCAAATCGATGTGGAAATGAAGGAAACCACAAAGTTGAGACCCTTTTGAAGAAGATAAGGTTGAGTGAAGGACGGATGTCAACATTCTTTGGTCTTGACATTTTAAGTGCCGAAGCCAACTATAGTGCCGACCGGCCATCTTTTTGGGCGGTGGATCATCTTTTCGGCCGATGGCCATTCCTCAAGGCGGTAGCCTTCTTTTCGGCGGTGGTTCTCTTCCTTGCCCTCAAATTTGTTTATGCTAGGAATTTGGAAAATCCCACCACTTCAATACCCTCCATGATCAATTCTTCTGGTAGCGCCCATTTGCTTATCGAGTTGTTGCATATTTGCTTATCGAGTTGTATTTCACTCTCTTTGAGTCTTTGTAATGTTTATCAAGGTGTACTCGCATTTGGCTAGTTCTTTGAGTCCCCTGTTTTGCTTATCGAGTTGTAATTGGTTTACTACCGATTATTACGATCACGATGCTTTGTTTTCAAAACACAGTTTCAATTTCAGTCACATTGTTGTGTGATGCCTTGCGATGCGATGCATAGAACGCGCAAATGTAACACCTTTTGAACAAACGGCTGTTTCATTTCCATCATATGTTTTACAAAAACAGCGCTTTTGAGAAATAAAACACACTGGCGATGCAATGTGCTTAAACTCTAGTAAAAGGAAAGTAAAAGCGAGAAGAATAGCGAGGTAGCGAGTCTTTGGGTTTTGACAGTAACCTCCCTTTCGGTCATCGTACCTTTTACGCCCTTGTTCGGGTCAATTGTGCGATTTGGCACCTTCATCACTTAAAGGCGATCAAGAGAATGCGCCTTGAGAACATAAGTGGACTTTCGAGTTGACCTCGTACCACAACTTTTGTGAGCAATGCTCGGGACATGCGAAGGCGTCCTTCCGTATCCTTTTATATCTTGTGAATTCTCTAAATCGTTTCAATTATCTTGTGTTGCGATGCGTTGCATTCAACATCATGTTTGCCATGATCAATTTCAAGTTTCTCTATATACACATTGCATTGTATCGTGCTTTGCTTCTTGATATGTGTTCAAGTTTCTCTATATACACATTGCATTGTATCGTGCATTGCTTTCTTGATATGTGTTCAAGTTTCTCTATACACATTGCATTGTATCGTGCTTTGCTTTCTTGATATGTGTTCAAGTTTCTCTATATACACATTGCATTGTATGCGTGCATTGCTTCTTGATATGTGTTCAAGTTTCTCTATATACACATTGCATTGTATCGTGCATTGCTTCTTGATATGTGTTCAAGTTTCTCTATACACATTGCATTGTATCGTGCATTGCTTTCTTGATATGTGTTCAAGTTTCTCTATATACACATTGCATTGTATCGTGCTTTGCTTCTTGATATGTGTTCAAGTTTCTCTATATACACATTGCATTGTATCGTGCATTGCTTCTTGATATGTGTTCAAGTTCTTTTCTATACACATTGCATTGTATGCGTGCATTGCTTTACTGATATGTGTTCAAGTTTCTCTATATACACATTGCATTGTATGCGTGCTTTGCTTTACTAATATGTGTTCAAAACTTCTCTATATACACATTGCATTGCATGCGTGCTTTGCTTTACTGATATGTGTTCAAGTTTCTCTATATACACATTGCATTGTATGCGTGCATTGCTTTACTAAATATGTGTTCAAATTCCTGCCTATATACATTGCATGCACGCGTGCATTACTTTACTCACATGTGTTCAATCCTACTATCTTGCTGTACACATTGCATGCATTGTCCCGCACTTTCGACTTCCTTGCCATGCATATGGCTAACAATATTGTACCTGTTAAGTTTACTTTCTTTGCAGGCAAGATATTGTATGTACGGCTCATTTGAGGCCGGTGCAACCGGACGAGCCGCGCAGGTATTGTATCCCCCGAGTGAGACGTTTTGAGAATTGCATAATTCTCTTACATCCTTCTACATTGTAGTGTAGATTGGCATATGCTAGCTTATAAGCTGCATGTGTGCTTCATTCTGACTTTCTTTGCATGATCATAAGTTATGCTCGGCTTCTTGCATCGTCTTGCATTTTGCCCTTGCCTTGGTAGCATACCTTGTTTTGTCTTGCATGTTTGTCCAAGTCTTGACCTTGTCAAAAGGGTCATCTCTAGGCTTTGACATTCACTCCGTCATTGTTATGACTTAGAGTTACATCAAAGAAAGGGAACTGTAGACACCCCATTTTTGACCGCCCTCAAGACTTGGACGTCACCGCTTGAACATTCGGTGATTATCCATGTTGGTGTTTGTTTTGAGTTCCCGGAGGTCCCGGCTGCGCGCCGTGCCTCAGGACCTCTCAACCGGTTTGGTTTGTGGTTGGTTTTGTACCAAGACTTGTGTGTTTTGCATCGAGGGTAGGGGAGGCTTGTTAGCCATCCACGAAGCCCACTTGCCCACACCTCCACCCTAGGCACCCGTAGGCACTTATTTCTCAAAACCTTTGGCGGTCGGCACTATATTGTGCCGACCGGCACTCTTTAATGCCGGTATTGTTTTGGCTGGTCGGTGTGACCCTTTGCACCCCGGGGATGGTGCATGCCGGTGTGACAGTTGGAGTGCACCATCACCGCTCCCCATGCCCGGGTTTGCACCCTTTGCACCCTTGAACCCCATAAACCTTCTAGAAGGTTGAACCCTTGGCCAAGCTTCTTGGAGAAGCTTGGCCAGCTGTCTTAGCTTCCCTTGGAAGCCAAGACCCTCTTGCACCTCTTGAACCCCCCTCTCTTTGCTTAACCACTAAGTTAAGAGCTTTATGTTGCCTATATAAGCTCATCTCTTCCCCTTGTGTGAGGGGTTATCCATTTTTAGGTCAAAAACCAGAGCTTATATCTATATATCTGTGTGATACACACTCTCTCTCTCTCTATATTTTCCCTTTCCCTCCTCTTGTGTGTGTGTTTTGGGGCCTAAAAGTGTAGTTTTACCTCATTTTTGCACCACTACACACACTAGTACACCTTAGCTCGAGATTGAGGGACTTGGGAGGTTGATTGTTGTGATTTTGGACTGGTTTTGATCACTAGAGGAGGGCTGCTCCACCTGTTCTTCAAAGGATCTTCAAGGGTAAGAACATTACTTTAGTTTCCCCATTCTTGCTCTAGCTTTCTACCCCTCTTGCTTTGTGTTTTTGGATTTGTGTTTAACATAAAAAACTCTTGTTTTTACTTGCTCTTGAACCTTCATCAAGGTCATTTTGTGGTTTGAATAAAGGCTCACTCCTTTACGCCTTGCTTGGCCTTTTTGGTGTCTTTTTGGAAAGGCCTTGTTTACTTGGTGTTTTTGGCCTTCTCACCACTGAAAACTAGTGGGTTTTCAGTGGTGAGGGGGATGGTTTTAAGTCTCATATAGGGGAGGGACACCCCTATCCCCTTTGTCCCTTGCTTGCCTTTGTTTTGGGGTCAAATAATAGCATGTATGCATGATTGGTTTTGGCTTCATTTCAGAGCATATTTGTGGTTCATCTGACATGTTATGCCTCTGTTTTAGGTTGGTTTTATGGTCCTTAACATGCCTCTTATGTTTGCTTTGAAATGCTCTCTTATGCCTAGAAATATGCCATGCTTTGGGGCCATGCTTTCTCGCATGTTTTAGCTTAGTTTCATGGAGATACTAACATCATTTTGCCATGTATAAGGGCTGTGGGCCACTGTTTTGGTCATATTTAACATGCTTGACATGGTTGTTTTGTATGATGGCTTGTAAGCCTTGGGTAGGTGATCCATGTACATGCATTGGATAGTCTATTTAGATGATTTGGGATCATTTGACATGCTATTTCAGACCCTAATCCATGCTCATATGCTTGTACTTGTCATCTCTTTCATGCTTTAAAGGTGTGTCCCTTTATGCCTAAGAATAGGCCTTGTGTATGCTTCCATGATCAATGCACTTTGGGAGTGCCATGTGAGGGGATTTGGGTGTCATTTTGCATACTAAAAATCTGTTTTTGGTTGTTAGATTCATGCCATGAGTGGTTGTGTAAGTGGTAGTAAGATGCTCCTTTTGGTGCCTTAGGTTTAGGCCCATGAACTTGCATGTTTGTATAGCATTTTGGTCATCATTTGGGGCTTGTTTGGCCCTTTGTTTTGGGGTGGTTTGAGGGCTGCCCCATTGAAGTTAAGGCCACCATTGTATTTTCTTTATATGCTTGATGCATGCTTGGCTCATTGAGTGTTGTAGTAGGTTGGTCTCATTGCTTGATTGGCCCATGTTTGGCATGCCATTTATACCTTGCATACTCTAGCATTTTGCATGCCTATTGTGATAGTTGCATGACACTTGATATGCCTTGCATCTTAGTCCCATTGTTGTATCATTTGAGCTATGTTGCATACATGCATTCCATGGCTTGGCTTGGGGATTGTCAAGCCAAGCATAGGGTTGAGAGGAGTTCACACTGCAAGTGGTGCAACTCGTCCCAATTCTTGGTCACCAAGACCTTTTGACTGACATATGATAAGGCCTTGGATTTCATTTGTTTGTTTGCATGCATTACCATTAAAATGCAACCTTGGTTCCTTAGGCCATCATGCATCAAGATGCATAATTGATGGCCCAAGAACCAAGAGTCATGCCTCCTTGAGTCCCCAAACATGATAGGAGGCATCGGCCATGCTTACATATGCTCAAAATCCATGCCATGCCTTCTTTGGTTTCTTCTTCTTTGTCAAAGCATCCTCTGCGGGAACTTTACGCCGATGGCGAGAACAATGTGCCGACAGCACACTTTTGTGCCAATAAACTCTACAAGAAGCCGATGGCCAATTTAAGCAGCCGGTGGTCACTTCCTCCAGCCGGTGGGGTACTGCAGTTCAGATAGAAGGTATTCTGGGACTTTGGGAATTTTTGGAGAGGCGAGGCGGTGGAAGCGAGGCGATGGTGCGGTGTGGGTTTTCGGTGAGTCGGATCGAGCATGCATCATTCGCATCCGGCGGTGAAGCCCCTTCTTTTTACATATGATTTAATTTGATAATTAGAAATTTTGTAATAATTAATTTATTTATTATTGATTTGTAATATTTATTCGGTCCCTCGTGTGAGGCATAATTGTAATAAGCGTCGTGAGTGGGTGTATGTCTTCCAACCCCCATTTCTTTCTCCCTTTTATTTACCTGCTTATGATGGTAGATTAGGGCACGTTTACTTTTAGCATACCTTATGCTATGCATGCGTGCATTCATGCATTTGTTTACATGCATCGGACTCGGTACATCATACAAACTGCATCGTACTTTCAATTCCAAATTGAATGCGTGTTATTTGTAGCATTCCATATGCCATGTTGAGGATTAGCCGAGCCTACTCTAAGTTGCATCCCGCATGTGTTGCATTAGCCACTTAACATGAACTAGGACACGCATATTGCTAACTAGTTTATTGTTTTGTACAGTCTGATGTAAGTATTTTACGCTTTAGCATACCACATGCGTGTGAATGTTGCCATGACAGTATGCTTACCATGCGGCTAAATACTTATGTGAGATAAACTGTTTGAATGCCTGTGGGTGGAGGTCGGATTGCTTGAGTTGGAATAACTCGTTGAAATGTATTTTAGCGTAGCAATTTCAAATTGTTTTCAAAACAAACGGATATGCAATGTTTGTTTCCAAATTAGGCGATCTAGTCTATACTTGTTTCTTTGCATAACATAGTAATTTTAGGCTAATAATTGGAATAAGAGCATGTAATGTTTTCAAAATCGGATATCACGTTTAGTTGAGGCGGTCTTGGACCGGGCGAAAGAATGCTCATAGCTGACCTTCCCCGATCGTACCCAAGCTCCCGAGCCAAGACAATTTTGGTGATGACGGACACGTGGCCTTCGGCACCGAGTCAGGGTTTCCTAAATTTCCCATTTTAAAATATTTAGGTGGCGACTCTGTAATCTGGCAAAGCAGTCCATGTTTGGCACTACTTTTCAAAAATCTGTTTTTCTTCAAAACAATTTGCCGGATTTGGACTCTTTGGTTCAAGATTAAGAACCGTGACAATCGAGTCCGAACTGTAGTGACCCCAATATGAACGGAACGGGACTTAACCCTCCCGGGGCGTTCGGGGACGTCTACACGTGGCGAATTCGAGATGTTACACATGAATGAGAATGAGTCAATTTCTGAGTACTTTAATAGAACATTGACCATTGTTAATCAGATGAGAAGATATGGAGAGAAGATGGAATCTCTTCAAGTGATAGAGAAGATTCTCATATCACTCAGTCCCAAGTTCGAGCATGTGGTTGTAGCAATAGAAGAGTCCAAGGATCTCAGTGCCATGACCACCGATGAGTTGATGGGCACGCTTGAGATTCATGAACAAAGGATCAATAAGAAGACTTCCTCAAGTTTTTTAGAGCAAGCTCTTCAATCAAAGCTTTCTTTCAGAGATGACAGAAACGAGCAAGGGGGGACATCACAAAGAAGCCGAGGAAGAGGTCGTGGTTACAATAACCGAAATTCTGGTTTTCAAGGAAGAGGCGGAAGAGGTCCAGCCAGAGGAAGAAGAAGTCAACCACATTTTGCTCCAAGAGGAAGAGCAAGAGGTAGAGGAGGTGATTACAACAACCGACCAGGATTTGACAAAAGTAATGTTCAGTGCTACCAGTGCCACAAGTTAAGACATTCTGACAATGAATGCCGAAGTAGAGCAACAACAGAAGCCGGCGAGCAAGCAAATTTTGCCGAGGAGGAAACAAAACAAAGTTGGACCTACAGTCCTGTTTGTCCACCATGGAGACACTGAAAATCAAAACAATGTTTGGTATCTAGATTCGGGAGCCAGTAATCACATGTGTGGGAAAAGAGAGTTGTTCATTGAACTTGACGAGACTGTTCAAGCACAAGTCTCATTTGGTGATTCTTCAAAGACTCCAGTGAAAGGAAGAGGTAATATTCTAATCAAGCTCAAAAATGAAGATCATGATTACATCTCCAATGTTTATTATGTTCCTGCCATGAAGAACAACATTTTGAGTATGGGACAACTCCTAGAGAAAGGATACGACATCACTATGAAAGATTGTCATCTTACCATCAAAGACAATCTTGGCAATTTGATCGCTCGGGTGAGAATGTCCAAGAATCGGATGTTTGCATTGAACATCCAATATGATGCTGCGAAGTGTTTAAATGCCATCATCAAAAACAAAGACTGGTTATGGCATTTGAGGTTTGGACATCTTAACTTTGGAAGCTTGAAGCTATTGTCAAGCAAGAATATGGTGAAAGGGTTACCTCATATTGCTCATACTAATGAAGTCTGTGAAAGCTGCATTCTTGGGAAGCATCACAGAACTAGCTTTGCCAAAGAAGTGAAGTGGAGAGCAATAAAGCCGCTGGAGCTAGTGCAAACTGATGTGTGTGGTCCATTGAAGCCAATGTCAAATGGACAGAATAGATACTTTCTCACCTTCATTGATGATTATAGCCGGAAGACATGGGTGTACTTTCTTAAAAGAAAGTCGGAGATGTTCAGCATGTTCAAAGAATTCAAAGCTTTTGTAGAAAAGCAAAGCGGCTACTACATCAAGACATTGCGATCAGATCAAGGTGGAGAATATACATCAGATGCTTTCGAGAAGTATTGCAAAGAGCAGGGAATCAAGCATCAAACAACACCATCCTACACGCTGTAGACACCCCATTTTTGACCGACCTTAAGACTCAGATGTCACCGATTGAGCGCTCGGTGATATTGCATGCTGTGCTCGTTCAGAAGTCTCAGAGTCGCGGCATACCGCCTCCGGACTTCAACCATCTTCTCTACCTTGTCTCGGTTTGCGAACCGGGCTCGGTTTTCTCTGTTTTCTCTCCGAGGAAGGAGTGGTCCGAGACTATCTCCGGTGGCCGTGAGCTACGTTTCGTGGCCGTGAGGCCATTTTGCCCATTCGGGACGGTTCCGGTTTTGAGCCGTCGGGCCGTGTGCCTCGGCTCGAACCGCAACCATCTCCGAGTTCTCCGGTTTTTGGCATGTGCCTCTGTTTTAGTGTTCCGAGGGACAGGGCCCTGATGCCCGCCGCGAACACCACTTAGGTGCGGCGACCCATTCGGGACCCCAAACCGGCGGTTTTGGTCCCGAGCATTCATTGCATCGGCCTTCTCCGGTTTTTGGCGGAGACCTCTGCTTTTAATATTTCGAGGAACCACAGGGCCCCGATGCCGCCGTGGCCGTATGCCACTTCGGTGCTCATGCGGTTTTCGGGACCCCAAACCGAGCGGTTTTGGTCCCGAGCATTCATTTCGCATCCATCTTTTCCGGTTTTTGGCAGGTACCTCTGTTTTGTCATTCGAGAGGACACCGGGTCAGATACCCACTTGTTGCCGAACACCACTTCCGCACCATGACCCATTTTCGGGATCCCGATTTGCTTGGTTTTGGCCGACGTTCATTTCTCATTAGTTTTTGTTCAAACTTGGCGGTACCTCTGTTTCAACATCGGGAAGATCCTTTGGGGGTGGGAGGCCAGCAATTATCCCAGATAACGGTTTCGCTCCTCCGAGCCCGTTTTGCTCACTTCGGGCCAATGTTGAACACCTTGGGGTATTTTCTTCCAACCAAAGTTACATATCTGTGATCAGGACACCTGGGAGGACCCTACCAACTACTGGTCGGCCAGAAACTGTGAGTTTCATTTTTGGGCCTCTCCTTCAAGCTCTATGTTGTGGCTCTTGGTTCAATGTTGCCAAATTCCAACCTTGGATCCTTGCTCTACACATCTGGGAGGACCCTTTGGCATGGTGGTCGGCCAGAAATGGTGCATTTCATTTTTGGGCCTCTCCTTCAAGTTCTATGTTGTGACTTCTGGTTCAGTGTTGCCAAATTCCAACCTTGGATCCTTGCTCTACACATCTGGGAGGACCCTTTGGCATGGTGGTCGGCCAGAAATTTTGAAGTTGGTTTTTTGAGGTGGCTGGCCGGCCATGGGAGGTGGGTGGCCGGCCATGGTGGGTGGCGGCCACCTTGAGCAAATTACTGGCAGATTCTTGCTTCTGACTGTCAATTTGTCAGGATATCTTCAGCATATCCCGGGGCATCCGGGGGATATTTCGGGAGGGAAAGATTGGGTGCTTTCCCTCCCCTTTTACACCCCATTTCTTGCCTATTTGAAGGCCCCTCCCCCTCCTTCTTCAAGGTTAGAAAATTTTGTCTCAAGATCACCCCTCCAAAATCCTCCATTTCCAAAGCTTTAAACTCCAAAAAAGCTTCAAGTGTCAAGGCCATTCCTTCATCAACACCTAGCCTCACCATCCCTACCATCACTTCAGCAGCAAGGAGGTGAATTTCAGAGGCTGAGAAGCTACAAATCAGAGCCAAGAATCAAAGAAAGACAAGTCTTCAAGGGTAAGTCCTCAAAACCAACTTTTAGGGCTTTTTCTTGATTCATTTCTATACTCTATTTGGTTGAGAATTAGGGCTCCGAACCATACTGATTTTGTGCTTTTTTTGAGCCCCTCTACAACTTTGTAGAAGGGCTCAACTTCATTTGGTGTCTCCATGATACACTTCCTTCAATATCCATATTGTATGTCACCAATTTGCATGCTAATTTTGGCCTATTTGCATTTGTTTTTGGGGCTCCGACCCCTACTGGTTTTGTGCTTATTTTGAGCCACTCTACAACATTGTAGAAGGGCTCAACTTCATTTGGCCATTCTATATACCACCTCTCTTGGAAATTCACTTTAGGCCCTAATTCTTGCATGCTTTGTTAGGCTTACTTGGCTCCGGATTTCAGCCTTCATAAGGCTTATAAATAGCCTTGTTTTTGTCTCCTTTTCATGTTATGTTGAGGGCCTTAAGCCATTTGGTGTATATTTTTGGTACTTCCTTTGAAATCCATCAAATTTACCGTAAAATTGCATGTTTGATTAGGCCATTCTAGCTTCTGTTTCTGGCCTTCATCAGGCTTAGAAAGTGTCTTTTTTTGGTCTTTTCTTCAAGTTTTGTTAAGGGTCCTTTCTGGTTTGGTGCATCCATGTGGTACCTCTCTTTATAACCTCTTTTGGGCTCCATTTTGCATAGAATTTATAGCATGTTTATGTTCTGTTTTTGGGGCTTCCATCTTCTGAAAATGTGCTTATTTTTAGGCTCTCTTCAATTTTGTAGAAGCATGTTTGTTCATTTGGGGTTTTTATATATCACTTGTCTCAATACCCCTTATTTCCCCCATTTTTGCAAACTATTGTTGCCATACTTGTGATCATAATTTGGCCTTGTTTTGTAACTGAAAAATGCCATATTTGGGACTGCCTTGCTACTGTTCTTGCTGCCATGATCATATCTTGCATGCATAGCATGGCTATAGGCCATTTCGGGGCTTAATTTCACACTTTCGGGATGAATGCATGCTTCGGGTGTCATTTCGATTTGTTTCGGGGCTGTTTTCCCCTTTATTTAGGTGCTGAAATTCCATTGCCATGCTTACATATCATTCCCTATGCCATTTGCATCATTTTTGCATTGCCTCGGTTTGCGTGCGGTGTGCGCCTTCGAACCTGTTTTATCATTGGGCCTATGTGAGTGTGGTTGAGGCCCTCTCATGTTGGCGTAAGCCCAATTTGCATTTTCATGCTTGTATGCCTTTGCCTCGGTTTGTGTGCCTGTGTGCACGCATTTCGAGGCACTATATTTTTATCCGCTGGCTTCCTATGTGAGTAGGCTGAGGCTCTCTCATGTTGGTATAAGCCCATCATTGCATTTCTGTACCATTTTCATGCTTGTACATCATCGCCTCAATTTGCGTGCCCGTGTGCCGCATTTGGCACTGCCGGTTTTATCCGATTTGCATTTCACATCATCGCCTCGGTTTGCGTGCGTGCACGATTTCGAGGCACCGATTTATCCGATTTGCATTTCACATCATCGCCTCGGTTTTGCGTGCGCCGTGTGCACGATTTGAGACACTGCCGGTTTTATCCGATTTTCATCTTTCATCATCGCCTCGGTTTGCGCGCTGGCACGCAGCGTTTGAGGCACCGGTTTATCCGATTTTCATCTTTCATCATCGCCTCGGTTTGCGCGCCTGTGGGCACGCGTTTCGAGGCACTTCGGTTTTATCCGATTCTCATCTCATCATCGCCTCGGTTTGCGTGCCCGCGGGCACGCACTTCGAGGCACCTTCCATTTCTTCCGTTTTGCATTTTACATCATTGCCTCGGTTTGCGTGTCAAGTGGACACGCTTTTCGAGGCACCTCCTTTCATCATTTTGGCTTCCTATGTGAGTGGGCTGAGGCTCTCTCATGTTGGTATAAGTCCATCATTACATTTCGCATGTCATTCCGCATCGCCTCGGTTTGCGTGCCCGCGTGCACGCTTTTCGAGGCATCTCATTTTCATAGCATTGCGCATGCTAGGTTGCATATTAGTTGCATTTCATGCATATCATGCATATTGCACGGGAAACGAGGCACGTTTCGTACTCCGAGTGACGGAACGGGTCTCAATTCCCAAGTCACCGACACTCCGGATTACCCATGATGGAGTTAAGTCTTGTTGTAGCATTCATCCCTATATTGAGTTGTGCAATCCGATTCCTCGGCCATCATGCATTGATATGCGTGATTGGTGGCACGAGGATCGAGGCATGTATATATTTGTGAAATACCTTCTTTGCCCTTTTCTGCTCTCTGCGGCAAAATTGAGTTTAGCAACTTTGGTCGGACGCGCATTTCAAGAAATATTGCCAACAGAGGCTAATCGGGGCATCCCAGTGGATTTCTGCGCCAAGCAGCTCAGATACATCATTCGCAAAGCGGCGATCCACGGCTTGCGCCCGATTCTTTGCTTAGTAGTTAATTGATTTGTATTATTTCGGACTGTAATATTCTTTCATTTGGGTCTGTATTATTATTTTATTCGGACCCTCTGCGCGAGGGCATAAATGTAGTAAGGGTGGGTGAGTGTGATGTATGTCTTCCAACCCCCATTTCTTTCTCCCTTTTATTTACCCGCTTTGAATGGTTAGATATAGGGCATATTTCAATTAGCATACAGTATGATAGCATGTTTGCATTCATTCATCTGTTTTACATGCATCGGGCTCGGCACATCACACAAACTGCATTGTATTTCAATTCTAAGTTGAATACATGTTAGCTGTAGCATCATCATATGCCATGTTTAGAATAGCGAACTGCTATAGTTGCATTTTGCATGTGTTACATTAGGCATTCTGATGTACTTAGGATCATGCATGATTTCTAATCAGTTTTCTGTTTTGGCTGGGAGTACTCTGTAAGTTTTATGCTTTAGCATCCTTGCATGCGTGTGAGTGTTGCCATGATAGCATGCTTGCCATGAGGCTATATGCTTATGTGATATAACTGCCTTGAATGCCTGTGGGTGGAGGTTGAGTTATCTGAATTGGAGCAATTCATCGATTGTTTGTTAAGCCCACTAGACTGTGGCAAAATCTGTATTTTAAGCCTACCTGCGGGTAGCAAACCATCTTTCACAAACAAACATGAAATGTTTTGTTCCAATTCAGACGGCCCAGTCTATACTTGTTTGCTGCGAGCATCACATAGTAATCCTAGGCTAATAATCGGAATAAGAGCATACAATGTTTTCAAAATCGAGATATCATGGTTAGTAGAGGCGGTCTTTGGCCGGCGAGAAAGTGCTCACGATGTGACCTTCCCTAATCGTACCCAAGTTCGAGCCAACTTTGGTGATGACGGACACGTGGCCTTTTGGCACCGAGTCGGGTTTCCTAAATTCCCATTTTAAAAATATTTAGGTGGCGACTCATTATCTCGCAAAGCAGTCCATGTTTGGCACTTCTTTCAAAAAAATCTGTTTTCCTTCAAAACGATTTGCCGGATTTGGACTCTTTGGTTCAAGATTGAGAACCGCAACAAAATCGAGTCCGAGCTGTAGCGAGGTCCCTCGCGGGCGTTGTTACACACGCCACAGCTGAATGGTGTTGCTGAAAGGAAGAATCGCACAATCTTAGATATGGCAAGGAGCATGTTGAAAGGAAAGAGACTGCCCAAGCAATTTTGGAACGAAGCCGTATCATGTGCTGTGTATCTAATAAATAGATGCCCAACCAGGAGTCTTCATTCTATGACTCTAGAAGAAGCTTGGAGTTCACATAAGCCAAGTGTCAACCATCTGAGAATATTTGGGTGTGTTGCGTACACCAAGATTCCAGAAGCAAGAAGAACCAAGCTTGATGATAAGGGAGAAAAATGTATCCTTGTCGGATATGGAGACAAAACAATGGGATACAAGTTGTATAATCCCATTACCAAAAAGGTAATCATGAGTCGAGATGTGATATTTGAAGAAGAAGAAGCTTGGAACTGGAATCAAGATGAAGTTGTCAAAGATGCAGAACTTATTCTTGAAGATGAAACATCAAAAGCTCCTGTTGAAATCACAAGAGAAGTTCAAGATGAGCCACAAACTCCTCCACATAGAATTCCTGCACCTAGATCGCCAGTTTCTCACAGAAGTGTTGCATCATCATCATCATCAGCATCAGCATCAGCATCATCAGATGATAGTTTTTTCAAACAACCAAGACCAATGAGAAATTTGCAGGAAATATATGAAGCTACAGAAAAAGCATATCTGAATCTGTACTGCCTACTCGCAGATAGTGATCCACTTACCTTCTCAAAAGCCATCCAGGAAGATAAATGGAAGAAAGCAATGGATGAAGAAATTCATGCCATTGAGAAAAATGACACATGGAAGCTTACCAGTCTACCAGAGGGGCACAAACTCAATGGAGTGAAATGGGTATACAAAACAAAGAGAAATGCACAAGGCGAAGTGCAACGCTACAAGGCAAGGTTAGTAGCTAAAGGTTACAAGCAGAGAGCTAGAATTGATTATGGAGAGGTGTTTGCTCCAGTTGCTCGATTGGAGACTATCAGGCTAATGATTTCTTTGGCTGCCCAGCACAAGTGGCGGATTTATCAACTTGATGTGAAATCTGCATTTCTTAATGGTTTCCTCGAAGAAGAAATCTATATTGAACAACCTTTGGAGTATGTTCAGAATAGGCATGAAGACAAAGTGCACAAATTGAAGAAAGCACTTTATGGATTGAAGCAAGCTCCGCATGCATGGAATACTAGAATTGATCAGTATTTTCATGACAATGGTTTTGAAAAATGTCCATATGAGCACGCACTATATTTGAAGAAGGAAGCTGATGGAAGCATGTTGCTTGCTTGTCTTTATGTTGATGATCTAATCTTCACCGGAAACAATCCAGCCATGTTCAAAGACTTTAAAAGAAGCATGGTTCAAGAATTTGAAATGACAGATATTAGATTGATGGCTCATTTTCTCGGCATTGAAGTAACACAAAGAAAAGATGGAATTTTTATTTCCCAAAATGGTTATGCCAAGGAAATTCTCAAGAAATATGGAATGGAAAATTGTAATCCAGTGAACACTCCTGTAGACAGTGGAGTGGAGCTCAGAAAAGGTACGAAGACAAGTGATGTGGATCCAACTTATTTCAAAAGCCTAGTTGGAAGTCTTCTCTATCTTACTTGTACCAGGCCAGACATACTCTATGGAGTAGGACTGATTAGCAGATATATGGAAACACCAGATCAGTCACACCTTTATGCAGCAAAAAGGATTCTTCGCTACATCAAAAGTACAGTCGATGATGGTTTATTCAATAAACCAACTGATAATTTCAGTCTTGTTGGCTACTCAGATAGCGACTGGGGATGTGACTTGGATGAACGGAAAAGTACTACAGGGTTTACTTTCTTTATGGGAGATACAGCCTTCACATGGTCATCCAAGAAGCAAGCCATTGTGACATTATCGACTTGCGAAGCTGAGTATGTTGCAGCCAACTCAGATGTGTGTCATGCAATATGGTTACGAAACATGCTGAAGCATTTGGGATTTCCACAAGAAAAACCCACTGAGATTTTTGTTGATAATCGCTCAGCAATTGCATTGGTGAAGAACCCAGTTTATCATGAAAGAAGTAAGCATATCGACACCCGCTATCATTTCATCCGAGAGCATGTGAAAAATAAAGAAGTGGAATTATTGCCTTGCAAATCTCAAGATCAGCTTGCAGATATTTTCACGAAGCCATTGAAAAATGATCTATTCAACAGGATGTTGTGAAGTAATCTTGCTTCACCTATAGCTTGTTTTTTCCACCGGCCTAAGAGTAGGCATGTGAAGTCTACAATGAAGTTTGTCCAAAACTGAAGGCTGCAGAACAAGTTTGTCAACAATAGCTGCGATTCACGCCTCAGCCGTAGTTGCATTTGTTGTATTCACATTGTTAGTTTTATCTATATATAGTTATATGTTTTATGGATTTAGAGAGTGTGGGAGAAAAGAAAAGAAAAGAGAGTGCTGTGTAATTTCAGAAATTTTCAGAATATATTTCAGTGAGTTTATTTTTCAGTTTGGTTCGTTTTTTAAGCCTCTCGTTGTAGATCACCGACAGTGGTTTACACTCTACTCTCACCAACAATACATATATGACTAATTTGGTCATTTTGCGATAGCTTGTCCTTATAGACATAATAGATTAGTGCTTGAACATTTGGGCAAGAAAAGTCCAAAATTGGACGTTTCAACTTAGCATCCATTTTAAATTCACCTAATCTAGATATACTTGAATAACAAAGTATTTGTAATGTTTTTTATACAAAATTCATTAAATACAAACATATATATATATATATATTCAATTCAGTCATTTTTTTGGGTATTTATTGATTTTTTTTTAAAGATGTTCTTCATAAATATTTAATTTTTTAGATGGATCTAAGTTGGATAAATCTAAAAAATAATAAATTGACTAAAATATGAAAAAAAAAATTTATTAAAGATAACAAAATACCAACAAAAAAAAAAAAAAAAAAACCCTAAAAAAAGGCGACTATTTTTGGTTTGAGTTTTCAAAATTTGTTTCTAAACAAGTTTTCGTTAATCTTTAGGGAACTCAATGTAGGAGTACAAAAAAGATTTAAAATACCATTTTTTATTAAATTTAATAATTAAAATATTATTTTTTTATTAATTTTACTTAGTAAAAATAAGCAGATGATTTAAATTGAAAATAAATCAAAATATTAGTGTTTAACTTGATAAAATTAAAAATTTAGAAATTATTTTGTTATAAAGATGATTTTTTTTGTGCGTATTTTTTTGTGTGTTTTTCCCATTTTATTTTTAAGTATTTCTTAAATATGTGTATATATAAATCATTGAATAAATTACTAACAGATCCTAATAATTAGACTTAATTTTCATTAACTTGTATCAGTTCGTTGCTGAAAATTGGTCCTAGAAAAATTATCACTAAAAATGATTTTTGATGATGATTTTCAAAATATGTCGCTAAACACTGATAATTAGTGGCATTTTTCTGTGACGGGTTTTTTAAACTATTGTTAAAATTTACAATTAGTGATGTTTTCTATGATTTTTTTT
This sequence comes from Camellia lanceoleosa, assembly GCA_025200525.1. Classification (NCBI taxonomy): domain Eukaryota; kingdom Viridiplantae; phylum Streptophyta; class Magnoliopsida; order Ericales; family Theaceae; genus Camellia; species Camellia lanceoleosa. The sequence goes on from CM045763.1 coordinate 25,277,950, forward strand.
TTAACTGTCGCTGAAAATTGACAATAAGTGACGTTTTTTTAGTGTTTGATAAAAACACTATTAATTATTACAATAACTTTTAGACAATAAACTCAATTGAGAAAGAAATATGTTAGAGATATCAAATATTTTATTAATATTTTTATCAAATATTTCACTTAAGTGTGAGACCTATACCATATAGATCTCACGTAAATCCTATAATAATATAATATATTTAATAAAAATATTGATAAAACATTTGAGACTTCGAACATTACTTGAGAAAACTTCCAATCGCCTTCTCACACGGCCTTACTCTTTCGTTACGCCGTGCAAGAGTTTGCATGGATAAGATTAGATTCTAACTCTTTAGCCTCATTGGCTTAGGAAATTGGTGTGCAAATTTATGATGACACATCTATATCGTGTGCATGGATAAGATCAGATTTCTAAGAGCATCTCCAACGGTTCAGCAAAAATTTCATCAGATTTGAGTCAAAAATGGGCGATTTCCTTGATTTGATACTTCGCGTTCCAACGGTTTACATCAAATTTGTTGCATCAAATTCTGGCAAGAACCGGTTGGTTGACGACGGTCGACCGGCCGGTCGACCGGTAAAGCCCAAATTTATTTATTTATTTTTTTTTTTTGTGAACCGGTTGAACCTTTTTTGGACCTTTTGAACTTTCTGGGTGGTCGACCGGGTGGTCAACCGGCCGGTCGACCGGGTGGTCGACCACCTAGGCAAAAAAAAAATTCTTTTTTTCTTGACCGTTTGAACCTTTAGGCGGTTGTGGGTTGGTCAACCGGTTGGTCAACGGATGGTCGACGGTTGGTCTCTGAAACAACGGTCGAGAACGATGATTTGGTGAAATTGGTGAAATCTTGCTTTGTACTCAGTTTGGTGAAACATTTGCTGAATTATCGATTTGATATCAATCTGATGAAACCGTTGGAGCATGAAAAGGGACATTTTTCATCAAAATTTAAATTTGGTGTTGGATTAGCTGAACCGTTGGAGATGGTCTAACTCTTTAGCCTCATTGGCTCAGGAAATTGATCTGCAAATTTATGATATGACACATCTACCTCGTCTGCAAGCTAATCTAAAGAACAATATAAGAAAATATCCGCACGAAGTATCCCTTCTTTTATTATTATTATTATTATTATTATTTTTTATTTCAAGTAGACTTTTCCAGTAAACACCCTGGAAGTCTTTTCCAAGTTACAGAATCTGTCAAGTTGTTAGAGACTTTTCCAAGTCTTCGTCCTGTAGTTCTCCTACTTGTGAAAAGAGATATATATGTACAAGGGGTGTAAACCTATCCGATGATTGTGCTTAAATATGTAATATATTTTTTATGTTATTTAAATGATAAAAGTGTTTTTTTAATAAATTAACTAAATAATGATCTCAAGTTAAAGGAGTTTTTTTTAATATTCTAAAAAAAAAAAAATTTAGAGAATTGATCCACTTTTTAAACTATTTGAGAAACTAACCTATTTTTTGAAATTACATTTTAAAAATGTAATTTTAATTTGTGAAGTCCATATCATCATAAATTATATTTTTAGCATGTGATTTCAAGGTGAAATTACATGCTAAAAATACAATTTCAAATTGAAATTACATTTTTAAAATACGATTTTAAAAATCATGTTAGTTTCTCAAATAATTTGAAAAATGGGCCAATTTTTTAAGTTATCATTATTTTTTAGAATATTTAAAAAAAAAAAAAAACTCCAAGTGTTAAAGTCTTGTCCCCTCTTTTAATTATTATTTTTTATTTTTTCCTTTTTAGATGGAAAGGTCACTTACAAAAGGAGAGAAAAAACAAATCATAAACAGCACCAAGTGTGGCGTTCACTTCTAATAATAGTATAGGTAGTTTTAATAAGGGTAAATTATAAATACATCTTTTGAGATTTATTTAAATTATAAATTATTTTTTATAATTTTTAAAATTATATTATGTTCTTAAGATTTTTAATTTCATAACAAATAAGTCATTTTATTAATAAATCATTAAGTTAATTAACAGTTTTTAATAATGTTAAAATTTTATTTTAATTAATAATTTAGATTAATTTTATTATTGTGTAGGTGAATAGTTTGAAATTTTACTTTTTCAATTAATTCTATTAAATAAAAAATTCTTACAGAAAAGTATTTGTAATTTTTCAAATTATAAAATAATTTATATTTTAATCAAATCTCAAAAAGTATATTTGTAATTCACCATTTTAATAATAATATAGATATAGATAAATATATATAAGATCTATCTATTTCTTTTGTATGCAGTAAATGATCCTATATATGTGTGAACCATAGAAGTGCACTCTACACACAAAATCATTCGTGCATAAACCCCCCAAACACCCCCCCATCCACCCCCCCCCCCCCCCAAAAAAAAATGTTGAGCAAAGCCTCTGCCCATTTTTATAGCTTCTTCTTCTTCTTCTTCTGGTTCATGATGCTGATGTTCATCATACTCCAACCAGTTACATCTGCAAGAAAACTAGCTGGTAGTAAGTTCTCTCTCTGTTATATATTTATATCAGTATTATTTTTTTTATAATGTTTATCTAAATTATTTCTTATCAAGATGATTTTTGTAAATTGTATGGCTCACACTCGAGACCCACATGACCTACAAGAGAAAAGATGAGCCTTTGGTGGACACGAGTGTGGTATCAATCGAAAAACCTCTCCGATTGGATTAGAATAATAAATATAAAAGGGATATTATAAAAATGGATTTAGTATTTTGAATATTACTTACCCTATCATATGTGCACTGACCTTTTATAGACGGTCTCATATATGGACGCCAATTTCATACATTTTGTGAACTATATAATTGTGATTAAAAAATATTTCATTAAAAAAAATATCTACTAATATATTGATGTTGTTACATAATATGTAAAATAATTGAAAGTCATCTTAAAAATTGTAAAAATAGTCATGACTTAAAAGGTAAATAAAAGAATTTTGAAAAAATACCACAAAAAAAAAAAAAAAAAAACACTCAGAGTTTGACTCTTCTAACAAAATAAATTCTGAATTTTTTTGTTAAGTGAAGCTGATAAAAAAAAAATGATATTTTAGTTATTAAAGTAAATCCAAATGTACAAAAAAAAAAAATCTAAAATATTATTTTTTGTTCAGTTTAACAATTAAAATATATTTTTTCATCAATTTTACCTAATGAAAATTGGTAGATGATTTAAATTGAAAATAAATTAAAAAATTATAATTTAAATTGATGTATTTAAAATTTATTTTGTTAAAAAGATTACACGTTTAAAAAAAAAATGGTAAATTTTTTAAGATTTTATTTAAATTTCAAGAGGGGACATTCTATAAACATTGTAGAAACATTCATAAATTAACAGTTTAATAATATAATTTTGAAAAACAGGCTTAATCTCCTGCTTAATTTTATTTTTCACTTTATACTTTAATTCAAATTTCAATTTAATTTTTATAATTTCAATTTAAACCATTTAATCTCTACACTATATAAGTCCAATTTCAATTTCATCACTCCATCTAAAGTAATCAAATTTCAATCATATGGGTTTGTGGCAGATGCACCCAGCAAGATTGGGGTGAAACGAAGTCCCTTACCCATGGCACATTCTGTAACAGTAGGTGTCGGCCACAGTTCTCCTACACCGGTGACCTACCAACGAGGGATATCAAATAAGCCACTTCAACCGCCAAAAAAGGCTTGCACCACTTACAACCGTTGTCGTCGTGGGCCACCACCATCACCATAGAAGGCTCCTCCTTGCTCCATTTACAATCGTTGTCGTCGTGGGCCGCCGCCGCCGCCGCCACCACCATAGAGACATTGAATGTAGACAAATTATATCACTAGTTTTTATATTTTATCTTTTGTCATTTTCATTTTTAAGTGACATGTGAAGATGTAAAAATATAATTAATTAACGAAATTAATTCGTTTGGTTAAAATTCTTGCACCTTATTAGGAACCGGTGGTTCGAATCTTTTTACTTACGTATAGATTTTATTATCCATGAGTTTATTTACTAAGACTTTTCTCTCTCATTTTGGACTTTTTCTTTATATTAATTTTGTATTGTATTTCATTTTTATGATTATGATTGTAATTTATTAATGAATCAAACAAATAAATAAACAAAAAATGAAAATCACTTCTTTCCAAAACCTTATCACTTCACCAATGGACGATATCATATAACACAAAGACACTTCAAAGGCCATCAAATGTGACTTGTTGCTCCAATTACAACCGTCGTCGTGCCCGGCCACCACCATAAAGGCATTGAATGTGGGCAAATAACATGGCTAGTTTTTATATATATATTTTTGTCATTTCAATTCTCATAATTTTAATTAGTTTAATTTTGACTCTTAATTTTAAATTTTATATTAATTTGATTCAATTAATAACACATATTAGGATTTTTAATGGAAATTGGTCGTTGAGTTTGTTAATATTAACTCACTGAATGGAATAAGTTTATAATTTTTTTTTTATTTATAAAAGAATAGCACACTGCTCGTGTGCATTTTCTATATAAATTTTTTTTTTTTAAAAACTAACAAATGTAATAAATTAGACTAAATTTACACAAAATTATAAATTGAGAGTCAAAATTGAATAAATTAAAATTACAAGAATTAAAATGACACAAAGATCAAAATCTAAAACTACTGATATATTTTGTCATTGAAGGTAAAACAAATTAAAGCTCTCTATTAGGACTATAAGATGCTGGGAATAACAAGTTTTTTTTTTTTTTTAAGTGACATGTAAGGATGCAAAAATATAATTAATTAATGAGATTAACTCGTTTGGCTAAAATTCTTACACCTCTAGGAGTCAGTGGTTCGAATCTTTCTATTTACATATGAGTCTTATTCTCCGTGTGTATTTACTAGGACCTTCTCTCTCATTTTAGAGCTTCTTTTTTTGGTATTAATTATGTATTGCATTTCATTTTTATGATTATGGTTGTAATTTATTAAGTTTTATTGTAGTGTCTTATATGAATTAAATTAATTAATTAATTAATTAATTAATTAATTAAAAATCACTTCTTTCCAAAACCATATCACTTCACCAACGGACGATATCATATAACACAAAGACAGTTCAAAGGCCATCAAATGTGACTCATTGCTTCACTTACAACCGTTGTCGTTAGGAATGGCAACAGGGCGGAGTCGGGGATTACGCTCCCCGTCCCCAATCCTCAATGGTGGAAATCTCCTTGTACTCGACCTCGAACCCGATCCCTAGCGGGGAACCTATCACTGTCCTCGTCCTCACCCCCGCCTCTTAGCAGCGATTGGGTTTCCCTGACCCCAAACATTCCTCGCCCCTCCCCCCCTCCTCCTTAAAAAAAAAAAAAAAAAAAAAAAAAAAAAAAAAAAAAAAAAAAAAACTATTTAAGAAACTAGGGTTTTTCAGTTGAATTCAAGCTCAAATATCTTAAAAATTAGACAATCCCAACTCAATTGTTCTCATCAGACAATCAAAGATGGGTGATTGTTCTCATCAGACAAAACCATTTTATTCCATATGAACTAATAATTCACAACCCAGATTATAGATCTCTCTCTTCAACAAGAACCCAACTTAACAAACTAAATTTTGACTAAGAACATTTGAAAAAATAACCCTAACTTGCAGATCTAACAACACAATCACAACCAACTCAAAATCCTAAACCGAAGCTGAAGCTGTAAAACACACACAAATATATCTATATATATATAGATATATACACACATGGACACATACACAGAGAGAGAGAGAGAAAGAGAGATAGATTAGATCTGGATTTGAAATGGTGGAGTTCATGGAGGACTCCGCCGTGCTTGACCGATCTTGTTTTCCTTGGAGTAAATCTGTAGCGGTGAAGATCTAGAGAGGGACGGTGGCTAGGGATAGCGCGGTGGTAGTGGCGTCGAAGGAGGAAATGGCATCGGAGGATGCGAAGACTTCAGATGCGGAAGAGAGAGAGAGAGATGGGTTTGTATAGTGAACTGAATAATATAGATATATATATATATATATATACGGGGCTGTTCGGGGATTAATCGGGGTAGGGCCCGAGGTGAGGGAATCTGTCCCCGTCCTCGGCCAAAAAACTATCGGGGATTTATTTTTCAATACTAGTCCCGGCCTTATGGGGGATAATTTTTTTGAAAAACCCAGCTTATCGGGACGGGGCGGTTCGAGTCTTCGTCGGGCCGGGTTCAAATTGTCATCCCTAGTTGTCGTGCCGAGCCACCACCATAGAGGCATTGAATGTGGGCAAATAATATGGCTAGTTTATATATATATATATATGTGTGTATTTGTCATTTCAACTTTTATAATTTTAATTAGTTTAATTTTGATTCTTAATTTTAAATTTTATATTAATTTGATTCAATTAATAACACATATTAGGATTTTTAAAGGAAATTGGTCGTTGAGTTGGTTAAGATTAACTCACTGGATAGAATAAGTTTATAATTTTTTTATTTATAAAAGAATAGCACACCGCTCGTGTGGATTTTCTATATATATATATAAACACTAACAATTGTAATAAATTAGACTAAATGTACACAAAATTATAAATTGAGAGCCAAAATTGAATAAATTAAAATTACAAGAATTAAAATGACACAAAGATCAAAATGTAAAAAATACTAATATATTTTGTCATTGAAGGTAAGACAAATTTATGCTCTCTATCTAGACTATAAGATGCTGGGAATAACAAGGTTTTTTTTTTTTTTTTTTTTTTTTTTCAAATTTTATGTGACATGTGAGGATGCAAAAATATAATTAATTAACGGGATTAACTCGTTTGGTTAAAATTATTGCACCTCATTAAGAGTCAGTGGTTCGAATCTTTCTACTTACGTATAGGTCTTATTCTCCGTCTGTCTCTTGACTAGGATTTTCTCTATTTTCTATATATATATATATAAAGACACTAACAATTGTAATAAATTAGACTAAATTTACACAAAATTATAAATTGGGAGTCAAAATTGATTAAATTAAAATTACAAGAATTAAAATGTCACAAAGATCAAAATGTAAAAAATACTGATATATTTTGTCATTGAAGGTAAAACAAATTTAAGTTCTCTATCTGGACTATAAGATGCTGGGAATAACAAGTTTTTTTTTTTTTTTCATTCAATTTTTAAGTGACATGTGAGGATGCAAAAATATAATTAATTAATAGGACTAACTCGTCTAGTTAAAATTTTTGCACCTCATTAAGGGTAAGTGGTTCAAATCTTTTTACTTACGTATAGGTCTTATTCTCCGTGTGTCTCTTGACTTGGATTTTCTCTCTCATTTTAAAGTTTTTCTTTGTATTAATTATGTATTGTATTTTATTTTTATGATTATGATTGTAAGTTGCATTGTACTCTCCTATATAAATCAAATAAATATATAAAAATTGAAAATCACTTCTTTCCAAAACCTTATCACTTAACCAACCCTTTTTATTCTGTTAGGATACTTCTTCACCAACCCAAAGTAATAAACAATAATTACACATCAATATACCTTTGCCTAGTAACGTTGAGTTTTCTTGGGGGAAGATTAAAAAGGAAAGATATCTATCTATATATTATATAAAGAAAATGGTATTTTTAGTGAAGAATCTTGTGAGAGATTCAATATTTTATACTAATATTTTTTATTTTTTAAATTTTAAATAATTAAGAAAATCGGCATTGGCTAGCTTTTATTTGATAATCTCACATCGGAAAAAGAAGGAAAAAATGAGTTATTTTACTCATATAAAGAAAATCTTATACTCCTATTTCATTTAGTGAGGAGCCTTGTGACAATTTCAATATCTCATACTAATTTTCTTAATTTTAAAAAATTAAAAAAATCTCCATTGACTAGCTTTTATTTTATAATCCCACGTCGGGAAAAGAAGGAAAAAAAAAAAAGAGAGTTATTTTACTCATATAAAGTGAATCTTATACTTCCATCACATTTAATATTGTAATATTGTGCATGTTTCAATTCAAAATAGTTTATATTTTAAAAGTTTTTAATTAATTAATTATGATCTAACCGATTAGGCTAAATCATTTTTTATTTGATCGATTTGTTTGTTTAATCGCGATTTTATCAGTTTTATTAAAATATACTAATCGGATTTGTTTGATTCCAAATAAACTAAAGATTGATCTGATTAAAGATTGCAAGACTGACATTTCTTGATTAGAAATAAATTTTCCATCCAAATAATTGTTAACTTTTATTTTATAATCCTACATCAAAAAAAGAAAAAAAAAAAAAAAAAGAACTGAGTTGTTTTACTTATATAAAGTGAATCTTAATCAAAATATATTGATTAGATTTGTTTGATTCGAAATAACTAAAGATTGAAATACTGAGATTGCTTGATTAGAAATAAACTTTCCGTCCAAATAATTGTTAACTTTTATTTAATAATCCCACATCAGAAGAAGAAGAAGAAGAAAAACGAGTTGTTTCACTTATATAAAGTAAATCTTAATAGCATAGTATTGTGTATACTTCAATTCAAAATAGTTTAAATTTTAAAATTAAAATAACATTTAAAAGTTTTAATTAATTAATTTTTGTATAAGTTGGTTGGTCATTTGACCTAATTGATTAGATTGAACCATTTTGGATTTGACTGATTTGCCGGTTTAATCGCAATTTCTCGTATTGATTTTATTAATTTTAAACAATTAAAAAAATTTCCATTGGCTAACTTCCATTTAACTATATAAAAATAAAACTCTAATTAGTTTGTGATTTATTTTATAATCCCACATCGAGAGAAGAAGATAAAGTAAAGTTTATTTCACTATTTATTTATATATTATATATGGAAAATTGAGTTTTTAGGAAGAAGTCTTCTAGGAGTTCCAAACCCTTCTTCTAATATTATTGAATTTTCTTAAGAAAATTCCTGTTGACTAGCTTTCATTTATCTTTTATTTTACAATCTCACATCAGAAAAAGAAAGAAAAAGTGAATTATTGCACTTACATAAAGTGAATCTTATGCTCATATTTATATAAACAAAAGGAGATTTTTTGTGAGAAGCCATATGAGTTTTTTGGTTTGAGTTTTTTGGATTAAATTTTTTTAAAAACTGAGTTTTTGGATTTCGTGTTTTTTTTTTTAGTGAATATTTTTAACATTTTTAACATTTTTTTTACTTTTTTAGATGCACCATACTTAGATGTATCGAAAAAGTAAAAAATTTGGGAAAAAATATTTTAAAAAATTAATAAATACATAAAAATTACAAAAAAAAAAAAATACCGAATTCTCGTATTTTTTTTTGTACTTTTGGTATTTATTGAATTTTTAAAAGGCTTTTTTACAAAATTTTTACTTTTTGGGTACATTTATGTTAAGTATGTCTAAAAATTAAAAACAATTGCTTAAAATATTAAAAAAATTCAGTAAAAACAAAAAAAAAAACACGGAAAACAAAAAAAAATAGAATTTTCTGAAAAGTATTTTTGGAAAATTCAAACCAAGCAAAGTTTTAGTTTTTTTTTTTTACACATAATTATTTTTTATAATTTTTTCAATTTAAAAGTTGATATCTTAAAATTTTAAAAATGAAAATAAATGTTAAATCATCATATTCCTTTATAGATAATCATAAATGATAAACAATCATTGTTTGAAGGACAATTCTAGACTATTAAAAATTTAATAGGACTTAAAAGACTAAAAAATCTTAGTTAGGACTTAATAGAACATAAATTCACAAATTAAAATTTGTGTGTAAATGTTTCTTAAAAAAATATCTATTAATATATTGATGTTGTTACATAAAATGTAAAATAATTTGAAGTCATAAAAATTGCACCTATAGTCATGAATTAAAAGGTGAATAATTTTTTTTTGAAAAAAAAAAAAAAAAAAAAAGCAACACTCCGAGTTTGATTGTTGTAACAAAATAAATTTTGAATTTTGTTAATTTAAACTCTAATTATTATTTTTATTTTCAATATGAACCAACGATTTATTTTTGTTAAGCAAAATTGATAAAAAAAAATGATATTTTAATCATTAAATTCAATGTAAGTGTATAAAAAAAAATACTTAAAATATTAATTTCGTTGAGTTTAACAACTAAAATATCATTTTTTGGGATTAAGTTTTACTTAATGAAAATAGATAAATAGTTTAGATTAAAAACAAATCAAAAGACTATACTTTAAATTGAAAAAATAAAAAGTTTATTTTGTTAAAAATATCATGTAACGCCCCCCTTTTTATTACTCGAAACTATTACCAAATTCATTAATCTAATTCAATTTCAGAAATAACATGCGGAAAACTCTTTACATCAACGAGTAAGAATAAATAAAGATTCTCTCATCCGAATGCAAATTAAATGCAATATGAGCATAACTAAATAAATTGCCCCGTAGGCTTACATCTTCAAAAGTAAAAGAAAGGGTTTAACCCTTTTACATCAATGGCATTCCGTCCACAAATAAAAGGCCCCGTGGCCAACAGGTAAAGAAGATCCATGACCTTGAAACACTTCTCGATGTTCACCTGAAAAATGATTAGTAACGTGGGATGAACATAAAGTCCAATAGGGATCTCAACATGATCCTAAACAATAGCAACTTATAAATAGCTATGATCATGAATGCTTAGTCTCATACTGTATAAATAATGTGACGCTTTATACAAAAATATACATATATAAGAAATTTTCTCAAAGTCATTCATTTCATTCAATAACATAAGTAATTCACTTTTCTTTCTTTTTGATACCTTTTTTCAAAATTCATATGACTATAACAAATTTATGAAGAAAAACAATTTCACCATGCCCATTACATTTTCTCTCACTTTCTAGACTTATACCTGGTTTGCCTTTTCAAAACATGTTCACAAGTATTCAAAGTCTTTCACATTTCTTTTTTCACAACCTCAACACAATACTTACGTCTGTTTCCAACACACTCATAACTATACAAGTATGCCTTTAATACAACAGGAAAGCAACAAGCAATCAATAACTATCTGCTTCAACAATTGAGACAATAGGGCCTTCCAGAACAATAACCATCATAACCCATGATATACCCAGATACACTGAGACAATAATGATGAATAAATTCTGCTCTACCTACCTTAAGCACTGTAAGCCAAGGATACACCTTTCCACAATGAAATGCCAATTTACCAGACACCGGTTAGAAGGTAATGGTATCTCTATCAAGTTCTCCAGGTACTAGCTGGAAGGTTCTAGTACCTCTCATTCTAAGCGCAGCCAATTCTGCAGGCACTAGCTGGAAGGTAATGGTACCTCTCATTCTCAGCACAGTATACGTTACTACTCATCACAACATAACAAAGTACAACCAACACAATTGTAATGCATACACACAAACTATTCAACAAAGTACAACCAACACAAGTGTAATGCATGCACACAACTATTCAACATAACAATGTTATCCTCCACCGATGACCAAAGATAAAACCTCTAAATGTGTGTATTCAACACACATATTATAATAATTCAACTCTCATGAGATTTTAAATCCAACAACAACAATAGTAAAATAAAATATTCATAATCCAACCTCAAGCTAATTTATGAAATTCACATATGATTTCATTCTTTCTTTTCAAAAATCAATTCTCTTATTTTCCAAGTTAACATACTCCACCCTTTATCCCAATCCATTCTTTTTATTTCCCAAAATTAAATCCATGGATATCGAAGCCACAACCTAACTCAATTTAATATAATCAATCCAAAATAATTCCAAAGTTATAGTTAATTCTCCCTTTTAACTATTAACCCATTTACACAAACCATAATAACAATTTACAAACATTATTCAACTTTGTCCCTTTTAATTCACTAAGTCAAAATATTAAATTAGGAATTTTTCTTCTTTCAACATAAACATGCTAGATTACTCTCCAATTAACACAAACAACAATCAATTTAACAATATCATTCCCAAGTGACAAATCCTAGACCCCCTTTCATGATTTTCAAACAAATCCATAATGGATATGATTTTTATGCAATAAAATCTACCACATAAATATCTATAGATGAGGTATTGTAAAGGAGCAAAGAAATCCCTATCTCAAGATTCAAAACTCAAGATTTGAAGCTAAAGATGAAGACCCAACTTGAAATTCCAATGAAATCGCAAAACAATCGGTAGAAGTCTTGATCTATGCCTGCTCTTCAACATTCTTGAAAGATTTGGGGTGAATTTTAGGTAAATACAAGAGAAATCAAGAGTTTGGAAGGTTAGGGTTTCGTTTTGGAGGATGGGAGGAGAAGAGAGGGAGAAAAAATAGAGTTTTAGGGCCAACAAATCACTTTATAATGTCTGTTAGCGATGTGGTCGCTCGAGCGAAGATAAGCTCGCTCGAGCGAGTATACTTCCAACACAGAAACTTAAAATTCAAACAGGTGTAACTCTCTCATTTAGACTCCGTTTTAGGTCGTTCTTGTGTCCAAATTGAAGCTCCGGAAGTAAGCTTTCCAATGGTTCTAGCCTCACATCAAGATTCAAAGTATGGATAGAGAAAATGATGAAAGAGTGAAAACTACTCAATAACAATTATTCAAATTTGGAGTTTCTGATTCAATCTCACCCAACCACTATGGCAACACCTTAACCAAGGCTCAAACAATAACTAAGAAGGTTCTCAATCAAGGTAATCAAAGGGTCAAATATAGTTCCATTATAATAGAAAGCACAGAGTGCTACAACCTCCCCACCGTAGAAAATTTCGTCCCCACACTACAAGAAAAAAGGGTTTTTACGGTGCGCAATGCATGCTGTAAAAACCCTTTTACGACGTGCAACAGCACGTCATATTATGACCAGTCATGGAAAGTTGTTCACTTTCAATGACATGCTTCGCACGCCGTTAAAAACTATTCAACGGAAAATTTTGTGCGTCGTTGATACTTTTTTTACGACATGCTATAGTACGCCGTTAAAAACTATTTAATAGCGGATTTTGTGCGTCATTGATACTTTTTCTACGACATATTATAGTATGCTATTAAAAACTATTTAACGGCAAATTTTGTGTGTCGTTGTTACTTTTTCTACAACCACTTTTGCATGCCGTTATTTGGTGGGACAAATAACGGCGCTGATTGTGCGCCGTAAAATATATAATACAACAACTTGCTCAGCCTGCCGTAGATAAGTAGAACATACCACAACATACATGGAACGCTGTGGAATATTTCATATAATGACCTAATTTGCTTGCCGTAAAATGTGCATTTTTTTTTTAATTCAACAGATTCTATTTGGCCTATTTTGTACAATCTAATATTACAAACAAGCTTCACAAAATATTAATCAACCCCGAAAATATTATTTCAACCATAAAAAATAAACTATATATATAAGTTATAAACATTAAAAAATTGTCAATATTCATTCCAAACATCCAAAACCTAACTGCAAGTTTAAAAACATCGAAAAGGACTGTCCTTAAGTTCTAAATTATCCAAAAAGTTATAAACCATCCAAAACTGTACATATATAAGTTTGTAAACATTACCCAAAACTGTTCAAAAATTATAGAAATCTATTCATCAAAGTCCTCAAAAACTATCCATAGATGTTAGTTCTACTCAAAGTCAAAGCTAATGAAATGGGTTGGCCAAGCAACAGTGCTTCCAATAGCATCTTCAAGCACAAACATCTCATGATTTGGGCGAAACAATGGCGCATTGACTATGACACGGTTAACCCATACTTTCCAACACCCAGGGCCAAGAGGCACGTGATGTACTAATGCTTTAGAATCTGTTGATGCAATTGTGCCTTCTGCAACCATCACCGTTGTTTCATCCCAATTCAACAATTTGCATTTGGCATTGTCCAATGATCCACCATTTCCAGTTTCATTTGCGTCATGCAACTACCATGAAAGCAATACATAACATAAGCTAATGAATTGAAAATAAAATTAAAGTTATTATTAAGTTATATAAAATTTACCCAAATATCTTCATTGTCTTCATTGTTTTCATCACCCTAAAAAAAATGTAATACAATATCAAGTTATATTTGTTTATCCAAATCTTGTAGATAATGTGGGATGTATATGAAAATTTAACAAAAGCTCTTGAGTAGAAAAGCAAGCAAGCAAACAAAAGCAAAAGCACGAGAAAAATGAAAATGAGTAAATTAATAATGCCATGCAAAATTTACCCAAATATTTTGTTGTGAGTGTATCCTACGTTCACCACCTCCATGCACCCTATGTTCACCTCTACTGTTTTCCTCACCCTAAAAAATCATAATATAATGGCAAGAAGCATTTGTTTACTTAAATTTAGAATCGTGATGTAATCCATATGCAAAATGACAAGCTTGAGTAGAAAAGCAAGCAAGGAAAAGCACAAGCATGACAAATGTGCAAGTTTACCTGAGTTTCCCCATGTGAGTGTCCATTTGCCCCTTTGCTTGACTCTTGCAAGTATTAATCAATTTTTTATTTTTACAAACTTTGTGAAATATCCTTATATCTAAGATGGGAAGTACAAAAGTTAAAAAATAGTTAAATTTTATAGAAAGATAAATTTAACCTCATATATTGTGACATTGTTCATTTTTTTTTTTTTTTACCTCATTTTTCCTTTTAACATTTCAGCTTTCATCTCCCTGAGTTCTTGTTCTAATAGCAGCAATTTTTCATTTAGTTGTCTCATATTTTGATTTTGGTATGCTTGTGCATCAACTTTCGATGGCAATGCTCCAAATCCAAGCCCTCTTACACTACTACGCCGTTTTGGACCAAATGCTTGAACAATTGCATCATCTTTGATAGACATTGACGCTTCTTCTGTAGAAAGCTTGTGAAGCTCTTGAACCTTATTCTGCAATATATAACATTTATGATAAGGAACCCAAGTCTACTAACTACAAAAACAAGTGCAAAACTCACCTATGAGTTATTCATAAACTGAAAGGAAACACCACCCCCATTCCTTTTATTGAGCATAATTACGGCATGCTGCTGATGGTGATGCTCAGTTCAAGTCTCAAGAAAACAACAACACTAATATTTCTTCTCTGATCAAATCTGAAAACCCAAAATCCATAGTTTGTACTTATATCCAAAGAAGAAAAAGTGGAAGAGGATGTACCAACTCTACTAACTACAAAAACAGGTACAAAACTCACCTCTGAGTTACTTCACCACAATAAGATAAGCAATTATCAAACAAATTGAAAAAATGAAGTAATATCACAAGCACAACTTCATAGGTTTTGTTTAAGACAAACTAGACCTCTACATATCAAAAAAAAAAAAAAAGAAGTAAAACAAACTGGCAATTTGTTCAACATCCATACCAAAACAAAACAAGACAAAGAACAAAGAACCCAAACAAAACAAAGACAAGAACAAAGAATCTTTCAATTGTAAAGCAATTGTAAAGTAGTAACCAGCAATCTTTCAATTGAATTGAATGAAATCACAAGCTTTAATAACATATTAAGCTAATTCATACCACTGCTTCCTGAAGCACTTCATTGATAGGTTTCCCCTTCTGTCTCGTATGTCCTTTGCTCCAAACATCCACTCTAGATATGGAATCCGGGTCTTGGCTTTGATTTTTCTAGAAAAGAAATTAAAAAAAAAATTAAAACATAGTACAAAATTAGAAGCAACAAAATCAAAATGCTTCCGAAATAAATGTCGTCTATATTGCCAAACTTACCATGTCTTCCTCTAGTCGTGCATAGCCTTTTCTACTCATCGTATGTAACACCGTCTGTTTTGCTCTCATCTCTTTGAATTTTTCACTCTTTTCCTGAGTGTAAACATTTGAAATGCCCACATTTTTTAAGAATTTGTAATCTTTATCTTGATTGTTATGAAAAGAAATGAGCTTCTACATAAAACTGTTATGAAAAAACACTTACAATGAAGCTTTTTGAAAGTCGATTTTTCACAAATGCCTTCCATTCATCCATTCCAATCTTATCAGGTTTGGTGAGGGCAATATTACGTGCTAAATGACCTTTACCTGCTGCAGTGAGAGTTCTTACTTTTCTTGATAGTTCAGACTTGTAATTGCGCCACAATTTTGCGAATTTTTGCATCACATGTGTCTTGTGGATATCATGTATTTTGTATCTAAGCTGCATTTTCATATAACCAAACATTTAGTATTACAAGAGGGGGAAAAATAATGAATTGTTGTATGAAAATTAACTGCATAAACATACTACCTTCACACAAGCCCATAACTTATCCTTAATCTCATCTGGAACTTCAGACAAATAATCTATATTAATTGGCACCATCTCCCGAGCTAAGATCCCTTCTAAGGTTGATAAGTGCACAGATTCTTGTCCTATCGGTTGGTTCCTTTCATTGAAGTCGATCTCATCACGCTTTTGTTTGCCTTTGTCATGCATCTTTAACTTTGACGACCCTTTAGTTTTCTTCTTTGGTTGTTGACTAGAGTCAGCTACTCCATCTGCATTTGGTGATTCAATTTGTCGAGTATTGGAACCTACATCTGAAATTCTAATGGGTCCACCACTTCTATTGTCCATTGTGGCAGCAACTATAGCTTCTTGCTCTTTCCTATGTCTTTTTGCTGCCTTTTTAGAACTCTTTATGACACATGAAAAAAATAAAAACAAGGCAGCCAATAATTGGTTAAAAATGTGTACCCAAAATAAATAAATTAGAAAAAAAAAAAAAAAACACTTGTTTGAAAGTTACCTCTGCACACATTGTTGGTTGGCAACTTCAATTACTAAATCCTTAGAAAAAGAGTTCCATCTACAAAAATGAAAGAACAAAGCCAAGTCAAGTAATATTTTTTATATGAGATACAAATATATAAAAGTATTTTGTAAAAGGGGAAAAAAAAAACTACTAATTAATTTTATACATACCACAAATATCACATAGTGAAAAAGTGATTCTTAAACATCAATCACAATAGAACACAAGTACTTATAAAATTATTTTACTTCATTACTAGGTCAACAAAACATAAAGAGTAACTCATTCAACACGCAACACTTCCACACCCTCATAATCACTCCTTACATGGCACTCATCTTCATCACTATTGGCCATTTCAAGCCTAGCCATATCGACATGTTCACATGGCATGTAAGCATCATTATCATACATTTCAAAATCATGAAAACCTCTTCGGGGTGCTTTAAGTACAACTTCCCAATTGGATGTATCATTATCTCTTAAATAAAACACTTGTTTTGCTTGTGACGCTAGAATGAACGGATCTCTCTCAAATTGATGTCTGCCATGTTGTAAATTAACCAAAGTAAATCCATCTTCAACTTTGACACCATTTCCAGTAGCTTCCCAATCACATTTAAATAAAGGGACTTGGAATTTATAATAGTCCAACAAAATAATCTCTTTAATAACCCTATAAAAAAAGATTTTTCTCACAACTTGTGTGGTATCTCTCTTTATAGCTCGACAAAGAGTTTCTGCTTCGATGGAAACACCACTATTTTGTGTAGCCCTCTCAACATTGGTTGTATGAAAGCGATGGCCATTAATGACATAACCCAAGTATGACATTGCATCATTTCTTGGGCCAGCTGCAAGCCATTTCAATGTATTGACACCTCACTACCACAAGAATTGATCTTCTCTTTCAACCATTGACAAAAAGTATCCATTTGTCTAGAATATAGTAATGCAGCATCCCTCAATAAGCGCCTATCAGAACGCTTAAGCTCCTCCGCATGCATCCTAATAAGAAAGCAAAATGGTAAGAACCCACCATTCTTTGAATAGTCAACTACAAAGGAGTATTTAACTCATCATACTTACTGTAGATAAGGTTGGACTTTTGCACTATTTATTAGCACACATCGATGAGCAATTTGCAACACAGCATCTGGTATCCTTATTGATTTTCCCGAAGTAATTGGGTGTTCTTCTAGTATTGTGTCACTTTCAAACTCTATATTGTGATTATGTCGAACACCTATTTCAACTGCTTTCTTCATATACCCACTACAAAATTGCTAGACCTTTTCAGCTAGATAGCATTCTGCTATGCATCCCTCAGGTCTTGCTCGATTTTTAACATAACCTTTGAGTGTCTTCATGTATCTAAACAACAATAAAATTCAGCTTAACAACTTTTTTAGAAGTTTATTTATGTTAGAGAAAAAGCAATACTTATATTTAAAATATGATATAAACTCATCTTTCAAATGGGTACATCCAACGAAACTGCACTGGCCCACATAAGCGAGCTTCTCGCCCTATATGAATTGTTAAGTGTACCATAATATCAAAAAATGATGGAGGGAAGAATCTTTCTAACATACATAATGTCTCGGCAACATCATTTTCAAGTTGTTCTATCTTATTCCTATCAATCACCCTTTGACATATCTGATTGAAAAAAGAGCACATTCGGAATATGGAATTCCTTGGTCCTTTTGGCAAAAGCCCTCTCAATGCGACTGACAACAATTGTTGAAACAGAACGTGACAATCATGTGACTTGAGTCCAACTAACTTGCATTCTTGTAATGAAACACAATTACCAATATTTCAGCTATAACTATCAGGCAACTTCAAATTTTGTAGCCTAAAACAAAAAATCTTCTTCTCATCTTTTGAAAGTGTATATGATGCTGGTGGCAAGTAAAAATGGAACCCTTTATCCTCCGCATGCAATTCACTTCTTGTTATGACCCGAACCCGCCCCTATAGATTAAGGTCATAACCGGCCAGTAATCATGAGATTACCTACGGCCTCAAACCAAAATAAAAGATATTCCATCAGAGTTAAGGGGCCAAACGGAAGCAAATTTAAAACTTTGTCTAATGAGCTATGCTTACATGGCATATCAAAACGTTTCACATGTACTTAATAATAACTCACACCACATATCAGTAGATAACATCTTGTTTACCCAGGATCATTCAAACACATAGTCAGCTAAACCAAAAGCTTATACACATAAATGGTCTATCACGACCAATAGAAACAACAAAAAGGAATACAAAAGATCATGAACAAAGCCTCTTGCATGAGGCACCTGGGCTGACTTCAGAAAACTCGGGTTCCTTTTTTAAATTCCACTAGGGCTGGGGTTGAACGTCCCTTTTGCTCACCTACATACATATAAATGAGAGTGAGTTAACGCCTAGTGAATAATATCAAAATAAAGAGATTAATGAATGAGATTCGTTCATAAATGAATCATACTTATAATGTACATATTTGAACCACTATTCTCATTCACACCAGATTTACAAATCTCAACAAAGCAAAACGACCTTAGGTCCAACACATCGTGTCCATATGCGAAACAACCTCAGGTCCAATTCTTATATAAAGCAATATGACCTCAGGTCTATCTAGACGAAACGACCTTTTGTCAAATTCGAACACATCAAACGGCCTCGGGCCCAATCCAAACATATCAGGCGTATTTCATATTCATGGTCATGGTCCCTTTCATTCAAACGGCCTTTAGCCCATCATGGTATTTCAATATATCAAATGATATATTCAAATGGCCTTTGGCCCATCTTTGCATTCAAGTCTAACGGCCTTTGGCCCAATCGCTCATATCCGACGGCCTTTGGCCTAATCATTCATCTCCGACGGCCTTCGCCCCAATGTAGACGTCCCCGAACGCCCCGGGAGGGTTAAGTCCCGTTCCGTTCATATTGGGGTCACTACAGTTCGGACTCGATTTGTGTCGGTTCTAAATCTGAACCAAAGAGTCCAACTCTGGCAAATCGTTTGAGAAAACAGATTTTTGAAAAGTAGTGCCAAACATGGACTGCTTGCGGACATGAGTCGCCACCTAAATATTTTAAAATAGGAAATTTAGGAAACCCTGACTCGGTGCCGAAGGCCACATGTCCGTCATCACCAAAGTGGTCTTGGCTCGGGAGCTTGGGTACGATCGGGGAAGGTCAGCTATGAGCACCCCCTTTCGCCCGGTCCGGAGACTGGCCTCTACTAACCGTGACATCCGATTTTGAAACATTACATGCTCTTATTCCAATTATTAACCTAGAATTACTATGTTATGCGCGCAGCAAACAAGTATAGACTAGATTGCCTAATTTGGAAATAAACATTGCATATCCATTTGTTTTGAAAATGTTTTGGAATTTGCTACTCGCAAGTAGGCTAAAACACGGACTTCAATGAGTTTTTCCAACTCAAGCAATCCAACCTCCACCCTCAGGCATTCAAACAGTTTATCTCACATAAGCACTTAGCCGCATGGTAAGCATACTGTCATGGCAACACTCACACACATGTGATATACTAAAACATAAATACTTACATCGTACTCCGTGTCAAAACAAGAAACTAGTTAGCAAACATGCATGTCCTAGTTCATGTTAAGTGGCTAATGCAACACATGCAAAGATGCAATTTAGAGTAGGCTCAGCTAACCCTAAAGATGGCATGTGGAATGCACTTTATTCGATGCACGTGTTCAATTTGGAATTGAAAATACAATGCAGTTTGTATGATGTACCGAGCCCGGTGCATGTTAACAAATGCATGGATGCACGCATGCATAGCATAAGGTATGCTAAAATAAACGTGCCCTAATACTAACAATTAAAAGAAGGTAAATAAAAGGGAGAAAGAAATGGGGGTTGGAAGACATACACCCACTCACCCACACTTATTACAGATATGCCCTCGCTCGGAGGGACCGAAAGAATAATACAAATAATTAACCACACAAGCTAATTAAATATTACAGACTAATTAAATTAACAAATTAATTAATCTAAGGAAAAGCAATAAACTGCCTCGGGAAGAGAGCTCAATGCACGCGCGCTCGGATTCCGCTCGGAATTGCACTGCCATGCCTAGCTTGCCTCTGTTTTCCCTGCTTTGTTCCTCTGAAAACTGCCAAAGTCTCAAAACTACTTCCTTGGATGCTGGGGATCACTACCGGCTAAACAGAACATCCATCGGCTGCTATATGTGGCCACCGGCACAAAATGAACTCATCGGCTATCAATAGACTGCCGGTCGGCACTAAACACTGCCGGCCGGCACTGAATGCCTGCAGAACCTGCAACTCACAGCAGCAGAGGGCAAAAACTTGCATGGAAGCTCAATTCAAACAATGTGTGCACCAATCATGCCCCTTATCATATTTGTGACTCAAAGGGACATGTGCTTCGATTCTCGGACCACCAATCACGCATTTCCATGCATGATGGCCCAAGGAATCAAATGTGCACTTTCAATTTCAAATGTATGCAAACCAAACAAACAAGGGTGCCAAACCTCTATCATGTTTATCTCAAGAGGCCTAGCATGCATGTGAATGCAATGAAATCCTAAGCATGTTGGCTAGCAGGCAACATGGACAATGTAATGCAAGGGTGTTAATATGCAAACACACCTACAAGACAAACATGTAAACCAAACAATGGGGTGGACTTAAACATGACTTAGGCCATTCCAAATGGGCCCAAAATCAGTAGCCAAGATGCTAAGTATGAGGGCTAAACACACATGCACATGTACACATGTTAAGGCATACAACTTAGGCATTAAACAAACCACTCTCAAGCACACTTGAAAGGAGACCACATGGATGATTAGCATGCAACATGAGCTCTAAAATCATGTCAAAGTGTGGTGCTAAACCAACTCAAGATAGGCTAAACAAAGCATGCAAATGATCCGAGACTTAAAGCAAGTCAATGAGGCATTGAACTATACTTATGCAAGACAATTATGGCATGCATTAAACAACTAAAAACAGGTTTTTAGCATGTTAAAACAAAGCCAAAAGGCTACTTAAATGACATCTAAGGGGCTTGAAACCAAAGGCATGCACAATGACCAAAACATGGAGCATTCAATACATGCTTTTAAAGCATCAAAGAGGCAACTAATGCAAGCATACAAGCACACCAAAGAGACTGAAATGACATGCTAGATGGTTCCAAACCATCAAAATGGAGTAAGCTACACATGCTACACATGCATGCTCAAAGGCTAGCAAGCCTAAAATGCAAAGGGGCTATATAATGCATGCCAAGATCAACCCAAATGACTATGGACAGAGCTAAAACATGTCAAAATAAGCACAAAACATTCACAAATCTAAGCCTAAAGCATGCTCAAATTAGGGCTAACAACCTAAGGCATGTTAAGGCAATACAAGGCATTACATGGCAACTATGCTAAGCATGCATAAGGGAACAAAACCAACACATAGTAATGTTAAATCATGATATCCTAATCATGAAAAACAGTCCATACATGCTCAACACACACTCAAGCACAATGCTCCCTCAAGAGGCAAAATTTGCCATTTTCAAGGACATCAAGGAGAAGGGGTGACCCCCTCCTTCTTAGGACTTTAAGGCATCATCTACACCACTAAAATCCCTCAAGATTTTAGGGGTGAAGAGACCTCAACACCAAAATCCCGGAGCTCTCACAAAATAGCACAAAATGTGGCCTTTTCAAGGCCTAAGGGTGGTCAAACCTCCCCAAAGCACAAAGTACCCTTAATAAACTATCAAGAGGACTAAAAAATAGAACTTTTTTGTATTAAACACTAAGCTTAAAAATAGCTTTAAGACAGGTAAAAAAGGGATGCAAGAATGGGGTAAATAAAGCAAGTTTCTCACCCTTGTTGACCTTCTTCACCAAAGATGATGTTGTTCCTTCCTTAAGCTCTAATCCAGTCAAGAACACCAAGAACAACCTCTTGGAACCTCAGAAACCAAGGAAAGGTGAAACACTAGGTGTTGATGTGCAATAGTAAGACACAAACACCTAGTCACACAAACAAGAGAGAAATATAGATATAGGATATGTGTTGAACCCTAACCCTAAAACCAGAGCTCCCTCTCTCCCTTCTAACCAAAAATTTTCTAACCCTAATGCCAAGAGAGAAGGCCTTCTCTTATAGGCAACCATCTTGTAAAGCTTGTCAAACAAGCTTACAAGGAGGGCATCCCTCCATACACGTGTATGGAGGGGAAGCAAATGCCCAACAGCTGTCTGAAAATATCTCCAAAAGCAGCTGAACAGTAGTCGGCTGGGTAAAAATGTCATTTTGACAAATTTTAGTGCCGGCCGGCAACAAAGAGTGCCGACCGGCACAATATAGTGCCGGTGGCAACATCAACCAGCCGATGGCCTCTAGCTAGTGCCGGTGGTGTGTGGGGATGCCTCACAAAGCATTTCCTGCCCTTCCAAGGCAAAACACAAGTGTTTGGTGCACAACTAGACACAAAACGGTCAAGTTCGGAGGTCCTGAGGCAAGGCGCGTAGCCGAGAACTCCGGGAACTCCGAACAAACACAAATATGGATAATCACCGGGTGTTCGAGCGGTGACGTCCAGGTCTTGAGGACGGTCAAAAATGGGGTGTCTACAGTTGCCCCTCTTTGACAAAACTCGAAAGTCATAACAATGACGGGAGTGAATGTCAAAGCCCAGAGACGACCCATTTTTGACAAGGCCGAAGACTTGGACAAACATGCAAGACAAAACAAGGTAAGCGCCCGAAGGCAGGGGCAAAATGCAACTGAAGATGCACGAAGCCGAGCATAACTTATGATCATGCAAAGAAAGCTGTAATGAAGCACGCATGCAACAGTTGTAAGCTAGCATGCGCCAATCTACACTATAATGCAGAAAGGATGTGAGAGAATTATGCAATTCTCAAAACGTCTCACGCGGAGGATACAATACCTGTTCGGTTCGTCCGGTTGCACCGGCCTCTAATGAGCCGTACATACAATATCGTGCCTATAAAGAAAACAAACTTAATAGGTACAATGTTGTTAGCCATATGCATGATAATGCAATGATGAATGCGAAATGATATGCAATATATACAAAACTACGTATGAACAATGCAAATGATATGCAATGCAATTGAAACAATGCAATGCAAACTAAATGCAGAGCAATCGAATCATGATTCAATCATGAGCGGTTCGAAACCACACGTATGTCAAATGGATTGATGGAAGTAACGAGTCCGTCTACCATAGAACGATGTCTGAACTATGAGTGATGTAGACGGACACAAGAACAAGTATTGGGTGGAATGACATAAGTGGGGTGACGACCCGCTGAGGAAAGAACAATGATCCTAATGCTGGATGCAATAATTACACTACAATGCAATATGCGATTATGGCGCGCGGGCCAAACCGTATCTCGCTTAGGAAAGGCATGCACACATACAAACCATGTCTAACACAGAAAAGGTGCCGCAACCTCAATCCAACATACCAGCGTGGAGTAGGCGCGATACACATGCAGAACTGTGCTTCAACGTGAAAAGTAAGGGCACATACCAGACCAAGCTCAACAAGGAAAGGTGCAAGCCATAGATGGAAGATGATGCAGTGGATGCATGCAACTAAAATGCAATATGTACAATATGGATATTTACAGGAAATGCATGACATATGCACTATACTACAATAATGATGCATGGCATATGCATGGTTTTTTTTTTTTTTTGTATTGTTTTTGTTGTTTTTTTTTTTAAAATGCATGACATATGCAGCATTTACAATGAAATGCATGTTGTTTTTGTTTTTGATTTTTTTTGAAATGCATGACATATGCAATATTTACAATGAAATGCATGTTGTTTTTGTTTTTGATTTTTTTTGAAATGCATGACATATGCAATATTTACAATGATGCATGTCAATGCATTATGATGCAACGACTATGATTGCAGCTTTCCCTATCTTACCAACAGGGCGATATACTAGGTTGGTTCAGTATCCAAAATTGAGGTGTAAACATGCCGCCTCAACCTATGGGGCTTCCATACAGATTTCAAGCCGAGGGTACACCCCCTGGGTATTTAAACCAGACTTTAGTCTCGGAAATCCCGAACCTTTGTGTTCTAGGCATAAGCCATTCGAACTCTAGTTTTCACCGTCCCTATTGGTCTCCTAGGAACTCACCGAAAACACAGACAGGTGGCTTTACCAGGCCATCGAAAGTCGTTCGGGCACGACAAACACCGAAGGAATTGCACCTTCAGAGGATTTAAGGTCTCCTAGACCGGAATGCAATGCATGACAATGCATGTTTTCTTTTTGAATGATGCATGATATTTTTTTTGATGCATGATGTTTTTGAAATGCGCTAACGTACGACTTTTTGAATGCATGACAATGCGTGCCAAAGGTTTTGCACCTTGAAGGATTTAAGGCCCCCTAGTCCGTGCAAATATGGTGAAGGTTGCGCACCCTCCAAGGATTTAAGGTCTCCTAGACCGTGCGTGTTTAAGGTCTCGCCAGACCCGGGGCAACAATGAGGTGTGCAAAACAACGCGATTGAGGTGCGCAAGATAGCGCCACTGAGATGTGGTGCACAAGATAGTGCGATGCGCAAGATAGCGCGATGCGATGCATGCCAAATGCAATGAGGTGTGCACCTTAATGCACCGAAGGTCTTGCACCTCGAGTCCTAGAGAAAATGCGTGTTTAAGGTCTCGCCAGACCCGGGTGGGGCATTGCATGAATTGAGATGCGGTGCACAAGATAGTACGATGTGTAAGATAGCACGATGCGATGCATGCCAAATGCAATGAGGTGTGCACCTTAATGCACCGAAGGTCTTGCACCTCCCGAGGATTTAAGGTCTCCTAGACCCAAGGTGCAATGATTACATAACACTTTAAGTGAATGCGATGCAAGCGAGTAAACTCGATCCAAACTACATCTCATGCAGCAAGGATTAAGAGAATTAAGCAATTCTCACGGCGCCTACGCGGAGAAGGCTAGAAGCGACTACCGAGAATACCCGGAGTCTCAAACACAACATCTCTCTGCGTATCGCATGCAGGAGAGGAAAAAAAAAAACAAGGCAAAAGAAACCTCTCAGCGTAGTACACGCGAGAGGGGAAAGACAAAAAAAAGACCTCTCAGCGTAGTACACGCAAGAGAGGAAAACAAAAGCTTCTCAGCGTAGTACACGCGAGAGAGGGAAAGACAAAAGAAAAAGAAGCCTCTCAGCGTAGTACACGCGACAGAGGAAAGACAAAAGCCTCTCAGCGTAGTACACGCGAGAGAGGGAAGACAAAAGCAAAAAGAAGCCTCTCAGCATAGTACACGCGAGAGGGGGGGAGACAAAAAAGGGCAACATATATGGGACACGTATGCCAATGCAAATGAGACACGCGTGCCTTATTGAATGGAAAATGAAATGCAAAACGAGGCACACGTACCTCGAGATGCAATGAAGTGCAAAATGAGGCACGCATACCTCATTGAATGGAAAATGAAATGCAAATATGACACGCATGCCACATGAAAATGCAAAACGGTGCAAGTCGCAAGGGACGTGCAAGACGGCGCGATGCGATGCACCGGACAACGTGATGGATGCACGCAACGCACACGGGGCAACTTTTGAATCTTGTGAAAGACAAAGGATACAAAAGGATACAATCTTTGCTTGAATCTGAGTGCCACGCACAGAAGACACGGTCCGAGGTCAAAACGGAGGCCGGTTAAGAATCAGGGATGCACTTTCTTGCACTTTCTTGAGCTATGAAGACCCAAAACTGCTCACATGGCCTAAACAAGGCTGTGGGAACACCACCGGCTGGACTAGGTGGCCACCGGCTGGCCACCGGCTGCATAAAAGTCACACCGGCACAATATTGTGCCGACCGGCACAAAATAGTGCCGACCGGCCAAAAGTTGCTGATCGGGGACAGTTTTGACATTTCACCTCGGGTCTTTTAAAATAGGGTTTTAAACCCTATTCTTTCATTTCCCTTGCGCCGAAAAACTTCTCCCTCTCTCTCTAGAGCCTCTTTTCCTTCTCATTCGCTCATTTCTTTGAGTTTTCACGCCATTTTCGTCGTCCAATTCGCGAAGTTCACCGCGTTTCGGACATTTTCGACCGATCGAAATTTCATTTCGGCACTCCTTTGCTATTTCCACTTTTTCGGGACTTGTTCCCCTCGATTTCCTCTTCATTTCCGTGCCTTTCCATCTTCCGGCCTTTCCGGCCATTTTCGGCCTGCTCGGGGTTGACTTTTTCGGTTGACTTTTCACATTCCGACTTTTTCGGCCATTTTCTTACCACCACTGTCATGGCTGATGACATTCCACCCGTCGGGACTCCCCCAGATCACGAGATGGATCCCGGGGTCGAGCCCCTCCCATTGAGCGAGCGTCCCTTCGACCCGGCGACCTACCGCCCGGCGATCCACGTTCTATCTCCGGATGGTCTTCGCCATTTCCGCGGCTTCAACCGAGCGCTGGACCCGGAGCTTCTCCTGCGCGAGCCAACCTCTCACCTATCCTTCGGTGCTTCCGAGGTAACATTTTTTCTGTTTTACTTTCTGTAATGTAGAACTGTTAACTGCCATAGTTGAGTCTTTTCTTTAACTGCTTAGCTCTGATAGGCTGTAGACTGTAGTTGATCGCAATCATGTTTACAACTGATATCTGTTTGAGACGGACACATGCACACACACTGCACTAGCCTCAATCACCCGAACACACGGCACACACCGTACTTCACTGCAAATCTACCGACACCCGGCACTTATTTGAATTTGAAAACAATATTGTATGCTGTATTTAAACTGAACCACACAAAACACGCTGGCGCATCACACGTTGTAGTTCACCTACTGGCACACTATAACCCGATATCTACTTGAATCTAAAAACAATGTGCATACATGCACCATATCTGTATGCTGACCCTCACAAACACACTGACACATCACAGGCCGTAGTCCACCGTAGTACACTGAAACCTGATATCTGCTTGGATCTAAAAAAAATGTGCACACGTGTACCATGTTTACATTGCACTTACTCAAAACACGTTGACGCATCCAACCCTGTAGTCCACCGTAGTATACCAAACCCAGATTCGCTTGGAATCTGAAAAACTTGCACGCATGCTAGATTTGTATCGACTTTAACATGTTTCCTCAGAACTGTACATTTCATATTGCTTTGCAACCATTTGTTTGAAAACAGGGAGACTCCCATACCATCCGCGGGTATGGGAATGTTGCGGCTCGAGATTGGTATTTGGAGCTTCCCGAGGCGGTTCGACGCATCGTGGACGAGGCGGGCTTTGGTTCCTTTTGCAGGGGTCTGACCCGCCATCGCTCGCAGTTCTTCTAGTCGCCTCGGCAGAGGTGGTGGGGCACCCCCGACTCGTCCCACCTATCCGCGGCGGGAGACATGACGATGACTCCCTACGACTTCTCGGTGCTCACCGGCATCGGGGTAGGGGGTGATCCGATCCCCTTCGACACCGACATGGATGAGTGGACCGCCGCTCAGATCTATTTGCTTGGCGAGGCACCACCTCTTGCTCGTCCAGGCTTTGTCCGCTATTCCTGGTTCGAGGTGCAAATGGTGGCGGCGGCGTCTGGCGACCGAGGTGGCAGAGTAGTACGCTACGCTTTTTGATGTTCTTGCTAGGGACGACTCTTCACCGACCGGCGAACACTGCGCTCTTCGCTTACTCAACAAGACCGGTGGACGCCCGGACATCTTATGCGTTATGATCGGGTGGTGCGCTCGCCACTTTACTGGTACATGAGCTCGATCTCCATGGCAATGGGCTTGCTTGGGGTTACTTGGCGTTTGGGAGGTACATTTCCTTTTCCGCTTTACATTTCGCTTCAGATTTTCAGACTCGCACACCGCACACATCGTAGTCTATTTCACACGGATCAGATAATCGTATACACACGGCACACACATACTGCTTTTAATCGACCGCATTAATCGCTCACACCGTACACTCGCTAAATACACCGCACAACACACGGCTTTGTTATTTCGCTTATTCGTGATTCGCTTTTCCGATAAATGTTCGACATCCGTCTTGCGCAGGGTTTACGCCTACTTCCCAGTGCGAGCAGGTCGAGACGGAGACTCCTGGTCGTCCCCTTCTCCCGCCGCTTTGACGGAAGATGCGCCCGAGGTCATGGAGACTTTCACTTTCTTCGCCGCTATTGACACCATCACTCCCGCCGAGGTATGTTTTACTTGCGCTTATTTAAGCTTCACTTTTTCATCAGATATTTGCAATGCCAGTGGGTAACAAACTGTATTTCAATTTCAGATCACTGGCACCGAGGCTCCTCCGCTGATGATGCGGATCGGTTTGTCGGCGCCACGAGACCTCGTGACCGATTTTGCCGGAGGGCCCGGCCTCGGGCTTGGTACTGGGTGAGCGCTTCATCGAGACACAGGCTTACCTGAGCAGATAGTCCCGGTGCACCCTCCTGAGCATATGAGGGACACCGAGCGTTTCACCGCTGAGCAGATGGCGGACTACACCATCGGCTGGGAGGCAGACGGCTTCAGAGGCGAGGGCGATTACTCAGAGTACGTCCGGACCTTCATCATGCGGCCGCTGAGTGGTGGTCGCCGAGCTGAGAGAGAGAGACCTGCGGCGCCGGCGGCCGGAGCAGGAGTAGGAGGAGGAGCGCCGAGGAGGGCTCGAGTCCGCGGCAGGGGCGGAGTCCAGAGAGGACGGGAGGCTAGCTGGCCCACTTTGCCTACTTCACTGTCTTTCCGAGGGTCGGATGGGGTGACCTATCAGATTCCCTTCGCCCCTCCGCCGGCTGATCACGAGTTTGTCGGTATCCCCGACTTGCCTCCGGTATGTGTTATCAGATTGCATACTATTTCATTTTAGTTTATTTGATATTCCATGAATATTGATGCATCCGATATTTTTGCAAGCTTCTCCGAGTACACCCGCAAATATTGGAGATGAATGCCTCCATGGGGGGGATGTTACAGCGGACCTTCGAGTCCCTAGCCTTTTATGGCCTTGCGGTATGTTCTCTCTGACATAGCTTCAAACCAAACACAAGCTGCTTCGCATAATCTGATGCACGACACAACATCTGATAAACTGCTCACGGCACTTGACACATCAGATTCATACATCGTGATTCTCAGACCGCTTCAACCGCCACGGCATTAATGTCAGACTCATACATCAGATTCTCGTGACCGATAAACCGCCACGGCATTCAAACATCAGACTCATACATCGCATTGATAAACCGCCACGGCATTCAAACATCAGACTCATACATCGCATTGATAAACCGCTTCATGTATATCGATGCATTTGCCTTTTTGTACTTTTCACCTCCTTCCCGATTCCTCCTGGGTGGTGACGCCCATCTGGACCTTCCATTTCTACTCGGATGGCAGGATATTCCTCAAGCACTGCAGGAGGGCGACTTTACGCCGAGGGCTCCAGCCTGCATTTAGTCTCGAGGAGGAGGCAGAGTTATCCGAGGAGGAGGCCGGGCACTGCCTGCCTCGACAAAGGACACTTCCGGTGATGCTCCTGGACTTCTGCCCAGGAAGAGGGCTAGCACAGATCCCCCGGCGCGAGGCCATTGATGACACTGATGACCCAGACTTTTGCTATTTCTTTTATTTCTTTTCTTGTACTTTTCTCTTTTTTTGGTAGATAGAGTACTTTGTACTGCCGCAGGCAGATTTTGTTTTCCTCAAACTTTGTACTTGAAGAGATTATATGAAATGAAACAAACTTTTTGTCTAAAAAAAGAGTGTTATATCTATATATATCTGCATCTTTCATACTTTGCACTGCATTGCGTCATGTTACACCTCAAATGTAAATGATATTGATATGTTGTCTGCAAATTAAGCAATTGTACTATGATAATCGGATCACCAACCAATTAAACAGAAAACCACTTGGACAAATCACTGCTCAATCCGAGCACACAGCCCATACTCTGCTAGAGATTGATCTGCATACAGCCCATAACACAGCATTCGGTTCATTCTGCACACAGCAAACCCTGAACAAACAGCCCCGATCTGACAAGATGGACTACAAAAACTGAAACGGTTGAGGTTGAAACACACTTGGATGTCCCAAATTTTCTCTTTTCTTCTCCTGCCTCGCGTGATTGCAGAGAATGGCACAGCATTCTGAGCACAAACGATTACTTTTTGAAAAATGATGGGTTCTCAACCGGGGTATCGAGCCTACCATAGAATACGACGAGACAGACTCAAACAAAGAAACAAAAGACACATGACCTGACATAACGAGACATGCTTGGAAAAGACTCAAAGCCGAAATCCAGGTCGACAAATTAAAAGACACGACACACAGACATGTTTACAAAAAGACCTCAAATCTCGAGGAGCCAATTCCTCCGGGTATTATTCCCACCCTTTCTAATTTGTGATACTCGCACCGCTCGGCCCTCAGGCTCGGTTTTTCTCTCAAAACCCTTTTCTTCACTTTTCTCTCAACTTACTCCTCTCTATTCTTTAATCTCTCATTTTTCAATCCCTCCCCAGGGTGATTAATGGATGAATAGGAAATCGCAGATTCACGCCCAACACTGTTAGCTCACGGCTATTTCTTCTGGTGAATAGGGTGCCCTGTCGGCAAGCATGTTATCAGGGGGAAAGACAGAAGACCTGACTCAATCGTGCCCCTAGTTCGTCATTTTGACCATTTTTTTTGTTTTCTAAAACAGTTTTGATCAAAAATGAGAGTTGGATAAACACACTTATTCAATTTTTGATTTGAAAATCATGCGAATCAAGCTGTGAGCACTGAAAATTCTCCTTTTTGGGTCCAAACATGGTCCAATTTTGAAAATGAAACAATTTTCGAGAAAATAAGTCAACCTCAGTGAAAATTTTCAAAAACTATTTTTGCGAACAGTCAATGTTCGACGAGCACAGAACTTACCCTCGAGATGCGCAACCGCGGATCGGAGGTAATGGAAAATTGCCCCTGGCTTAAAGGGGGATAAAGGCAACGGAAAGTTGCCCCTGGTTTGGACGGTAACTCAGGGCAACCTGTGGCAATGCATGGCAACGGAAAGTTGCCCCTTGTTTGGATGATGCCTCGGCACGTTGTAAGCCAGTCTTTGTTGACGACGATCGGACCCTCAGGCACGGAGGAGTCGAAGATGGTTTGAATCAATATATGGACACAACACCGAAGGTGCCGGTGATTTGGGCTTCAAGAGGAAGTTAATCACGTAATTCCAAGTTGTCGCGAATCGAGATTTTGGATTCAAGGAGGCAAAAGTAATCAAAACCATGACATGGTCGAGACGCTATGGAAGCGTAAATGGACTTCAAGATGAAGTTGCTCACGATCCCAAACATGGGAATCAAGCCTTACGTAGTTCCGGTTAAGGTACACTCGGGTATTTTAACCTTCACTGTTCAGGCTCTAACTTTTGCCAAGGTGCCCAATGCGGGTTTTCGACCTTGCGAGCTATGTTTTTCTTTTTCATTCTTTTTCTTTTCTTTTGCATTTTCATTTTTTATTTCTTTTGCTATATATTTTTTCTTTTCTTTTCTTTTTTTTGTTTTCTTTTCCTTTGCTCTAACTTTTGCCTGAGCCGCCCTTCCGGGTTTTCGGCCCAGCGAGCCTCTCAAAGGGTAAAAGTGTAGCAAGCCCATGCCAAATAGTTTTGAGATTGAAGCCTCTCCGTATCCAGGAGAGCGACTGTTGTATTGATTTGCAGGAAAAGTCCATCACAGTTGCTTCTCGAGCTTTGCTTGGTGGGATTTGATCTCCTTGATCTAACTTTGACGCCTCTTGCTCGAAGGCTGCCTCAAAATGGGCCACACAGGCGTTTCATGGTACTGATCGTTTCGAACGGATCCAGTTTGTAACAAATGAATTGAAACTTGAGACCGAGAGCGATCCTGGACTGCACAATCTCAAGAGAGGTTCCACACCGGTCTTCGCAAGACTGCGCAAAATGTTTTGTTTTTGAAAATTTTTAAGAAAGCGACAAATCGCTCGTGTTGAAGATAGTGTGGAACCAGTCTGGATCAGGTCAGGGTCCTTCTCAGTACTCACGCCGACAAGCATCATTTCATTCATTAAAAGCTTAGCCGGCCTCTCTTTCTCTCAAAATGATCAAAATTTTACAAAACCCGAGGAATTACTTCCTCTTCATTTTCATCACCGCAGTGTTTGAAAAAAAAGGGGTTTTATGAAAAACTTAGGTCATCACAACGATGTTCAAGGCACAAGAGAGCAGGTGAAATGCACTGTCGTTCCATCCAAATTCTCTGGCACGGTTGGTTCGAACAATAACAAATACGAAACGTGATAGCCACAACTGTTTCATTCAGATTTGGTGGTATAACCAGCTCCTTGGCAGCAACAGGCTCAAAAAGCAATAGCAACCATTTACAAGACAAAACGGTGTTTGAGGCAACAACCCCGAAATCACCTGGTATACTATACAAGAGGGACTGACTCGTTACAACAAGACAGACCCTGTAAGCAAAAAGACTGACTCAATACAGAGAGACAGACTCAAAAACAAAACAAAAGACTGACTCGACACCCAAGTCAGGATTTACAAAACTAGCATTGACAGGTGCTCAAAAATGCGTGCCGAACGCCACATCCAAAAATGTACCAGACACTGCCCGCAGGCGGTTCACCTTCTGATTACATACTTGCAGTATCTGTATCCTCGAAATCCAACAACTGAGTGGTGACGGATTTTGCTGAGGTAGGTGGGAGGATAACCTCGTTGTCAATCAAGTCTTGTACTTCATGACGGAGGCGGAAGCAATTATCAGTGGCATGGCCAGTCTGCTGATGGTACGCACAGTACAGGGAAGCATCATGCGTGGCGGGGAGATTCTTTGGGAGGGGCCGAGGCTCCAGGGGTTTAAGGTGTCCCTTCTCAGCAAGGATTTGAAGTGCCTTGGACAATGGCATGTAGAGAGCATGGAAGACCCTGCGCCCCTGGGGCAGGTATTTTGGGGCCTGAGCATTCTTGCTAGATGCACTAGCGAACGGATCAGCGGGTGCGGCCTTGGGCTTATGATCCTTTCCGGATGTAAGATTGGGAACGGAGAGAACTGTTTTGGCATGACGGGGCCTATCCCGATTCTCTGATTGACTAGAACTGCCCTCAGGCGGAGTAGGGAAAGCATCCTCCACAACTTTTGATACAACTGCAGATATCTGTTGCTTGTTCATTCCCCCGGCTTTCAAAGCCTCTACTGCCCACAGCAGTTGTTCGGTAGGGTCGACATCTGTCTTCATCTTGCCTTTGTCTCTGGCCTCGGCTTGATCTAGAACTTGGTTTGATGCGTCGTTGTCATAGCTGGAGGTCACCTCCGGTTGGCTGAGTTCAATTACAATTCGTCCCAAGAGGCGGGTTCTGGGTATGAAGCCTCCAAGATATGGTGCGGCCGGTGGCGAAACATATCCCATAGGCGAGATCCGCCACGGATCTTTGAAGATCACCTATCATCCCCATTAATTCAATGTGGTGGGCTCATGAGCTGATATAGTTGGGGGTCCAAATTGGGTGTGCGGCAAAGCACTGGTGGATGCGGCATGTCAACAGTAGTCTCACCTCGGGGTAATTCCTTGACTCAATGCGTCGCTATGACCACAATCTCTTCGAAGTTTTATCATGTTCATCTTGCCTCAGAAGAAGAAGACACTAGTGCTTCGATCGGCCCTCAATCTCTCGAATCAAACGGAAAACAAGCAAGATTTCGGTCCCAAACAGATCAAACACGGTGTAGCCGCAATCAGATTTACTATCAACATCGTTTCGTAATCACTTCTCAAAAGCGAATCGATACCCGCAGACACAACCGATTCTCAACAACATCGATATCGGTGCCTCGGGCGGATACCCAAATTGCAAACCGGTATACGCGTTCCTCAGAGAGATACATTCTAAAAGCATATAACATGTAAAGAGAGCCAATACACCCCTATGTTGGGGTAGGGTTTCGCCCTATTTTGTCAGAGCTAGGGTTTCACTACGACACAATGTTTCAAACAACCTAAAATCGGGTAAGCAACCTATCCTAGTTTGGAATGGTCACTATGGATTCCGAATATGCACTAGGTCGAATGGTCGAAGGGTGCCCAGAAAACCGGGTTTGTGTTCTACATCGCAGAGTTCGCAACCGTCACCTTTTATGGTCATGCCTTGACAAGACAAGCCTCCAAAGAAACCGCCAGAATAGCAGATGGCCAACACGGTGTCCTAGGCGCACCAATGCACATGCAATGCAAAGAGACACATAAATGGAATCAAAACAGGATATCACGAGTTCGAGTCAAGCTCTCTAAACTCCCCAGCGGAGTCGCCAGAAATCAGACGCCCCAACGCCCGGAGGGTTAAGTCCTGCCTGCTCATATTGGGGTCACTACAGTTCGGACTCGATTTGTGTCGGTTCTAAATCTGAACCAAAGAGTCCAACTCTGGCAAATCGTTTGAGAAAACAGATTTTTGAAAAGTAGTGCCAAACATGGACTGCTTTGCCAGATTACAGAGTCGCCACCTAAATATTTTAAAATGGGAAATTTAGGAAACCCTGACTCGGTGCGGAAGGCCACATGTCCATCATCACCAAAGTGGTCTTGGCTCGGGAGCTTGGGTACGATCGGGGAAGGTCAGCTATGAGCACCCCCTTTTGCCCGGTCCGGAGACCGGCCTCTACTAACCGTGATATCCGATTTTGAAACATTACATGCTCTTATTCCAATTATTAACCTAGAATTACTATGTTATGCGCGCAGCAAACAAGTATAGACTAGATTGCCTAATTTGGAAATAAACATTGCATATCCATTTGTTTTGAAAATGTTTTGAAATTTGCTACTCGCAAGTAGGCTAAAACACGGACTTCAATGAGTTTTTCCAACTCAAGCAATCCAACCTCCACCCTCAGGCATTCAAACAGTTTATCTCACATAAGCACTTAGCCGCATGGTAAGCATACTGTCATGGCAACACTCACACACATGTGATATGCTAAAGCATAAATACTTACATCGTACTCCGTGCTAAAACAAGAAACTAGTTAGCAAACATGCATGTCCTAGTTCATGTTAAGTGGCTAATGCAACACATGCAAAGATGCAATTTAGAGTAGGCTCAGCTAACCCTAAAGATGGCATGTGGAATGCACTTTATTCGATGCACGTGTTCAATTTGGAATTGAAAATACAATGCAGTTTGTATGATGTACCGAGCCCGGTGCATGTTAACAAATGCATGGATGCACGCATGCATAGCATAAGGTATGCTAAAATAAACGTGCCCTAATACTAACCATTAAAAGCAGGTAAATAAAAGGGAGAAAGAAATGGGGGTTGGAAGACATACACCCACTCACCCACACTTATTACAGATATGCCCTCGCCGAGGGACGAAAAGAATAATACAAATAATTAACCACGCAAGCTAATTAAATATTACAGACTAATTAAATTAACAAATTAATTAATCTAAGAAAAGCAATAACCGCCGGAAGAGAGCTCAATGCACGCGCCGGATTCCGCTTTAATTGCAATCGCCATGCCTAGCTTGCCTCGCTTTCCACTTTGTTCCTCGAAAATCGCCAAAGTCTCAAAACTACTTCTTGGATCCGGGATCACTACTGCTAAACAGAACATCCATCGGTCGCTATATGTGGCCATCGCACAAAATGAACTCATCGGTTATCAATAGATCGCGGCCGGCACTAAACACCGCCGGCAATCAATGCCGCAGAACTCGCAACTTACAAAGAAAGAGGGCAAAAACTTGCATGGCAGCTCAATTCAAACAATGTGTGCACCAATCATGCCCCTTATCATATTTGTGACTCAAAGGGACATGTGCTTCGATTCTCGGACCACCAATCACGCATTTCCATGTATGATGGCCCAAGGAATCAAATGTGCACTTTCAATTTCAAATGTATGCAAACCAAACAAACAAGGGTGGCAAACCTCTATCATGTTTATCTCAAGAGGCCTAGCATGCATGTGAATGCAATGAAATCCTAAGCATGTTGGCTAGCAGGCAACATGGACAATGTAATGCAAGGGTGTTAATATGCAAACACACCTACAAGACAAACATATAAACCAAACAATGGGGTGGACTTAAACATGACTTAGGCCATCCCAAATGGGCCCAAAATCAGTAGCCAAGATGCTAAGTATGAGGGCTAAACACACATGCACATGTACACATGTTAAGGCATACAACTTAGGCATTAAACAAACCACTCTCAAGCACACTTGAAAGGAGGCCACATGGATGATTAGCATGCAACATGAGCTCCAAAATCATGTCAAAGTGTGGTGCTAAACCAACTCAAGATAGGCTAAACAAAGCATGTAAATGATCCGAGACTTAAAGCAAGTCAATGAGGCATTGAACTATACTTATGCAAGACAATTATGGCATGCATTAAACAACTAAAAACAGGTTTTTAGCATGTTAAAACAAAGCCAAAAGGCTACTTAAATGACATCTAAGGGGCTTGAAACCAAAGGCATGCACAATGACCAAAATATGGAGCATTCAATACATGCTTTTAAAGCATCAAAGAGGCAACTAATGCAAGCATACAAGCACACCAAAGAGACTGAAATGACATGCTAGATGGTTCCAAACTATCAAAATGAAGTAAGCTACACATGCTACACATGCATGCTCAAAGGCTAGCAAGCCTAAAATGCAAAGGGGATATATAATGCATGCCAAGATCAACCCAAATGACTATGGACAGAGCTAAAACATGTCAAAATAAGCACAAAATATTCACAAATCTAAGCCTAAAGCATGCTCAAATTAGGGCTAACAACCTAAGGCATGTTAAGGCAATACACGGCATTACATGGCAACTATGCTAAGCATGCATAAGGGACCAAAACCAACACATAGTAATGTTAAATCATGATATCCTAATCATGAAAAATAGTCCATACATGCTCAACACACACTCAAGCACAATGCTCCCTCAAGAGGCAAAATTTGCCTTTTTCAAGGACATCAAGGAGAGGGGGTGACCCCCTCCTTCTTAGGACTTTAAGGCATCATCCACACCACTGAAATCCCTCAAGATTTCAGTGGTGAAGAGACCCCAACACCAAAATCCCGGAGCTCTCACAAAATAGCACAAAATGAGGCCTTTTCAAGGCCTAAGGGTGGTCAAACCTCCCCAAAGCACAAAGTATCCTTAATAAACTATCAAGAGGACTAAAAAATAGAACTTTTTTTGTATTAAACACTAAGCTTAAAAATAGCTTTAAGACAGGTAAAAAAGGGTTGCAAGAATGGGGTAAATAAAGCAAGTTTCTCACCCTTGTTGACCTTCTTCACCAAAGATGATGTTGTTGCTTCCTTAAGCTCTAATCCAGTCAAGAACACCAAGAACAACCTCTTGGAACCTCAGAAACCAAGGAAAGGTGAAACACTAGGTGTTGATGTGCAATAGTAAGACACAAACACCTAGTCACACAAACAAGAGAGAAATATAGATATAGGATATGTGTTGAACCCTAACCCTAAAACCAGAGCTCCCTCTCTCCCTTCTAACCAAAACTTTTCTAACCCTAATGCCAAGAGAGAAGGCCTTCTCTTATAGGCAACCATCTTGTAAAGCTTGTCAAACAAGCTTACAAGGAGGGCATCCCTCCATACACGTGTATGGAGGGGAAGCAAATGCCCAACAGCTGTCTGAAAATATCTCCAAAAGAAGATGAACAGTAGTCGGCTGGGTAAAAATGTCATTTTGACAAATTTTAGTGCCGGCCGGCAACAAAGAGTGCCGACCGGCACAATATAGTGCCGGTGGCAACATCAACCAGCCGGTGGCCTCTAGCTAGTGCCGGTGGTGTGTGGGGATGCCTCACAAAGCATTTCCTGCCCTTCCAAGGCAAAACACAACTGTTTGGTGCACAACCAGACACAAAACGGTCAAGTTCGGAGGTCCTGAGGCAAGGCGCGTAGCCGAGAACTCCGGGAACTCCGAACAAACACAAATATGGATAATCACCGGGTGTTTGAGCGGTGACGTCCAGGTCTTGAGGACGGTCAAAAATGGGGTGTCTACACCCAATCATTCATGTCCGATGGCCTTTGGCCCAATCACTCATGTCCGACGACCTTTGGCCCAATCATTCATGTTCGACGGCCTTTGGCCCAATCACTCATGTCCGACGGCCTTTGGCCCAATCATTCATGTCCAACGGCCTTAGGCCCAATCCAGGCATATCAAACATATTAACGGCAAACGGCCTTAGGCCCAATTCAAATATATCAAACGTATCAAACGGCCTTTTACAAATTAGGCATATAGAATACTCATTCATATTTCAAATCAACAAATCCAAGGAGCTCATACAGAAGTAGCATTTGGAAAGTGACATACTTGAAAATATCTTTACTAAGATATTACTCACAGTGTTTTACCAAAGGATTTGCCTTCGAGCTGGACCCTACACAATACATAACACATATGGGTCACAAACTATTCAATCTGTTATTAATTCATACATTTCTCTTAGGCTCATTTCTTATCATTTAAACTCATTCACAATGCTCAATGCATGCCTAAAAGTGCTTAGAAATGAAAGAGAATGAAAAACAAATCACAAAACCACTTTACAAACTTTCTGAAACAGGGCTTCCCGCTCGAGCGTGGCTTTGGCCGCTCGAGCGGACCCATTGGGTTTGCAAAAATACTGGTTACCTCATTTTCACGCTCGAGCGTGACTTCAGACGCTCGAGCTGAAAGTCAAACTACATGGCTACCCGCTCGAGCGTGAATATCCCCACTCAAGCGGACGTCCATGTCTGCAAAAGTTTTGGGAACTAGCATTTCACGCTCGAGCAGCGCTTTCCCCGCTTGAGCGGACATATCGAATTCTGGAATTTCCAGCAACCAATTTGAGCTTCAAACTTACATTCAAATCAACATAGCTTGCATTTTATAGCCCATAACTCTCATATACAACTACTAACATGCTACAAACACCAATTTACTACATTATGAAGCTCAAATCTTATGAATCAATCACATGCAAACCCAAATTATACCAAACTTACTTCCAACACATTAAATCCATGCATTCAAGCTTCATATCTTCATCAATCATGCATGCATGTCAATTCTTGACTCCATTTCTATTACAAATGGTACAAATGGTGCTTATAACCATGAAACTCAACAAAACCATGCTTGCATGTATGATTCAATGTCCAATCTTTCATAATTAACATGTTACATGCTAGCTTATGCAAATTCATGGCAATTCTAAACATGTATGCATTCATTGACTCCAAATTCATCAATTACAACTTAATTCTTGCTCTTGGTTACATATTCTCTTTGAATTCACAAAATTACAAACTTAACTTATGAATTTATGCTCAAATACTCACCTAGGAGCTTCAATCTTCACAAATTCTAGCTAGATCTTGAGTGTAGCTTCCCAATCCACAATCTTTGAGTCAAAATGCACAATTCTCCCTCTTTCTCTCTAGAGAGCAAATTCAGATTTTGAGCTCAAACATATTGTGAGTTTAAGTGTATGAGGGCCCATTTATAGGCTCATCTAATTAGACTTGATTAAAGCTAATTAATTGTACTCAATTCAATCAGTTTAATCTAATTATTTTGATCCAAACCAATTTCTAATTAAATTTCACCGCAGGCTCTAAAAATTATGCCATTCACGATGGCATAGTCAATTTCGGGTTCTGTAGCCGAGAAGGCCTTCAATTTTCAGTTCAAAGCACAGATTCTAACAGATTTTCCTACAGTGAACAAATACAAAGCCAAAATCACATATAATCATGCAATTAACACCCAAATTCACATTTAGCACATAATTACAAACATAATCATGATTAATTAACATAGTACAGGACACGGTTATCACAATCTTCCTCCCTTTAGGAAGTTTGGTCCTCAAAACTTATTTTACCTTTAGTCGAAAACAATTTGCAATACTTTTATTCAACGGTTCCAATTCTTTTGATAGTCATTTGCTCAGTCTCAAAATCAAGCGACACTTTGCCCTCAACCAGTCAGAGACTTACCTTATCCGCCATATAAGGCCTTGCATGGTGCCACACCGAAACTAAAGTGTAAGCTGTTGTTGTGAGCAGAGTCTGCCACGATGGATAGATTTTTCCAACTTCCCTGAAAAATCTAATGCATTTATTTGGAGCATTTCTCCCAAAATCTAAAAAGTTCTTTCTGATTATACATCAATTTGGGGATGGAAAGCAACGCTGAATCACAATTCAGTTCCCATTGCCTCTTGAAGGCTTGTCAGAATTCAAACACATTTTAGGATTCCTGTCTGAAACAATAGATACTGGGAGCCCATGGAAACGAGCAATCTCATCAATGTAAACAATGGCTAGTCTATAAGCATCATACAAAAATTTCACAGGGAGGAAATGAGCAAACTTAGTAATTCTATAGACAATAACCCAAACGGGACTTATACCTTGGGTGTCCAAGGTAGCCCCACAATGAAATTCGTAGTCACATATTTCTATTTCCATTCCGAAATAGAGAGAGGTCGAAGCAGTCCCGTCTATATCTGATGTTCAACTTTGACTTGTCGACACCGAAAATATTTAAATACAATTTCCTCATCATAGAAGTTCAATTCATTCTCAAATAATTCCACAATTCACAATCCGATTCGGTATTTAGTTTAGCAACTCATCACAGTTATCCAAGGTCAATCAAAAGTCTTCAGGAATATAAAGTGGATCCAGACACTGATTCCCGAGTCAACAAAAGTAACAACAAAGCAATCAACCACACGACGTACATAACTCATACATCCCCATGATGTCGATTGTAAAGTGAAATAATATCGAAGCAGTCAATTTCTAACATAGTACACGTGTTCTCAATCATTCAACAGTTTACAATTCAATCCAATATTCAATTCCCTGTTCCATCGAGTCTTTCCACATTATCTGATAGTCGTCAAAAGCACAAGGCAATTCATATATTAATCCCCATGTCGTCAAAGATAATATTAAAGTAGTCAATCACATGTTAAACACAATTTACACATCCTCAAAGCCCCAATTACAGAATGCAATGGCACTGAGCAATCATTTACAAGGCGTACTGAATTCACATGCTTTCGGATAATCAAGGTTTTCTAATTCTATAGTGTTCATAATCAAAACAGTTCACGGTCGACAGTTACCATAACATGATTTCCCAAAATCTGATAATACTAAAGCAATGATTCTCTCATTCTAAACATATTCTGATCAGTCAAAGATAAATGTTCAGTACTGTTTATGATCAATCAATCTGCCGTCATCGGTTTCCATAGCGTCAAATAAATAAGAATATGGTAATATACAAGCATTGTTCCTTAAAACACCCAATCACTGGATTTACTCAATTTCGTTCATTTGTAACACGTATGTCTCCAACAATTAAAGGTTGGTTCTTAACGGTGTTCATGGTTAGATCGGTCTGTTGATAGCCCACATAAGGTCTTCTAAGTAAGTCAAGTATTCCAAACGGATTCAGGTTTTGGGTCTATCAGTTTTCTCGTCAAGGATAATCTGGTCATTCATTCATGAATAATTCGTACCCTCCCTTAAACGAAATCGAATCAGATAGAGGTTCTTATCGAATCAATCCAGGCAAAGGTCTTGTCAAATTAAATCAAACAAAGGTCCCATCCAATTATATCAAATGAGGGTCCCATCAGGCCAAATCAAACAAAAGTTTTATCGGATGGAATCAGATAAAAGTTTTCTCAAATAGGGTGCATTTCGTTCTGTAAGGCATACTTCGTTTGCTGAGGTACATAGTCAAGAGTTTCACAATTGCCCTAAGTTCGTCAGTTCTCAAAGTCACATCGGAGTCATTCACCACAACTGTTTATATCAAAGTATTTCAAGTCATGTACAATATGGCATTGTCCACATAAGTTTAGGTGTAGTTGCATATGCATGCATTGTTCATATCAGGAGGTATGTATCACAATCAATATAGGAATTCCCAAATAGGTCTTATATGCAAGCACATGGTGCACAGTAACACATTAAACAAAGTTCCTCGGTTACACATAATATAGGATTTGTCAAGCAAAGGTTCCAAATTAGTCACAAAAGCATAGGTTTACGAGTCAAGCTTAGTATAGTCACATAGTCCCGTCAATTTTCTACCAATCAAAATACATCATCTCACAATTTGTAGGGTTCATTATTTGGGGTGCTCAACTCAGTCACACAATCACAAAGTCATGATTCCAGTGGTTTAGTCATCGAAGACAATGATATAACAAATCACCCTAAGCATAGGTTTAGATGTATATGTATATGTGTATGTGCAGAGTCAATCAATATCCCAATACGTATTTCACAAATTTCCCCAAATGGGGCAGATACATACAATAATAAGGTATTGATCCTGTGGGTCTGACCAATCTAGATACACATATAGCAGATATGAAAGAATGCGCCAAATCGAATCAAATAATATCCCAAGCAAAGATTTACACATGTACCAGTCCAGAATCAGTCAACATATAGGCATTCGTTCATAAACAGTATAAATACCTAGGATAGCGGTCGTAGTATTCTGAGTGCTTTCTGGAACGAGTGCAATTACTCTATCTAGATTAGCAATTCCTACCATTGGTACGAATCCAACTGAGGCAGAGGATCTATTCACATTTTGTTCATTTCGAGGACAGTCCCTCACCAGATGGTCCATTCCACCTGTCATGACCCGAACCCGCTCCTATGGGTTAAGGCTATAACCGGTCAGTAATCAAGGGATTACTTACAGCCTTAGACCATATAAGACATAACTCATCAGAGTAAAGGGGCCAAACGGAAGAAAATTTAAAACTTTGTCCATAGAGCTATGCTTATATGCACATCATAACATTTCACATAAGTATCTGTTAATAGCTCACACCAAAAGGGAAGTTAACATATAAACTGTACATACAGGATCATTTAAGTCTAAGTCAATCAAACCCAAAGTCTATATACAAAGGTAGTTCAATGTTTTCACCAACATAACAAAACTATAACAAAAGAACAAAAGAGGCGAAGGCAAGTCTCGTGCGTGAGACGTTGGGCTGACTCTTCAAAACCTTGACTGTTTCTCGCATATTTCACCGAGGCTGGCTTTGGACATCCCTTGGCTCACCAACATACACATGAATGAGCGTGAGCAAAAGCCCAGTGAATAATATCAAATAAAGAAAGTACATGAACGAGAATCACATATATCAAATGGCCTTGGGCCCATTTAGTATTCTACTTCGTGTACTATTCAGTACATTAGGCGATTCAAGCTCGAACATATCAAACGGCCTCTGGCCCACTTTGTCCTTTGACGGACGGCCTCAAGCCCAATTCATTCACGTATATCAAATGGCCTTTGGCCCAATCGTTCATGTCCAACGGCCTCTAGCCCATTCATTGGCCCATTTATTCATATCTAACGGCCTTTGGCCCATTCATTGGCCCATTCATTCATATCCAACGACCTCTGGCCCATTCATTGGGCCATTCATTCATATCTAACTATCATTGGAGTCAGATTATCATTCGTGTCAGACGGCCTTTGGCCCATTCATTCTTTCATTCATAGCAGACAGCCTTAGGCCAAACCA
Source organism: Camellia lanceoleosa (assembly GCA_025200525.1). Lineage (NCBI taxonomy): Eukaryota > Viridiplantae > Streptophyta > Magnoliopsida > Ericales > Theaceae > Camellia > Camellia lanceoleosa. Next base: position 25,322,473 of record CM045763.1, read on the forward strand.
TATGGCATAACAACCATTTGTCCACAATTCAAATTAACAAGCTTATAAGACTTATAGGGAAATAAGGGATTGGACAAATAACATACTTCAAAATATCTTTATTAAGATATTACTCACAGTGTTCTGCCGATGGATTCACCCTTGAGCTCGACCCTACACATTACATAACACACATGGGTCACAAACGATTCAATATGTTCTTAATTCATACATCCCTCTTAGGCTTCTTTCTTATCCTTTTTAATTCATTCATAATGCTCAATGCATGCCTAAGAGTACTTAGAAGTGAAAGAGAATGGAAAATGAAACACGGAACACTTTTATAAAATTTCTGAAACAGGGGTCCCCGCTCGAGCGTGGATTTTCCTGCTCGAGCGGACCCTTTAGGTCTGTAAAAGTACTGGTTGCCTCATTTTTACGCTCGAGCGTGGATTCGGACGCTCAAGCTGAAAGTCACTCTACATAGCTCTCGCCGGCGTGAACTTACCGCCGAGCGACATCCATGTTCGCAAAGTTTTAGGAGCTCAGATTTCGCCGAGCGGGCGCTTCACGCCGGCGGACATGCCAAATTCTGGAAAATCCAGAATTGTTCTTGAGGCTCAAACTTGATATTCAAAGGCTCCAAAGCTCGAATTTAGGTACCAAAACATGAGAAATGCATACATAACATGAGAGCATAGGAGATTTGGGACCAATTATTCAAAGCCATGATCAAATTCTCAAATTAACCAACATTTCTCTTCATAGTTTCAAAACATGTGTATTCAACTTCACATTACTCCATGTCTTCATTAATCAAACATGCATGTAATCTTTTAACTCCAATTTCGTTTCAAATGGCTCAAGTGATGCTTACACACATAAAACTCATCCAAATCATGCTTGCATGTATGATCCAACAACTCAATTCATCATAATTAACAAGCTACATGATAGATTATACAATTCTTGCCAATTCATGATAGTTCTATGCATGCATGCACATTCTGACTCCATATTCAACTCAATCTTTGCCATGAGCTACCAAACCACTTGAATTCACAAAATCACAAGCTCAAACTCATAAATTTACTCACCTAGGAGCTTTAATCTTCCAAATTATGGTTAATTCTTGAGTTGTCTTCAATTTATTCAAGTTTCTTGCACAATCTTCAATTGCCTTCACCCTCTCTCTCTCTAGCCGACCCTCTCTCACTCTCTCTCTAAAGTATAAAATCTGATTTTGAGCTCAAGCAAACTGAATGAGGGTGTAAATTGGCCCTTATAAGCTCCTTCTCAAACACATTTCTTTAATATTAAATAATTGAGCACCACACCATCAATTTAATCTATTTAATTTGATCCGAATCAATTTTCAATTAAATTTCACCGTAGGCTCTAAAAATTACGCCAATCACAATGGCATAGTCAATTTCGGGTTTTGGGGCCGTTAAGACCTTCAATTTTCAGTTTATAACAGTAAGTTGAACAGATATTCCTACGGTGAACAAATAGTAATTCAAAACCACATATATTCATATAAAAGGGCATTCAAAATCATATCAAACACATAATCTCAATCACAATTAAGATTAATTAGCATAATATGGACCAGGGTTATCACAGTCTTCCCCCCTTTAGGAAGTTTGGTCCTCCAAACTTATTTTACCTTCGTCGAGAAACAAATGTGGATAGCATAGCTGCATTTCATCCTCTTTTTCCCATATGGCATCCGTCCCATAGTGTTCTTTCCATTCCACTTTCACTATTGGGATGGACTTGCTTCTCAATTCTTTCACTTGCTGGTCAATGATTCGTTCCGGCCATTCGGCGTACTCCATATTTTCATCAAGAGCTATCTGGTGATAATCAATCATGTGGAACGGATCTCGAAGATAACCCCTCAACATTGACACATGAAACACATTATGGATTTGTTCGAATCCCGGTGGCAAAGCAACTCTATAAGCAACTGGGCCAAGCCTTTCTAGAATTTGAAATGGCCTAATATAACGGGGCGACAACTTACCCTTCTTTCCAAATCTTGCTTGGCCCTTCATCGGCGTTACACGAATAAACACATGATCACCGGCCTCATATTCAAGAGGTCTTCTTCGAACATCCGCATAATTCTTTTGTCGGTCCTGAGCTGTTTTGAGCCTTTGCTGAATAGTTTTGATCTTATCAGAAGTGTCTTGCACAATTTCAGGCCCAAGTAAAGCTCTATCTCCGACCTCTGCCCAACAAATCGGTGATCTACACCTTCTACCATACAAAGCCTCGTATGGTGCCATATCGATGCTGGAATGGAAGCTGTTATTATATGCAAACTCTAACAGTGGCAAATAATCTTCCCAACTCCCTTGAAAATCCAAGGCACACATTCTGAGCATGTCTTCCAAGGTCTATATTGTCTGTTCTAATTGTCCGTTTGTCTGTGGATGGAATGCGGTACTAAACCTCAATTTCGTTCCCATAGCTTTTCGCAAACTTTTCCACAATCTAGACACAAATTTCGGATCTCTATCCGAAACAATAGATACTGGAACTCCGTATAAACGGACAATCTCATCAACATATATTGTAGCCAGTCTATAAGCATCAAATGTAGTTCTAACAGGTAGAAAATGTGCAGATTTAGTCAGTCTATCAACTACAACCCAAATAGAATCCATACCTCGAGGAGTCCGAGGTAGACCAACAACGAAATCCATAGTCACATGCTCCCACTTCCATTCAAGAATAGGGAGAGGTTGAAGTAAACCGCCCGGTTTCTGATGTTCAGCTTTAACTTGCTGACACTGAAAACATTTGGACACATACTCTGCAATTTCTTTCTTCATTTTAGGCCACCAATAGCTTTGTTTCAAATCCCGATACATTTTGTTATTGCCTGGATGCATAGCAAATACTGACTTATGAGCATCATTTATAACTCTTTTCTTTAGTTCCGGAATATCTTGGACACACATTCGGTTCCAGAATCTCAACACTTCGCTTCAATACTGAACTCTGCTTTCGGACTTGTCTCAAATTCATCAATCACTTTCTTGAGGAATTCATCCTCTTTTTGTTTCTGTTTAATCTCATCAATGATTGCCGGCTCGGCTGAAATAGTGGCTATCAATCCGCCTTGTTCACACAATACCACTTCAATTTCAGACTTCTCAAAATCTTGCAAGATCTCTTTCTGTTCGGTAAGCAAACAAGCTATACTCCCCATCGACTTTCTGCTTAGGGCATCAACAACTGTATTAGCTTTCCCGGGGTGATATTGGATTTCAAGATCATAATCCTTTATCAGTTCAAGCCATCTCCTCTGCCGCATATTTAGCTCTTTCTGTGTAAAGAAGTATTCTAGGCTCTTATGATCTGTGTAGACTTCACATTTTGTCCCATACAAATAGTGCCGCCAAATTTTCAAAGCAAAAACAACTGCGGTCAACTCTAAATCATGTGTTGGGTAGTTCTTCTCAAGTGGCCTCAACTGTCGGGAGGCATAGGCAATTACCCTTCCATTCTACATTAATACACAACCCAAACCTTTATAAGATGCATCACTGAAAATTACAAATTTTTCTGTACCTGATGGCAATGTCAGAACTGGTGCGGTGGTCAGTCTTGTTTTTAGTTCATGAAAGGTAGATTCTCCTTCGTCACTCCATTCAAATGGTTGCCCTTTGTGTGTCAGTTGGGTAAGAGGCACAGCTATTTTCGAAAAGTCTTTCACAAACCTCTTGTAGTACCCAGCTAAGCCCATAAAACTACGAACTTTGTCACATTAGTCGGTGTAGGCCAGTTCACAATTGCCTCCATCTTCTGTGGGTCCACTAAAATCCCTTCCTTGTTGATCACATGCCCTAGGAAAATAACTTCATCCAACCAAAACTCACACTTCTTTAGTTTAGCAAATAGTTTCTTTTATCTAAGTGTTTGCAGGACAGTTCTCAAGTGATGTTCATATTCAAGTCTACTCTTGGAGTATATCAAAATGTCATCAATAAAAACCATAACAAATTCATCAAGGTAGGTTTTAAAAATTCAGTTAATTAACTCCATAAACACTGCTGGAGCATTAGTCACCCCAAATGGCATGACAAGAAATTCATAATGGCCATACCTTGTTCGAAACGCGATTTTCTCAACATCTTTTGCTTTCACCTTCAATTGATGATACCCGAATCTCAAATCAATTTTGGAAAACACATGTGATCCCTGCAACTGGTCAAACAGGTCATCAATACGGGGTAAGGGGTATTTATTCTTTATTGTTACCTTGTTCAATTCTCGATAGTCGATGCACAAATGCAAGGTTCCATCTTTCTTTTTCACAAATAACACTGGTGCACCCCATGGTGAAGTACTAGGTCGGATAAATCCTTTATCAAGCAGATCTTGCATCAGTTCTTTCAATTCTTTCATTTCAGTAGTAGCCATTCTGTAGGAAGTTTTAGAAATAGGCTAGGTACCTGGCATAATCTCAATTGTAAACTCTATCTCTCTGTCCACCAATTCCCCTTGTAATTCATTTGGAAACACATCTGGAAATTCTCTAACAATAGGGATACTGTTCAATTCAACATTCACAGATTGTTCAGACAACACATAACACAAGTAACCCTGGCACCCTTTCCTGATTAATTTACATGCTTTCATTGCAGATATCAAATAAGGTGGAGGCACGACCCCATTACCCATAAACACAATTTCTTCCTGTTCTGGTGGTCTAAACACAACCCGTTTTGTCACACAATCAATGGTGGCACAATATTTAGTTAACCAATCCATGCCCAAAATTACATTGAAATGTCTAAAGTTCAAGGGCAATAAATCAACATACAGAATAGCATTCCCAATTTGCATGTCACAAAAACAATATATAGATTCACACAATACAGATTCCTCGGATGGAGCAAATACACATAGCAGATATGGCAATAATTCTAGAGGTCTACCCAGTCTAGATGCAAATGCACATGTTACAGAAGAGTGTGTTGATCCGGAGTCAATTCACACAAAAGCATCCTGATTACATATAGAAATAGTACCTGAGACAACTGCATTAGCATTCCGTGTATCACCCGGAATAAGCGCGAAAACTCTCCCTTGCCTCACGGTATCTCCAGTGGTGGTAGATCTCATAGTATTTCCCGATTTTGGAATTGATGCCGTTGAGCTAGCAGCCAATTTTCTAGTGTTCTGATTACAATCTCTGGCCATATGCCATTGCTTACCACATTTAAAACAGGCTCCTGACACACGGTAACAAACCTCACGATGCCTTTTACTAAAAATATTACACATTGGGGATGTATCTCCGAAAGGATTAGAAGTACTTGAGGAGCTTGTATTCTACTTCTTTAAGAATTTCTTCTTCGAGAAGAAGCCTTGTCTCTTATTACCTTTCTAATCAGTTATTGATCTGGGCTGTCTAGCTATGTTGGCCTCTAATATTATGGCCCGGTCTAGCACCCTAATATAGGTTTCTAGCTTCAGGACATTTACCCTTTCTAAAATATCACTTCGAAGCCCACCTTCAAAATGCCTTGCTTTCTTGTAGTCGGTATCGATCACATGTGGTGCAAACCTGGCCAACTCAGTGAATTTGGCCTAATACTTAGCCACTGTCATGCTATCTTGTTTAAGTTCCATGAACTCTGATACTTTCCTATCACGGACACATTGAGGGAAGTACTTATCATAGAAAACTTCCAGGAATTTCGCCCAATCAATGTCCTTATGATTCTCACGCATTAACATCTACCATCTTCTTACTTCGTCTTCTAGCGTAAAGCTGGCCAGAAGTACTTTCTGTGTCTCTGAACAAGGAAACACCTCAAACAACTTTTCAATGCCGAGAACCCATGCTTCGACCTTTAGTGGATCTATTTCTTAAATTCTTTGGTGAGGGCTATTGTTCGGTCATTGTCCTGTAAGTCTGGCACAGGAGGTGCCGAAGGAGGAGGTGGAGGATGCGATTATTGCCACTGCTGTTGTTGCCTCAATGTTTCTGCCATTTCCTGAAGCAATCTTTCCATTCTATCCATTCTGCCAGTAGAAGACTCCTCTATCTCATCACCTCTCGTTCTCACCATCTGATTAGACTTACATTATACTTTATACAAAAGTTTCACAAGTATGCATATGATAAAGAGCATACATATTCAAATAATTTGCAATGCAAGCAAATCACAAACTTATAACACATAATCGTTCACATTAAAACATTTAAGCGTATTCTTGATGCTTTCAAATTCATACTTATCACATGAATGCATCCTAGATCTTTTCTAGATGCTTATTACTCATTTGGACAAGTGTGTGAGTTATTAACTCGTGCTTTGATACTACTCTATCATGACCCGAACCCGCTCCTATGGGTTAAGGCCATAACCGGCCAGTAATCAAGGGATTACTACGGCCTCAGACCATATAAGACATAACTCATCAAAGTAAAGGGGTCAAACAGAAGCAAATTTAAAACTTTGTCCATAGAGCTGTACTTATATGCACATCATAACATTTCACATAAGTATCCGTTACTAGCTCACACCAAAAGGGAAGTTAACATATAAACTGTACATACAGGATCATTTAAGTCTAAGTCAGTCAAACCCAAAGTCTATATACAAAGGTAGTTCAATGTTTTTGCCAACGTAACAAAACTATAACAAAAAAACAAAAGAGGCGAAGGCAAATCTCGTGCGTGAGACGTTGGGCTGACTTTTCAAAACCTTGACTGTTTCTCGCATATTTCACCGAGGCTGGGTTTGGCATCCCTTGGCTCACCTACATACACATGAATGAGCGTGAGGGAAAGCCCAGTGAATAATATCAAATAAAGAAAGTACATGAACGAGAATCACATATATCAAACGGCCTTGGGCCCATTTAGTATTCTACTTCGTGTACTATTCAGTACATTAGGCAATTCAAGCCCGAACATATCAAACGGCCTCTGGCCCACTTTGTTCTTTGACGGACGGCCTCAAGCCCAATTCATTCACATATATCAAACGGCCTTTGGCCCAATCGTTCATGTCCAACGGCCTCCGGCCTATTCATTGGCCCATTTATTCATATCTAATGGCCTTTGGCCCATTCATTGGCCCATTCATTCACATCCAACGGCTTCTGGCCCATTCATTGGCCCATTCATTCATATCCAACTATCATTCGAGTCAGACTATCATTCATGTCAGACAACCTTTGGCCCATTCATTCTTTCATTCATAGCAGACGGCCTTAGGCCCAACCATATGGCATAACAACCATTTGTCCACAATTCAAATTACCAAGCTTATAAGACTTATAGGGAAATAAGGGATTGGACAAATAACATACTTCAAAATATCTTTATTAAGATATTACTCATAGTGTTCTGCCAGTGGATTCACCCTTGAGCTCGACCCTACACATTACATAACACACATGGGTCACAAACGATTCAATCTGTTCTTAATTCATACATCCCTCTTAGGCTTCTTTCTTATCCTTTTTAATTCATTCATAATGCTCAATGCATGCCTAAGAGTACTTAGAAGTGAAAGAGAACGGAAAATGAAACACGGAACACTTTTATAAAATTTCTGAAACAGGGGTCCCCGCTCGAGCGTGGACTTTCCCGCTCGAGCGGACCCTTTAGGTCTGCAAAAGTACTGGTTGCCTCATTTTTACGCTCGAGCGTGGATTCAGACGCTCGAGCTGAAAGTCACTCTACATAGCTCCCTACTCGAGCATGAACTTACCTGCTCTAGTGGACATCCATGTCTCCAAAAGTTCTGGGAGCTCGTATTTCCCGCTCGAGCAGCGCTTTCCACGCTCGAGCGGACATGCCAAATTCTGGAAAATCCAGAATTGTTCTTGAGGCTCAAACTTGATATTCAAAGGCTCCAAAGCTCGAATTTAGGTACCAAAACATGAGAAATGCATACATAACATGAGAGCATAGGAGATTTGGGACCAATTATTCAAAGCCATGATCAAATTCTCAAATTAACCAACATTTCTCTTCATAGTTTCAAAACATGTGTATTCAACTTCACATTACTCCATGTCTTCATTAATCAAACATGCATGTAATCTTTTAACTCCAATTTCGTTTCAAATGGCTCAAGTGATGCTTACACACATAAAACTCATCCAAATCATGCTTGCATGTATGATCCAACAACTCAATTCATCATAATTAACAAGCTACATGATAGATTATACAATTCTTGCCAATTCATGATAGTTCTATGCATGCATGCACATTCTGACTCCATATTCAACTCAATCTTTGCCATGAGCTACCAAACCACTTGAATTCACAAAATCACAAGCTCAAACTCATAAATTTACTCACCTAGGAGCTTTAATCTTCCAAATTATGGTTAATTCTTGAGTTGGTCTTCAATTTATTCAAGTTTCTTGCACAATCTTCAATTGCCTTCACCCTCTCTCTCTCTCTAGCCGACCCTCTCTCACTCTCTCTCTAAAGTATAAAATCTGATTTTGAGCTCAAGCAAACTGAATGAGGGTGTAAATTGGCCCTTATAAGCTCCTTCTCAAACACATTTCTTTAATATTAAATAATTGAGCACCACACCATCAATTTAATCTATTTAATTTGATCTGAATCAATTTTCAATTAAATTTCACCGTAGGCTCTAAAAATTACACCAATCACAATGGCATAGTCAATTTCGGGTTTTGGGGCCGTTAAGGCCTTCAATTTTCAGTTTATAACAATAAGTTTCAAAATCATATCAAACACATAATCTCAATCACAATTAAGATTAATTAGCATAATATGGACCAGGGTTATCACAACACCACACCTATAACAAGCCCCAGAAATTCGATAACAAACTCCTCGGTGTTTCTAACCCCATTCATTACGTGTCGGCACCGTATTCCTTGTAGAGTTTGAAGTACGTGATGATCCCGTATTTTGCTTTTTAAATGACCTCTTCTTTGAGAAAAAGCCTTATCTCTTGCTTTTCCATTCAGAAGATCGGTTCATGTTAGCTTCAATCATCAGTGTTTGGTCTAGCACCTCAATGTATTTTGTGACTTCCAACTCATTCACTTGGTGCTCTTGCATTGGTGGTGGCAAAGGTTCTTGCCGTAGCGGCAACTGATGTTGTTGTCCTAAGATCTCTGCCATTTCTTGTACTATTCTTTCCAGTCTATCAAGTCGAACTGTGGAAGAGTCTGCCAACTCGTATGCCCTTACTTTATCAATGATCTACACAAACTCTTATTAAGCCATGCCAAATAAGGAATGCCCAATACAGAAATAAACACAAATACACATAGGTACATTTGCACATAGGTACATCGTTATATTCTCATTTTACGTGTCGTCAAGACACAATTAATCACATACGTAACAGATGATTGTATACTTATCAGATATCGCGTGCTAAACACTTACTAAGTAATTACACATTTGACCATATTCATATTCCACATAGACACCCATTTGCAGAATCGAATGCACGTAAGCAACTTTTCATGACTCGCATGCTCATGTACGTACATTATAGCAAAACAAAACTGGTTGTACACAATAATGCAACAATTCATATCTCATATAATCACAAGTTCTCAATGCTTACATCATGTACTTATCAAATGGATGCATCTTAAGTCTTTTCTAGATACCTTATGACTCATTTGGACAAGTGTGTGAGTTATTAACTCATGCTCTGATACCACTCTGTCATGACCCGAACCCGTCCCTATAGATTAAGGTTATAACCGGCCAGTAATCATGAGATTACCTATGGCCTCAAACCAAAACAAAAGATATTCCATCAGAGTTAAGGGGCCAAACGGAAGCAAATTTAAAACTTTGTCCAATAAGCTATGCTTACATGGCATATCAAAACATTTCACATGTACTTAATAATAACTCACACCACATATCAGTAGATAACATCTTGTATACCTAGGATCATTCAAACACATAGTCAGCTAAACCAAAAGCATATACACATAAACGGTCTATCATAACCAATAGAAACAGCAAAAAGGAATACAAAAGATCATGAACAAAGCCTTTTGTGTAAGGCACCTGAGCTGACTTCAGAAAACTTGGGTTCCTTTCTTAAATTCCACTAGGGCTGGGGTTGAATGTCCCTTTTGCTCACCTACATACATATAAATGAGAGTGAGCTAACGCCCAGTGAATAATATCAAAATAAAGAGGTTAATGAATGAGATTCGTTCATAAATAAATCATACTTATAATGTACATATTTGAACCACTATTCTCATTCACACCAGATTTACAAATCTCAACAAAGAAAAATGACCTTAGGTCCAACACATCGTGTCCATATGCAAAACGACCTCAGGTCCAATTCTTATATAAAGCAATACGACCTCAGGTCCATCTATAAGAAACGACCTATGGTCCAATTCGAACACATCAAACGACCTCGGGCCCAATCCAAACATATCAGGCGTATCAAACGGCCTCGGGCCCATTCTCTTTATATTCATATCCATGTGTATTTCATATTCATGGTCGTGGTCCCTTTCATTCAAACGGCCTTTGGCCCATCACGGTATTTCAACATATCAAATGATATATTCAAACGGCCTTTGGCCCATCTTTGCATTCAAGTCTAACGACCTTTGGCCCAATCGCTCATATCTGATGGCCTTTGGCCCAATCATTCATGTTCAACAGCCTTCGGCCCAATCATTCATGTCCGATGGCCTTCAGCCCAATCATTCATATCCCTTTCACCCAATATGTCCGGCGGCCTTCAAATTTCAATCACTCATGCGTCCGACCGATCTTTTGGCCAATCTATTCATATCCGACGCCTTTGTCCCAAGCGGCCTTGTCCCACACTTATGTCCCAAATGACTTTGGCTCAATCATTCATGTCTAAGAGCCTTAGGCCCAATCCAGGCATATCAAACATATCAACAGCAAACGGCAAATGGCAAACGACAAATGGCAAACGGCAAACGGCCTTAGGCCCAATTCAAATATATCAAATGTATTAAACGGCCTTATACAAATTAGGCATATAGAATACTCATTCATATTTCAAATCAACAAATCCATAGAGCTCATACAGAAGTAGCATTTGGAAAATGACATACTTGAAAATATCTTTACTAAGATATTACTCACAGTGTTTCGCCGATGGATTTGCCCTCGAGCTCAACCCTACACATTACATCACACATATGGGTCACAAACTATTCAATCCGTTCTTAAATCATACATTCCTCTTAGGCTCATTTCTTATCATTTTAACTTATTCACAATGCTCAATGCATGCCTAAGAGTGCTTAGAAATGAAAGAGAATGGAAAACAAATCACAAAACCACTTTACAAACTTTTTGAAACAGGGCTCCCCGCTCGAGCAGACCCATTGGGTCTGCAAAAATACTGGTTGCCTCATTTTCACGCTCGAGCGTGACTTCGGACGCTCGAGCTGAAAGTCAAACTACTTGGCTACCCGCTCGAGCGTGAATATCCCTGCTCGAGCAAACGTCCATGTCTGCAAAAGTTCTGGGAACTAGCATTTCACGCTCAAGCGGCGCTTTCCCCGCTCGAGCGGACATGCCGAATTTTGAAATTTCCAGCAACCAGTTTGAGCTGCAAACTTGCATTCAAATCAACATAGCTTGCATTTTCTAACCCATAACTCTCATATACAACTACTAACATGTTACAAACACCAATTTACTACATTATGAAGCTCAAATCTTATGAATCAATCACATGCAAACCCAAAATATATTAAACTTACTTCCAACACATTAAATCCATGCATTCAAACTTCATATCTTCATCAATCATGCATGCATGTCAATTCTTGACTCCATTTCTATTACAAATGGTACAAATGGTGCTTATAACCATGAAACTCAACAAAACCATGCTTGCATGTATGATTCAATGTCCAATCTTTCATAATTAACATGTTACATGCTAGCTTATGCAAATTCATGGCAATTCTAAACATGTATGCGTTCATTGACTCCAAATTCATCAATTACAACTTAATTCTTGCTCTTGGTTACATATTCTCTTTGAATTCACAAAATTACAAACTTAACTTATGAATTTATGCTCAAACACTCACCTAGGAGCTTCAATCTTCACAAATTCTAGCTAGATCTTGAGTGTAGCTTCCCAATCCACAATCTTTGAGTCAAAATACACAATTCTCCCTCTTTCTCTCTCTAGAATCGACACACACTCTCTCTCTAGAGAGCAAATTCAGATTTTGAGCTCAAACATATGGTGAGTTTAAGTGTATGAGGGCTCATTTATAGGCTCATCTAATTAGACTTGATTAAGGCTAATTAATTGTACCCAATTCAATCAGTTTAATCTAATTATTTTGATCCAACCAATTTCTAATTAAATTTCACCACAGGCTTTAAAAATTATGTCATTCACGATAGCGTAGTCAATTTCGGGTTCTGTAGCCGAGATGGCCTTCAATTTTCAGTTCAAAGCATAGATTCTAACAGATTTTCCTACGGTAAATAGATACAAAGCCAAAATCACATATAATCATGCAATTAACACCCAAATTCACATTAAGCACATAATTACAAACATAATCATGATTAATTGACATAGTACAGGACACAGTTATCACACTTCTAATTCCCATTTCTGCCAAATCTTTACGAGCCTTAAGACCATCCTTTGATTTCCCCTTAACATCTAAAAGTGTGCATAAAAAACTTTCACAAACATTTTTCTCGATGTGCATCACATCCAAGTTATGACGTAAAAGCAATGCCTGCAACATTAACAAAAGATTTATTATTTAAAAAACTAGAAGAAAAATTTTAACTAAGACTAACGATAGACAAAAAAATATGAAATCCTACTTTCCAAGGACTTACATTCCAATATGAGAGATTGAAAAATATGGACTTCTTCTTCCATGATTGGACACAATCTGACTCTTTTTTTATCATCCTTCTTTTTGGTCTGGGCCCTTTTTCTTTTCCTTTCCTTTGTAGTTTTTCCCTAATTAGTTTCGATGTCCCTTACTGCATGTAACACATCAGATCCACTCAATGGTTTAGGCTTTCCCTCAAGTTCTTGCTTTCCATCAAACCAACTTCTTTTCATTCGAAATGGATGATCCGAAGATAGAAATCACCTGTGGCCCATGTACACTCTCTTTTTACTGTGATTCAACCACTGTGAGCGTGTGTTAATGCTACATATAGAACATGCAACTTTTCCTTTTGTGGCACATCCAGTTAAGTTCCCATAAGCTGCAAAATCATTTATTGTCCACATCAATATAGCCTTCAAATTAAACATAGACTTGATGGCTGCGTCATAGACCTCCACACCATTATTCCATAATTCTTGTAGGTCTTCTATAAGTGGCTGCAAATACACATCTATATCATTCCCTAGTTGCTTTGGTCCCGGTATAAGTAATGTCAACATTATATTTTCCTTTGCCATGCATAACCATGGAGGAAGATTATAAGTCACTAACATCACTGGCCAACAACTGTACGTTGAGCTAAGATTTGCAAACGGATTGAATCCATCTGTTGCAAGACCAAGTCGAAGGTTTCGTGGATCCGATGCAAAAGAGGCCACTTGTGATCAATTGCATCCCATGCTAACGAATCAACTGGATGTCGTATCTTTCCATCTTGACTTTTGTGAGTGGAATGCCAAGTTAATTGTTTTGCTTTTTCTTGTGACGTAAACATTCTTCTAAATCTTGGAATTATGGGAGAATAACGCAACACCTTCGCTGGAACCCCCTTTTTAATATTCTTAGTTCGCTTATCTACTTTCCACTGTGAACAATTACATTTCAAGCATGCCTCCATATGCTGTAAATCTTTTCTAAATAAACAGCAATCATTGACACAAGCATGTATTTTGTCATACCCAAGATCAAATGCTTTAAGTAACTACTTTGCTGAATATATAGATTGCACAAGTGTGTTACCTTCTGGTAGCATGTCAGACACTAATCTCAAATTTTCATCAAAACTCTTATTAGATGCCTCATACACAACTTTATGCTTGTCTAAAGCAACAATTGCTGAGAACTTAGAGTACTTTGTACAACCTGGATATAAAGGAGTTTCAACATCTTCTAATGCTTGTGTGAACTCCGTCTCTCTACTTTCATTTCTAGGTTGCGGAAAATCATCGTGTGCATAAACATCTCTAAACAGCCTATATGTCTCCGGAATTTTGACATTGTCCTGAACTTCTACACGTTCACTTAGTCGTTTCCCATGAAGAATCCATGACGTATATTTAGGATCCATCCCTACCATGACCAAATTCTCAAAAACAGTATCACAATGTTGTGATAGGTTTTGACAACTTCCACAAGGGCATATGATCATATCAGTATTCCCTGAATTTGCCTTAGCTATGTTAACAAATTTTCTTGCTCCATCCACATACTCATTCGATACTCTAAAAACTTAAAATTATTATAATTCCATCCAAACAAAATGAGTAACTTAACATTTGAAAGCATATTTATGGTTGTGTTTAGAAATAGACCTTGGAAAATGTACCCATGTTTTGTCCATCTTCAACTTTCCACTTGCTAACAAATTGCATCCACAAAAACTATTAAAATTAGTTACATGCATCAATGCTCAAAATGATTAGCAAATACACTAAGATGGTATTTTAGAGTTTCAAATAATCTAGAATCTAGAATTGTAATCAAATACCATTAAATTCTAGAAATATCAAGTACATAACAAATAATTGAATATCAATTTTGGGGTTTGATAGGCAACTTAGTAACATACTAAATGACAACTAGATAATTATTATGTGAAAAAGTTTAACAAACTTTAGGCAAATAATGAAAAAGTATATCTTGTAAACTCGAAATTGCTTGATTCCTTCCTTCTCCTAGATCGAAATAATTATTTTAGCTCTTTCACAAGGAGGCTTTTGACACTAGTCAAAGACTTTGAAAAAAGCTGCTACAGTACGAGCAAATTATTCCCAGCACAACATCTATATAACAATTACTACAACAAGATCGTACACAGAGCAGAGTAGTGTAGCAGCAGTTTAAAAGATGAAATTTCCCATTTTCATTAAGTAAAAACCAATTGAAAAGTAAAAGTGGATAAATTTAATCAATGTAAGGAATTCAACCTTTTCCGTTTAATAGCCAAGCCTAAAATTCAACTAGAACAGTAATACCCAAAATAATCATTAGACAATCTAATTTCTATTTCTTAAAAGAAATAATAAATAAATAAATAAAATAAGAACCTGAACCTATGAACAAAACCAAACAAAATTAAGACTTTAGGTCAAATTACACATTAGTAAAGGCATTTTGAGCATCAAAGTAGTGTTTGGTCCACTAAAATAAAATGTGAAAATATTCATTCTACTGTTTGATTGATTAAAAAAAATAATAAAAATAAAGTGTAGCTAAATTATTATTCACCAAAAATAATCATTCCATCTCATTCCATTGAACTAAATATAAACCTTCAATTTGTGGCTAGACCATTTATCTTCTACGAATTTTTTTTATTTAGGCAATGAGCTAAAGTGGCATAAAACTTGAGCAGCTTCTACTTAAAAGCTGTCATTCTGCACAAATGAAACCTTCAAAAAAAGAAAAAAAGAAAAAAAAAAGAACAATACAAAACAAAACAAAACAAAATAAAAAAACAAAAAAAAAAAAGTGTGAAGATTGAGCTTTATGTATTATGTTTCTCTGCTTGTTTAGGTCAATCAAACTTATTCACAAGCATATGCTAACAATTGCTACCAGTCTATATGAAATAAATTATTAAAATTATAAACCAAATCAAAATAAAGCCTTTTATACCAGTCTAGACATGTTCATGGAGTGATTAAGAATGTTTTTTAAAAAAAATAAAGAGACAAAATTAGAGATATTACTAAAGGCAATAACAATGTATTTTCCGAAGTTGTGTGCTTTTGCATAAAAAATGTGAATTTGGTATAAACACAAATAGTGATAATGCCCACAATACACATCAGCAATGCTTATCTCATAATTTTGTCCTCTCTACCTAGTTTCCACATCAGTTTGCACAAAGTACAAAACAAACATCAAATAATCGTGATAGCCCAAAATTTATGTGAAACCTCAAGCTAAACATTGAAATGTGATCTTATTTTATTGGACCTTCAAAAAAATGCAGATAAGTCAAGTGATATTTTATTGGACCTTCAAAAAAATGCAGATGAGTCAAGTGACGCAATGGTTGAGCAATCTCTGCAAATACTACATGAACTTCAATGCCTAACACCAAATACCGTAAAGTTGGTCCTTTTCACAATAAATGCTAGTTTAGTGCACTACAAAACTTCACAACAGCATAAACAAAAATGACATCACCAAGAAATTGCCAAGAAATAGCATGGAAAGAACATGACTAAAAGAGGGCCGAGCTTTAGAAAAAAAACACCTATGAATAAAGATATATGAATAAATACAATAAGCATATGCTTGGACTGCAAAGAGTGAAATTGACAACAATTAGAAATTGGCTACTTGCTTTTTGGCTAACATAAAAAGCAGCAACAGAGTTTAAAACAAGCTTTGCCCACATTCACAAAAAGAACAAAATCAATGCTTAAAAACCCTAAAGAACATAAAGCCATAATTTCAAAACTTCCAAACCAGACTTTAAAATATGATAACCACTAAGCCATGGCAAACATTCAGCTAGAGCAAAGCACACCAACCCCCAATCATTATGCCTGATTGCCACCACCCCTTGGACCCCTGCCCATCCGTCCACTGCCATATCCATAGCTTAGGCTCAACTCCACCTAAGCAGCTATTGTGTTTCAGCGCCAAAAATTAAAAAAACTACAAAAATGCTACAGTAACTCAAATGAATTCCTAAATTCTGGCCATTTCATAGAGATGGCAATGAACATGACACTAAAAATCCTGTCCACTAGAAAAAGCTCTCCATAAGATAACAGAGCCATCATTGTGAGAGAAGGTAAAGAGAGCATCAATTTATGTCAAACACTATTTTCTTTTCCGTAAAAAATTAAAAACCTTCTGGGAATAATAGTCAACCTCTGAACCCCATACAAGAAAGTCATTTTTTTCCAAAATCTAATAGAGCCAATCTTTTACCACAACGTTAATTTTTAGTACAACGGTAAGTAAACCTTATTATTATTATCAAAGAACCTATGTTGGCATACTCACACATTAGGGGAAACCAAACCAGGTTTGCCACTACTTCCAGTTTCAAACACTATTAATAGCTTCACATAGGACATAGCAAAAAATGATATCAAAAAGCAAGTCCATCAGGCAGCAACTAATTCCCCCCAATTCGTAGAAAACAAGCGACTACTTGCGCATAAGGTGCAGATGCACACTGCCATAGCAAATTATATATATATATATAACAGAATACACAATAAGGTTCACCTTCAGAATAATCAAGTGATTCACAGCAATGTAAAGTTATGATATGTTTAATCAAACCAGAAATATTTACTTATAAAAAACATGTATTTGATAGAACCAGAAGCCAATGAGCAGGCAACTAAATGCTAGCCACTAGACACTTAAAGAACCTAAAATAAGAAGAAAACTTTATTGATGGAAAAGATTACAACAAAAACAAGAGAGGGTGCACAAGCATCATAGCGAACAAATGGATCCCAACTAGGTTGGCACCCAAACGCATGCCCAATCATATGCTAGCACCCCAGGAAGTTGAATATTGGAGTTTGGATACAGTGGACTGACATCTTGGACTGGCAGTTGCAGGGATATGTGAAGAGAATGAAGGCTTTGAGCAAGAAATTTGATAAGTTTCATGAGAATGTGTTTGTGCCCTAATCTGGCATATGTGTTATTGTAGCCTACTGACAATTCCAATATTGAGATTATGCTAAATTATATGGGTATGATTGATTCGTGCCATTTTCTCTTAATTGTTGAATGAATTTTTTCAATTTTCAGTGATACATTTGGATACTATTTAATATGATGCTTTATGTGAGAAAATTGTGTTTTGTGATTGGAATTTGTGCACTTAAATTTTATTTTAAATAATGACTAATGAGATCTATTTGGGTTAAACAGTGCTAATCCAAACTATAAGTCTAGACTCAAGCATCCTGCCCTGCAAACACTTTAGCACAGTTCATACATCCATAGCATCTACATTACGCAACAAGTCCTTTGCCGCAAATTATTAAAAGAATAAATAAATAATGGTGCAGCAATGACATTATGACAAGAAAACCTTTGCTAAAGCCAGTTGTAGACCCGAATTTCTTCGCGCGCCCCCTTTTGGAGAGCTCGAATTGGTCTCTTACAGTTCGGACTCCTGTCACGGTCTTGAATCTAATCTCACAAAGTGCAATATGAGACTGATAAACACCAAAGAGTCCAAATCTAGAAAATCGTTTTGGAAAATTGATTTGGAATCAAAAGCGCCAAAAATGGACTGCTTTGCCAGATTACAGAGTCGCCACCTAAATATTTTGTTTTGGGGAAATTTAGGAAACCCTGACTCATGCCAAAGGCCACGTGTCCGTAATCACCAAAGTTGCCTCAGCTTGGGAACTTGGGTACGAGAGGGGAAGGTCATGAAATGAGCACCCCCGCTCGTCCGATCAAGGAATCGGCCTCTACTAAGCATGATATGTTGTTTTATAAACCTCATGTATTCTTATTCTGATTATTAGCTAACTTTACTATGTGGCGCACACATACAAGTATAGACTCAATCATGAGAATTGGAACGAATTCAACTCATGTTTGTTTTCGAAAATGGTTTGGAAGTGCCACTCGCAAGTGGGTTAAAGCACGGATTTGCCACCCTCAAAGTGGGCTTAAAACGCACATTCATTGAATTGTCCCAATTCAAGCAATCAAAGCCTTCATCTACAGACATTCATGCAGTTTATCAAGTAAGCACATAGCCTCATGGCAAGCATGCAAAACATGGCATCACTCACACTCATGCAAGTATGCTAAAGCGTAAAATTTATAGTGTACTCCAAGTCAAAACAAAAGCTAGTTGGAAACAATGCATGATCCTAACTATACAAAATGCCTAATGCAACACATGCAGCAATGCAACTAAATAGGCTCGGCTATCTAAGATGGCATATGAATGCAACAATTTGATAGCATGTATTCAAAAAAATATTGAAATACGATGCAGTTTGAATGGTGCGCCGAACCCGGTGCATGCAATACAAATGAATGATGCACGCATGCAAAGCATAAAGTATGCTAATCAAAACGTGCCCTAAAACTAACCATCAAAAATGGTTAAGTAAAAAAGAGAAAGAAGTGGGGTTGAAAGACATACACACACACGCACGCATATTACAACAATACGCCCTCGCGAAGGAGCGTCCGAATAAATAAGCTAACTAGCTACGCTAGGCTAAGCTACTTATTACAAACCAACTAATTAAATATTACAAACCAAATTGAATAACTAGCTACACTAAGCTAATTAATTACAACACTTGAATCAAATAATTAGCTACCACTAACTAATTAAAAGAAAGTAAAGTGGCCTTGCGGGCGAGAGATACATGCTCGGTTGGCTTCACCCCGAAAATCCACCGCCTCGCCTTTAGATGCCTCTGTTTACACATCTTTGGACCTCTGAAAATTGTGCCAACTCCCAAACTGCTTCTGTTTGATTTCAAGAACACACTGATGGCCAATCAGCCATGATTTGTGACCATCGGCCAACACTAGTGGCCAGTCGGTTGACTTGGGTGGCCGGTCGACTAG
The DNA here is from genome assembly GCA_025200525.1 of Camellia lanceoleosa. Lineage (NCBI taxonomy): Eukaryota > Viridiplantae > Streptophyta > Magnoliopsida > Ericales > Theaceae > Camellia > Camellia lanceoleosa. The sequence goes on from CM045763.1 coordinate 25,342,228, forward strand.
GACTGGTGGCCGGTCGACCACTGCTTCCGTGGAATTCCTCCTTTTGTTGCAACAGAGAGCAAACAGAGGCATGGCAATGTATTTGCAAGGGAATATATGTACTGCCACCCTCCTTATCATTTTTCAAGCTCAAAGGAGTGTGGCACTTGACTCTCAAGCCACCAATCAAGCATCTCAATGCATGATGGCCAAAGAATCAAGCTTGTACAAGCTTAGTGAATGCGCACATAAGACTCAAATGGCCACCACCCTATCATGTACGATCAAGGGTGACGACGACCAAGAAACGTGACACGTTTCATCACTTTGAGTATGAAACATCCCACATTTCTTGTGTTTGGATTAACGTCTGATCCAAACACATGCAATGCAAACAACATGCTTATCTTAGTCATGTTTTACTTGATTCAATTTTGTTTACACATTTTAGCTTACCAATTAGTCCTTTAACCGGTTAAGTCCAATGTGAAAAGTCCTCTAATTGGAGAGGGGTCAAACAAAAAGGTGGTTTAGGACATGAGAGGGATCATGCCTTTGACTAGGAGGAACCCTCAAAAGAGGGTTAAAGCCATTTGAGCACAAACCCTACCTCATGCTTAAACACAACCTTAAGGCCAAACAATCTTCAAAACAAAAGGAAAAATGCAGAAATGAGGGAGGTTGCAGATGTTTTTAGTGCTAAAATGGCATGAGAAATAAGGCTAAAACATGCAAGTAATGCATGCACAACATGTTAAGAGCCAAAAGCTTTAAAGCTAGTGAAGTGTATTACACTAGGAGCATGCAATATCAAGCTCAAACAACCAAACCAGCTATGGACAGACCTAAAATATGCCAAAACAGTGGCTAAAATGGGCTGAGATGGTAGTATGAAAAGCAAGAAAATCATGTTCATGTATTGTCTCATAAACAAAGCACAAAGCACAACTCTCAAAAGCATTGAAAGAGTGAAATATGTGAGAGTGTGACAAGGATATATGCTCTGAAATTACATGCTAAATGATGCTATGGCATGCAAACAATCGAAGCAAAGCATGCTAGAAGCTTTAAATCGCAAAGCTAGTGAAGGTCGTTTACACTACAACCATGCATAGCAAGTCTCATATGACCAAGACCACTCAAAACAGAGTTAAAACATGCTAAATCAGTGGCAAAAATATGCTGAGATCAAGTCACAAAAGAGTAGAAAGATAGGCTAACTCATTAGGCATGTTAAGCTAGTAAGCAAGATTACACTACAAGTGTAAGATGTAAGCAACAAGTGGCCAAACTAGCCAAAAATAGAGTTAAAGCAGGTCCAAAAAGTCACAAAAATATGCTGAGATCAAGCCATGAGATGGTAGAAAAACGTGCTCATGTGTTGGGCCATCAACACATGCAAACAAGACACAATGAGGGGAGGCCACCCCCTCTTATTTTAGACCTCAAAACCAACTTTCTACCATTGAAACTCCCCTGGAACTCAGTGGTTTAAAGGCCAAAAAAGATTGTTTAAAAAGCTTTAAAAGATGGTACAACACTTAGCAAACAAGCCTAAAAGGAGAGTAGATCACCCCTAACTCTAGAAATACCTTAAACCACCATTTTTAAGCCGTAAAAACAGAGGTTTTTGCAGTTGGAAACTAGGCCAAAAACAACATGCAAAGGTGGCCAAATAGTGGATTAAAACAAAGCTTAAAAGAGGGTAAGGTCTTACCCTTGAAGCACAGCAACAAACAGGTCTTCTTCTGAGCCAAAACCAGCTTTAGGAACTCCAAACAAACCTTAAGGAACCTCAGCTCCAAGATAGGTATGTTTGATCAAGGGGTTGTATGCAAAGTTCTAGAGAAAACTCACTTCTAAGCACAATATATATATATATATATAGAGAGAGAGAGAACTCTTGAGAGAGAAAAATTTCAGCTCTGAAATTTTGTAACCCTCAAAATGGGGAAGGGACCTCCCTTTATATAGAAAAAGCAAGCAAAAAGCTTGCTTCATCCCTCCATACACGTGTATGGAGGATGGCTTCAATGATCAACAGCTGGCACATAAAATATCTGAAAAAAGAGAAAATTGGCCGTCGGCCATCATTGGTGGCCGACCGGCCATTAGTGTAGCCGAACGGCCACCACTGATGGTCGATGGGAACAATTCCTGGCCGATGGGTTGTAGGGCTGGCCAATAGGTCACCCTCTTCCCCAGAAACAAAGCTACAAGCTCTTGGTCCACAACCAAGCACAAAACAGACAAGTTTCAAAAGCTCAAAGGCAAGGCACTCCGCCAAGAACTTCGGGCGTTCAAAACGAACACAAACATGGATGATCATTGAGTATTCAAACGATGACGTCCAAGTCTTAAGGACCGTCAAAAATGGGGTGTCTACACCAGTAAGCTAGCCACTTAAGATATAAAGCTAGATGCAAAGTACACTGCTAACATAGGCATAAAATATTCATTCAAATGCTCAAAGCTTTTACAACATTAATCTAGTTCTTACAACTCAAATGCCCAATATAAAAACAAACAGCAGATGCATTTTATCCATCCATCAGTTTAAGCACAGAAAGGGACAAATTCCACAGTGCATGAAAACAAATAGAAAAACAGAGAAGAGAAGGGAGGAGGGGATATAAATATATATATATATACCGAAAGAGAGAGAGAGAGAGAGAGAGAGAGAGAGAGAGAGAGAGACGAAACAAGGGTTTCAGGAAGAAGGAAGAGAAGAAAGAGTGCCTTGCCAGTCGAAGTCGAAGCAGTCGAAGTAGTCGAAGCATATTACAAATTGAAGCCAAGTCCAAGTCGAAGCAGTCGAAGCAGACTACGTCAATGGACCTTTCTTCTCGTAGTAAGTCGAAGCAGACTGCATCAATGGATCTCCACCGATTCAATTGATTGAAGAAGTGTTGGAAGAAACCTTCTCGTTTCACCTACGTCTCCTTCTCTTCTTAGAAACTCTGTGTTTTTTTTCTTTTCTTTTTTTTGGATTGTATCAGTCTGTTTGATAATAAAAAAATAAATTAAATATATATATATATTTTTTTTTGGATAAGTGGTGCCAAAAAAATTGGGTTTTGGTGCCTAAAGTATTTTGGGATACTATTCACGACCTACATAGTAAGTCGTAAAAAGTGACTTATTTTTAATGACTGGCAGACGTGTGTCGTATATAACTGATGTATTAACGGCATACTATATGTATGTCGTAGAAAGTTTTATTAATTACGGCGCGCAATGCAAGCCGTAAAAAAATTATCATTTTTACCATTAACGGCCTACGCAATAGACATGTCATGGCTAGTCTATTATTTACGACATGAAAAAAAAGCAAGTCGTAAAAGTGAGAAATTACGGCTTGCATTCACTGTATGTCGTTGATGTGGTGCGATGAAAAGCCAATTTTGTTGTAGTGCCAAAATTAAGAATACACCAAAACACAAGGCAAACCGACCACAAAGCACTCGACACCCGAGCACTTAGGAAAAGAAAACTACCCTCACAACAAAGCTTTAGTTAACTCTCACAAAAGAAGAGGACTTACCAAGAAAACACGTCCCAAAAGACAATGCTCTAGCACGATAACCTCCAACAATACCAAACCCTCCTCAAAACAAAACACCTAAACACACAACTAGCAATCCAAGCTAAGCCACTACTCAACATTCATCATCCTAAGTAAAACAAACCATAGAAAAACTTTGTTTTTAAAAAAAAAAAAAAATCATTCTCTTGTATATGAAACATTTCTCAAAGATACTTAAATTTCACCGTTGATAATCAAAATATATTTCTGCATTTTCCATGTGAAACTCAAAAGTTTTGTAAACGTTTCTCATAAATAAGGTGTTACCCATAACACATAACCATCCATAATTTAATTGCCAGAGACTACTCGTTGAAATTCTTCATACCATTTAAATTAAATCAAATCCTCGACATTTCTGTTTTAACAAAGCCATTAAAAGACCATAACACTAGGAAATTTTCATTTTCCAATTCCTTTCCAATATAACAATCAGTGAACTTCTACAGTCACCCAACAACACCCATCACTCATATGGTGATATCACAACCAACATAAAACGTAACATTTCTGTAATAACAATTAATAGAAATAACAACTGTGCTATCAACACGATAAGGCATAAGAAAATCCATGATTTTGCAATTTCATTCTGTTATAATCATTATCATAAATTATCAGCTACACAAGCCAAATACATACGCAAACGAAGAATCTACAACACGTTACCCCAACCTAGGGTTTTCCACTAATCCAAAACAAGTCTCACACAAGCTTCCCAACCACATACACGAGACTCAATGCTCGCAAAATCATTCCAAGGCACCCTTACCCTATCAACCTTTATACACAAGCCCAAGCTTTCCTCAAGGTGACTACTTGTCAACCAAAACCAGATATCAACAAGCTGACTAATCAACTCGATAAACCTCTACACTCGATAAACCAAACACTGATGTGCTACTCAACACCATTTACTCCAAAAACGGAGTTCCACTCATAAACCCCCATATTTTGAGTCTCACTGGATTTCTCAAGATCAAACCATACCATTATTCTTCCTAAGGAAATCATCACCCCTATGCCTACATAGTAAGCATGTCCTTACATCTCAAAGATAAGACCAACTTGGTCAATGGCAATCACACAATTCCTAATACATAAAACAATTTCGACCAACGCTACCTTCATTACCCGAGAACACAAATTGTTCTTTCTTCCAAGGAACACTTCTAGCATCTACTCACAAAATTCTCCTCCTACTCATAAAATCCACCCAATATCTAATAGCACCACCAACCCATTTCACCCACACATCATTACCAACTTATAACAAATCACAACACGAACACTACCCCTATTCATGATTGATAGAATCACAACGAACTCACTAACCAACAAAACCCAAAACACTAGACATCACACCAATACCATTTCCACTAGCCCGAGGTACAAATCTCACACTCCCTCAGACATTTTCACATAACTTCGCTAATACCACAAAACTCTAAAGCCTCATATTCCCTTAAAATCAACACATCCAAAGCCTTATGACTTAACCCTTATGATACCACCACACTAATCACAGTAACCCATGTATTTCCCGTTCTCAACAAACTTCCAAACTGAACAAGGCTCACAGGCCATCACATAACTATCTCATAATTTAATACCAAATATGCAACAACACTAGGATCATCGATCCCATTAACAACTTCTCACTACATATGTATAAAAGAGAGTTCGAGATTCACTGCGTGCCCCCAATACATGAGGATAAACAGACAACAATGTATATACAACACATAATCATGATGCCTTTGTATCCAACAGTACATTGGTCAACAACAAAAAGATTCAAATATTAAATCACCGGCCTCCAATACAAAAGCCCCTCTCCAAGGTAATACTACTGTGTTAGCTGATAAGTCGACCCTCACGAGGCTCTCGAAGCCTGGCCTGCCCATTTCTAGTACCGATACTGCCCCCTACTGGACCGATAAGACTGAGTCTGACTAGGTTCCGAAGCACTTGAAGAATTCACACACAAAGGGCATAAACGTCTAACATGGCCCAGCTGACCACAATCAAAACAAACAATAGACTCCCTACTCTGAGACTGGCCTGAAGCCTGAACCTCCTTGGACCTCCCAACAGAAGAGTCCGAAACCCCTGACGAAGATAAGGACTGAGCTTGGGACTAAGCGTGTGCTCGCCTCCACCTCTTACTGAGCCTAAAGTGCTTATAAACCATAGCAGTTGCCGAGGTGGCCTCCTCTCTAACCCAACCAACACTCATAACCATGGCCTCTACATGGGCCGCTACCTCAACTAAAGCATAGTAATCTTCCATAGTGATCCAGTTACTTTCTCCCGGATATCATTACACAATCGCACCTCAAACTCATAACAACGACGCTCCTCTATTGCCACCAACTCTGGAGCAAACCTCGACAAACTAGTAAACCGCATCTCAAACTGTGCCACAAGAGTAGCATCCTGACGTAACTCAACAAACTATTCCCTTAACCTTTCTCGAGCAGAAGGAGGGAAATACTTGGCCAAAAAGGCCTCGATAAAAGCAACCCACGTGGTACCTACAGTATTGTGAGCATACTTCCACCAATAACCCGCATCTCCCTTCAATTGAAAAGTCGCCAAAGAAATCCTCAACCCCTCGTCCTCGACTCTGAGCATATTAAGAGTCTTAGTAATCTGTTCTAACCAACTATCTGCCTCTAATGGTTTAGCCTTCCCCAAAAACTCTGGTGGATTGGAGCGAAGAAACTACTTAGTAAGCTTTAGGGTACACCCCTTGTCACCCTCATTGCGAGCTAGAGAATCTTGCACTGCTCTCACAATCTCGCGTGCAACTTCCTCGACGACAGCCGATGCTGCAATGACAGGTGCTAAAGGAACAGTTGTGCCCCTACCAGCACTCCTACTACCCATCCATCCTCTATTTCCTCATGTAGACATCCTATAAAACCCAGAAACAAAACCAAGCTTAGTGCACAACACAACAGCCTTCCCCGAGGCACACACTCAGCACCCTTAAGTTACAAGACACACTTAGCCCCAAAACATACATTTCTATTACATCTAAACATCTAAACACCTAAACACATAATCGAATCAAGTCCACAAAGATAGCCACCCATCCCGGAACTCTCAAGGAATTCTTATCAGAAACCACGTTGATCAGGCGTGTTTCTAATAAGACCTCAAAGCAAGTTCACCGGCTACAAGTACTATCCAAGAAACTTAATCCCATGCTCACATAAATGCAACATATAAGTCCTAACACTTATGCTAACTATATGCAACATCCTCACCATTCGTAGCAAACCCATTGTGGTAAAAACCACTTCCCACGAGTCCAAAGTATTCAAACCCAGCTCGCTCTGATACCAAGTTGTAACACCCCACTTTTTATTACTCGAAACCATTACCAGATTCATTAATTTAATTCAATTTTAGAGATAACATACGAAAAACTCTTTACATCAACAAGTAAGAATAAATAAAGATTCTCTCATCCAAATGCAAATTAAATGCAACATGAGCATAACTAAATAAATTGCCCATAGGCTTACATCTTTAAAAGTAAAAGAAAGGGTTTAACCCTTTTACATCAATGGCATTCCGCCCACAAATATAAGGCCCCGTGACCAACAGGTAAAGAAGATCCATGACCTTGAAACACTTCTCGATGTTCACCTGAAAAAGGATTAGCAACGTGGGATGAACATAAAGTCCAATAGGGATCTCAACATGATCCTAAACAATAGCAACTTATAGATAGCTATGATCATGAATGCTTAGTCTCATACTGTATAAATAATGTGACGCTTTATACAAAAATATACATATATAAGAAATTTTCTCAAAGTCATTCATTTCATTCAATAACATAAGTAATTCACTTTTCTTTCTTTTTGATACCTTTTTTCAAAATTCATATGACTATAACAAATTTATGAAGAAAAACAATTTCACCATGCCCATTACATTTTCTCTCACTTTCTAGACTTATACCTGGTTTGCCTTTTCAAAACATGTTCACAAGTATTCAAAGTCTTTCACATTTCTTTTTTCACAATCTCAACACAATACTTACGTCTGTTTCCAACACACTCATAACTATACAAGTATGCCTTTAGTACAACAGGAAAGCAACAAGCAATCAATAACTATCTGCTTCAACAATTGAGGCAATACGGCCTTCCAGAACAATAACCATCATAACCCATGATATACCTAGATACACTGAGACAATAATGATGAATAAATTCTGCTCTACCTACCTTAAGCACTGTAAGCCAAGGATACACCTTTCCACAATGAAATGCCAATTTACCAGACACCGGTTAGAAGGTAATGGTATCTCTGTCAAGTTCTCCAGGTACTAGCTGGAAGGTTCTAGTACCTCTCATTCTAAGCGCAGCCAATTCTGCAGGCACTAGCTAGAAGGTAATGGTACCTCTCATTCTCAGCACAATATACGTTACTACTCATCACAACATGACAAAGTACAACCAACACAATTGTAATGCATACGCACAAACTATTCAACAAAGTACAACCAACACAAGTGTAATGCATACACACAACTATTCAACACAACAATATCATCCTCCACCGATGACCAAGGACAAAACCTCTAAATGTATATATTCAACACACATATTATAATACTTCAACTCTCATGAGATTTTAAATCCAACAACAACAATAGTAAAATAAAATATTCATAATCCAACCTCAAGCTAATTTATGAAATTCACATATGATTTCATTCTTTCTTTTCAAAAATCAATTCTCTTATTTTCCAAGTTAACATACTCCACCCTTTATCCCAATCCATTCTTTTTATTTCCTAAAATTAAATCCATGGATATCAAAGCCACAACCTAACTCAATTTAATATAATCAATCCAAAATAATTCCAAAGTTATAGTTAATTCTCCCTTTTAACTATTAACCCATTTACACAAACCATAATAACAATTTACAAACATTATTCAACTTTATCCCTTTTAATTCACCAAGTCAAAATATTAAATTAAGAATTTTTCTTCTTTCAACATAAACTTGCTAGATTACTCTCCAATTAACCGAAAGAACAATCAATTTAACAATATCATTCCCAAATGACAAACCCTAGATCCCCTTTCATGATTTTCAAACAAATCCATAATGGATATGATTTTTATGCAATAAAATCTACCACATAAGTATCTATAGAGGAGGTATTGTAAAGGAGCAAAGAAATCCCTACCTCAAGATTCGAAACTCAAGATTTGAAGCTAAAGATGAAGACCCAACTTGAAATTCTAATGAAATCGCAAAACAATCGGTAGAAGTCTTGATCTATGCTTGCTCTTCAACATTGTTGAAAGATTTGGGGTGAATCTTGGGTAAATACAAGAGAAATCAAGAGTTTAGAAGGTTAGGGTTTCGTTTTGGAGGATGTGAGGAGAAGAGAGGGAGAAAAAATAGAGTTTTAGGGCCAAAAAATCACTTTATAATGTCTGTTAATGATGTGGTCGCTCGATCGAAGCAAAATCTCGCTCGAGCGAGCATGCTTCCAACACAGAAACTCAAAATTCAAACAAGTGTAACTCTCTCATTTGGACTCCGTTTTAAGTCGTTCTTGTGTCCAAATTGAAGCCCCGGAAGTAAGATTTCCAATGGTTCTAGCCTCACATCAAGATTCATAGTATGAAGAGAGAAAATGATGAAAGAGTGAAAACTACTCAATAACAATTATTCAAATTTGGAGTTTCTGATTCAATCTCACCCAACCACTATGGCAACACCATAACTAAGGGTCAAATAACAACTAAGAAGGTTCTCAATCAAGGTAATCAAATGGTCAAATATAGTTCCATTATAATAGAAAGCACAGAATGCTACATATCAAATCTTCAAATTTGATATTATAAATAAATATGGTAGTAATATTCATAAATTAGCAAGTCAACAATATAACTTCGGAAAAAAAAATCTATTTATATATAAAATTCATACAAAAGCTTGACAAAAATAATGTGATACTATTATTATTATAAATAAATTCCTCTTCAATAATATTTTGTTTTGAAGTAAACGATCCATATATAAATTTTTTGATAACATCACTCTTTTGAAATATATGGCCATTTTTTTAAATCATTTTATGACTCTAAATATATGATATTATAATGAGCTCGTTTGGAAAGTTCATTATTTTAGTTGATTTTTAGTTTTTTTGACTATTTTAATCTGGTTAAAAAAGTTGTATTTGGAAATATAATTGATTTTTTATTATAGTTAATTTGATAGTTGTGGGAAAAAAAATAATTGTAATTTAAATGTAACATTTTATCTTATTAATTATTTTAATATATTTTATTCATGTTAATTATTTTGGTCCAAAATCTTATTTCCAATCAGGACCAATATAATATAAATTAAAATTTTTATTTTTTTAATTGGACTCAAATTTTAATTTTGTCTCATGTTTAAAAAAAATATATTAATTTTGTCTTTTCCATCTAAGTTAGTCCAATTTCAATCAAGCAATCAATCATATGGTTTGTGGTAGGTGGACCAGGCAATAAGATTGGGGTGCATCCAAGCCACACAACTCAGGCACATTTGGAAATAAGCGGCGGCGGTGGCAACGGCCACAGTTCTGCTACAAGAACATATAGTGCACTTAAAAAACTGTTCTTTGCAACAAGACCCCGTACGGGACATAGGAGCATTATGGTAACAAGCAAAGAAAAAAAAAAAAAAAAAACTAATTTTTTTGGCTTTTTAACTTTTTTTAACCAAGAAAGTCAATTTTTTTTTCCCAAAATAACCCTTTTTTTTTTGTCAAAAAAGCAATCAAAAAAGTCAAAAATATCAAAAAAATTAATTTTTTACCAACTTCTCAAAACACTCCATGATAATGCTTCACGTCCTTGCACCACTTACAACCGTTGTCAGTCAAAACCATAGAGGCATTGAATCGCGGCCAAATTACATCGCTAATTTTAGTATTTTGTTTTATTTATTTTTTATTTTGTGTGTTATTTTAGTTTATATCTGTTGGCTACATATTTTGTAAAAGCCAAATCATAGTTTCACAAGTGGCAGAATAAGGGTATTATGGGGAGATAATTCAAGTCTTCGATCCTGATCGAACACGTGGCAATGAACATTTGTTCTCACGTGATCTGAGTAGCACTAGATCAGTAAAGAGGTACAAAGTGACGTGGCTTCAATGGTTACTCATAATTCAAATTCAAATACAGGAGGGAAGCTCAACTGCAAGAGATGGCGTAATGGGACTACTTCTAAGCCAGCATGATCAGCGATCATGGAGGAGTAGTTCGACGGTTTGAAGTGCAGTTCGAATGTCATCTTTGACAAGTATAAATAGCAGGGAAGCTCTCATAAAAGAGGCCCAGACTCAGATCATACAAACCAGTCTTTACTTCATATTTTCCTTTCCAGTTTTACATTTCCTGTACTTTAAATTCCTGCACTTTAAATACCTGCACTTTAAATACCTGCACTTTAAATACCCGCACTGCACTTCGATTCATAGGAGTAGTTTCAAGTAGATTCAAGTAGGCTGTTGCTGTAAACCTCCTCGAGGCTGAGTTTGGACTATTGTAAGTGTTCATTTTAATGAAATACTTCGATTGTTCTTCATATTAACTGTTATTTCTCTTAATTTCTCCTAAGTCAAGCCACCAGTAAAAGTCCTCTTCATTGAGGCTGAAAGAACTAAAACACAATCGTCTGATAATTGGTTGGCAATTATAATTTCTGTAAGGACTGATTGATCCTTGCTGGCACGCTCGCATTTACAAAAATACCCTTCGAAAAGCCAAAAAGCCAACATATATTTTTGGCACGCCCGGTGGGACTTGTTAAAATGGCTAGACGAAGACGACAAGGAGAAAATGAACGCTTGGAAGAAGGCGTAGAAGGAGAGGTAGAGATACCTAATCCAGAGGAGAATGTGGTAACACATCCTGTGGAAACTCCTATGCTATCAGAACCTTTGGTCGAATGCATCAAGATTTCGGCAAGAACCATATGTTCATAATATTGGACGAAACCAAGGAATTGGACCATCCACCGTTCCATCTACTCACCCAACAAATCCATGGGATGGCTTGGTAGATGCTATGGGACAACAATTAATGAACACAATGGAAAGGTGGGCAACATCCTTTTTGGATCGAATGAATAACCACCAACCAACAAATACAAGACACACAGAGGATATTTTAAATGTCCCTCAGCAAAGATTGGCTAGAGAAAAACAGCCTATGCAAACTAATGGACAATCTAATGGTCAGACTAGTACTCAGAACTATGAAAGACCATCGCCTTAGTCTTGGTATGAACCCATTTCAAGGACTATAGTAGGCCAAAATGCCTCAATACTCAACAATGAAGCCACACAAGTTGGTGGATCTGGCCAAGTACAAGAAACTGGCATAAGAATGGTGGCAAATCCCATGTTTGAAGCCATACCTGGCACTAGGGGATATAATAATCCCTTATTCGAATTTATACCCGGGGGGTTGGAAGGTTTTCCCACAAATGGAAGGGACACAATACCTGTTCCAGCACCTTTCACAGGTCCTTTCGCAGGACAGACTCAAAGGGGTTACCCATACCCTCAACAAAGAACTCCGCACCACAGGGCAACCAAATTCCCAAATGTACCACCTTATGGACCAAGAGGACCACAAGCACAAGTTTGTCCACCAAACCCTGTGTTTGTCCCTCTAGTAGTGGTTCAGCAAGCACAGAATATGGTCCCTAGGGATCAAATTGCTGATATTGTTAGGGAGATGTGTAGACCGATGGCTCGGGGGGTCCAGACTCCTATATACAGAAAACTATACCCACAATGGGTAGATAGGGTACATGAATACCCAAGAGGATTCAGAATACCAGATTTTACCCTATTCTATGGAACTGGAAATCAATCAACAGTAGAGCACATTGCTAGATTCGCTGCTCAATGTGGTGAATTTACTAATCATGACTACATAAAACTGAGATTATTTCCAAATTCTTTAACTGGGGGAGCATTTGTATGGTATATCAACCTTACACCTGGCTCCATTCAAACTTGGCAACAAATGGAAGAGGCATTTCATGCCCAATTCTTCCAATCGGAGCCAGAGGTGTCCATGGCAGACTTGGCAAGATTGAGTCAAAGGCCTGAAGAAAAGGCTACTCAGTTTATTGCCAGATTTAAAAGGGCTCGAAATAAATGTAGAGTCATCCTCCCAGAGCCAGAATTTGTAAGATTGGCTCAAAACGGTTTAGAGTTCAGGCTTCGAAAGAAGTTTGATTCAACTGAATTCAGGGATTTGGTCGAATTAACCTATAAGGTGTCTCGATATGAAGCATTACTAGAGGAAGAACAAGATCGAAATAATGCTTCGTATAAGACGTATTATAGAGATCCCAATTATGAGATCGATGCAGCAGAGATTGTGGGTAAAGAACTCAGAATTGTGAAGCATTAATTCATAAGGATACAACCATCGACCAAATAGCTTTAAAAAGAAAGACTTTCACGTAAAAGTACTCTTTTGATTTAACAAAAGCAGATGACATTTTTGATCATTTGCTTGTACCAATTTCTTAAGTTACCAAAGGAGTAAACCGCCATCTCCGATGAACTTAAAGGAAAAGTATATCAGAATGGCATAATTATTGGTCTCACTCGACTAAAAACCGCATTGTTTTTCAAGACAGATCCAAGAGCAAATTCGAAAGGAAGTTTGAAGTTCCCACCAAGACAGTAAAAAGCCATAGGAATTGACAAGAACCCGCTTCCGTGGTTGGAGAAAGCGGCTAATGTGGTTGTACCAAACTTTCGAATCTATCTCTGCAGAATTGGAAGAGGTCAATGTGCAAATGCATATTGCCAACCGCATAACCGCCAAGAAAGTGACTAGAAGCCCGCCATTATTGGACAAGGTTTCTCACATCGGCGAACATTCGATGAAGAAGCACCGATGACGATTCCTTGGAAGCACCAGAATGCAGGATGTGTCCTAGATGCAGACTAAGCTACAAATGGTTGAAGGGCTTCCGATTGATGGGAAGCAATACTATAGGATGTTCAGAGACGCCCTAAATCAACCAACGCTATACAACAAAAGGCCGCATCCGGCTAGTGATAGGCAGCGACCATTAGTGGTTGAGCCTGCAGTTGACAGAATACATGCTAAAGGTAAGAGGCCCTTGTATGAGTCTAGGCCACTTAACTACTACAGAATGGAGAGCAAACATTCTGAAAGAAGATTGGAAAGGAGTTCAGGTTATGGGACCAAAGCCAGAGATTGGCCCCCCAGACCAACCTCACACGTAATGTAAAATGGCCACCTCCATCAAAGGCCAGAATCAAGCTCGAAGCATGAGACCAGAACCAAGCACTTACCTCCACGGCCAGTTTCAAAGATGGCTTCGAAGGTGGAAAAAGGTGATTCAACATCTGAATCAGTAAGCTCTTGGGTACCTGGAGTTCCAGATTGGTTTGTAATGCAAAACAAACCTAGGAAAGTGTCTGCCAGGAGAGATGTTGGAATCCCAGGCAGGATGGTCAAGCCTCCTTTAGTGGCTCCAAACAACTGGGTATTGCTGAAACACCCAAAGACAAAGGAACCAAATATGGTTCCAGTTATTTCCAGATCACAAAGGAGGAAGATTCAGCGCAAGTACACCCAAAGACCAAAGAAGATCTCGAAAGAAAGTGGAGAGAGTTCTTCATGTGTCAAGATGTAAGAAAGAAAACTTGAAGTCGACCATACTCCAAAACCGACTCTACAAAGTAAAGTGGTTTGTAGCAGAGAACACTGGCCCAAGTTCATTCTCAACTAAAGGCCAAGGAGAAGTCTAGTTTAAGGTACGAGAAGGCTCGATGGAAAGTGATAGCAAACGGATGAAGAGATTGGCATGAGCCAAAAGAAGGAAATGGCGTAAGAAGAAATGTTCAAGCCTTCATGGTCGAACAAACATTTCGATCAAGAACCAGCTTGAGAAGGATCCTTCAAAGGGATCAGTTATCAATGAAGTACCAGTGTGCAAAGATGGAGGATGTCTTGAAGACACTGAGCAAGGTAGCCAAGAGAGGAAGAAGGTACAGCCAGCCATCCAGTTTGGCTCATTTTCTCCTGTATCAGTCAATATGGTACACAGACTACCTCATGAATTCCAGGCTGGAAATGAGGACCAGGGTGACCAAGACATGGATCCAATTCCTGTCTCTAGTGAAGAGTCACAAGTGAGTATGGTACAGGATGCTCCTGAAATGGCTACTCCAATGGACATTGAGTGTGAAAGCAAGGAAGAGGTGAGCATCAACCTCTCATATCCTTTTGAATATCCCTCAAATTCCATGACCCAACACGTCAAGCCTTTGTACATCAAGGCTTTCTTCGATGGGATACAGCTAAACCGAGTCCTAATAGACAATGGGGCAGCGGTAAACTTATTACCGAAATCTTCTTTGAAGAAAATAGGGAAAAAGAATCCCAAGTTGATCCCAACCAGCACAACCATCACTGGCTTTGCTGGAGATAAACAGATGGCTCAAGGGATTCTGCCTATCAACTTGAGTGTGGGAACCAGGATCAGATGACAAGATTCTTCGAATCGACAAAGAATGCTAAATATAATGCTTTACTTGGGAGAGATTGGATCCACACTAACAAATGTGTGCCTTCCTCTTTGCATCAGAAAATCATGATGGCTCTGGGCAATGGAGAGATAGAGGAGATTGATGCAGATCCTCAACCTTTCATAGCCTGTGCAGACTTTGCAGAGGCCAAGTTGTATATTGAGGGAGTGACACCACTCAGTATACTGAGGAAAGCTGATGGCTCAGCCGAAGTGACAGCTAATAAGGAAGTAACACACCTGAAGCACTTAGTCCAAGAAAGTGCTGATGAAGAGGTTGTCGTGAAAGATGACAATGATGCCTGGTTATAGGCAAAGAAGTGAAGAACGAGAAGCCGTCCTTGGCTTTGATTAAATTTTCATCATTGGACGTAAAAGCAATAGTCTAGAAAGTACAGAAGCAAGAGAGAGAGGCCATGATAATTGGCTATAAACAAAAACAGCAACAGGTCAGAAGTTTGACCCTTGGGAAATACTGTGCATTGGACATTGAAACAAAAGTCCAGGAGATACAGGAAGAAGATGCCTTATGGACAGATTTTGTCTATGAGGAAGAGGGCAGAGATGTCAAATTAAAGAACCTAGGAGCAGAACAAGGCGAAAAGGTTGCTTCGAAGGTTGAAGAAACTAAAGAAGAAGCTTCAATGAGTTCTCAGAGACAAGACCCCTTAGAAGAAGTGAATTTAGGGGAAGGTTCTGCAAAGAAATTTCACCTATATAAGTACTTGCTTGAATGTTCTGGACAGAGACCAGTTATTGGTTGTTCTAAAGAAATACAAAGATTGCTTTGCATGGTTTTATAATGAACTACCAGGATTGGATAGATCATTGGTGGAACATAGGCTCCCTATGAAGCCTAATTTCAAGCCATACAAGCAGAAACCAAGAAGCATGAGTCCAGAAGTAATTCAGAAGGTCAAGGAAGAAATTCTTAGACTGCTCAAGGCAGACTTTATTAGGACAAATGTATGTTGAATGGCTATCTAATATTGTGCCTGTAGTTAAGAAGAATGGCAAAATGAGGGTATGCATCGATTTCAGAAACTTAAATCTAGCTACTCCTAAAGATGAGTACCCTATGCCTATAGTGGATCTGCTGGTAGACAGTTCAACAAGGCATCAAGTTTTATCGATGATGGATGGCCACTCTGGTTATAACCAAATATGCATTGCAGAGGAAGATATCCACAAGACAGCATTCAGATGTCCTGGGAATATTGGCACCTTCGAATGGGTTAAAATGCCATTTGGTCTGAAGAATGCTGGGGCTACATATCAGAGGGCTATGAACACTATCTTTCATGACCTTATTGGAGGGTATCTAGAATGTTATATTGATGACATTGTGGTGAAATCCCAGTCCATGGAGGAGCATTTGTTTCATTTAGAAGCAGCTTTCGAAAGAATGAGGAAGTTCAAGTTGAAACTCAACCCTCTTAAATGTGCTTTTGGTGTATCATCTGGAAATTTCTTGGGTTATGTAGTGCACAAGAAAGGAATACAGATTGATCAGAATAAAGCCAAAGCCATCATCGAAGCTAGGCCTCCATCAAGTAAGAAAGAATTACAAAGGTTCCTGGGGCAGGTTAACTTTCTTCGAAGGTTTATTTCTAACACTGCAGGGAAAACTAAAGTATTTTCTTCCTTGTTAAGGCTGAAAGATGAAGAGGAATTTGTGTGGACAGCAGAGCATCAAAGTGCTTTCGAAGGTATCAAAGCCTACTTGGCCAAACCTCCAAAGGCCGATGCCACCAAAGGAACAAGCCTTTAAGTTGTACATAGTCAGCAGAAGATTCATTGGGAGCTTTCTTAGCCCAAGACAACGAAGAAGGCAAAGAGCAAGCTATTTATTACCTTAGTAGGTTTTTAAATTCTTGTGAATGTAAATATTCAGCTGTTAAAAAGCTGTGTCTTGCTTTGTATTTTACTGCAATGAAATTAAGATATTATCTTTTACCTACAACTGTCTTGGTAATTGCAACCACAGATTTGGTTAAATACATGTTATCTAGACCTATGTTGAGGGGAAGAATTGGCAAATGGATATTAGCCTTATCAGAATTTCATCTAGAATATGTCCATCAAAGGGCAGTAAAAGGGCAAGTTTTAGCCAATTTTCTGGCAGATCATCCATCTCAAACAGAAAGCCAAGAGATAATGGAGCTTGGTATGGCTAATGTTGAGCCATGGCAGATGTGGTTTGATGGATCGAAATCCAATGGTTTAATTGGAATTGGTGTTGTGATTAAATCTCCACAAGGGGTAAAAACCACACATGGTTTCAGAGTAGATGAAGCCACTTGTTCCAATAACCAGGCCGAGTATGAAGCCTTAATAGTGGGACTACAAATCCTTATTGGATTACAAGTACATGCAATTGACATATTTGGGGACTCTCAATTGGTGGTTAACCAAGTGAAAGGGATTTTCAAATGTCAAAGCATAAGTATCCTACCATATTATGTTGTTGCATTACATCTGCTTTCTCAGTTTCAAATAGCAAATGTAACCCATGTTCCAAGATTCTTGAACAATAGAGCTAATGATGTGGCTCAAAAAGCTTCGAACTTCAAGAGAAGGGATAATACCCAAAAGGAC
This sequence comes from Camellia lanceoleosa, assembly GCA_025200525.1. Lineage (NCBI taxonomy): Eukaryota > Viridiplantae > Streptophyta > Magnoliopsida > Ericales > Theaceae > Camellia > Camellia lanceoleosa. The sequence continues at coordinate 25,360,022 of CM045763.1, forward strand.
ATAAGCCAAACAACATATCAGAGATTAATACAACCTTTGAATAAAAGGAATGTGATCTTGGAAGTCAATCATAATGACTTACAAGAACAGGATTAGAGACATCCAATAATGCAGTATTTGGCTGGTCCATCTTCGAAGGCCAGCAGAAGGGTCAAATTGCAATCCATGCAATATATGGTATATGGTAATGCTCTCTATAAAAGAGGGGGAGATGGCTTATTGCTGGAATGCTTAGGCCCAAAAGAAGCATTAACAGCTATGGCTGAGGTTCATGAAGGCATTTGTGGCGCTCATCAACCTGGTGTGAAGATGAGATGGTTGCTTCGAAGGCATTCCTACTATTGGCCAACTATCCTTAAAGACTGCATAGAATATGCAAAGGGTTGCCAGGCATGTCAAAAGCATGGTATAATAAGGCATGTGCCCATAACTGACCTACATGCAGTAGTGAAGCCTTGGCCATTCAGAGGATGGGCCATGGATATGATGGGAAAAATACATCCACCTTCTTCAAAGCATCATTGTTTCATTCTAGTGGCCACTGATTACTTCACTAAATGGGTCGAAGTTAAGCCATACAAGGCTGTAGACCAGACAGAGGTCATTGGGTTCATTAAAGATCTGATCCATAGATTTGGCATCCCACAAACCATAACAGTTGATAATGGAACTGTGTTCGATGGGAAAATGGTAAAGTCCTTTGTGGCAGAATTTGGAATTAGCCTTATTAATTCCACACCCTATTATGCACAAGCCAATGGTCAAGCTAAATCATCCAATAAGTCCTTGAAAAAGGGAATACAAAAGGTGGTGGAAGATAATCCTAGGGATTGGCATAACCTATTGTTGGATGTTTTATGGGCTTACAAAACTTCCCCAAGGTCAAGCACAGGAGTCACCCCTTATGCTTTAGTATACGGGCATGATGCAGTGTTACCTGTGGAGATTAATGTTAAATCTCTGAGGGTAAGATGCCAAGATCAATTAGATCCTGAGCAATATCATCAAAGCATGTGCTTGGAATTAGAAGGCATAGATGAAGCCAGGATTTTGGCGTTAAATAGCATTCTTTTTCAAAAGAAGAAAGCAGCCAAGAATTCTAATAAGAAAGTCAAGCATATTGGCTTTGATGAAGGTGACTTGGTATGGAAAACAATACTCCCAATAGGAATTAAAAGCCATAAGTTTGGCAAATGGTCACCTAACTGGGAAGGACCATATCAAATTCATAGAGTTCTGCCTTTTGGAGCATGCCATTTAAGAAATTTGAATGGCTATGTACATCCCAAAAAGATTAATGGCATATATTTGAAGCCTTATTTTCCAACCATTTGGGAAACACAAGGAATAAAATAAACATTATGTACAAAAACACAACATACTCAGATAATAGATAAGAATTTGATTTTTCATAAAGAATCAAGTACATGGTGCCACAAATTGGCCCAAAAATTATTACAATGTTTCAATTGTTTTTGTACAGTTGATCTCCTACTACTAAGTGATGGAAACAGGTGAATAGCTGCAACCATGTCTTCTTTTCGTTCAGCCAGTTCTTGGTTGGTGATTTGCAATTTGGTGTCAGTTCGAACCAAGGCCTGGTTTACTGCAGCTAACTCCTCCTCTTTCTTCTCCAGCAGCTGAATTCGAAACTGGGAGGCAGAAGAATGTTGTTCCTTGAGATCTGATATTTCGGTATGCACTTGAGAAACAAAATGCTGATCCCTAGCCAATTTCTCATTGGCAGTATTGGTAGCATGACAAATGTTGATATAGAAGTCAATAGTAGTCGCACCAGGATAGATGATTTGAGACATTCATATCGACTACTCAAGAATATTACAAAGACCGAAGAAACCCATTCTCGATAATAGGCCTTTGTAGAGCCTCAAGGATCCTCGAAAAGGAAGTCGCTAGCCTGCACATGTGTCCAAGTCCACTGAAAGTGCAGGAGGCTTGCTGCTAGAAGAAGGAGGACTCTCAAAAATTTCCAGCAAGGAGTCAGCCAAGACTAATGGCTCACCAAAGACTAAATGTTGGAGAGGTATAAGGTACGTCGAAAAGACTAGCAAGTCTTCCTTCGAAGATGTCTACCTCATCCCTAGACATGAAGGGCATGGAAAGTTTTGTGGTGGAAGACACAGAGGGCTGCATGGGGATGGGAGAAATGGATGGAGCATCTTTGGCAGCCTCTATGGTCTTAGCCACCAATGAATCAAGTGAAGAGGGGCTGGAAGTAGGCACAGGTGATGAACCATAAATTGGAGAACTAACAAAGACCCTTCAGGAAAGAATCAACTGCCATTGGGAATGGAGTAGCAGTTGGAATTTCTGAGAAGGAAGGAGGAAGAGCAAGGCTCGAAGAAGAAGTAAACTGAGGCAGGTCAAGGGCCAAAAAAGGGAGATATGGCTCTAAGCCAAGGAGAAGAGACGCGGGGATGCTTGGACTCAAAGAAGGCGTATCAAATATAGGCTTGGAGAGTGGGAGCATGATTTGGATGGTTTTCACACGTTGCATTTGGTCAACTTCAACTGAAATCGAGGGAGGCCTCGCTGGGAAGATGAATGTAGTTGCTGTTGCTGCAAGAGGAAGAAATACAAAGGACTGTCAAAATTCAGTATTAAAAACTGACGAAGGAAAAACAGCAGAAATATGAAAGAAATTACTTGTTTCAGAAGTGTTGGCACTAATGGGAGAGCTGCGAAGGGAATAATGCTCGATGGTTTGTTGTCTCCGTACGGCTTCTCTTTGTAATGCATCCGCAGCAGCAGCTTCATCTCTCAGAAACTGTTGTTGCCGCCTCTTCTCAACCCTCTCAAAACGATTATTGCCTTGGAATGTTCTCTCTGTTTGATACCGCTTCATGAAGCGGGTCCTCACCCAAGTCAAAGCAGGTAAACCACCTTCTTCCTCTTCCTCCTTGGTGGTGATACTACTGGTTCCTTTTCGATCTCCCTCTCTTCAATTTGGGGTTCAGATTTTTCAGAGGTTAGTTCTTTCTCCATTACCATAGTGGTTACCTCGAAAGAAGGATGCTCAATTGTATCAGAAGGGGAGGCAGCCACCTTTTGTCTCTTTGTTCTTTGTAAGGGCACTTCTTGCTCTTGTTCGACCTCTTCTTCTCCCAAAGATTCAGATTCCTCAGAAGGAAGGATCAGCTTCCTTTTTTGTTTCTGTTGTTGTTTCTTTTTTAGAGTAGCTAAAGTTTCAGCTCTCTTAGGAGATTCTTCTTGCGGGACCCTACACCAAAGAACATAAGTATAAAGGAAACAAACAAAAGATTCAAAAGAAAAAAAGAAAGAATCTGGAAGTATTTACCCTTCTTCGAAGTAGCTCTGGTAACTCTAGCTGGAGGCGGAGAAGCTGCAGAAGTAATTGTAGCAACTTCAGGAAGAGGGGGAATGTTCATAGCTGTCGCTAACTTAGCCTTCGAAGGCACTCCCAATCCTACCAACAAGTCATGGAGGTGTACAGATAGGCGCACTTCCATATTGACTGTCTACCAGTTCTGGAATCTTTTCAAGACCAAGCCATACGGAAGAAATGGGACAAATTGGAACTCATTCAAGTCCTTCAGCAGTTTGAGAATTGCCGTCTCTAGTCTGGATTTGGGTATTTTCAAATCTCTGGCAGTGAGGTGAACATTTGAGAGACTGCAAAGAGGGACTGGTATCTCTTGAGTAAGTCCAAATTGTCTGGCAAATTGAGAAGGGCAATACACCTCAGATATGCATTTGTAGGCTCGAGGGTTTAAACTGCCAATGAACAATTCTCTTGGTAGTAGTATAGAGGCCCACATATCTTTATGAGGAGAAGTGGAGCAATCTTTATCAGCCAAAAAAGTTTGCAGCCAGGTTGGTCCTTTATTGGCTTCGAAAGGACAGAAGAATGAGGCAGATGGAGAGATAGGGAGTTGGTAAAAAAAGGTAAAATAGTAAGCGAAGGAAGCAGGATAAAGGGTAATCCTAGCATACTTTTCCCCGTAAGTACTAGGATCCTGAACAAGGAATCTTAGACACTTGGGATGTAGGTTAGTGAAATAGGCGAAGAGCCAGAGTTAAAGCACCCAAAGGGGACCTCCTTGGTTAGCATCAAGAGGTTTTTTGCAAAATTGGGAACAGGCTCTGTAGATATGACCTAAAAGATAGGGGGCAAGAGCTATGTGTTTTTTCATGACAAATGCCTTCGTAAGAGGAGCAAACTCAGGCATAATCCTCTGAGATGAAGTGCAAAAGAGGAATTTACATAACCAGTATAAGATAAAGGAAAATAATTCTCTGTCCCTCACAGGACCTTCCCTTTTATTTTCAGCCTTTACAAAGTCACTATAAGAGGAGTTTAGGGCTGGAAGAGAAAATTTGACAGGAAGGTCCGGGTAGTTGGGAGTAAAAGGAGAACCATGGGGTGAAAGCCCTAAGAGATGGAAAATATGAAGAACAGTGGGGGCCATCATGCCACACCGAAATTGGAAGAAATTAAAAGCCATATTCCAGAAGCATAAGGCAGCAGGAATCAAAAAAGGGTCCTCAGGAATAATGAACCTGGAAAGACGAAGGGCATCGAGGACACAGAGCTCTTGCAGGTCATCTTCTCTCGCAGGCACTACTCTGTCATACCATTCTTCCCATTCAGTCCTCAATGTCGGCCAGCAACGGTGAGGACGATTCATTCTCCAGTTCCGCCAATCAAGCCCTCCTTCATAGAGAAGGAAATGGTCCTCCAAGCGAGGATATAGAGCTGCGAGTTCAGTAGGAGCTTCCCGAAAAATAGGACCAAGAACATACTCTTGCTTGTTGCTGTGGCGAGGAACGAAGAGACGCCCATCTATGTTGCTTGGTCCACCAGTCGTGAGTTTGGCAATTTCTTCATCAATACATTTCTTCAGAGCCATGGTAGGGCTGAGATGATCGCCAGCGGGCACTTTCAGTGAAGAAGGATCCATTAATAGCAAGTAGTAAAGAAGAGAGGGTTAACAGAAGATTGGTAGGGTTTGTGTGTTGAAAGAGCAAGTGATTTGTAACGAAAACAAAGGGGTTTTTTAAAGAAAAAAAAGGGCTTTGTGTCTGAAAATTATATTGCGTAAGTCGTTAAGTACTAAAAGTACGAATACGAGGAGCCTTTTCCAATATTGATAGTTTTGGAGGGAAAAAGCACACTCCGGATGTTGACGCCAGCTTTGAAGCAATATATTTGGCTTCGAAATGAGATTTTGACGCCAAAAAATCAAATAACAACGGCTTCGAAATACATAAGTCGGCTTCGAAGCATACTACATGCTTAAAAATGCTAGAATGCTCGAATATTGGTTCACTTCAAAGGATTCAAAGACCTGTTTGAAGGTTATTAATCAAAGTAATGACCTTCGGAGCAAATCCTCGGATCCTTTAAGGATGAGGAGCACTGTTCGAAGCATTAAAACCAATCGTTGGTTTTTATAAGAAGGAATTGCTTTTTGAACCAAAACAGTATGGATTACTCTTCAAAGCAAAATGGCCAATTTGAAATTGATTGGCTATATTAACCATGACCACATATTGGTTATAGTTAGTTTTGAGGGGTAACGTTGTTAAAATTCAAAGCATTAATTCCAGATGATATCAGCCAGAATTGTCAACTATACTCCATAAATTGGAAAAAGACATGTTGGTTCTTTTAGCGTTTCATTAAACAATTGAGTCCAGATTCGAAGGATGAGATTGTTCAATTCGAAGCTATGAGTTGGCTTTTAAAAGCAAAAGGAAGCAGAGTCAAACAATGTCAAATACAGAAGGACTTTATTTATATTGAAGCCAAGACAATTACATTAAGTAACCCTATTTGGGTACAAATTCAAGCTCATAAAAATAAGGAATAGAATAAATAACAAGATCATGAAACTTCGTCCAACAATGATCAATAAATGTTTGTTCTTTCTTTATTATATCTTCTATCTCCTCTAATGTTGGCTGCATAAGTTGGTGTGCTCTCACTTCATAGTAGAGCTCCTCAGCCTTTATTTCGAAAGCCTCTTCCCTCAATTTCTGTTCTAACTCATCTATAACCAAATCATCCCAATACGCAGAATCTTTATTTTTGAAATCATCGAAATCTTCGATGAAGTTCTCTGCTTCGTACTGGGCATGAATTCGGAGAGATGAAAGTTGATCCAAAGATTGGATGGTGACCTTGGAATTCCGATGCCAGTGGAGGAGTACCGGAAGTTGGTCCAGGAACATGTGAAGTTCTGCTTGGGCAATGGGATTAAGGACATGGCCCCTAGTCAGAATATCACAAGCCCATCGAAATTTCTTGAGAGGGATGTCATCCTCAAGAACATTGAAGGGCAAGTGAGAAAAAGCTGCAAGCAGAAGTTGAGCTTGTTTCCGCTCAAATGGAGTTGGGGATGATGGAGGTTTGTAAGGTGGAAAGATTTTGTCCATGGGAAGGGCAAGCCTTAATTTCTCTGTCCAGGGAAGAGTGGAAGGAGGAGAAGGAGTAGATGGTTCTGCTTCAGAAGATGGAGAAGAAGAAGTGGATGCTTCTGTTATGGAAGATGGCACGGGAGTGGAAGGAACAAAGGCATTAATATAGTCAAGCCAGTCAGAAGAACAAATCTTCGCCTTCTTGGCTAAAAATGAAGGGCTGTACCCTTGTGATTCTTCTAGACCCCGGGCAGTGTGCATTATCCTTGTGGGCATAGAGGATGTGTACCAGGCCACAAGTAGATTCTCCTCCAAACTACGTCGAAGGTCAATGGGCACATAAGGATAGACCACCGAGCTTCGAGCGTAAGAAGGAAAATCTAAAGGGTCAGTGAACTCAACAAAATGGTGATTGATTCGTTCCTTCAAGTCCCAGGATTCAGGTGCTGACCAGTTTGTCCATCCGGAAACCCCAGAAGATGAAGAGGTGGTAGCTTCATCCCAAGCAGAGGTTTGTGAAGAAGAACTTCCCAAGTCCATATTTGCAACTTGTTGAAGCAGAGGCTTGAGAATAGTTCGTTCAAAGTACAAGGGGAGTTTAGAGAAAGAACTTCTTCTATCTGTAAATTTGTAAACCAAAGGATTAAGGGCAATGTGTTCGTAGTCCAAAGGTTGATAATCTGCAAAAGCCTCCATGACCTGAAGATAGAAGGGCAGGTAAAGGTGGCTAATGAATGCGTGGAGATTCTTTCGAGGGGAAACAACATTACTCAATGGCGCTTCGTATGCTTGATCAATAGAGTGAGAAGTTGATTGAGCCATAGTCCGTTCAAATGCTAAAGGTATTGGAATGTTCAACAAGTTGAGAGTTAATACAAATGATCACCAAATAGGTGACAGTTGTGTTTCCTGAAGATGGATTCCATGCACGTTCCAAAAGCGCGGGAAAAGCTTTTGATCCACTAATATCTCCAAGTATTGGGTATATTAGTGCGGGGGGTAATGTTGGCTACATATTTTGTAAAAGCCAAATCATAGTTTGACACGTGGCAGAATAAGGGTATTATGGGGAGGTAATTCAAGTCTTCGATCCTGATCGAACACGTGGCAATGAACATTGGTTCTCACGTGATCTGAGTAGCACTAGATCAGTAAAGAGGTATAAAGTGACGTGGCTTCAACGGTTACTCATAATTCAAATTCAAATACAGAAGGGAAGCTCAACTGCATGAGATGGCGTAGTGGGACTACTTCTAAGGCAGCATGATCAGCGATCATGGAGGAGTAGTTCGACAGTTTGAAGTGCAGTTCGAAGGTCATCTTTGACAAGTATAAATAGCAGGGAAGCTCTCATAAAAGAGGCCCAGACTCAGATCATACAAACCAGTCTTTACTTCATATTTTCCTTTCCAGTTTTACATTTCCTGTACTTTAAATATATGCACTTTAAATACCCGCACTGCACTTCGATTCATAGGAGTAGTTTCAAGTAGATTCAAGTAAGCTGTTGCTGTAAACCTCCTCGAGGCTGAGTTTGGACTATTGTAAGTGTTCATTTTAATGAAATACTTCGATTGTTCTTCATATAACTGTTATTTCTCTTAATTTCTCCTAAGTCAAGCCACCAGTAAAAGTCCTCTTCATTGAGCCTGAAAGAACTAAAACACAATCGTCTGATAATTGGTTGGCAATTATAATTTCTGTAAGGACTGATTGATCCTTGCTGGCACGCTCGCATTTACAAAAATACCCTTCGAAAAGCCAAAAAGCCAACATATATTTTTGGCACGCCCAGTGGGACTTGTTAAAATGGCTAGACGAAGACGACAAAGAGAAAATGAACGCTTGGAAGAAGGCGTAGAATGAGAGGTAGAGATACCTAATCCAGAGGGGAATGTGGTAACACATCCTGTGGAAACTCCTATGCTATCAGAACCTTTGGTCGAACAGACCAGTACTTCTGGGCAAGAACCATATGTTCATAATATTGGACGAAACCAAGGAATTGGACCATCCACCGTTCCATCTACTCAGCCAACAAATCCATGGGATGGCTTGGTAGATGCTATGGGACAACAATTAATGAACACAATGGAAAGGTGGGCAACATCCTTTTTGGATCGAATGAATAACCACCAACCAACAAATACAAGACACACAGAGGAAATTTTAAATGTCCCTCAGCAAAGATTGGCTAGAGAAAAACAGCCTATGCAAGTTAATGGACAATCTAATGGTCAGACTAGTACTCAGAACTATGAAAGACCATCGCCTCAGTCTTGGTATGAACCCATTTCAAGGCCTGTAGTAGGCCAAAATGCCTCAGTACTCAACAATGAAGCCACACAAGTTGGTGGATCTGGCCAAGTACAAGAAACTGGCATAAGAATGGTGGCAAATCCCATGTTCGAAGCCATACCTGGCACTAGGGGATATAATAATCCCTTATTCGAATTTATACCCGGGGGGTTGGAAGGTTTTCCCACAAATGGAAGGGACACAATACCTGTTCCAGCACCTTTCACAGGTCCTTTCGCAGGACAGACTCAAAGGGGTTACCCATACCCCCAACAGCAACCTGCACCACAGGGCCAACCAGTCCCAAATGTACCACCTTATGGACCAAGAGGACCACAAGCACAAGTTTGTCCACCAAACCCTGTGTTTGTCCCTCCAGTAGTGGTTCAGCAAGCACAGAATATGGTCCCTAGGGATCAAATTGCTGATATTGTTAGGGAGATGTGTGGACCGATGGCTCGGGGGGTCCAGACTCCTGTATACAGAAAACTATACCCACAATGGGTAGATAGGGTACATGAATACCCAAGAGAATTCAGAATACCAGATTTTACCCTATTCTATGGAACTGGAAATCAATCAACAGTAGAGCACATTGCTAGATTCGCTGCTCAATGTGGTGAATTTACTAATCATGACTACATAAAACTGAGATTATTTCCAAATTCTTTAACTGGAGGAGCATTTGTATGGTATATCAACCTTACACCTGGCTCCATTCAAACTTGGCAACAAATGGAAGAGGCATTTCATGCCCAATTCTTCCAATCGGAGCCAGAGGTGTCCATGGCAGACTTGGCAAGATTGAGTCAAAGGCCTGAAGAGAAGGCTACTCAGTTTATTGCCAGATTTAAAAGGGCTCGAAATAAATGTAGAGTCATCCTCCCAGAGCCAGAATTTGTAAGATTGGCTCAAAACGGTTTAGAGTTCAGGCTTCGAAAGAAGTTTGATTCAACTGAATTCAGGGATTTGGTCGAATTAACCTATAAGGTGTCTCGATATGAAGCATTACTAGAGGAAGAACAAGATCGAAATAATGCTTCGTATAAGACGTATTATAGAGATCCCAATTATGAGATCGATGCAGCAGAGATTGTGGGTAAAGAACCTGTAATCTGTGAAGCATTAATTCATAAGGATACAACCATCGACCAGCAGTTTAAAAAGAAAGACTTTCACAGAAAGTACTCTTTCGATTTAACAAAAGCAGATGACATTTTTGATCATTTGCTTGCAGCCAATTTCCTTAAGTTACCAAAAGGAGTAAAACTGCCATCTCCAGATGAACTTAAAGGAAAAGTATACTGTAAATGGCATAATTCTTGGTCTCACTCGACTAAAAACTGCATTGTTTTTCGAGACAGGATCCAAGAGCAAATTCGAAAAGGAAGTTTGAAGTTCCCAGCCAAGACAGAAAAAGCCATGGGAATTGACAAGAACTGCTTCTAGAAGTTGGAGAAAGCGCGGCTAATGTGGTTGTACCAAACCTTTAGAATCTTTCTCTACAGGAAATGGAAGAGGTCAATGTGCAAATGCATATTGCCAACCAGACAGCTGCCAAGAAGGAGACCAAAAGCCCGCCAGTTACTGGACAAGGTTTCTTACATCAGAAGGAACATTCTGATGAAGAAGCCTCGGATGACGATTCCTTGGAAGCGGTAATGCAGAGGATGTGTCCTAGATGCGACTAAGCTACAAATGGTTGAAGGGCTTCGATTGATGGGAAGCAATACTATAGGGATGTTCAGAGACGCCCTAAATCAACCAACGCTTACAAAAAAGGCCGTGCGGCTAGTGATAGGCAAAGAACCATTAGTGGTTGAGCTGCGATGATGAATACATGCTAAAGGCAAGAGGCCCTTGTATGAGTCTAGGCCACTTAACTACTACAGAATGGAGAGCAAACATTCGAAAGAAGATTGGAGAGGAGTTCAGTTATGGGACCAAAGTCGAGATTGGCCCCTGCACCAACCTCACACGTAATGTAAAATGGCCACCTCCATCAAAGGCCAGAATCAAGCTCGAAGCATGAGACCAGAACCAAGCACTTACCTCCACGGCCAGTTTCGAAGATGGCTTCGAAGGTGGAAAAAGGTGATTCAACATCTGAATCAGTAAGCTCTTGGGTACCTGGAGTTCCAGATTGGTTTGTAATGCAAAACAAACCTAGGGAAGTGTCTGCCAGGAGAGATGTTGGAATCCCAGGCAGGATGGTCAAGCCTCCTTTGGTGGCTCCGAACAACTGGGTATTGCTGAAACACCCAAAGACAAAGGAACCAAATATGGTTCCAGTTATTTCCAGATCACAAAGGAGGAAGATTCAGCGCAGGTACACCCAGTACCAGCAAGATCTGAAAGAAAGTGGAGAGAGTTCTTCACAGGTCAAGACAGAAGGAAAGAAAACTTCGAAGTCAGACCATACTCCAAAACCGACTCTACAAAGTAAAGTGGTTTGTAGCAGAGAACAATTGGCCCAAGTTCATTCTGAACTAAAGGCCAGGGAGAAGTCTAGTTTGGCAGGGCTGGAGAAGGCTCTGATGGAAAGTGATAGCGAAACGGATGAAGAGATTGGCATGAGCCAAAAGAAGGAAATGGCAGAAGAAGAAATGTTCGAAGCCTTCATGGCTGAACAAACATTTCTGACTGAAGAACCAGTTGAGAAGGATCCTTCGAAGGGATCAGTTATCAATGAAGTACCAGAGTGCAGCATGGAGGATGCTGCTGAAGACACTGAGCAAGGTAGCCAAGAGGGGAAGAAGGTACAGCCAGCCATCCAGTTTGGCTCATTTCCCCCTGTATCAGTCAATATGGTACACATACTACCTCATGAATTCCAGGCTGGAAATGAGGACCAGGGTGACCAAGACATGGATCCAATTCCTGTCTCCAGTGAAGAGTCACAAGTGAGTATGGTACAGGATGCTCCTGAAATGGCTACTCCAATGGAAACTGAGTGTGAAAGCGAGGAAGAGGTGAGCATCAACCTCTCATATCCTTTTGAATATCCCTCAAATTCCATGACCCAACACGTCAAGCCTTTGTACATCAAGGCTTTCTTCGATGGGATACAGCTAAACCGAGTCCTAATAGACAATGGGGCAGCGGTAAACTTATTACCGAAATCTTCTTTGAAGAAACTAGGGAAAAAGAATCCCAGGTTGATCCCAACCAGCACAACCATCGCTGGCTTTGCTGGAGATAAACAGATGGCTCAAGGGATTCTGCCTATCAACTTGAGTGTGGGAACCAGGGACTGCATGACAGGATTCTTCGTAATCGACAGCAATGCTAAATATAATGCTTTACTTGGGAGAGATTGGATCCACACTAACAAATGTGTGCCTTCCTCTTTGCATCAGAAAATCATGATGGCTCTGGGCAATGGAGAGATAGAGGAGATTGATGCAGATCCTCAACCCTTCATAGCCTGTGCAGACTTTGCAGAGGCCAAGTTGTATATTGAGGGAGTGACACCACTCAAGATATCGAGGAAAGTGATGGCTCACCAAGTGACGGCTGATAAGGAAGTAACACACCTGAAGCACTTAGTCCAAGAAAGTGCTGATGAAGAGGTTGTCGTGAAAGATGACAATGATGCCTGGTTATAGGCAAAGAAGCGAAGAACGAGAAGCCAAGTCCTTGCCTTTGATTAAATTTTCATCATTGGACGTAAAAGCAATAGTCCAGAAAGCATGTATAAAGAGAGAGGCCATGATAATTGGTCAAACAAAAAAGAACAGTCGAAGTTTGACCCTTGGGAAATACTGTGCGTTGGACATTGAAACAAAAGTCCAGGAGATACAGGAAGAAGACGCCTTATGGACAGATTTTGTCTATGAGGAAGAGGGCAGAGATGTCGAATTAAAGAACCTAGGAGCAGAACAAGGCGAGAAGGTTGCTTCGAAGGTTGAAGAAACCAAAGAAGAAGCTTCAATGAGTTCTCAGACACAAGACCCCTTAGAAGAAGTGAATTTAGGGGAAGGTTCTATGCAGCAGCCCACCTATATAAGTACTTGCTTGAATGTTCTGGACAGAGACCAGTTATTGGTTGTTCTAAAGAAATACAAAGATTGCTTTGCATGGTCTTATAATGAACTACCAGGATTGGATAGATCATTGGTGGAACATAGGCTCCCTATGAAGCCTAATTTCAAGCCATACAAGCAGAAACCAAGAAGGATGAGTCCAGAAGTAATTCAGAAGGTCAAGGAAGAAATTCTTAGACTGCTCAAGGCAGACTTTATTAGGACAGCCAGGTATGTTGAATGGCTATCTAATATTGTGCCTGTAGTTAAGAAGAATGGCAAAATGAGGGTATGCATCGATTTCAGAAACTTAAATCTAGCTACTCCTAAAGATGAGTACCCTATGCCTATAGTGGATCTGCTGGTAGACAGTTCAGCAGGGCATCAAGTTTTATCGATGATGGATGGCCACTCTGGTTATAACCAAATATGCATTGCAGAGGAAGATATCCACAAGACAGCATTCAGATGTCCTGGGAATATTGGCACCTTTGAATGGGTTAAAATGCCATTTGGTCTGAAGAATGCTGGGGCTACATATCAGAGGGCTATTAACACTATCTTTCATGACCTTATTGGAGGGTATCTAGAATGTTATATTGATGACATTGTGGTGAAATCTCAGTCCATGGAGGAGCATTTGTTTCATTTAGAAGCAGCTTTCGAAAGAATGAGGAAGTTCAAGTTGAAACTCAACCCTCATAAAAGAGGCCCAGACTCAGATCATACAAACCAGTCTTTACTTCATATTTTCCTTTCCAGTTTTACATTTCCTGTACTTTAAATTCCTACACTTTAAATACCTGCACTTTAAATATCTACACTTTAAATACCCGCAATGCACTTCGATTCATAGTAGTAGTTTCAAGTAGATTCAAGTAGGCTGTTGCTGTAAACCTCCTCGAGGCTGAGTTTGGACTATTGTAAGTGTTCATTTTAATGAAATACTTCGATTGGTCTTCATATAACTGTTATTTCTCTTAATTTCTCCTAAGTCAAGCCACCAGTAAAAGTCTTCTTCATTGAGGCTGAAAGAACTAAAACACAATCGTCTGATAATTGGTTGGCAATTATAATTTTTGTAAGGACTAATTGATCCTTGCTAGCACACTCGCATTTACAAAAATACCCTTCGAAAAGCCAAAAAGCCAACAATATCATTTTAATTAGTTTGATTTCGACCCTTAATTTTAAATTTTGTATTAATTTAATTCAATTAATAACACCTATTATGGTTTTTAAAGAAAATTGATCGCTGAATTGGTTAAGATTAATTTTTTGAGTTGAATTAATTTACAATTTTTTTTTATTTTTATTTTTTATAAAAGCATGACACACTCATTCACTGAGTTGAATAAATTTACAATTTTTTCTATAAAAGCATGACACACCGCTAATGTGCGCATTTTCTATCAAAAAAACATTAATAATTACAATCAATTAGACTAAATTTACATAAAATTATAAATTCAGGAACAAAATTGAACCAATTAAAATTACAAGGAACAAAATGATGCAGAATTCAAAATTGGCTTGTTTGAAAACTTGGCTATTTTAGTTAGTTTTTTTTGTCTATTTTAGCCTAACTAAAAAAAATTATATTTTGAGATGGTAGTTGGCTTTTTTTTTTAGTTGATTTGATGACTGTGAGAGAAAAAAATAAAATAATTATAGTTTGGATGTAATATTTTGTCTTATTGATGTATTTGTCTTTTATTGCTATTTTAGCCCAACCCAATATCTGGATTATAAGATGCTGAGAATAACAAGCTTTTCCTTTTTATTTTTCCTTTTTTTTTAATTTTTAATATAAGTGACATGCAAGGATGCAAAAATACACTAATTAATGGGATTAACTCATTTAGTTAAAATTCTTGCACCTCATTAGGAGTCAGTGGTTTGAATATTTCTACTTACATATAGGTCTTATTCTCCGTATGTCTATTTACTATGACTTTTTCTCTCATTTTGGAGTTTTTCTGTATTGATTATAATATTTGATTTCATTTTTATGATTATGGTTGGAAGTCAAAGTCTAATCAAACGCTCTAATACAAAATTTTAAAATGAATTTTAATCAAATGAAAAGTCAGTTTAATCAAACGCTCTAATACAAAATTTAAAATTTTTTTAAAAATTTATAAACAATTCATTAAGTTACACTAAATATTCCATTACTAATGGTAGCCTAATAATTTTGGAATATTGACTTGGTCTTGCCACCTTGACATACATCTAGAATGAACCTGGACAACACATTGACCTTTTTGGATAAAAAAATTTAAGGTTATGTAGCATTGCATATTTCGACCATAACACGAAAAAAAGCTGAGCAGTTGAGAGAAGAATGAACAAGGTCACCCATTCTTCCTCTGACAGCTTCGTTTTTTGCAACCGCCCACTCATCCTCTTCTCCTTCCTCTCTCTTGTCGCCTTGGTTGTCACCAACACCACTTCCAGTAACTTCGATCACCACTGGGAAATTTAATTAAATAAATTTTGAATTTTGTTAATTTAAATTAATTTTTTTAAAAATTTATTTTCAATATGAACCATCGATTTATTTTCGTTAAGTAAAATTGATAAAAAAAAAATGATATTTTAATTATTAAATTCATTGTAAGTGTATAAAATATATATATATATATATATAAAATACTATTTTTCGTTGAGTTTTACAATTAACATATAGTTTTTTTGTGTCAATTTTTATTTAATAAAAATAGGTAAATAGTTTAGATTGAAAACAATCAAAAGACAACAATTGAAATTGACAAAATTAAAATTTTATTTTGTTAAAAATTTCAAATCTTCATATTTATTTTGGGATATTTACCAATAAATCCCATCTCACAAACAAGTACTTCAATTAGTCCTAAGTTTTTTTTATTGATCTATTAAATTATATTAGTAGAGAGTTTCTTTCCGTGTGGTCCTATTTTTTATTTTGGTAGTATTTTGGTGGACAACTATACCCTTTTATTAATGTGACAGATTTGATGTGATAGTCCAATGTGTCAGGTAATAATGTGACACTCTAACAATGTGACACTCCAAAAAAAATTGAAAACCCCTTAGTGTACTTTTCCTAAATGTGACAACGTGATAGGTATAATGTGACACTTTAAACTTTTAGTCCAAAAAAAATAAAATCTTCATAGTGTACTTTTTTCAAATATGACAACGTAATGGGTATGATATGACACTTTAAAAAAAATTAAAAACTCCTTAGTGTACTTTTTTCAAATGTGACAACGTAGTGGGTATGATGTAACATGTGCCCCTAAAATAATATATTAAATCCAACTCATAAGCAAAAGAATAATATAAGCAATATACTCTCATTCATCAGAGTTCGTATACAAAAGATAATACAGGCGATATACATTCACAACTGTTCATTCTGAATTTACAGCATGTGTTGCAATGATAAAAGAACTGAAAACTAAACAGATATTCATATGCCCTAAAGGCTTACATCTTTCTAAGTCATTGCTTGATTACAAAAAAAGTGAGCCTAGCTCAATACAATTAAAGCCCTTGGCTATAAAAAGAATACAACAAAAAGAAAGAAGCTCTTGCTCCAAAAGTCCCTCCAAGCTATTGACTTGGCGGAGGCATATCACCAATACCTGAAAATAGTTTTTTCCAAATAGGGTAATCCAAAGCCCAGTAGGAACAATCTAACATAATATATGAATCTTAACAAAGATATAAGTACAATGTGCATATACAATGCCTGTGATGAAACATTCATATTCAAGATAATGATAAAGTACCACATTTCATATTTTCATCCATTTTCCTTCAATTCCTTTCAAATTAATTCATTTCATCTTAATTCATAAGCCAATTTCATTATCTTTCAGAAAACCCAACTGAGGCTACAACTCAGTGGTTCTCAAATCAATACAATTATCACATAAACACTTCAATCTGCTATTTTACAAAAATTTCGTCCGTGGGATCGACACCCATGTATACGCGTAGTCTCGGGACTTTCACCCTCGATACACAGCCAAACTTAATTCAATAGAGTTCATCCCTTATCTCATCTCAAACATGGAGTACATCTCCTTTCTCCTCCCAACCATCATACATATATAATGTATTTAAAACGTAGTCATATTCAATGACAATCAACAAGAGGTTAGTTTCAGTTCACCTAATCCTCATGCAATTTCTACAACAATCATAGCTATCCTCCACCGATAGCCCAATACATATATTTCTAAACAGATATTCAATCTCAAGACAGATAATTTATTCAAATTTCGTAGGTGTGAGATAATATATATCCAATCCCACCATTTACATTAACATCCACCCAATTTCACATTTTCAATACCAAATTCATTTATTTATACAAAATAAATATTTGAAACATTTTAGGGCATACTTCCCTCTTTCCAAACATCAATCCAAATGTCAAATCAATTATTTGTCACAATACAACCTCATTTCCAAACCCCATTGTTAGGTTTTTATTCTTGGCAACCCCGTTTGACAAAACTCCTTTTAGATGTATTTATTTTCGCCTTTTATTTCAGTGAGGCTATGAGTTTATTAGATGCAAATCCAAACCTGAATCGAGCCATGCAAAGAAGTTTGTGATGTTAATGCTTTCAAGATTGCCACTTCGCTGATTATTACGGGGGTCGAGCTGCCCGGTCAGCTCGCGGCCGAAGCAAAATGCAAAATTGCATTCAAAATTGCATGTCTGCCATTGGTCGCTCGAGCCAAGAATAGCTCGCTCGAGCGAAGGTTTGCTCGCTCGATCCAAGGAGTTCTCGCTCGAGCCAAGGATTGCGTCCATACAAAAACCTGAAAGAGTGTATTCCTAGCTCGAGCCAAGGATCCGTCGCTCGAGCCAAGGCACTAGTAGAAATCACGAAAAATACACTCCTCGCTCGAGCCAGCAAAGCTTCGCTCGAGCCAACCTCAGAATCCGGATTTCTCAAGGAGTTTGTTTTCTTCCCAATCTAGGATTACTTTTGGTTCTCTATAAATACTTGGTTTTCTCCCAAAAACTAAGGTATTCATTGAATTCCTCCAGATCTTCTTTTTGGTTCTTAAAGGTTTATATTTGGGGATATTTTGTTATTTTTTTCCTTTGATGTTTTATTGAGTATTCAACTCATGATTTAAAGAGAGTACATCAAAGGTTTGTTTGTTATACACAAAAGAGAGAGTTGTTCTTCAGTTATGAATTCTGAAGAATTCGAGCCTGAAGCTTTGGTGGAATCCGGAGTGGCTCATCAGAAAGACAATTCCGTGCTGAGGATGGGGTTTGAAGAGGCACATAGAGGTTGGTTCAATTAGGCGTTGTGGATTCGCTAGATAATTGAGAGTATACCTGTGTAATTCCTTTAATTCTTCTTAGTGGATTGTCTTGTGGCAGTTGCCCGTGGTTTTTTTATCACAGTTGGAGGTGTCCAATTGTGGTTTTTCCACGTAAAAATCATTGTGTCTCTTTGTCTTGATTGTTTGATTGGGATTTTTATATTCTGCTTAAAATTGATACATAATCACAAATCAACATCTAGGAAGTTTCTAGATTTTTCACCCATAATCCTTTATATCACATTCCCTCAGAAACCCCTCTTTTGATTTTAAAACCAAATCCTAGATTTGCTCAACATACTCCCAAATCCCACCATTGTTACACAACTACCAATAACTAAGTTAAAAACTATATGAAAGTGTAGAACATCCCTACCTCAAATAGAGAAGACGAGCCAAGTAAGGGTGAAACTTCAAAGATGCTCAAACCCAACTCTATTCAGATCAAAATGAAGATCTTGAGATGTTCTACCTTTTTATTAAAGGGATTAGGGTATAAAGATCACTAGATCTAGGTGAAAATGTGGAGAGAAGATGAGTTTCAGAGAGAAAGACTCTAGAACTAGAGTTTTTGAAAAGTAGAGAGAGAATGAGATATGAAAAAGTGATATAAAATGACCTTTTTACAAAATGATATACGCATAGTCCGCTCAAACACGAGAGTTAATGCTCGAGCGTGAAACACAATAAGTTGTTCTGCTTGAGTGCAAGAAGTGACGCTCGAGCACCAAGACACAATCAAAAGGGCATTACCGCACGAGCGTAAAAAGTGCCACTCGAGCGCAGAATACACACATCCAGTAATTTTGCAGACAACAGACCAATGCTCGAGTGCCCACCCGCTCGAGCGTAGAAAATGCCGCTCGACTGTAGAAAACACTCTCCCAGTAGTTTTGTAGACCTGTAAAGTACTGAGAGTTCGCAAAGCCCGCTCGAGCGCAAGAAGTGCCGCTCGAGCGGAGGACCAAAGTCTGGGCAACATAAGGTTTGAAAACCAAGCAACCAACCTGTTCCAAACACGCTCAATACAACAAAATAGCCAAACTCAAGTAAGAATAAGGGGAAAACGACAATGAACAACATTCAGAAACCATAAGCCTGAGCCCAGAATACAACAAGAGTCGAGTCGAGTCAAAACTAGAATCGCATAACACTTCAAAAAAAATAAAAACTACATAGTGTACTTTTCTTAAATGTGGCAACGTGACGGGTATGATGTGGAACTCTAAAAAAAATTAAAAACTCTTTAGTGTATTTTTTCCAAATGTGACAACGTGGCGGGTATGATGTGATGCTCTAAAAAAAATTTAAAACTCCTTAGTATACTTTTCCCAAACGTAACATGTGACACTCTAACGTGGCAAGGATGATATGACACTCTAAAAAAATTAAAAACTTTTTAATGTACTTTTTCAAAATGTGACACTCTAACATGTCGGGTATAATGTAACACTAAAAAACTCTTTAGTGTACTTTTTCTAAATATGACAGTCCAATGTGGCAGGCAAATGAGTCATTACACATCCAAAAAGACTAAATGGATTACAAGAAAAAAAATATGGGACTATATATGGATTATAAGTCCAAAATATGGGACTTATTAGATTACAAATCCAAAATAAATTCTTCTTCAATGATATTTTGTTTTGAAGTGAAAGATCCATGTATAAAATTTTTGATAACATCACTCTTTTGAAACAGATGGCCATTTTTTAAAATCATTTTATAACTCCAAATATATGATATTATGATGAGCTCGTTTGGAAAGTTGATTATTTTAGTTGACTTTTAGCTTCTTCTTTTTTTTTTTTTTTTGCTATTTTTTATAGTTGATTTGATAGTTGTGAGAGAAAAAAATAAAATAATTATAATTTAAATGTGACATTTTATCTTATTAACTATTTTAGTACAAAATCTTATTTCCAAATAGGACCAATATAAGAAAAAATTAAAAATTTCATTTTTGTAGTTGGACCCAAATTTTAATTTTGTCTTTTCCATCTATGTTAGTCCAATTTCGATCAGTCAATCAATCATATGGTTTGTGTGCATTTTCTATCAAACAACCCTAATAATTATAATCAATTGGAACAAATTGAGATAAAATCATAAATTTAGAGTTAAAATTAAACTAATTTAAATTATAGAGATTAAAATGGCACACGAATCAAAATACAAAGATTGTTAGTGAGGTAATGTTATGGTGCACACCCTTCAAAAGCTGTCATATCATATGCACATTTGTTACGTATTTTTGTGGTACATGTTACTTATTTTTGTGGTAAATATTATATTTTTCTTGATAGAGTTACAAAAATATATAATATATACAATATAAATACATAACATAGTGCATGTAGTACACACCTATTGAGGAGTGTAATTTCCATTATTTTAGTGTAAGTTGCCATTGAAGGTAAAACAAAATAAAGCCTCTCCATCTAGATTATAAGATGATGAGAATAATAAATTTCTTTTTTTAAGTGACATGTAAGGTTGTAAAAATATAATTAATTAACGAGATTAATTCGATTAGTTAAAATTATTACACCTCATCAAGAGTCATTGGTTTGAATCTTTTTGTTAGGTTTTTATTCTTGATAATCCTGTTTAACAAAACTCCTTTCAGTTGTAATTTTATTCGATCTTTTATTTCGGTGAGACTATGAGTTTTTAAATGCGAATCCAACCCGAATTATGCCTATGCAGAGAAGTTTGTTATCTTAACCCTATCATGTTTGCCACTTCGCTGACTATGTCAGGAATGGAGCTGCCTGGTCAGCTCATAGGGGTCGAGGGGACAGCGCTCCTTGACGGGTTCGAGGTAGTGCCCAGGTGGGGTCAGCGAGCAGTGCCCCCAAAGCAAAAAGCAAAATTGTAGTCGAAATTGTTTGTTTGCTCAAGCAGCCATTCCTGCGCTCAAGCGGAGATCGCAACCTTTCAAAAGTTTCACTCGCCTACAAAAGTATTGGGAATTGTATTTTTCGCTCGGGCAGCCTTTCCTGCGCTCGAGCGTAGACCCTTATTCTGAAACACACATTTTAGTCAGTCTACTCGAGCGACCATTCCTGCGCTCGAGCGGAGATCGCAGATCTGTTGCTATAAAAGGTGTGGTTCAGTCAGATTTTAGGGTACGGCTTCTAGATCTTCTTCTTGGGTATTAGGGTTTTCTTCTAGAATTTCTTTGCTTATTTCCTTTGATATTTGTGAGAGTTTACTCATGAATTGCGTAGATTATATCAAAAGGTTTGTTTATTTTGTTTTATACACAAAAAATAGAGTTATTCTTCGGTGGATTCCGTGAAATTTGGGCCTGAAGCTTTGGTAAATTCTCGAGTGGCTCATCGTCGTGGATTCAATGTTGGGCAAGACAATTTCGAGGTGAAGACGGGGTTGGAAGAGGCACATAGGGGTCGGTTCAATTTGGGCATGGATTCGCTAGGTAATTGAGAGTACACTTGTGTAATTCCTTTTGTGTCTTTTTAGTGGATTGTTTTGTGACTTTGGCCCGTGATTTTTTGTCACAATTAGAGGCGCATTAATTGTGATTTTTTCACGTTAAAATTGTTATGTCGAATTGTCTTGATTGTTTGATTGGGATTATTTTTTACAGCTTAAAATTTATACATAATCACAAATCAATATCTAGGGAATTTTTAGATTTTTTATTTTTAATTTACATGTAAGTTTTATTCTGTGTGTCTATTTAATAGAGCTTTTTCTCTCATTTAGAAGTTTCATTATAATATCTTATATAAATAAAAAATTGAAAACCACTTCTTTCTTATCTCGTATATAAATTAAGGAAAATTTTACTATATACTCCTTGAAAGGATTATACCATATGCTCTTAATTATGTCATTTTCTTTTTTAGTTATGAAAAATTTTGTTATTTAGTTATGAAATTATTTTAGTTTAACTAATGAGATCTTTGGTTATACCTCATGTGGTGTTGGGTTATGTCTTTCTTTTTTTGGTTATGCCGTAGAATGTATGGAATTATGTCATTTCTTCTTTTGTGGCAAGGTGCATATAGTAAACACACATAGTCTTTTCCACAAATTATACAAGTTCACTCTTGAGTGTCACATTAATAATATATTTGAGGGAAAATTACACATATAGTCTATACATTTTGTTGCTTATGTCATTTTAGTCTTTACAGCTTCAATTGGCTCAATTTTTATTCTTAATTTTAGATTTTGCGTCAATTTGGTTTAATTGATAACGTTGTTAAGATTTTTTTATAGAAAATAATTATTGAATTGGTTGAAATTAAGTCACTAAATTGATCAAGTTTATAATATTGCTTTTACGAACATGACACATCGTTTTTTGTTTTTTGATCTTTTTTTTTGACACATTACTCATGTGTGTATTTTTAATTAGAAAAATGTAACGATTGTAATCAATTGGACGAATTTCAGATAAAGTAAAAAATTCAAAGTCAAAATAAGCCAATTTAGGTGAATTTAGTGTAATCAATTGGACCAATTTTAGAAATTATTAATTTTTTATCTTAATTATTCTATTTTTGCCTCATTATTAGTAAGTCAATGATTAATACAATGCTCTAATACAATTTTTTAAAATTAAAAAAAGAATTATAAACAATTCATTAAGTTACACCAAATATCCCATCACCAATGATATCTTGTATGAATTTGGACCATACATTGTACCACGCCCTGTATTTTATTACTTGGATAACCTTTCCAATATTCATTAATTAAGTCTATTTACAAATAACATTTCATCCTTGGATGAAATGATGAAAAATTAAATATACATATTCCCTCTCGCTATACAACAATGACATTTACATACAAATAAAAAAATGCCCTGAGGTTTACAATAAAAGAGAGGACACTACTCTTTATAAAAATAAAAATAAAAAAATAGCACTCAGCCAAATAACAAATGAAGTAGTACAATCCATCACTACATTACACTTATAAAATGGTAAAAACCATTGTTTGATCTTCAAATCCGAAAAGCATTCCCTGTACACATGTACAAGCAAGGGGTGAGCAACCACTAGCTCACCAGGCAATCTCATATTAAAACATTAGAAGATATGTGGGTACAAAGATACTCATACATATATGTGAAATCATATCATGTCAAAAATCATATGGTTTTATCACATAATCTCTTAAATCTAATTTCTTTAATTAACCACAATCAGTTAACTTAAATAAATAAACATGCTTCAATAGTAACATGACATCATTTTCAATCTATTCAATTATCTCATAATCAACTGAATCAAATAATTAAACAATTCATAATGGCATCTAACAAAGCATCAAATACATTTTATACAGTCTTATGAGATGAATGCATATGCCATGTCATACTCAAAATATTTTTCTTATCTTTTGAAAATCTTATGCACAATGCCAATTTGAAAACACTTTAATCCATTAATTTTAGTAAAATTCCAATGTGGTAAATACGACTCAGGTAATCCCTAGGCTGGTGTCTATAAGTAGACTATACAAGTACTACCAATTTGTCATTTTTACCAGTATTAACTGGAAGGCTCGACACCTATCATCTACACCACCTTTCAATCCCTAGGCTGGTGTCTGCAAGTAGACTATACAAGTACTACCAATTTGTCATTTTTACCAGTATTAATTGGAAGACTCAACACCTATCATCTACACCACCTTTCAAGACTTACCACCATATTTACCCAAAAATCATTTCATGAAAACTTGTTTCCCTATATTCCTTTCTCAATGCAAAGTTTTCAAATCAAATTTCAAAGCTCATCATTATCAAATAAATTGATATGCCAATGCAATGATTAATAATACAATGCAATATTTCTTCCACTTTCAATACTTTCACACAATATTCTCATTGTGATCAAATTCTCATTTCTCATTTCAATATAATTTCTAATACAATTCCAAGAGATAATACAACCATATTCATATTCATATAGTCTCCACATGTTAATCAACATTCCCAATTTAGTCATTTCAAGACAAATTTATAACATATTCTATATCAACCTTCCAAGAAATCCCTCATTTAGATGCAACATGGTAAATTTTCAACGATAGCCAAAATAGTTATCTCTAATATATTAATTAAAAGAAAACAACATGGACATACAATCCAACATATAACTATAACTTAGAATCTCCCATGATTCCCAACATTTAGAAACAAATCATATTCCACATTTTATCAAATATGAACAACTACACTAGTTTTCATATCACAATCACGTCTGGTAACCCCTCAAGGTCCATTTCTAACCGTGTCAGTTTTGTTCCAACAAATACATTAAGCAAAATAATACCGTTAATGCCCACAAAAAAATAAAAAACAAAATCATTTTCTTTCCAAACTCGTTCTCCAAGAATTATTCAACTATGACATCCTATTTTGATGAAAAGCCCCAAAAGTTAAACATAATTCCTTTGTTTTCTTTAAAAATGCTCTTTTAGTCGCAAACCGGTAAAAATTTCAAAACCGATCGAATCGAAGTTCGTTTTTGTTCAAATTTAAAACATAACTCTTTCATAACCTTACAAACATATTTCAAGTTTACACTTTCGCAATTTGGGCATCAACTCTTTATTTTTCTCAAAATTTCTCTTTTAAGCAAATAAATCACAAATTTTCTAAAAATTCTAATTAAATTATATACAACTCTAAACTCCATATAATCAAGTAAAAGTGCATAAAGAAGTGTAGGAAAAATTCCTACTTAACAATTTACACAATATTCCTCAATATCAATTTATTTTTCTCAAAAATAAATTCCAAAACTCAAGGATGAGATAAATATTTCAACATTAATTTCTCAAAATAATTTATCTAACCATAATATGATGTAGATACAATCATTACAACTATTAAATTCTATTTTCGGATTTCTTTTTACAAAATTAACTACACAAAATGATTTTCCCAAAATCAATCTCAAAATACCAACATTCTTAACATTTCAACATAATTTTTCTTCCAAAAATTACCAAACAAAAATCTGAAAATATATCTATATGCAATACCTCTTATAATGATATATTTTCTCAAAATAACCCTAACATAGCTATAATGTAAAAATATGAAGAAAGTCCCTACCTCAAATAATGAAAAATAGCAGATCTGGAAGGCAAATCTTGCCCAATCATGAATCCAAGACTACCATTATGAAAATCACAACGAGCTCTCCAACTTTTATTTACAACACTTTTGCAAAATCTCACTCTAAAGACTCTCATTTCAAGCTTGAAGCTTGAGCAAAAATGGAGAAAGATAAAGGGAGAGAGACGTACAGGGAGAGAGTGAGAGATGTAGAGACTTGTTGATAGTGTTCAGCAAAAAGAAAAGCAAAAAAGAAAAGCAAGGGGCATGGGGGTAAGGGACAACCCCATGTGGGTTTGTCTTCCCAAAAGAAAAAAAAAATGGTTCCCAAAATATAATTTTTTGTAATAATGCCTTCAAATTTTATAATATAAATTATAAAATGATATAATTTTTCTCACCACAAAATATAATATTTTTGTACACCACAAAATATAATATTTTGCTCACCACAAAATATATACTCAATTTATTCACTACAAAAACATATAATTTTTCACCATATAGGACACACCATAAAATCAACTATCAAATATTTATTATAATCCTATATAATAAATAATAATAACTACCAAAGTGGTTACTACCAGTCACATAATTAAAAAGGACCAAACAGTTAAACATGAGTCATTAAACAAACTCAAATTAAATTAAATCTAAGCCATGGGTCTTGAATTAAATTCCTACCCATAAGCCAAACATGGCCCAAAATTTATCTCAAGTCATGGTCTAAACATTCAAAATTAAATAACAAAATTCTGCTATAAATTAAACTGAACACCATTCAGTCTGTCAATTTTCATAAAATAAATAATCATCATTTAATTCTGACATTTTTCTCCAATGTGCTAAACTCATATGGGAACAACATATAAAAATGTCATAATTTTCTGAGATCGGAAACTATTTTTAAAAAATACAAAACCGAACTGTTTTGGCACAGAATTTACACAGCAATCAAATTCGAAAATTTACTCAATTAAATTATGCACTGGCTATTAAAAAAAATTCTGGGTCATTACACATTGATTTTGTTAAGTAAAAATTTCAGGGTATGTAGAATTGCATATTTCAACCATAATAAGAAAATTAGAGTTGTGGGTGCAAAGTTGGTTATCTGAATTCTTTATCAATGACGAGCCATGAAATGGAATTTGGTAACTTTCCCCAAACTTCCCAATCCTCACTAAAATTAAGTCGACACTAAAATTGCAAGTGAAAAGTCCACAATGATATACAAATTTATGGGAAACAACTCTTCAATAATTGGAGTAGAATCTTGAAACAAAATGAAGTATCCTGAAACAAAGTAAATGGATTAGCACATCACAAAAAGAACGTAACGATACCATAATTGCAGGAATTGGTGCACAACACGAGGTTTATACTCGTCGACTCCTATTGATTTTAACAGTGTTTTTACAAATCTTTGCATCCCTTGGCATGTTTGCATCACCATCTGCCATTTGTTTTGTTGCCCCTTTCACCTATATAAGGCAAGGTTCCACAATTATCTAATCAACTACTTCAAGGAACAATAAAATCCTCACTACTTTCAATATGTAAAGCATTTTTTTAAGCAAGTTCAACTCCAGGCATGTAACAGAGAGAGCTGACAAAATGATCAAAACAGAAGCAAATACCAAATACAAATCGTCATAAATTTGTCATTCGTAACTTTATGATGTATGAAAAATCTAGAAACCCTAGATGTTGATTTGTGATTATGTACCAGTTTTAAGCAAAATATAACAATCCCAATCAAACAATCAAGAGAAAGAGACACAACGATTTTACTTGGAAAAAGCACAATTGGACACCTTCCAATTGTGATCAAAAAACCACGGGCAACTGCCACAAGACAATTCACTAAGAAGATTTAAAGGAATTACACAGGTATCACTCTCAATTATCTAGCGAATCCACAACGCCTAATTGAACCAACCTCTATGTGCCTCTTCCAACCCCATCTTCACCACGGAATTGTCTTTCTGATGAGCCACTCCGGATTCCACCAAAGCTTCAGGCTCGAATTCTTCAGAATCCACAACTGAAGAACAACTCTCTCTTTTGTGTATAACAAACAAACCTTTGATGTACTCTCTTTAAACCATGAGTTGAATACTCAATAAAAACATCAAAGAAAAATTAAAAAAATATCTCCAGATATAACCCTTAAGAACAAAAAATAAGATCTGGAGAGATTCAATGAATGAATCAATGAATAGCCTAGATTTGGAAGAAACCCAACTATTTATAGAAAACCAAAGCAATCCTAGTTGGGAAAGAAAACCAACTTCTTGTAGAAAACCAACTTCTTGCAGAACTCCAAAGTAATCCTGTTTTTGAAGGAAATCAACTTCTTAAAGAACTCTTGTTACAACCTTGGTTTTGATCCATGGAATTTGACAACAAAAGGTCCTAACAATGTACATAATAAATTCAGTAGTCATAATTTCATCACAAAATAGCATAACACATGCTACAAATATTCATAATTTCCCCACTAACAAATTTATATCAAGGTCAAAAATGCTTTTCATAGAAAAGTTTCGTTAGGAAATTATTTTCTAACAAAACAAACAGAGCGCAAGTAACTAATACTCTTGGCAGAAACACATCATGACTTTCTTTTGTGAGTAAACAAATGATTTTGATATTTTGGTTTTGTAGATGTCGGTGTAGGAGTTTTCGTCAAACTTAACCATCTTGGATTTGATAGAAAGAGCTAGTCAAGGAAGCTTTAGATGGACCTCTTATGGGTTTCCTGTGAATGAATAATTGAGGCCGAGGTTGAATCACGAGCTGGTGAGCGATCCTACCTGCAAAATAAAAATGGGAGATGTGGTGGAGCTCACTCTGGTGATATCGAACAAGTCATTAACAGAGTACAGGGAAGAGATCCAGTGGATGTACGATAGAGGCCTTACTGTGTCAACCTCAGGATAGGCCGCTAGTAACATGGTTGTCTGGAGAAGTTGACAAATGCTTGCATGGTTTAACCAGTAGTTCTTGTATATATATATAGATGATAAGTATTTGTAAAGCTTTCGGGTTTGGGTTCGGGTTCGGGTTCGGGTTCGGGTCCAGGGTTCTTGAAGAACAATGACTTACAGGATCCAACGAAGAGCAAAATGTTTAATTTTATTGCAATATAATCTAGCAATCATTAGCTGCTTTTTTGTTATGTACCAGTGGCGTAAACTCATCACATTGACCTTGTTTGGTTTTGTTAGGTTTTTATTCTTGGCAATGCCATTTGACAAAACTCCTTTCAGTTGTAATTTTATTTGCTCTTTTATTTCAGTGAGGCTATGAGTATTTAGATGCGAATCCAACCCGAATTGTGCCTATTTAGAGGAGTTTGTAATGTTAATACTATCATGTTTGCCACTTCGCTGAGTATGTTAGTGTTAGGTTTTATTCTTCGCAATCCCGTTTGACAAGGATTTCTATAAGTAATTGGATTTCTTCCAAAACTAAGATTACTTTGGATTTCTATAAGGAATTGGTTTTCTTCCAAAATTAGGATTACTTTGGTTTTCTATAAATAGTTGGTTTTCTCCCAAAACTAAATTAATTCCTCCAGATCTTCTTGTTGGATATTAAGGTTTATATCTGGAGATATTTTGTTAGTTTTCTTTGATGTTTTATTGAGTATTCAACTCATGGTTTAAAGAGAGTACATCAAAGGTTTTGTTTGTTATACACAAGAGAGAGAGAGAGTTGTTCTTCGGTGGATTCTAAAGAATTCGAGCCTGAAGCTTCGGTGGATTCTGGAGTGGCTCATCGTAAAGACAATTCCGAGGTGAAGACGGGGTTGGAAGAGGCACATAGAGGTTGGTTCAATTAGGCGTGGATTCGCTAGGTAATTGAGAGTATACCTGTGTAATTTCTTTAAATCTTCTTAGTGGATTGTTTTGTGGCTGTTGCCCGTGGTTTTTAATCACAGTTGGAGGTGTCCAATTGTGGTTTTTCCACGTTAAAATCGTTGTGTTGATTTGTCTTGATTGTTTGATTGGGATTGTTATTTACTACTTAAAATTGTTACATAATCACAAATCAATATCTAGGGGATTTCTAGTTTTTTCAATTGGTATCAGAGCAGGTCGTTCTATTTTTTTAAAAAAAATTCTTTTAGAACGAGATCTTGTTTGATTTGTGATAATGGATTCAATTCGTGAGGGAAATTTTATGGTTCGACCACCCCTACTTGACGAATCCTCGGAGAGTGATGATGAAGAGCTTGAACAAGCTTATGAAAAGTTGTATAAGGAGTCTCTTAACTTATTCAAATTAAATGACAAACTCACAAAGAAACTCAAAGCATGTGAAAGTGAGAATGTCAAACTTAAGGAGGAGATTTCCGAGGCCAGGATTGATGCCATCAAGATAGCTGATGATCGACAAACTCTTTGTGCAAAACTATAGACTTGTGAGACAGAGAGGAATGAGCTACAGGAAACCCATGCCATGGATAAAGAAAAGATTGAATCTCTCGAGATGTCACAAGTTGCTTTGGAAGAACTATTGATCAAGAAAGAGGAAGAGCTCAAGTGTGCTATAGTTACCATTGGTCTTTGGAACAAAGGATCAAAGACTTTGGAGGATATCATTGGGTCTCAACAAATCTGTTCTGACAATAGTGGCATTGGCTTTGGAGGTAAGAAAGAGAAACAATAGAGTGCATCCACATCTCATGATACAAGAACTCAAGGAAAAGGAGGACAAAAGATTCAACATGAGAATAGACTTCTCAAACTTCCTAGAGTTGGTAAGGTAAAAGAAAAGAAGGTACACCCTGTTTTTATTTGTCATCATTGTGGTATGTATGGTCATATTCGCCCTTATTGTTATAAGTTGCATGGGAGAGTGTCTCAAAAGGGTCGAAATTCAAATACTTTTTGGGTTAGGAGACAACCTTTCATGTCTAGAAATACCAAGATTCATGAGGGTGTTCACAACGCCACGACTCTTACCAAGTCCGCTAGACCTGATTTTGTTAAGACCAAAAAGATTTGGGTGAGAAAACTTGACTTGTGTTAATGTGTTTACTCTGTTTAGTTTTTTGGGTCTCTGTGTATTTTTTTTTTTTTTAATGAGAAAAAAATGTGTGCATGTTTGTTTTTTATCTTACTTTGGTTAAAGAAAAAAAAATCCAAAAAGATTTTCTTAGTATGGTTTTGCAAGTTTGAAATTTTTGAGTGGTCCTTAGTGCATATTGGAATTGATGAGAATATCCATTACATGTTAATATGTGTGTGCTTTCTGTGGGCATTACTCATTTTGGAGTGTGTATTCTTTGATTAATATGTCTCACCCTGTACACACTTTTGGATTAGCAAATATCGGAGTCTTCCGCCTTAATGATTATTTTTATGCAAAAAGATAATTTTTTTTATGGACTTCTGGCATTTTATCTTTTGCTTTTCTAGAGGAATTGACCTATCCTAGCATATCATGGGTGATGTTGAGTCTCTTAACCTTCTTCCATCTTTTTGCATCTCCACGGCTTTCCCCTCTGTTCTTTGTAGTCTAGGCATGAGGAAAAGGCTACCTTAGAGTCACCAACCAGGGCATCCTTATTATATCCATGCTTCTCTGGTTCGGTTTCCATACTCTTGAGTGTGTCAGCTGCCAATGAGTGTGCAAAAGAAAGAAAAGAAAAGATGTGCAAAAGAAAGAAAAAAAACAATGTGCAAAAGAAAGAAAAGAAAAAGATGTGAAAAAAAAAGAAAAAAAAATAAAGGATTAATTGATTGAGGGGGAGCCTCCGTCTTTACTCACCAAATACCCCTTGATTCCTAGTGGTTTGACTTTCCTTAGTTGTGCTTAGATTCTCTTGTCAGAGGTCCAGTTATCAGATCACTACTAGGATTTGATTCTCGTGTTTGTCGAACTCCAAGAGTCACACACACACTTTTCTCATGGGATCTATGCTTTTCACATAATACATCATTTTCTTTTATGAGGATTTTTCTAGAGGCTGTGCACATTGTGTTTTCTTGTAATTGTGCTTCTTGGATAATCTTGTGTGTTTCAAGGTACAAATCAGAAATTCCTTACTTGCTCCACCATATTATTTTTGTCGTTTTCTTCCAGTTCACTGTTTTCAGTGCTTGTGGTTACTTTTAGTAAGGGAGAGTTTGGTTTTTCATTACAAGAGTTAGTTAGCATGAACACTTTGATTTGTTTGGTAAGGGAGATTGGCTATAGTTGGTTTGTATGTTGCTTTGCATTGGCTTCTTTATTGTTTGAGTTGCCTTTGTCAATTCGTGAAAAAAAAAAAAAGGGATTAATGTTGTCCGGTGTGTCTTAGGATTTCATGTATTCATGTCATGTGTCGGGTGCATAAGTCTTAGTTTTCATCTATCCATGCTACATGTTCTTAAAATCTTCAAGCCGCATCTATTCATGTTTTTCATCTCATGCTTTAAGATAATCTTGTCATATGTTTATTGCTTTTTCATATACTCTTGTGGCACTAATAGTTGTTTTGGAGATTGTGGCATTAATAGTTGTTTTCCAGATCTTGACCGTCAGAAAGAAGTTTGCGTTTTTTGGCTGTAATGGGTTGGGGTGATTAGGATTTTATTTGTTAGGTGTGTTTTGTCACGGCATTGCCAAAGGGGGAGATTATTAGGTTTTATTCTTGGCAATCCCGTTTGACAAGGATTTCTATAAGTAATTGGATTTCTTTCAAAACTAGGATTACTTTGGATTTCTATAAGGAATTCGTTTTTTTCCAAAATTAGGATTACTTTGGTTTTCTATAAATAGTTGGTTTTCTCCCAAAACTAAATTAATTCCTCCAGATCTTCTTGTTGGATATTAAGGTTTATATCTGGGGATATTTTGTTAGTTTTATTTGATGTTTTATTGAGTATTTAACTCATGGTTTAAAGAGAGTACATCAAAGGTTTTGTTTGTTATACACAAGAGAGAGAGAGAGAGAGAGAGAGAGAGTTGTTCTTCGTTGGATTTTGAAGAATTCGAGCCTGAAGCTTCGGTGGATTCTGGAGTGGCTCATCGTAAAGACAATTCCGAGGTGAAGACGGGGTTGGAAGAGGCACATAGAGGTTGGTTTAATTAGGCGTGGATTTGCTAGGTAATTGAGAGTATACCTGTGTAATTCCTTTAAATCTTCTTAGTGGATTGTTTTGTGGCTGTTGCCCATGGTTTTTAATCACAGTTGGAGGTGTCCAATTGTGGTTTTTTCACGTTAAAATCGTTGTGTTGATTTGTCTTGATTGTTTGATTGGGATTGTTATATACTACTTAAAATTGTTACATAATCACAAATCAATATCTAGGGGATTTCTAGTTTTTTCAGTTAGGAATCGAGTGCTTGGTCAACTCATGGGTCGAGGACAACGCATAGGCTGTTCGGGCAGGCCTGGCAGGTTGAGGATAGCGCCAAAAAAAAAAGCAAAATTGTAGTCGAAGTTGTTTGGTCGCTCGAGCAAAGGAGTATGCACTCGAGAAGAATCCTTGGTCCCAAAAATTTTCATTGACTGTAAAAATACTGAGAAGTTGCAATTCTAGCTCGAGCGACACTTTGGTGGCTCGAACGAAGACTCTTGGAAAAACACGCGTTTTAGTCTCCTCACTCGAGCAAGAGATCCTTCGCTCGAGAGATCTTCGTAGCCCGATTTTCTATAAATACATGTTTCAGTCAGATTTTAGGGTTACGGCTTCCAGATCTTCTTCTTTAATATTAGGGTTTATATCTGGAGCTTCTTTGCTAGTTTTCTTTGATGTTTGTTTGAGTTTAACTCATGGTTTGAGAAGTATACATCAAAGGATTGTTTGTTTCATTCAATATAAAAGAGAGAGTTGTTCTTCGGTGAGCTTCGGGGAATTTGAGCCTGAAGCTTTGGTGGATTCTGGAATGGCTCATCGTCGTGGTTTCAACATCGACGTTATGGATTCAACATTGTATAAGACAATTCCGAGGTGAAGACAGGGCTAGAAGAGGCACATAGGGGTCGGTTCGATTCGGGCGTGGATTTGCTAGTGTGGACTCGCCTTTTTCCGCGCCCCACCTTTCGAAAAGGTTTGAAAAGAAGGCCTCACAGTTCGGACTCTCGCAGTTCTGAATCTAGTCTCACAAGTGCAATGTGAAACTGATAAACACCAAAAAGTCCAAATCCAGCAAACCTTTTTGGAAAATCGATTTTAAATCAAATAATGCCAAAATTGGACTATTTTGCTAAATACAGAGTCGCCACCTAAATATTTTATTTTTTTGGGGGGAGGGGAAATTTAGGAAACCCTAACTCGTACCGAAGGCCACGTGTCCGTCATCACCAAAGTTGCCTTGGCTCGGGAACTTGGGTACAAAGGGGGAAAGTCATGAAATGAGCACCCCCGCCCGCCCGATCAAAGATTGACATCTACTAATCATGATATGTTCTTTTATAAACATTATGTGTTCTTATTCCGGTTATTAGCTAACTTTACTATGTGACGCACACAAGCAAGTATAGATTAAAATTGCAAGACTTGGAACAATTTAACTCATGTTTGTTTGCGAAAATGGTTTGAATTTGCCACCAAACATAGTGAGTTTAAAACATGATTTGCCCCTCAACAAAGTGGGCTTAAAACTTACATTTGTTGAATTGTCCCAATTCAAACAACAAGCCTTCATCCACAAGTATTCAAACAATTTAACATTTAAGCACATAGCCTCATGGCAAGCATGCTAATCATGGCATCATGGCAATCACACTCATGCAAGTATGCTAAAGCATAAAACTTACCGAATACTCCAAGCCAAAACAAAAACTAGTTAGAAAAATGCATGATCCTAACTATACAAGATGCCTAATGCAACACATACAAAGAATGCAATTAATAGGCTCAGCTACTAAAATGGCATACAAATTGATTTGAACAACATGCAATTAAACACGTATTCAAAGATGTATTGGAAATTGCAATGTAGTTTGAATGATGCGCCGAGCGTCGGTGCATATAAGACAAATGAATGGATGCAAACATGCAAGCATAAGGTATGCTAATTGAAAATGTTTTTAATCTAACCATCAAAAGCGATTAAATAAAAGGGAGAAAGACGTGGGATTGGAAGACATACACACATGCACGCACACTTATTACAAAGCTAAGCTAATTATTACAACACAATATTTAACTAACTACTCTAAGCTAATTAAATATTACAAATAAACCAACTAGCTAGGTACTTAACTAATTAATTACAAAACAACTAAACTAATTAATTACAACACAAATTAATCAACTAATTAACTAGACAAGTTAACTAAATGGCCTCGGGAAACGAGGGATGCATGCATGCTTGGTTCCTCCACCCAAAAAGCCACCGTTTTACAGCTGTGAGCCTCTGTTTGCATATTTGAACACCAAAATTCTGCCAACTTCCAGAACACCTCTGCTCCACCTCGGGAACACACTGTGTAAATTTCATTGGTGGCCGACAGGGGGCTTGTCGGCTACCAATGGTGGCCGGCCGGCCACTGATGACATGAACTCCTCTTTTTGCTGCAATAGAGAGCAGACAGAGCAAAACAGTGTATTCTCACAAATTATTTGCATATTTTGCCTCTCCTTTTCATGGGAAAATCAAAGGAGGAACAAAATTTGGGTTTACAAACCATCAACCAAGCAATTTCATTGCATGATGGTTTGTGAAACCAATTGTGCAAGTTCAATGAATGCAAAATGAGACCAAAGGATCATCACCCTATCATGCATGATCAAGGGCAATGGAGACTAAGGAAAATGGCATATTTCATCACTTTTGAGTATGAAATATCTCATTTCCCTTGTGTTCAAACTAACGTCCGATTTGAACACATGCAATGCAACACAAAAAATGCTCATCTTGCCTCTTTTACTTGTCTAATTTTGTTTACTTATTTTAATTACCAAAGCCATTCTTTAATCCATTAAGTCCATTAGTGAGTGTCCTCTAATGGAAAGATGACTCAAACAACAAGTTGCTTTGGGCATGAAAGAGGCATTACACTGTTGGTAATGAACCCCCTAAGGGATTAAACCATTAGGTGCAACATCTCCATCTTACACTTAGGCAAACAAGAGGTTTAAAGCCACTTTCAAAGAAAATGAAAGAGTGAAGAATGAAGGGAGATTGCAGAGATTATAGTGCTGAAATGAAGTGCAAAACAACACTAAAACATGCTATTAACTCAAAACAATGATGATTAAAGCATTAAAACATCAAGCTAGTGAAGGAGATTACACTACAACTATGTAATACAAGGCTCAAATGAATTAACCAGTCTAAAACAGAGCCAAAACAGGTCAAAATAGAGCTTAAAACATGCTGGACTTAAGCCACAAAAAGCTAAAATAATAAGCTAACATGTGAGGCTAACTAGGCATGCAAACAAGACACAAGGAGGGGAGGCTAACCCTTCCAATTTTGGACTTCAAAACAAGGTTTTTACTACTAAAAAAACTTCTAAAATTTAGTGGTTAAAAGGCCCAAAAAAGTTGATTTGAAAGTGATGAAAAATGGTACAAAAGCTTAACAAACAAATGAGCAAGAAAGGTGGACCACCCCCTAACTAAAAAAGACCTCAAGCCAACACTTTTATGTCACAAAAACAAAGTTTTTGACAGTTCAAAATCAGCCCAAAAACAGTTGGAAAAGATGGCAAAATAAAGATACAAAACAAGCTTAAACAAGGTAAGTACTATGCTTTTGAAGCCAAGCACAAAATAGCCAATAATTCAAGCTCAAACCACTATCTAGAGCTCAAACAAGACTCCAAGTAATCTCAGCCTAAAGGTGAGAGTATTTGGTTAAGGGTTGATATGCAAAAGCTAAGGACTTGTGAGCAAATGTGTACAAAATATCAAGAGAGAGAGAGAGAGAAAATTCTAGAGAGAGAAAGAGATATTTTTGCTCAAATTTTTCTAACCCTCCAAAATGGGGGAGGAACCACCTATTTATAGAAAAACCACCCCTTGAGTTAGAAACATCTCACCATACATGTGTATGGAGATGCAACTCAGTGTGCAACAGTTGGCACAACTGTCAATAAATATCTGGAAAAAGGCACTGGTGGCCGTTAGCCACCACTGATAGCCAACCAGCCACCACTGGTGGCCAACTGGCCACACCCATGGCCGACAGAAATAGGTGGTGGCCAACAGGTCACCAAGAGGTCCAGACACCAAGTTTTTGTCCAAAACAAGACATAGAAAGAACAAGGTTTAAAGGCTCAAAGACAGGGCATTCTGCCGAGGACTTTGGGCACTCAAAACGAACACAAGCACACAATCATCGAGTGCACGAGTGATGACGTCTAAGTCTTGAGGACGGTCAAAAATGGGTGTCTACAGCTAGGTAATTGACAGTACACTTGTGTAATTCATTTATGTCTTCTTAGTAGATTATTTGTGGCTTTTGCCCGTGGTTTTTTTTTTATCACAATTGGAGGTGCTCTAATTGCGGTTTTTCCACGTTAAATCTTCGTGTTGATTTGTCTTTGATTGTTTGATTGTGATTGTTATTTACTCATTAAAACTGATACATAATCACAAATCAATATCCAAGGAATTTCTAGATTTTTCAATTAGTATCAGAACGAGTCTCTCTATTTTTTTTTATAAAAAAAAATCTATTAGAACAATATCTTGTTTGATTTGTGATAATGGATTCAATTCATGAGGGAAATTCTATGGTTCGACCACCCCTACTTGACGGATCCAATTATTCTTTTTGGAAAGCTCAGATGAGATCATTTTTAAAATCTATTGATGAAAAAGTTTGGCAATCTGTCATGTATGGGTGGACCGAACCACCAAATTGACAATTACCATTGATGGAGTAACTTTCTCCAAACCAATTGATAAGTGGGACACAATTGATTACCAAAATAGTAGCTGGAATAGTAAAGCTATCAATTCTCTCTTTCGCACCGTCACACCTGAAGAGTTTAGTCGTATTTGCAATTGTGAAGTCGCAAAAGAGGCTTCGGATATCTTACAAACCATTCATGAGGGCACTCCTTCTGTTAAATGCTCAAAACTTCAAAGGCTCACATCTAGTTTCGAAAACCTTTCACTGAAAAATAGTGAGACCTTTGATGAATTTTATGCAAAGTTGAGTGACATTGTAAATTACAGCTTCAATTTAGGTGAAAAAATACCGGAATCCAAGATTGTGGGAAAAATTTTGAGATCCTTGCCTGATCGGTTCCAGCCAAAAGTTACAGCTATTGAGGAGGCTCAAGATGTTGACAATCTCAAGCTGGATCATTTGGTTAGAAATATCCAAACTTATGAGGCACATAGAAATTTCAGAAAGAAACAAAAAGATAATATTGCTTTTGGTAGCGCTCATAGAGTTGGAAAGGATTCTGATGAAGATGGTGAGATTGATTCCAAGATTACGGATGCTTTCATAAAACAATTTAAAAAGTCTTTTCTGAAAAAGAATCATAATCTTTTGGAATCAACTCATAAATCCAAAGGCAAAGATAAATTCAAAATTAATTCTATAACCAACAAGGAGAAAGAAAAGATACAAAGGAACTCTGAAAGAGTCCAATGCTATGAATGCCAAGGATTTGGCCACTTTGCTCAAGAATTCCCTACTCGTTTGAGGAAGAAGAAAGCCTTCGCTATCACTTGGGATGATGAATCAGAGTTTGATAAAGATGTAAGTGACAACGAAGTACAAGGCGAAGAGGGGCATGAACAATTCCTTGCTTTCATGGCGACTTCCGAAACTGAAGGACGAACAGAGTATTTGAAGAGGCCGGTTGAGAATGACACTAATGATGAAGAGCTTCAGTAAGCTTATGAAAAGTTGTATAAGGAATCTCTTAACTTATCCAAATTGAACAACAAACTCACTATGAAACTCAAAGCATGTGAAAGTGAGAATGTCAAACTAAATGAGGAGATTTCCGAGGCTAGGAATGATGCTGTCAAGATATCTAATGCTCGACAAGCTATTTGTGCAAAACTCTTGACTTGTGAGACAGAGAGAAATGAGCTACATCAAATCTATGCAACATATGAAGAAAAGATTGAATCTCTCGAGATGTCTCAAGTTGCTTTGGAAGAACTAATGATCAAGAAAGAGGAAGAGCTCAAGTGTGCTATGGCTACCATTGGTCTTTGGAACAAAGGATCAAAGACTTTGGATAATATAATTAGGTCTCAACAAATGTGTTATGACAAGAGTGGCATTGGCTTTGGTGATAATAAAGAGCAAAAACGGAGTGCATCCACATCTCATGATACAAGAACTCAAGGGCAGGAGGAGGAAAAGATTCAATGATAGGAAAGACTTCTCAATCTTCCTCGAGTTGTTAAGATCAAAGAAAAGAAGGTACACCCTATTTTTATTTGTCATCATTGTGGTATGTATGATCATATTCGCCCTTATTATTATGAGTTGCATAGGAGAATGTCTCATAAAGATGGAAAAAATTCCAATATCTTGTGGGGTAGAAGTAATTTCATTGGTGGTAATGAGATTAAAGGTCATATTAGACGTTGTTATTTTGACTTGCTTGAGACCAAACATAGAGCAAGTTTGCATTTGCCTAGATCTAGGAATAGGAAGTTGGAAACCACGTCGAGACGGTTTCCCATTAAAAGGGAAGGGAACCACAACGTCAAGACACCACCCAAGAACTACAATTCTCACAACTTTGTTCATACTAAAGCGGTTTGGGTAAGAAAACTTGACTTGTGTTAAGTTGTTTATTGGTTTTTTTTTTTTTTTTTTTTTTTTTTTTTTTTTTTTTTTTTTTTTTGGGTTTATATGTGTTTTTTCTTTTTAGGTCATTTAATATGTGCCTATTCATTTTCTGTCTTGCTTTGTTTTTTTAAAAAAATCCAAAAAAAATTTCTTAGTATGGTTTTGTAAGTTTGAAATTTTTGAGAAGTCCTTGCTGCATATTAGAATTGATGAGAATATCCATTACATGTTAATATGTGTGTGCTTTCTGTGGTCATTACTCATTTTGGAGTGTGTGTTCTTTGATTAGTATGTCTCATTTTGTACACACTCTTAGATTAGCAAATATTGGAGTCTTTCACCTTAGTGTTCTTTTTTCTCTATGGACTTCTGCCATTGTATCTTTTGCTCTTCTAAAAGAATTGACCTATACTAGTACATCTTAGGTGATGTTGAGTCTCTTAACCATCTTCCATCTTTTTGCATCTCCACGGCTTTTCTCTCAGTTCTTTGGAGTCCAGCCATGAGCAAAAGGCTACCTTAGAGTCACCAACCAGGCTATCCTTATTGTATCCATGCTTCTCTGGTTCGATTTCCATGCTCTTGAGTGTGCAAGCCGCCAATGAGTGTGCACAAGAAAAAAAAAAAAAAAAAAAAAAAAAAAAAAAAAAAAGAAAAAAAAAAGATTCATTGATTTAAGGGGAGCCTCCACGTTTACTCAACAAATACTCCTTGATTCCTAGTGGTTTGACTTTCCTTAATTGTGCTTAGATTCTCTTGCCTGAGGTCCAGCTATCAGATCACTACTAGGATTTGAATCTAGTATTTGTCGAACTCCAAGAGTCACACACACACTTTTATCATGAGATCTATGCTTTTCACATAATGCATCACTTTCATTTATGAGGAATCTTCTAGAGGCTGTGCACATTGTGTTTTTAAGTAATTGTGTTTCTTAGATAATCTTATGTGTTTTAAGGTACAAATCTGAAATTTCTTGCTTGCTTCATCATATTATTTTTGTCGTTTTTTCTTGTTCAGTGTTTTCAGTGTTTGTGGTTGTTTTCAATGAGGGGGAGTTCGGTTTATCATTGCAAGAGTTTGTTAGCATGAACACTTTGATTTGTTTGGTAAAAGAGATAGGCTTCAGTTATTTTGCATGTTACTATACACTGTTTCTTTATTGTTTCCTTCTTGCATGCTACTGCTAATAACATCATCATATCATTGCTTGTGTGATTTATGCTTTTACTATAGTTGATTAAGCTTTCATTGTTAATTCATGACCAAAAAAAGGAAAGAAAGTTTGACGGTGCATGTGTCTTAGGATTTTATTTGTTAGGTGTGTTTTGTCACGGCATTGCCAAAGGGGGAGACTGTTAGGTTTTTATTCTTGGCAATCCCGTTTGACAAAACTCCTTTCAGTTGTAATTTTATTCACTCTTTTATTTCAGTAAGGCTATAAGTATTTAGATGCGAATCCAACCTGAATTGTGCCTATGCAGAGGAGTTTGTGATGTTAATACTATCATGTTTGCCACTTCACTGAGTATGTTGGGGATCGTGCTACTTGGTTAGCTCGCAGGGGTCGAGGGGGCAGCGCCTCTTAGCGGGTCCGAGGCAGTGCCCTGGTAGGGTCGAGGGGTAGTGCCCCTGAAGCCAAAAGCAAAATTGCAATCGAAGTTGTTTGGTCACTCAAGCGAAGGAGTGTGTGCTCGAGCGGAGAATCCTTGGTTCTAGAAGTTTTTATTGACTGTAAAAATACTGAAAAGTTGCATTTCTCGCTCGAGCGACACTTTGGTGGCTCGAGCGAAAACTCTTAGAAAAACACGCGTTTTAGTCTCCTCACTCGAGCGAGAGATCGTTTGCTCAAGCGACCTTCACGGCCCGATTTTCTATAAATACATGTTTTAGTCAGATTTTAGGATTACAGCTTCCAGATCTTCTTCTTTAATATTAGGGTTTATATCTGGAGCTTCTTTGTTAGTTTTCTTTGATGTTTGTTTGAGTTTAACTCATGGTTTGAGAAGTATACATCAAAGAATTGTTTGTTTCATTCAATACAAAAGAGAGAGTTGTTCCTTGGTGAGTTCCGGGGAATTTGAGCCTGAAATTTTGGTGAATTCTGGAGTGGCTCATCGTCGTGGATTAGACATCGGCATTGTGGATTCAACATTGTACAAGGCAATTCCAAGGTAAAGACGAGGCTAGAAGAGACACATAGGGGTCGGTTCGATTCGGCCGTGTATTTGCTAGGTAATTAAGAGTACACTTGTGTAATTCCTTTATGTCTTTTTAGTGGATTGTTTTGTGGCTTTTGCCCGTGGTTTTTTTATCACAATTGGAGGCACTCCAATTGTGATTTTTTCACATTAAATTGTTGTGTTGATTTGTCTTTGATTGTTTGATTAGTATTGCTATTTACTCATTAAAATTGATACATAATCACAAATTAATATCTATGAGATTTTTAGATTTTTCAGGTGTAACTCTCAAAACACAATTTTTGGGAAAAAAAAAATCAAGATTTTGTTTGGTTAAAAACTTTTTGAATTTTTTTTTTTCTAAAATC
Source organism: Camellia lanceoleosa (assembly GCA_025200525.1). Taxonomy (NCBI): domain Eukaryota; kingdom Viridiplantae; phylum Streptophyta; class Magnoliopsida; order Ericales; family Theaceae; genus Camellia; species Camellia lanceoleosa. Next base: position 25,401,481 of record CM045763.1, read on the forward strand.
ACTTTATCTCTCCTACACATCAATCAATCACTTTTTCTCTCTCCTCTCTCATTCTCAATCACTTTTTCTCTTACACACATCTACTTAACTACAACAAAATATCAAATTATCCTAAACTTCTATACTCCAAAACTATTTCCAAAATATACAACCAAACAAACTAAAAAAAATTCTAAATTATTTTCCCAAGATTTTTTTTTTAGAAAATTTGTCTCTCAAAACCAAACCAAATACACCCATTATCTCCTCCTCTAACCCTCGAACTTCAATTTGTAACCTTTTTGTTTAGCTAATGACACATAACCATGGTAATTTTTCATTTTCATTTGTCATGAAAGTTTATTTTGAGGTTGGAGATTTGGGAATGAGTTATGGTATAGTGGGGGATTAAATTGGGTTTGGGTTTGCCTTTTGATCTGAGAAGCAAAGTGAGAAAATTCATATCTTTTATGGACCAAAATAAAAAACGGAACTTTAGAAATTCAAAACTTCGCCTTTACAAAGGAAGGTGGTAATTAAATTAAAATAAATAAGTCTTAATTAATATTATAATAAGTCATAATTAAATATCAATGTCATAATTAAAACATATAATAAGTACCCTAAAACAGGCACTACAAGAAAATGCACAATTGGCGACTAAAAAAAGCATTTTCGTCGCTGAAAGTAGTGGAAATGGCGACTAAAATCAGTTTTGTCGCCAAACCTAAGCACTTTTGCCGACTAAAGCACTTTAGTCGCCGAATGTAGGACTTTTGGCGACTAAAAGTCGGTTTAGTCGCCGAATATAGTAGTTGTGGCGACTGAAAAAATTTTAGTAGCTAACGTACGGTTTTGGCGACTAAAACCATTTAGTCGCGAAATCTATAGGTTTGGGCGACTAAAAACAACTTTAGTCGCCGAATATGGGTGTTTTACCGACAAAAAAATTTTTAGTAGCTAAAACACGGACAAGTGGCGACTAAAATTGATTTTAGTCGGCAAAATTGAGCTTTTAGCGACAAAAATGAGTTTAGTCGCCGATTGTAGTTTTTTTAAGGAAATTCAAGTTTTTAGCGACAAAAGAATTTAGTAGCCAAATGGCGTAATTGGCGACTAAAATTCACATTTAGTCGCCAAAAGTCGTCTCATATATTTTTTTTTAATAAATACTTTATTTTTTACATAAAATACATTAAATAAAAATAATTATTTATATATATAGTTTGTATTAATACCGTATAAATAGTATATAAATAATATATGTTGCATTAATATTCGTGAGGTTGTAGTGGCATAGTGGGGAGAGTGTTGCTAAAGGTTGACAAAGTTGGGACTTGGTGGTCACGGGTTCAAAAGCGGTGACAAAGGGAAAAAAAAATTTTTGTGAAAATACTTTCAGCGACTAAATCCTTTAGTCGCCAAAGGTGTTTTTAATTAAATTAATAATAAAAAAAATTAAATATTGGCAAAAAAAGGTTTAGTCGGCAAAGGTTAAATTCCCAAAAATGAAATTGACAATTGGCGACGAAATCTTTAGTCGCTGAAGACCACAGAAATGGCGACTAACAGATTTTTAGTCGCCAAAGGCATCCGCGACCAGGTTTTGGCGACAACATGGGCGACTAAAACTTTTAGTCGGGGAAAGTCGAATTTTGACATTTGGCGACTAAAATGGGACCTTTGGCGACTAAAAATTTAGTCGCCAAAGGTGTGTTTTTTTGTAGTGAGGGTGTATTATACTTTTTCCGTCCCAAAACAATAGTTTTTTTTAAAAATTTAATTTTTTTTTATAGTATAATTATTGCACTTTAAAAAAATTAAATTTCAAAATTATCATTTAATAGTATATTTTTTAAGAAATATCAATTGTCATAATTATATTTTTGGTATTGTTAATGAATTTAAAAGAAAACTAAAATAAGAAATTTATATTATTTTAGTTCTTAATTTTTTTAAAAAGAATGAATATTTTAAGATAATAAAAAAATAAAATAAAAAATTAATATTTTAAGATAAAAGAAGTAAAATTTTTCATGTAAAGATGGCCTAATAATTTGAGAATATTGACTTGGTCATATCATATTACCTCGACCCAACTTCTACGGTACTTCGGTTTCCATAACTTTTAATTCTTGGGTCAATAGACTTTATGGTCCCGTTTGTTTTCAGAAATAGAATGGAAGGAATTTATAGTGAGGGAATTGTTAGTAAGAGAATTGATAATAAGGAGATTAATAGTGAGAAATTGTTAAATTATTTTTATATAAAATAATAAAACAAATAAAAAAATATAAAAAATTAAACATTATATTTTAAAAAAAATTCCCAATATATAAAAAATAAAAAAAATTCTAATCCCCTCATTATTTTTCTAATACCATCTATGCCTCGTCCTTACCAATCCTCCTTCCAAGGGGATTACTAATATCAAGGGATTAATAGTCCATTCCCCATCTTTTAAAACAAACACCCCATTAGTAATACTAAGGGATTAGTAATCCCAATTCCCTCTCTATAACCCCAAACAAATGGGGCCTATGATGCTTGCATAAATTGATTCGGAGTAGAATAAACTTCGATAGATATTTAGGCCTATTTTGGAGACTTTGTTAAAAATTATTTTTTGATTTTTAACTTATTTTAGATCATATATATTTTTTTTACATTTAAAAAAAAATTAAAAAATTAACTTCTAATTTACTTGTCAAACCAAGCCTTATAAAATTATTCTATGTCTTTTTTAGTAGAGGTAGGTCCCATGCAGTATGTGTAGTATGTGTTGTATATAAAATCGAATCTTGCTCAATACTGAGCTTAACAATTAAAATATATATACATATATATATATATATATATCTATTTTACTCAATAGAAATATGTAAATAAGTTAAATTAAAAATTAATTAAAAGATTAAGATTTAAATCAATAAAATTAAAATTTATTTTGTTATAAAAATTAAATTATGAGGTTTTTTTTATGATTATATATATATATATTTTTTTTTCTTTTCTTCCCTTTTTGGTTTTAAATAGACTTTTCTTTCCCGTAAACGCCCTGCAAGTATTTTTCACGTTACAGAATTTGTGAAGCTCTTGAGACTTCTCCATGTCTTCGTCTTGTGGTTCTCCTACTTGTGAAAATAGATATATACGTATTTATATCTATTTCTTTAGTATGTATAGTAAATGATTCTATATAAAGTTCACTTTACACCCATAATCATTGGGTGCTTCTTTTTCTCTCCAATTCCTCTCTCTCTCTCTCTCTCTCTCACTCTCTCGCTCTCTCTCAAAATGCTGAGCAAAGCCTCTTCTTCAAAATTTTATAGCTTCTTCTTCTTCTTCTTCTGGTTCATAATGTTGATGTTCACCATACTCCAACCAATAACATCAGCAAGAAAACTAGCTGGCAGTAAGTTCTCTCTCTGTTATATATTTATTTATATCAGTGATTTTTCTTAATATTTATCTCAATTCAAGATGATTTTTTTGTGGCTCGCTCTTGATACCCACATGACCTACATGAGTAAGAGAAGAGCCTTGGGTGGAGGGATAGAATTAAGCGAACACTATGGTTGCCATGGTGTCCTTATTTTTTGTGAAAAATTTTATTTACTATTAATACTGTTAAAATATAGATCTTATTTTCTAAATAAAATAGTCCTTTAGTATAAAAAATATGTATCATATTCTTCTACCATCTTATATTCTTTTTTTATTTTCCATCCACAAAATGTACTTTTCCTATTAGAGATTACTTTTATAGTATTTGAATTTTTTTTTTGTGTATATGTATTATCATATTATACATACATGCTGGTTTTTATATATGGTAAAACAAAAAATTATTTGTCCATGGCCCCTCCAATGATCCATGCTTGGGTGTACACGAGTGTGGTGTCAATCGAAAACCTCTCCGATAATTAAGTTAGTTAACTTGGAGTAGAATAATAAGGCACTATTTGATATCACCTATAAAAGTGTACTTTTTGTTATGTTTTTATCTTTTTTGAATCAACTCATCTCTCTATTTTTTTGCACATTTTATTTATAAAAAAAATTAAAAAATATACTTATTTATATAATCTCAAAACACCCTCTAAATCTAAAAATGATATTAAAAAGATAGATTTAGTATTTTGAATATTGCTTATGTGTACTTAGGGTTGCAAATTAATCAAGTTGTTCATGGATAAGGTCGGCTCAGCTCGGTTGAGCTCGAGTTTAAATATTAGGCTTGTTTAGTAAACGAGCTGAGTTCGAGTTCGCATGAGCTCGGCTCGTCAAACTCAACTCGTTTATCTTTATTTAAATTATGTAATAAATATATTATTTATATATTAAATAATATATAAATATATATAAATAATAGTATAAATACATATATATTAAATAATATATTTTCATTTAAATAATATAAATAATATTAAAAAATTATCAAACCGAGTCGAGCCGAACTCGAATTTCATTAATATTAATGAGCCGAGTGGAGCTCGAGTCCAGTTTCTTATCGAGTCAAGCTTGAGCACGAGCTTAATAAAAGAGCTCGATAAATAAACGAGCCGAATTCGAGTTCAGCAAAACTCGACTCGACTCGACTTAACTCGACTTATTTATAGCCTTATATGCACGGACCTTTCATAGACGGTCTCATAAATGAACCTTTCGTATTGGTGGGTTCTATGTCAATTTCATGCAATTTTTGAACTATATAATTAAGATATTAAATTGTGATTTTAAAATATTTCATTAATTTACATAATTTATATAATTAAAAAAAAGAGTTAATTATGTAAAAGTCTTATTTACAAATATTATGGTAGTTCAAGTTTTATCTAATATTTTTTGAACAAATAAGTCCTATTTAGTATAACTAAGAATATTATCAATTTTTTTAATTTTTAAAACTAAGAACATTATCAATTTTTTTTAATTTTTAAAACTAAGAACATTATCAATTTTAAATAGTAATGTTCTAGATAATTATTTCAGTAACTAGAAAAAAAAAAAATATAGAGCATGAGATTAAACCTTTTTGCCTTTCTACTTATTGGTTTGATTCAACTCTCCAATAAAACCGAGAATATTATCAATTTTTTTCAGTTTTAAAACTGAGAATATTAACAATTTTTTTATTTTTAATTTTTTTTTCCAGTTTCGCACATTAATGTTTCATCATTATGCTCCTTTATAGACACAAAATTATTAGTTTTGCACAAAAAAATAAAGATAAACTACTAATAGGTCTTAATAGTTGGACTTAATTCCCATCAAGTCCTATTGAAAATAAGTCTTGGTAAAATTGTCGCTAAAAATAATTTTCTTGTGACAATTTTTTATATGTCGCTAAAAATTGATAATTAGTGACTTTTTTGTCATGAATTTTATAAATTGTCGTTAAAACTTACGATTAGTGAATTTTTTTTATGACAAATTTTTCTCATAGGACCTATTAGATAATAAGTCCACTTATTAAAATCTACACGTAAGTATTCAAAAAAATAATTCAATTTTTTCAAAATTTTCAAAAAAAAAAATATTAGTTTTTTTTTTTTTTTGCACATATATATATATATTTTTTTTTAGTTTTTTCAATTTAAAAATTGATGTTTTAAAGTTTTGAAAATCAAAATAAATTTCAAATCATCATGTTATTTTATAGATAATCATAAATGATAAACAATCATTATTTGAAGGACAATTTCGACTATTAAAAATTTAATACGACTTGAAGGACAAAAAAATCTTAGTTAGGATTTAATGGAGTATAAGTTTATAAATTAAGACTTATGTGTAAATGCCCTTAAAAATATCTATTAATATATTGATATTGTTACATAAAATGTAAAATAATTGAAAGTCATAAAAATTGCATATAGTCATGAATTAAAAGGTGAATAAATTTTTTTTGAAAAATTAAAAAACAAAAAAACAAAAACTCAGATTTTGATCATTGTAACAAAATAAATTTTGAATTTTGTTAATTTAAACTCTAATTATTTTTTTTATTTTCAATATGAACCATTGATTTATTTTCGTTGAGTAATATTGATAAAAAAAAATGATATTTTAATCATTAAATTCAATGTAAATGTGTAAAACAAAATACCTAAAATATTAATTTTCATTGAGTTTAACAATTAAAATATCATTTTACGGGTTAATTTTTACTTAATGAAAATAGATAAATAATTTAGATTGAAAACAAATTAAAAGACTATAATTTAAATTGACAAAATTAAAAATTTATTTTGTTAAAAATATCAAATCTTCATATTTGATATTATAAATAAAGTGCATTCCTGTCGGTCAGGGATCGATCCAGACCGTGCTGGGGGCCTGAGGCCTACAGGTCCCGTTTTGAAAATCTGAACCGTTGAATGTATAGAACTCGTCGAGTACTACATGCCTGTAAAAAATCACGTTGATTGGATATCGATAGCTATGTGATCAAATCAATTTTGTATTAAAAAAAGTGGACGGTGAAAAAATTAACGGTTGATAAAAAACTGTTTTGTTCACATAGCTATCGATATCCGATCAACATGATTTTATACAGGCATATAGTACTCGACGAGTTCTACACATTGAACGGTTCAGATTATCAAAACGGGACCCGTGATGGGCCCCCACGGACCCAACAGTATGGTCCAGTCCGATCCCCGGACTGGACAGAAGCCATGGCCTATAAATAAATATCGTAGTAATATTCATAAATTAGCAAGTTAGTAATCTAACTTCGAAAAAAAATTCTATTTATATATAAAATTCATAAAAAAAACTTGACAAAAATAATGTGATATTATTATTATAAAGAAATTTTTCTTTAATAGTATTTTGTTTTGAAGTGAAAGATTATATATAAATTTTTGATAACATCACTCTTTTGAAATATATGGCCATTTTTTAAAATCATTTTATTACTCCAAATATATGATATTATAATGAGCTCGTTTGGAAATTTGATTATTCTTAGTTGATTTTTAGTTTTTTTTTTACTATTTTAATCTGATTAAAAAAGTTATGTTTGAGAAGATAATTGACTTTTTTTTTTAATAGTTAATTTAATAGTTGTGAGAGATAAAATAAAATTATTATGATTTAAACATGACATTTTATCTTATTAATTAGTTTAGTATATTTTATTTATATTAACTATTTTAATCCAAAATCTTATTTTCAACCAGGACCAATATAAGATAAATTAAAATTTTCATTTTTATAGTTAGACCCAAATTTTAATGAAAAAAAGGTTGGGAGTTCAAAATTAAGAGATATAATAGTTTTAATTGGTGTGTGGGTCTCATATGATGTAATGTTTTGATCATGATTTTTTTTTATTTTTTTTTTTTCACATCATTAATACTTTTTTAAAACATCCAAATTAAAAAGATGTATTATTTTTTAATTTTAGGGTTAGTTTGGCATGTACTAAATAAACTAAAAAGTCAAAAAATCACTATATTATTTAAGTCACATCATCTTATTTAAATCACATCACCTTTCTAACACATCACATCAAACTCAACCTAAACCCAACCCAAATTTACCAATAAATCAAAAAATACACTCTTTCTAAAACATCCTAAACCGACCCTTAATTTTGCCTTTTGCCATCTAAGTTAGTCCAATTTCAATCAGCAATCAATCATATGATTTGTGGCAGATGGAGCGGTCAGGATTTGGGTGCATCAAATTGAAAGCCCCACACCTCACGCGCATTCAGCAATAGGCGGCGGCGGCCACAGTTCTGGATTTTTTTTTATTTTTTTATTTTTTTTAATTATGTGCGTTATTTTGGTTTATATCATTTTAATTAAGTTCCGTTTGGAAAGAGACGTTTGGAGTTTTTTTTTGGTTAAAATAGTCACAAAAAAATAAATTTTTTAATTCAATAAGACAAAATATCACATCTAACCCATAATTATTACATTCTTTCTCTCACAAAAAAATCAAAAAAGCCAAAAGCCCTTTCCAAATTAAGCTTTTTAGTCCCAAGTTAAAATAGTCAAAAAAACCGACCCACTTGGGATTGGTTTGGGAAGTAGGTTGGATTTTTGGCTTTTTTTGGTTATTTTAGCCTAGGCTAAAAAGCCCGGTTTGGGAAGAGCTTTTAAATTTTTGGACTTTTTTTTAGCCCTGTTTGGTAGAGCTGTGGGAAAGTGCTTATAGCTTATGCCTAAATAGCTTATACCTTATAACTTTCAGCTTAAGCTGATTTTCAGCTTATTCTTAAAGCATCTCCTGCACCACTCAAAGAATAAGTTGATTTCTGACTTCCACAAAGTTATAAACTATAAGCTATAAGCTAAACCAAACACATCAAAATAGCTTAAATTAAGTTAAAAGCTGAAATAAGCTATAAATAATTTCTGCCAAACAGGCACTTTATAAGAGAAGAATGTAATGATTATGGGTTGAATGTGATGTTTTGTTTTTTTGTGGCTAAAATAGCCTATTTTGTCTTTTGTGACTAAAATAACCAAAAAAACCCCATATTCTTCTTCCCAACCAGTGCCTTGATTTCGGCTCTTAATTTTAAATTTATATTAATTTGGTTCAATTAATAACTTTTATTACAGTTTTTAAAGAAAATTGATCGCTGAATTGATTAAGATTAATTATTTGAGTCGAATAAATTTACAATTTTTTCTTATAAAAGCATGACACATAATAATCATAATCAATTAGACTAAAATTACATAAAATTATAAATTCAGGATCAAAATTAAACCGATCAAAATTACAAGGAACAAAATGATGCAAAAGTCAAATTTGGCTCGTTTGAAAACTTGGCTATTTTAGTTAGTTTTTTTGGCTATTTTAACCTAACTAAAAAAATTATATTTTGAGATGGTAGTTGGCTTTTTTTTTTTTTGGGAAGTTGATTTGATGACTATGAGAGAAAAAATAAAATGATTATGGTATGAGCATAATATTTTATCTTATTGATCTATTTGTCTTTTATTACTATTTTAACCCAACCCAATATCTGGACTATCAGATGCTGGGAATAACAAGTTTTTTCCTTCTCTCTCTTTTTTTTTTATTTTTTTAAGTGACATTTGAAGATGCAAAAATATACTAATTAATGGGATTAACTCGTTTAATTAAAATTCTTGCACCTCATTAACAGTCAGTGGTTTTAATATTTCTACTTATATATAGGTCTTATTCTCCGTATGTCTATTTACTAGGACTTTTTCTCTCATTTTGAAGTTTTTTTTGTATTGATTATAGTATTTGATTTGATTTTTATGAATAAGGTTGTAAGTCAAAGTTTCATCAAACGCTCTAATACAAAATTTTAAAATTTAAATTTTTTTTTTTATTTATAAACAATTCATTAAGTTACACTTAATATTCCATCACTAATGGTAGCCTAATAATTTTGGAATATTGACTTGGTCTTGTCACCTTGAAATATATCTTGAATGAATATGGACAACACATTGACCTTTTTGGATAAAAAATTTAAGGTTATGTAGCATTGCAAATTTCAACCATAACACAAAAAAAAGCTGAGCAATTGAGAGAAGAACGAACAGAGTCACCCATTCTTCCACTGACAACTTTGTTTTTTGCAACCGCCCACTCATCCTCTTCCCCTTTCTCTCTTCTATCGCCCCAGTTGTCACCAACACCACTTCCGGCAACTTCGATCACCATTGGAAGGAGGACAACACAATTTGAAAAAACTCTCATGCTACCATAAAAATAATAATATAAATAAATAAAAGAAGAGAACAAGATTCAAAAACTGAACCCAGATTCAAAACCCCCACAAAATAAAGAGTCCAGCTTATATTTATTCTGTACTTGATTATTCAAGGCTTGGAATATAATTAGGAAAAATAATTTGAGGGTTGAAGAATTGAAATTTGCAAAAGATTTCTGGAGTCAATAATGGTTAAATTCTATGAAAGTGGGGTGGGAAAGAGTGAGGTTTTGGATTGAAAGTGAGATTTGTGTTTGTAAAATACTTAGTATACGAAAATAAAAGAAATAGAGTTATAGATTCATATTCAGATTCGTTCTAGTCTCGCCTCGAGGATTTGGGTCTCGTTGGTCGCCAATATACGCGGTTAGCCTACCGACCTCATCGGAAAACTCTTACGTCACCACTGTCACTGAAGCCTCTGAAATCGATGAGGTTAGTGCTTAGCCATCATTGCTCGAGAGAGAAGGGAGCTCACGACGATGACACTGGTGAGGTAGGGGAGTTGATGGGTCGTTGAACACACCAAAATTAAATACTAAACTATACCAAATTCAATTAGAATAATGGCAAGTCCAGGTATCGATCCACAGGGACAATTGTGAAATTGAACTAATTTAATTGTTCAATTCATAAATTAATTTTGATTAAAAGATTGATTGTTCATAACCTAATTTAATAACAAATAAATTAAACTAAGGAATTAAATTATCAATAATAAATGAAATTAGGTTTACTGAGTTGGGAAAAAATCCTAGGGTAAAGAATTCACCACTAACCACATGAATGAGACTTAACATCAACCACCAATCGCAATTCGGTTTGAACAACCCAATATTTCACAACTACAAGTTTGAAATATTGATCAAGAAGGTTGTTGCATTCAATGTACAGACACGAATCATCCCGAGTAGTACGAGTCGTTTGCTCTAAACTAAGTTAGCAAAACGACCCGTCTCTCATAGTATGACTCGTCTCATACTTTGAATACAAACACAAAGAATACTAATTTATGGAAAGTATTAAACAATCACAGAGAGTAAAATGCTTGAAGAGAAGAACGAAACAATTATTTATAAATTTCTAAAAATCCATACATTTATTCAAACCAATTTACAATCAAAGCTCATGAAAAATTCCATTACATGGCTAGGGTTTCATCAAAACCCTAGAACAGACGACTAGCCACTCATGGAGGAGTGGAAAGAGGAAGAAGATGAAGAAGAAACCTCCATTGAAATGTCCTTCAAGCTTTGGTAGACTTTCCTCCTCCAAACCCTAGCCTCTCTCTTTAGTTCAAAACAACTTCAGAACCCTAGAAAAACTTTTTCCTTTTCCTTTTATACTTCTACTCACTTCCAAACAAGTTTAAAACGTTGGTTTGACTTTTCCAGAAAAAGTCAACTCTGTCCAAATTTTGTCTTTTTACCCATTTTATGCTCCGACGATGTACAACCTAATTGACATTCAACACACATAAAGTATACGGTTTGACCAGCAAGTGAAATTAAGAGATTCTAATTAACGGCCTCAATGATATACATTTCGGCCTTAATCACATTCCCCAACTTACTACTTGCTAGTCCTCAAGCAAGTAAAATAAAATAAAATTAAACAAAATCTATCTATTTCCTCTTTCATGGGAAAGCAGTTGCATTTAACATATGCAACAAGCTTTTAAACTACAAGGTTACCCCAAGTGGACGAGTAAAGTCTCGTGAGGGTTTCCAGAAATGATACCCACAAACATTAACATATTCATATATACTTAACAACAAATGACCACACTACTCCACCTAACAATCAACTTATGTGCCACTACAGTGTGATATTGAGACATCATGAGTCATTAAAAGCACAGTGGACAAGCATGAAAGAACCTATTGAGTCAAAACCACAATTCAGTTAATACAAAAGTAAAGTCCCTTGTACTTGTGTATGCTAGTAAACAAGTCATGGGTACCCTTGGTGTAAAGTGCAATTTCCATATTAGTTAACTATCCACTATAATAGCCCAGTGTAACTCATAATAACACCTAACATATACAGAAAAACAAACCTGTTGCAGCCAAGATTCCCAAAAGTTTTTTTTTTTTTTTTTTTTTTAAATGACTGTGCAATGTCCTGATCCATTAAGCTTTCTAATTAACCCATGTAACAAGGATTGGGCCAATGACTCCCAACCCAGACGGTTTTAGGGCACTAGGTGTAAAGACACCCCTACGGGCTTAATAACTCAAGTTGAAAAGGCTACGAATATGACTAAGTCATTCTTCTTATTTTTCCTTAACTGTGCAATGTCCAAGTCCCTTAAGCTTTCTAATTAACCCATGTAGCAAGTTTTGGGCCAATGACTCCCAAACCAGACGGTTTTAGGGCATTAGGTGTAGAGACATCTCTACGGGCTTAATAACTCGAGTTAAAAAGGCTACGAACCCAAACAAGTCAAGTTTTTTTTTTTTTTAAAAAGAATCTTAGCTCCTAATTTATTCTTTACTACAACTCTAGCTATTATCAATGATGTACATCAGGGATTATAATAAAAAGATCACCGCTATGATAGTGTGTTCATACGAATTAAGGCATACTCATAACAAGTGTACTAATACCACAAACACAGACAACTCTCCTCATGCAAACATCGCATGCAAGTATCTACCCAATAAACCCTTTTCATATAAGTCTACTATAATAACCCTCACCACTGATCACTGATAACGCTACTGATTACTGCTAAACTGAAACTAATTATGATAAGTAATTGGATTGACTGGATTACTGAACTAATTGAGTGAGTGTATCTGTTTAAATGCATTCTATCTGTTTGACTGTTGAATTATCTGTTCATATCTTTGTGTTTAAACCGCTAATTGAAGGCCTTATCGGCGGCCGAATTCAAAATTGATTGACGATTTTTGATCATTAGAAATTATGTGATTTTATGGCGTATTTATCTGAAATTTGATTTAGTATGATTAAACTAGATTAAATTAAGTTAATTGGCAAGAGTTTAACTTATTCACCATAATGCCATTGAGTGGCCCACTACATGAACTATATTTGAGCCTTGTTATACACTTAGGCACACATTTGCTCAGCCTCTTTCATGTTTCAACCGACTAGAGAGGGAGAGTGTAGGAGAAAGCTTGATTTCATCTCCTATTTGCTTAAAGACTTGTAGAAATTGAAGATTTATTTCCAGATTTGAGCTCCTAAACTTGTAATTGAGGAACCTAGATATGAATTTTACCCTCTTAATTGTGTATTTAAGTCTTATCTAGCATGGATCATGGTAGTTTAAGGAGCTAAGTCAAGAATTGGTCTTTTAATGTTGAATTGAAGCTCATTTCATGCATGCATGTCTACATTACTGCATTTTGAGGTTGATTACATGGAATTTGGTACATGCATGTTCATATTCTTACAATGGACCATGAATTCATCTTGCCTTTGAAGAAATTGACTCATTAGAGCATGAAATTGAAGTTTTGAAATTGATTAAACTCATGCATGTCATGTTTGAATTATGTTCATTAAAATGTTGTTTGAAATTGGACTTAATTGAGCTACCCTTGGGCTTAATTTCTTAAATTGAGCTTTGAATCATGTAATATTATGAATTTACAAGTGTTTTCCAGAAAATTAGCCCAAGAGGATCGAATTTGAGGCATTTACACTTGGTTTTGAGCTTGAGGTTCAATTCTGGAATTTCCAGAATTTGGACTCACGCTCGAGCAGGGAAGTGGCGCTCGAGCGTGAAAATCGTGCTCCTAGCATTTTGTTGTGTTTTTCAGTCCGCTCGAGCGGGGTATTGGACACTCGAGCGGGAACTTGTGTCTCACGCTCGAGCGGCCATCGAGCGCCCGTCGAGCATGATTTTCACACATCCAGTACTTTTGCCATGTTTTGCAGTCCGCTTGAGCGTGGGAAGTAATGCTCGAGCGGGAACCTTTATCTGCATATTCGCTCGAGCGGGGAGATCCACGCTCGAGCGGGACCCCTGTTTCCTGAAAATTCTGAAAATGTTTTCTGAGTGCATCTTTGCATTCTCATTTCATCCTAAGCATTCTTAGGCCTAGTTTAAGGCATCTTAATGAGGATATAGATGTAGGACCACACCAAGTCTAAGTAGGGACTAAGTCTTTGATTCCTGAATGTGAACTTAGTGTGTGTTCGTCCTGTTACTGTATAGGGTTGGCCTTCGGAGATGTGCTCTAGCTGCTTATAGCCCAGAACTCTGTGAGTAACAATTGTGTAAAGATATGTTCAATGTAACTGTTTAAACTGTACCATTTCTGAACTGATACTGTTTACTAATTGAATGTTTGTCCTTTATTCTGAACTATATTGTGGCATCCATGGCAACTACTGTTTACCATTACTGCTACTGTTATAGAGATCTCTGTCAGTTCCTATCTTGGAACTTCTGTTTACTGTTATGATGGCCATCATTGACTGTTCGGTCTTTTAAGACCTACTGTTTACTGTACTACTATGCTAATGGATGTACCACATATGACTGTTACGACTGAATAATTGATATAATGAATCAATTGACTGTTTTCAATACTGTAAGGACATTCATTCTTAACCTCTTTACGCATTATGTTATTCGCTGGGCTTTAGCTCACTGCTCATATATATATGTAGGTGTACAGGCACCAGACCGGAGCTAGGAGCGTGGGTTAGACTTCCCTTTTTGTCAAGCCAACCAGTGTGCCTTACTGCGAGGTTCCAAGCCTGTCAAGCTACGGCTTTGGAGTGTTTTAGTTTCCCCCATCTGTCTCTACATCTGTTTTGTAGCACTGTATAGACTGAATGTTTTGTATCGTACTGTCTTAATAGGGATCAACTCCCTGTCCTGAATGATTGTAAATGTTGTACATACTGTCTTGCACTGATTGTATATATGTATGAAAAGTTCTTTTTGCATATTGACCGTCACAACTCATTAGACATTGTTTAATTACTGTTTTGGCTTCTGCCATGCCCCTATACTCTGTAATACCGTCTTACTGTTAAGCAGGCCTTCGGTAATCACGGATTACTGGTCGGTTACGGTGCTAAACCCATAGGGGCGGGTTTGGGCTGTGACATTTACTATGATCTCCAATTAACATATGCAAATATCATCACCCTACTAGCAAAAAGTCATATCAAGTGAAGTAATGCAATCAAGTGAAATAGGTATAAGCATGAATTATGAGCTAAATAGAAATGCACAAAAGAAAATATAACCTTCATCCCCCAACTTGAATATGACATTGTCCTCAATGGAAAAGTAAAGAGAAATGAGAGAATATTACCAGAATTGTAGGTGCACATCCAGATAGGCAGAGAGGAACATTGTCCCCCGCACCTGCTTATTAAGCAGTGCGCAAAGTTTTGGTTTAGCAATTGTGCCGCACGTGCGTGGATTTTCCCGCACGTGCGGATATTTTATTTTATTTTATTTTTTGCAACAAGTTCAACACAAAATTATATTATTTATTTATTTATTTATTTATTTTTTTGTTAAAATGAACAAGTATACCCTTTTTATTTATTTATTTATTTATTAATACAGAAAATAAACATGAAAGCATACTTTTAAACACAGAAAATAAACATTTCTACCTTCAATTGACATCCGGAATAAATATAGCACAAAAGAACATACGGAATGCCCACTAAAGGTATAATCTTCACGCAAAAACCACGGGTACTACTTTTCTCCTTAACTGTGTTTGTAACTTTCCCTATTCTCCAACAGGGTGACAGACTAGGTTGATTCGGTATCCAGAATCGAGGCTCATAAAGCTACCTCAACCTATAGGGCTGCTATACAGAGTTCAAGCCGAGGTAGTTTTGAAGCAATCTCTACACCCCTAGGTATTTAAACCAGACTCTAGTCTCGGAAATCCCAAACCTTTGTGTTCTAGGCTTTGCCATTCGAACTCTAGTTTCCACCGTCTCAGTTGGTCTCCTAGGAACTCACTATAAACACGGTTAGGTGGCTATACCAGACCATCAGATGCCGTTCAGGCACGGCTAACACCAAAGGAATTACACCTTTAGAGGATTTAAAGTCTCCTAGACGCAAGTAAAGCATGACGAGAACAAAGAAAAACAAAATAGCATAGAAGGGAAAGAAAAGAGAATAAGAAATTAATCCATCAATCGTAGTAAAATGGGTCCATTAATGCAATGGACTCAATCATATCCCCATTTCCAATCCCCTCTATATATGGTTTCAATCTTTGGCCATTCACTTTGAAAGTGTGGCTAGTCTTTGGATCTCGCACCTCAACGGCGCCATGAATGAATGCCTCAACAACTACAAAGGGGCCATCCCATTTTGATCTTAGCTTATCCGGAAAGAGTCTCAATTTTGAATTAAAAAGCCACACATTTTGGTCGGGTTCAAAGGATTTCCTGTTAATGTGCTTGTCATGGAATTCTTTAGTCCGAGCTTTAAAAACTCTCGAACTCTCATATGCATCATTCTGGATTTCCTCCAACTCATTGAGTTGCAATTTCCAGTTGAGCCCAGCTGCGGCCATATCGAAGTTAAACTTTTTTATGGCCCACAATGCTCGGTGCTCAAGTTCAACCGGGAGATGGCAAGCTTTGCCGAACACCACTCTATATGGTGACATCCCAATGGGTGTCTTATAAGCAGTGGGGTAAGCCCATAATGCATCAATTAACCGTTGTGACCAATCTTTCCTATCCGGTCTCACCGTTTTCTCAATTATGTGCTTTACCTCCCTATTTGAGACTTCCACTTGGCCACTAGTTTGAGGGTGATATGGAGTGCCAACTTTATGAGTGATAGAGTATTTCTTAACTACCGACTCAAAGAACCGGTTACAAAAATGTGTACCCTGATCACTTATTATGGCTCTAGGAAACCCAAAATGACTAAAGATGTTTTCATGCAAAAACTTGATTACCACTCTATGATCGTTTATTCGGGTAGCTATTGCCTCCACCCACTTAAACATGTAAGCTACTGCCAAAAGAATGTACTCAAACCCGAATGACGATGGGGAAGGGCCCATAAAATCAATCCCCCACACATCAAATATTTCTACCACAAGAATAGGAGACATTGGCATCATGTCACGCCGAGACATCGAACCCATTTGCTGACAGCGCAAACAAGTTCTACAAAATTGATGGGCATCTTTAAAAATTGTGGGCCAATAAAACCCACTTTGTAAAATCTTGGCGGCTGTTTTATGCCCACTAAAATGACCGCCACATGCAGAAGAATGACAAAATATAAGAATGCTATGCACCTCACTCTCCGGCACACACCGTCGGATCACTTGGTCAGAGCAATATTTAAACAACTCCGGATCCTCCCAAAAGTAATACCTGACCTGCGAAAAGAATCGATCTTTGTCTTGCTTAGACCAATTCTGTGGAATTTGCCCAATGGCCAAGTAATTCACAATATGTGCAAACCACAGGGGGCTCACTTGTGACAGCTCAAAGAGTTGTTCGTTCGGAAACGAATCATGCAAAATAGGAGGGTCACTATTATACTCAACAAGGATTTGGGAGAGATGATCTGCCACCACATTCTCGGATCCTTTCTTATTACGGATCTCTAAGTCAAATTCCTGAAGCAACAAAATACATCTAATCAACCTAGGTTTGGTCTCTTTCTTCGATAATAAATACCGCAAAGCAGCATGATCAGTGAAGACTATGACCTTGGAACCTAGAAGATAAGATCGGAATTTGTCTAAGGCAAAGACCACAGCTAGCAACTCTTTCTTGGTGGTAGTGTAATTCAATTGTGCATCCGAGAGAGTGCGACTAGCATAGTATATAGCAAATGGTGCCTTATTGACCCTTTGGCCTAACACAACCCCGACAGCATAATCGAAGGCATCACACATGATTTCGAAGGGAAGCAATCAATCTAGTGATTTCATGATTGGGGTGGTGGTCAAGGCCATTCTTAGTGTTTCGAATGCCTTTAAGCATGCCTCATCAAAAACAAAAGGCGTGTCCTTAACTAGTAAACTACACAAAGGATATGATATCTTGCTAAAGTCTTTGATGAACTTACGGTAAAAACCTGCATGCCCTAAGAAAGACCTAATTTGACACACGGAATTGGGTGGAGGAAGGCCTGCAATGAGGTCAACCTTAGCCTTGTCAACCTCTATACATCGAGGGGACACAATGTGTCCCAACACTATACCCTCGCGAACCATAAAATGGCTCTTTTCCCAACTCAAGATTAGGTTTGCCTCAGTACATCGTTCTAACACTCTAGTCAAGTTCCTAAGGCATTCCTCAAAAGACGGTCCAAACACCGAAAAGTCATCCATAAAAACCTCTAAGAATTTCTCCACCATGTCGAGGAAAATGGCCATTATGCACCGTTGAAAGGTCGTCGGTGCATTACATAGCCCAAAGGGCATGCGCCTGTAAGCAAAAGTGCCAAAAGGGCATGTGAATGTGATTTTTTCCTGGTCAGCGGGGTACACCGGGACTTGATTATACCCCGAATAGCCATCAAGAAAACAATAGAAACCCTGCCCCGCTAACCGCTTTAGGATTTGGTCAATGAAAGGTAAGGGAAAATGGTCCTTCCTAGTCGAGGAATTTAGTCTCCTATAATCAATGCACACTCGCCACCCAGTAGTGGTTCGTGTGGGGACTAACTCTCCTCCCTCATTCTCAACAACAGTGATGCCCGATTTTTTGGGCACCACTTGTGTGGGACTCACCCACTTGCTATCTGAGATGGGGCATATGATACCCGCATCCAACAATTTCAATACCTCATTTTTCACCACCTCTTTCATGTTAGGATTTAGTCTCCGTTGCATTTCGCAAGAAGGTTTGGTATCCTCCTCTAGATGTATATAATACATGCACACGGAGGGATCTATCCCTTTCAAATCAGCCACTGACCACCCTATAGCACTCCGATGTGCCACGAGAACACTCATTAATCGACTCTCTGCTCATGATCCAAGTCAGATGCAATGATAACTGGTAAAGTCTCCTGGGGCCCTAAAAATACATACTTGAGTGTGGCCGGAAGTGGCTTCAACTCAAGTGTAGGTGGTGTGACCAAAGATGGTGTGGCAGGCTCTCTCAACAGAGGAGGAAGTGACTCAAACCGGGCTTTCCATGGAGGAAAATTCGGTGTAGAAGAAGAATTAAGCAAGACATTCACCTCCTCAACTGACCCATCTATATCAAAATTTTCAAATCCAAAATGAGCTAGACAAGCCTCTAAAGGGTCCTTTACAAGAATGGAGGGCAAAGCCTCCTCAACAATCTCATCCACAACATCCACCAATAAGCACTCCTCTCTCTCATGAGGTTGTTGTGATGCTTGGAAAACAATAAGTTTCACTTGCATGTTACCAAATGAAACTTCCATAACCCCAGTCTGACAATTAATGCATGCATTGGCCGTAGCCAAGAAAGGTAGACCCAAAATCACCGGGATTTGTTTCCTCGAACTGGCTACTGGTTCCATATGTAAAACCAAAAAGTCAATAGGGAAGTAAAACCTATCAACCTTCACTAGTACATCCTCAATCATGCCTCGTGGCACTTTGAGGGACCGGTCAGCTAACTGAAGAGTAACAGTAGTGGGCTTCAACTCGCCAAGCCCAAATTCCTCGTACATAGAGTACGGCAACAAATTAACACTAGCCCCTAAATCCAATAAAGCCCTATCAATGAAGTGGTCCTCTATAATGCATGCAATGGTTGGGGCACCTGGGTCCTTAAGCTTAGAAGGTGTGTCATTCAACAAGATGGAGCTTACTTGCTCCGTGAGTAGGACCTTTTGGGACACATGTGTCCTAGATTTACGCTTTTGCGCACAAAGGTCCTTCAGAAATTTGGCATATGATGGTACTTGCTTAATTGCCTCTAACAGAGGGAGGTTGATTTTTACCTGTTTAAAGACCTCCATCATTGCCTCCATAGATGCCGCCTTCTTATTAAAAGGGGACGGTGTATCAAGGCACTGGGGAAAGGGTGCCTTAGGCACATATGGTGCCTTGGGCTTAAGTGAAGTACTAGGGACTAAGTCATCCCTCTTAAGTCTTTCCCCCTCACCCTTGCTCTCACTAGGTGAACTACCGTGGTCACCCTTCCTAACTCTAGTTGCATCAGACGCACCTGACTGGGGCTCTAACTCCCTACCACTTCTCAAAGCAACCACCGCCTGCACTTGCTCATGTTGCTTTCCATTCCCTCCCGAACTCTCTGCCCCGTATTGTCCCTTAGGGTTGGCCACAGTTTGACTTGGTAATTTTCCCTTCTCTCTCCGATTCATGTTGTTAGCCATTTGACCCAATTGGGTCTCTATCTTGGCAATAGAGTGAGTGTGGGAGTGAACTATCGGTGCTAACCCCTTAAGTTCTGAGAGAACTTCCAACACCTGAGTCTCAAAGGCAGAGTTGCCTTGAGGAGCAGTGGGGTTGTGGTTGCCGGTATGGTTGTGGGGGTTTATAAGGTTGCGGTGGTCGGTAAGATGATTGGTTGGCAAAATTATTGAAATTCTGCCTTGGTGGTGGAGGATTGTAAGAAGTGCCTTGTGAATGGGGTCTCCATGAGAAATTAGGGTGATTTCTCCATCCCGGATTGTATGTGTTGGAGTATGGATCATTACCTGGGTTGGAGAATCCTTGAGCTGCATTCACATGCTCTTGGACTAACTCCGGAAATTGTGATGCCGAAGGGCACTCACTCAAGTCATGAGCAGGGCTCGCACAAATAACACATGCCTCGTGAAATTGAGGCTGATCTTGCTGGGTAGGGGCATGTCCCGTAGCTAATAAGTGGTCTATCTTGCGGGATAGTGCCTCTACTTGTTGGGCTAATTCTAAGTTTTGCCCGACCTTATAAATGCCCCCTCTTTTCAGGGCTCCAACTACTGGTTGTCGGACTTGCCGGGCTGCGGAGGCATGGTGAAGGGAATTATCACTTAGGTTCTCAAACAATTGCCATGCCTCGGCATCATTTTTAGACATAAATGTCCCACCACAGGACGAATCCACCATTTGGCGGTGCGGCTCAGTTAAGCCATAATAGAATGTTTGAACAAGTTGCCAATCAAGCACTTGGTGGTGAGGACACTGTTGGAGAAGTTCGCGAAGTCTTTCCCACATCTCATGGAATTGCTCACCATCCATTTGAGCAAAGTTTGTAATGGCTCGCCTAAGTTGGTTGGTTTTACCTATGGGAAAGTACTTCTCCAAAAACCGTTGCTATAATTGGTCCCAAGTTGTGATTGAATTAGCAGGTAAAGAATTTAGCCAATGTTTGGCTTTATCCTTTAATGAGAATGGAAACAATCGCAACATTAAGGCCTTATTTGTGAAATTCTGGATCCTCACTGTCGAGCAAATTTCCAGAAATTCATTCAAATGCTTATAAGGGTCATCATGAGTTAGTCCATGGAATGATGGGAGCATTTGTATGGTGCTGGACTTAATCTCATAATAAGCAGCAGTGGTGTTGGGCAATTGGATGCATGATGGTGATGTATATGCAGTGGGTGTAAAATAATCCTTAAGGGTCCGGTTAGGCACATTCGGAACATTAGGATCTGCCATCTCTAATGGCTCAATGTATGAATATGAATACTCAAGCATAGGAACACGGGCAGAAGCCCTAAGTCTCCTAAGGGTCCTTTCTAGTTCAAGGTCCAAACACTACAATTCAGGGCGACAAGAACGACGCCCGTGCATACACTACCTACACACACACAATAAGTTCGACTCGGTGCACTAAGTTACGAAAGTAGAATGCTAAAAGAGAAATACTCACAGTGGTTTAACGAAAATGCTTTACTCGTCTTGCGGGTTCTTGGCGTGTAGACATTGTCTCCAACCCCCAATTGAGTTTTGACTTTCATTTTAGCATTTTGGTGCTTTGCTTATGAGTGTTTGCTTCTGTTTACTCACTTTAGTGCTGCGGTTTTTTTTTTTTTAAAGCTCGGTTGCGCTCCGCTTGCACTTCAATGATAGCTCCAATTTCAAACGCTCTGCACACTTAGCAACACCAAAAGCATAAAATCCTAAACTAAAAATTAAAATAGGAATGTAACTTTAAATTAACTAATTTCGCCAGAAGTCCCCGGCAACGTCGCCAAAATTTGATGGGTCGTTGACCACACCAAAATTAAATACTAAACTATACCAAATTCAATTAGAATAATGGCAAGTCCAAGTATCGATCCACAGGGACAATTGTGAAATTGAACTAATTTAATTGTTCAATTCCTAAATTAATTTTGATTAAAAGATTGATTGTTCATAACCTAATTTAATAACAAATAAATTAAACTAAGGAATTAAATTATCAATAATAAATGAAATTGAATTTACTGAATTGGGGAAAAATCCTAGGGTAAAGAATTCACCACTAACCACATGAATGAGACTTAACATCAACCACCAATCGCAATTCGGTTTGAACAACCCAATATTTCACAACTACAAGTTTGAAATATTGATCAAGAAAGCTGTTGCATTCAATGTACAGGCACGAATCATCCTGAGTAGTACAAGTCGTTTGCTCTAAACTAAGTTAGCAAAACGACCCGTCTCTCGTAGTATGACTCGTCTCATACTTTGAATACAAATACAAAGAATACTAATGTATGGAAAGCATTAAACAATCACAGAGAGTAAAATGCTTGAAGAGAAGAACGAAACAATTATTTATAAACTTCTAAAACATCCATACATTTATTCAAACCAATTTACAATTAAAGCTCATGAAAAATTCCATTACATGGCTAGGGTTTCATCAAAACCCTAGAAAAGACAACTAGCCACTCATGGAGGAGTGGAAAGAGGAAGAAGATGAGGAAGAAACCTCCATGGAAGTGTCCTTCAAGCTTTGATAGACTTTCCTCCTCCAAACCCTAGCCTCTCTCTTTAGGTCAAAACAACTTCAAAAACCTAGAAAAGCCTTTTCCTTTTCCTTTTATACTTCTACTCACTTCCAAACAGGTTTAAAACATCAGTTTGACTTTTCCAAAAAAAGTCAACTCTGTCCAAATTTTGTCTTTTTGCCCATTTTATGCTCCGACGATATACAACCTGATTGACATTCAACACACATAAAGTATACGGTTTGACCAGCAAGTGAAGTTAAGAGATTCTAATTAACGGCCTCAATGATGTACATTTCGGCCTTAATCAAGGATGTTGGAGAGCACTAACTATGGAGTCACAGTAGTGGGTGGTTGCAATTAAGGGTCGCGGGAGAGTGATTGAGTATGTGGGGGAAAAAAAAAAAAAAAAAAAAACTTAAGAAAAATGAGGCTATGTTTAATTTGATTTTTCAAAAAATATTTTTAAACATATTTACATTAATTTTTAGTGAATTCAATCTACGAGTATGGAAAATATTCAAAATATAATTTTCTATTAAATTTAATGATTAAAATATTATTATTTTCATCAATTTTACTTAACTTGATAAAATTAAAAATTTAGAAACTCTTTATGTTGGAGAAATATGTCATCCTCCATTTCATCACTCTCAATTACACCTCTAATAAGGTGACAAAATTTTGAAAGGAGAGAAAAGAGTTTGAAGAGAGTTGATTGATTGTTATTGTTTGTCACCTCTTTAGAAGTGCAATTGCGGGAAAATTATTAGGTACTCCCTTAATACCACGTGTTTATATTGTTGAGTTCACCCATGTGGATAGAAGTAGCCACCATTGTTGACATTGGTTGGCACAAATGTAGAAAAGCCATCGATTGTTGACAATGGTGAGAGAGTAACTTGGAAGACAAGCCGTCATAGGGAGGTGGCCAGCTATACCTTCACGTGGGAGAGGTATGGGTTGTTTGTCTTCAACTCCCTCTATATATTTGTGTTAACTTGCAAGAGGAAAGATATATAAGGAAGGGAAGAACACAAGTGATATACAAGTGAGTGTATATCTCTGTGAGAGTGGGAGAGGAAAACCAGAGAGTGTAAGGTAGTAGAGAGTATGTATGTTGAGTGAGAGAGTCTCCTCCTCGGTGTAATCTATATTTGTTTTAGTGGAAATTTCCGATTCTCTCCGTGGACGTAGGCATTGAGGCCGAACCATGTAAATCTTGTGTCCATTATTGTATGTTTGATTTCTGGTAGTTTAGGTGGGTTGCCTTAAAACCTAACATATATTCTTTCACTAATCATCATTCATCATACCCCTCAATCACCCAACACAAAATCATAATACCCCATATTCCCCACCAATCATAATACCAAATGGGAAATCTTATAAAACTCTTTATTTTGTTACAAAGATCAAACTCTTTTTTTTTTCCTGTATTTTTGTTTTTTTTTTTTTTTTGTTCGATTTTATTTTTAAGGACTTATTAAATATATATATATATATATATTGTTTCATTTTTTGCTTTTAAGTATACTTTTCTAGTAAACGCCGTGGAAGGCTTTTCCATGTTACAGAATTTGTCAAGTTCTTGAGATTTTTCCAAGTCTTCGGCCTTTGGCAATTTTGATTTGTTTGATATCACCCTCTACTCTCCCTTCTTTTTTTTTTTGTACGTTCTTTTTAAAAAATTAATAAATAATCAAAAAAAATTAGATTTAACCTATTTCTTAGAATAAACAATCTTGTAGTTTTCTTAACTGTGAAAAGAGATATATACGAGTATATATATCTATTTGTATGTAGTAAATGATTCTATATAAGTGAACCATAAATGTTCAATTTGCATCCATAATCATTGGGTGCATCTTTTTTTCCCCCCTCCCTCTCTTCTTCCCATTTTTATAGCATCTTCTTCTTCTTATTATTGTGTCATATAATGAAAGTGTGGGAGAAGGTAATGGAACACCGATTGCGAGATATAACAAAGGTGTCAGACAATCAATTTGGGTTTATGCCTGACAGATCAACAATGGAAGCGATTTATCTTTTGAGGAGAGTAATAGAAAAGTATAGAGAAAAGAAAAGAGACATTCATATGGTGTTTATCAACCTTGAGAAAGCATATGATAGAGTGCCTCGAGATATAATATGATGGGTGCTAGAGAAGAAAGAGGTGACAAAAGGTTACATTGATATGATTAGGGACATGTATAAAGGGGTGGTGACCACTATTAGATCGCCTGCTGGAGAGACCAATGAATTTCCCATCACTGTTGGGTTACACCAATGATCTACCTTAAGCCCTTATCTTTTTGCTTTAGTTATGAATGAGTTGACAAGAAATATTCAGGATGACGTGCCATGGTGTATGCTTTTTGCAGACGATATCGTGCTGGTGGATGAGACTAGAGAAGGAGTTAACACAAAGTTAGAGATTTGGAGAAAAGCTCTTGAATCGAAAGGATTCCGAATAAGCAGAACAAAGACATAGTATATGGAGTGTAAATTTAGTAATAGTAACAATGAAAGCAGAGGAGAAGTGAAGATTGAGAACCAAGAACTGCCTAAGAGTGAACATTTTCATTATTTATGGTCGATTATCACAACAGCGGGGTAGATTGATGGAGATGTGGCCCATAGGATTAAAGCAGGATGGTGTAAGTGGAGAAGTGCGTCTGGGGTATTGTGCGATAAACGAATACCCACTAGACTAAAAGGTAAGTTTTATAAAATGGCTATTAGACCAGCGATGTTGTATAGGACGGAATGTTGGGCAACCAAGAAACAACATGTAGATAAGATGAGTGTGGCTAAGATGAGGATGCTAAGGTGGATGTGTAGCAAGACTAGACAAGAGGAATGAGTGTATTCCGAAATGGGTAGGAGTAGCACCGATAGGAGATAAGTTGAGAGAGAATCGATTGAGATGGTTTGGTCACATTCAACGGAGATCAACAGAGGCAGTAATAAAGAGATGCGATGCTGTAACAGTAGAGGGGAGTGTTAGGGGACGAGGTAGGCCTAGATTAACGTTGGCTAACGTTGTAAATAGAAATATGGATCTACTTAATTTGACTAACGAAAAGGCCTTTGATAGGGCTGCGTGGAGAAGAAAGATTCATGTAGCCGACCCCATTTGATGGAACTCAAGGCTTAGTTTGGTTTGGTTTGGTCTTCTTCTTTTTCTTGTAGTTCATAATGTTGATGTTCATCGTAGTCCAACCAGTTACATCTACAAGAAAACTAGCTGCCAGTAAGTTCTCTCACTGTTATATATTTATATCATTGATTTTTTTTAAAAAAATATTTATATCTATTATTTCTTATCGAGATGATTTTTGTATGATCGCTCTTGACCCACATGACCTACAAGAGAATAGATGAGCCTTGGGTGTACACGAGTGTGTTGATTAGTCGAAAACCTCTCCGCCGTTGATTAAATTAGCTAACTTGGAGTAGAATAATAAATCTAAAAATGATATTAAAAAGATAGACCTAGTATTTTGAATTTTGCTTACCCTATCATATGTGCACTGACCTTTTATAGACGGTTTTCATATATGAATCATTAGTACTGGTGGTTTCTATCAATTTCATACAATTTTTGAACTATATAATTAAGATATTATATTCTGATTTTAACATGTCATTAATTTACATAATTTATATAATTAAAAAAAATCTACCAATATATTGATACTGTTGCATAATATGTAAAATAAGTGAAAGTCATCATAAAAATTGTAAGAATAGTCATGAATTAAAAGGTGAATCAGAAAATTTTGGAAAATTAAAAAAAAAAACTCAGGATTTGATTCTTATAAAAAAATAAATTCTGAATTTTTTATTTTGTTAATTTAAACTCTAATTTTTTGATTTATTTTCAATCTGAACTATCGACTTATTTTCGTTAAATGAAACTAAAAAAGAAAAAAGAAAAAAGAAAAATAATCATTAAATTCAAAGTAAGTGTATAAAAAATATCTAAAATAATATTTTTCGTTAAGTTTAACAATTAATATATGTTTTTTTTTTTCAATTAATTTTACCTAACAAAAATAGGTAGATGGTTTAGATTGAAAATAAATATAAAAAAAACTTTAATTTAAATTGGCAAAATTAAAAATTAAAAATTTATTTTCTTAAAAAGATCAAACCTTTATATTTTTTTGGTAAATTTTTAAAGAATTTTTTAAATTTTAAAAGGGGTCATTCTATGGACATCGTAGAAATATTCATAAATTAGCAGGCTAATAATATAATTTTGAAAAACTGCCTAGTCTCTCCTCTCTCTCTCTCTCTCTCTCTCTCTCTCTCTCTATATATATATATATATGGCCAGTTGTTTTTGTGTTTTTTCATCATCTTATATCTCCAATTATATGATATTACAATATAGGGTTAATTACATTTTTCATTTTTATAATTTCATTTAGATTTTCATTTTAATTCTTATAATTTTATATTTAGTCAAAATTCTCTCATAATAAAATTTTAATTCATTAAGGATAAGTACGAAAAGTTTTTCTTGAAAGGTACCGCACATATCACTATTACCAAAATATTCTTAGTGAGTAATTTAATATTTCAAATTTTAAAATAATATTTTTGATAAAATTAATATTTTTAGAATCCTCTCATCAACATCCA
The DNA here is from genome assembly GCA_025200525.1 of Camellia lanceoleosa. Lineage (NCBI taxonomy): Eukaryota > Viridiplantae > Streptophyta > Magnoliopsida > Ericales > Theaceae > Camellia > Camellia lanceoleosa. The sequence goes on from CM045763.1 coordinate 25,428,708, forward strand.
TCAAAAACAATTCATGGAATTATTGATTACCAAATTACCGTCAACATTTGTTCAATTATTGATAATGAAATTCGTAAAAAAAAATTTAAAAAAAAAAAATTACAGTCGAAATTGACGTAAATAGTAGCATGTTATTCTGTTTCACAATAATATGTTATTGATTACCAAAGTAACACTTTACTATCTTTTTAAACAGAGTATCAATTAAAAAAAAATGTGTTGGTGGGAGTGGGGTGCAAATCACTGTTGGTGATTTACAAAGAGAGGCTTAAAAACAAACCAAACTGAAAAATAAACTCACCGAAATATATTCTGAAAATTTTTGAAATTACACAGCACTCTCTTTTCTTTTCTTTTCTCCCACATCTTTAACTCTCATAATACATAGCTATTTATAGATAGCCTAGACAGTATAAAAACTACAATCATAAGTGTGAAAGCCTGCAGCCATTGTTTACTTTCTGTCAATTCTTTCTTCAACAATGGAGGCTTCAACAATGGCGGGTGGTTGGCCACCTACCAATATCAGGATCAAGCTTATTTTTCAACATCCCCCCTTAAGCTTGATTCTCCATGCTGCTTCATCCCGAGCATTATCTTCATTCTGTTGAATAGATCATTTTTCAACAGCTTCGTGAAAATATCTACAAGCTGATCTTGGGATTTGCAAGGCAATAATTCCACCTCTTTATTTTTCACATGCTCTCGGATAAAATGGTAGCGGGTGTCGATATGCTTACTTCTTTCATGATAAACTGGGTTCTTCGCCAATACAATTGCTGAGCGATTATCAACATAGATCTCAGTCGGTTTTTCTTGTGGAAATCCCAAATGCTTCAGCATGTTCCGTAACCATATTGCATGACACACAGCTGAGTTAACTGCAACATACTCAGCTTCGCAAGTCGATAATGTCACAATGGCTTGCTTCTTGGATGACCATGTGAAGGTCAGATTCCATAAAGAAAGTAAACCCGTAGTACTTTTCCGTTCATCCAAGTCACGCCCGATCGCTATCTAAGTAGCCAACAAGACTGAAATTATCAGTTGGTTTATTGAATAAACCATCATCGACTGTACCTTTGATGTAGCGAAGAATCCTCTTTGCTGCATAAAGGTGTGACTGATCCGGTGTTTCCATATATCTGCTGATCAGTCCTACTCCATAGAGTATGTCTGGCTTGGTGCAAGTAAGATAGCGAAGACTTCCAACTAGGCTCTTGAAATAAGTTGGATCCACATCACCTGCCTTCGTACCTTTTCTGAACTCCACTTCACTGTCTACAGGAGTGTTCACTGGATTGCAATTTTTCATTCCATATCTCTTGAGAATTTCCTTAGCATAACCACTTTGGGAAATAAAAATTCCATCTTTTCTTTGTGCTACTTCAATGCCGAGAAAATGAGCCATCAATCCAATATCTGTCATTTCAAATTCTTGGACCATGCTTCTTTTAAAGTCTTTGAACATGGCTGGATTGTTTCCGGTGAAGATTAGATCATCAACATAAATACAAGCAAGCAACATGCTTCCATCAGCTTCCGTCTTCAAATATAGTGCGTGCTCATATGGACATTTTCAAAACCATTGTCATGAAAATACTGATCAATTCTAGTATTCCATGCACGCAGAGCTTGCTTCAATCCATAAAGTGCTTTCTTCAATTTGTACACTTTGTCTTCATGCCTATTCTGAACATACCCTGAAGGTTGTTCAATATAGATTTCTTCTTCAAGGAAACCATTAAGAAATGCAGATTTCACATCAAGTTGATAAATCTGCCACTTGTGCTGGGCAGCCAAAGAAATCATTAGCCTGATAGTCTCCAATCGGGCAACTGGAGCAAACACTTCTCCATAGTCAATTCCAGCTCTCTGCTTGTAACCTTTTGCTACTAACCTTGCCTTATAGCGTTGCACTTTGCCTTGTGCATTCCTCTTTGTCTTGTATACCCATTTCACTCCAATGGGTTTGTGCCCCTCTGGTAGACTAGTAAGCTTCCATGTGTCATTTTTCTCAATAGCATGAATTTCTTCATCCATTGCTTTCTTCCATTTATCTTCCTGGATAGCTTATTAGAAGGTAAATGGATCACTATGTGCGAGTATGCAGTACAGATTTAGATCTGCTTCTTCTGTAGCTTCATATATCTCCTGCAAATTTCTCATTGGTCTTGGTTGTTTGAAAAAACTATCATCTGATGATGCTGATGCTGATGATGATGATGATGCAGCACTTCTGTGAGAAACTGGCAATCTAGGTGCAGGAATTCTATGTGGAGGAGTTTGTGGCTCATCTTGAACTTCTCTTGTGATTTCAATAGGAGCTTTTGATGTTTCATCTTCAAGAATGAGTTCTGCATCTTTGACAACTTCATCTTGATTCCAGTTCCAAGATTCTTCTTCTTCAAATATCACATCTCTACTCATGATCACCTTTCTAGTAATGGGATTATACAACTTGTATCCCATTGTTCTATCTCCATATCCGACAAGGATACATTTTTCTCCCTTATCATCAAGCTTGGTTCTTCTTGCTTCTGGAATCTTGGTGTACACAACACACCCAAATATTCTGAGATGGTTGACACTTGGCTTATGTGAACTCCAAGCTTCTTCTGGAGTCATAGAATGAAGACTCCTGGTTAGGCATCTATTTAGTAGATACACAGCACATGATACGGCTTCAGCCCAAAATTGCTTGGGCAGTCCCTTTCCTTTCAACATGCTCCTTGCCATATCTAAGATTGTGCGATTCTTCCTTTCAGCAACACCATTTAGCTGTGGTGTATAAGATGGTGTTGTTTGATGCTTGATTCCCTGCTCTTTGCAATACTTCTCAAAAACATCTGATGTATATTCTCCACCTTGATCTGATCGCAATGTCTTGATGTAGTAGCCGCTTTGCTTTTCTACAAAAGCTTTGAATTCTTTGAAGATGCTGAACACCTCCGACTTTCTTTTAAGAAAGTACACCCATGTCTCCCCGCTATAATCATCAATGAAGGTGAGAAAATATCTACTCTGTCCATTTGACATTGGCTTCAATGGACCACATACATCAGTGTGCACTACCTCCAGCGGCTTTGTTGCTCTCCACTTCACTTATTTGGCAAAGCTAGTTCTGTGATGCTTGCCAAAAATGCAGCTTTCACAGACTTCATTAGTATGAGCAATATGAGGGAGCCCTTTCACCATATTCTTGCTTGATACCAGCTTCAAGCTTCTAAAGTTGAGATGTCCAAACCTCAAATGCCATAGCCAATCTTTGTCTTTGATGATGGCATTTAAACACTTCGCAGCATCATGTTGGATGTTCAATGCAAACATCCAATTCTTGGACATTCTCACCCGAGCGATCAAATTACCAAGATTGTCTTTGATGGTAAGATGACAATCTTTCATGTTGATGTCGTATCCTTTCTCTAGGAGTTGTCCCATACTCAAAATGTTGTTCTTTATGGCAGGAACATAATAAACATTGGAGATATAATCATGATCTCCATTTTTGAGCTTAATCAGAATATTACCTCTTTCTTTCACTAGAGTCTTTGAAGAATCACCAAATGAGACTTGTGCTTGTACAGTCTCGTCAAGCTCAACGAACAGCTCTCTTTTACCACACATGTGATTACTGGCTCCCGAATCTAGATACCAAACATTGTTTTGGTTTTCAATGTCTCCATGGTGGACAAACAGGACTGTAGGTCCAACTTTGTTTGTTTCCTGCTCAGCAAAATTTGCTTGCTCGCCGGTGTAGACACCCCATTTTTGACCGTCCTCAAGACTTGGACGTCACCATTTGAATACTCGGTGATTATCCATGTTTGTGTTCGTCTCGAGTTCCCGGAGGCCTTGGCAGCGCGCCTCATCTCAAGACCTCTTGACTCGACTGCTTCGTGTTCGGTTTTGGCACCAAACAGCTGTGTTTTTTCCTTGAAAGGCATGGAATGGCTTTTTGGCCATCCCCACACCTCACCGGCCCTCCCCTACCATCACCGGCCGCATATGTGTACCACCGGCAGTGTTTTCTTAAAAACAATGGCCGGTCGGCACTATATGTTGCCGACCGGCACCTTTTTGTGCCGGTGATCCCTTTGGCTAGCCAGCGTGCACCCTTTGCACCCCTGAGGCATGGTGCATGCCAACTGTGCCAGCTGGAATGCACCATCACTCATCCCCGTGCATGGGAGTGACCCCTTTGCACCTTTGAACCCCCAAACCTTCTAGAAGGTTGACCCTTTTGCCCAAGCTTCTTGGAGAAGCTTGGGCAGCTGTCTTAGCTTCTCCAAGAAGCCAAGACCCCTTTGCACCCTTTGCCCCTTTTAGTTTGCTTCTTGGAGAAGCCTTGAGCCTTGATTTTTGCCTATATAAACACCATCTCTCTCCCTTTGTGAGGGGTTAGCCATTTTTCAACAAAAAACCAGAGCTTCTATATCTATATATCTGCCATATACTCCCTCTCTCTACATTTTCCCTCTCTCTCCTCTTGTGTGTGTGTTTTTAGGCCTAAAAGTGTGGTTTTACCTTACTTTTGCACCAATACACACACCATCACACCTTAGCTCGAGATTGGGAGGCTTGGAGGGTTATTTGTTGAACTTTTGGACTGGTTTTGATCAATAGAAGAGGGCTGGATCATCTGTTCTTGAGGTGTTCTTCAAGGGTGAGCACTTTACTTTAGTTTCCCCGTTTTTGCAACTAGTTTTTACCTATTTTGCTTGCTGTTTTTAGCTTTGTGTATAACATAAAAAAGTCTTATATTTTCTTGCTTTTGAACTTTCATTAAGGTCACTTTGTGGTTTGAGTACAAACTCACCCTCTTAGGCCTTTTTTTGGCCTCTTTGGTGCCTTTATTTTGAGCCTTGTTTGCTTTGTTATTTTGGTCTTCTCACCACTGAAAACCAATGGGTTTTTAGTGATGAGGAAGGTGGTTTGAAGTCTTGTTTAGGGGAGGGACACCCCTCTCCCCTTTGTCCCTCTTTTGCCTTTGTTTTGGCTTAAAAGGCAACATGCATGCTTGCTTGTTTTTGGCGCCATTTCAGAACTTTGTTGGGTGTTTTGGATCATATTTTATCTATGTCTAATGGCATTTTGTTGGCCTCTTGCATGCTTAACATACTTGCTTTGCATTCCTCTATTTGGCTTAGAAATGCATCTTGTGTTTAGGCCTTGTTTCTTGCATGTATTAGCATAACTCTATGTAGATATTAGCCTCATTTTGTCATGTTTAAGGGCTGTGAGCCACTGATTTTTCCATGTTTGGCATGTTTGATGTGGTTGTTTTGCATTTTGGGCTTGTAAGCCTTGAGTATTTTGGCCTCTAGCATGCTCACCTTAGACCATCCTCATGATTTGGCATCATTTAGGATCATATTTCAGTCCATAAATCATATTTGTATGTTTGTATATGTGACCTCTTTTATGCTTTGAGGATGTGTCCTTTTATGCCTTGAGATAGGCCTTGTGCATGTTTGTGTGTTTAGGGTATTTTGGGGCTACCATGTCAAGGGGTTTGGGTGTATTTTTGCATGGTATAACTCTGTTTTTGCTCGCCTAATACATGCCATGAGTGATCATGTTAGTGGTAGTAAGATGCTCTCTTTGGTGCCTTAGGTTTAGGCTCATTAACTTGCATGCTTGTATAGCATTTTGTTCATGTTTTTGGGCATTTTTTGCCACTGTTTTGGGGAGGTTTGAGGTCTGCCCCATTGTGGTTAAGTCCACCTTTGTTTGCTTATCATATGCTTGTTGCTTATTTGGTTCATTACATGTTGTCCCATGCTAGCTTCATGGCATTTTGGTCCATGGTTGCATCACATTTGCCTCCCATATGATTAGCACTATATACCTAACATGATATGTTGCAGAGCATTTGGCATGCCTTGCATTTTAGCATCATATTGCATTATTGAGCCATGTTTGCATAACATGCATTGCATTGCTTGGTTTGGGGTGTCAAACCAAGTGTGAGAAATGAGGAGTGTTTGTACTTCAAGTGACAATACACATCTCAATTCTCATGTCACTAAGGCCCTTGATCTTGACATGATAGGGTCTTGGTTCTCATTTGTGTGTTGCATGCATATTTACATTGAATTGCAATCTTGGTCCCTTAGGCCATCATGCACCAAAAGGCATAATTGGTGGCCCAAGGACCAAGAGCCATGCTTCCTTGAGTCCCATACATGATAGGGGGCATTGGCCATGCTTACATATGCTCAAAATTCCACACCATGCATTGCTTGTCTCTTTATTCTTGTCAAAACTGCTTCTTCGCAGAATTGTTTGCCGACCGGCATAAAAGAGTGCCGACCGGCCATTTGTTTGTGGCCGATAACCTCTCAAGCAGCCGATGGTTATTTTGAATGGCCGGTGGTCATTTCCTCCAACCGGTGGTGTACTGCAATGTGCTTAGAAGGTGTCACAGGACTTTGGCGATTTCGAAAGGCGGTGACAAAAACAGAGGCAGCAGTGGTATGGTGCGGGTTTTCCGGGCGAGTCGGATTCGAGCATGCATCATTCGCGCATCCCGAGGCGGGGCTGCGGCCTTTTCTATTCTGCATTTAAATTATTAATTAAATTAGAAATTTTTGTAATAATTTATTCTGTATTTGGACTGTACTATTTGAGACTGTATATTCTTTTAGTCCCGCTGTGTGAGGGCAATTGTGTAATAAGTATGCGTGAGTGTATGTATGTCTTCCGACCCCACTTCTTTCTTCCCTTTTATTTACCGCTTATGATGGTAGATTAGGGCATATTCAAAATTAGCATACCTTATGCAATGCATGCGCATCCATACATTTGTCTTACATGCACTGCTCGATACATCACGCTTAATCGCATTGTATTTCAATTTCCAAATTGAATACTTGTTACTGTAGCATTTCACATGCTATGCTTAGGATAGCCGAGCCTGCCTAGATTACACCCTTGCTTGTTGCATTAGCCACTTAACATGAACTAGGATCATGCATATGATTACTAACCGTTGCTTTTGGCTTGGAGTACTAGGTGAGTTTTTACGTTTTAGCATATCGCATGCGTGTGAATGTTGCCATAACAGCATGATTACCATGAGGCTAGCTGCTTATGTGATATAACTGCTTGAATGCCTGTGGGTGAAGGTTGGATTGTTTGAGTTAGCATTTTCTTGCTCAGGTAGTAGATAGCTATCTCCACCTTGTCCTCGGACTCTTGTGCAAGCATGCAGCCCATTGTAGTTTCAGTCACTAAAAGATACAAAATCAACGATTTCCCCAACTTAGGCGGTGACAACACGGGTGGGTTTTGTAAGTATTACTTAATCTGTTCAAAAGCAACTTGGCATCAGTCGTCCCATTGGAACTTCGTTCCATTTTTCAGGAGATCAAAGAGTGGTTCACAAGTCAAGGTTAATTTAACAATAAACCGTCTTATGAATTGCACTTTACCCAGAAAGCCTCGCACCTTCTTTTGAGTCATCGATGGTGGCATTTCTAAGATGGCCTTGATTTTGGAAGGGTCGACTTCGATACCTCTCTGTGTAATTAAGAAGCCCAGCATTTTCCCTGCTATAACACCAAACGTACACTTCTGAGGATTCAGCGACAACCGAAATTCTCTGATCCTTTGGAAGAACTTTTGCAAGGCGGTGTAGTGGCCCTCTCTTTCCTTAGACTTGATAATCATGTCGTCCATGTACACCTCAACCTCTTTGTAGTTCATGTCATGCAATATCGTGGTCGCAGCCCGTTGATATGTAGCTCCAGCATTCTTCAGCCCAAACGGCATCACCCTATAACAGTAGGTCCCCTATGAGGTGGTAAAAGCAATCTTCTCCCGGTCTTCGGGTGCCATTACAATCTGATTGTAGCCTGAAAAGCCATCCATAAACGAAAGCAACGCATGCCCCACTGTGAAGTCCACTAACTCATCGATATGCGGCAGAGGAAAGTCATCCTTTGGACTGGCTTTGTTCAAATCCCTAAAGTCCACACATACCCGAATTCTACCGTCTTTCTTCGGCACTAGAACTATGTTGGCCAACCAAGTTGGGTATTCAGATACCAGCACGAACCGTGCGTCAATTTGCTTGGTGACCTCTTCTTTGATCCTAATAGCCCAGTCCGGGCAAATCCTTATGAGCTTCTGCTTGACAGGTCGGGCCTCTGCGTCAAGAGGGATCCGGTGCTGTACAATCTCAGGATCGATTCCAGGCATGTCTTCGTAGGACCACGCAAAAAAAATCTTTGAAATCTTTTAATAAAGCGACTAAGCGCTCGCGCTCCTCCGAAGACAACGTGGACCCGATCTGGACCAGCCGCGGGTCATTCTCAGTACAAACATTAATTTGGGTGATTTCATCAACCAGCAGTTTTACAAACCTCTCATGCTCTTGTTCTATTCTAGCAAATATTTCAAAACCGGAGGAATTTCTTCCTCATCATTTTCATCGAAGTTTTGAAAGTCTGAATTAATGCAATAAATCAATGGTACAGAAAAGTAATCAAAGGCCACAACTACACAAATCTCCTTAAGTACTCCATCCAGTCCATCTGATTCCTCTGTTACAACAGACTCAAAAGAGAAGAAAAAAAAAGATGACATGGAGAAGACCGTGGCATCTGGGTTATCACTCCCAGGAATACCGGACTCAGACTCAGACCAGCTGGAACCTGATTCCGACTCTACAGACTCAGTGGAATCAGATTCTGGCTCACTACCTGACCCGGTGCTGCTCGATAAAAATCCTTCCTCGTACTGCCAAACGAGGGAGGGTGCGAAGGATGCATCCAAAATGCTTGAAGGTGGGCTCGCAGCCATTTCATTCCCAATCATAAACACTGAGAGATCATCCCTTAAGCACTCATGTACGATCGGAAGATCTGATAATAGACAAGCCAGTGCTACCCTATTTCAATCTCGGTGCTCCCGGAATCCACTTCCTTACACTGCTCAACCTCAGTTGATGGGTCTGTCTACTTTTCGGCAATATCATCCCCGGATAACTGCAAGTTGAAGAAGATCTCAAATCCCGGCAGGCGCCTTTTCTCTGCATTCAGCCATGGCTCTAGGAAGCTGCAGAATGGAAAATCTTCCCCTTCCCGGACGAAGCATCCATTCAGGGTGCCCTGAATAGGCCGATGTATCAAATCAAAATGCCTCCCAGTCTGCTTAGCTCTGGCTCTTCCAGCCATCTCTTTGCCCTTTCTCACCCAGTCCTCTTTGGTGGGTAGATAACCAAGGCCAAAGGTATACGGGTTGTGCGGCACTTCGGCCGATACTACAATGCCCTTCCGGCCACTTTTTCCTAGTCCCATCCCAAGGACGTGCTGAAGCTTGTTCATGAGGTACACCGACTGTAATCGACATACAACCCTCATCAATGTACCAAAATGCTCAGACGCACGAGCCTCGGCTAGGGTAAATCCTGATAGGAACACATTCTCTGCACCATGCTCGATTTCCAGAACTGGTGTAGACACCTCTGGCGGCGGATAGATTGACGAATTCCCAAAAACTATAGCCACTCCCTTCCCGTGGGGGTATTTCAACATCTAATGCAGGGTGGAAGAGACTGCCTTCACCTGGTGCAGCCACGGCCACCCTAGGAGTATATTAAAGGTTGCGGGAACGTCCAAGACATGAAAGTCCATCTCGTGTTGTCCTGAACCAACCTGTGTCTGGATCTTCACAGTCCCCATCACTTCTTTGCTAGTATTGTCGTAGGCCCTTATCACCTGGGCAGTTGGCTCAAAGTCTGCGGGCTTCAACCTGATTGCATATGCTGTCCTTGACGGGCATACGTTAATAGCAGATCCTGTATCGACAAGAACCACCGGTACCCATTTGTCTCTACATTTCACTGAGATGTAGAGAGGTTTGTTGTGATTTGTTCCCTCAGGCAGTAGTTCTTTGTTAGAAAAGGTCAACGTCGGAGAAGCTCCTCCCGGAAAAACCAATCCAACCAGCTGCTCAGGCGTGGTGTCTATTGAAAGTTTGGCTTTGTCCATTGCAGAAAGGGCAGCCTGTCTATGTACTCTTGAAGCCATAAGCAGTCCCCAGATGGAGATATCTGCATGTATCTTCTTCAGCTATTTCAACACCGCCTCCTCTTCGAGCAGCTTATCTTTTTACTTCTCCGCCTCCTTGTCCTTTCCGGATGCCTCTGGTTGATCTAAGTGCGGGGGCTTGAAATAGTGCTCGCTCCTAGTCATGTGGTCAACTTTGCCAATGTACCAGGTATCATCCGGCTGGTTATTCCCCCAGTCTTCATCTGTGTGAGCAAGACATAGGTCATCATCTTCTCACCACATGCCATCAGTAACCGACAGACACCTGTCCAGCTCCGTTACAACCATTCCTGTGCCCACAGCACCTTCCATTCCTGTGCTCGCAGCATGCTCTGTCCCCACAGGGGCTTTGACTTTTCTAGTCCTCTTAGAATCTTCGATCCTTTCCCGCTCAAACTGCTTCAGTACAGCCTGCTATTCAGTTTCTTCTGTTCCCAAACTGCCCATATTCTGAGCAAAATTCTTTACACTGATGCTCTCCGGCGATGCACTCTACTCTTCGGCCCTTCTGGCCACAGTTGATGTCCCTGTCCCTGATGGATCTTGCTCTAGCTGAGGTTGTTCAACAATATCCGGCTGGTCATCAAGCCACCCACTAGACTCCGCTGACTCATCAAACCAATTGACTGCCACGTCCCCTAAGTCCCGCTCGTCGAAAAACTGAAAGCTAGCAATATCCTCCACTAGTTCTACTAGGTCATCCAGACCCTGATTAAGTCCATCTTCCCGTACTACACAAATCTCTGCCCCCACTGGCAATTTCACTTTCGGCCTAGATTGGCCTGCTGATATAATGTAACCGCTCGGGTTGTTCATGAAGTTCGCAGACCCCTCAGGCTCTGTATCACCAATCTGATATGCCTCCACAATCGACCCACTTCTATTTTCGATAGCCACCATCACCGTCTCAGGCTGGGTTTGGGAGATGTCCAACATGCACAAGTCAGTGCTGTCTGGAATAAACACCTCCGGCTTGGGTAGGTAAGAAGAGGTGATATATATGCTAGGGTCGTATGACACAACCCCAGTTTGGATAAGATTGATGCGTTTGAGAGGTGGAGCTTGGTTATGTGGTGAGAGAGGGTTGGTTGTGACATTCGATTTTTCCGGAGGCACGATCACCCTGTTGTCAATGAGATCCTGAATCTCATGAAGCAATCGAAAGCATTGGTCGGTGTCATGACCATGCTGTTGGTGAAAGGCGCAGTACTTGGTCGGGTTATGGAAAGTAGAGAGTTTATCTGGTAGCGGCCGCAGCTCTAGGGGCTTTAAGTGCCATTTCCTGATTAAAACCCCCAGAGCTTTGGACGGGGGCATGTATAGTGGAGTGAAGGTTCTTTGGCCTCGGGGTGAATACTTGGTTGTTTGTGAGCTACTGCCAGACGCACCGGTGAATGGTGTAGCTACAAGGGTTCTCGGGGTGGTGGCGGTGACCATTCCCACATCTGAAGATCTGTGTAACAAGCCCACGGGGGGACCTCGCTACAGCTCGGACTCGATTTGTTGTCACGGTTCTTAATCTTGAACCAAAGAGTCTAAATCCGGCAAATCGTTTTGAGAAAACAGATTTTTGAAAGAAGTGTCAAACATGGACTGCTTTGCCAGATACAGAGTCGCCACCTAAATATTTTATTTTTGGGAAATTTAGGAAACCCTGACTCGTTGCCTAAGGCCACATGTCCGTCATCACCAAAGTTGCCTCGGCTCAGGAACTTGGGTACGATTGGGGAAGGTCACTTCGTGAGCACCCCCGCTCGCCCGGTCAAAGACCGGCCTCTACTAATCATGATATCTAATTTTGAAAACATTGTGCGTTCTTATTCCGGTTATTAGCCTAGATTTACTATGTGATGCGCACAGCATACAAGTATAGACCGGGTCGCCTGAATTGGAACAAAACATTTCATGTTTGTTTTTGAAAGATGGTTTGCTACCCGCAGGTAGGCTTAAAATGCAGATTTTGCCACCCTCAGGTGGGCTTAGAAAAGATGGTTTTGCCACTATCTAGTGGGCTTAAAACTCACAGTTGATGATTTGTCCCAATCCAAATAACCCAACCTTCACCCACAGGCATACATGCAGTTATATCACATAAGCACATAGCCTCATGGTAAGCATGCTATCATGGCAGTCATTCACACGCATGCAAGGATGCTAAAGCATAAAAACTCACTGAGTACTCCAAGCCAAAACAGAAACCGATTAGAAATGATGCATGATCCTAACTATACAGAAATGCCTAATGCAACACATGCAAAAATGCAACTATAGCAGGCTCGGCTATTCTAAAACATGGTATATGAGATGCAACAGCTATCATGTATTCAACTTGGAATTGAAATACAAATGCAGTTAGTATGATGCGCCGAGCCCGGTGCATGCAAGACAGATGAATGAATGCAAACATGCTATCATACTGTATGCTAATTGAAACATGCCCTAATCTAACCATCATAAGCGGATAAATAAAATGGAAGAAAGACATGGGGTTGGAAGACATACATCACACACACGCACACATATTACAATTATGCCCTCACGCAGAGGGTCCGAACAAATAGTACAGTCCAAATATGTACAAATCCCTAATTAATTTACAAATTAACTAAGAAAAATAATAAACTGGCATGCAAGCCAGGGACTGTCTTGACTCTTCTTCAGATGATGAATGATGCATGTCCGGGTTGCCTTCGCGCGGAAATCCACTGTGATGCCCCAATTAGCCTCTGTTTTGCAATAGTTTTTTAGAAAGCGTGCCAAGCCTCGAAAGACTGCTGATTCTTGATTTGCTGCAACAGAGAGCAGGAAAGGGGCATGGCAATGTATTTTCACAAATATATGCATGCCTCGATCCTCGTGCCATCAATCACGCATCTCGATGCATGATAGCCGAGGAGTCAAATCGCACAACTCAATATAGAATGAATGCACATGAAAACTTAACTAAAACCTAACCCCATCATGGATAATCCGAAGCGTTGGTGACTGGGAATTGAGACACGTTCCGTCACTCAAAGTACGAAACGCCCCTCGTTTCCCGGGCTCGGGCTAACCCCTATCCCGAACACAATGCAATGTGCATGACATGCATGAAATGCAACTAAGATACATCCTAACATGCAACATGCTATAAAATGGTATACACGATGCACGACGGTAACATGGCATACACAATGCACTAACATACAACCTAGCATACACAACGCTATGGAATGTAATGGCATACCCAATGCAATATGGACTTACACTAATACAAGTGGACCTCAGCCACACTCACATAAGAGGCCATTAGATGAAAATGAGACAACTCGAAATGCGTGCACACGTGCACGCAAACCGAGGACCGAACCTAAGGCACGAAATGCCACTCTAACAAGACATGGAAAAGCATGGAATATGGAATATTAGCACGCAAATTTCAGTAGCAAAAAGTGATGCAAAACAGTCCTGAAACATGGCAAAAAGGTACCCGATGCATGGAATAAGTCCCGAAACATGAAATTAGGCATACGGAATGACCTATGACTATGCAATGCATGCATTATTAGAACATGGAGTGTGAAGACAGAACCAAGAAAGCCCAAAAATAAGCATATTTACAGTTCTAATCAAGGCCAAACAGCAAGCGAAAATGGGGCTAAACTAGCATGCAAAAATGGCCCCGAAAGCAAGATAATGAAGCAAGTGACAGCTACTGACCCTAAACAGAGAAGGGCCCTTCTACAATGTCAAAGAGGGGGCCAAAATATGGTATTTTACAGTTTACTACAAGCCACAAAAACAGACACAAGTATGACAAAACTCTCATGCAAAAAGTGGGCCTAAAGGAGGACAAAGAAGTAAGTGATGCATTCTGGCCCCAAACAGATGAAGGTCCTTCAAAAAAGTTGAAGAGGGACCTAAAATATTACCTTTTACAGTTGATGATCAAATCCAAAACAGTGTACAAGTATGCTCAAAATACTATGCAAGATAAGGCCAAAAAGAGAGCTATAACACAAAGTATAAAAAGGATGCTTCAAACAGCAAAAGACCCTTAATGAAACATGAAGAGAGGGTCAAAATGAGGCCATTTACAGTTTGGACCAAAGTCCAAAAACAGAAGCACAAGAGACTAACAAATCATGCAAAAATGGGGCCAAAAGAGGGATACTAAGGCAAGTAACAAAAGGAGGCCCAAAACAGTGATGAGCCCTTCAACAATGTTGAAGAAGGGCTCAAAATAAGCTATTTTACAGTTTATAACATGCCTCAAAACACTTCATACATAGGCCAAAAACAATGCACAAGAGAATGGCATACAAGAGAGGTAATGAAGCAAGTGCAACAAGGAGGCCTCAAACAGTGAGAGGCCCTTAATCAAACATGGAAAATGGATCAAAATAAGCCTATTTATAGTTAGGGTCGGAGCCCAAATATGCAAGCACAAAGGGCTAAGATATTGAACAAAATAAGGCCAAAAAGAGGGGAAATGTGCTTACCCTTGTAGCCTAGTCTTTGACAGCTTTTTGGCTTGAGAAGTGGTGCCTCCTAAGCTGTGAAAAGGCCCTCCTAGCTGCTGGAATGGAGTGATGGTATGGTACTAGGTGATGGTGTAGAAATGGTGTAGGGACTTGGATGTTTTTGAAGGTTGAAGAGAGAGATGGAGGATGGATGTATATAAGGCTTCAAAGCAATTTTTCTCAACCCCCAAAACCAGACCTGGGGTGCTGGTTATATAGGCAAAAAGAGGGGGGAAAATGGAAGGGAAAACAATTCAAGTTTCCCCCCAAAATGGCAACCCCCTCCCGGATACAAAATCTAGGAAAAAGGAATACAGATTTGTAATGTACCAACCCTGAGGATGATGGCCAGCCAGTTTTCTTGGGCTTAGGTGGCCGGCCGGCCTTCCCCATGGCCGGCCGGCCAAGGGTCAAAAAGGTCAATGAAGATTAGTGGCCGGCCATGCCATATTAGTGGCCTCCCATGTGTGCACAACACAACTATGTGGTCAAAAACTAGAGGAAGTGGACCAGGAGAGAGAAAAGGCCATTTTTAGGAGGGATTCAAAAGGGTCAAACACAATTACTAGCCGACCATATGATATTGGTGGCCTCCCAGGTGTGTACAACACAAATATGTGGTTTAGAGCTGGAAAAAGTGGCCTTAGGGTGGTCAACATTGGCTTTCAAGTGAGAAAAACGGGCGACAGAGGGCAATGAGGAAATATAACTGGTTGCCGGAACAATTACTGGCCTCCCACCCTTCTACGACCTTCCTAGTGATGAAAATAAGGTCCCTGCCTAAAATGAACTCAAATCGATGCAAAAAGAAGGTTCGGAGGCCGAAACGCGCAGCCTGGGGCCCCGAAAACTGTCTGTTAGGCACCGGAAGTGGTGTTCGACCACGAAGTTGGTCTCTCAGACCACAGTGTCCCTCAAAACGGAGGAAATAAGATGCATGCCAAAAACCGGAGCAAACAGAGGTGGTTAGGCGATCCCGAACCGAGGCACTTGGCCTGACGGCTCTGCAAACCGAGAACCGGGCTCCGAAATGGGCAAAATGGCCTACGACCACGAAATGTAGCCCACGGCCATTGAGAGATGATCTACAAGACCTCTCCCTCCCTTTGGGAAGAGAAACAGAGAAAACCAAGCCTGGTTCGCAAACCGAGGCAAAGCACAGAAAAGCCCGAAAGTCCGGAGGCAAGGCTCACAACCAAGACTCTGGAACCTCTAGACAAGCACGATATGCAACATCACCAAGCGCTCAATCGGTGATGTCTGAGTCTTAAGGTCGGTCAAAAATGGGGTGTCTACAGTTGCCCCTCTTTGACAAAAATCGAAAGTCATAAGAATGACGGGAGTGAATGTCAAAGCCTAGAGACGACCCATTTTTGACAAGGCCGAAGACTCAGACAAACAAACAAAATATAGATAAATAAATGGTTGTGCCCACAGGCTGCCTACGTATCCCTTTGCAAGGAATCAAACTAGCGTAGTTCAGGGGCAGGATGCAAAATAATATGCAGGAAGATTTTGATAATTGGACTTATACGCTACGCGAAGCCGGTTTGAAAATTGGACTTACACGCTACGCGAAGCCGGTTTGAAGATTGGACTTATACGCTACGCGAAGCCGGTTTGAAGATTGGACTTATACGCTACGCGAAGCCAGTTTTAAAATTGGACTTATACGCTACGCGAAGCCGGTTTGAAAATTAGACTTATACGCTACACGAAGCCGGTTTGAAGATTGGACTTATACGCTACGCGAAGCCAGTTTGAAGATTGGACTTATACGCTACGCGAAACCGGTTTGAAGATTGGACTTATACGCTACGTGAAGCCGGTTTGAAAATTGGACTTATACGCTACGCGAAGCCGGTTTGAAGATTGGACTTATACGCTACGCAAAGCCAGTTTGAAAATTGACTTATATACTTGTAAGCCGGTTTGAAAATTGAGGATTCATGCAATGCACTGTAATGTAGTGGCTAAAATGCAATGTAATAGCTAAGAGGTAAAGGTACCTTACAGGGGTAATTGGCAATGACTTACCTCATGCTGCTGGGGATCTCTCGCTTCTTCTTGATTGAACCACAGGTACTACTTTTTTCCCTGACTATGGTCGCAGCTTTCCCTATTCTCCAACAGGGTGACAGACTAGGTTGGATCAAGATCTGCACTGAGGTGCATACAGATGCTATCTCAATCTATGGGGTCATACGATTTCAAGCCGAGGATATACCCTCGGTATTTAAACCAGACTTTAGTCTCGAAATCCCGAACCTTTATGCGTTCTAGGCATGAGCCATTCGAACTCTAGTTTCCACCGTCTCCGCTTGATCTCCAAGGAACTCATCGCTAACACAGTGGCTATACTGCATCAATCGAAGTCGTTCGGGGACGACAAACACCAAAGGAATTGCACCTTTAGAGGATTTAAGGTCTCCTAGACCAGAAAGTGCACAAGACAGTGCAAATGAAATGCAAGTAAACTGCAAGTACGATGCGCAAAACAGCGCGAATGATGATGCCGCATTTAAGGTCTCCTTAGACCGAAGGGTTTAAGGTCTCCTAGACTAGAGAGTGCACAAGACAGTGCGAGCTAGAGGTGCACAACACAGTGCAAGTAGGGTGAATGCATAAAGCAGTGTGATACAAGTAAGATGCGCAAGATAGTGCGATGCAACGCACTAACAAGTGCAGGTGAGATGTGCAAGATAGCACGATAAAATGCATGCACAATGCAAGTAATGTGCACAAAATAATGCGATGCGCAAAATAACGAGAGTGAAATGTAATGCACTAACAAGTGCAGGTGGGACACGCAAGATAGCGCAAATGATACAATGCACAAAATAGTGTGATACGCTAAACAGCGCGATTGATTTGAAATGCACAAGATAGTGCGATGTGATATGCAAAGCATAAGACAGTGCGATTGAGGTGCGCAAAATAGTGCGATGAATGCAATGCGCAAGACAGTGCGATGGAGGTGCCCAAAATAGCGCAAATGATAAACTGCACAAAACAGTGCGATTGTGGTGCGCAAAATAGCGCGAGTGATAAACTGCACAAAACAGTGCGATTGTGGTGCGCAAAATAGCGCGAGTGATAAACTACACAAAACAGTGCGATTGAGGTGCGCAAAATAGCGTGAATGATAAACTACACAAAGCAGTGCGATGCACAAAATAGCGCAAATGTAAACTACAAAACAGTGTGATTGAGGTACGCAAAATAGCGCGAATGATAAACTGCACAAAACAGTGCGATACGCTAAATAGCGCGAGTGATTAGAAATGCACAAAACAGTGCGAGTGATTTGAAATGCACAAGACAGTGCGATACGCTAAACAGCGCGAGTGTTCTGAAATGCACAAGACAGTGCGAGTGAGATACAAAGTGTAAATGCACAAGACAGTGCGATAAAATGCATCTCCTATGCAAGTATGGGGGCATTTTCTATGCAACAGATACGAGCACTTTCTATGCAAGTATGGAAGTACATTCTATGCAATATTGAAAGTAAGCATATTCTATGCATGAAACAAGCAAAGCATATTCTATGCGGAATCGGAAGCAAGCATATGATAACGATGTGCGGCACGCATGCAACAACAGTGTATATGAAAGTTCACATTCTATGCAATAGAGGAGCATCAAATATGTACTCTGGTGCCTCTGTTTTGCCTCTTAGAGGACTTTGCAACACACTCAGCTAAAAAAAAAGGGCACACCATGGTCATATTGGTAAGAAATAACATCTGCATGTGAAACCCTCGGGTGCTGCTTGGACTGCCATTCTGACTTGAAGCAGGCTTACACTTGGGGTCGAGATACACTATACTCCAAAGAAACGGCGAGGCCTGAGAAAGTGCACCTGGAATGTAGTCTCGGATTTTGCTAAAGTTGAGACATGCTAAGATGCTCCAAATTTTCCCTCTTTTCTTTTGCTTTGCAGTCCGGAACCTAAATAGCTTCAGATAGGTCCTTGCTTTACTATTCTGACATGACCTGGGTTGAACCCTGCGGCTTTATGAAAGAACCAATTCTGTTTTGCACAAATGTGGAGGATGGCACAGCACTCTGAGCACAAGATGATTTTTCTTTTGAAAATGAGAAAAGGATTCTCAACCGGGTATTAAGCCTACAACTGACCATAGCCAAAACGTCTCAACACAGAAAAACAAAAGGTAAACGACCTAAACACAACGAAACACACTCGGGACGACTCAAAGCAGGAATCGAGACAAACAAAACAAAAGACACGACACACAGACGTATACAGGGAGCCTGTTTGACCAGGTATTGTTTCCCACCCTTTCTCATTTGTGATTCTCACATCACTCAGCCCTCAAGCTCTGTTTTTCACGAAAAAACCCTTTTCTCACTTTTTCTCTCAACTCACATCTCTCTATTCTTCAATCTCTCATTTTAAATCCCTCCCCTGGGTGGTTGATGGATAAACAGAAAGTTGTGGACTCTTACCCCTAGCGTACAGCTAGTGAGTTTCTTCTGCTCACAACAGTGAACTTCCCCTACAGAGGGGCTACACTACAACTGAGTGTGTAGCAAATCTGCAGCTGATATTGGTTGACGATGCACTGCTAGGGAGTTTGGACGTGGTTAGATCTGTCCAGACAAAGGAGTGGAATATCTTGATCCGTTCCCGTTCGTGCTTCGCACTTGGCTTGATACCTCGTTGCTTGGAAGGTGAGAGAGCCTTCAGCCCTTTGTTGTTAGCTTCAACTGTGCCCTTTTCTGGCAAGTAGAGTGCCCTTTCTGGCAAGTGCGTTGATAAAGGGGAAAAGACAGGGAACCTGACTCAACTGTGTCCCTAGTTCATCATTTTGACCATTTTTTGTTTTTGCTTTCTACTAAAACAGTTTTGACCAAAATGAGAGTTAGATCAACATGCTTGTTCGATTTTTGATTTAAAATCATGCAAGTTAGGCTATGAGCACTGAAAATTTTCCTTTTTTGGGTCCATGAAAAGGGTCTAGTTTTGGAAAAGATAGAATGATTTTGAGAAAACAGTCAACCAGTAAAAATTCTCAAAAACTATTTTGCAAACGGCCATTGCTCAACGAGCATGAAACCTACTCTTGAGATGCGCAACCTCGGATCCAAAGGAAAACTGCCCCGTGCTTGAAGAGAGCTGCATGGCAACGGAAAGTTGCCCCTTGTTTGAACGGCACCGCGGCGCATTGAATGGCAACGGAAAGTTGCCCCTTGTTTGAATGGCGCCGCGGCACACTGAATGGCAACGAAGAGTTGCCCCTTGCTTGAATGGCGTCGCAGCACACTGAATGGCAATGGAAAATTGCCCCTTGTTTGGATAGCACCGCGGCGCATTGTAGTCAGTCCTCAGAGTGACGAACACAACCAAATCCTCAGATACAGAGAAGACAAAGATGACCAGAACCATCGCATAGACACAATCAAATTGAAGTGTTTTACGGCTGGACTTCAGGATGAAGTTGCCTACGTGTCCCAAAGATGGGAATCAAGCCTTACGTAGTTCGGGGTTAAGGTACACTCGGGTATTTAACTTCTCCTTTTTAGGCTCTAACTTTTGCCAAGGCGCCCGTTGCAGGTTTTCAACCTTGCGAGCTTTGTTTTTCTTTTCTTTTCATTTTCATTTCTTTTCTTCTTTTTCCCTTTTTTCTTTTTCTTCATTTCTTTTTTTTTTTTCATTCTTCTTTTTTCTTCTTTTTTCTTTTTTTGCTTTTTGTATATATTTTTCTTGCTCTAACTTTTGCCTAGGTCGCCCTTCCGGGTTTTCGGCCCAGCGAGCCTCTCAAAGGGTAAAAGTATAGCTTGGTCCATGCCAAATGGTTGTAAGGTTTTGAGGCCATCCGTATCCAGGAGAGTGGCTGTTGATTTGCAAGAGGACTCATCTTCGGCTCTTTGAGCACATCTGACATCTTTGCCCCTAGTTCGAAGGGTACTTCTGTTCTAGCTTTGCAAGCTTCTTCTGATCTTCTAATCTTCTTGATCCGACTTTCCTGGCCTCACAGGCCTCACATTGTAGTTGACCGTTGAACATTCTGAATCCCAGTTCAAGGTTTGAAAGTGAGGGGTCGAGTCTCGAGGCTGAGAGCGATCCTAAGCTGTAAAATCTCAAGAGCGATTCTACACAGGTCTTCACAGGACCGCGCAAAACATTTTTTGAAAGTTTTTAAGAAAGCGACAAATCGCTCGCGCTGAAGACAGTGTAGAACCAATCTGGATCAAGCCAGGATCCTTCCCAGTACTCACACTAACAAGCATGATTTCATTCATTAAGGGCTTAGCACGCCTCTCTTTCTCTCAATTGATCAAATTTTTGGCAAATCCCGAGGAATTCCTCCCTCTTTGTTTTCACCGCAGTGTTCAAAAAGTTTTGAAAAACTCAGGTCATTACAATGACTTTAAGGCACAGAAAAGACAGAGTTCTTAGTCAAATACTGCCATCTCATTCAGAACTTCCGGCATAACTGGCACAAGGCAGAAGCAAACGCGAGAGCGTGAAAATCACTGCTGTTTCATTCAAAATCTGTTGGCACAACTGGCTCCCTGGCAGAAACAGACTCAAAACAAAACAAAAAGACAAACGCAAAACAAAATGGTGACGCCCGAGGTAACACCCCCGGAATCACCCGACTCCTATACAACAGGACTGACTCGATACAACAAGACAGACCCAAAACAAAAGAGACTGACTCAAAACAAAAAGACAGACTCAAAACAAATCAACAAAACTGACCCAACACCCAAGTCAGAAAGCACAAAAACTGGTATTTGCACATTGCTCAGAACAGTGCGTGCCATTCCCACGTCTGGAGTTAATCGAGCGCCGCCCGCAGGTGGTTCATCCCCCGTTCACATAACATTATCCCCCAAGTTCACTGACCCAGTGCCGATAGACTTTGCTGAGCTCGGCGGGAGGATGACCCCATTGTCAAATAAATCCTGTACTTCATGGCGAAGACGGAAGCAGTCGTCGGTAGTATGGCCAGTTTGCTGATGGTATGCGCAGTACTGGGTAGCATCATGCGTAGCCGGAAGAGGGTTCGGGAGAGGCCGAGGCTCAAGGGGTTTGAGATGGCCTTGTCCAACAAGGATTTGGAGAGCTTTGGACAAAGGCATATAGAGGGCATAGAAGACCCTTCGACCTCGGGGTTGGTACTTCTAGGTTTGTGGATTTTTGCTGGACGCACCAGGAAAGGGATTGGCAGGTGCTGGCCTGGTTTGCTGATCTCTTCTGAGTGGAGGATTAGAGCTAACAGGATCGTATCTGGTATGACGGCCCTTTTCTCGGTTTTTCCTTTGATTCGGACTGCCCCTGACTTGAGTAGCGAAAGTGTCATCCACAACTTTTGCAACAACTGTGAGGACTTGCTCTTTGTCCAGTCCCTTGGCTTTCAAAGCCTCAACAGTGAACAAAAGATGTTCATGGAGATCCATGCCCGCCCCTACCTTGTTCTTTCCACTCGCTTCCACTTTGCCAAGGGATTGGCCTTCCTCAAATGTAGCCCGCCCCAAGACTGGGGAGCCTTTTGACATGAAATTCCCAGTATGTGGTGTGGTCGATGATGGAGCCAATGTCCTGGAGGCCAGATTGGTCACAGTTCTTTGAAGATCTTTTATCATTCCCATCAACTCAGAAGTAGTGGGTTCTCGGGTTTGAGATGATTGGGGTTCAGGTACACCCATCATGCATAAGTCCATACTTTCTGGGATAAACACCTCAGGTTTGGATAGATGGCTCGGGGTGATGTATATGCTGGGGTCATAGGTGGATGGCAGTATATGGATGAGATTGAGGTAGGCAAGAGATGTTTGGTCATTGGGGTCTGAAGGTGGAGCTATCGTCCGGTTGTCGATGAGATTTTGGACCTCATGACGAAGGCGGTATGATCGGCTGCCATGGCCGATGGTACATACAGTACTTGGCGGGGTTATGTCTGGCTGGGAGTGGGTCAGGTAGAGGTTGAGGATCAAGGGGTTTGAGATACCCTCTTTCCATCAAGACTTTTAGTGCGCTAGTCAAGCTCATATAGAGGGGGCTGAAAGTTCTGCCCTGAGCTCGGGCTAGGTCGGCTGTTTGCAGACTTGGATTGGCAAAAGGGTTGGCTATGGCGACTGTACTGATTTCAATGGGTTCAGGAATAGTGCTATTTCCAGCATTGGTACTCCCTGCACTCGCCCTCCGTGTCGGTTCACTTGTTCTGGGAATGATCCCGCTGTTGAACGCATTCTCGACCTGAACCCCCAGTTCATGCAAACTTTTGAATGTGAATAACGAAGCGACTATCAATTTCTGTAACATATCATGCTCGAGGTTCCGCACCATCATCTGCACTTGATCCCTCTCAGAAGGGCGGCGATCTGTCATTTGTGCTGCCTTTGCTCTCTACCTCGCAACAAATTTCACAAAAGGCTCTTTTGGGTTTTGGCGGGTTGCTTCAAGCTCTTGGATGGTCATTTCAACTTGGGTATTGTAGGAATACTGATCGACAAAGGCCTTAGCCAATTCTTCCCAGTTTTGCTTCACTTTGTCCTCCAACTTAGCGTACCAAGTGGCTGCTACACCAGACAGAGTTCTTCCATACAGAGAGAGTTTTTGTGACTTAGTCAGACCCATCGGCTTTAGGACATCCAAGAAAAGTCGGATATGTACCATTGGATCCCTAGACCCGTCGAAACGGTCAGTATGTGGCATTTTGAATCTGTTTGGGAGCCGGACGGCAGACTCAGTATGCCCATCCTCAATGTCAGGAATGGAGTTAAGGCCCTGTGCCTTTTTGAATTGCTTCTCAAGGTTCGCAATTTTCACTGCAGTCAAATCGAGGTCATTAGCATCAAGGGGATAAAGCCTCTCATTAGGCTGCACCAGGGGTCTAAAAACTCGGGCTTGGGTCAACCTTTCTCGAGGATTCGGACACTACAAATCTTTAACTGGCGGAAGTGGGTCAAAGTTCGGCTGGGGTCCCAAAGCTGGATGTGAGGCAGATGCCCCAGATAGGCGCTGCGTTTCAATACTGGTCTCAGCCTGCATGGCAGTTCCCTGATTTAACGCTGCTACCACGGCCACAAATTCTTCCGAATCATGTGACATCACAGTCTGCTGAGTCCGAACAAAGGTGATGTGGATCGGTGATCGACGGATCGATGAACGATGAGCCACGACCGCCTTTTTTGCCTTGCCTCAGCGAAAGGACACCGGTGGCCCTTGAATTGAATCTCTGACCTGACAAAGTCTATCAGCACAAGTTCGATGAACCTCAGGGGATATCGGAGCCTTCTGAAGCTATGGTTCCAGGACTACCTAGCAAAAGAGAAAACAGATAGCACCTCAGCTCAACTTCACCAAAACAGATACGAGCATAGCAGGATGACTATGCCCTCTACTGAATTCCGCCCCCAAAATTCTGCCTCAAATCTGATACCCTCGGGTAAAACTGAACCCCAAAATATTGAACTGGTGCCCGCAGGCCTGATGCCCAAACCTGCAAACTGATACATGCATTCCTGTAGAGACGCACTCTAAAAGCACATAACAAGCAAGTGAGAGCCAAAACACCCCTATGTTGGGGTAGCGTTTCCCGGTCCTATTTTGTCAGGAGCTAGGGTTTCACAACGCACGCAGCGGTTTCAAACAACCTATATCGAGTAAGCAACCTGTCCTAGTTTGGAATGGTCACTACGGATTTTGATATGCACTAAGTCGAATGGTCAAAAAGGGTGCCCCGGTAAAACCGGGGTTTGTGTTCCCATACTGGCAGAGCCCATAACCGGTCAGCCTTATGGTCATGCCTTGACAAGACAAGCCTCCGGCAAACTGTTCAGGAATAGCAGATGGCAAACACGGTGTCCTAGGCGCACCAATGCAAATGCAATGCAAAGAAACACACAAGTGTAGTTAAAACCAGATATCATGAGTTCAAGTCAAGTTCTCTAAATCCCCAGTGGAGTCGCCAGAAACTGTAACAAGCCCGCGGAGGGACCTCGCTACAGCTCGGACTCGATTTGTTGTCACGGTTCTTCATCTTGAACCAAAGAGTCCAAATCCAGCAAATCGTTTTGAGAAAACAGATTTTTGAAAGAAGTGCCAAACATGGACTGCTTTGCCAGATACAGAGTCGCCACCTAAATATTTTATTTTTGGGAAATTTAGGAAACCCTGACTCGTTGCCTAAGACCACGTGTCCGTCATCACCAAAGTTGCCTCGGCTCAGGAACTTGGGTACGATTGGGGAAGGTCACTTCGTGAGCACCCCCGCTCGCCCGGTCAAAGACCAGCCTCTACTAATCATGATATCTAATTTTGAAAACATTGGGCGTTCTTATTCCGGTTATTAGCCTAGATTTACTATGTGATGCGCACAGCATACAAGTATAGACCGGGTCGCCTGAATTGGAACAAAACATTTCATGTTTGTTTTTGAAAGATAGTTTGCTACCCGCAGGTAGGCTTAAAATGCAGATTTTGCCACCCTCAGGTGGGCTTAGAAAAGATGGTTTTGCCACTATCTAGTGGGCTTAAAACTCACAGTTGATGATTTGTCCCAATCCAAATAACCCAACCTTCACCCACAGGCATACAGGCAGTTATATCACATAAGCACATAGCCTCATGGTAAGCATGCTATCATGGCAGTCATTCACACACATGCAAGGATGCTAAAGCATAAAAACTCACCGAGTACTCCAAGCCAAAACAGAAACCGATTAGAAATGATGCATGATCCTAACTATACAGAAATGCCTAATGCAACACATGCAAAAATGCAACTATAGCAGGCTCGGCTATTCTAAAACATGGTATATGAGATGCAATAGCTATCATGTATTCAACTTGGAATTGAAATACAAATGCAGTTAGTATGATGCGCCGAGCCCGGTGCATGCAAGACAGATGAATGAATGCAAACATGCTATCATACTGTATGCTAATTGAAACATGCCCTAATCTAACCATCATAAGCGGATAAATAAAAGGGAAGAAAGACATGGGTTGGAAGACATACATCACACACACGCACACTTATTACAATTATGCCCTCACGCAGAGGGTCCAAACAAATAGTACAGTCCAAATATGTACAAATCCCTAATTAATTTACAAATTAACTAAGAAAAATAATAAACTGGCATGCAAGCCAGGGACTGTCTTGACTCTTCTTCAGATGATGAATGATGCATGTCCGGGTTGCCTTCGCGCGGAAATCCACTGTGATGCCCCAATTAGCCTCTGTTTTGCAATAGTTTTTTAGAAAGCGTGCCAAGCCTCGAAGATCGCCGATTCTTGATTTCTCGCAGCGAGAGCGAGAAAGGGGCATGGCAATGTATTTTCACAAATATATGCATGCCTCGATCCTCGTGCCATCAATCACGCATCTCGATGCATAATGGCCGAGGAGTCGAATCGCACAACTCAATATAGAATGAATGCACATGAAAACTTAACTAAAACCTAACCCCATCATGGATAATCCAGAGCGTCGGTGACTGGGAATTGAGACACGTTCCGTCACTCAAAGTACGAAACGCCCCTCGTTTCCCGGGCTCGGGCTAACCCCTATCCCGAACACAATGCAATATGCATGACATGCATGAAATGCAACTAAGATACATCCTAACATGAAACATGCTATAAAATGGTATACACGATGCACGATGGTAACATGGCATACACAATGCACTAACATACAACCTAGCATACACAACGCTATGGAATGAAATGGCATACACAATGCAATATGGACTTACACTAACACAAGTGGACCTCAGCCACACTCACATAAGAGGCCATTAGATGAAAATGAGACAACTCGAAATGTGTGCACATGTGCACGCAAACCGAGGACCGAACCTAAGGCACAAAATGCCACTCTAACAAGACATGGAAAAGCATGGAATATGGCATATTAGCACACAAATTTCAGTAGCAAAAAGTGATGCAAAACAGTCCCGAAACATGGCAAAAAGATACCCGATGCATGGAATAAGTCCCGAAACATGAAATTAGGCATACGGAATGACCTATGACTATGCAATGCATGCATTATTCAAACATGGAGTGTGAAGACAGAACCAATACAGCCCAAAAATAAGCATATTTACAGTGCTAAGCAAGGCCAAACAGCGAGCGCAAATGGGGCTAAACTAGCATGCAAAAATGGCCCCGAAAGCAAGATAATGAAGCAAGTGACAGCTACTGACCCTAAACAGAGAAGGGCCCTTCTACAATGTCAAAGAGGGGGCCAAAATATGGTATTTTACAGTTTACCACAAGCCACAAAAACAGACACAAGTATGACAAAACTCTCATGCAAAAAGTGGGCCTAAAGGAGGACAAAGAAGTAAGTGATGCATTCTGGCCCCAAACAGATGAAGGTACTTCAAAAAAGTTGAAGAGGGGCCTAAAATATGACCTTTTACAGTTGATGATCAAATCCAAAACAGTGTACAAGTATGCTCAAAATACTATGCAAGATAAGGCCAAAAAGAGAGCTATAACACAAAGTATAAAAAGGATGCTTCAAACAGAAAAAGACCCTTAATGAAACATGAAGAGGGGGTCAAAATGAGGCTATTTACAGTTCGGACCAAAGTCCAAAAACTGAAGCACAAAAGGCTAACAAATCATGCAAAAATGGGGCCAAAAGAGGGATACAAAGGCAAGTAACAAAAGGAGGCCCCAAACAAGTGATGAGACCTTCAACAATGTTGAAGAAGGGCTCAAAATAAGCTATTTTACAGTTTATAACATGCCTCAAAACAGTTCATACATAGGCCAAAAACAATGCACAAGAGAATGGCATACAAGAGAGGTAATGAAGCAAATGCAACAAGGAGGCCTCAAACAGTGAGAGGCCCTTAATAAAACATGGAAAATGGCTCAAAATAAGCCTATTTCTAGTTAGGGTTGGACCCAAATATGCAAGCACAAAGGGCTAAGATATTGAACAAAATAAGGCCAAAAAGAGAGAAAATGTGCTTACCCTTGTAGCCTAGTCTTTGACAGCTTTTTGGCTTGAGAAGTGGTGCCTCCTAAGCTGTGAAAAGGCCCTCCAAGCTGCTGGAATGGAGTGGTGGTATGGTGCTAGGTGATGGTATAGAAATGGTGTAAGGACTTGGATGTTTTTGAAGGTTGAAGAAAGATATGAAGGATTGATGTATGTAAGGCTTCAAAGCAATTTTTCTCAACCCCTAAAACCAGACCTGGGGTGCTGGTTATATAGGCAAAAAGAGGGGGGAAAATGGGGGGGAAAACAATTCAAGTTTCCCCCCAAAATGGCAACCCCCTCCCGGATACAAAATCTAGGAAAAAGGAATACAGATTTGTAATGTACCAACCCTGAGGATGATGGCCAGCCAGTTTTCTTGGGCTTAGGTGGCCGGCCGGCCGGCCAAGGGTCAAAAAGCTCAATGTAGATTAGTGGCCGGCCATGCCATATTAGTGGCCTCCCATGTGTGCACAACACAACTATGTGGTCAAAAACTGGAGGAAGTGAACCAGGATAGAGAAAAGGCCATTTTTAGGAGGGGTACAAAAGGGTCAAACACAATTACTAGCCGACCATATGATATTGGTGGCCTCCCAGGTGTGTACAACACAAATATGTGGTTTAGAGCCAGAAAAAGTGGCCTTAGGGTGGTCAACATTGGCTTTTAAGTGAGAAAAACGGGCGACGGAGGGCGATGAGGAAATATAACTGGTTGCCGGAACAATTACTGGCCTCCCACCCTTCTACGACCTTCCTAGTGATGAAAATAAGGTCCCTGCCTAAAATGAACTCAAACCGATGCAAAATGAAGGTTCGGGGGCCGAAACGCGCAGCCTGGGGCCTCGAAAACTGTCTGTTAGGCACCGGAAGTGGTGTTCAACCACGAAGTTGGTCTCTCAGACCACAGTGTCCCTCAAAAGGGAGGAAATAAGATGCATGCCAAAAATCAGAGCAAACAGAGGTGGTTAGGCAGTCCCGAACCGAGGCACTCGGCCTGACGGCTCCGCAAACCGGGAACCGGGCTCCGAAATGGGCAAAATGGCCTACGACCACGAAATGTAGCCCACGGCCACTGAGAGATGATCTACGACACCTCTCCCTCCCTTTGGGAAGAGAAACAGAGAAAATCAAGCCTGGTTCACAAACCGAGGCAAAGCACAGAAAAGCCCGGAAGTCCGGAGGCAAGGCTCACGGCCAAGACTCTGGAACCTCTGGACAAGCACGATATGCAACATCACCAAGCGCTCAATCGGTGACGTCTGAGTCTTAAGGTCGGTCAAAAATGGGGTGTCTCAATCGCCGGTGCAGCCTTTGCTTGTACTGCATTTGTATCTTGTTGAATGCCCTTGCTCTCTATCCTGGTCAATTCGACCCTGTTTCATAGCATCCTCGATCTGCACCCTATCTCATGTAGATCTGCAAAGGTGGGGAGGGGGAGAACGATTATCTTTTGCATAAGCTTTGGCTGGAAGTTGCGCACAACCAGCCGAATCTGATCTTTGTCAACAGGCCTGATGGTCATCATCGAGGCTTTGGCCCTCCACTGGGCCACAAAATCGGAGAAACTCTCCTTAGGCTCCTGCCTAGTTGTCTCCAGATCACGGGTTGTAATCTCAATCTGTGTATTGTAGGAGTATTGAGCTATGAAGGCCTCAGCCATCTCCTCCCAACTCCTCTTGACAAAGTCTTCCAGTTTTGCATACCAAATAGCCGCTACACCCGACAGGGTCCGGCCAAACAGGGAAAGCTTCTACAATCTGGTGAGGCCCATCGGCCTCAGTATATCTGAAAACAACCACAAATGCACCATAGGATCTCCAGACCTGTCGAAACGGTCTATGTACGGCATCTTAAATCGGTCCGACAGCGTCACGGCCGAGTCGGTGTACCCATCTTCAATATCCAGAATGGACTTCACACCCTGGGATTTCTTGAACAGCTTTTCGAGCTTGCTCACTTTAACGCTGTGGGGTCCACCTCAAACTCAAAGGGGGAATCCTGTAGGTTGGTAGGTGTTTTGAATAGCTGGGGTAGGATCAGGGGCGGAGCCGGCCCTATCGAAATGTCCGTATCATCCTGGACATTTGCTGTCTCCCCGAGTATGGGAACTCTTGGTGGGGAAGGAACTTGGTGTGAAGCTGATGCTCCAGTTTGCTGCTGTAGCCTGGCGATTAACTCTGCCTGTTGGGTCATGACCTTGGCCTGTTGTTTGGCAAATTCTGCTTGACGGGCAGCATCCTGCTGCATGGTTTTCATACTCTCCTGGGGTTGACACATCATCTCCTCTAAGCCTGCCATATTGTGCTATTCTAGCTGAATACCCGGTATATCTGTCCCTGTAATAGAAACTGAGACCTCAGCCTGACTGTTCACTGGTGGGGTAAACCACTGATCTGGCAACCGCTCCACTAATACACTGCGTCCTCTTGACCTCCGTCTGGTAACCGGGGGTAAAGAAAGGAACACTGCTTGTCTGTCTATCAGATCCCTAGATCAATTAAGTCTACGACCTTTGACCCAGAGTGCTCGAGGGATATCTAACTGGTTGGATGCAATGGTGCTAAACTACCTTACAAAAAGATAAATAAAGCATAATAAAGAAATAATGAACAGAAAAATGGACAGCAT
The DNA here is from genome assembly GCA_025200525.1 of Camellia lanceoleosa. Lineage (NCBI taxonomy): Eukaryota > Viridiplantae > Streptophyta > Magnoliopsida > Ericales > Theaceae > Camellia > Camellia lanceoleosa. The sequence goes on from CM045763.1 coordinate 25,458,879, forward strand.
AACAGCTTAAATAAAGACAACACGAAGTTTGGCAAGCACAAGCTGAATGAATTGTTCTCAACCACTGATCACTGTTCCCAAATCACTGCCCCGAATCTGAATCTGATACCCACAGATATAACTGATTCTCAAAGTACTGATGCCCTCAGGCCTGCTACCTGACTTGCAGCATGCACTACACATGCACTCACACTCTAAAAAAAAAAAGCACATAGCAAGCAAGTGGGAGCCAAAACACCCCTATGTTGGGATAGGGTTTCCCTGTCCTATGTTGTCAGGAGCTTGGGTTTCACTACACACGCAGCGATTTCAAACAACCTATATTTGGGTAAGCAACCTGTCCTAGTTTGGAATAGTCACTATAGATTTTGAATATGCACTAGGTCGAATGGTCAAAAAGGGTGCCCCGGTAAAAACCGGAGTTTGTGTTCCCGTTGTGGCAGAGCCAGCAACCAATCAGCCTTATGGCACGCTTCTCGAAGCGAGCCTCCGGCAAACCGTTCAGGAATAGCATATGGCAAATACGGTGTTCTAGGTGCACCAATGCACATGCAATGCAAAGAAACACATAAGTGTAGTCAAAACAAGATATCATGAGTTCGAGTCAAGTTCTCTAACTCTTCAGCAGAGTCGCCAGAAACTGTAGTGCGCCCTTAGGCTTTGCTACTACAGTTCGGACTCAAATGTCACGGTTCTAAATCTAATTCCGCAAAATGCAATGCGAGACCGATAAATCACCAAAGATTCCAAATCCGGCAAATCGTTTTCGAAAACTGATTTTTAAGAAAGAAGTGTCAAACATGGACTGCTTTGCCAGATACAGAGTCGCCACCTAAATATTTATTTTGGGGGAATTTAGGAAACCCTGACTCGTTGCTTAAGGCCACATGTCCGTCATCACCAAAGTTGCCTTGGCTCGGGAACTTGGGTACGATTGGGGAAGGTTATGCAATGAGCACCCCCGCTCGCTCGATCAAAGATCAGCCTGTACTAAGCATGATATCTTGTTTTTGAAAACACATGCGTTCTTATTCTAGTTAATTAGCTAGAATTACTATGTGATGCGCACAACACACAAGTATAGACTAGATCGTCTAATTTGGAACAAAGTATCGCATATCCGTTGGTTTGGAAATTGTTTGAAGTTTGCTACTCGCAAGTAGGCTAAAATACGGATTTCAATGAATTGTCCCAATTTAAGTAATCCAACCTTCACCCACAGGCATTCAAGCAGTTATGTCACATAAGCAAATAGCCTCATGGCAAGCATGCTATCATGGCAACACTTACACACATGCAAGATGCTAAAGTATAAACACTCACAGTGTACTCCGAGCCAAAACAAGAAACTAGTTAAAAATCATGCATGATTCTAGTTCATGTTAAAATGGCTAATGCATCACATGCAAAGTGCAACTAGAAATAGGCTCGGCTATTCTAAGATGGCATATGAGATGCGACAATTCGATACACGTATTCAACTTGAAATTGAAATACAATGCAGTTAGTATGATGCGCCGAGCCCGGTGCATGCAATACAGATGAATGGTGCAAACATGCATAGCATAAGGATACTAAATGAAACATGCCCTAAAACTAACCATCATAAGCGGTTAAGTAAAAGGGAGAAAGAAATAGGGGTTAGAAGACATGCATCACACACACGCACGCTTATTACATAATTGCGCCCTCTCGACGAAGGGACCGAAAGAATAATACAAATCATCTAATTAACTAACTAACAAGCTAATTAATTATTACAAAACCAAATGCATAACTAACTACAACTAGTTATTACAACACTTAAATAATTAACAAATTTATTAAACTGTGATGACAGTAAAGCAGCCTCGGGAAGAGGGATGAATGCATGCTCGGTCGGCTTTGCTCGGAAATCCGTTGCCATGCTTCATGTTGCCTCTGTTTACACTGCTCTGCACCTCTGAAAACTGTGCCAACTTCTGAGACATTTCTGAACCACCTTGTGGGCATGCTGTGACGCCATCGACCAAAAGATAGGGCCATTGGCCAAGAGATGAAGGTCATCGACCAAATATAAGGCTCTCGGCCAAATGTTTGCTGCCGATAGGCACTGAATATGGTCGATCGACCATCTCTTCCTGTGAAAAGCTCCTGTTGCTACAGCAGAGGACAAACAGAGCATGGCAATACATTTACAAGACAATGTCTGCACAACTACACCCCTTATCATGTTTAAGACTTAAAGGTGTGTAGTTCTCGACCCTCGGACCACCAATCACACATTTCAATGCATGATGGCCAAAGGAGCCAAGTGTGCAATTCAATATGGGATGAAATGCACAAAAACACACAAGGGGCCCCAACCTCTATCATGCTTGACCAAGAGGCAAGGCAATGCACACACAATGCTATGCAACCTAAGCATGCAAGCAAGCATGCAAACAACTCAAGCATGCAACAAGTATGCAACAATATCATGTAATGCAACTAATATGCAATAGGCATACAACCTAAACATGTAAAGATGCAAGGCATAGGTATGTGACAACAATACTAACAACAAACATGTGACAACATGTGATCTAACAAGTATGCAAGATGGATAAGTATGCAACAACATGTCAATTAGCAAGTATGTGACAACATGTAGTGGAATTAGCATGTAACAACATGTAATGTGCCAAGGATACAACAACATGCGAGGCAAGCACGCAACAACATGTGAATATGGACTTAGACTAAAATGGACAGCTCTCAATATGCCCAAATCAGTGGCCAAAATGCTATGGAAATGAAGACAAAGGTACATACAAACATGCATGCCAATTGGCCTATCACCTAAGCATAAAAGAGCAACTTTCAAGAACACTTAAAAGGGGGCAAACATGGACATGTGACATACATTGTAAGCTCTAAAATCAAGTTAGGAAAGGTGCCAAACCAACCAAACAAAGCAAGCAAGTCATGCAAACAGGCTTAAAGCTTGAAACTAGACAAGGGACTCAAACCAAGGCTATGCAAAATCTGAAGCAAATGACAAGTGTAATCCAAAATAGCCCTAGATCATGCCAAAATGAGCCTAAAACATGCAAGGACCAAAGCCAACATAAACTAGAACAAAGGGCCAAAAGCATGAAACATGCAAGGCTACAAAAAAGATGTTACACTACACCTATCAAAACCAAACATGGCATGATTTAAGCAATGAAAAACAGAGTTATGGCATGGTAAAACAAGACCAAAAACCCACTTAGATGGCATCCCAAAGACCTAAACATGATGGCATACACAAGGACCGATTCATGAGGCATAAAACATCAACTCTTTAAAGCATTAAAGGAGTGACAAGTGCAAGTGTTTGAGCATGAAATATGGACTGAAATAGTATAACAAATGATGCCAAATCATTTAAATGGTCCAAGTAAAGCATGCTAGTGACTTGGACACTTAAGGCTAACAAGCCAGAATGCCTTATGGCTATACAAAGCATGGCATATATGGTCAAAACAACTCAAATCAGAGCTTAAGCATGTTACAACAAGGCTAAAAGTTTCATGGAGTCGAGCCAAAATCATGCTACAAACATGGCTTAAAGCATGATGCATGTGAAGGCAAATGAAAGGATTGCAAGGCAAGTACATGAAGCATACATGGTATGTCCAAACCAAGTCAAAACAGTGTTATATCATGGCAAAACAAAGCCTAATATATACTGAAATGAAGCTAAAACAAGCCAAGCAAACATGCTACCAATATAAGCCATTTATACTAACATTCAAGACAATAAAGAGAGGAGATGACCCTCTCCTATTTAGGACTCCAAAACCACCTTCCCACCACTAAAAATCCTCTGGATTTCAGTGGTAGGAAGGTCATGCAAAGCCAAGAACAAGGGCCAAAAGGGATGGCCTAAAACAAGGCCTAACAAGGCCTAAGTGGGGGGAAACAACCGCAAACCAAAAAGTGATCTTAAACAAAGATCTAAAGCATCAAAAATCAAAACTTATTGCAGTTTAAAGTTAAGCTTAAAACAATAAGCAAGAAGGTCTAAAAGCTTAAGCAAGAAAGGAATATTAAAAGCAAGAATGCTCACCCTTGAAGAACACTCTCAAGAATAAAGCTCCAGCAGGTTTTCTAAGCTCAAACCAACCCAAGAACTCTGAAATCAACCTCAAGGGACCTCAGCTCCAAGAGGATGGTGTTCTAGTGTGTGTTTGTGTACAATAGTAAGACAATACTACACTTTTGAGTACAAAACAAGGCTAAACAAAGAAGAATAGATACAAAAGTATATCTATCTCTCAAGACTCAATTTTCTGAACCCTTGAGGAGGGAGGAGATGGTTCTCTCTTATAGAGAACCAAAAGTAAAGCTTCTTGAGGAAGCTAAGCAAAGGGGCAAATCCCTCCATACACGTGTATAGAGGGGGTGAATTGTGCATGCCAGCTGTGACAGCTGGCATAAAATATCTATATAAAGCAGATGAACATGGTTCGGCCAGAAAACATGGCCGATCGACCAACATAAATGTCGATCGACCAAAAGGAGTGCCAATCGGCCAAAACTTTTGGCCGATGGCAAGAAAACAAGGCCGACAGCTTTAAGCCTTGGCCGATGGGTTCAAAGGATGGCAAACAAGCCACCTTCTTCCCTCATAAGAAAAAACACAAGTGTTTGGTCCACAATCAAGCACAAAACAGAGAAGTTGAGAGATCCTAAGGCAAGGAGCGTAGCTAAGACCTCCGAGAACTTAAAACGAACAAGAGCATGGATGATCATCGAGTGTTCAAATGATGACGTCCAAGTCTTGAGGACGGTTAAAAATGGGGTGTCTATAGTCTCCAAGGAGACAAAGTGGTCGGCTAGGGGGAGGGGTGGTCTACACCAAAAAAGCAAAGTGGTGGCATGGTGAGAGACCACTTTTGGTGGTCCAAAGGCCATCAAGACCAGTTGGCCGACCAGAAAATTGGCTGGCAGGGAAAAGAAGTGGTTTTCAGGGAGAGAAACTGGTCTCCAACCATCATTCCACCCTCCAAGCAAGGAAAACAAGGTTTGTACCAAAAACAAACCAAAAAGGACGAAAGATGAAAGTCCGCGGGTCAAGGCGCGCAGCCGGAAACCCCGAAAACTAGTCTACAGGCACCAAAAGTGGTCTCCAAGACCTCTGTATCCCTCTAGACCAAGGCAACAAGGCATGGTCCAAAAACCAAGCCAAGAGGAGAACGTTAAGCGGTCCCGAGACAAGGCGCACGGCCGAAGGCTCCGAAAACCGGAAACTAGTCTCCAAGAAGGAAAAGTAGTCTACGACCACAAAAAGGCGGTCTACAAGACCTCACTCTCCCTCCAGGGAAGGGAAAACAAGGCTTGGTCCACAAACCGAGCCAAAACACAAAGAGTTTAGAGGCCCGGAGGCAAGGCACTCAGCCGAAAACTCCGGAAACTCGAAACGAGCACGAACATGCACAATCATCGAGTGCTCAAACGATGACGCCTGAGTCTTAAGGTCGGTCAAAAATAGGGTGTCTACAGTCTCTCTGTTCTTTCTCTCTCTCATACATGACCAGTTGTTTTTGTTTTTTTATCATGTTATATCTCCAAGTATATGATATTATTGTAAATCTAAGTTCAATTTAATTATTATCAATGATATGATTTGTGGCAGATGGAAGTAAGATAGGAGTGAAAGGAAGTCCCACATCTACGGCACCTTCTGTAGTAGGCAGCGGCGACAGCAGCCCTGGTGGTGTTGCTATTTGCAAGACGGGCCCGAATTGCATCTCCTCCCTTACTAATCATCAAAGTCCTTGCGCCATTTACAACCGTTGTCGTCACTATCCGCGCCCTTGAATGGCGGGCAGATTACATCACTAATTTCTGTATTTTTTTTTTATTTTATTTTGCGTGTTATTTTAGTTCATATCATTTTAGTTAGTTTGATTTCAACTCTTAATTTTAAATTTTGTATTAATTTGGTTCAATTAATAACTCTTATTACGGTTTTTAAAGGAAATTGATCGCTGAGTTAGTTAAGATTAATTTATTGAATAAATTTGCATTTTTTTTTTCTTATAAAAACATGACACATAGATTCATTAAGTTGAATAAATTTACATTTTTTTTCTATAAAAAGCATGACACACCATTAATGTGCGCATTTTCTATCAAAAATACACTAATAATTATAATCAATTAAACTAAATTTACATAAAATTATAAATTCATGATCAAAATTAAACCAACCAAAATTACAAGGAACAAAATGATGTAGAAGTCAAAATGGGATTGTTTGGAAACTTGGCTATATTAGTTGATTTTTTTGGTTATTTTAGCCTAACTAAAAAAATTATATTTTGAGATGGTAGTCGGTTTTTTTTTTTTTTTTTTTTGTAGTTGATTTGATGACTATGTGAGAAAAAATAAAATGATTATGATTTGTATGTAATATTTTGTCTTATTAATCAATTTGTCTTTTATTGCTATTTTAGCCCAACCCAATATCTGGACTATAAGATGCTGGGAATAACAAGTTTTTTCTTTCCTCTTTTTAAAAAAAATAATAATAATAATTTAAGTGACATGCAAGGATGCAAAAATATACTAATTAATGGGATTAACTTGTTTAGTTAAAATTCTTGCACCTCATTAGGAGTCAGTGGTGTGAATATTTCTACTTACATATAGGCCTTATTCTCCGTGTGTCTGTTTACTAGGACTTTCTCTCTTATTTAGAAGTTTTTCTATAGTGATTATAGTATTTGATTTGATCTTTATGATTATGGTTGTAAGTCAAACTTTAATCAAACGCTTTAATACAAAATTTTAGAATTAATTTTAATCAAACAAAAAGTCAAAGTTTAATCAAATGCTCTTATACAAAATTTAAAATTTTTTAAAAAAATTATAAACAATTCATTAAGTTACACTAAATATTCCATCACTAATGGTAGCCTAATAATTTTGGAATATTGACTTAGTCTTGTCACCTTGACATACATCTAAAATGAATCTAGATAACACATTGACCTTTTTGGATAAAAAATTTAAGGTTATGTAGCATTGCATATTTCAACTATAACACGAAAAAAAACTAAGCAGTTGAGAGAAGAATGAACAGAGTCACCCGCTCTTCTTTTGACAGCTTCATTTTTTGCAGCCACCCACTCATCCTCTTCCCCTTCCTCTCTCCTGTCGCCTTGGTTGTCACCAACACCACTTTCAGCAACTTTGATCACCACGGGAAAAGGGACAACACAATTTTGGAAAGCTCTCATTCCACCATAAAAATAATTAAATAAATAAATAAAAGAAGAAAAGAAGATTCAAAAACTGAACCCAGATTCAAAACTCCCACAAAATAAAGAGTCCAGCTTATATTTATTGTGTAATTGATTATTCAAGGCTTGGAATATAATTAGGAAAAATAGTTTGAGGGTTGAAGAATTGAAGTTTGAAAAAGATTTCTGGAGTTAATAATGGTTAAAATCTATGAAAGTGAGGTGGGAAAGAGTGAGGTTTTGGATTGAAAGTGAGATTTGGGTTTATAAAATACTTAGTATACGAAAATAAAAGAAATAGAGTTACAAATTCATATTCAGATTCGTTCTAGTCTCGCTTCAAGGATTTGGGTCTTGCCGGTCGCCGATATACGTGGTCGGCCTCCTGACTTCGTCGGAAAATTCTTACATCACCACCGTTGCCAAAGCCTCTGAAATCGATGAGGTTAGTGTTTCGCCATGGCCACTCGAGAGAGAAGGGAGCTCACGTGGATGGCGCTGGTAGGGGTGGGGGTGAGGTTGGGAGATTTGAAAAAAAAAAGGAAAAAGCTATATAAAACTAGATGAAATGTAAATATATTTTATTCACATTTTACTTACTTTTTATATTTTTTTTTTTCAAATTCCTACTCAAATCCCCCAACCAAACATAACATTAATATTTTGAATATTGCTTACCCTATCATATGTGCAGTGCCCTTTTATAGACGGTTTTCATAAATGAACCATGAGTACTGGTTGTTTCTATCAATTTCAAACAAGTTTTGAACTATATAATTAAGATATTAGACTGTGATTTTAACATATTTCATTAATTTACATAATTTATATAATTAAAAAAAGGGAATTGATTGGTAGCTCGAGGGAGCTTCCCCCGAAACCCCCGAATTTCCTATTTAAGTATAAAAAAAAAAAAAAAAACAAAACAAAAAAAAAATGAAAACAGTTTCCAGAAAAGGAAATTAGGGGGATTAGAGGGAAGAAAATTAGGGGGATTTTTCATTTTCCTTAAAAAAAATCTACTAATATATTGATACTGTTACATAATATGTTAAATAAGTGAGAGTCATCATAAAAATTGTAAGAATAGTCATGAATTAAAAGGTGAATCAAAAAAATTTGGAAAATTAAAAATAAAAAAAAAACAAAAAAAAAAAACTGAGGATTTGAAAATTCAAAATAAGTGTACAAAAAATATCTCAAATATTATTTTTCGTTGAGTTTAACAATTAAAATATCATTTTTCCATTAATTTTACCGAATGGAAACAGGTAGATAGTTTAGATTGAAAATAAATCAAAAGATTTTGGTTTAAATTGACAAAATTAAAATTTTATTTTCTTAAAAAGATCAAACCTTTATATTTTTTTGTAATTTTTTAAAGAATTTTTTAAATTTTAAAAGGGGTCATTCTATGGACATCGTAGAAATATTCAAAAATTAGCAGGCTAATAATATAATTTTGAAAAACTAGCTACTCTCTCTCTCTCTCTCTCTCTCTCTCTCTCATATATATGGCCAGTTGTTTTTGTTTTTTTCATCATCATATATCTCCAAGTATATGATATTACAATATAGGGTTAATTACATTTTTCATATTTATAATTTAATTTAAATTTAATTTTAATTCTTATAATTTTATATTTGGTCAAAATTTCCTTATAATAAAATTTTAATGCATTAAGAATAAGTACAAAAAAAATTTCTTGAAAAATACAGCACATAACTATTTTCAAAATATTCTTAGTGAGTAATTTAATATTTTAAATTTTAAAATAATATAACTTTTGATTTAGATGTCAATTTTTAATAAAATTAATATTTTTAGATTTTTCTCGTCAACATCTATTAAAATAAAATTTATGAAATTATTGATTACCGAATTACCGTCAACATTTGTTGAATTATTGATTATGAAATACGTAAAAAAAAAAAAAATTACCGTCGAAATTGACATAAATTATAACACGTTACTCTGTTTCACAATAATATGTTATTAATTACCAAAGTAACATTAATGTCTTTTTAAACAGAGTATCGGTAATAAATAAAAAAAAATAAAGTATGAAAGGAAGCTCTATATGTTCTTTCACTACCAGTTCATAAACAAATCAACAATAATTCAACATACTTGAAGAAAACTTCACAAATAACAATTAATAAACTCAACAAATTCCTTCAAATCTCACCCAATTTTCAATCAATAGGCCCAATCTTTCAATCAAATTCTCCTTAATCACACTAAGTTTCTACACCCACCACTACTTTCATCAAAACCCAACCAAGACCCAAATCCAGACATACTTTCATTGCAACAATGGCATAAAAGCTTCTTCCTCTCAAAACTCTTCTTCTTCTTCTTGGTTTATGAATTTTTGGAATTGGATTTTGATTTCTTATGTTCTTGATTTCTGTGAGATGAACAATGGGTGTTAGTGTGTAAAGGTTAGTGAAAGCAGACTGGATATATACATAGGTGCAAAATTGTCAAGAAAAAAGAGAAAAAATATTACTATATCCTTCGTGGAGAAAGCTTTGTTGCTGAGGAGGTTTAGGAAGTAAAATATTTTGAACTATCATTTACACACTACCATGATAGATCTTAGAGGTTTTGACTAAATTTTCCTAATTTAATTTCTATACTATAAATCTAATTTCAATTAAGTCATTATCAATGATATGGTTTGTGGCAGATGGACCAAGTAAGATTAGGGTGAAAGGAAGTCCCTCATCTACGGCTCCTTCTGCAACAGGCGTCGGCGGCCAACCGATCATATATCGGGGGTCACCTTATCCGTTTAACAAAGGTAGTTGCACCGTTTACAGCCGTTGTCGTCGATCTTCTCGTGCTGGGTCACCACCATAGAGTCAATGAATGGCGGGCAAATTACATCGCTAATTTCTGTATTTTGTATTTTTTTTTATTTTAGTTCATATCATTTTAATTAGTTTGATCTTGACTCGAAATTTTAATTTTTGTATTAATTTGGTTCAATAATAACTCGTGTTATGGTTTTTAAAGGAAATTGGTCGGTGAGTTGATTAAGATTAGTTCATTGTACTAAATAAATTTATAATTTTTTCAATAAAAGCATGACACACCGCTAATACATGCATTTTCTATCAAAAAACACTAATAATTATAATTAATTAGACTAAATTTACACAAAATTATAAATTCCTGATCAAAATTGAACCAATTAAAATTTCAAGAAACAAAATCATATAAGTCAAAATGGGTTGGTTTGGGAAGTTGATTATTTTAGTTGACTTTTTGACTATGTTTAGCCTAGCTAAAAAAATTGTATTTTGGAATGATAGTTGGCATTTTTTGTAGTTGATTTGATAATTGTAAGAGAAAAAATGAAATAATTATAATTTGCATGTAACATTTTATTTTATTAATTATTTTAATCTATTTGTCTTTTATCGCTATTTTAGTCCAACCCAATATCTGGACTATAAGATTGTTTCTTTTCCTTTTTTTTTTTTTAAAAAAAAAAAACTTAAGTGTCATGCGAGGACGCAAAAATATACTAATTAACAGGATTAACTTGTTTGGTTAAAATTCTTGCACCTCATTAGAAGTTAGTGGTTTGAATATTTCTACTTACGTATAGGTCTTATTTTTCGTGTGTCTATTTACTTGGAACTTTCTCTCTTATTTGGAGTTTTTCTGTATTGATTATAATATTGAGTTATGTTAGGGATCCCAAATAAATTATCAAATTTTCTACCAAACCTCTCATATGGGTGTGGGACCTACACATATGTGATTTGTGTGGGTCCCACATCATCTGAGAGTTTTGGTAAAAAATTGGATAATATATTTAGAATCCATAGCATTTTCCTATAGTATTCGATTTTTATGGTTATGGTTGTAAGTCAAACTTCAATCAAATGCTCTAATACAAAATTTAAAATTTAAAAAAAAAAAATCATAAACAATTCATTAAGTTGGGTTACACCAAATATTCCATGTAGCCTAATAATTTGAAATATTGACTTGGCCTTGTCACCTTGACATATATACATCTAGAATGAATTTGGACCCTTTTGGATAAAAAATTGAAGGGTATGTAGCATTGCATATTTCAACCATAACACGAAAAATTAGAATTGTGATCGCAAAGTCGGTTATCTAAATTCTGTATCAATGACGAGTCATGAAATGGAAATTGACAACTTCCCCCAAACTTCCCAATCCTAACTGAAATTAGCACATACTAAAAATTGCAAGCGAAAAGTCCACACTGCTATACAAACCCCATTTATGGGAAACAATTCTTGAATAATTCAAGTACAATTGTGAAACAAGTGTAGAAACAAGATGAAGTATCCAATATCTAGAACAAGTACATGGATTAGCACATCATAGAAAGAATAGAAAAGTTACCTCTCGAGGTGGGGCAATTAACAATGTAACGATACCACAGTTCCAGGAATTGGTGCAAAACACAAGGTTCTACTCATCCACTCCCATTGATTTTAACAGTGTTTTTACAAATCTTTGCATCCCTTGGCATGTTTTCATCACCATTTGCCATTGGTTTTACTGCCCCTTTCACCTGTATAAGGCAGGGTTCCACAATTTTCTAAGCAACTTGATTCAAGGAACAACAAATACCTCACTACTTTCCATAAATAAAGCATTTTCTTTCTTTTAACCTAGTTCAACTCCAGGCCTATATGTTGCATAGAGGAGTACTAGAATCTAGTGTGTGACTATTTGCATTTAAATAGCTAACAACTATTGAAAATTATCGAGTTCTCATCAGATCTACTACTACCTGGCCTTTTGAGTTGGGTTTTATTTTGGAAATTAAAAATTATAGATAACATTCACTTAAAAAATTATATTTTGTCCTTTTTTTCTTTCTTTTTTTTTTTCTTTTTTCCTATTATTAGTTTTCACACAAACCAAATGGAAGCTATAGTTTTCTTCTCCGACATGTTTAGTTATGTTCAAAATAATTGTTTAACCCTCTCTATTTGGTGGAAGAGAGAGAACAAAGTTGTAATCCCATATTCATTTTTATAAGTCTTTCCATAAAGCAAATAGGGCACAATTCTTCTTCTCTTGGCTTAAAGAACATAACTTGAGAACTCTGTTTGATGTTCAAATTCACATAGTTATGGATCTTGCCTCCCATTCAGAAGTTTTAATTATCCGTTAACCGAACAAATAATCTTCACCTAACCTCATTTTAAATTTTTCAACATTTAATAGTCTCCATCCAGTCCCATTTGAAAGTCATGTGACAATATTATATGGTATCATTTTAAAATTTTCAACATCTAATAGTCTTCACCAAACCTCATTTGAAAGTCATGTGACAACTAAAGGCACGGGAGGAGAGACTTAGAAAATGGGTGGGATTTTGAAAGTCATCTTAATAAAATAAATATTGGAAAAAAAAATTTAGGGACAATAACCAATCACACCCTTTCGAAGTGGTGATTTGGAAGGGAAATTCTCTAAGAGAATGGGTCCCACGCATTTTTCAATCTGATTGACCCCCTAAGCTTCCAAAATTGCCATGCCCAAAATGTATTGTTTGGCCTAATGTAACTGGGGAATGATGTGGAGATAGCACATCTATTATAACTGCCCAGTACATGTTAATAATTATCAGATATATTTGTGTGAGTTTTATCATATCCATAATCATATTTTATTATTGAAAGAAGAAATGTTATTACCTTTATATTCAATTTTCATTAATTAAATTAGGTTGTGCTAACTAAATAAGAATGCAAGTATGATATGATACTGATGTTATTTCTTACTTAACCAAACATTTAAAGCTTTGCAATGCTTATTGTTACGGTGTGCAATGTCATAATTATTACCAAAAAAATATGTAATATTTATTATAAAAATACGTAACAATCACAAAAACACATAACAAGGTGTATATGGTGTATTTGTTCCCAAAAAAAAAAGTACATATAGTATACACTCTTAGAGAGGCATATACCATAAAATTTACCATTGAATAACTCCGACAATTTTGGTAAATCAAAGATAATTTTGGCTTGCAAGTTGTGCTTGGGTGGACTTTGACAACTTTCTCAGTATAGTTTAATTTGAGCTTGACAAACTCTTAACCCGTCCACAATTAGGGATGGATTCAAGATTTTCACATAGGGGAGCAAAAATATATATACTAACTAAAAATTTAAATAAAAAATATAGGTTGCAATATCAATTTTCTATCAACATATAAAAAGCAAAAATAAGATGAAAACAGATACAAATAAGCATTTTCATTTTATCCATATTGAAAAATATAACAATTATAAAAACATTTTTTGCACTAAAGTGAGGTATCTTGAGTTGTACTTGACGCTCTTTCACGTCATTAAATACATCAATCAACTTTAAAATCTTGCATGATGTTGTCCTCAATGAACATGATTAAATAATTAGCTAATACCTTGTTTTATTATCTGAAAATAGAACTTGTTATCAATGGTGGTTATAAAAAATTATTAATTTTATTATATTTTGTCTAATTTTTAGTTTTATACTTTGATCCAATGTTTTATAGACATAGACGAGCAACTACTTAAATTTTATAAAAAAAAAAAAATAATAACAAAAAGAGAGGAGGACTACTTTAAAAAAATTAAAAAAAAATACTAAGAGGGGGTGAACCTCTATAATTTGGAGATAATTATAATTAATACTACTATAATAATAGAGATTTTTGAAATCATATGGGGCCGCCCCCTCTTACCCTCCCTTAGATCTATCCTTGTCCAAAACTACTTGAGTCTCATACCTAAATATGATAAATAATTCTATTTTCACACACTAATTCCTTTTAGTTTATACACTTAATAAATAAATAAATAAATTAACTCAATTTTATCCTAGAATAAAAATATCATAATACCCTTATCTTCTTTTACTCAAATCTCAATCTTAAAACACCATAGCCATTCTCGATCGCCAACGCCCCAGCATTCTCTTTTGCCATTCCTTCTTTCCTCTCCCGCATGTGATCACCTTCTGCCATAAACCATACACTCCCACAAGCCCACGCCGTGAACCACCCATTTTCGAGATTGACTGTGAAGGTCTAAGATGAAAGATGATGAGCTGAAATAGCAGTTGTGGTAGTAATGAAGGGCTAAAAGTGACAACAAAGAGAGGATCAATTCAACCCGTGAAGAATCTTCAGATGTGATCTTTCAAAGAGATGAAGACAACCCGTGAAGCTGCGATCTTCAGCTTTAAATTTCTTTGCATGTGAAGCTTTTCAAAAATGGAGAAGACCGAAGACAGAGAATATGTACTTTTTGAAGCTTTTCACAGTGGAGAAACAAACGGAGAAATCTGCCAAACGGGAATTGGAGTTGCATTTTGAACTATGCGGTGGAATTATATTTTGAAAATTGTATTCAAACATGAAGCGCAAATGGGAGGGTGGAAATATATTTGGAGAACACAACCAAACATAGCCTAAGATTTTAAAATTGAATATGAAAGTATTATTGAAATAAAGAGATATATATTGAAAAAAAATTATTATTTCTTTTTTGGTGTTCATTAAATATGTGGAAATAGAATTATTCAATATGATCGAGGAGCCTTGTTTTGCATATACAACCAGGCGGGGAAGTCCTGTTTGGCATAATAATAAGAATATGCCACACCCTTACGAACGTGGACTGTCAATGACAACCACTAGATAACCTTTCAATGTAAATATCCAAAGGGTTTTGCTTTGTGTATTTATATCAAGAAATGTGAGAAATAAACAGACCTTCAATTGATAAATTTCACATATTATCTATCTATCTATATATATATTGAGATGGTAATTTATATGGTTAAATTGGGCCGAGCTGGGCAATGGGCCGTTAATGGGCCAAAATAAAAAAGACAGAGTGAAGGGGCCTTTGGAGTTAGTCTGATCCCAAAGCACGGAAGTTAGACTGGTCCAAGGGAGGCTTAATGATTAGTCCGGTCACAGAAAGCCTTATTTTTAGTCCGGTCTAAAAGAGTACTGCAGATGTTTCGGTCGCCAGAGTTAGCCCGGTCATGGCATATGGAACCGAGGTATGCTGAGCCCTCTTCAGGACTTGGTTCTGGGTTAGTTCGGCTTAAACTCTTCTATGGATAGCTCGGTCTTGGCACGTAAAGCCGAGGTAGGAGAAAGGTGAGGAAGAGCCGAACTAACAGCTACATCGGTCATTCCAGCTAGTCTAGCATGGCAGTATTATTTCGGTCGTATGGTAAACCGGCCGAAATAAAACCATCTCACTTGGTTTAAGCAGTGAGGGGGGTGTTGAAAGATAAGCCTTATCTTTCAGGAGTATGAATCCTAGGAGGACTCTACATGGAAGAGTAAGAGTCCTACTTGGATTGTGCCACACGGAACCTATAAAAGCTCACAAACATCACCTATGGAGAGGTAACACAACTTTGATTACTGAATACACAGAGCTTTTGTCTATTTGTCTAGTTTGCTGACTTAGGCATCGGAGAGGTTTCCGGCACACACCCGCTAGCTAGCTCACGTTTGTATTTTCAGGTAGTAGAGCGACGTCGTACGGAGGAGCGCAGACTTGATCAACAGGATTATAGGAGAAGGTTTATTTCTTTCCCGTACAATTGGCGCCGTCTGTGGGAATACAGACAAGAACAAAACCTCTTGATCAAGCGTTTCCTCTTTAGAATCAATGGCGCACAACGAAGATTTGCCACAGTCCGTCATCGACGGGCAAACACCAGAAGGAGGTGCGAGGCGCGAAGGCCTACCTTCTATCCCTCCTATGGCGGACTTGGAGCCACAAAGACAAAATCCCAGGAGGGATATAAGGGGGAGAAGGCGGACCAACAGCCCCCATCACTCTCATTCACAGAGTCCAGAGAGACAAAGGCGGAGGATTAATCCTCAAGCTTTGGAGGATCGCGTCAAAGAGCAGGATGAATTGATACGACGGATGGTGGCGGACATGAAATCTCTAAAGCGCCAGGTGAAGGGAAAAGGAGTGGCGACAGGAGAGGAACGCACAAGCAAAACGCCCCCTCGCCACTCGGAAAATCATAGTAGGAATACCACACCCTCACAAGCAGAGAGCAGAAGCCTCAGGACAGGCGATACCCAATCCAGGTCTTCCAAAACTCGTCACTCCAGGTCTGAGAGGACGAGATCTGATAGGTCGTACACTGAAGGAAGCACCTATTGGCCCTCACATACGCACTAAACGAGATCCAGACAGACGAAGTTGCCCAGATCATCCGACTTATGAACCATGCTCGAAGAGAAGGCACGATGGAAGGAGGATGCCAGGGCACGCAATCCGCACAGAGTTTCTGCCTTACAGCGGTTGGCTCCTGTAACAAGCCCGCGGAGGACCTCACTACAGTTCGGACTCCCTGTTCGTGTGTTGCGGTTCTAAATCTTGAACCAAAGAGTCCAACTCTGGCAAATCGTTTTGAAGAAAAACAGATTTTGAAAAAGTAGTGCCAAACATGGACTGCTTTGCCAGATTACAGAGTCGCCACCTAAATATTTTAAAATGGGAAATTTAGGAAACCCTGACTCGGTGCCGAAGGCCACGTGTCCGTCATTACCAAAGTGGTCTTGGCTCGGGAGCTTGGGTACGATTGGGGAAGGGCAGCTATGAGCACCCCCTTTCGCTCAGTCCGAAGACCGGCCTCTACTAACCGTGATATCCGTTTTTGAAAACATTATGTGTTCTTATTCCAATTATTAACCTAGAATTACTATGTTATGCGCGCGGCAAACAAGTATAGACCAGATCGCCTAATTTGGAAACAAACATTGCATATCTGTTCGTTTTGAAAATGCTTTTGAAATTGCTACTCACAAGTAGGCTAAAACACGGATTTCAATGAGTTTTCCAACTCAAGCAACCCAACCTCCACCCACAGGCATTCAAACAGTTTATCTCATATAAGCATCTAGCCACATGGTAAGCATACTGTCATGGCAACATTCACACGCATGCGACATGCTAAAGCGTAAAATACTTACATCGTACTCCGTGCCAAAACAAGAAACTAGTTAGCAAACATGCATGACCTAGTTCATGTTAAGTGGCTAATGCAACACAGGCAAGGATGCAATTTAGAGTAGGCTCGGCTATTCTAAACATGGCATATGGAATGCTACAACTAACACGTATTTAATTCGGAATTGAAATACAGATGCAGTTCGTATGATGCGCTGAACCCGGTGCGTGCAAAACAGATGAATGATGCAAACATGCTATCATACTATATGCTAATTGAAATATGCCCTATATCTAACCATCATAAGCGGGTAAATAAAAGGGAAGAAAGACGTGGGGTTGGAAGACATACATCACATTCACGCACACTTATTACAATTATGCCCTCGCACAGAGAGACCGAATAAATATTACAGTCCGAATAATAAATAAATTAATTATTACAAAATTTCTAATTATTTAAACAAATAAATGCAAAATAGAAAAGGCCGCAGCCCCGCCTCGGGATACGCGAATGATGCATGCTCGAATCCGACTTGCCCGAAAACCCGTTGCCATAGCATTGCTACCTCTGTTTTCACTGCCTTATCTTTCTGAAGACTGCCAAAGTCTTAGGACATGCTCCCTGCACACTGAGGATTATCATCGGCTGAATAGGATGTCCCCCGGCCGTGTACAGTGTTCATCGGCTGGAGATAAAGCTATCGGCTGAAAATATAGTGCCGGTCGGCACATTACACTGCCGGTCGACAGAAAGTTCCTGCAGGGGACAGTTTGACAGCAGCAGCAGACCGGCAATACATGGCATGGGTTTTTAGGCATATGTATGCATGGCCACTGCCTCCTATCATATTTGGGGACTCAAGGAGACATGGCCCTTGGTTCTTGGGCCATCAATTATGCATGTTGATGCATGACGGCCTAAGGAACCAAGGTTGCATTTTAATGATATTATGCATGCAACACAACAAAGGTAACTAAGTCCCTATCATGCCAAGATCAAGGGCCTTAGTGACATGGGAATTGAGGTGAGTTTTGTCACTTGAAGTACAAACACCCCTCATTTCCCATACTTGGTTTGACACCCCAAACCAAGTAATGAAATGCATGTCATGTAACATGGCTCAAATGATGTAACATGGGTCTAAGATGCAAGGCATACTCAATGCAATGCAACCTATCATGACAAAGGTATGAAACTCATGCATGCAAGATGCAAATGTAATGCAAGTTATAGGGATAATCCAAGCAATGGGACCAACCTACTACAACACTTAATGAACCAATCATACAACAAGCACATAATAAGCATACAATGGTGACCTTAACCACCATGGGGGAGACCTGAAACCTCCCCAAAACAGTGGCAAAAAGTGCCTCAAAACATGAGCAAAAGGCTATACAAGCATGCAAGTAAATAGGCCCAAAACCAAGAGCACCAAAGAAAGCATCTAACTATCATTAACACGACCACTCATGGCACATATTGGACAACCAAAAACAGTTTCTTAGCATGCAAAAATACACCCAAATCCCCTTATATGGCAGCCCCAAAATGCCCCAAACAAAACAAGCATGTATTAAGCCTATTCCTGAGCATAGAAACGCACACCTTTAAAGCATGAATGAGGAAATGAATGCAAGTATGAGAGCATGGATTAGGGACTAAAATGTGATCTAAAATGATGCCAAATCATAAGATTAAGGTAGACTAATCATGCTAAGGACTCACACACCCAAAGCTTACAAGCCAACAAGCAAGACAACAATACCAAACATGCCAAACATGGCAAAAACAGTGGCTAACAGCCCCTTTTCATGGCAAATCAAGATCAAATGCTATAACATGCAAGGTTAAAACATGAGGATATGGTAGGCTAATGGCATGGCACACTTCCAAGCAAAGTAAAGCATTACAAAGCAAGTATGAGAGGCATGTTAAGGGCCATAAATCCAACCTAAAACAGAGGCATAACATATCATATTAACCACAAATATGCTTTGAAATGAAGCCAAAACCAACCATGCACACATGCTATTTTTTCTAGGTCAAAAACAAAGGCAAGCAAGGGACAAAGGGGAGAGGGGTGTCCCTCCCCTATATGAGACTTCAAAACACCTTCCTCACCACTAAAAACCCACTAGTTTTCAGTGGTGAGAAGACCAAAAACACCAAGTAAACAAAGCCTTACCAAAAGAACACCAAAATGGCCAAACAAAGCCTAAAAGGGTGAGCCTTTACTCAAACCACAAAATGACCTTAATGAAGGTTCAAGAGCAAGTAAAAATAAGAGTTTTTTCAGTTATAGGCAAAGCTCAAAACACAAAGCAAGAGGGATAGAAGCTAGTTGCAAGAATGGGGAAACTAAAGTAAAGAGTTTACCCTTGAAGATCCCTTGAAGAACAGGTGGTCCAACCACTCTCTAGTGGTCAAAGTCGGTCCAAAACCACCACAAACAACCCTCCAAGTCCCTCAATCTCAGAGCTAGGTGTAATGGTGTGTGTAATGGTGTAAAAGTAAGGTAAAACACACTATTTAGGTCTAAAATACACACACAAGGATGAGAGAGATGGAAAATATAGAGAGAGAGATATATGAGCTCTGGTTTTTTTGGTCTCTCCAATGGCCAACCCTTAGCCAAGAAGACAAGGCCTCCTCTTATAGAGGAGACAACATTGTAAGCTTAGCCACTAAGCAAACAAGAGGCTCATCCCTCCATACACGTGTATGGAGGGGAAGCAAGTGTGATCTGTTGCTTAAAAATATCTCAAAAAGCAACTGCACAGTAGTCGGCAGGGCAAAATTGTCATTTTGACAAAATTGACTGCCGACCGGCACAAAAGAGTGCCGACCGGCACAATATAGTGCCGATGGCAACATTAACCAGCCGGTGGCCTCTAGCCACTGCCGGTGGTGTGTGGGGATGCCTCACAAGGCATTCCCTGTCCTTCCAAGGCAAAGCACAAGTGTTTGGTGCAAAACCAGACACAAAACGGTCAAGTTCGGGGGTCCTGAGGCAAGGCGCGCAGCCGAGAACTCCGGGAACTCCCAACGAACACGAACATGGATAATCACCGAGTGTTCAGGCGGTGACGTCTAAGTCTTGAGGACGGTCAAAAATGGGGTGTCTACAGCTCCTCGGACACATGGAAGTGTCGAGGTTGGAATGCCAATACCGTGCCCTGCCTACGAACCAACAGACAAGGCATTAGCAAGGCTACAGACCTCGCCGTTCGTTCCGACGATTGAAAACACGCCCCTACCATCAGGCTTCCTTCAGCCCAAATTCACTACATATGAGGGAAAGACAGACCCCTACTCACACTTGAGCCACTTTCGCCAGGTCATGGCTGTTTACTGGCGAAACGAGGCTTTAATGTGCATCATCTTCCCATCTAGCCTTGGCAACCTAGGCTTGACTTGGTTCGAAAAACTTCCCGAAGGCAGCATAGCCTCCTGGGCACAATTAGCAGAGGCGTTCGTAACAAGGTTCAGAACAAACACCAAAACCCCGGTGGAGATCGACCAGCTACTCTCCATCGATATGGGCAACAAGGAGACCCTAAGATCCTACAATAGTCGCTACTGGGAGACCTTCAACCAGATTGGGGATTGCCCCACCAATCTCGCCATTGCACAATACAAAAGAGGCCTTCCAGTCGGGAACAGACTAAGAGACTCAATCACCATGACACCACCCCTCACCATGGAAGCCTTGATGGAAAGAGTGTATCAGCACATCATGGTGGAGGAGGATGGCGCGCGTGCCAAAACAAAATCTGGCACGACCGCAGTACCAGAGAAAAAGGCCTCAGCAAAGGTCAATGCGGTAGACCGTCCAAACAAAAACGGACAAGGCAGGCGAGACAACGGAGAAGACCAGGATAAAAGATGGTTGAGAGTCCGCACTGCCATAACCACGGTATTCAAGAAACCGATCTACCAGATTCTAAGCGAAATACGCGATGAGCCTTTCGTCAGATGGCCAGCTAAGCTAAGAGAAGCTCAGAAAGACTACGACGAAAGATCACGATGCACCTTCCACAAGGAAAAGGGGCACCGTACTGAAAATTGCACGCCATTAAGACAGCGCTTGAAGGAGTTGGTGGCGGCAGGTCACCTAGATAAGTACATTGAAGGAGAGACGCAACTAGCCCCCCAGGACCACAATAACCCCAACGGGATGCCAATCGACGCCCCACCTCAAGGCATAATCAATGTGATACATGGAGTCTTCGAACCTGAGCGTATATGCGAGCTCAGAGGGTCAATCAAGAAGGCTGAGCACTTAAGAGAGGTACTAAATGCCCAACCTACCTTAAAAAATGGGAAGACAGAGGCTGCGAACGTCATGTCTTTTTCAGATAGAGACTTGGCGAGGATATATTGCCCTCACAATGATGCCTTGGTTGTCACTCTCTGAGTCAAGGATTTTGACGTCAAGCAGATTTTGATTGACCAAGGTAGTTCATGTGAAATAATGTACTACGAAACATTTAAACAATTGAAGTTACAAGATAAAGACTTGGCACCTGCCGTATCTCCCCTGATTGGATTCAACTCAGTGCCAGAGTGGCCAGTCGGCAAAATAATTCTTCCAGTTAGAGTAGGAAGCGTAGCGAAACAAGTGGAGTTCTGGGTATTGAAAGTCCCTTCCACTTACAACATCATCTTAGGCAGAATATGGGTGCATGCCATGCGATCGGTGGCATCATCCTACCACCAAGTAATGCGATTCCCCAACGATACCGGAATAATTGAAGAGGTCTTTGGAGACCAAATCATGTCCAAACAATGCTTTGTTACGGTTAATGGCAACCGCGCCACCAAAGGATATGTTCATTCAGTGGAAGAACCTGAGAGCAATGAACTGTTCGCAGACGTCGGCAAAGCAGCTAATCAAAAAATGGTGGAAGACTTAGTAGAGGTAAGAATAGATGAAAAGAACCCGGATAAGTTCTTTTTGCTCGATTCATCGTTGTCCAGCACTGAGAGATTAGAGGTCTTGTAATTTTTGACCTCTAACATCGAAGTGTTCGCTTGGACACCATACGACATACCAGGCATTGACCCCAACTTCATCTGTCACCAACTCAATGTCCACCCATCCGCCAGACCAATCATTCAGCGCACACGCAAATCGGCACTCCACTACGCCGAGATAGTGGCGGAAGAAGTAGGAAACCTGCTGGAGGCAGGGGCAATCAGAGAAGTGCACTACCCAAGATGGATCTCCAACACAATCGTAGTGCCAAAAAAGAATGGCAAGTGGCGTGTCTGCGTCGACTACAAAACAGTCAACAAGGTATGCCCAAAAGATAGCTTTCTTCTACCACGAATAGATCAACTGGTAGACCTAACGGCGGGGCACAACCGACTTAGCTTTCTGGATGCATACAAAGGCTACCATCAAATCGCCATGCATGAACCAGACTAGGAGGTCACGTCCTTTACAACTCCAAGAGGACTGTATTGCTACAAGGTCATGCCCTTTGGCCTAAAGAATGCGGGGGCGACATTTCAACGGATGGTCATCAAGATGTTTGAACCATTGTTAGGCAGAACAATGGAGGCTTACATCGACGACATGGTGGTCAAAAGCAAGGATGAGAATGACCATCTCAAGGACCTAGGTGAGATGTTTGAGATCCTGAAGAAGCACAAGTTGCGCCTCAATGCGTCTAAGTGTGCATTCGAAGTAGGATATGGCAAATTCCTGGGCTTCTTGGTGACCAACCGGGGTATAGAAGCAGACCCCTCTCAGATCAAGGCAATTCAGGATCTGGAGAGGCCAAACTCAATAAAGGAAGTACAGCATCTCACCAGCATGACAGCTACGCTCAATCAGTTCATAAGCCGGTCGTCAGACAGACTACGACCATTCTTCCATGCATTAAAAGCCAAGTTTGAGTGGGACGAAAAATGCGACCGCGCTCTGGAAAGCCTGAAAGAATACATATCTTCTCCACCACTACTTGTAACCCCAGTACTGGGAGAAGAACTCTTCCTATACCTGGTAGTCTCACAACACGCAATTAGCACAGTGTTGGTCCGTGCGGAAGGAATCCAACATCTGCCCATCTTTTATGTCAGCAAGACACTACTGGGAGCCGAAACAAGGTACTTGCCACTGGAAAAACTAGCTCTGGCCTTGATGATGGCCTCAAAGAAGTTGTCGCATTACTTTCACACCCACACCATAGTCGTCCTCACAGCCTTTCCATTAAAAGCTCTCTTTGAAAGGGCAAACTTTTCTAGACGAATTCTGAAGTGGGCAGTAGAGTTGGGACAATTCGACATCAAGTTCTAACCCAGAACCGCAATAAAGGCTCAAGCTTTGGCAGACTTTGTCGCAGAATTCACCCTAGGAAGCCATCATATCTGCCCAGTCGACCTGACTAAAACAGCCAAACTAGGGATAGAAGTTGACGTCGGAATAACGCAACCCCTGGTACTGGTTAACCAGTCAGGTCCCAAGGCAGACCAAAGAAACGCAAGGAAAGAAGACACAAACCATGCTACACCAAGTCAAGACTCACTAACAAATAAAGACTTGGTATAATCAGATAGCGAGGGGCAAACAGCAAGCATGGACCTTGAAGAAAACACCAGCAACATGGAAGATCCCAAAGCATCATCTGATCCCTCCACTTGCTGGAAGTTGTTCGTTGGAGAGATGTGGAAACTCTTCGTGGATGGAGCATCCAACCGGCATGGAGCAAGACTTGGCATAGTTCTCATCTCTCCAGACGGCCTAGTAGTGGAGCAAGCAGTCAACCTTGGCTTCCCAGCATTAAACAACGAAATGGAGTATGAAGCACTTCTTGCAGGCCTCAAATCAGCATTGTACATGAAGGCCACCGAACTAATGGTTTACAGCGACTCATAGCTGGTGGTAAACCAAAAATCTGGCGACTACGAAGCAAAGGATGACAGGATGGCCAAATACCAAGAGTTGGTCAAAACAGAGATCAAGAAATTTGAAGTAGTGCGGATAAAACAAATTGGCAGAGAGGAAAACAGCAGAGCAGACGAACTAGCAGGCTTTGCCTCAATGACAGATACTTCCATCCCTCATCCATTGCTGATCGACTACCTAGCTAGACCAAGCATTGAAGACCCCGAAGCAGAAGAGGTATGTTGCGCGGAGCTAGGCCCTTCTTGGATGGATCCCATCATCATTTTCTTAAAAGAAGGCATCTTACCAGAAGAGAAGAAAGAGGCCAACAAAATAAGAGCAAAGTCGCAGCGATTTTGGCTCTCCCCATCTTTGACATTGTACAAAAAATCATTCTCAGGACCCTACCTAAAGTGTGTCCACCCCAGCAAAGTGAAAGCATTCTTATTCGAGATACATGAGGGCGTATACGGAAGCCATCAAGGAGGAAGATCACTAGCATACAGAGCAATTTCGCTGGGATATTGGTGGCCATACATGCAGGCAAACTCAGAAAAGTATGTCAAAAAGTGCGAAAAGTGTCAAAAATTCGCACACCAAATACACCAACCTGCCAAAGAACTTCTACCACTAACTGGCCTATGGCCCTTCGCAATGTGGGGGTTGGATATAGTAAGACCACTTCCAATAGCACCAGGCAACATGAAGTTCTTTCTTGCAGCAACCGACTACTTCACAAAGTGGGTGGAGGCAGAAGCATTGGCATCAATCAAGGAAAAAGATGTAAAGAAATTCGTTTGGCAGAATATCATCACTCGATTTGGCATACCAAAAGCCCTAATATCAGACAACGGCACGCAGTTCGACGGTAGAATCTTTAGAGGCTTTTGTGAAGAGTACAAGATAGAGTTCTACAATTCTACACCGGGGCATATCCCCAAACAAATGGTCAGGCAGAAGCATCAAACAAGGTAGTCTTGGATGGATTGAAGAAAAGGTTAGAGAAAGCCAAAGGCAAGTGGGCAGAAGAGCTCCCTCATGTTTTATGGGCTTACTGCACCACACCTCGGCGATCAATAGAAGAAACTCCATTTTCCTTAGCCTATGGTATGGAGGCAGTAATCCCACTAGAAGTTGGCCTCCCCACAATTCGAAGCGAGAATTTTGACCCAGACTTGAATGGCGAAGCCATAACATTAGAGCTCGACCTTGCAGAGGAAAGAAGAGATAGAGCATTGATTCACATTGCCTCATACCAACAAGAGCTATCCAGGAAATACAACAAGACAGTACATCCAAGGCAATTCAAGATCAGAGACTGGGTACTGCGCAAAGTGATGGGAAACACCTTAGTACCGAGAGATGGTAAGTTAGGGCCTAATTGGGAAGGACCTTACAAAGTAATTGGATTAGTAAGTAAAGGGGCATACCACTTAGAAGATGAGGACGGCAAGGCAATTCCCAGGCCATAGAATACTGCCAATCTCAAGTTATTTTATTTTTAGGCTTTTTTCTTTTAAGAATGTGTAATCTTTTCCTTTCTCAATAAAACAAGTAGTTTCTTTTCAGTATAGACGTTTTCTTCTGTAAGAATTTGTTTTAGTGAGTTAGGTGAGTTAGGGGCATTAAAAACACAATTGGCCAAAATAACCAAATGCAAACCTTCCTAAGCCCAGGATAAGGATCCAGGCTGCAGGACGTTTGGTCAAAATAACCAAACATTTTATTCTAGGTTGGCTAGAAAAACCAACTTAGAGGTTGGCTGGATTAAACCAACACCCCTCCTAAGCCCAGGATAAGGATCCAGGTTGTAGGACGTTTGGTCGGCATAACCAAACATTTTATTCTAGGTTGGCTGGAAAAACCAACTTAGAGGTTGGCGGGATTAAACCAACACCCTTCCTAAGCCCGGGATAAGGATCTAGGCTGCAGGACGTTTGGTCGGAATAACCAAATATTTTATTCTAGGTTGGCTAGAAAAACCAACTTAGAGGTTGGCTGGATTAAACCAACACCCTTCCTAAGCCCAGGATAAGGATCCAGGCTGCAGGCCGTTTGGTCGGAATAACCAAACACTTTATTCTAGGTTGACTAGAAAAAACCAACTTAGAGGTTGGCTGGATTAAACCAACTCTTATTTCTCTTCAGCCAAAGTAAGGGTATAGGCTGAAGAGTGGTTGGTTGAATTAAACCAACTTTAGTACTCTTCAGCCGAAGTAAGGGCATAAGCTGAAGAGTGGTTGGCTGGATTAAACTGACTCTTATTACTCTTCAGCCGAAGTAAGGGTTTAGGCTGAAGAGTGGTTGGCTAGATTAAACCAACTCTTAGTACTCTTTAGCCGAAATAAGGATATCGGCTAAAGAGTGGATGACTGGATTAAACTAACTCTTAGTACTCTTCAGCCGAAGTAGGGATATCGGCTAAAGAGTGGTTGGCTGGTATGGCCAGTCTGTTTACAAGATTAAGACCGGGATGAATTATCTCGGCAAGAGAATACTTCAATGAAATTATAATAAAAGAGCAAGCATAAACAAAGCATTCAACCGAAATAACAGTTGGAGCAAAAGAAGATTTTCATTGTCAAGTTCCAAAGTACAAAGGAGGGGCCCCAGCCTGGTTACAATTGCCTTCCAAAATGCAAAGCAAAAGAAAAAACAAAAAAGGAAGAAAGAAACAAAATCAGTTAAATAGATCATCCAGATCAGCATCTATGTCAACCCGAAGCCCGGTATCAGTCGGTAGTGTGGTCTCGGGTGGGAGCTCGGTATCTGCTAGAAGCACGGTCTCAGTTGACAGCTCGTTAGTAAGATCTTCTATCGTTGGCTCCAACCGAGCTGTTTGATCGGCAGGTTCATTAACGATCGGAGTATTAGTGGGCTCAGTTTCTTCATCATCGTCTGAACTCTGAAGAAACTATTACTGAACGGATGCAGCGTACTCCGCCAGTGAGCTCGGTATGAAGTACTGAGGAGGATTGTATACCTCGGTCTCAGGTTCATAACCGAGCTACACCACTGCTGCCCTCCAACCGCACTTGAAGAACAAATCTTTTGCGGCCTCAGATTGTGGAATGTGGAGGGCTTCCTCCTCCTTGAAACCTTCGACATTCGCATCGTCCGCCTTTTTCTTCAGTTCAGCGATTTCTGCATTTTTCTTTCGTTCGAGCTTGGCTAGCTCGCGAAGGTACTTATCCTTCATCACGGTCAGGGCCTTTTGTTTGTCAGCATTAGCCGAGGTAACTAGTCCAGTTAGACGAGCCACCTCGGCCTCTAGCTCGGCCGTTTTTTGTTGGGACTCCTTCAGTTCGGTAGTTTTTGCTTCAACCTCTACCATGGCCTACCTTGTTGTCTTTCTAAGCTCCAATACCTTTTTATGCGCAATTTGGCTCTTTTGCATGGCCTGCAAAAAAATAGAAAGAAACCAATGACAAAACCGAACAGAAAGTTCGAAAAATTTGAGAGCCAAGAGGGGCAACTTACCAGGATCATTGATTTCGTCGCTGACCAGATAGCCTTGAGCTCGGTCAGGTGCTTGTGATGCTCCATGTCAGGGGGCAGACATACACTCTTAGCCAGATTGAAGGCTAGCATGTGGTCCTTGTCTGCCACCACTGAGTCGGTATCCTGAATATCTTGGTTTTGAAATGTCATTTTTGGAGCCCATTTGGAGGAGCTAGCCCGGTCGAATCGCTCCGGCTGAGGGCTTGGTGGGAGAATTGTTTCGTCTTCATCAACTAGGCGTTGCTCGGTCTGGGTAGTCCAGGTGCGCTTAGTTGGGCGTGATGAGGAGGGTTGTTGTGATGGTAGGGCTACCACGATTTCTTGTGTCTGGTGCGGTGGTGATACTTCGGCTCTGTTTGTTTTGGTTAGGAAGGTCCTTACTCTGTTTCTTTTGGCCATTTCTTCTTCAGAGAGGGACTAGGTTGATTTGAGGCAAGTTGGGGTCCGGTTCAGGGGAGGCTTCTAGCAAAAAATCTGTTACTCTGGCTTTTCATCGGCTACTATATCTGTACGTCGGTTCGAAGTTTAGTAGTTTAGCCCAACTTCTTTCGGGGTATCGCAGTGCGGCACAAAGTACGCCTAAGTTGGGGTAACTGTAAAGTGATTTAAGAGGGGGAGGTTATAGCGATCCCGGTTTTCCCTTTGTTGTTTAGCTGTAATCCGGACTCGGTTCCGTAGACTTGTTGTTGTCTTACCCTCATTTCTATCCCTTACTCTTTGTTTTAGAGTTTTGGATTGTGTTGGGCAAGTTGGGTTTACGTTGGTTGTGTTTTGAAGCTTAGAATTTTGCCCAGATTTTAGCCTCTCCGCTCGAGCGGCGCTTTTGACGCTTGAGCGGGCCTTTGTTGTTCTTGTCCACTCGAGCGGGGAGTTTGACGCTTGAGCGAGGACCTGATTCTGCAAAATTTCTGGGAGCGTGCATCCGCTACTCGAGCGGGGGTCTGTGAGTGACGCTCGAGCGGGAGTTTCCACGCTCGAGCGGGGCGACTGGTTTAAGGCACCGAGTTTTAGCTTTTTGAATCACTTTTTCCCATCCTCTTCTCTCTCCTACTTTTAGAGAACACCATTGGAGAGCTTCTCTCTCTAAACCCTTCCCTTCTCTCTAGGGGTTGATCTAGTACGAGTTAGTTCCTCACCTTTGGCCTTTACAAAAAGTGCGTTGATCGTCGAGGCCATCGTTTTGATCCGAGAAATTTGGGATTTGGAGCACCTCCGAGTTTTGCTCTTCTTCTCCTTGGGTTCTACATTTGAGGTAGGGATTTCCTTGTTTCTTTTCAATACTTCAGGTATAGATAGACATGTGGTAGTTTTTTTTTTGTATTGCATAAAAATTATATCATGTTGGATTTGTTGAAAATCATGAAGTTGAACCTTGGGTTGGTTGTTGGATTTGGGTTTATTATTGTTAGTTGTGGTCTGGGCTAATTGGGGTGTTGATTGGCATGTTGTTGTTGAAGGGAGAGGAAACCCTAAATTTATTTGACTAAATAAATTAATAGAGGGGTTTTGGTCCTTGGGCAAATACTTATATATTTTGGGTCTTAAATGAGGCCATTGTTATTTGTTGTTGATAATTGAGTCTTTTGATCGACATTGAGAAAGGGGGAGGAAAACTCCAACTTAAGGGTTATGGCCTAATTTGCATAATTAATTTTGGAATGGCTTGAAATGAATGTAGTGAGTTAAAATGGGCTATGGCCTTATTGTCTTTGAAATTGGTTTTGCGAAAACAAAAGGGATGGAGTTGGTTTTGTGAAAATAAAAGGAAATGGAATTTGTTTTATGAAAATTGGGTTGTTATATCTTATACTACCATGTTAGTATTGTTGACAAGTTTGTGATCTCATGATAATTGAGTTTGTTAATAGATGTACAATACATGCATCTAGAGGGTTGGTCCTTGGTCATCGGCGGAGGATGACACGGTTGTGTTGGATTGTTGGGTCTACATTATACCATTGTTGATTGAACATTGTATGTGATGAAGTGCTGAGATACATTACATATGTATATTTGCTCGGGAGGAGATAGTTATGTGTTCATACATTTTAATACATTGTTCGTATCTTGTTGTGTATGTATATGTGTTATACATGTTGGTTATGCCCTGTTGTGCTGTGGTTGTTGGAGTTATACCCCGCGCTTAAAATCAGAGGTACCGTGACCTTCCAGCTAGCGCCTGGAGAACTGACTGCGCTAACAATATATGGCACCACACCCATCCAGCTAGCGCCTGGTAAACTGGCAAGTTTGTTGTTGTTGTGAAAGGGGTATCTTTGGCTTACTACGCGCATAGCTAGTAGAGCAAAGTTTGTTGCTGTTGTTTCACTGTATCTGAAAATATCATGGACTTGGTTGGTTACAGTTTTGGAAGGCTGAGTTGCTTCAATTGTTGGTTTTGTACATGTTGATGATTTGTTAGCTCCCTTCTTATTTAGGGTTGCATGTATAGATATGGTTGTCTCAGAAAGGAACCAAAATGTCATCTTTGTCTTTTGGGAAGTGAAGGGAATCGTATATTTTAAAAATATGTCTTTTTTAAAAAGATACGTCTGTTGTATGTTTGGGAAAATGGAAGAGAGTAGTGGTCTTAGTGAATTTATTTCCTATGTAATTGTTTAAGTATGAAAGAGTAGGAATGGGGGGTTAATGAAAGGGAAGGAAAGATGAATCGTTTAGCATCGAATGAAATGGCCGTTTTCTGGGAAAAGTTCATACATATATATATATATATATTTTGTATAAACTGTCACATTACTATTCTAGTATGAGAATGAGCATTCATGATCATAGCTATCTGTAAGTTGTTATTGTGGAGGATCATGTTGAGACCCCTACTGGACTATATGTTCATCCCACGTTGTTGAATCTTTTTCAGGTGTTTAGCAAGATGTGTTACAAGATTTGGATCTTCTTATTTGTTGGCCACGGGGCCTCTTGTTGTAGGCGGAATGCCATATATGAAAAAGGGTTGCACCCTTCATTTGATTATTTATTGGTGTAAGCCTGAGGGCAATTTATTTAGAATGCTCAAGTTGTATTTAATTGACATTCAAAAGAGAGAGTTGTTGGTCATTCTCTCTAGTTTAACATTTGAGTTTATTTCCGCATGTTATCTTTGAAATTAAATTAAGTTAATGAACTTGGTAATGACTTCGAGTAATAAAAAGTGGGGCGTGACAGGGTAACTGTAAAGTGATTGAAGATGGGCTGAATCTGCAAAAAGAAGACAACTGTTAGTCCGGTTCAGAAACTGGAAATCGAAATAAAACAGAAACATGCAATAGAGCCGAAGTAATTATACCGGGTGTTCTTTTATTCCTGTTTATACTGCGGCCTGGGATTTGGGCTTGGTGGTCTTCAAAATTCCCAGATACCCAGAAAATATCGTCATCATTCAAGTCTTTGTCCGGTGTGTCTTTTATTATTTTTTCTCGGCGGCGGCGTATTCTTAAATAATAAACCCACCCGTCTTCTTTTGACCCTGTAGAATACTGGTGGAATAGTTCAACTAAGCCAAGGTTTATACTAGCACGGCGATTTAGCTCGGCTATACCGTTGATTATGCGGTATAAGTTTGTGAAAAGTTGGGTTGGGCATATCCTAGTTTGCTAGAGGAATTCACAGAGTAAGGGTTGTACATGGAATCTTAGGCCGGTTTCTATTATGGACAGAAGTGTGAAGGGTACAAAACCAGGGTTTCCCCAAGGTACGGTATCTTGTTCGGCTAAGGTGAGTTGGACGTCGTCAGGAATGTTATATTTCCTTCGAAATTCGGCCAGGCCACCAAGTGTTTCTACCAAAAACCTATATTTACCCATTTTATCTTAAGTTATAAATAAATTATGGTTGTGATTAGCTCGGTCGCAGAAGAGGGTTGAGTAGCTCGGTTGAGCACTCAAATGAGTGCCTGGGCAACCTAAGTCTGCAAAGTGAAAAACAGAAGTGTTAAGCACAGATCTTTTGACCGTGCTAAAGAGAAATAAAGGCAAGATATATCAAAAACTTAGCTCGGCTATGTGAAATACTACGTGTCTTAGCCCAGTTTGAGCAAGGGTTTGGGTATCTCAGTTTCTACAAGGGGTTCGTTATCTCGGTGCGTGCAAGAGTTTTGTTAGACCGGTTGAGCTTCTAGGGGCAGCTTGCTTAGTTCGGTCTAAAACTAAGAATGGTGGTTTAGCCCCGAGACATAGCTCGGTCGAAGTTAAGGTTTCCCAGTACACTATTGTACAGCCCTAATTCAGTTCATTAGCTCGGTTGAGGAAAGTATTGTATTTTGGCTTATTGAGCCTAATAGGGTAGCATGAAGTTCTAGTTCGGTTAGCTAGTCTGGCTGCAGTGACATCAACTACAAACAATTTTCTAGTTCGGTTGCATCATGATTTTGGATCAAATACAGCGTTCTACAGGATATTATATGTATTCAAGTGTTTTATTGCTAAGTTTTTCCAAAAGTAAACAAGGCAAAGCAAATGGAAAGAAAGTGTTTCACGAAAACACAAATCTAAAGCTATGGATTAAACAAATACAAAAACAAGGAAATCAAGACAGAATAGAATAGCTTACCAAGTAAAGAGGAAGAAATTGAAGATGGAAGCAGAGGCAACAGCAAAACACGAGCTTCAAAAATTACAAGGATAAAGAGCAATGGAGGTTCGGAGAGAGAATGAAGGGATTGAATAGTGAATTGAATGATTTGGAAAGAAAACAAAAGGGTTTATTTTGTGGAAAGAGAAGGGGCAAAAGGCGGGAACTGTTCAAATTACGCGAGGTACGAGAGCGGCGTGATAGCTGCCTCCAGCCAATAAGGGCATGCCACGTGTCATGGGAAGGAGAAGCGATTCAACTGCTGTGATTGAAGAGAAGTTTTGACCGGACAAGTACAGCTCGGCTTAAGTTAGCTCGGCTGGAAAGGCTAAAAGAGTTTTTAGCTCAGCTGGAAAGGCTAAAAGAGTTTTCAGTTCGGCTGTAAAGGCTTAAAAAGTTTTAGCTCGGATGTTAGCTCGGCTGATAGACAAGTAATCCCTATCATGCTATGCAGATGGAATTAAGGGGCAATTGAGAGGGTAATTTATATGGTTAAATTGGGCCGAGCTGGGCAATGGGCCGTTAATGGGCCAAAATAAGAAAGACAGAGTGAAGGGGCCTTTGGAGTTAGTCTGATCCCAAAGCCCGGAAGTTAGACCGGTCCGAAGGAGGCTTAATGATTAGTCCGGTCACAGAAGGCCTTATTTTTAGTCCGGTCTAGAAGAGTACTGCAGATGTTTCGATCGCCAGAGTTAGCCCGGCCATGGCATATGGAACCGAGGTATGCTGAGCCCTCTTCAGGACTTGGTTCTGGGTTAGTTCGGCTTAAACTCTTCTATGGATAGCTCGGTCTTGGCACGTGAAGCCGAGGTAGGAGAAAGGTGAGGAAGAGCCGAACTAACAGTTACATCAGTCATTCCAACTAGTCTAGCATGGCAATGTTATTTCAATCGTATGGTAAACCGGCCGAAATAAAACCATCTCACTTGGTTTAAGCAATGAGGGGGGTGTTAAAAGATAAGCATTATCTTTCAGGAGTATGAATCCTAGGAGGACTCTACATGGAAGAGTAAGAGTCCTACTTGGATTGTGCCACACGGAACCTATAAAAGCTCACAAACATCACCTATGGAGAGGTAACGCAACTTTGATTACCAAATACACAGAGCTTTTGTCTATTTGTCTAGTTTGCTGACTTAGGCATCAGAGAGATTTCCAGCATACACCTGCCAGTTAGCTCACGTTTGTATTTTCAGGTAGTAGAGCGACGTCGTACAGAGGAGCGCAGACTTGATCAACAGGATTATATGAGAAGGTTTATTTCTTTCCCGTACATATATATATATATATATATACTGGAGAATAATGGTGAACTACAAGGCTGCTTCTTCGGCTGCAATATTTTGTCTCATTGCTTGTTGCATCTTTCTGATTTGGAATTTGTACCACCTGCAAGTTCCCGCTCCACCACTACAAGTTGCCACCGTTTCTCGTGCAGGTTACTCTTTACCCCTCATCTTATCGATTATGGATATTTTATCTTATCAATTATGGATATTTTAAGATGAATAATGTTATATGCATCAATTAGTGTATTAACTAGTGTACCAATTGATGATGTGGCATAATTTAAGAGGTTTTTGGTACTTGTAATGTGATTAATGAGTGGGGTCAATAATAATATCATAACTAGTGTTCGTACACTAGTTAGTAGACTAATTTGTGCATATAGTACCATCGATATTTTAAAGAGGAAATATCATTTTGTCCTTAAATTATATTTTGATGATCAATTAAACCCTTCTATTTCTTATAATTTTAATTTTTTACCTAAATTATTCAATTTTAGATCAATTTCACCTATATCGTTAACTACTGTCTATAATTAGACGGCACTTGATATCATCTTCATTTGAAATTTCATTTTATCTCCAAACCTATCCCTAAAATATCAATTAGACCCCTAAACAATATAAAGTTGGAGGGGGGGTCTAATTAATATTTTTTAGATAGTTTGGAGGATAAAATAAAATTTCAAACGAAATCTCAGTCCCACGTCAGCAACTTCTGTTTAATTATAAATGGTAGTTAACAACAAGGGTAAAATTGATTATTGAGGTATAATTTTGGGGGTCAAATGAAATTTTCTCTATTTTAAAAGAGTTGTACTCAGGCTCAATGTGGATCCTATTTTGATAATTTGAATTATTCATTTTGTAGAGCTTTTCTTATATGAAAAAATTAGATCGATTTAATAATCGTAACATTTTATTTTTGTTTAATATAGACAATACAAACACAATAAAATCAAAAAGTTACAATTATCAAATTAGTTCAATTGTTTTTTTTAAATGATACACAAGGAGGGTCCTTACAAAATTAACTGTTTAAATTATCAAAACGAGATCCATGAAGAAATCCACAACCCCCTCAAATTTTCTTAAATTTAGATATAAACCTGTGAAAATCGTAACTCATTCTGAAAATATTGTCACTTACAAACTGCATACATATCAAATATGTATTTGGTATGTGAACTATGTTTCGAATATTTGAGTCATAAATATGATTGAAATTCATTTTAAATGTCATATGGGTTACATATAAAAAAAAATAAAGGTAAATTACAATTACAGTTCCTGAAATTTGATTAAAATACAAATTGTCCCCTTGCGGTTTTGAAAATTACATTTCACTCTCTAAGGTTTCTAATTTCATAACAAATAGCCCATTTTATTAATAAATCATCAAGTCAATTAACAATTTTTAATGATGTTAGAAATATGTTTCAATTAATAATTTAAGTAATTGTATTATTGTATAGGAGAGCAATTATGAATTTCATTTTTTTAGTTAATTTTGTTAAATAAAAAATTCTAACAATGGGGTATTTGTAATTTTCCAAACCACAAGAAGTAATTTGTACTTTAAGCAAATCTCAGAAAGTATATTTGTAATTTATCCTAAAAATAAATATCACCACATAATACATTTTTTATATACTTTTTAGCAAATTACATTATTAAGTGAAGTACCACTTTAGTTTCTGTAGTTCAAATTAAAACTTCGTTGATCAAAATGAAACTTTACTCAAATGAAAGGAACCATCAATATAATTTAACCCTTTTTTTGTGTTCAGATCCTATGCATTTTTTATTTTTTAGGGTCAGTTATGTTTTTTTGATTCTAAAGTATGATATTTGTATCATTTTAGTTTCTAATATTTAAATTATGTCAATTTAATTTTCAATGAATAAAAAATGTTTCAATTTAATTTTTAATTTTTAAATTGTGTCAATTTAATTCCCAATATATAAAAAGTATTTCAATTTAATTTCTCAATCTACCTTTAGTAATTGGCGCCAATAAAGTCAATGATAAATGGAAAAACTCATAGGAAAAATTACACTGTTCCCTAAAAATATATGATATGTATTATTCAAGTGAGAGCTCATTTAAATATTATAATTTTAGTCTTCAAAATATATGATATGTGTCATTTTGATTTTCAAACTTATACATTTACCTCTTATTTTAATGACGTCTATGGAAGGAATTTGGTTGGTGAACCAATATATATATATATATATCAAAAAGTATGGGACTTGATACATTGCAAATCAAATCTAATAATTTGGCTGGAGCACTGAATTGAAACAATTTTTATATATTGGATGGCTAAATTGGCAAAATTTAAATATTGAGGACCAAATTAAAATATTTTTTTGGATGAATTACAAATACATCCTTTAAGATTTATTTAAAATATGGATTGTTTCCTATAATTTTAGAAATTATAACTACTCTTATATATAAGAATGAAATTACTAGAATTATTAATTAAAATATGTTACGGACATCATTAGAAATTATTAATTAACTTAATAATTGATTAATAAAATGAGTTATTTCTCATGTAATTAAAAATTTGAAGGGACATGATGTAATTTTGATAAATATAGGAATAATTCATATTTTAAGAAAATTTCATATTGTATTTGTAATTTACCTTATGTTTTATACATTGTGATTAAATTAACAGAATTTAAATATTAAAAATTAAAATGTCACAAAATTCATAATTTGAAAATAAAAAGTATAGTTAATCTTATTTTTTAATTAATAAACCATAAAATCCATTGTTGTTGTTATTGTCCTTACTATTAATTTGTTTTCTATTACTTTTGGTGTGTTGCAACTTGCAGGCATAACCCCACCCGGCACACCCGAGGCCCAGGGTCCAGTACTTTCCAAGTAAATGTACGGCAACTGCTAACAACAATGATAGGTGATTCGAAAAATTATAATTTGAAAAATTTAAAACACTTAAAATAACGTCGTTTTGATACATTTGAGTTATTCGAGTCACAAAATTCGGGTTACCAAACATTTTCCAACTGCTAAATATTATTAGTTGAATATTTTCCTCCAAATTTATCAATTAAAAATTAATTAAAATTTTTTTTTCTAATAATATTAATTTTATATTTAAATTATTTGATTTTGGATCAATTTTACTCTACCGTTAGCTATCGTTTATAGGCTCTATTTGGTAGGGCTTATTTTCAGCTTATTTCAGCTTTTAGTTTAATTTACACTATTTTGATGTGTTTGGTTCAACTTAACAATACAGATTATAGCTTTTTGTAAGTCAAAAATCAATTTATTCTTTGAGTGGTGGAGGAGAAGCTTAATTTATAAGTCAAAAAGAAGCTTATGTTCACCGTTATAAGTTATAATCTGTTAAACTATAATCTATAATCATTT
Organism: Camellia lanceoleosa; assembly: GCA_025200525.1. Classification (NCBI taxonomy): domain Eukaryota; kingdom Viridiplantae; phylum Streptophyta; class Magnoliopsida; order Ericales; family Theaceae; genus Camellia; species Camellia lanceoleosa. Next base: position 25,495,822 of record CM045763.1, read on the forward strand.
TTCCACAGCTCTACCAAACGGAGCCATAATTAAACGAAAATTACTGACGTGATATCAAAATAAAATTTCAAAATGAAATTTGGATGTCACATCAATAATTTCTATTTGATTATAGACGGTAATTGACAGTGAGAGTAAAATTGATGAATAGTTTATGCAAAATTGAATAATTTTACTCCACCTTTAGCTATCGTTTATAATCAAACGAAAATTACTGATGTGATATTAAAATAAAATTTCAAATGAAATTTGGATGTCACATCAACAATTTCTATTTGATTATAGACGGTAATTGACAGTGAGAGTAAAATTGATGCAAAATTAAATAGTTTATGTAAAAAAATTAATATTTAAAAAAAAATAGTGATTAAATTAATTTTTGAGTGATAATTTGAGAGATAAAATGATATTTTCTCAAACTATTTTCAAATCTCTTTCCATGTATAATTTTGTTGTGTAATATATTATTGTCCCAAACAAATCTACCCAAATTTTTCTAGGTAATGTGATTGTTTGGTGGGGATTGAATTAATATAGTATGGGGTTCAAGTATGAAATAAATTTAAACCATAGATTAATATTCTGAGTAAAATTTGGGATAAAATTTTTAGAATGATAGCATTACTCAATTTTGTTTTGGGGCTAAATACACCAAAAAAAAAAAAAAAAAAAATCTCCAAAATATGTGTCATACATCATTTTAGTCAATGATATTTTAAATTTAAATATATCAATTTAATTTTCATCTTATTAACATTTTGTCATTCAATGTTGGAAAATTTATTCATAAATCCTATTTTTTGAAAAGTTGAACCATTTAATCCTAAAAGTTTTCTTATGCACCATTTAGTCCCATTTTATTTTGGTAATATTGTTTATTTAATAATCATCATCAGCACCAACATTAGTCATCAAACAAGGATCGAACATCACCAACATATATACCCATTCGCTGATGTTGCGATGTTGATCATGGCGTTGATGTTGCGATGTTGATCATGGCATTGATGTTGCAGACGATTGCGAACCACGAACGCAGAGAGGTCAGCGGTGGCGAAACGACGAATCTCACGATCTCACGGCGGTGGTACTGGATCGGTGTGGATCGACGGAGGATCTAGACAGAGAGAAAGTACAAAGCCCATTGATGAGAATTCCATATGTGTACACATTCCCTTTAACACCATTTTCAGTCATTTTATCAAACAGGTGAACTGCACTCAAAACCTCACCCACCATACACATCCCCTTAACCAGAGTACCAATAGTAACCGAGTCAGGCTCGAAACCCCTCTTCAAAATCTCCCCAAACACACAAAACCCACAATCTACATTACTCAAATGGTAACAACAATTGATCAAAATGTTCAGTGTACATAAATTAGGTCCAATTCCTAAAAAACTCAACTTTTATGTATTGAAAACACATCTGAATAACATCTGAAAACACACATCTAATGTTGCGATGTTGATCATGGCCCTGATGTTGACGATGAATGTCGATCGCTGGCCCTAATGTTGAACATTACGAACATTACGATCGCTGATGAACATTACGAATGTCGATCGCTGATGAACATTTTGATGAACATTACGAATGTCGATCGCTGATGAACATTTTGATTTTGATGATGAACATTATGATCGTTGATGTTGCGATGTTGATCGTGGCCCTCATGTTGATGATGAATGTTGACAACTACACCACTGTCCAAGATGTCCCAATTCTGTAATTTTACAGAGTGTCAAATTACCAAATTTGCCCACGAACGTCCAGATTCACGCCCGTGATTTATATGCCTTTCAGTCTATAAGAAAACTTTTAGGACTAAACAGTGTATAAGTTATTAATTTGGGATTTATTGGTGCATCACCCATGAATGTTTTATTTATTTATTTATTTATTTTTATTATTTTTTTTTTTTTATCAGCATCATTGAATAATCTTTACTTTTTGTTTCGTCTACCAATGATAATGAAAGTAGGCATAATTTTGTATCCACATTTATTTATTTATTTATTCAATGTATCCACATTTATACGTTAGCAAAACAAGCAAAATAGGACGAGTATTGTTAATTCCTAAAGTATATAATTTTAATTATGTGAATTTAGTCTCTAATTAATTTAGTTTCATAGATAGTTTGAAAAGTGATGTTACATACACTAATTAGTGTACTAACTAGTATACCAACATAGTTATGACATTATTATTAATTTCACTCATTATACAAATTACAAATATCAAAGACCTCTTAATTATGTCACATCATCAATTAGTACACTAATTGGTATCTTAATTGGTTCATATAGTATTATTCTTTAACAAAATATCCCTACTTTCAGTATTAATTATAGATGGAAATAGAGATAAGGACCATTTAATGACAAAAAGTCAATAAATTAGAGATCAAATTAACAAATGTTTCATCAAATATTATTTCATATTTTACATGGGTCATGATGAGTTTTAAAAGAGAAATGCTGTGTTATGATGTGCAATGCCAAATAGTATGACTTGCATTTATCCAATTGACAACCAGGGGCATGACAGCACATTTTGATGTTTGATTAAAAAAAAAAAATCCCTTTTTAAAATAATACTTAATTTTCAGTACTTAGTGGATATTTTTTTTTTTTTTTTTTTTTTTTTTTTATATTCTCCCTCACTAGAATTCTTTACTAAGAATACAAAACAAACTTTCATAGTTTAAGTCCTATTATAGCAGGCTCTAATTTTATTTTATTTTTTATGATAGTTCCCTTATTAATTGTTAGCACATGAAATCAGAGAACACATACGGCGCACATTGTTTGTAATTTGAAAAGATTTCAAAATTTATATATTCAATAACTTTTTATCCAAAATTTCATTTTTCATAAAATTTATATTTTTAAAACTGCCTCGTTGTGATCTATGATGAAAAATTAAAAAATTAAAAAAGGACAGTGAAATTTCACTGACTTGAATCAATAAAACTTTGTTGAACTCAGTAAAATTTCACTGACTTGATTAGTGAAATTTGTTCTAGTTAGTGGACTCGATTAAAATTTTCTTATTCATTGACTTAAGGAAGTAAAAACAAATTTAATCATTAAAATCATTTTTTTTTTTTAAATCAGCTAGTGAAATCAATTAATTTTTAACTATCAATTGAATATATTAAATTCTTAAAGTATTTAATTCAAACATATTTAGTCTTTGAAAGAATTGCAAAAATAAAAATTTAAGTTTATAAGAATTATAAATTAGTAAAAAACCCTACGTAGTTAATATTTTATTCTAGAAAAATTTTAAAAAACTATTCTGTATTTGGGCCTGGTTTACCTACTATATAGACATACTTGTCTCTGTATATTATGATATTTGATTGGGGTGGAGATTACTTAAGATAGGGAAGGAGGCATTGTTTATCTTATCCAGAAGCAGTACTTGTAGCCGGTGCTACGGTGTTTTAGCATGAATAGTAAGTCCAAATTGGTTAGTATTCTATTGACTTCACATTTTAAGTATTCTATGTATGAAATAGAGAACTTAGGGAAGTACAGAAGTGAAAGCGAGGCGAAAATGGAAGTGTAATGAAAGTTTCAAAGTATTTTTTTCCTATTTACTTCTCTCTCAATGTGATTTGAGGTGTGTCGAGCCCGCCACACATTTCTAACAAAGAGAAGGTACAATCAAATGCAGAAATTTCTAGAGAATAAAACTTACACTCAAAAAATATATTGATATGTATAACATGATACAAGAGATAGTTCTCAAATATATATATGTTTATTTCTTAGGCCAAGCCAAACGAGACAACTTACATATGGAGATACCAAATCTCAATATGGTCACAACGACTAATAAAAACAACGAAAGCAAAATTAAGGATTTAGGTCTATATGAAGAACTTAATTAACATATATGGCTCCTTAATTTTATGCAAACACAATGCAATTTATCTTTGGGCATTATGTTAATGCTTCGCTGCTGATTTACCACCCTTTCCCTGCAAAAGCAAAATTATTGAACACTTGGTTAATAAATAATATTACAAGGTAGCTTCAGCAATGATTGGAATATCTTATGGCATGTTTGGTTTATTGAAATGAAAATAGAATGAAATAAAATGTTCATTTCTTAATTTTCATATAGAATGACCATTTACTTATAATGGTGAATGATTGATTATTCCATTTACAATTTTTTTAAAATCTTTTTTTAGTGAAAAGAACACGAAAATAAATATTCTACTAGAATGACTATTCGATTCATCTTTTTTCTAATAAACCAAGCATTACCTTAATACCACATTCATATATGGGATACAATAGAGTCCCAAACAATTTTTCATAAAAGTGTTCAAAATGTTTTGTTGACAGCACTACATTCATTTTGAATGGGTCCATACTCTATCAAGATGAATGTTGTGTTGTTACACTATATTCTAGACACTTCCATGAAATTTGCATGGGTTAGTTTTGGTATATTAGCAGACAAATCAAAATCTTGAGACGTATTTAGTCACGCTTTACAAATGGTTAGTCCAATAACTGAAGAAAGTAAGCCTACTAACATGACACAAATCTCTTTGTCCCCTTGTTTTAAACACTTACAGCCATTAAATCATGTTTCGAATTTCTTGTACCTTGTGATTTTCACACGATCAAATGGATGTAAGTGTTTTGAGACAGAAAAACAGAGAGATTTGAAGATATGATCCTTGACTATATATAATTGTATTTGTATGTAAATGTGGGCTAACCTTCTTCTTAGGTTCAGAAGTGGTCTTTGGGGCAGCCTTCTTGGGGGCTGCCTTTGATGCAGGACCCTTGGATGCACCATCACTGCTCTTGACTGCAGGCTCCTTCTTGGCCTGCCCAAAGAGTTGAGTCCCAACTGGTTTGTCTGCCTTCATTGATGCCATTGTTCTTCACACTCCTTAACACAAAGATATATAGTAAAAGAAGTATATATATATCAAACTTGCTGGTCTTAAGTATTATCTGCCCATGAACATAGGCTATTTATAGCTAGTTGAGCTTTCTCTCTCTCTTTCTCTTTCTCTCTCTCTCTCTCTCTCTCTCTCTCTCTTGTTTGGTTGAGCTGGAAAAAAAAAAAGGCGCAAAGAAAATAGTGATTTCTCCCCTATTTTGTTTGGACAAGTTACCTAAATTTTTTTTAATGTTTTTTATTTCTTAAAGAAAATACAAGTCAGTAACACAATCTCAAGAAAAGACTTGCACCCCACACAGGAGGACTTGTGCCACCCATGAGAATAATATTATTTCGGAATTTTCCAAATTGATTTGTAATTTTCCCTTATTTCTTTAGTACCTAGATGGACGATTTTGGTAATATAAAACTTGGTGATCATCTCATTTTCAATCTCTTCACTTTGAGAGATTCAAGAAGTTGGGTCTTAAGAAAGGGCTGAGATCTTCTCCATTCTAAGGTTGTAATGGAAGATGTCCATACATCGTTTAAGGGTTGTGAAATAAACATAAGAATTTATTAATATTTTAAATTTAAAAAGAATCATTACAAATCCTTAGATAATATAATGGAGATCTTCCATTACAATTTTGGAATGAAGAGGATCACAAAGTAGTTTGTCTCGATTTCTTTTCTTTTTTCCTAATTTCTTTCCCTTTTAGTAATCCAAATTAGTAATTAAGATTAAAAAAATCATTTTTTTTTTCTCTTCAAATCACTCAATCGAACTGGGGTGCAACTGAGAAAGGAATTAGAATAACAAGTTAAAAGAGATATGAGTTGAAGGTGGTAAATGAAGAGAATGGAATAGCATGATCTAGATAGAGCACTTAAAAGCATACAGGATCTGATGCTTTGGTGTGATTGGCTTTCCCATCTGATCTCATGTCATCGGAAGCTAATCTTGAAGCATATCTTGATATATTCATAGATTTCATTCGTTTGTAAAAACTACATATGCCACTACATTTTACTTTTCAGAAGAATAGAAATATTAGAGATCTTAAAAAAATTATCAAAAAATATATACACAATACTCGCATAATTGTGAATTTTATACAAATTTTTTAGTAATTTTTTTTTTTAAGTCCCTAACATTGCTCCCACAAAAAATTTGATCATTTAATATTGATATTCTGAACAAATTACAAAATACTTACATGGTTGGTGGCTCCCACATTAACACATGGTGTGGGAGCCGCTAAAAGCCTGAGCATCGTGGAATTTGTTAGCTAGATTGTTCCGGATATTTTTATAGTAAAAATAATCTTGGCTATGTTATGGGCCTAACATTAAGAAAAAACTACCATGTCTTTTTAAGTAGAAAAATGTGATTACTACATCATTCTGGTAGACTATTTTATATAAGAATTCTTGAAAAATAGAATTTTACTTTTTCATTTTGTTCAAAAAGTGAACAAGATTTTGAAATGAAAAATCATATTTGTCACCAAATGTTTTCCATTATATATTTTACCTTGTAAGTGAAAAGTTAAATATATGTTTTCCATGAGTCTATGCTTTGTTCTTGAATAGGATAATCCCTGTAGGAGTTTTAGATTTTTTATTTTTTTCTAAATTTCATTGTTCTCTGTTTTTTTTTTTCTTTTAAATTTTATGCGTTTTTTTTTCTAATTCCAAGTCTTTTCTTGGGCAATCTAGCTAATTACTCGTTTAGAAATTATGTATTTGTTGAATTCAACATCTCTTTGTTGATCCCATTATCATCAGTATAGGTCCGATTTTTTTTTCCACGTAATATACAAATTTATTTAAAGATGTAATAACTAAAGATGCTTCTATTGTAGCTTGTATTTGACAAAAGAATTATCTTAAACTTGTACATTTAGATGATGGATTATAGGTACATCCCCGGTAGGAGTTTGGTTAGAACATATGTCATTCCATTGTAATTGGTCCAATACTGACATATGTATGATATGTGGAATCTTAGTTTGTCAATCCAATTTTGAAGTTCTTGCCACCCTTAAAGTACAAGCATTTATGTTTGTGGTGGAATAAGAACAATCAGCCATTATGTTTAGGGAAAAGGGGAATATTACGCAAATAAAAGCAATCAATCATAGCATTTTCATAAGAAAAAAAATTACTATCTATCAATAATCATGAATATAAAATGTAAAAAGGATCTAATCTTACCTAATTTGTCCAAGGCACACACTTTTGTTATGATTTGAGCATATTTTGAGTTTTGATAGTGCACTCTGGCTAAATTAGAGATGACACTTCACACACACAAAATGTGGTTTGTTGCTATGTATATTCCATCACTCACTATCACATAATTTGATTTTGTTTAAATTTGAACCTAATTAACATCGGACCATGTGAAATCAAATTTTGGAACAGATCTTGATCTTTTGTCATAGATTAAGCAACAAGAAGATTATTTGAATGGGAAGAAGAATTGGTTGCAAGAATGCTAGAATTATTAGACATTTTCCATTTCCTTATTGACCAAAATGATGCATTAAGATGACGAGCATAATTTCACAGTTCAGGATTTTGTGCTTAATCTTAGGCAAGTGAGAAGGTGCATTATAGGTAGAAGGGTGGAAGGTGTTTGCATTGTAGTTTTTACTTTGTTGTTTTGTAGCTTCTAGTTTGTTAATGTATATGTGATATTCCTATATATATTAGGTATTGATTTCCTAAATATATTTGAAAATAGTCATAGTTAGGTTTCTTATAGAATATTTTTTCTCATAATTAGGTTTCTAATAGGATACTCTTTCTCAATCTATATGTATGGCCTTCTATTGTATAGGAATTAAATTCATTGAATACAATACATATTATTTCTTCTCTTTCTACTATTTTAATATGGTATCAGAGCTAGGTTAAGTACTTAGTAATTTCACTTCACTGGCGAGCGGCAGCCTTGCCTTGACCCCCTATCAGACCTCGACCTATTCCGCTGTCATATTTTCCTATTAGTATCGCTTCGTGATGATCTCTTCCCTTGTTCGCTGGTTTATTCCTACTCTAAATATCTCTATCATATTTTTTTTTTTTTTACTCGCAATCCATTTTTTTTTCCACTCTGTCTTTCTCTCTACTTCAACCTCAAATAGGTTTCCATCTTCAAACCTATTTGCATTTGAGAGAGGTATTACACCTATGTCATAGTGAACATGGTTATACACCATGCAAACCACCTAAGCCGTCTTCTGTGGCATACAACTCAAGCCGCCCTGTGGACGCACCACCAAAGTCACCCTTAGCGCACCCAAGCCACCTCCTCTAGCGCACAATCCAAGCCGCCTCTTTGGCGCACAACCCGCCCCTCTAGCGCACAATCCAAACCGCCCTCTTTGGTACACAACCCAAGCCGCTCCTTGGCGCACCACCAAAGTCGCCTCCTGATTCAATATCCAATCACTGGCATATTCAGTCCTCTGTTGCCATCATCGTTCAGTACCACGTCATAAGTTATGTGTGTGCCACGCTTACTGGTTCAACATCCGTTCTCTATATCGGTTCGGTATAACCCCTTTAAACTGTCTCAACATTGATTCTGGTTAGCTCCTACATCAGTCTGGCATGACCCCTTTAAACTGTCTCAACATTGATTCTGGTTAGCTCCTACATCAATCTGGCATGATCCCTTTAAACTGTCTCGACATTGATTCCGGTTAGTTCCTACAACGGTCTAGCATGACCATAAACTGTGTCTAGGCATTAGTTTCGGCCTCTGATCTCGGCACTAGTTCTAGCCAGTTTCTATATCGGTCAGGCACAACCTTAAACTGTCCTGGCATTAGTTTCAGCCAGTTCCTACAATAGTCTAACACGACCATAAACTGTTTTCCAACATTAGTTCTGACCTCTGATCTATTTCAAGCACCCTTGCGCTCCCGTTCGGATTTTGCAATCTATTTGCCTTTTATTTTATTTAGTTTTATTTCATATTTTAGTTTCTCTCTCCAAACTCAAGATGTTTATCCTCCTTAAGTTTGAGGAGGGATGTTAATGTATATGTGGTATTTCTATATATATTAGGCATTGATTTCCTAGATATATTTAGGAATGGTCATAATTAAGTTTCTTATAGGATACTCTTTCTCATAGTTACGTTTCTAGTATGATACTTTTTCTCAACCTATATATACAGGCCTTCTATTGGGGGTGTTTGTTTGGACTTTTTTTAGCCAACTTATGACTTCTGACTTTTGAAAAGCCATTTTTGGACTGTTTGATTAAACTTATTTCAAACAGTTTCTGATTTTAACAACTTATTTTAAGTCAAAGAAGCTAATTCTGAGACGCTGCTCACCCCTTACTTCTAATTATTAACTTCTGCTGTGTAAATGTTAATTTACGATTATACTCTTAGATTTTTTTTATTTTTTATTTTTTTTAAAATAGAAAAAGACCCAAATGGACTATAGAATATTACAAGTAGTAAATAACAAAAAACAAAAGTTAATTGAAAAAGCTACTTTACAGCTTATTTAACAAACACTACTCAGCAACTTAAATCTATAATCCAACAGCAACACCAAACAAATTAACAATTTCTGATTAAAGTCATAATCTATAATCTGTTAAGCTATAATCTATAATATGTTTTAATAGTTACACGAAACGGGACCATTGTATAGAAATTAAATTCATTGAATACAATACATATTTACTTCCTCTTTCTCTACTATTCTAACATAGTTGTTGCTTTCGTGGTTGGATCCTCTCCAACTTTGAGTGGTACTAATAGATGATTGGATTTGCTAGTTCGGTGCCAACCTAACTGGAATTGATTAGTGTAGTTTTGATGCTTTTTGTGCCCTCAGTCTTTATTAATATAAACTCTTGTAATTGTGTTGCTTGATGATCATCAATAAAGTCTTTTTCACTGTTTCAAAAATAAATAAAATAAAAAATAAAAAAGATGGCAGTAGAACAAAGGAGATTCATTTGAGTTAAATCTTCTTATGATATTTGTGCGAAGGATTTCGACACAAGTGAGCATTCACGAAAGCTTCGACATCTACTATGGAGGAAACTATACTTTTTTTTTTTTTTTTTTTGGGGTGCATCCAATGGAAATTTTCTATTGGAAAGCCATTCAGAATAAGAACCTATAAGCCTAAAAGTGAAATAATTTTACTTATGAATATTTTTCATATACCATTTAGGCCGTGTTTGGCACATGAATTTGGAGAGAGATTTGAAAATGTAAAGAGAAAAGGTATGTGAAAATAGGTATATTTTATTCACATTTCACTTACATTTTCTCTTTTTCTTTGTAAATTCCTCTCTAAATTCTTAAATCAAATATAGATTTAATGCTTCAATGTCCCTTCTGTTCAGAAATGGTTGAATCGGCTACCTATCTCCTACTGCACTATACATTTGCTTGGGTGATTTGGAGAAATTGTTACATATGTGGAAAGTTCTTTGGATTTTAATAGTGTGTCACTCATCTCGCAATTTAAAGATGCGTAATTTAATGATGGATATTATGGACTTTTTGATGCGCGTGGGATTTCACGGGTTAACGGAAATTAATGGATTTTCTGTTGTGCAGTTGCATTTGTGGGTGATGCTATGGTACATTTAGATGTATCATACATCAGTTATAAGGATATGTGATTTTATATTATAACTAATATCATATAAATCATAATCATTATCATATTAACTCATAACTTAGTTATATTTAGTTATTCATACATAGGTCTGTTTGTACAACTTATAATCAACTTATTTCACTTTTCAAATTTTAATTTAAGCTATTTTGATGTGTTTGGTTTAGCTTATAGCTTTTTAGAAGTCAGAAATCAGCTTATTCTTTGAGTGGGGCAGGAGATGCTTTAAGAATAAGCTGGAAATCAGCTTAAACTGAAAGTTATAAGCTATAAGCTGTTTAGGCATAAGTTATAAGCAGTTTCCCACAGCTCTACCAAACAGGGTCATACTATATTATCTCATAACTACCACATAATTAAATTATTTTAATAATTTAATTTTGAATTGGCAACCGGTGTAAACGGTTACTAAAAAGAGAGCAAAGGAAATCAAAGAAGTCCAAGAGTCTCAACATCACATATCTCATAAACACTAGTCACATATCTCATAACTAACACCTTTTTTTCAAAACCAATATCACATATCTCATAACTAACACCATTTTGTTCATAACCAATATCACATATCTCATAACCAACCCCTTTGAGTTATAACCATTATCACATATCTCATAACCATTAATCATATATCTCATAACTAATAACCATTTTGCTCATAACTACACCATTTTGACCATAACTAATATTTCATATCTCATAATCACTAACACATATAGCGTAACCAAACATTCTTTGACACCACTTTGCTCATAACCAAAGTCACATATTTTATAATCACTAATCAAATATCTCATAACCATTACCCACATATTTCATAACCAACATCGTATATATCATAACTACTAATCATATATCTCATAACCACACCACTTTCATCATAACCAACATTACATATCTCATAACCACTAATCACATATTTCATAACCAAACACCCTTAGACTTATAACTGCATCACTATGCTCATAACCAAAATTACATATCTAATAATTACTAATCATATATCTCATAACCTTTACCCACTTATGTCATAACCATATCCCATAACCAACACCATTTGTCTCATTACCAATATTACATATCTCATAACCATTACCCACATATAGGGGTGTAAATTTGGCCCACGAGCTCACGACATACCCCAAGTCCAGAAATTACTCTCTCTCTCTCTCTCTCTCTCTCTCTCTCTCTCTCTCATTAATGAGGGAATTTTGATTTTGACAAAATTTGGATGTTAGTTCCAAATTTTTGGAGAAAATGAGGCCGAAATTATATAATAATCATTATAAAAAAAAATTAAAACATTTATGACTAAAGTCTTAAATAAAATAAATTATTAATTTATAATTTTGCCAATTTATAATTAATTTTTTTTATTTTTTATATAAATCCTTCATCTATTTTTATTAAGTAAAATTAATAAATAAATAAAAAAGAGACTATTTTACTCATCAACTACAAAATGTATAATCACACCATTAATTGGCGTAATAAAAATATTTAAAATTTTAGAAATCACAAATATTATAATCTAGTCACAAAGTTTTGTAATATAAACATAAAACACATAACCCCATCACTAATTAGAGTAACAAAATTGTTTAAAATTATAGAAAATCACAAATGTCGTAACTAATTCCCAAATTTTCATAACATTAACCAAAAATTATGTAACTATCCACTAATTGGTGAAACACAAACAACTAAAATTTTAAAAGCCACAAATGTCATAACCAACTCACAAAATTTAATAACATCAACTACAAAATTTGCACCACTAATTGCCATAATAAAAATAATCAAAATTTTTACAAATCAAAAATGTCATAACCAACCCAAAAAATTTCATAACATTAATCACAAAATGCGTAACAACACAATTAATTGATGTAGCAAAAATATCCAAAATTTTTTATAAACCACAAATATTGTGATCAAGCAACAAAGTTTCATAACAATTATCATAAAATGACTAAACAAATCACTAAAAATCTTAGAATCACCAATCAGGATCTCTCATAATACAGAGAAAACAAAATGTAATGACAATCATTAAATAATTTAATCAACGACTTAAAGCCATGGAACAGAAAATGAGAGTTAGAGAAGATTAGCTAGTAGAGCGAGAGGAAAGAGAATATAAGAAAGATAAACTAAATGGGCTTATCGCCTGTGAAAATGACGTCAAAGGTGTTGTCGTTTCCGATAAGGAACATCAGAGATATCTACAATGACAGTAAATAATGAGAGAGATGCTTGAGGGATGAAGATGACCGAGATAGCATAACAGTACAACAAAATGCGTAATATTCATTTTTCAACAATTCTATAACACATGTACAAATTGATGATAACAAAACCTTTCAAATCATAACTACAACCAAAGGTTTGTGTATGTGTGACATATTAATGAGAAAGAGCTAGAGTTTCAAGATAGATGCATTTACTAGTTAGAAAAAATATCACCAGAATGAATAGTGTTGAAATAGACAAAGTGACAAATTCAAGGATCTATTGCAGAGACACAGGAGTAGAGAGAAAAAGAATCCGGTGAGGAAGAACTATCAACAATGGTCGTTCGATAATTTGTGTGAAATAGAGAAGTATGAGTAAGAAATAGAGAGAGCTCAGACACAACTAGGACAAATCAAGGGAAATAAAATAGAGTAGAGAAAAAAACAAAGAAAAGTTAGGGAAAAAAATTTAGGAGAAAATTTATTTAGTAGAACAAAATAAAATCACGTCATAGATAATTTTTTTCAACATATTTTTTATTAAAATTTAGTTAAATTATATATATATATATATATATGTCTATAAGTGTATATAGATATTTTAAAAAGTATATCGTTTGTATATTACTATTTCTATTATATTTAATGAAGATACTATAACTAAAAATAAATCTAAAATCGAGATAGGTAATCAATTGCAATTGTCACTTAAGGATGACACTGCAAAATTAATTGAGAGAGTTGAGAGTTTGAGAGACAGATTTGTTTGTGAGAAATAAAATGAGAGAGGAGTGGTATTTAGAGGACTTGGGAAGGAAGGGTTAATTTATATATATAAAAATATAAAATAAAATTAGTTGTTGGTGGAACTGACGGTTATATGACTCTTTTAATTTTATTTTATTTTAATTTTTGACCGTTGCACTAACAGGAGGGGCAGGGAGCTGTTGGGTTGGGTCGGGCTAGATGGGGAAAAAAATTTCAGGTCGAGCTCACGAGATGAGTCACACTCCATAACACACTAGAGTCGGGCCGGGCTCTAGAACACATAGCCCAGGGTCTTAGGTTGGGCTTAGGCTCAAGCCTAGTTGGGCCCACCCAGGATGCGATTGGACTTGGGGTGTGCCGCGAGTTCGTGTGCCAATTTACACCCCCATATGTAGGTAGTGGTTATGATATATGTGATGTTGGTTATGAGGCAAATGGTGTTAGTTATGAAGTATGGTTATGACATAAGTGGGTAAAGGTTATGAGATTGTGATTAGTGATTATTAGATATGTGATTTTAGTTATGAGCAGAGTGATGTAGTTATAAGTCAAAGGGTGTTTGATTATAAGATATGTGATTAGTGGTTATGAGATATGTAATATTGGTTATGATCAAAGTGGTCTGGTTATGAGATATGTGATTAGTAGTTATGATATATGTGATGTTGGTTATGAGATATGTGGGTAATGGTTATAAGATATTTGATTAGTGATTATAGAATATGTGATTTTGATTATGAGCAAAGTGGTATCAAAAGGTGTTTGGTTATGCTATATGTGTTAGTGGTTATGAGATATAAGATATTGGTTATGATCAAAGTGGTGAGGTTATGAGCAAAAGGGTTGTTAGTTATGAGATATGTGACTAGTGGTTATAAGATATATGATGTTGGTTATGACTCAAAGGGGTTAGTTATGAGATGTGATTATGATTCATGTGGGTAATAGTTATGAGATATGTGATATTGGTTATGATCAAAGTGGTATGGTTATGAGCAAAATGTTGTTAGTTATGAGATATGTGACTAATGGTTATGAGATATGTAATGTTGGTTATAAAAAATAAAATAAAAAAGGTGCTGGTTATGAGATATATGACTAGTGGTTACGAGATATGTGATGTTGGTTATGACTCAAAGGGATTGGTCATGAGATGTGGTTATGAGATATGTGATTATGATTATGAAACATGTGATATTAGTTATGAGCAAAATAGTGTTGGTTATGAGATGTGATTATGAAATATGTGATATTAATATGAACAAAATGGTGTTGGTTATGAGATGTGGTTATGACTAAGTTATGATCAATTTGATTATAGTTATGAAAAAATGTGATTTTGGCTCATAACTATAAAAAGTGACATGTTAAGCACGTCACGTTTAATGATGTGGCTCAATCTTAGCTATTGATTTTCTATATACCGTATATTTTTTAACAAAATGTACTATAGACTTTCCCTTAAATCATTACTGCAAAGGATGACTTAGATTCATTTTGTGATCAAACTATATGTTGATATTATTTTGGTCTTTTCCTAAAAATATTGAACCTTTTGTAAAAAAAATAAAATAAATTAAAATTGATAATTTTTCTAATTTTAAAAAGAGAAAATTCTAAAAATTGAACATATTAGCTATGAGTATCAATGTTAGGCAGATGACTAATTCACCTTATCTTTGCAGTATTATTTGCATTGAACATATTTATCTCAAATTGTGACTTTTAGGAACGATGTGTTGTCATCAATATGTCACTTTAGCAATGATTTGAACTCGTTTAGTGACCTAATTCATTTCATGACTGTTAATGTATATATGGTATATATTCCTATCTATATTAGGTATTGATTTCCTAGATATATTAAGTATTGCCATAGTTAGGTCTCTTATAGGATACACTTTCTCATATTTAGATTTTTAGTAGGATACTCTTTCTCAGCCTGTATATATAGGTCTTCCATTCAATACAATTCATTCAATACAATACATAATAGTTCCTCTCTCTCTACTATTCTAATATGGTATCAGAGCTAGGTTAAGAACCTAGTAATTTCACTTCACCGGCGGGCGGCAGCCTTGCCTTGGCCGCCCATCTCAACCTATTCTGCTGTCATGTTTTCCTTCCAGTATTGCTTCATGGTGATCTCTTCCTCTATCTGCTGGTTTATTCCTACCACAAATATCTCTATCATATTTTTTTTTTTTAACTCGTAATACATTTTTTTTTCTCCGCTCTATCTTTACCTTTGCTTCAAACTCAAATTAGTTTCTATCTTCAAACCTATTTAAGTTTGAAGGGGGATATTATACCTATATCACGGTGAACATGGTTATACACCATGCAAACCACCTAAGCCGCCTCATTTGGTGCACAATCCAAGCCCCACTCTCTGGCGCACAACCCAAGCCGCCCTTCTCTAGCGCACAATCCAAGCCACTTTCTCTGGCGCACAATCCAAGTCGCCCTCTCTTGGCACACCACCAAACTCGCCCCTTGGCACACCATCCAAGCCACCTCCCGGTGCAATCAGTCATCTGTTGCCATCATCGTTCAGCACCACGTTATAAGTTATATGTGTGTCACACTTGCTGATTCAACATCCAATCTATACAACGGTCTGGCATGGTCCCTTTAAACTGTCTTAGCATTAGTTCCAGCCAGTTCCTACAATGGTTCGACACGACCATAAACTGTCTCTCGGCATTAGTTCCAGCTAGTTTCTATATCAGTCTAGTACGACCTTAAATTGTCTTGCCATTAGTTTCAGTCAGTTTCTAAAATAGTCCGACATGACCATAAACTATCTCTCGGCATTAGTTCCAGCCAATTTCTATATCGGTCCGGCCCTTAAATTGTCTTGCTATTAGTTTCAGTCAGTTTCTACAATGGTCCGACACGACCATAAGCTGTTGTAGACACCCCATTTTTGACCGACCTTAAGACACAGACGTCACCGATTGAGCGCTTGGTGATGTTGCATATTGTGCTCGTTCTGAGGTTGCGAAGTCTCGGCTGCGAGCCTTGCCTCCGGACTTCCAAACTCTTTTGTACCTTGCCTCGGTTTGCGAACCAAGTCCCGTTTTCTCCGTTTTCTCTTCCCGAAGGGAGGGAGAGGTCTCATAGATCATCTCTCAGTGGCCATAGGCTACGTTTCGTGGTCGTAGGCCATTTTTCCCGTTTGGAGCCCGGTTTTCGATTTTTCGGAGCCATCGGTCGTGTACCTCTGTTCGGGACCGCTTAACCACCTCCGTTTGCTTCGGTTTTTGGCATACACCTTGTTTTCTCCCTTTTGAGGGACACTATGGCCCGAGAGACTAACTTCGTGGTCAAACGCCACCTCCGGTGCTTAACAGTCAGTTTTCGGGGCCCTAGGCTGCGCGTTTTGGCCCTCGAACCTTCGTTTTGCATCGGTTTGGGCTCATTTTTGGTGGAGACCTTATTTTCATTGTTAGGAAGGTGGTAGAAGGGTAGGAGGCCATCAATTGTTCTGTAGACCAGCTTTATTCCTTCATCGCTCTTTATCGCCCGTTTTCTTCACTAGAAAGCTGACTTTTTCCATTCCCGAGCCACTTTTTCTGACTTTCCACCACACCATTGTGTTGTACACACCTGGGAGGCCACCAATATGGATAGGCCGGCCAGCAACTCTTCCTGACCCTTTTGAACCCCTCTAAAAAGTTGGTTTTTCTCTCTCCTGGTTCACTTTTCCAGTTTTTGACCATACAGCTGTGTTGTACACACATGGGAGGCCACCTTTTTGGGGTGGCCGGCCACTAATTTTGTTGACCCTTTTGACCCTTGGCCGGCCGGCCAGGGGAGGTGGCCAGCCGGCCACCTGAACCTTTTGCACCTGGCCGGCCATTTTTGTCCCTCCTGGTGCATTATAGCTGTGCCAGCTGTTTTACACCAGACTTTCTGTCTGAGGGTCTGCCTTTTTGGCTCCATTTTTGAATTTGTTTTCCCCCTTTTTCTTCACCCCTCTCCCTCTATATAACCAGCACCCCTCCTCAATGTTTAAGGGTTAGAAAAAAATCCTCTTGGAGCTTTTGTATACAACTTTCCCTCTCTCTCTCTCTCTCTCTCTCATCTCCAAGCCTCCAAACACCTTGGTTCTTCACCATTTACACACCAACCCATAGCACAACACCTCCATCACTCATTCCAGCACCTTGGAGAACATTTTCAGAGGCTAGAAGCTCATTTCCTTGGACCAAAAGCTGATGTATTGTTGTTCTACAAGGGTAAGCTCCTATGTTCCCCTTTTTTGCACTATTTTATTCTATATCTTAGCTCCTTTTTCTTACATCTTTGGGCTTCGACCTAAACTGAAAATAGTCTTATTTTGAGCTCATCTTCATGTTTTATTAAGGACTTTTCTTTGTTTGAGGTTTCCTACTCACCCTTTGTGTTCTATCCCTCTTTTAGGCCTTATTTTGCATGATATGTTAGACCTATTTTTAGGCATTTTTGAGCTTCGATCCAAACTATAAAGTGCTTTATTTTGAGCCTCTCTTCAACTTTGTTGAAGGACTTTTCACTGTTTGAGGCCAGCTACTGCCTCTTGCTTTCTATCTCTCTTTTAGGGCCATTTTTACATCATATTGTTGCCCTACTTGTGAGCATATTTGAGACTTGACATAAACTGTAAAGTATCTTGTTTTGAGCCCTTCTTCAACTTTGTTAAAGGGCTCTTTACTATTTGAGGCCTTTGGCTGCCCTGTTCATTCAATCTCTCTTTTAGGACTATTTTTGCATGATACATTAGCCTTATTTGTGAGCCCTTTTGGACCTCGACCTAAACTAAAAATAGTCTTTTTTTGACATCATCTTCATGTTTGATTAAGTTCTATTCTCTGTTTGGGGTCATATTCCCCTATGCATGCTTCATTCTTTCATGATTAGGGCTATACATTAGAGCACTTGCATTGGTCATGGTTTGGCCTCTTAGCCACTGAAATCCAATGGATTTTCAGTAGCTTTGATGCATTTTTGAGCCTCAAAATTAGAGGGGGGTGACCCCCTCTCACCTTGTTTTGTTTGATGGTCTTTTTAGCCTTCCAAAGAGGCCCTATCTTGCATGCCTTGTTGATTGATTTCAGGGCCAATTTGGTGAGTTTTTGAGCTATCATATTTGATTTTCAGAGTTTTTTGTGCCATGCTAAATGTCCATCTTGTATGTGCTTAATAATCCCTTGCATAGCCCTCTAAAGGAGCTCATCATTTTTGCATGTGTTGGCTTCATTTCAGTGGTTATTTGGATATATTTTGGCATATTTTTTTCACTGATTTTGGCTGGTTTGGTGAGATTCCATATGCTTCATATACTTGCCATTATGTTTGCTAGTCAAAGTTGCATACTATTTTAGTCCATCTTGTTAGCATCTTTTGGCCATGCTTTGAACTAAGAATATGCATATTTTGGGACTTCCTTGGCTCTGTCTTTAGACTTCATGATCAAATAATGCATGCTTTGTATAGCTATAAGTCAATACATGTGCCTAGTTTTGAGTTTCGAGGCTCATCTCATGCATCGGGCGCCATATTGCTATGATTCGGGACCATTTAGCATCATATTTAAGTGCTGAAATTTACATGTTTGTACGCCATATTGCATCCCTTGCCATGCTTTGGTAGAGTGGCATTTGATGCCTTACGTTCGGTCCTCGGTTTGCGTGCATGTGTGCACGCATTTCGAGTGTCTCATTTTCACCTAATGGCCACTAATGTGAGTGTGGCTGAGGTCCACTCATGTTGGTGTAAGTCCATTGTGCATTGCGTATGTCATTTCATTTCATAGCATTGCGTATGCTAGGTTGTATGTTAGAGCATTGTGTATGCCATGTTACATCGAGCATTGTGTATGCCATTTCATAGCATTGTGTATGCTAGGTTGTATATTAGTTGCATTCATGCATGTCATGCATATTGCATTGTGTTTGGGGTAGGAGTTAGCCCGAGCACGGGAAACGAGGGACGTTTCGTACTCCGAGTGACGGAACGTGTCTCAATTCCCTATCGCTGACACTCCGGATTATCCATGATGGAGTCTAGGCCTTGTTATGTTTTCATGTGCATTCATTCCATATTGAGTCGTGCAATTCGACTCCTCGGCCATCATGCATCGAGATGCGTGATTGGTGGCACAAGGATCGAAGACTACATTCCCTGAAGAGTAGTCGTGCATACATATGTGAAAATACTTTGCCATGCCCCTTTCCTGCTCTCTGTTGCAGCAAATCAGAAACCGACAATCTTTTGGGGCTTCACGCAATATTCCAGGATTAATTGCAAACAGAGGCAAATAGGGCCATCGCAATGGATTTCCGCGCCAAGCAACTCAAGCATGCATCATTCATCATCCGGAGCAGAGTCGAGGCAGTCCCTAGCTTGCATGCTAATTAACTACTTTCCCAGATTAATTTGTTAATTAATTAGGATTTTGTATTTATTCGAACTGTATTATTTATTCGGGACTGTATTATTTATTTGGACCCTCCGAGTAAGGGCACAATTGTAATAAGTGTGCGTGCGTGTGATGTATGTCTTCCAATCCCACGTCTTTCTCTCCTTTTTATTTACCAGTTTATGATGGTTAGATTAGGGCATGTTTCAATTAGCATACAGTATGATAGCATGTTTGCATTCATTCATCTGTTTTGCATGCATCGGGCTCGGCGCATCATAACTCACTACATTGTATTTCAATTCCAAGTTGAATACTTGTTAGCTGTAGCATTCCATATGCCATGTTTAGAATAGACGAGCCTATCTTAGTTGCATTATTGCATGTATTGCATTAGGCATTTCTATATAGTTAGGATCATGCATGGATTTCTAACATGGTTTATGTTTTGGCTTGGAGTACTCGGTAAGTTTTTACGCTTTAGCATCCTTGCATGTGTGTGAGTGACTACCATGATAGCATGCTTACCATGAGGCTATTTGCTTATGTGATATAAACTGCCTGAATGCCTGTGGGTGAAGGTCGGGTTATTTGGATTGGAACAATGCATTAACCGTGAGTTTTAAGCCCACTAGACAGTGGCAAAACCATCTTTTCTAAGCCCACCTGAGGGTGGCAAAATCCGCATTTTGAGCCTACTTGCGAGTAGCAAACCATCTTTCAAAAATAAGCATAAAATGTTTTGTTCCAATTCAGGCAACCCAGTCTATACTTGTATACTGTGCGCATCACATAGTAAATCTAGGCTAATAACCGGAATAAGAATGCATAGGGTTTTCAAAACTCGATATCATGGTTAGTAGAGACCGATCTTTGATCGGGCGAGCGAGGGTGCTCACGAAGTGACCTTCCCCAATCTTACCCAAGTTCCCGAGTCGAGACAACTTTGGTGATGACGGACACGTGGCCTTAGACAACGAGTCAGGGTTTCTTAAATTTTTCCAAAACAAAATATTTAGGTGGCGACTCTGTATCTGGCAAAGCAGTCCATGTTTGGCACTTTTTTTCTAAAATTTATTTTCTCAAACGATTTGCGAATTTGGACTCTTTGGTTGATTACGAACCGTGACAATTTGAGTCCGAATCAGAGTGAGCCCAAAATGAATGAGCAGGACTTATCCTCCCGGCGTTCGGGACGCCTACAAATGTCTCCCAAAGATTAGTTCCGACCTCTAATTTATTTCAAACGCCTTACGCTCCCATTCAAATTTTGCAATCTTTTGCCTTTTATTTTATTTCATCTTTTAGTTTATCTCTCCAAACTCAATATGTTTATCCTCCTTGAGTTTGAAGGGGGATGTTAATGTATATATGATATATATTCTTACATATATTAGGTATTGATTTCCTAGGTATATTAGGTATTGCCATAGTTAGGTCTCTTATAGGATATTATTTCTCATAGTTAGATTTCTAGTAGAATACTTTTTCTCAGCCTATAGATATAGGCCTTCCATTCAATACAATACATAATATTTCTCTCTCTCTACTATTCTAACAATGACAAAATTTACTTTTAGCGTCAACAAATGTCATTTTGGACTTTGCCCAATGAAAGATGTTTTTAGTAACGATATATTTTTTTCCAAATAACTGTAACTCAAAGTAACTTGAATTGTGTCGTGCACAAGTATAGTGGTCGTGTATTAGCGACAATGTAGTTCCATTTCCAGAGACTTTTAGCAACAATTTTTTGGTCTGAAGGACAAAATTTTTGATACATAAATCACTTGTTTCTTATAATGAAATGAAAGTGATCCTGTAATTTCGAAGTTCACCATAATCGAGAGATAATCCGTTAAATCCCTAGGTGGTCAGTGTTAAATATAGAAATTAGAGTACATAAAATCTTTTTATTTTTAGTATTATATATATAACCTGTGATTTTGTCAAACACTGATTTAGTATTGTTTCATTATTTATATTGTTTCCTAAATTGTATCATGAATCTATTATATATACATGGCCTCTACCTCATTTATGAAAAAGCCAAATAATCCTTTCCATTCTTTTTGGTATCAGTGCTAGGTTAAGTACTGAGTAATTTTGCTTTACCGATGGGCGGCAGTCTTGCCTTGGTCGCCCACCGGATCTTAACCCATTTCACTGCCATATTTTCATTGATTCCGATTAGTTCCTACAACAATTCGGCATGACCTCGTAAATTGTCTCGACATTGATTCCGGTTAGTTCCTACAATGGTCCGGCATAACCCCTTTAAACTATCCCGACATTGATTCCGATCAATTTCTTCTATGGCAGTTTTTTCACTTTTTGGGGTGTGATGCTGATATATTAAGCACTTTTTGGCCTTTTTTTATTTATTTAGTAGACTACTAGATTTGTTCGGTAGCATTTATTTGGACTAACCGTTGAGTTTTTTTCAATTTCTTCCAGATATCCATTGACAAGC
Organism: Camellia lanceoleosa; assembly: GCA_025200525.1. Taxonomy (NCBI): domain Eukaryota; kingdom Viridiplantae; phylum Streptophyta; class Magnoliopsida; order Ericales; family Theaceae; genus Camellia; species Camellia lanceoleosa. The sequence goes on from CM045763.1 coordinate 25,518,290, forward strand.
TGCGATTGTTAAATATCTTTACACTAGCTTGAGAGAGAGTGTTAAATATAGAAATTAGAGTATATAGAATCTTTTTATTTTTAGTATTATGTATATAATCTGTGATTGTGTTAATTACTGATTTAGTATTGTTTCCTTATTTATATCGTTTTTTGAATTGTATGATGAATCTATTATATATACATAGTATCTACCTCATTCATGGAAAAATCAAATAATTCTTTCCATTTTTTTGCACTCTATCACTAGTCAAGGAGAAAGATTTGAATATAATATGAAACTATTGCATAATTTTGTTGAAATTAGATAACTACCGGCTTCTCTTTTACCTACTGATTGTCATAAAACACTTCCAAATTGCGGCCACTACATCATCCATGTATATTTCAAATGGGCCAAACCAAGAAGAATTTAACTTTCTTTGTGGATTAATTCTTCTAATCCCTCATTTGGATTGATTTTGTGATCGATCCATATTTTCTTGGAAACCGATTGAGCATCCACACGTTCAGAGAAAGCATGATGTAAATTTATTTAGTCACAAATGCATTAATTAGAGACAATGAAAAAGCATCCTTTCAAATATTTATGTTTTATTTAATTATTATGCCAATCCCAAAAAGGGCTACATAGCTATAGATCACAAGCCAGTGCTTATCGTCCTTATTTCTTCTTTGTTGTTAACTTGGTTCCTGATGACTAAACAATGAATAAAAAAAATGTTAATCAGACAAAATGTTATAAATAAAAATAGCTAAGATTTGTCGAAGTAAATACTGTATAAAAAAAAATAAAAAATAAAAATTATTTGTTTCCTAAAAGTGTGTGAAGTTAGCGTGACAGAGATTATTTCTGCTAACAAATCTAATATCAGACTAACTGAAGGGGATCATTTTGCAACCCGATGATGAGGGCAAAGAACTAATTGCTACAATTAAAAAACAAAAAAGGAGTAACTTGAAATTCGGTGTCAAGTGTAATTTACTATGTAATACCTTTTTCTTAGGCTCTTGAGGTTTCGGCTCGACCTTCTTAGAAGAACCTTTGGAAGGCTCTTTCTTGGCCGGGGCGGTGGGTTGAGTACCAACAGGTTTCTCAGGCTTGAGTGATGCCATTGCTTCTCTCTTTCTCTCTCTTTCTCTCTCTCTCACCAAACAGATTGAAGCTTCTCTAACTTGCTGGCCTCAACTCTCACCACTCATTCAAACACATCAATTTATAGTTTTCACTAATTAGTTTTCAAATCATTTCAAAGAACTTAAACCCATTTACACCACCACTAGGTAATGAACAGACGGTGATAATCAACTTGAGGGAATATAGAGAGAGAATAAAATGAACTGGAAGCCCTTTCAAAAGATGATGTGATATCAGATTCTTTGCTTACTGATAATGTTGACACTATTTTGATGCCTATTCTAAAGCATGTTCACATAGTTCCTTAGAAAAATAATTTTGGGATAGAATATGTAGGACTACATTAGATTTTAAGGACATTTCTTCGATACTTCACTTTGATTTAGCAGAGATATTAGGTGCGCTCGAGCATTTTTACCTAACGTCTAAGGCCTAATGACCCATGAGCCCCACAAGCTTTTAGTAAAATTGTTTAGGGCACACTAGTAAAGGTTCCAAAAGCGGTTGTGGTAGTGGTAATAGTTGTAATAGCGTGGTTGTAGTCAAGGTATGTAAAGGCCACAACATAATGATTGTGGTAACTGAAATCATAAATTTTTTAATTTTTCGCACAATTTGAAAACACTTAATTATACACATTTTTTTTTTTATAATCGCATTTATAAGGATTTAAAATAGATTTTAATCAATTTTTATTAGTTTTTAAGTATGATCTAATATATTTCATATTTTTAAATCATCATAAAAAGAACTTTTTATATTTTATTTCAATAATTAATTATTTTAAGAATAATTAATTTTAAATATTTACAAAATCATTTTTGACCAATACATGAATTAACTAAATAACAATATTTATAATTATTAAATGAAATGATTATAAAAATAAAAATTATTTTTGAGCTAATGATTTTTTATTTTAAAAGACATTTTTTTAAACTTTACAACTAACTAAATAAAATTATTTACAATTAAGATTTAAATAAAATGATTATAAAAATTAAAATTGTGCTATAAACAAAAATTATTTTTGAGTTACTGATTTTTTTTAAAGATATTTTTTAGACAAATATTACAGTAACAAAATAAAAAATATTTACAATTAAATATTAAATGAAATGATTATAAAAATGATAAATTACACTGACACCCCTGAGATTTATGTTTATTACAATTTTCCTCCTCAGCTTTTGAAAATTACATCTTCCCCCTAAGGTTTAAAGTTTCATTACAGATTCCCCCCTCAACAATTTAATTTTTTTAAATACCAATTTTGTCTTCACTGGGTAAATTACATTGACACCCCTCACATTTTAGAAATTACAATCCCCTCCCTAAGGTTTAAAGTAGCATTACTAATTGCCCCATCGGTTAGTATTAGTCAGAAAAAAAAATTCATTAAAAAAAAATTCATTGGAAAAAAAATTATTTGAAAAAAAAAATAATTGAAAAAAAATTTCTTAGTAAAATTTTTAAATTTCTATTTAAAAACCAATGTAAGCACATTTTTTGAATTTACATTTTTTTCGCAAATTTACAAATTGAGACAACCATCTATAAACCAAAAAAATTATCAAACAAGTTTTTATGACAGTTTTTTAAATTTTTGTAAATATAAATTGAAAACTGAAAACGAAATAGTTACCAAACAAGTTTCAACTGGTAAAAATGTAATAAAAATTAACAAATAATTAAATAAGTTACCAACGTAAGAAATGACTTATCAAAAAATTCTTAGGCTATGTATGGTTTGATTTTTAGAAATTTTTAGTAAAAATTAAAAATCAATTTGGTTAAGAAATAAGAAATAAAAAATAATTATCATTTTTATATTCTTTTTATCTTTTGAGTGGTTAGAAATAATTTTTTACAAATTAAATTGAAACAGCCATACGTATGTATATAACTTGCCCAAAAGTTAAAATGATAATTATTTTTTACCCTTAAATGATAATTATTTTTTATTTTTTATTTCTTAACCAAATTAATTTTTTATTTTAAAAAAATTTTAAAAATCAAACCATACATAACCTAAGAATCTTTTGATAAGTCACTTCTTACGTTGGTAACTTATTTAATTATTTGTTCATTTTATGACATTTTTACCATCTGAGGCCTGTTTGGTAACCAATTAGTTTTCAGTTTTCAATTTATATTTACAAAAATTTTAAAAACTGTCATAAAAACTTGTTTGATAATTTTTTTTTGTTTATAAATGGTTGTCTCAATTTATAAATTTGAGAAAAAAAAGTAAATTCAAAAAATGAGTTTACGTTGGTTTTTAAACAAAAATTAAAAGATTTTACTAACAAAATTTTTTTTCAATTAATTATTTTTTTCAATGAATTTTTTTTCTAACTAATACTAACCGAGGGGGTAATTGATAATACTACTTTAAACCTTAGGAAGGGGATTGTAATTTTTAAAATGTGAGGGGTGTCAATGTAATTTACCTAGTGAGGGCAAAATTGGTATTTAAAAAAATTAAATTGCTGAGAGGGGAATCTGTAATGAAACTTTAAACCTCAGGGGGAGATGTAATTTCCAAAATGTGAGGGAGGGAATTGTAATAAATATAAACCTCAGGGGGTATCAGTATAATTTACCCTTATAAAAATAAGGGCGAATTACACTAACAATCCCTATAGTTTGGGGCTCGTGTCACATTGGTCCTTGACTTTTCAATTGTAATATATTTGATCTGAAATTTTGAATCTTGTTCCAAATAAGGATAATTAAAGATACCATTGCTTAATTTGAAAGGCAAAATCATCAATTTGATAAAATGTAAACTAATTTGACAAAAATAAATGTAATAAAAATATTTTCAAATTTTTAAAAATTATTTCTATTCACCAAAGATAAAATTATGAAAGAATGATAAATTTATGAGGCATTTATTTATTTATTTTACCAAATTAATTTTTATTAGTATGTGTTTGGATGATGATCAAGTAATGGGTGATTATTAAGATTTTAATGTGTAATCGATAGATTTAATATATGAAATGCTTTTAGTTTTGAATTGTTTGATTTAATGGATTGGTTTAATAATGATATCAAAGTTGTCACTATATTTGATTTTTGAAAAAATAGAAACTAATTTAATGAAAATAAAAACAACCACCCATTACATGATCATCATCCAAACATATAATAAAAATTAATTTGGTAAAATAAATAAATAAATGTCTAAAAGATTTATCAGTTTTATATAATTTTATCTTTAGTGGGTAGAAATAATTTTTAAAATTTTATAAATATTTTTTTGACATTTATTTTTGTCAAATTAGTTTATATTTTATCAAATTAATGATTTTACCCTTGAAATTAAGTAATGATATCTTCAATTGTTCATATTTGGAATACGATTCAAAACTCAGAATCAAATGTGTTACAATTGAGAAATCAAGACCAAAATGACATAAGCCCCAAACTATAGGAATCATTAATTTAATTCGCCTTAAAAATAAGAGGGTTGCTATTAGCACATACCTCTTTACTTTGGCCCCCCCATTTCTTTGAACTCCCACCCAACAAAATGAAACCCCTCCCTTTTTTTGTTTAAACCCTAACCTTAATACCAACTATACCCCTCAACTTTTTGACTTCCAACTTTTTTTCTGCAATTTTCCTACCATCACCGGTAGTCCCACCCCTCCAGCGACCTCCCTAACCGGCGACCCCTTTCCTTTTCCTTTTTTTTTCCATATCCACTCTCTCTCTCTCTCTTCTTCTTCTTCTTCTTCTTTTTAAGATCTGGCTTCTCATTCTTCAAGGTGGCTATCACCATGTCTCCGACGCAAGTAGAAGGCAACGGATTCAGCCTCCCCTTTATATACTTCACTGATATGACGTATAGATTCTTTGCCCCCGTGTTGTCCGTAAATTCCATCGTCGTCCTTGGCTGTTACGCTCATACGTTTGATGAAGGACCCAGATGGGTTATCGTCGAAGTAACGGGATTTGCGGAAAACATAGGAGAATCTAAAGAGAGAAGTACTTGGGCTTTTTGATTTGGTTGTGGTGGTGGAAGGTGGTGTTGGGGCGTTTGAATTCATCGTCTTCGGCGACGAAGCTGGGTCGGAAAAAGTCGCAGTTGGTGGTGGTATTGGTAGCGAAGTCGCGAGAGGCGGTGGTGGTGGTGTCGGAGGAGGTGCTAGAGGAGAAGAGGAAGAGGGTGCAGACCATGGAGAAGCGGTGAGAGAGGTGGAGAGGGAGGAGTTGGCCTTTGTAGAAGAGCTCGTCGACGGGGCAGAGGTAGTGGTTGTGACAACCCTCACCACTGTTTACTAATAATACCACTAATTAGTGCTAATCTATGATTAAGCATGCTAAGCGACTGATTGACTGAAATTCCGACTGATTGATTGAATGTATTACTTTGAATACATGTCTATCTGTTTGACTATTAATGATCTGTTTATGTTTTATGTTTTAAACTGCAAATCGAAGGCCTTATCGACGGCCGAATCCAAAACTGATTTGTGTTTTGTGTTAATTGGAATTAATGTGATTTTATGGTAAATTTAGTTAAAATTTGATTTGGTATGATTAAATTGGATTAATTAGTGCTAAATCACACAGCATTTCTTCAGCCATTTTCTTGAGCCAAAATAGACTAGAGAGAGAGTTAGGAGAAAGATTGATTTCAACAAATTTAGCTTGGAGACTTGAAGAATTGTAGAAGAATTGCATAATTGAGCTTCCATTTTTGGAATTGAGGACCTAAGGTAGAGAATTCATCTTCTCCATTGTGAATTTGAGTTACTTCTTGCATGGTTCTTGGTGAATTAGAGTTTAGAGTCAAGATTTGGTTTAAAATGTTAAATTGAAGCTTAAATCATGTATGCATGTACATGTTCTAGCGTTTTAAGGTCTTTCCCATGAAATTTGCTACATGCATGTTCATCTTTTGATTATAGTTTATGAATTCATCATGTTTATGGAAGGATTGAGTTATTTGGCCATGTATTTGAAGCTTTGATTTCAATTGAACACATGCATGTTCCATACACTTTATGTTCTTGAAGTTTTCCTAGAAATTGGGTTCAATTGAACTACCTTTGGGCTTTGAGCTTGCAAATTGATCTTCGAAACATGTCATATTATGAGTTTTAAAGTGTTTTCCAGAAAATTAGCCCAAAAGGATCAAATTTGATGCTTTAAAAGTTGAATTTGAGCTTGGAGGTTCAATCTGAAAATTCCAAATTTTGGACCCACGCTCGAGTGTGGGACCCCACGCTCGAGTGTGGGACTCCACGCTCAAGCGTACACTCTGTGTTCATACAGTCCGCTCGAGCGGGGAAAGTAATGCTCAAGCGTGAAATGCATGTATCCAGTACTTTGCATGTGTTTACAGTCCACTCGAGCGAGGGAATGCACGCTCGAGCGAGGACCTGTGTCTCACGGTCGAGCGTGAATTTCATGCATCCAGTACTTTTGCAATCCGCTAGAGCGAGGAAAGTCACGCTCGAGCGAGACTCTTTTGTCTGTATGTCCGCTCGAGCGGAGAAAGCCACGCTCGAGCGAGACCCCTATTTCAGCAAAAATTTGAAAAGTGTTTTAAAGTGCATTTTTGCATCCTCATTTCATCCTAGGCATTCCTAGGCCTAGTTTAAGGCATCTTAATGAGGATAATGCTATAGAACCACACCGAGTCAAGATAGGGACTAAGTTATTGTTTCCCAAACGTGCAACTTAGTGTGTGTTCATCCTGTAACTGTGTAGGGTTGGCATCCAAGGACGTTCACTAGCCTATCTATAGCCCAAAACTCTGTGAGTAACAATATTGTAAAGATATATTCAATCATGAATATTTTCTGAATGATCAACTGTACTGCTTTCCGAAATGATGTTTCTTACTGAATGAATGTTTATCCTATTTGCGAACTGTATTCATGGCATCCTTAGCAATTTATCACATCGCTATCACATAGAGATCTCTCGCCGGTTCCTATGTTGGAACCATCATCATCGATATGATAGCCATCAATCGATCGTTTTGTCTGCTCGGACTTCGCATCTTGTTTTGCTATGGGATGTACCACATATGACTGCTATGACTGAATGACTGATATACTGTATAACTGACTGTTTTAAATACTGAAAGGACATTCATTCTTAACCTCTTTACGCATATGTTATTCACTAGGCTTTAGCTCACTGTTTATATATATATATGTAGGTATCCAGGCACCGGACCAGAGCTAGGAGCGTTGGGTTTAACTCCCTTTTTGTCAAGCCAACCGCTGTGCCTCACTGGGAGGTTCTAAGTCCTTCAAGCTAGGGCTTTTTGGGGTGTTTTAGATTCCCCCTTTCTGTTTCTGTTTTGTATAAACTGTTTGAGACTAGCTCTGTACTGTTATGGTAGGGATTTGGTCCCTAACCCGAATGTCTGTATAAGTTGTATGTATATACTGTTCCGGTTATGATGTGAATATGTTATGAAAAGTCTTTTTGCATACTGACTGTCACAGCTTATTGGACATCTTTTATTATTGTTTTGGCTTCCGCCAGCCCCTGTACTCTGTATTACTATTATTACTGTTAAGCAGGCCTTCGGTAATCACAGATTACTGGCCGGTTATGATGCTAAACCCATAGGGGCGGGTTTGGGTCGTGACAGAGTGGTATCAGAGTGAAGTTTAAACCACAAGTTATACCGCACGCACGTGTCCAAATGAGCTATAGTATGTCCTACAAAAGTATTTAGGGCATTGCATGAGCATGAAAAGTGTGTGTGGTCATGACATGAATAAATGTGCTAATGTGTTAATATGTTTAAAGTATGCAACTGTCTATGTTTATAATTGCCATAATTGTCTGTAGTGAAATGGACAATGCAAGAATTGCCGATGAAACAGAATCGTCTGATGCCAGAATGGAAAGGCTAGAAAGAACAGTTGAACTGCTAACTGAAGCCTTAAGGCAACAATAGAACCAACAGCCCCCACCTCCTCCGGTACAGCGGGAACCGAATGTGAATGATGACATAATTGCTCTAACACAGAAGTTTAGTAAAATGAAACCGCCATCATTCCAAGGAGGTCTTGAACCACTAAAGGCCGAAGCCTGGGTTCTTGAAACAGAGAAATTATTTGAAGTCTTTCCGTGTTCTGAAGCACACAAAGTGCTAGTAACTACCTTCACTTTACAAGAAGATGCTAGAAGGTGGTGGATGCTTGTCCGTGACACCAATACTGCGATGAGTTGGGCTCAATTTAAGGGAGCCTTCTTTGAGAAATACTTTCCTCAGTGTGTCAGGGACCGGAAAGTGACTGAGTTTGAACAACTGAAACAAGGCACTATGTCCGTAACTGAGTATGAATCGAAATTCACTGAACTCGCCAGATACGCACCACACATGGTGGATACCGATCACAAAAAGGCGAGGAAGTTTGAAGACGGCCTTAATGTCGAAATACTTGACAGGATAAATGTTCTGAAGTTATTGAAATACGTGGATGTTCTTGACCGAGCAATAATGGCTAAGTAAACATCGAGGCATTAAAACAGACTGAAACACCAGCGACTGAATGGCGCGATAAGTGACGGGGTTTTAAATTTAAGAAAAGGCGGAACAACCCCTTGAACAAAAAGCAAAATACAGGGTCAACAACCAGTTCCAGTCAGGGAAATAGTTTCATACCGCCATGTTCTGAATGTGGTAAGAAACATAAAGGGGTTTGTTATAAAATTTCAGGTGCTTGTTACAGGTGTGGCAAGGTGGGCCACATGGTCAAAGATTGCCCTTCTGCTCTTCAGGGCAATAGTAAAGTTGCAGCCAGCGTCGCAGCATCAACTGTTGCACCAAAACCTAATCCTAAAGCTACTGGAAAAAAGCCTATGAGGCAGGGCCGAGTGTTCGCACTCGTACCGGGAGATGTACAGAATACTGAGACCGTTGTGTCAGGTATACTCTCAATCTGCACTCAAAATGCTTATGTTCCGATTGATTCGGGGTCTACACATTCATATGTATCACATGTTTTTTCGCGAAAATTAAATAGACCACTGGAACCTATGAACTATCTGTTAGCGGTATCTTCACCTGTTAAAGGATCCATGACATGTGCTTATATGTACCCTGCATGTGAAATTATTGTTGGAGATGTTCATTTGTATATTGATTTACTGCCTCTAAATATTTATCATTTTGATGTGATATTGGGAATGAAGTGGTTAACAAAATATCATGCTACCACAGACTGTGTAACAAAACAAGTTGTTTTCCGTCTACCTGGACTGCCTGAATTTGTGTTTAACGGAGTTGGAGTAATACCTCCTCCATATCTAATTTCATCCATGAAAGCTTTTAAACTGATCAAAAAGGGTTGTAAAGGGTATCTGTGTTGTGTATTGACTGTATCTACTGATGCTGAAACTGATGTGAACAGTATTCCTATAGTTAGAGAATTCCCAGATATTTTTCCAGATGATTTGCCAGGGGATTTGATTGATAGGGAGATTGAATTCACCATTGATGTGATTTCGGGTACACAGTCAGTATTTAAAGCTCCTTACAGAATGGCACCGACTGAATTGAAAGAGTTGAAAGTTCAACTGCAAGAACTGTTAGATAAAAAGTTTATCAGGCCCAGTACTTCACCGTGGGGCGCGCTAGTTTTGTTTGTGAAAAAGAAAGACGGCTCACTGAGACTCTATATTGACTACCGTGAATTGAACAAGGTAACAGTGAAAAATAAATATCCACTGCCTCATATTGATGATTTATTTGACTAGTTACAGGGTGCTCAAGTGTTTTCTAAAATTGACCTGAGATCCAACTACCACCAATTGAAAGTCAAACCAGAGGATATTGAAAAGACTGCCTTTCGAACGAGGTACGGACATTACGAATTTCTTGTTATGCCTTTCGGAGTTACCAATGCACTTGCTGCATTTATGGACCTTATGAACAGAATTTTCAAACCATACCTTGATGAATTTGTAGTTGTTTTCATAGATGACATTTTGATTTATTCCAAAAGCACGAAGAACATGAACATCATTTGAGAATTGCTCTAAACACCCTAAAAGAACAGAAACTGTATGCTAAACTGACAAAATGTGAATTTTGGCTTGACAATGTTATGTTTTTGGGACATGTAATCAGTAAGGATGGAATTTCAGTTGATTCGCAGAAAATTGAAGCAGTAGTGAATTGGCGTAGGCCGATAAATGTTATCGAAGTCTGAAGTTTTCTAGGCTTAGCCGGGTATTACAGAAGGTTTGTCAAAGACTTCTCCAAAATTGCCCTACCACTGACTCAATTGACTCAAAAGGGGATATCATTTGATTGGACTAATCAGAGAGAATCAGCCTTTCAAGAGTTAAAGACTCGACTTATGACTGCACCGATTCTTATCCTACCCTCAGGTACAGATGGTTTTACCATATTTAGTGATGCTTCTTATAAGGGTTTGAGATGTGTTTTAATCCAGAATGGTAAAGTGATTGCGTATGCTTCCCGACAACTGAGACCGCATGAAAAGAACTACCCGACTCATGACTTGGAACTTGCTGCAGTAGTGTTTGCACTAAAAATCTGGCGCCACTACCTTTATGGGGCGACATGTGAAGTGTATACAGACCACAAGAGCTTGAAATACTTCTTCACATAGAAAGAACTGAACATGAGACAATGAAGATGGCTAGAACTGATAAAAGATTATGATTTGCAAATTTTGTACCATCCAGGAAAAGCTAACACCGTTGCCGATGCACTGAGTCAGAAATCGATAGCCTGTTTGCTCACCGGGCAGAAAAAATTGCTATGTGACCTTGAAAATTTTGAGGTTGAGATTGTTTTGCCTGAACAAGGTGGAACCTTAGCCGTTATTTCTGCTCAATCGGCACTTATCGAAAAGATCAAAGAGAAACAGCAATAGGATGACTTCTTAAAGAAGATCATCGATGAACGAGAATCTAAACCGAGGCCAGATTTCAAATTTGAGAACAATGTGTTGAAATTTCAAGAAAGATTATGTGTACCGAGTGATTCTGAACTGAAAAGAAGGATTCTACAAGAGGGCCACAATTCAAAACTGTTTATCCATCCAGGAAATACAAAAATGTACCAAGACTTGAAGCTGAATTTCTGGTGGCCGAGAATGAAGAAAGAGATTGCTGATTTTGTATCGAAATGTCTTCATTGCCAATAAGTTAAAGCTGAACATTAATGACCTGCAGGCTTACTGCAACCCTTACCAATACCGGAGTGGAAATGGGAACATATCACTATGGATTTTATTGTTGGTTTACCTCGCTCCAGTAAAGGTATGGACTCAATTTGGGTTATTGTTGATAGACTGACTAAATCTGCTAACTTCTTACCTGTCAAAACAATCTATAATACGGACAAATTGGCCATAATCTATATTAATGAGATTGTTAGATTGCATGGAGTGCCTGTATACATTGTTTCTGACAGGGACTCGAAGTTTACATCGAGATTCTGGCAAAGCCTATAGACAGCATTGGGTACTGAACTGAGACTGAGTAGTGCATACTATCCTCAGACAAATGGCCAGTCAGAAAGAACCATCCAGGCTCTGGAGGATTTACTGAGAATGTGTGTCCTTGATTTTCAGGGAAATTGGGAAAGCCACTTACCGTTGGCTGAATTTGCCTACAACAACAGCTTTCACTCGAGTATTGGAATGGCACCTTTCGAGGCTTTATATGGCAGGAAATGTCGATCTCCTATCTGCTAGGTAGAAGTAAGAGATGGGCCTTTGCTTGGGCCCGAGATTGTACATGAAACTACTGAAAAAGTGAAACTGATTCAACAGAGATTGAAAACCGCATAGAGCAGGCAGAAAAGTTATGCAGATGTCCGAAGGCGAAACAGAGAGTACGAAGTAGGTGATCATGTTTTTGTTAAAGTGACACCGATGAAAGGGCAAACCCGTTTTGGGGTTAAAGGCAAGTTAGCGCCGAGATATGTCGGACCGTATAAGATTATTGAAAAGATTAATCCGGTAGCGTATCAAGTAGCGCTTCTTCCTGAAATGGAGCATACGCATAACGTGTTCCATATTTCGATGTTGAGGGATTACCTCCGGGATCCCTTCCATGTGATTGAGCCTACCCATATAGTGCTAAGTGATGACTACACTTATGAAGAACGGCCTATTCAGATTGTGAACCGACGGATCAAGAAGTTAAGGAACAAAGAAATTCCGTTAGTGAAAGTTGATTGACAAAACCATGGTGGCATATATGCCACTTGGGAAAGGAAAGACGATATGATCAATAGATATCCTGAATTGTTCCCTCTGGATCTGGTATTCTTCCAAAATGAAGGTAATTCGAGTTTGGAGGTCCCAACTCTTTGTAAGGCGGGGAGACTGTGACAACCCTCACCACTGTTTACTGATAATACCACTGATTAGTGCTAATCTGTGATTAAGCATGCTAAGTGACTGATTGACTGAAATTCTGACTGATTGATTCAGTGTATTAGTTTGAATGCATGTCTATCTGTTTGACTGTTAATGATCTGTTCATGTTTTATGTTTTAAATTGCAAATCGAAAGCCTTATCGGCGACCGAATCCGGAACTGATTTGTGTTTTGTGTTAATTGGAATTAATGTGATTTTATGGTAAATTTAGTTGAAATTTGATTTGGTATGATTAAATTGGATTAATTAGTACTAAATTACATTGGTTCAAGTTATTTACCTAAATGCCATCTAGTGGGCCACTTTTAGTTACACCATGAGGCTTGAATTACACTTGATCACACAACATTTCTTCAGCCCTTTTCTTGAGCCAAAACCGACTAGAGAGAGAGAGAGAGTTAGGAGAAAGATTGATTTCAACAAATTTAGCTTGGAGACTTGAAGAATTGTAGAAGAATTGCATAATTGAGCTTCTATTCTTGGAATTGAGGACCTAAGGTAGAGAATTCATCTTCTCCATTGTGAATTTGAGTTACTTCTTGCATGGTTCTTAGTGAATTAGAGTTTAGAGTCAAGATTTGGTTTAAAATGTTGAATTGAAGCTTAAATCATGCATGCATGTACATGTTCTAGCGTTTTGAGGTCTTTCCCATGAAATTTGCTACATGCATGTTCATCTTTTGATTAGTTTATAAATTCATCATGTTTATGGAAGGATTGAGTTATTTGGCCATGTATTTGAAGCTTTAATTTCAATTGAACACATGCATGTTCCATACACTTTATGTTCTTGAAGTTTTTCCTGAAATTGGGTTCAATTGAACTACCTTTGGGCTTTGAGTTTGCAAATTGATCTTCGAAACATGTCATATTATGAGTTTTAAAGTGTTTTCCATAAAATTAGCCCAAAAGGATCGAATTTGATGCTTTAAAAGTTCAATTTGAGCTTGGAGGTTCAATCTGAAAATTCCAAATTTTGGACCCACGCTCAAGCGTGGGACTCCACACTCGAGCATACACTCTGTGTTCATGCAGTCCGCTCGAGCGGGGAAAGTAACGCTCGAGCGTGAAATGCGTGTATCCAGTACTTTGCATATGTTTACAGTCCGCTCGAGCGAGAGAATACACGCTGGAGCGAGGACTTGTGTCTCATGCTCGAACGGAGGTCGAGCGTGAATTTCATGCATCCAGTACTTTTGCAATCCGCTCGAGCGAGGAAAGTCACGCTCGAGCGAGGCTCTTTTGTCTGCATGTCCGCTTGAGCGGGACCCCTGTTTCAGTAAAAATTTGAAAAGTGTTTTAAAGTGCATTTTTGCATCCTCATTTCATCCTAGGCATTCCTAGGCCTAGTTTAAGGCATCTTAATGAGGATAATGCTATAGAACCACACCGAGTCAAGATAGGGACTAAGTTATTGTTTCCCAAACATGCAACTTAGTATGTGTTCATCCTGTAATTGTGTAGGGTTGGCATCCGAGGACGTTCACTAGCCTATCTGTAGCCCAGAACTCTGTGAGTAACAATATTGTAAAGATATATTCAATCATGAATATTTTCTGAATGATCAACTGTACTGCTTTCCGAAATGATGTTTCTTACTGAATGAATGTTTATCCTATTTGCGAACTGTATTCGTGGCATCCTTAGCAATTTCATCTTTATCGCATCATATCGCCATCGCTACAGAGATCTCTGTCGGTTCCCATGTTGGAACCACTCATTCACATCGATATGATAGCCATCAATCGACTGCTCGGGTCTGCTCGCATTTGCTTGCTTTTGCTATGGGATGTACCACATATGACTGCTATGACTGAATGACGATATATCAGATAATCGATCGTTTTAAATCTTCGAAGGACATTCATTCTTAACCTCTTTACGCATATGTTATTCACTAGGCTTTAGCTCACTGTTTATATATATATGTAGGTGTCTAGGCACCGGACTGGAGCTAGGAGCGTTGGGTTTAACTCCCTTTTTGTTAAGCCAACCGATGTGCCTCACTGAGAGGTTCTAAGTCCTTCAAGCTAGGGCTTTTTGGGGTGTTTTAGATTCCCCCTTTCTATTTCTGTTTTGTATAAACTGTTTGAGACTAGCTCTATACTGTTATGGTAAGGATTTGGTCCATAACCCGAATGTCTATATAAGTTGTATGTATATACTGTTCCGGTTATGATGTGAATATGTTATGAAAAGTTTTTGTGCATACTGACTGTCACAGCTCATTGGACATCTTTTATTCTCGCTTTTGGCTTCCGCCACAGATCAGACATCTTGTTATCATATAGCCTTCAGTAATCACGGACATCGCCTACATGTGCTAAACCCATAAAGGCGGGTTTGGATCGTGACAGTGGTGGGTAGTGGTAGTGGTGGAGGAGGAGGAGATGGTGGTGAAAAGGTTGGTGGGGTAGCGTTTGGAAAATTAGGGTTAGGGTTAGGGTTAGGGTTAGTGTTTGAAAAATTAGAATTAGAATGTTAAGGATGAGGGTAAGAATATAACTTTATATTTGGACAAAATTGGAATTTAAAAAAAAATGAAGGGTCCAAATAAAAAAGATAGGTGTTAATAGCAACACTCAAAAATAAACCATTGTTTATACTCCCTTCTTCCCAAAATATTAGTCCCTTATTCCATTTTTCATTGTCCCAAAATATTAATCCATTTTTCAAAAATTAAGTACAAAAATAATATAAATTTCCTATTTTATCCTTCTTTTTAATTTATTAACAACATAAAAAGTACAATTATGACATTAATATTCTCCAAAAAATATACTATCAAAGGGTAATTTTGAAAGATCAATTTTTTAAAGTGCAATAATTGTACTACCAAAAAAAGTTAGATTCTCCAAAAGGGACCATTATTTTGTGACAAAGGGAATTTTACATGCTAATGTAATGAAATAAAAATTTAAAAAATAAGGGTAAATTACACTGACACCCCCTGAAGTTTATATTTATTATAGTTTCCCTCCTCATCTTTTAGAAATTACATATTTCCCCCTGAGGTTTAAAGTTTCATTATAGATTCCCTCTCAGCAATTTAATTTTTTTAAATACTAATTTTGCCCTTACTGGATAAATTACATTGACACCCCTCACATTTTAGAAATTACAATCTCCTCCCTAAGGTTTAAAGTAGCATTACCAATTGCCCCCTCGGTTAGTATTAGTTGGAAAAAAATTCATGAAAAAAAATTAATTGAAAAAAAATTTTGTTAGTAAAATTTTTAAATTTCTGTTTAAAAATCAACATAAGCACATTTTTTGAATTTATGTTTTTTCCTCAAATTTACAAATTGAGACAACCATTTATAAACCAAAAAAATTATCAAACAAGTTTTTATGACAGTTTTTTAAATTTTTGTAAATATAAATTGAAAACTGAAAACGAAATGGTAACCAAACAGGCTTCATATGGTAAAAATGTCACAAAATTAACAAATAATTAAATAAGTTATCAACGTAAGAAATGACTTATCAAAAGATTCTCAGGCTATGTATGGTTTGATTTTTAGAAATTTTTCTTAAAAATTAAAAATTAATTTGGTTAAGAAATAAGAAATAAAAAATAATTATCATTTTTATATTATTTTTATCTTTCGAGTGGTTAGAAATAATTTTTTACAAATTAAATTAAAACAGTCATACGTATGTATATAATATGCCCAAAAGTTAAAATGATAATTACTTTTTACCGTTAAATAATATTTATTTTTTATTTTTTATTTCTTAACCAAATTAATTTTTAATTTGAAAAAATAAATTCTAAAAATCAAACCATACATAACCTAAGAATCTTTTAAAAATCACTTTTTACGTTGGTAACTTATTTAATTATTTGTTAATTTTACGATATTTTTACCATCTGAGGCTCGTTTGGTAACCATTTCGCTTTCAGTTTTTAATTTATATTTACAAAAATTTTAAAAACTGTCATAAAAACTTGTGTTGATAATTTTTTTTGTTTATAAATGGTTGTCTCAGTTTGTAAATTTAAGAAAAAAATATAAATTTAAAAAATAAGTTTACGTTGGTTTTTAAACAAAAATTTAAAAAATTTACTAACAAAATTTTTTTTCAATTAATTTTTTTTTCCAACTAATACTAACCGAGTGGGTAATTGGTAATGCTACTTTAAACCTTAGAGAAGGGATTGTAATTTCTAAAATGTGAGAGATGTCAATGTAATTTACCCAATGAGGGCAAAATTGGTATTTAAAAAAATTAAATTGCTGAGGGGGAAATCTGTAATGAAACTTTAAGCCTCAGGAGGGGAGATGTAATTTCCAAAAGAAGAGGCGGGGAATTATAATAAACATAAACCTCAGGAGGTGTCAGTGTAATTTACCCAAAAAATAAATTATAAAGAAAAAAATTTCATACAAAGTTTTTTCTTTTGGTCTAGATCACTTCAGTGTTCGTTCTTTCTTTGGAAGTTTTTTTTTTTTTGGAAAAAAAAAAAAAAAAAAAAAAAAAACTTTTTAGAATATTGTAAAGGTGCGTAACGGGCCTTTATGTAATATTGAAACGGCCGTTATTCATATGAATTTTGGTCACACTGCAAAAATAGATATAACAAGTAGCGCTTACCACCGAAACCATTACATAATACCGCTTTTTGAAACCTTGGTGCACACAAAGTTACCCAAAAATTTACCATTACCCATTACTTAACAGGCGTTTGTAAAATTGTTTAGTGCACACAAACTCACCCAAAAATTTACCCTTACCCATTACTGGCGTTCTAACGAAAATCCAGTTACAAAGAAAGAAAGGTGAACATTGATTTAGACATCAACTTCTACGTCATGTGTATTATTATGTCTCTATGTTTGGAAGAATAAGAGTGAATTCAGAGGTGATCTCAAGGAACTTCAATGGAAATTAGACAAGTCTGAGACTGTTTTCAAGATAAAATAAAACATAAACAAAAAATTGAAAACAATAAGTGGGATGTGCAAACGATTGATGTAACAAATGTGTTGAACTGCTATTCAGTTGCTGCAGGAATGAAAGAAGTCATCATAGCATTGTGAGGATGATCAACGAATGTTCAGACGGATGATCAATATGATATATATTAGCAAAAGGCCATGAAGTAAAGGAGCTGAAAAAATATTTAAATGTTGACTAGTGAAAATAAAAGTATCTTACTCATGATTTGGAGCCTCGTAAACATAAAGAAAAGAATGTTGAAGCAAATTTCACAACAAATACCAATTCCGTTATAATATATTTTAGCTAATTTTTCTCCCATATTTGTTTACTTGCTTCCAAAACTTTTTTGTGTGCATTGTTTCTGCTCAATTGTGAAAATTTGATCGTCAAATTTGAACCTACATAGTGAAAATTTTAGGTATAAACCTGGACAAATCATTAACCCAACAACAGAACTTGCCAGAGTTGCATGTATGACTGACATTTTCCAGACATTTCATAGATACTTCCAATTGTTTAGGAACTATAACAACAGTCATTTAGTAATCAAAGAATTAACCAATCTTGCATTATATAGTTCAAATAATACTCTGTTCAGAAACAATAATTCAAATATAGACTTTGGACCAGTTTGACTTAACACAACTACTGCAATTTCAGTGACCAAAATTTTTCGAGTTCGACTTGTCTTAAATGCTTTTAGTATAACCCCATAAATTGTAGAAATAAACTCAACAACCAAAGAATCCCAATTATATACTATTACTATTATATTCATTTATTAACTGTAACTTTCTGTCATATACTTATCCCTCAGGTAAGTGCTTGCGATGTTCAACCCGTGTTCCTCATCCCAGCAGCAATCCCATTAATAGTAATAAGCAATGCATCTCTAAGTTTATGATTATCATCGTCACGTCTTAATCTCCTCAATATCTCCACTTGCAACATATTAATGGGGTTGAGATAAGGAAGCCTGCTCTCAATCAATCTTTGCAAGCTCTTATTATTCTCCGATAGTTTCTCATGCCCAGAAACCACCAAAACATACTTCTCTGTCGTCAGAAGCTCTCTCCTCAGGTCAGCACCGAGCTCACGCCTACTCTGAGACACAAGAACTTCATCGTAATGCTTGGCTATGTTAATATCTGCTTTCCCCAAAACCATCTCTATAAGGTCTATGGTACATTGGAAAAAGGGCCATTCTTTGTACATTGCTTTTATGTCTTCGGTATGTCCCTTTTCACACACACCTTTTAAGCCCGCGCCAACTCCAAGCCAAGCAGGAAGGACAAATCTTGTTTGGGTCCAAGCAAATACCCACGGGATTGCACGAAGATGACCAATTCCTACAGAGCTCTTTCTTCTCGTGGGACGGCTTCCTATGTTGAGGAAACCAAGCTCAGCTTGTGGCGTGGCTTCATGAAAGTAAGCAAGGAATTCGGGGTTTTCGTAGACTGTGCTTCGATAACATTGGCAACTGATTTTCGAGATCTCTTCCATCAGATTACGCCATTTTTCCTCTCTAGGTGGGAGCGGAGGGCGTAGGGTGGCAAGAAGCACAGCTGTCGTGTAGATTTCTAGTTGTCGAACAGCGGTCTGTGGTAGCCCAAACTTGGCTTGCACCATTTCTCCTTGTTCAGTTGAGCGAAGCGTACCCTATAATTCAAACAAAAATCCAATGCCAATATTAAATCATAGGCCAAAGTTCATTGTGAATATAAATCTGGTACAAATGTCAATCACTTGCTATCTTGGTTTTAAGTATTGGATGCAAAACCAAAACAAAAAAAAAAACTGTGTTACTGTGGACTGGTACTTACCCCTGAAACCACATGGAAGTTTTAAGATAACTTCAGCACCAAAGAATCAATTCAAGTTGTATGGAACATTTTTACTTATTATTCATGTTAGAAGTCTGCAACTTTAAACTTAAAAAAAGATAGACAAAGTCTAAGAAACCCCGATATTTCTAGAGGAAGCAAGTAGTGTCCAACACCGACACCTTCGGACGCTCCTAAAATACTTTTTCAAAGTGTTATAATTAACAAATCAAATTCAAAATATCGGATACTTTGCCGACACTTTTTAACCCTCCGAACACATCCTATGTGATGAATCCCTTCATAATAACATTGGTATGCATACTTCATAACACAATTTATGAATTCTAAATGTCTTCAACCATTTATAAGATTGATACATCATGTGTTATAATGTTCTATAATCGCTTTGCTTCCTTTAGAATGTAACTATAAAATGAATGATATCTTGATATTTAAGTTATGAAATATATTTTTAATGTAATCAGTGTTCTGTGACATATTTTCATTAATTTGTATAAATTATTCATATATATGACATATAATTTTTTTATTTTAAATATATACGAATCTGAAGTGTGTCGTGTCCCACATTTTTTCAAAATCAATGTGTTGTGGTGGTCGTATAATGTCGAATGTCAAAATACTAAACATTTAAGCACAATAGGATATCCACATTTTCATTTGATGGGACATGAAAATGAACAACATCCAGGTGCAATAACAGCATGAATTGGACCAAACTTTTACTATAAGACATACTTATTATCTGGGAATAAGTTCTTATCAATCAAAACTGATATTTTAGGACGGTTTAATAAAAACTAGAAAGATAGCAATTATTTTCTTTCTTTTTTTTAATAAGTTAAAAGGATAAATAAGAACTAAGAGTCTCAATTGTGTAAATTAATTGATCATTTACCATAACAGAACCAGGCGGTTGCGATTGAATGGCAAGATATGTGGGGCCACCACCACGGCCAACACTCCCTCCACGACCATGGAAAAGTGTAACTTTGATACCGTACTCATTGCACGCTGCTACGACATCCTCTTGAGCTTTATAAAGCTCCCAAGCGGCAGTGAAGCGACCAGCATCTTTACCAGAATCAGAATATCCAACCATTACCTGTCAACAACTTGATAAGCTCAATATGTCTCATTTGGAAACTTTATTAAACTAATCTTGCTGTGTTCGTCCGTGTAACTACCTCCTGATGACTGTCATGGTTCTTAATGACATGCTCTCGGTACCAATCAATTGACAATAATTTCCTGATCACTGAGCCAGCTCCTCTCAAGTCCTTCACTGTTTCAAACAGAGGAACCACCCGCAGCCTATTCCAAGGCATGAACATAATGATTTCATGAGAATCCCATTTTGCATATGCAATCCAAAACATTTTTAAATGAAAAATCTTAATTTTTTCCAATGTGTGTGTGGTTGCTACCTTAATTCATTGATTGGAAAAAACAAAATTTTCAGATCTAGTAGAAATGGAACACAGCATATTTATATTAGAATACCGACAACAATCCGATAAACAATTCAAGATGCATGTTAAACCACTTTGTTTGATTTAGTTTTCAAAAACTGTTTTCTGACTTCTTGTTTTTCATTTTTTTTCTTTTTTTTAAGTAAATTTTTTTATGTTGTAGTAAAAAAATTTACTTTTTAAATGCACCTACAAATTAAAGTATATGTAAATAAATCTGAAGAAAAAAAATTACAAAAAAACAAAGAAATGTGCTGCTTTTTTTGTTATTTTTAGTGAACTTTTTAAAGATTTCTTCACATATATTCTGTTTTTTAAATACATCTAGATTAGATGCATCTATGAAATTTTTTTTAAAAAATTACTAAAATATGAAGAAGAAAAAAGTTTAGTAAATACAAAAAGACACAAAAAATCAGAAAATAATTTTTAAAAAACTATACCAAACAAGGTGAGATCCATTAAAATTCCTGTCCAAATGTCCCCCAAGTGTAGTAGAAGCCATTAAAATTATAGAAATACCGGTTAGAGTTCAATAAAATTGTTTTGTGGTTGGATATGACAACATAGAAAGAAGAGATAGAATCGTACGTTCCACCAGGGCATGGTCTGCCTCGCTCCCCAGAAACAGCAAGACGAGCATGTTTCTGCAAAAGTTCCACGGTAAGGACATCACTCGCCTGCCAGTTAGCAAGTAGACACCACCATTATTGTTGATTGCACATATGAACAGTAGTTTGAGAGATCAACAATGTTTTTGAGAAAATGCACGAGCACAATATCTAATTGTGAAAGCTGTCGCATGGAAGCATAAGATTTTGTACTATTAGTGACATACAGCTGAAGCCATGGAAATCACATATGCTCCTAGTGAATCACTTCCCAACTCAGCAGCAACACAGAAGGTGTCTAAGACTTCTTTAACTTCAGGAGGAACCTAAAATGTCCAATTAAGAGAAGATTAGGAATAAATAATTATATAAATTAACATACAGTAGAAAGAGATTAAAAAACTATAGCAATCAACCATTGTGACACTGCCGGTCAAAAAAAAAAAAAACCATTATCACACTGATTACTACATCCAACTCAGAAAACTGAGAGAAATGTACACATTACATAATAATGAGTGATCATCTATTCAATGTTCAACTCATTAATTATGGAGTCTTTGATACCGTAATCATACTATGAAACTTGGTTTACTTGTAAATAATTGGAGGAAACTGTTAGGATTTTTATCCTAAGAAATTAATGAGCTATGTTTTGGCAATACCTATTTTGACAAAACTTATTTTTGATTATTGATTCAAGTTGTTTTGATTTTATTATTTTATTTTGTCTTATCTTTTTCCTAATTTTCTAATCAATCTTTGTTGGAAATTTGTGTTTGATTTCATGCGAAACAGGTTGCTGTTCAAGACATAATATAAATGGAAAGAGGCTGAATTTATGGGTTTTGATTAAGGGCGTACCCAATGCACGAAACTCCCACTTAAGCGAGGTCTGGTGAAAGGTTGATATACGTAGCCTTACCCCCGCAAGCAGAGAGGCTATTTCCCCAACTCGAACCCGTGACCACCAGATCACCAAGGGGTAACTTTACCGCTACGCCAGGTCCGCCCTTCAGTTTATGGGTTTTGATTGGCGTACATTTATTGATAGCACGTGGCTGTGAAAGAGAAATTTGGTGGCTGATCAAGTGTGTCTCATCATGGTTTACTAGCTATGATTAACTTTGATCATTGTGCCTCAAGGATGACATAATATGGGTTGAGAAAAATATGAAAGATTTTGTTTGATATTGGTGGCAAACAACGGATGAACAGGATGCAATGTTGATAGGAAAGGAAATCTGAAAAAAGTATTCCAAGTTGTCTTGAAATGGTAGAACATGGGTTGAAATCGTGGAAGAGAACAACAAAATAGTCTGCAACAACAGCAGCAGAAAAGTTTGCAAAAACAGCTGTGGAATCATGCTTCATAGCGCCCGCAAGAAAGATATTCGCAGCCGCGATTTGGAAAAAAACAAAAATCATACTCCCAGTATTTTTTCTCTGTGCTCGCGAAGACAAGCTCGCGCCTGCGACGTGGGTTGACCACGCCCGCAAACAATTGGACTGCGCCCGCGATGGAGAATTCTCTCAAGTCTATTTAAAGCAAGATCTGCTGAATTGTTTTGTAGCTCTCACATATCTTTTCTAAGTGTTCTCTCCTAAGCTTTTATGAATATTTTCAACCTTGAGAGGAATTATTTGTATGAGTGAGAATTATTTTTGATGGAACTTAAGGTTTGGTTTGGTTTGATTTAGTGAGAATTATTTTTGAGTGTTTTTTAGAGTGAACTTTGCAGTGAGAATTATTTGTAATACTCTCATATTTGCTTGTTGATTCATTAGCATCTAGGAGCTTCAACTATAATCATCAAGTTGTAAAAAGTTCTTCACATCTTTCGAAGGTGAACCTTTTTGGTAGGTTCCAAGATTGTAGGCTTTGGTGAATTCTGAAGTCATTGGTGTCGTGACAATTAGACAACTGGTATTGTGGAAACAGATAATCAGTGGAGACGGAAATGGAGCTACTTGTAGTTTGAACAAACTTGTAAGCCTGGATTGGCTTTTGTAAGACATCTCTTGTACTTCTCTTTCTTCATAGTGGATTATTCGTCTAGCCAAGGGCCCGTAGTTTTTATCATAAGATTGTGGAATTCCAATTGTGATTTTTCCACGTAAAAACTCTTTTGTGTCATGGTTATTGGTGTTTACTCTCTTTACTCTACATTAATCATGGTTGCATAATTTTTATTGGATTGCCTAAATTAATAATCACTTTATCACGGGACATATCTAGATTTTCCAAAGGAGTTTTTTTCAATAAATCTAGATTTTTCAGAAACATAGAACAGAGGTGAAACATGATGAACCCAAAGAACCTCACTTTTCAAAGGTAATGACCGCAGGAGGTTTTATATTGGATTTTCTTAATTCTTTCAAAAGATAACTCATGTATAAGATAATGAACCTGTGATGATAAGCCAGTTGGTGCACCTAACAGCTCAACTTTATCATCCCTAGGGGCAATCTCAACTTCTCTAAAGCCCATATTTGGTTATCTACAAGGTGAACTTCATACACATAAAGCAAACAACTAGGCACACATTAAACAAATATTTTATTACCTCACAAAGGTGTTTGAAGTATAACATGTCAGAGTTAGTGATCTTTTATATGAAAATATCAAATGATGACCTTACCTCTATAGTTGGAGGAATTAAAGGCCGCTTCCCTTTTAGCTCTCTCGTTAGGAATTCCAGTCTTTTTCTTCATCCCACTCACTATATGTACCCATATCCAAGTATCTGGTAATTGCATCGGCGTATCAGAGTGTCTACCAGATTCCTGGTACATTAGAAAAGTTCAAGTTAAAACAAATCAACCAAATGTGCTGCAGCCTAGAATCCAAAGCCAAAACACACCTGACGCAAGTCAAGTTTCATTAAATTCATCCCAAAGGTAGCCACTGTCGAATTAAGTCAGCAAGCCGACCATCAGCTAGCACCCCCGCTCCACATGATTGCTACAAACATCGATAGTTCTAAATAAGTGTATATTAAATCACAAAGAAATTATGTTATGTTCTTCTCTTTTTGTGTGTCAGTGTGTGTGGGTTTGGTGATTAGACAGTCAATTTCATACCAGAGATTCGTGGCACAGAAGTAGCGGTTCCATAAGTTGATCTGGTGTTTCATAGTAATCCCAAGTATCGTATTCACAAGGAAGGTCCTCAAGAAGAAGCTCTAGCCGCTTCCTCGTCTTTTCAAGCTGAACTAACAAGGAAATTACACATTTTCACTTCTTGCCATAACAGAAAGAAATTTTTTTGGGTGGGTAACAGAAAAAAATTAATCAAACAAATAACAACATACAGAAGTTCAAAGGTGTTGTATCCCAATTATTTTAGGTGTCAGTACGAAAATAATAATAAAATAAAATAAAACATATTCCATTCAACTAAAGCTCTGTCTTCAAAGAAATGTACTCTATTTCTATTTCTTTAGGAGACCACCTCCATCTCTCACTTCTCATCAGCACCAGCATCATTCATTTGCAAAACCAGTAAATTTTAATAGGTATCTTCTAGTTTTAGCTTTCCTAGTCTTTCCACTCAACTATCTCAAAATCCACAAGCAAGTAAAAAATTTAGGTTGTGATTGGATTGCTGATTTGGGTAGGGGTTTAAAAAGGGAAAGGACAAGGCGAGGGAAATGGAGAAAAATTTTAGCCTATATTTCATTAACATTTCCCTCACGTTTTCGTTTCCCTCTTCAAATTCCTATCAAAATCCATGATCCACATACAGCCTTAAAGCTTGAACCTTGAGGATATATTTTTCTTTGTTGCCTAATATTATGCTCCAGGAATAATATTGCTCAACTTTTCAACTCTTTCAGTTAAATGGAATATACCATTCACATAACACCATAATTTCCAAATAGCAATCAAGCTGTTCTGCATAAACCACATGAAAATTTCAGGTATAGACCAACACGTGTGACGGCAGTTTTCTCAAAAAATAAGGTGTTTCCATAATGCTAGGCAATGGAGCATACTAGCCTCAAACAGCAAAAGATGTAATGTACTAATAGAAGATTCACCATTGCAAAACTATTAAGTATTGTCACCACTCAAGTAGAGAAATGAATACCGTGTCTTTTATGTGCCCAAGAACAATTCTATATGGAGCAATTGTAGGTCGTTGAGCCAGGCTAGGCTCTAGAAGCTTCTGGAAGCTGGTCCTTCCTATTTGAGATTCGGCAAATAGTTTCCTCTGAGCAAGGAGTTGATTAGAGCTGAAAGAAGAAGAGCGGGGGATCGCAGCTGATGGAGGACTACTAGAATTAGCCATGTTCCCGTCTGCAAACTTTTTGCGCAAACTTTGATTTGAATCCTGGAATGAAGATTCACGTTTTGGATAACCCTTAACATCCTACAAAAAAAATTTTAAAAATAGTAAGAAGAAGAAAACATTACTATTAAAACTATCAAGTAAAATAATTGGTGCCATAAGAATATTAAAAAAATATCAAGTTGGTGAAACCAATTGCTCCACACAAATGTTACCTGTCCTGGAACTTGCTTCACCTGACGATTCAATGGCGAGTGATTTCTCCCTGGAAGTTCTACTCTAGGGTACTGAGATTCCCCATCCTGGCACGCTACATGAACACATAAATTTACAAATGGATCATACATAATGTTCATATCAGTAAGGCATTTTCATAACATGCTAGCTCATATAAACATTAACTGAAACATGAAAAGTAAAGGGCACATGACCAACATGGATGGAAAATGTTAGAAACGAGAACGTTGAGCCACTAGCAATTCATTTGAAACCCTAAGCCTACTTATCACTCAAACCATTGTAATCAAAGTCCATTTGGGGATTAATTTTAGTCATTAACTTAATTGAAAGAAGTTTAATATATATATATATATTGGAACACATTAAGATTTCAAAAAGGGAAATGTGAAATTCTGAATATCAAGTGTTTTGAGAAGCGATTGAAATAATGAAGTAGTCACAAATTTCAAGATCTTTGTCAGACATTGGTCAAAAGTAATTCTGAGAAATAAATTCCCCTATGGTTTTCAACCGCATTACAAATTTTTTTTATTTGAATTACCAATTTTAACCCTAAATCTTCTCTCTATACATAATTTCTGGTTCTGCCCCTAATCACCCACCCCCTGTGGAATATCACCCCATGTGAAATGAGTGATCTCCTTCTTCCATGTGAACACACACTAAGTCCACCATGGCGGCCACCAACCAAGTCATTGAAGACGGCCCCCAACGGAGAAAATGAGCTGGCCATGGGTTGGCCAACCAACTCCCACCTACTCCCTCACCTATAAATGGAGGTTGAGAGGAGAGATCAAAATGTGAGTGAGTGAGCAAACCGTGAACCAAAGAGTGCGAGAGATGTGAGGCGGAGAGACCGTCTCTCTCGGTGTGAAAGAGGGAGACGGGAGAGTGGCTGAGTGAGGAGAGTGTGAGCTCCTCCTCTATTGTAATCTTTCTGTAATCTCCTCATTGGTACAGTAATAATCGGTTACTCTCCCGTGGACGTAGGCTTTGAGGCCGAACCACGTTAAATATTGTGTCTCCTTGTGTGTGGGTGTGTTTTCAGCAGCCAGGTCATCGACACGTGGCAGCCACGTCATCGCCACGTGGCAGCCCACATCAGCACAAAGTGACACGTCATCTGCCATGTTATCACGCAGAGGAAGAGATCCAGTGAGACGCGGCTAATGGTGCAGTCGCAGGAGGGAAGGATCTAGTGCTTCGCGGCTATGGTGCAGTCGCGGATCTGAGGCGTACAAAATGTTTTGGCTACATCTAAGCCATTTGGAGTCCGTTTTTGGCGATCCAATAGTGTTTTCCGACTATTTGGAGTATTCCGGACACATCCGTACGGTCAGATTTTGGAGACGGAGTTTCTGTAAAAAGAAGGTAGATTAAAGGGACAGACGGCATCAGGTGCAGTGGACGGAATATTCTGTTGGTACACGGAATATTCCCTAAACTTCTGAAAATTGCAATTTGGCCCAGAATTTTCAGAAAATTATGGTGTGGCCCAACTTTTGGGGAGATTTTTCAGTGAGATCCTCGGAAGTGCAGCGAAGGTTGGTCCTAGCTAATCGGACCGTTCCGGACGCAACTGCGAGGTTAGAATAGTGAAATTCTTAACGTTTTTTAAAGATTGTTAAAACATGGGAGTTTGTCATCTTTAATACTCAAAGGAAGGTTGCCGGATATTGTGAAACGTTGCGGATTCACTGAAGAGGTTAGAATAGACAGATTCTGACCAGATTGGACAACCAGATACAAAGCGAGATAGATCATTGAAGACCAGAGGAGATCAGGCTTGATCAAATGACAGATCGAGGGAGATCAGGATTGATCAGGGGAGATCAGGATTGATCAGGGGCGATCAGAGGATTGCAGACATAATTATCTCAAGATCAACAATGTCTAGGAAAGTTCTGTCAAAAAGACAGTGTCTAAGGAGACTGGTTCTTAAGTGGGACCGGTTGTGACCCCACCAGTCTTTCCTGGGAACTTTCCTGGTTGTTGAAGTGTTCGGAGGATCTGGTTCAATCAGAAGAGAAGACCATTCATCGACAGACAGATGATTTGGCAACCAGTACAGGCTCAGGGAAATACTGTGGCTGTTGGAGCTACTGTATACGAGTAGGTACTGATGGTATGTGGACGTGTAGAACAATAGTTGCAGAGGAGCATACTAAGCGCAGGAGCACAAATGCAGACGTGCAGCAGTGCAAGGGTACGCTAGAGTGTCGTACAGAGGCGTGAGAAGAGTATGTAGCAGCGGGTTATTGAAAATTCACAGTAACTTCCAAACAGAGAAATTAAGACAGATAAAACGCAAGAGTGCGTGCCAAGGAGTGGCAAGTCTTTTTCTCTATGATGGTTTCTTTATGTTTGTGGCAGCGAACGCACCTCTTAATGAAACAGAGTAGTTGCAGATCTGTCAGGCGAGCTCGAGCGCAGGAGGAGAGATGGAGCCACGATGAGCACTCAAGAGCCATGGATGCGAGCACTATGCACGGAGTTGCATAATGGTAACTTGTACAGACCGGTGGAAGTTGTCTTGGCAGAAGAGCTAACTGTCAAACATCAGTACGGATGTACAAGTGAGATAGAACCGAACATCAGGGATTGCAGCACAGACAACGGGCGTATGAGATCACTGGGAAGTTGTTCTGAAGTGCAGAAAGCAAAGGCTAGTTGTTCAAGAAATAAGCTCCGAGCAAGGAAAATTGAGGATGTTGACGTGTCAAACTCTGAAGTTTTCTAGTTGCTCCCATGTTCACTATGCAAGGAATTGCATAGCTGACGATGCTTTGACAGATGGAGCTACTGTCAATCATCAATCTACTGGACAGCAAATCAGGGATTGCAAAGACACAGACAACAAGCGTATGTGGAAATGCTAGGAGGTTGTTCAGAAGTGCAGAGGGCAAAGGCTGATAGTTCAGAGGAAAAGCTCCGAGCAAAGAAGACAAAGGACGTTGATGGGATACACAACGAGTTTTCTATTGCTCCAATGACTGGTCCTACAAGATAAGGCATAACAGTCAAGGGCATCCAATCAGGGGGTGCAGGACATCCAATCAGGGGGTGTCAGATATCTTAGTTACGCAAGTTCAAGCATAACGTCTCAGCTGAAGACATCCGAGACAAGAAGCGTGGAAGAGATCTGTAAGAGATAGGAACAGAGGCTCTCTCCAAATCAGAAAGTGGTGTGAGTTGAGTTGAGGATGTAGGATTCCCTCCTCCTCTTGTATCTCTGGTGTATTATCTCTAGCTTTCAGGGGATGCAGCGTCTCAGTGAGGGGATGCAGCGTCTCAGTGAGGAGATGCAGACTATGTTGAATTTAGGCATGACAAGATTAGCAGCAGTGTGTGCAGTGGATCACCTCACATGGGTTGAGGGGGTGATTTGTGGAATATCACCCCATATGAAAGGATTGATCTCCTTCTTCCATGTGAACACACACTAAGTCCACCATGGCGGCCACCAACCAAGTCATTGAAGACGGCCACCAACGGAAAAAATGAGCTGGCCATGGGTTGGCCAACCAACTCCCACCTACTCCCTCGCCTATAAATGGAGGTTGAGAGGAGAGATCAAAATGTGAGTGAGTGAGCAAACCGTGAACCAAAGAGTGCGAAAGATGTAAGGCGGAGAGACTGTCTCTCTCGGTGTGAGAGAGGGAGACGGGAGAGTGGCTGAGTGAGGAGAGTGTGAGCTCCTCCTCTATTGTAATCTTTCTGTAATCTCCTCATTGGTACAGTGATAACCGGTTACTCTCCCGTGGACGTAGGCTTTGAGGCCGAACCACGTTAAATATTGTGTCTCCTTGTGTGTGGGTGTGTTTTTCTGCTTGCAATGATTTCTATAAGGTCTTGGGCGGGATCCCAGATCCCAACACCCCCAACCCCAGCAGCCGCAAACAGCTTCCCACCTCCCACCCCCAATGGCACCTTCCCACTCCCAACAACCACCATCACCCATTCCCCCATGTAACTACAGCTGTAATGGTGGCACTACAGTGTATTCTTTGGAAAAGAAAAAAAAAAAGACAATCAGTGATGGAAGATCATTCCCTACTAAGATCTACCAGTGTTTTGCATTACCCACCATCATCAACCACCGCCAGTCCCCTTCATCAACATGGTCACCCCCTTCTCCAAGCCCAACCCTTCTGTTTCCCTCTCTCCTTTTTACCTTATCTCTCTCCTCTTCCCCCCCTCTCTTTCCTCATTAGCCCCTCCACTACCATGGCCATTGTGCTTGCAAATCTTTTAACTGGTGAAGGGTATGGACAAATTGTTTGATGAAACTCCCAACTGAGTTTTAGGATTTATTCTGTGGTTGGGAGCTACAGGGGTTGGTGATAGTGGTGGTGATTGAGGTTTGGTCTTCCCTTTTCTATTTATCTAATCTTCCCCCTCGTTCTCAGTGCACAGATTTTGCATTTGGTCATGTTTGTGGTGAAGTGGTGCTTGAATTTGAGAGTTCATATACCAAAATGGGTTTGGTTGGTGGTGATTGTGGCGAGCATTGTTCTTGGGGTGATAGTTTGGTTGGAAGGGAGGACAAGGATGTGGGTGATGATGGGGAGGGAGGTGTCAGTAATAGGTGGTTTTTGGTGGTGGTGGTGATTGTAGGAGGTGGAAGGTGATGATGGTCGAAGGTGGCTATAGGTGATGGTCGAAGGTGGTTATGGTGGCAGCTTTTTGTTCTAGTACATGCCAACGAAACTGATAAGAGAGACAAGGAGGATGGCGATGTTGATGGCAACCAAAGCCAGTGGATGCACTCATTGCCAGTTTTGGTTGGGAAGGAGGATGGTGGTGATTGGTGAGGTGTGCTGAGAGGGGGAAGAGGAAGAAGAGGGAGATATGGTAAATTTATAACTCTCAGTTAAGGGTATTAAACCCATTACACATTTTTCACTGTCTCTGTAAAGAGAAACACTAACGAGGAGGTGAGTGTAATTTATGAAACATTAGGGGAATCTATATTAAAGGCATACTTCAGGGAGTTTCAATGTGATTTATCATTTTAAAAATACAGCATTCAATAAGACACTTATTTCTTGCATATGTCTCAGATATAGATTATCCTTTTTAATGATAGATTATCAATTCCAATGCTAAATGAAAAAGGAACCAATGAAACACTTTAGCATAAATGTCATACATACTTTATTGGTCAAGTTTTCAAATACTGTCATTTTCAATGTAAAATTATAAATTCCAATGCTAGAGGAAAAAGGAGCGTGCATTTCAGAAGCAACATAGCAATAACTATTATATAGTCAACGTGGAATGGGCTTGTATTCAAGGCATACTACGGCGATGCAGCATAAAATCAACCTGGGGTTCCCTAGATGATATACAAACAAAAAGAAAGAAAATACAATCTTACATTGCAAGTATAAGAAATCTGTGAAAAAGTAGACTACCCACGGATGGAGAGCAGATGCCAAAATATATGTTTCACCTGTGCAAGAGGGTAGTCCAGCACCAGCTGGAAGCTGTGTAGGAAGGGCAGGCATTTGTTGGCTGGGAGGCTTCAATTGACTCCAGTTTTGTGGTTGGTTCCAATTCTCATGATGATCCTCAGCTGAAGTTTCTGGAGAGAAATTTGAAACATGGTCAAATCAAAGTATCAGCAAATTAAAATGGTACTTAGAACTTCATGAAATCTGAGAGAAGTCAATACATACTACAGATGAAGAGCTTACCATAATGATGTATCAATTTGAACCTAATAGCTGTTAACAATACATGTTCTAAAACAGAGAGTTTAACCTAAGCAACACAGAATATAAATGGACTTCACCATTTGGTGAAATTTACTAAATGTGAAGTTGGTGTAGACCAATTTTATCATACATCAATACTTTTTTCAAGGGCATATTCAATCAATAAAATTTCAAATTTAGAGAACTAGATGCCAAGGCTACCAAGCAATGCAAACCTGTTTTCCTGAGAGACCATAAGAGCATACAAACAGGTAAACAAGGTCCTCGATCAAATTTAACAAGGTATCAAAACTTATGCACCAAGAAAGGTCAAATGAGTAATTTTTTTATTTTTGATGTTGCAAAATATTTCTTTCAAATGGCTCAAGACAAACATTAAAATTCTCAATAGGTTGTTCAAATATAAAATTCATCCAAAAACTATGCAACATATTGACCATTTTTCAAAGTCAAATTTCCAAGCATAACTGCACAAATTTGTAAGTTTATTGCCCATAATCTAAATGAAGAGAAAATATTAGCCTCACAAAGTGTAGATGCTATAAATTCTGAATTGTAAAATCAATTTGCATGTCCAAGCACATGATTCTCACTGTCACATGAAAAAATCAATGTTCTTGCCAAAAACATCATAGAATTGTTTGATTTATTACATTATTTTATGGTATGATTATCGAATTAATATGTAATGTTTGAATTCATAGATTCACAATTTATCAACTATTTCACCATTCAGCCAGCTGGATTGTGACTCATTAGTTCCTCATTTTCACGTGCGCCAAATAAATAAATAATATTCTATCATCAAGAGCTCAAAAATAGAAAGCATAAGCTGGTTAGAAGTGATCGGTTAACATAAAACAAAGACACAAGGAAGTAAGAGCAAGTGAGATCCATGAGCAGTCCAAGAGGGGAGCATGAAAGGAACTTGGACATGACCAACCTCTTTCTAAGATTTCGGTTGCTAGTCTTGACAATCTATCATTGCAGCAGTTCATGGAAAGTTCAAATCTGAGGTTATCAATCTCCCGGATGTAGAGATCAATAGCCATCCACCTAGATAAAAGAGAAACATCTTTTGTGACCTGAGACAATAGAATCCAAACATTCAATGAGATTATGTACTTGATTGGATATTACACTGCATGAAAATAAAACTAAATTCAAAATAGTGTTATCAAAAGGTATGGACATACTATTATACTATATGTCAACCATAGGAATACACTATAGTCAGTATTGACAACAATTAAATTGGCTAATTACATCAAGAAAATTAAAATCTCTTTCCACATGATCAGACAAATGATAACAAGACACACATGTTTGGTACCCTAAAAAGGTGAAGCAATGATAAAAAAATTGGTGCCAGATAGCTTTGAAAAATGCCATGTAATCAGAATGTTGTCTATTGAATGTCTTATATGGGGTGATGTCGCTCATTTGGCTCCTATCACTCTAACAACAACAAAAAAACAAAAACAAAACAAAAAAAATCTATCGTTGTGCATTTTAATTATTTTTATTTTTATTTTTTCTTAGGGCTAAGTTTGTTTAGGATGAAAGTGGTGGAATGGAAAGTGAGGGAAATGGGAGGAGAAAAAAACAATTCTAGAGTTTGTTTAGCATGAAAATGATGGAAGTTACAAGAAATTTAATTTTCTCGTACAACCCATGATAGCATGATAACTAAACTTTTAGTTTAAAAAAAAAAAAAATACAGGAAAATACAAGAAAATTTAAATTTGTTTATAAAAGTAGATACTTATAATTAGAATTCCTAATTTGTTTCTTTTTCCTTGCAAAATTTTCATCCTAATTAAATTCATATAAGAATATATATTTTCTTTTCTTTTTCCTTGCTTTGACTTCACTTCTACCATTTTCAGTTTCCACCATATATTTCTTTCTAACCAAACGCAACGTGGCAGTTGTGTCAAGGTGTGTGAGCAGCATTATAAAGAATCCATTCATCTTGACTCACATCACTATTTTTTGCCCTCATTATTACATTAAGTAAAACATCAGAAAATTCTACTGGATCCTCAACAACTGATCCTCTCCGATCAACTTCTTCTTTTCTAACACCAATCTCCAAAATCGACAGACTAGGATCAACATCACTCCTTCCATCACCACCTATGCGTACATCAATCTCAGACAAACTCAGACGACCTCTGTGTTCATGAATAACTAAACCACTTTCCCCAAAACCTCCTAACAACAAATCTCTTCACCTCTGTGGTAAACCCACAGACATAGTCCGTGTCAGAATCGGAATGGCCTTGGTTGGAGCACAATGCCAAACATCAACATTATCATTAGTATATTTTTTAGAAAACACAATAATAGATGGGACCCTCATCTGCGAATCTTCTGGCATGTCACTCGTAGAATACTTGAAATACCCCTTCATTTTACAATACGTAATCCCCCTTTTAATATTAGAATTTTCAAGTCGATACTTCACCATCCATGTTTGTCATTAATTGAACAATAACCATTCCCATAGTACACTAATTCGCACTGGCAATCCACGGGAAAAATAAAGTACGCCTCCAAACTGTCATTACCATCTAACCTCCTGTCATACACAATTACTTTGACCAACCCACTGGCATTGGGTGCGCAAAAGGGAGAATGTTTTATCAATATTTTATCAACCTTAATACTCTTTTGTTTGTATCTCAACCTCAACTGAAAAAAAAAATTAGGCAAAGCAAGTTCAATACAATTAAAATCACTTGCTAAAACACCTTCAACAACACCAGTTTTTATATCGTCCACCTCCATTCACCTGAACATTACAAATAAAAATACATAAAATTAAAATTCTAAACAGTTTTAAAGTACATTTGACTCATTAACGTAATTTTATATTCCTTTCCACTAACAGTAGCAGCCACTAAATATATGGCACCCTTCTGAATACCTCCAACATTTCCCAACAACGTATCTTTGTAGTCCGTCCAAACATCATCTAGGAAGAACCGGTCCACAACTTCTATCCCGTAACGAACGTACTCTTTGTCCCTGCCACCAACGAGCTTGAATCTCATTTTCTTTAGCATTCAAAACCTATCGGACTGGTCAGGATCAACAATCCAAGTCTCAGGATTACCCTCGCTAACTCCAATAAATATCTTGTCAGGTGTAAGGACGGAATCTGACGGATTATTATCATTTATGACAAAAAACAATACGTGGTGGACCACAATTTCGTCTTTAGCATCTTGTCCCAATTGAACATTCCCAAATAATTTTATACCCTTAACCACGATATTGTCTGATTGACGGTCACATCTTTTATTACCCAACTCAATACCATTTAGCAATATTGCCATACCTTTATTATCAAATTTAACATCCCTTAATTGTCCATCGTACAGTTACAACTTCCTTACTCCTCTCTTAGTCTTCTTAATATATCGGAGAATATTCTGAACGTACCGTCTGCGAACATATGCCGCCTTAAAAAGTGCACAACCATGGTAACTACGTTTATATCCACTCGTCCCTAGTGTCCTTAACCTCCGGTAAGCAATCCGATACTGACTGCTTACTACTCCTTCCATTTTTTATAAAACACTTCAAATCTTTTATCCTACAAATTCTATAGATTCTCTTACCTCTACTAACCCCTCTGTTCAAACACCTTAGCTTTGATATTTTTTCCCTCTACTCCTCGCACACCGGAACAAACTTCGCCGAAACTGACCGCCGGCTCTCTTCCCAAAGTCCTATTTGCCACGTCAAAAAAAGATCTACACACATTTGAGTGAACTGCCTGTAATTCTCGAGATACTCTTCTAAGAAGTACAACATTGTCTACCAATACAATCAACAAAAAAGAAAGACAGAAAAGGAGGGATGAAACAATGTACCAGAAAACAACGTCACCACAATAGCTATCCTACTACAAAAGCATATTCCTCTCTTTCATCAAATGTTTTCTAGTACCAAATAAATAGCAAAACTGGCCCGCGTGTAAGGACAAAGATTCCTCATTCAAAATAATTCAAAAGTATAATTATTTTTCTGCCTTTGTTTTATGTCTATCATTTGAAAACATCTTTACTTTACAACCACGCAAACCACCAGAAACGCGACACGTGTATCACACTATCCGGCAAAGGAATCAAAAATACTCACACCACTCACACCTGGGTCCAGGTGTGACTTCCTTTTAACCCCATCCATTCATGTGTCCATAAGTACAACAATGAACGGCCCAAATCAGCGTGCTCGCCGAGGGGGGCAGGGCGTTGGTAATATTAATATAGCGCCCCCTAGTCACACCACTCACACCATTCACACCGGGTTTCTTAACTAATAGGGAGGCTTTGTACGACTGGTGTGAGTTCACTGTTTATCACTACAAAATGCCTCGCCAAGCCTCATTCCATTTCTATGCCAAGAATGTTTTCCTCACCTACTGTTTCTTTTTTTTTCTTTTTCTTCTCGTGTTCAACATACACCAACTACACCAAATGATAAAAGAGTACATTTTCTATAAAATTGTTTGCCTCGTCCACAAATTGCATGCGTCATATTGACATTTATGCTTAAACTACTCTTCATAAGCATACAATAATATTATTGAATGGACATGCTACTCAACAAACCTAAAAAGTATTGGATTTACAAAATGTTTACTCCAGCAAATTATTTTCTCCCAAAATCCTGGAGAAATTTCATTCCATACAAGTTGGAATAATCAATTTATAAATAAACCCATGCTAGAAGCCTCACCTTTGATGTGACATTTGGATTTCCATCTCTGTCACCTCCCATCCAAGCTCCAAATTTAATTGGTGTGCATGTCAGCGGAAGTGGCCTCCCAGTATGCTGGTAGAAAGAAAGGCAGAAATAAAATCATAGATGAAGAAGAAGAAGAAAGGTCATGGAAAAAATGCATTCATTAAGGTTGTGTTTGGATCATGGATTTGGATAGGGATTTGGAAAAGAAATCCAAATCAATGATCCAAGCACAGCCTCAAGGGTCTGGTAACTACAGATTGAAGACAAACCTTCTTAAGAGCATTACTGACACGACGTAAATACTGAGGTACAGCTTTCCAAAGGGACTGCTCCACAATGTGTAAGCCTGAGAGAATAACATACAGGGTTTTTTCGAAGAACAAATTCATGAAAGCTTTAGTATATCCAAATTTCAAGTAGTTTACCAGCCTTAGCTTCATCTACAGGTGTGGGTTTGTGGCGTCTTAGTTCATCTGTTTGCCATATAGAAGTTATCTCTCTCACCTACAAAATCAAATGAAATACAGGTCATTTAAATCATTCAATACCATAATATCAACATTTTTAAACATTATTATTAAGAAACAAGGACCAGGTCTTCTATCAGCATTTCACGATCTTCATGGCCAAGATCAGGTCGGTCATTAAACTCCAAAAGATGCTGCAATGAACGGGCAGGTTCATAATCAAAGTCAAAGCACTGACATGATAATTAAAGTTTATATGTTAACAAAAAAAAACATTTTAAGAACAATCAACAACTTACTGCAACTCTAATGTGTTTGTATTGTAAAGTACGTCGATTGATCTGTGTGGGATGTGCTGTCAAAACAATCTCAACCTCCTGAAGTAACAACAAACCAACATTATAAACAAAATAGGCCAAATCAAGTAACTTATTAATCTATTTCACTGAAAATGTGAAATAATAAATAAAAAAATTTAACAAAAGAAATTACAACAAGAGACCTGTTTGCAGACATTGTTGTAGAGCTCATCCGGGGAAACTCCACCATGGATCAGCTGATTGAAAATGTCATCACAAGATTTTGATAGATGTGCCACACTCCGTAACTTTCGTACTCTGCATGAAGGAATAGAAAACCAAATAAAATTTTCAACCAAGGAATGCAATATATATGTCAATCATGACTGCCCAAAAAAAATTATTATTATAATTTATTCAGGATAAATTTGATTACAAAATATTTAATTATGACACAAAAACTATTAAAAGATATACGAAGAACAAAGTTATCTTTGACACAAGTTATAATGCTAATGTACGTTAGATTAATGCTGCATAAAAATGCATTCCAATTGCTCTAAAATGGAAACCAATTGAAATAACAAACATAATGATTAATAGGGCTGGCGACATTCCAAACAAGGTAAGTGAATTGAAGTTACCTATGATGGGTCTCAGCAATACCCATCAAGGTGAGATAATGACTGAATGCTCGAACAATCGTCAAGGCCTCCTCCAATGTCATTTTAGACATTTCCGATGCGAGTTGCTTCTCAAGCAGCTCAGCCGTGTCCTCTATCCCCGCCAGCCTCATGTTACAAGCACTCTGAAAAACCATTAAGCCCATCAAAATGTTGTCTCAGCATGAGTCAATAACCATATTAAAATTCCTAAACCTCATGAATTGAAATCAGAAAAACCAAATTGACATATGAAGAAACACTTCGTAGAAGAATCCAAAATCAGGAAATCAAAAATGCTTAACCAAAATATATCAATAAGCTACATGTAAAATCAAAAATGGGGAAAATCTACTAATCTGGAGAAGTGAAAGAGTGAGTATATACTTGGAGACGATCCCATTACAAGCACTCTGAACCCGTAAAACCCCTAATCAAAATGTTCTATCAACCACTTCAAAATACATATATACAAACACGTATATCCAAATGTATCTAAATGCAAGTATACAAAACCCAAATTAAAAAATAAATAAAATAAAATAAAAAACGCAACATCTCACAAACAATCATCAAGAAAACCAAAATGACATAAGCAAGGAATCATAATAAAAATCAAAATTTTATATATTGACAAAAATCTACATAATGAAACAGGTTATTTAAATAATTATTTTTATTTTCTATGAAAAGATATGTAAAAAGACTTGTCAAACGTTTGGTTGAAGAAAACAGAGGAAGTGAGAAACAGACCTGAGCGAGTACACGATTTCTTTCGAGTTTCTCCATGAATTTACACCCAGCTTCTCTCTGAATAACGTCTTTGAGAAGACTACCCAGAAGCCTACAGTCATCTTCAAAGCTCTGAAACGATATTTCCCCTACTATATCGTCCGTTATGTCCGTCATTTTCACCCAAACAGAGCACTAACCAGCTATATCTATATGGGTTTGTCACTCTATATATGTATTGAAAGAGAGAGAGAGAGAGAGAGAGAGAGAGAGGGACTCTGTTTTCTGTTGGAGTATGGTGTGGTAAGGTGTGGTGGGGTGTACGGTGGGAAAATGTGGGAGTGAATAAGTGTAGGAGTGACCAAGAATAGAGTGACACGTGTCAGTTACAGCGAAAACATGGGACGTTTTACTGGAAGGGGGTGAAGAGAAGAAAAAGTTATCGCGGGAATCACTAGTCAGTCGATGCACAAAATATGTTAGAATTTTTTTTTTCAGTCATGGCAGTGGTCTTAATTTTTGTAATTCAAATTATTTAAATTTATCAAAACGATATCGTTTTGAGTATAAAATAACATTAAAATTGTTAAAACGATGTTATTTTGACAATTTTAAACCATTTGAACCACAAAAATTAAGGCCCCAAACATTTTTTTTTTTTTTTTTTTTTTTTTTAATACTATGTTCAGATCTTCCATCAAAATTGAGAGTGAAATGCACCCCTGTTCTCCTCTCTAAAAAAGTTTAATTTTTATTTTTATTTTCACATCTTGAACAAAATAATTTTTTTTCTTTCAAAGGGTTGTTTTAGTTTTTTTTCACACTTTCGTGGATGGATTACAGGGCACCAACCATTTAAGAGTATTTTTTATAAAATTAGATAAGATATAATTATTGATAAGATTTTGAGGAGATAAAATTATATTATGAAATTCCATGAAACGAAGGATATGATAGGATTAGTAAATAATTGGATAAATTAAGTGAAATATTATATTTGATTATAATGAAATAAAAATATATAATTATTTTTAATCGTGGGATGGTGGAAAAAAAAATTCGGACGGGCCTAATCATTCTAATACTACACTATCTATGATTACACTGAATTGAATTGTTGGGTAGAACTCACATGTTCCCCATCTTTAATCTGTTTGAAAAATGCCTAAGACCCCCAGCTGGGGGTGCTGGGGTCATGAATGAAGCTCACTGATTGGTCAAAAAAAAAAACTGTTTTTTTTTTTTTTTTTTTTTTTTTTTTCAGCAAATAGGGACTTGCCACCTCACTGGAGGTCGACCCCCAGTGGGGGTCTGAATCATTGCCGAATCTGTTTTTTTATCTCCAACAATGATAGAGACCCCCTTTTCCCATCACCCCCTTTCACCCCCTCTCACTCTCATTGGTTGCTTTTTCTTTTTCTTTTTCTTTTTTTTCCTGCACATCCAATCACCCCCTGACACATGTCAAAGGGGATGAGGGGGTGCCCCTTTTGAGGGGGTCTAAAGTATTATTGTTTTATCTCCCTAGTCAAACAATTGGGTGAGTCTCATATATTTCCTCCACTTTTAATCTCACTAATAGTGAGACAAACAAATTTATCCTATTTTGATATACTACTATAATAACGTAAAAAAAATATTAGAAATCTCTAAAAATTAATTCATAAATTGATTTTTAAGGGGTTGTTTGGGATGATCTAAATAAGTGTATTTTTTGTCTTTTTACGAAAAGATGTGCAGAAAAGTAGAGAGATGATGTGATGAAAAAAAAATAAAAAAATAGATTATTTGAAGTATGCCAAACTTGGCCTAATAATGTGACATGGAGTTGAGTCTTAAGTAATTCATTTTTCAAAAATCAATAATTAATAAAAGTAGTCCACATCATTATGAATAAATTAAAAAATTATGTTTCAAGTGTGAGAATTAAATTAATTTTATTTCAGAAAAAAGAATACCTCCTGTCATGATGTTCAAGTCTTTGATTCTTTATCCTTGAGTGATCAAATCTTGAATATATAAAGAAGCCCACTCGCAGAACACTTTTACAGAACTATATGAGAAAAATGAAAGGGATAGAGTTTCAAGCCTATTCTATGCATAAAACAATGTCTCTGTTTGATGGCTATCACAGGCATATATATAGATAGGCTTGGACCCATATCCAATTGTAACTCCTTATAACTTCCCACCATCAAGGAAGTAGTAAAGTCCCATGAAACCACCATATGGATATTAAACAGACATCAGTTACCCATCAACCATTAAACTAATTAATTGGTCATTAAACCAATTAATTAGTCATTAAACCAATTAAATATATATAATATAAATAAATAAAACATGTGGTATATGGGCCACTTTATGGATATTCTTACATTCTCCCACTTGGCACATATAACACACGTTGTTGACTGTCGGGTAACTACCAAACTGATGATGGTCATTAAAATAAAAAAAACCCAAACCTTAGAGGTATAATACACGAATCATGGCGGTTGTACTCTATCAATTAAGCATTTCCTTCCATGTATTACATTGTATCACACTCTCAACTTAATGTGGTGTCATTCTTTATGAATAACTTCTAATAAGTTATTCTGGGTCCAATGATCCTTATGGATCAATAGTCCCAATGGACTGCATAGCATCACAAATACTTTAAGTGCACAAAATGATGCTTTTCACGAATAATAATTAAAATGTCATGACAAAACAACAACTAGAAAAATTATTGAGCTAACCAATCAGTCCCATGCCCTCAACGTGTTTTGAAAACACCTTTACAGAAAGACCTTTGGTCATGGGATCTTGTAGACACCCCATTTTTGACCGACCTTAAGACTCAGACGTCACCGATTGAGCGCTCGGTGATGTTGCATACTGTGCTCGTTCAGAAGTCTTAGAGTCGGCCGTCGCCTGCCTCGGACTTAGAACTCTCTTCTCATGCCTTGTCTCGATTTGCGAACTGGACTCGGTTTTCTGTTTTCTTTCTGAGGAAGGAGTGGTCCGTAGACTATCTCCCAATGGCCGTGAGCTACTTTTTGTGGTCGTAGGCCATTTTGCCCATTCGAACTGGTTCCGGTTTTCGGGCCGTTAGGCCGTGTGCCTCGGTTGGGACATAACCATCTCCGATTTCTCCGGTTTTGGCATGCATCTCATTTACTC
Source organism: Camellia lanceoleosa (assembly GCA_025200525.1). Lineage (NCBI taxonomy): Eukaryota > Viridiplantae > Streptophyta > Magnoliopsida > Ericales > Theaceae > Camellia > Camellia lanceoleosa. The sequence goes on from CM045763.1 coordinate 25,560,056, forward strand.
CCATTTAAGGGACCTTTGGGGCTCGAAACCCACTTCGCGAACACCACTTAGGTGCCGTGACCCATTTCGGGATCCGAACCGCGCGGTTTGGCCCCGAGCATTCATTTTGCATCGATGTCTGTTCATTTTTGGCGGAACACCTCTGTTGGTCCTTCGAGGACACCGGGGTCTCTGAGACCCACTGCAGACCGAACACCATAGGTGCGGTGCCCACCCATTTCGGGATCGAACCGCGGTTTTGCCCCGAGCATTCATTTTGCATCGATGTCTGTTCATTTTGGTAGACACCTGCTTGGTGGTCGCCAGGGACACTGGGGTCTCTGAAACCCACTTGCGACGAACACCACTTAGGTGCCGTGACCCATTTTCGGGATCCCGAACCAGCGGTTTTGGCCGAGCATTCATTTTGCATCGATGTCTGTTCATTTTGGCAGACACCTCTGCTTGGTCCTTCCGAGGACACCTGGGGTCTCGATACCCACTGTGACGAACACTTAGGTGCCCGGACCCATTTCGGGACCTGCGGTTTTGGTCCCCGAGCTTTCATTTTGCATCGGTTTTTGTTCAATTTTGGCGGTACCTCTTTCATCATTCCGAGAACATCTGCGGTCTCAGATGCCTACTTCGTGGCTGAACAAAATCTTTTTCTTTTGCCCTCAAAATATCTAGATATTTTGCCCTCAAAATATCTAGATATTTTGGGAAAGATATTTCCATCTTTTGGCCTTTAAAACCAGCAACTTCCAGCTGGGGGGAAGGTTAGAAAAACTCTTTGAGAGCTCCATACACACCTCTCCTCTCCCTCTCCATTTCCAAGCTTCAAACATCCAAGTCTTGGCACCATTTCTTCATCAACTCCAAGCTCTATCATCACCATACCATTTCCAGCAGCAAGGGAGGAATTCCAGCAGCTAGGAAACATCCATTCTTCAAGCAAAAGGCAGCCAAGAAGTTGTCTACAAGGGTAAGTCCTCTTTCCCTCTTTTCTAGCCCTATTTTGGCTCATTTCTTAGACCTATTTGCTTGTGGTTTTGAGTTCCGAGATTAACTGGAAATGTCACTATTTTGAGGTGTTCTTCATGTTTGTTTAAGGTCTCAACATCATTTGGGGTCCCTATCTAATGCTTGTTTCAATATCTCATCATATGCCATTATTTTTGCAAGCTTTCTTTGACTCATGAGTATTCTGATTTTGAGGCTGACATCTACTGTAAATATGCATATTTTTGGCTCCTCTTAAATGTTGTAGAAGGAAATTTTGCTGTTTGAATTTTCTATATACTACTTGTCTCAAGACCTCTCTTTGGTTCATTATTTTGCATGCTTTGTTAGGCTTATTTGGCTTCTGTTTTCGGCCTTCATCAGGCTTGGAAATAGTCTTAAAATGGCCTCCTCTTCATGTTTTATTAAGGGTCTTAAGCCATTTGATGTTTTGCTTTGGTACTTCATGTTGTATCCATCTTATTTTCCGTAAAATTGCATGTTTGTTTAGGCCATCTTAGCTTCGGATTTCAGCCTCCATCAGGCTTAGGAAATGTCTTTTTTTGGTCTGTTCTTCAAGTTTTATTAAGGGTCTTAAGCTATTTGGTCATTTCTTGTGGTACCTCTCTTTATAGCCTCTTTTGTCCCAAATTTTTGCATGCTATCTTTAGTACATCTACACACTGAATTTAGGGATCTCATCTTCTGTAAAAATGCATATTTTTAGTCCCTCTCTAATGTTGTAGAACTGAGTTTTTGGGTTTGAGCATTGTAGATATCACTTGCTTTGTAAATCCTCTCTTTTTCCGTATTTTTGCAAGCTATTGTTGTCATATCTATGCTTACAATTTGGCCATGTTTTGTATTGGAAAGATGCTATTTTTGGGGCTGCCTTGCTACTGTTTTTTCTGTCATGTGCCAATTTTGCATGTTTAGCATAGCCGTAGGCCATTTCGGGCACTTAGAATTGCATTTCGGGATGATTTCATGCATTGATTGTCATTTCGTATCATTTCGGGGCTGTTTACCCCTTTATTTAGTGGCTGAAATTTGGTTTTCATGCTTGCATATCATTTCCCATGTCATTTTATGCCTTAATGCATTGCCTCGGTTTGCGTGCCCGTGGGCACGCACTTCGAGGCACTCCGTTTTCATTCATCGGCAGCCTATGTGAGTGTGGTTGAGGCCCTCTCATGTTGGCGTAAGCCCAATTTGCATTTTCATGCTTGTATGCCTTCGCCTCGGTTTGCGTGCCCGTGTGCGTGCATTTCGAGGCAGCCTCGTTTTATCCGACGGCAGCCTATGTGAGTGTGGTTGAGGCCCTCTCATGTTGGCGTAAGCCCAATTTGCATTTTCATGCTTGTATGCCATTGCCTCGATTTGTGTGCCCGTGTGCACGCATTTCGAGGCACTTTATTTTTATCCGCTGGCTTCCTATGTGAGTAGGCTGAGGCTCTCTCATGTTGGTATAAGCCCATCATTGCATTTCTGTACCATTTTCATGCTTGTATATCATCGCCTCGGTTTGCGTGTCCGTGTGCACGCATTTCGAGACACTTCGATTTTATCCGATTTGCACTTCATATCATTGCCTCAGTTTGCGTGCCCGTGTGCACGCACTTCGAGGCACTTCGGTTGTATCCGATTTTCTCATTTCATCATCGCCTCGGTTTGCGTGCCCGTGGGCGCGCATTTCGAGGCACTTTATCGCCGCCTCGGTTTGCGTGCGCGTGGCGCATTTCGAGGCACTGCCATGTATCCCTTTTTCTCATTTCATCATCGCCTCGGTTTCCGTGCCCGTGGGCGCGCATTTCGAGCCACTTCGGTTGTATTTGATTTTCTCATGTCATCATCGCGTCGGTTTGCGTACCTGTGGGCGCGCATTTGGCGCCGGTTTATCATTTGCATTTCACATCATCGCCTCGGTTTGCGTACCCGCGTGCACGCTTTTCGAGGCATCTCATTTTCATCTCATTTTCACAGCATCGTGCATACTAGGTTGTATCTTAGATCGCATTCATGCATTACCTCCGTTTGCGTGCCCGTGTGCACGCATTTCGAGGTTACTCACTTTCATAGCATTGTGCATGCTATATCACATATCAGCTACATTTCATGCATATCATGCATATTGCACGGGAAACGAGGCGTGTTTTGTACTCCGAGTAACGGAACGGGTCTCAATTCCCAAGTCACCGACACTCCGGATTACCCATGATGGAGTTAAGTGTTATTATAGCATGTATCCGCATTCATCCCTATATTGAGTTGTGCAATTCGACTCCTCGGCCATCATGCATCGGTATGCGTGATTGGTGGCACGAGGATCGAGGCATGCATATATTTGTGAAAATACATTGCTATGCCCTTTTCCTGCTCTCTGTCACAGCAAAATCGAGGATCAACAACTTTCCGGAGTCCGGCGCGCATTTCGAGAAATACTGCAAACAGAGGCTAATCAGGGCATTCCAGTGGATTTCCGCGCCAGCAAAATTAACAAAGGCATCTATCGAAGCAAAGCGGTCCTGGCTTGCGCCGATTCGCTTTTATTAATTAATTTGTCAATTAATTAGAAATTTGTATATTTATTTCCGGACTGTATATTCTTTTATTCGAACTGTATATTTATTCGGACCCCCTGCGCGAGGGCAATGTTGTAATAAGGGTGTGTGAGTGTGATGTATGTCTTCCAACCCCCATTTCTTTCTCCCTTTTATTTATCCGCTTACAATGGTTAGATATAGGGCATATTTCAATTAGCATACAGCATGACAGCATGTTTGCATCATTCATCTGTTTTGCATGCACCGGGCTCGGCGCACCATACAAACTGCATCTGTATCTCAATTCTAAATTGAATACTTGATAACTGTAGCATTTCATGTGCCATGTTTAGAATAGCCGAGCCTGCTATAGTTGCATTTTTGCATGTGTTGCATTAGGCATTTCAGCATATTTAGGGTTCATGCATGATTTCTAATCGTTTTCCTGTTTTGGCTTGGAGTACTCGGTGAGTTTTATGCTTTAGCATACTTGCATGTTTGTGAGTGTTGCCATGATAGCATGCTTGCCATGAGGCTAACTGCTTATGTGATATAACTGCCTTGAATGCCTGTGGGTGGAGGTTGAGTTATCTGAAGTGGAATAATTCATCAACTGTTTGTTTTAAGCCCACTAGATAGTGGCAACATCATCATTTTCTAAGCCCACCGAGGGTGGCAAATCCGCATTTTAGCCTACCTTGGTAGCACCATCACACCATTTTCAAACAAACAAACATGAAATGTTTTGTTCCAATTCGACGGCCATCTATACTTGTTTCTTTGCGAGCATCACATAGTAATCTAGGCTAATAACTTAATAAGAACTCACAATGTTTTCAAAAACAGATATCATGGTTAGTAGAGGCGGTCCTTGGCCTGGCGCGAAGGGTGCTCACGATGTGACCTTCCCCAATCGTACCCAAGTTCCCGAGCCGAGGCAACTTTGGTGATGACGGACACGTGGCCTTTGGCACCGAGTCAGGGTTTCCTAAATTTCCTATTTTAAAAATATTTAGGTGGCGACTCTGTTATCTGGCAAAGCAGTCCATGTTTGGCACTTCTTTCAAAAAATCTGTTTTTCTTCAACACGATTTGCCAGATTTGGACTCTTTGGTTCAAGATTTGGAACCGCGACAAAATCGAGTCCGAACTGTAGCGAGGTCCTCGGGCGTTATTCTGTTCTGGCGACTTCTGGGATTTAGAGAACTTGACTCGAACTCATGATATTTGGTTTTGACTACACTTGTGTGTTTCTTTGCATTGCATTTGCATTGGTGCGCCTAGGACACCGTGTTTGCCATATGCCATTCGAACGATTTCGGGAGGCTTGTCTTGTCAAGTCATGTCCATAAGGCCGATCGGCTCTGGCTCTCAAAGATGGGAACACAAACCCGGTTTCTGGGGCACCCTTTGACCATTCGACCTAGTGCATATTCGGATCCATAGTGACCATTCCAAACTAGGACGGGTTGCTTACCGTTTATAGGTTGTTTGAAGTCATTGCGTGCGTAGTGAAACCCTAGCTCTTGACAAAATAGGGCGGAAACCCTACCCCAACATAGGTGTTTTGGCTCTCACTTATCTGTTATGTGCTTGTTAGAGTCGTCTCACAGGAATGCATATATCGATCTATGAGTTTGAGCATCGAACTGCACCACCAAGATTTTGATCTGGGATTCGAGGGTATCGATTTGAGGCGTAATTTTGGGGGCGATGAGAGGGCACACCATCCTGTTATGCTCATATCCGTTTTGATGAAATCAGGCTGAGATGCTGCATGTTTTCTCTTTTGCTAGGTAGTTCTGGAACCATAGCTTCAGAAGGCTCCAATATCCCCCGAGGTTCATTAGACTTGTGCTGATAGACTTTGTGAGGTCAGAAATTTGATTCAAGGGAAACCAGTGTTCTTCCGCTGAGGCAAGGCAAAGAAATGCCAGTTAGGGCTCACCGGTTCATCTGATCCGCCAGTCACCAGTCACATTACCTCGATCGGAGCATTAGCATTTACCTCTATCATGGCGCAGCCCTCGGCAAATTTGGAGGATTTGCTGATCCATTTCCAGCAATCAGTGGATTCGCTGCAACAAGACATGGTTAGGCAAGCCGAAACATTGCAGAATATGATATTCAAATTTAAGGACCTCCGTGACATCGGGGTTCAAATCAAGGAGGCCATCCGACAAGGGATCTTTGTGGAAGATAATGAGCCGTCAAAGAAGGATGTTGTTCACAGTTCCAATGCTACCACTGATGGTAGCACAGCTGTGGAATGCTCAGAAGTAGACCCTATCACCACTTCCCTCATTAGCCAAAGACCAACCATTTCAACACGGCACCAAGCCCGAAATTTCCATCCTCTGTACATGAGTCTTTCTCAAGCTTTGCAAATGTTACGGGAAAAAGGGCACCTAGAACTCCTAGAACCCCAACCCCTTTCAAGCCCTCTTCCATCCAGATATGACCCAGCTAAACACTGTACCTACCATCAACAGCACGGTCATGATACGAACCGTTGCATCCGCCTCCGTCATAAGATTCAGGATCTTATTGACGAAGAGATTATAGCTCCACCAAAGGGACCTCAGGCCACCACAAACCTGTCACCCCCACATCTCAACCTCATCCATATACTGCCGTCCACCTATGACCCCAGCATATACATCACCCCGGCCCATCTACCCAAGCCTGAGTTGTTTATCCCGGAAAGCATGGACATATGCATGATGGGTGCATCTGGACCCCAGTCATCCCAAACCCATGAACCCACTACTTCTGAGCTAAAAAGAATGATCGTAGATCTCCAAAGGATTGTGACAGATCTAGCCTCTGGGACATTGGCTCCATCGTCGACCACAGCACATGCTAAGAGTTTCACGACAAAAGGCTCCCCAGTCTTGAGCGGTTGCAGATTGGGAGAAGGCAATCCCTTGGCAAAGTGGAGGCGAGTGGAAAGAACAAGATAAGGCGGACATGGATCCTCATGAGCATCTTCTGTTGGTTGAGGCTTTGAAAGCCGAGGATGAACAAAGAGCAAGTGCTCACATTTGCTGCAAAAACTGTGGATGACACTTTCGCTACTCAAGTCAGGGGCAGTTTGAATCAAGAGGCAAGCCGAGAAAAGGGCCGTTGTACCAGAAATGATCCTATTAGTTCTAATCCTGCACTCAGAAGAGATCAGCAAACCAGGCCAGCACCTGCCAATCCTTTTTCTGGTACGCCCGGTAAAAATCCACAAACCCAGAAGTACCAACCCCGAGGTCAGAGGGTCTTCTATGCCCTCCACATGCCTTTATCCAAAGCTTTCCAAATCCTTGTAGGGCAAGGCCATCTCAAACCCCTTGAGCCTCGGCCTCTCCTGAACCCTCTTCCGGCTACACATGATGCTACCCAGTACTGCGCGTACCATCAGCAAACTGGCCATACTACCGACGACTGCTTCCGTCTTCGCCATGAAGTCTGTGATCTATTTGACAACGGGGTTGTCCTCCCGCCAAGCTCTGCAAAGTCTATCGGCACAGGATCGGTGAACTTAAGGGATAATGTGATGTGATTCGGGGGAGGAACCACCTGCGGATGGCGCTCGGATTACTCCAGCTGTGGTGAATGGCATGCACCGTTTTGAGCAATGTACAAGTGCTGTTAATTTTGCATTTTGACTTGGGTATTGGGTCAGCCTTGTTGTTTTGTTTTGAGTCTGTCCTTTCGTTTTGAGTCAGTTTCTTTTATTTTGGGCCTGTCTTGTTGTGTCGAGTCAATCCTGTTGTATAGGAGTCGGGTGATTCCGGGGGTGTTACCTCGGGCGTCACCATTTTGTTTTGTGTTTGTCTTTTTGTTTTGTTTTGAGTCTGTTTCTGCCAGGGAGCCAGTTATGCCAACAGATTTTGAATGAAACAGCAGTGATTTTCACGCTCTCGCATTTGCTTCTGCCTTATGCCAGTTATGCCGGAAGTTCTGAATGAGATGGCAGTATTTGACTAATAACTCTGTCTTTTCTGTGCCTTGAAGTCATTATATTGACCTAAGTTTTTCAAAACCTTTTGAACGCTGCGGTGAAAACGAAGAGGGAGGAATTCCTCGGGATTTACAAAACTTTGATTAAATGAGAGAAAGAGAGGCATGCTAAGCCCTTAATGATTGAGATCATGCTTGTTAATGTGAGTACTGAGAAGGACCCTGGCTTGATCCAGACTGGTTTCACACTATCTTCAGCGCGAGCGATTTGTCGCTTTCTTAAAAATTTTCAAAAACAAAATGTTTTGCGCAGTCCTGCGAAGACATGTGTGGAATCGCTCTTGAGATTGTGCAGCTTAGGATCGCTCTCGGCCTCGAGACTCGACCCCCCCTTGGTTTTCAAACCTTGAACTGGCATTCAGAATGTTCAACGGTCGACTACGATGTGAGGCCTGTGTGGCCAGATTTGAAGCAGCCTTCGAACAAGAGGCACCAAAGTCAGATCAAAAAGATCAGACCTCGTCAAAAGAAGCTTGCAAAGCTAGAACAGAAGCACCCCTCGAACTAGGGGCAAAAAAATATCCGATCGCTCGAGAGCCAAAGGTGGATCCTTCTGCAAATCAATACAACAGCCACTCTCCTGGATACGGATGGCTTCAAAACCCTACAACCATTTGGCATGGACTGGTTACATTTTTACCCTTTGAGAGGCTCGCTGGGCCGAAAACCCGAAAGGGCGACCCAGGCAAAAGTTAGAACGAGACAAGAAAATATATATATACAAAAATGCAAAAAGAAAAAATGCAAAGATACAAAAAAAAAAGAGAAAAGAAAAATGCAAAAAAGAAGAAGAAAAAGGAATGAAAAGAATAGAAAAAAAGAAAAAGAAAGAAGAACAAAGCTCGCAAGGTCGAAAACATGCAACAGGCGCCTTGGCAAAAGTTAGAGCATAAAAAAGAGAGGTTAAATACCCGAGTGTACCTTAACCCCGAACTACGTAAGGCTTGATTCCCATGTTTGGGATACGTAGGCAACTTCATCCTGAAGTCCAGCCGTAAAACGATTCAAATTTGATTGTGTCCATGTAATGGTTTTAATCATCTCTGCCTTCTCTGTATTCGAGAGTCTGTTTGTGTTCGTAGCTCTGAGGACTGACTACAATGCGCTGCGGCATCATTCAAACAAGGGGCAACTTTCCGTTGCCATTCAATGTGCCGCGGTGCCGTTCAAACAAGGGGCAACTTTCCGTTGCCATGCAGCTTCCCTCCAGTACAGGGCAGTTTTCCTTTGGATCCGAGGTTGTGCATCTCAGGAGTAGGTTTCATGCTCGTTGAGCAAGTGGCCTTTTTGCAAAAATAGTTTTTGAGAATTTTTACTGAGGTTGGCTAATTTTCTCGAAAAATTATCTTATTTTTCCAAAACTGGACCTTTTCCCTGGACTCAAAAAAGGAAAATTTTCAGTGCTCATAGCCTGACTTGCATGATTTTAAATCAAAATTGAACAAGCATGTTAATCTTACTCTCATTTTGGTCAAAATTGTTTTAGTAGAAGCCAAAAACAAAAAATGGTCAAAACAATGAACTAGGGGCACAGTTGGGTCAGAGTTACATCTTTCCCTTTGTCAAAATACTTGCTAGAAAGGGCACTCTATTAGGAAAGGGCACCATACTTGCCAAGAAGGCGCTCTACTGGGAAGAGGGCAAGCAAAAGGCGTAAAGCTCTCACATCCTCCAAGCAATGAGGTATCAAGCCAAGTCACGAAGCCTGTTGGAATGGGGCCAGACATTACACTCCCTCATCTGGACAGATCTGCTCACGTCCAAACTCCCCAGCAGGGCATCATCGACCGATGTCAGCTGCAGATTTGCTACATACCCATTTGTAGCACAACCCCTCTGTGGGAGGACTTCACTAGCTGTGAGCGGAGGAAAGAAAATCTAGCAGAATGATAGAGGCACGAGCCCACAACTTGCTGTTTATCCATCAACCACCCAGGGGAGGGATTGAAAAATGAGAGATTGAAGAATAGAGATGTGCGATGAGAGAAAAAGTGAAAAGGGCTTTTTCAGAAAAAAAGCAGGCTTGAGGGCGAGTGATGTGAGAATACCAATTAAGAAAGGATGGAAAACATACCCGGTGAACCAGGCTCCCTGTGCACGTCTGAGTGTCGTGTCTTTTTGTTTTACCTCGATCCTTGTTTTGAGTCGTCTCGAGTGTTACTCGATGTGTCTAGGTTTTGTGCCTTTTGTTTTCTTGTTGAGTCGTAGTGTGCTGTATTCAGTCGTAGGCTCAATACCCAATTGAGAACGATGCTCACTCTCAATTTCAAAAATCGTTTTGTGCTCCGAGTCGTGGTCGTTCTCTCCACATTTGTGCAAAAGCAATTTGTTCTTTCATAAAGCTGCGGGTTCAACCCAGTCATGTGAGAACAGTGAAACCAGGACCTATCTGAAGCTATGAGTTTGTACGCAAAGCAAAAAGCAAAAGAGGAAAATGTCGAGCATCTGAGTTTGTTCCAACTTGGTAAGTTCGAGACTATACTCGTGTGTACCTCTTGGTCTTGCCAATGTTCAAGTATGAGTGTGCCTCTACCTCAAGCTCAAAATCAAGTCTACTTCAAGCGAGAATGGCGTCGAGTGCTCTCCACGAGTACCATTCCCTACCAGAGGCATCTGGCCGTGTTTGCGATGAGTTCTAGGAGACCAAGCTGCGACGGTGGAAATTAGAGTTCGAATGGCCGTGGCCTAGAACGCATAAGGTTCGGATTTTCGAGACTAAAGTCTGGTTTAAATACCCAGAGGCGCGCCCTCGGCTTGAAATCTGTATGGAAGCCCCATAGGTTGAGATAGCATGTATGCACCTCAATTCTGGATACTGAACCAACCTAGTCTGTCACCCCGTTGGAGAATAGGGAAAGTTGTGAGTATGATCAGGAAGACAAGCGGCAGCCGTGGCTCCCACATGCAGATATTGTTACTTGTTCGCATTCCAGAGCTTTTGCGCTGTGAGTTGAAGATAAGTGTTCGAATAGCACAAGGGGAGATCCCCATCAGAGTAGAGCGGTTCACCGCCACTCACCTCATGAGGCGCTTTCTAAAGCGCCGCTTTGTCCATTTATTGCTTTCCTTAAGCATCATGCATTGTAATGCATTGTACCTGTTAAGTTTCTTTCTCAGTCATGCGATATTGTATGTACGGTTCATTCAAAAAAGTTCCGTTTGAGATCATTCACTTAGTGTATCAATCACACTTCATTCACTTAGTGTATCAATCACACTTTATTTGCTTCACTCAGTGTATCTAACACACTTCATTTGCTTTTATGTATCTATCACCTTCATTTGTTTTAGTGTATCAATCACACTTCATTCATTTTGTGTATCACACACATTCTCATTTAAGTGCATCTATCACACACTCGCTTTGCCTACTTTGTGTATCGATCACACACACTTACACCATTGTTTACCCGGTTAAAACCTTCCCTCTCTCCGTATGAAATACGTTGAGATATGCTTGTTGGTTACACCATTGTTTCCCCGGTTAAAACCTTCCCTCTCTCCGTATGAAATACGTTGGGATATGCTTGTTGGTTACACCATTGTTTCCCCGGTTAAAACCTTTCCTCTCTCCGTATGAAATACGTTGAGATACGCTTGTTGGTTACACCATTGTTCACCCGGTTAAAACCTTCCCTCTCTCCATATGAAATACGTTGAGATACACTTGTTGGTTACACCATTGTTTCCCCGGTTAAAACCTTCCCTCTCTCCGTATGAAATACGTTGAGATACGCTTGTTGGTTACACCATTGTTTCCCCGGTTAAAACCTTCCCTCTCTCCGTATGAAATACGTTGAGATACGCCTGTTGGTTACACCATTGTTTTCCCGGTTAAAACCTTCCCTCTCTCCGTATGAAATACGTTGAGATACGCTTGTTGGTTACACCATTGTTTCCCCGGTTAAAACCTTCCCTCTCTCCGTATGAAATACGTTGAGATACGCTTGTTGGTTACACCATTGTTTCCTCGGTTAAAACCTTCCCTCTCTCCGTATGAAATACGTTGAGATACGCTTGTTGGTTACACCATTGTTTCCCCGGTTAAAACCTTTCCTCTCTCCGTATGAAATACGTTGAGATACGCTCTGTTGGTTACACCATTGTTTACCCGGTTTCTATCCTTTCCTCTCTTGCGTGTGATATGCTGAGAGGTTTACATTCTTCCTCTCTTGTGTGTGATACGCAGAGAGATGTCTTGTGTGAGACTCCGGGTACTCTCGGTAGTCACTTTAAGCCTTCTCCGTGTGAGACGCGACGAGAATTGAATAATTCTCCGCATTCCTAACTGCATGAAATGTAGTTGTTGCTTTGCATTCTTGCTTAAAACTGTTGCATCTATTTGTTAATACTTGCTTCATTACAGCTTGTTGCACTTGCATGATCACCTGGCTCTGTGCATATCTTTTGCATTTTGCCCCATTTTGCCTGCGGGCACACATTCTTTGCTTATCTTATATGATTGTCTAAGTCTTCGGCCTTGTCAAAAATGGGTCGTCTCTGGGCTTTGACATTCACTCCCGTCACTTCTTGACTTCCGAGTTCTGTCAAAGAGGGGCAACTGTAGACACCCCATTTTTGACCGACCTTAAGACTCAGACGTCACCGATTGAGCGCTCGGTGATGTTGCATACTGTGCTCGTTCAGAAGTCTTAGAGTCGTGACGCGCGCCTGCCTCCAGACTTAGAACTCTCTTGTGTCTTGTCTCGATTTGCGAACGGACTCGGTTTTCTCTGCTTTTCTTTCTGAGGAAGAGTGGTCCGTAGACTATCTCCCGATGGCCGTGAGCTACTTTTTGTGGCCGTGAGCCATTTTGCCCATTCGGAGCTGGTTCGGTTTTGAGCCGTTAGACCGTGTGCCTCGGTTGGGACCGCCTAACCATCTCCGATTTCTCCGGTTTTGGCATGCATCTCATTTACTCCCATTTAAGGGACACTTTGGGGCTCGAAACCACTTCGCAGCGAACACCACTTAGGTGCGGCGGCCCATTCGGGATCGAACCGCAGTTTGGCCTCGAGCATTCATTTTGCATCGATGTACATTCATTTTTGGCGACACCTCTGTTTGGTCCTTTCGAGGACACTGGAGTCTCGAGACCCACTTGACGAACACCACTTAGGTGCGGCGGCCCATTTCGGGATCGAACCGCTGCGGTTTTGGCCCCGAGCATTCATTTTGCATCGATGTCTGTTCATTTTGGCAGACACCTCTGCTTGGTCCTTCCAGGGACACCGGGGTCTCTGAAACCCACTTGACGAACACCACTCCGGTGCCGTGACCCATTTTCGGGATCCCGAACCGCGCGGTTTTGGCCCCGAGCATTCATTTTGCATCGATGTCTGTTCATTTTTGGCAGACACCTCTGTTTGGTCCTTCCGAGGGACATTGGGGTCTCTGATACCCACTTCGCAGCCGAACACCACTTCCGGTGCCCGGCAGCCCATTTTCGGGACCCCGCGCGGTTTTGGTCCCCGAGCTTTCATTTTGCATCGGTTTTTGTTCAATTTTGGCAGGTACCTCTGTTTCATCATTCCGAGGAACACTGCGGTCTCAGATGCCTACTTCGTGGCTGAACAAAATCTTTTTCTTTTGCCCTCAAAATATCTAGATATTTTGCCCTCAAAATATCTAGATATTTTGGGAAAGATATTTCCATCTTTTGGCCTTTAAAACCAGCAACTTCCAGCTGGGGGGAAGGTTAGAAAAACTCTTTGAGAGCTCCATACACACCTCTCCTCTCCCTCTCCATTTCCAAGCTTCAAACATCCAAGTCTTGGCACCATTTCTTCATCAACTCCAAGCTCTATCATCACCATACCATTTCCAGCAGCAAGGGAGGAATTCCAGCAGCTAGGAAACATCCATTCTTCAAGCAAAAGGCAGCCAAGAAGTTGTCTACAAGGGTAAGTCCTCTTTCCCTCTTTTCTAGCCCTATTTTGGCTCATTTCTTAGACCTATTTGCTTGTGGTTTTGAGTTCCGAGATTAACTGGAAATGTCACTATTTTGAGGTGTTCTTCATGTTTGTTTAAGGTCTCAACATCATTTGGGGTCCCTATCTAATGCTTGTTTCAATATCTCATCATATGCCATTGTTTTTGCAAGCTTTCTTTGACTCATGAGTATTCTGATTTTGAGGCTGACATCTACTGTAAATATGCATATTTTTGGCTCCTCTTAAATGTTGTAGAAGGAAATTTTGCTGTTTGAATTTTCTATATACTACTTGTCTCAAGACCTCTCTTTGGTTCATTATTTTGCATGCTTTGTTAGGCTTATTTGGCTTCTGTTTTCGGCCTTCATCAGGCTTGGAAATAGTCTTAAAATGGCCTCCTCTTCATGTTTTATTAAGGGTCTTAAGCCATTTGATGTTTTTCTTTGGTACTTCATGTTGTATCCATCTTATTTTCCGTAAAATTGCATGTTTGTTTAGGCCATCTTAGCTTCGGATTTCAGCCTCCATCAGGCTTAGGAAATGTCTTTTTTTGGTCTGTTCTTCAAGTTTTATTAAGGGTCTTAAGCTATTTGGTCATTTCTTGTGGTACCTCTCTTTATAGCCTCTTTTGTCCCAAATTTTTGCATGCTATCTTTAGTACATCTACACACTGAATTTAGGGATCTCATCTTCTGTAAAAATGCATATTTTTAGTCCCTCTCTAATGTTGTAGAACTGAGTTTTTGGGTTTGAGCATTGTAGATATCACTTGCTTTGTAAATCCTCTCTTTTTCCGTATTTTTGCAAGCTATTGTTGTCATATCTATGCTTACAATTTGGCCATGTTTTGTATTGGAAAGATGCTATTTTTGGGGCTGCCTTGCTACTGTTTTTTCTGTCATGTGCCAATTTTGCATGTTTAGCATAGCCGTAGGCCATTTCGGGCACTTAGAATTGCATTTCGGGATGATTTCATGCATTGATTGTCATTTCGTATCATTTCGGGGCTGTTTACCCCTTTATTTAGTGGCTGAAATTTGGTTTTCATGCTTGCATATCATTTCCCATGTCATTTTATGCCTTAATGCATTGCCTCGGTTTGCGTGCCCGTGGGCACGCACTTCGAGGCACTCCGTTTTCATTCATCGGCAGCCTATGTGAGTGTGGTTGAGGCCCTCTCATGTTGGCGTAAGCCCAATTTGCATTTTCATGCTTGTATGCCTTCGCCTCGGTTTGCGTGCCCGTGTGCGTGCATTTCGAGGCAGCCTCGTTTTATCCGACGGCAGCCTATGTGAGTGTGGTTGAGGCCCTCTCATGTTGGCGTAAGCCCAATTTGCATTTTCATGCTTGTATGCCATTGCCTCGATTTGTGTGCCCGTGTGCACGCATTTCGAGGCACTTTATTTTTATCCGCTGGCTTCCTATGTGAGTAGGCTGAGGCTCTCTCATGTTGGTATAAGCCCATCATTGCATTTCTGTACCATTTTCATGCTTGTATATCATCGCCTCGGTTTGCGTGTCCGTGTGCACGCATTTCGAGACACTTCGATTTTATCCGATTTGCACTTCATATCATTGCCTTCATCGCCTCGGTTTTGCGTGCGGTAGCACGCATTTCGGCTGCACGGTTGTATCCGATTTTCTCATTTCATCATCGCCTCGGTTTGCGTGCCCGTGGGCGCGCATTTCGAGGCACTTCGGTTGTATTTGATTTTCTCATTTCATCATCGCCTCGGTTTGCGTACCTGTGGGCGCGCATTTCGAGGCGCTTCGGTTTTATCCGGCTGCATTTCACATCATCGCCTCGGTTTGCGTACCCGCGTGCACGCTTTTCGAGGCATCTCATTTTCATCTCATTTTCACAGCATCGTGCATACTAGGTTGTATCTTAGATCGCATTCATGCATTACCTCCGTTTGCGTGCCCGTGTGCACGCATTTCGAGGTTACTCACTTTCATAGCATTGTGCATGCTATATCACATATCAGCTACATTTCATGCATATCATGCATATTGCACGGGAAACGAGGCGTGTTTTGTACTCGAGTAATGAACGGGTCTCAATTCCCAAGTCACCCACAATCCGGATTACCCATGATGGAGTTAAGTGTTATTATAGCATGTATCCGCATTCATCCCTATATTGAGTTGTGCAATTCGACTCCTCGGCCATCATGCATCGGTATCGTGATTGGTGCACGAGGATCGAGGCATGCATATATTTGTGAAAATACATTGCTATGCCCTTTTCTCGCTCTCTGTCCGGCAAAATCGAGGATCAACAACTTTCGAGTGGCGCATTTCGAAATCGCAAGCGAGGCTAATCGGGGCATTCCAAAGGATTTCGGCCAAATGACAAAGTGCATCTATCGAAGCGATCCTCGGCTTGCACGCCCGCGCTTTTATTAATTAATTTGTCAATTAATTAGAAATTTGTATATTTATTTCGGATCAGTATATTCTTTTATTGAATCAGATATTTATTCGGACCCCCCTTGCGAGGGCAATGTTGTAATAAGGGTGTGTGAGTGTGATGTATGTCTTCCAACCCCACGTCTTTCTTTCCTTTTATTTATCCGCTTACAATGGTTAGATATAGGGCATATTTCAATTAGCATACAGCATGACAGCATGTTTGCATCATTCATCTGTTTTGCATGCACCGGGCTCGGCGCACCATACAAACTGCATCTGTATCTCAATTCTAAATTGAATACTTGATAACTGTAGCATTTCATGTGCCATGTTTAGAATAGCCGAGCCTGCTATAGTTGCATTTTTGCATGTGTTGCATTAGGCATTTCAGCATATTTAGGGTTCATGCATGATTTCTAATCGTTTTCCTGTTTTGGCTTGGAGTACTCGGTGAGTTTTATGCTTTAGCATACTTGCATGTTTGTGAGTGTTGCCATGATAGCATGCTTGCCATGAGGCTAACTGCTTATGTGATATAACTGCCTTGAATGCCTGTGGGTGGAGGTTGAGTTATCTGAAGTGGAATAATTCATCAACTGTTTGTTTTAAGCCCACTAGATAGTGGCAACATCACTGTTTTCTAAGCCCACCTGAGGGTGGCAAATCCGCATTTTAGCCTACCTTCGGGTAGCACCATCACACCATTTTCAAACAAACAAACATGAAATGTTTTGTTCCAATTCAGACGGCCCAGTCTATACTTGTTTGCTGCGAGCATCACATAGTAATCTAGGCTAATAACCGGAATAAGAACTCACAATGTTTTCAAAAACAGATATCATGGTTAGTAGAGGCCGGTCCTTGACCGGGCGAGAAGTGCTCAGGATGTGACCTTCCCCAATCGTACCCAAGTTCCCGAGCCGATGCAACTTTGGTGATGACGGACACGTGGCCTTTGGCACCGAGTCAGGGTTTCCTAAATTTCCTATTTTAAAAATATTTAGGTGGCGACTCATATCGGCAAAGCGATCCATGTTTGGCACTTCTTTCAAAAAATCTGTTTTCTTCAACACGATTTGCGATTTGGACTCTTTGGTTCAAGATTTGGAACATGACAAAATCGAGTCCGAATCAGAAGCGAGGTCCTCGCGAGGCGTTATTCTCACTGGGATTTAGAGAACTTGACTAACTCGTGATATCTGGTTTTGACTACACTTGTGTGTTTCTTTGCATTGCATTTGCATTGTTGCGCCTAGGACACCGTGTTTGCCATATGCCATTCCCGAACGATTTGCCGGAGGGTTGTCTTGTCAAGTCATGTCCATAAGGCCGACGGCCTGGGCTCGACAAAGATGGGAACACAAACCCGGTTTACCGGGCACCCTTTGACCCTTCGACCTAGTGCATATTCGGATCCATAGTGACCATTCCAAACTAGGACAGGTTGCTTACCCGTTTATAGGTTGTTTGAAGCCGCTGCGTGCGTAGTGAAACCCTAGCTCTTGACAAAATAGGACAGGGAAACCCTACCCCAACATAGGGGTGTTTTGGCTCTCACTTATCTGTTATGTGCTTGTTAGAGTGCGTCTCTACAGGGAATGCATATATCAGTCTATGAGTTTGAGCATCGAACTGCGGGCACCGATTCAAGATTTCGGGATTGATTTACCGAGGGTATCGATTTGAGGCGTAATTTTGGGGAGAATTGAGAGAACACCATCATCTGTTATGCTCATATCCGTTTTGATGAAATCAGGCTGAGATGCTGCATGTTTTCTCTTTTGCTAGGTAGTTCTGGAACCATAGCTTCAGAAGGCTCCAATATCCCCCGAGGTTCATTAGACTTGTGCTGATAGACTTTGTGAGGTCAGAAATTTGATTCAAGGGAAACCAGTGTTCTTCCGCTGAGGCAAGGCAAAGAAATGCCAGTTAGGGCTCACCGGTTCATCTGATCCGCCAGTCACCAGTCACATTACCTCGATCGGAGCATTAGCATTTACCTCTATCATGGCGCAGCCCTCGGCAAATTTGGAGGATTTGCTGATCCATTTCCAGCAATCAGTGGATTCGCTGCAACAAGACATGGTTAGGCAAGCCGAAACATTGCAGAATATGATATTCAAATTTAAGGACCTCCGTGACATCGGGGTTCAAATCAAGGAGGCCATCTGACAAGGCATCTTTGAGTAAGATAATGACCCGTCAACGAAGGATGTTGTTCACAGTTCCAGTGGTACCACTGGAGCTAGCACAGCTGGGGCATGCTCAGTAGTAGTGCCTATCACCACTTCCCTCATTAGCCAAAGACCAACCATTTCAACACGACACCAAGCCCGAAATTTCCATCCTCGTACATGAGTCTTTCTCAACCTTTGCAAATGTTACCGGAAACAGGGCATCTAGAACCCCTAGAACCCCAACCCCTTTCAAGCCCTCTTCCATCCAGATATGACCCAATTAAACATCAGTACCTACCATCAACAAGACGGTCATGATATTTAACCGTTAGATCCGCCTCCGTCATAAGATTCAGGATCTTATTGACGAAGAGATTATAGCTCCACCAAAGGGACCTCAAGCCACCACAAACCTGTCACCCCCACATCTCAACCTCATCCATATATCGCCTCCACCTATGACCCCAAGATATACATCACCCGGCCCATCTACCCAAGCTCGAGTTGTTTATCCGGAAGCATGGACATATGCATGATGGGTGCATCCGACGGACCATCCCAAACCCATGAACCCACTACTTCTGAGCTAAAAAGAATGATCGTAGATCTCCAAAGGATTGTGACAGATCTAGCCTCTGGGACATTGGCTCCATCGTCGACCACAGCACATGCTAAGAGTTTCACGACAAAAGGCTCCCCAGTCTTGGAGCGGGCTGCATTGGGAGAAGGCAAATCCCTTGGCAAAGTGGAGGCGAGTGGAAAGAACAAGATAGGGGCGGACATGGATCCTCATGAGCATCTTCTGTTGGCTGTTGAGGCTTTGAAAGCCGAGGGACTGAACAAAGAGCAAGTGCTCACATTTGCTGCAAAAACTGTGGATGACACTTTCGCTACTCAAGTCAGGGGCAGTTTGAATCAAGAGGCAAGCCGAGAAAAGGGCCGTTGTACCAGAAATGATCCTATTAGTTCTAATCCTGCACTCAGAAGAGATCAGCAAACCAGGCCAGCACCTGCCAATCCTTTTTCTGGTACGCCCGGTAAAAATCCACAAACCCAGAAGTACCAACCCCGAGGTCAGAGGGTCTTCTATGCCCTCCACATGCCTTTATCCAAAGCTTTCCAAATCCTTGTAGGGCAAGGCCATCTCAAACCCCTTGAGCCTCGGCCTCTCCTGAACCCTCTTCCGGCTACACATGATGCTACCCAGTACTGCGCGTACCATCAGCAAACTGGCCATACTACCGACGACTGCTTCCGTCTTCGCCATGAAGTACAGGATCTATTTGACAACGGGGTTGTCCTCCCGCCAAGCTCTGCAAAGTCTATCGGCACAGGATCGGTGAACTTAAGGGATAATGTGATGTGATTCGGGGGAGGAACCACCTGCGGATGGCGCTCGGATTACTCGGTATGTGGTGAATGGCATGCACCGCTTTTGAGCAATGTACAAGTCTTTGTTAATTTTGCATTTTGACTTGGGTATTGGGTCACCTTGTTGTTTTGTTTTGAGTCCGTCCTTCGTTTTGAGTCGATTTCTTTTATTTTGGGCTGTCTTGTTGTGTCGAGTCAATCTGTTGTATAGAGTCGGGTGATTCCGGTGTTACCTCGGCCACCATTTTGTTTGTGTTTGTCTTTTTGTTTTGTTTTGAGTCTGCTTACGCCAGGAGCAGTTATGCCATGATTTTGAATGAAAGCAGCGGTGATTTTCACGCTCTCGCATTTGCTTCGCTTTATGCCGCTTATGCCTAAGTTCGAATGAGATGGCGATTTGACTAATAACTCGTCTTTTTCAGGCCTTGAAGTCATTATATTGACCTA
This sequence comes from Camellia lanceoleosa, assembly GCA_025200525.1. Classification (NCBI taxonomy): domain Eukaryota; kingdom Viridiplantae; phylum Streptophyta; class Magnoliopsida; order Ericales; family Theaceae; genus Camellia; species Camellia lanceoleosa. The sequence goes on from CM045763.1 coordinate 25,579,934, forward strand.
AGTTTTTCAAAACCTTTTGAACGCTGCGGTGAAAACGAAGAGGAGGAATTCCTGATTTACAAAACTTTGATTAAATGAGAGAAAGGGAGGCAGGCTAAGCCCTTAATGATTGAGATCATGCTTGTTAATGTGAGTACTGAGAAGGACCCTGGCTTGACCCAGACTGGTTTCACACTATCTTCAGCGCGAGCGATTTGTCGCTTTCTTAAAATTTTCAAAACAAAATGTTTTATGCAATCCTGCTTGAACATGTGTGGAATCGCTCTTGAGATTGTGCAATTTAGGATCGCTCTCGGCCTCGAGACTCGACCCTTGGTTTTCAAACCTTGAACGGCATTGAGAATGTTCAACGGCCGACTACGATGTGAGGCTGTGTGGCGGTTGAAGCGACCTTGAACAAGAGGCACCAAAGTCGATCAAAAGATCGACCTCGTCAAAGAAGCTTGCAGAGCTAGATCAGAAGCACCCCTCGAACTAGAGGCAAAAATGTCCGATATGCTCGAAGAACCGAAGATGGATCCTTCTGCAAATCAATACAACAGCTACTCTCCTGGATACGGATGGCTTCAAAACCCTACAACCATTTGGCATGGACTGGTTACATTTTTACCCTTTGAGAGGCTCATTTGGGCGAAAACCGAAAGGCGACCTGTGCAAAAGTTAGAACGAGACAAGAAAATATATATATACAAAAATGCAAAAAGAAAAAATGCAAAGATACAAAAAAAAAAGAGAAAAGAAAAATGCAAAAAGAAGAAGAAAAAGGAATGAAAAGAAAAAAAAAAGAGAGAAAGAAAAGAAGAACAAAGCTCGCAAGGTCGAAAACATGCAACAGCGCCTTGGCAAAAGTTAGAGCATAAAAAGCAGAGGTTAAATACCCGAGTGTAGCTTAACCCCGAACTACGTGAGCTTGATTCCCATGTTTGGGATACGAGGCAACTTCATCCCGAAGTCCAGTAGTAAAACGATTCAAATTTGATTGTGTCCATGTAATGGTTTTAATCATCTCCGCCTTCTCAGATTCGAGTCTGTTGTGTTCGTAGCTCGAGGATCGACTACAATGCTATGCATCATTCAAACAAGGGGTAACTTTCCGATGCCGTTCAGTGTGCCATGTCTTGCTTCAAACAAGGGGCAACTTTCGTTGCCATGCACCTTCCTCCAAGACAGGCGCTTTTCCTTTGGATCCGAGGTTGTGCATCTCAGAGTAGGTTTCATGCTCGTTGAGCAAGTGGCCTTTTGCAAAAATAGTTTTGAGAATTTTCTCGAGGTTGGCTAATTTTCTCGAAAAATTATCTTATTTTTCCAAAATCGACCTTTTCCGGACTCAAAAAGGAAAATTTTCGGTTCATAGCCCGACTTGCATGATTTTAAATCAAAATTGAACAAGCATGTTAATCTTACTCTCATTTTGGTCAAAATTGTTTTAGTAGAAGCCAAAACAAAAATGGTCAAAACAATGAACTAGGGGCACAATTGGGTCAGAGTTCTCTTTCCCTTTGTCAAAATACTTGCTAGAAAGGGCACTCTATTCACGGAAGGGCACCATACTTGCCAAGAAGGCGCTCTACCGGGAAGAGGGCACAACGGAAGCTAACAAAAAGGCGTAAAGCTCTCACATCCTCCAAGCAATGAGGTATCAAGCCAAGTGCTTAAACCTGAATGGGGCAGGACATTACACTCCTCATCTGACAGATCTGCTCACGCCCAAACTCCCCAGTAGGGCATCATCGACCGATGTCAGCTGCAGATTTGCTACATACCCATTTGTAGCACAACCCCTCTGTGGGAGGACTTCACTAGCTGTGAGCGGAAGAAAGAAAATCTAGCAGAATGCTAGAGGCACGAGCCCACAACTTGCTGTTTATCTATCAACCACCCAGGGGAGGGATTGAAAAATGAGAGATTGAAGAATAGAGAGATGTGCGATGAGAGGAAAAGTGAGAAAAGGGCTTTTTCAGAAAACCAGAGCTTGAGGGCCGAGTGATGTGAGAATCACAAATAAGAAAGGATGGGAAACATACCCGGTGAAACAGGCTCTCTGTGCACGTCTGAGTGTCGTGTCTTTTTGTTTTATCTCGATCTTTGTTTTGAGTCGTCTCGAGTGTTACTCGATGTGTCTAGGTTATGTGCCTTTTGTTTCCTTGTTGAGTCGTAGTGTGCTGTATTCAGTCGTAGGCTCAATACCCAATTGAGAACTTATGCTCACTCTCAATTTCAAAAAATCATTTTGTGCTCCGAGTCTTGGTCGTTCTCCACATTTGTGCAAAACAATTTGTTCTTTCATAAACCTGCAGGGTTCAACCCAGGTCATGTGAGAACAGTGAAACCAGGACCTATCTGAAGCTATGAGTTTCGGGCTGCAAAGCAAAAGCAAAAGAGGAAAATGTCGAGCATCTGAGTTTGTTCCAACTTCAGTAAGTTCCGAGACTATACTCCGTGTGTACCTCTTCAGGTCTTGCCAATGTTCCGAAGTATGAGTGTGCCTCTACCTCAAGCTCAAAATCAAGTCTACTTCAAGCCAGAATGGCGATCAGGAGTGCTCTCCCTGAGTACCATTCCCTACCAGAGGCATCCTGGCCGTGTTTGCGATGAGTTCCTAGGAGACCAACTGCGACGGTGGAAATTAGAGTTCGAATGGCCGTGGCCTAGAACGCAAAGGTTCGGGATTTCCGAGACTAAAGTCTGGTTTAAATACCCAGAGGCGCGCCCTCGGCTTGAAATCTGTATGGAAGCCCCATAGGTTGAGATAGCATGTATGCACCTCAATTCTGGATACTGAACCAACCTAGTCTGTCACCCCGTTGGAGAATAGGGAAAGTTGTGAGTATGATCAGGAAGACAAGCGGCAGCCGTGGCTCCCACATGCAGATATTGTTACTTGTTCGCATTCCAGAGCTTTTGCGCTGTGAGTTGAAGATAAGTGTTCGAATAGCACAAGGGGAGATCCCCATCAGAGTAGAGCGGTTCACCGCCACTCACCTCATGAGGCGCTTTCTAAAGCGCCGCTTTGTCCATTTATTGCTTTCCTTAAGCATCATGCATTGTAATGCATTGTACCTGTTAAGTTTCTTTCTCAGTCATGCACGATATTGTATGTACGGTTCATTCAAAAAAGTTCCGTTTGAGATCATTCACTTAGTGTATCAATCACACTTCATTCACTTAGTGTATCAATCACACTTTATTTGCTTCACTCAGTGTATCTAACACACTTCATTTGCTTTTATGTATCTATCACCTTCATTTGTTTTAGTGTATCAATCACACTTCATTCATTTTGTGTATCACACACATTCTCATTTAAGTGCATCTATCACACACTCGCTTTGCCTACTTTGTGTATCGATCACACACACTTACACCATTGTTTACCCGGTTAAAACCTTCCCTCTCTCCGTATGAAATACGTTGAGATATGCTTGTTGGTTACACCATTGTTTCCCCGGTTAAAACCTTCCCTCTCTCCGTATGAAATACGTTGAGATATGCTTGTTGGTTACACCATTGTTTCCCCGGTTAAAACCTTTCCTCTCTCCGTATGAAATACGTTGAGATACGCTTGTTGGTTACACCATTGTTCACCCGGTTAAAACCTTCCCTCTCTCCGTATGAAATACGTTGAGATACGCTTGTTGGTTACACCATTGTTTCCCCGGTTAAAACCTTCCCTCTCTCCGTATGAAATACGTTGAGATACGCTTGTTGGTTACACCATTGTTTCCTCGGTTAAAACCTTCCCTCTCTCCGTATGAAATACGTTGAGATACGCCTGTTGGTTACACCATTGTTTCCCCGGTTAAAACCTTCCCTCTCTCCGTATGAAATACGTTGAGATACGCCTGTTGGTTACACCATTGTTTCCCCGGTTAAAACCTTCCCTCTCTCCGTATGAAATACGTTGAGATACGCTTGTTGGTTACACCATTGTTTACCCGGTTTCTATCCTTTCCTCTCTTGCGTGTAATACGCTGAGAGGTTTACATTCTTCCTCTCTTGTGTGTGATACGCAGAGAGATGTCTTGTGTGAGACTCCTGCACTCGGTAGTCACTTTAAGCCTTCTCCGTAGGAGACGCGACGAGAATTGAATAATTCTCCGCATTCCTAATCGCATGAAATGTAGTTGTTGCTTTGCATTCTTGCTTAAACTGCATCTATTTGTTAATACTTGCTTCATTACGCCTTGTTGCACTTGCATGATCACCGCTCAGGCATATCTTTTGCATTTTGCCCCATTTTGCTCAAGCACACATTCTTTGCTTATCTTATATGATTGTCTAAGTCTTGGCCTTGTCAAAATGGGTCGCCTCTGGCTTTGACATTCACTCCCGCCACTTCTTGACTTCCGAAGTTCTCACAAAGAGGGCAATCAGAGACACCCCATTTTTGACCTTAAGATTCGACACGTCACCGATTGGCCTTCGGTGATGTTGACATCAGGCTGCTCGAAGTCTTAGAGTCGCACGGCGCCTCGCCTCCAGACTTCCGAACTCTCTCAGGTCTTGTCTCGATTTGCGAACTGCACTGCTTTTCTGCTTTTTTCCCCGAGGGAAGGAGTGGTCCCAGACTATCTCCTGGGTCGTGAGCTACTTTTTTGTGGTCAGAGGCCATTTTGCCCATTTCGAGCCCGTTCTTGCTGAGCCGTGTGCCTCGGTTCGACCGCCCAACCATCTCCGATTTCTCGGTTTTTGCATGCATCTCATTTACTCCCATTTAAGGGACATGGGGCTCGAAACCCACTTCGCAATTAACACCACTGCGTGCGGCCCATTTTCGGATCCCGAACCGCGGCTTTTGGCCTCGAGCATTCATTTTGCATCGATGTCTGCTCATTTTGGCAACACCTCGCTTGGTCCTTTCGAGGGACACCGAGTCTCGAGACCCACTTCGAACACCACTTAGGTCTTGCAATTTCATTTTGATCCCGAACCGCGGCTTTTGGCCCCGAGCATTCATTTTGCATCGATGTCTGCTCATTTTTGGCAGACACTGCTTGGTCCTTCCGAGGGACACCGGGTCTTCAAACCCACTTCGCAGCCGAACACCACTGCGGTGCCCGGCCCATTTTCGGATCCCGAACCGCGGTTTGGCCCCGAGCATTCATTTTGCATCGATGTCTGCTCATTTTTGGCGACACCTCTGCTTGGTCCTTCCGAGGGACATTGGGGTCTTCGATAACACCACTTCGCGTCCCTAAATTTCATTTTCGACCCCGCGCTTTTGGTCCCCGAGCCATTTTGCATCGGTTTTGTTCAATTTTGGCAGTACCTCTGTTTCATCATTCCGAGGATCACTGCCGTCTCAGATGCCTACTTCGTGGCTGAACAAAATCTTTTTCTTTTGCCCTCAAAATATCTAGATATTTTGCCCTCAAAATATCTAGATACTTTGGGAAAGATATTTCCATCTCTTCGCCTCTACAACCAGCAACTTCCAGCTGGGGGGGGAAGGTTAGAAAAACTCTTTGAGAGCTCCATACACACCTCTCCTCTCCCTCTCCATTTCCAAGCTTCAAACATCCAAGTCTTGGCACCATTTCTTCATCAACTCCAAGCTCTATCATCACCATACCATTTCCAGCAGCAAGGGAGGAATTCCAGCAGCTAGGAAACATCCATTCTTCAAGCAAAAGGCAGCCAAGAAGTTGTCTACAAGGGTAAGTCCTCTTTCCCTCTTTTCTAGCCCTATTTTGGCTCATTTCTTAGACCTATTTGCTTGTGGTTTTGAGTTCCGAGATTAACTGGAAATGTCACTATTTTGAGGTGTTCTTCATGTTTGTTTAAGGTCTCAACATCATTTGGGGTCCCTATCTAATGCTTGTTTCAATATCTCATCATATGCCATTGTTTTTGCAAGCTTTCTTTGACTCATGAGTATTCTGATTTTGAGGCTGACATCTACTGTAAATATGCATATTTTTGGCTCCTCTTAAATGTTGTAGAAGGAAATTTTGCTGTTTGAATTTTCTATATACTACTTGTCTCAAGACCTCTCTTTGGTTCATTATTTTGCATGCTTTGTTAGGCTTATTTGGCTTCTGTTTTCGGCCTTCATCAGGCTTGAAATAGTCTTAAAATGGCCTCCTCTTCATGTTTTATTAAGGGTCTTAAGCCATTTGATGTTTTTCTTTGGTACTTCATGTTGTATCCATCTTATTTTCCGTAAATTGCATGTTTGTTTAGGCCATCTTAGTTTCGGATTTCAGCCTCCATCAGGCTTAGGAAATGTCTTTTTTTGGTCTGTTATTCAAGTTTTATTAAGGGTCTTAAGCTATTTGGTCATTTCTTGTGGTACCTCTCTTTATAGCCTCTTTTGTCCCAAATTTTTGCATGCTATCTTTAGTACATCTACACACTGAATTTAGGGATCTCATCTTCTGTAAAAATGCATATGCTTAGTCCCTCTCTAATGTTGTAGAACTGAGTTTTTGGGTTTGAGCATTGTAGATATCACTTGCTTTGTAAATCCTCTTTTTCCGTATTTTTGCAAGCTATTGTTGTCATATCTATGCTTAATTTGGCCATGTTTTGTATTGGAAAGATGCTATTTTTGGGGCTGCCTTGCTACTGTTTTTTCTGTCATGTGCCAATTTTGCATGTTTAGCATAGCCAGAGCCATTTCTGCACTTAGAATTGCATTTCGGGATGATTTCATGCATTGATTGTCATTTCAGATCATTTCGGGGCTGTTTACCCCTTTATTTAGTGGCTGAAATTTGGTTTTCATGCTTGCATATCATTTCCCATGTCATTTTATGCCTTAATGCATTGTTCGGTTTATGCGTGCTGGCACGCACTTCGAGGCACTGCTTTCATTCATCTAAGCCTATGTGAGTGTGGTTGAGGCCCTCTCATGTTGGCGTAAGCCCAATTTGCATTTTCATGCTTGTATGCCTTCGCCTCGGTTTGCGTGCGGTCTGCGTGCATTTCGAGGCAAATTTCGCTTTTATCCGACGGCTTATGTGAGTGTGGTTGAGGCCCTCTCATGTTGGCGTAAGCCCAATTTGCATTTTCATGCTAGTATGCCATTGCCTCGGTTTGTGTGCCCGTGTGCACGATTTCGAGGCACTTTATTTTTATCCGCCGCTTCCTATGTGAGTAGGCCGAGGCTCTCTCATGTTGGTATAAGCCCATCATTGCATTGCACCATTTTCATGCTTGTATATCATCGCTTCGCTTATGCGTCCGTGCACGCATTTCGAGACACTTCGGTTTTATCCGACGGCACTTCATATCATTGTTTGCGCTTGCCCGTGTGCACGCACTTCGAGGCACTTCCGGTTATATCCGATTTTCATTTCATCATCGCTTCGCTTATGCGTGCCGTGGCGCGCGATTTCGAGGCACTTCGGTTGTATTCGATTTTCGATTTTATCATCGCCTCGGTTTATGCGTGCCCGTGACGCGATTTCGAGGCACTTCGGTGTATCCGATTTTCATTTCATCATCGCTTCGGTTATGCGTATGGCGCAAGATTTCGAGGCGCCGGTTTTATCCTAACAGATTTCACATCATCGCCTCGGTTTATGCGTTCGCTGCACGCCGAGGCATCTCATTTTCATCTCATTTTCACAAAGATCGCATACTAGGTTGTATCTTAGATCGCATTCATGCATTACCGCTTATGCGTCTGCAGCACGATTTCGAGGTTACTCACTTTCATAGCATTGTGCATGCTATATCACATATCGCCTACATTTCATGCATATCATGCATATTGCACGGAAACGAGGCGTGTTTTGTACTCGAGTAACTGAACGGGTCTCAATTCCCAAGTCACCGACAATTCGGATTACCCATGATGGAGTTAAGTTGTTATAGCATGTATCCGCATTCATCCCTATATTGAGTTGTGCAATTCGACTCTACCATCATGCATCGGTATGCGTGATTGGTGGCACGAGGATCGAGGCATGCATATATCAAAAATACATTGCTATGCCCTTTTCCGCTCTCTCAAAGAAAATCGAGGATCAACAACTTTCCGAGTCCGGGCCAAGATTTCGAGAAATACCGCAAACAGAGGCTAATCAGGGCATTCCAAGGATTTCCGCCAAATTTCAACAAAGTGCATCTATCGTATAAGGCCCCTCGGCTTGCACGCCAGCTTATCATTTTATTAATTAATTTGTCAATTAATTAGAAATTTGTATATTTATTTCCTGATCAGATATTCTTTTATTCGATCAGATATTTATTCGACCCTTTTGCGAGGGCAATGTTGTAATAAGGGTGTGAGTGTGATGTATGTCTTCCAACCCCCATTTCTTTCTCCCTTTTATTTATCCGCTACAATGGTTAGATATAGGGCATATTTCAATTAGCATACAAAGATGACAAAGATGTTTGCATCATTCATCTGCTTTTGCATGCACTGCCTCCTGACCATACAAATGATTCAGATCTCAATTCTAAATTGAATACTTGATAACTGTAGCATTTAATGTGCCATGTTTAGAATAGCCGAGCCTGCTATAGTTGCATTTTTGCATGTGTTGCATTAGGCATTTCAGCATATTTAGGGTTCATGCATGATTTCTAATCGTTTTCCTGTTTTGGCTTGGAGTACTCGGTGAGTTTTATGCTTTAGTATACTTGCATGTTTGTGAGTGTTGCCATGATAGCATGCTTGCCATGAGGCTAATCGCTTATGTGATATAACCGCCTTTGAATGCCTGTGGGTGGAGGTTGAGTTATCTGAAGGAATAATTCATCAACTGTTTGTTTTAAGCCCACTAGATAGTGGCAACATCATGTTTAAGCCCACCGAGGTGGCAACCAAGATTTTAGCCTACCTTGGGTAGCACCATCACACCATTTTCAAACAAACAAACATGAAATATTTTGTTCCAATTCAGACGGCCCAGTATATACTTGTTTGCTGCGAGCATCACATAGTAATCTAGGCAAATAACCAGAATAAGAACTCACAATATTTTCAAAAACAGATATCATGGTTAGTAGAGGCCGTCCTTGATCGGCGAAGGGGTGCTCACGATGTGACCTTCCCCAATCGTACCCAAGTTCCCGAGCCGAGGCAACTTTGGTGATGACGGACACGTGGCCTTTGGCACCGAGTCAGGGTTTCCTAAATTTCCCATTTTAAAAATATTTAGGTGGCGACTCTGTTATCTGCCAAAGTAGTCCATGTTTGGCACTTCTTTCAAAAAATCTGTTTTTCTTCAAAACGATTTGCCAGATTTGGACTCTTTGGTTCAAGATTTGGAACCGCGACAAAATCGAGTCCGAACTGTAGCGAGGTCCCTCGCGGGCGTTGTTACAGATCTGCAATCATCATATCGGTGCTAATATGCTCAATGTTGACTTCTTGCTTCTTAACACGGTCTCGAATAGCAAGATACTTTATGTTAATATGCTTGCTGCGACTACCACTTTTGTTATTGTTAGAGAAGAAAACCACAGCTAAATTATCACAGTAAACATTTAATGGCCTAGAAATTGAATCCACAATTCGAAACCCTGTAATAAAATTCCTTAACCAGATAGCCTGTGAGGTTGCTTCAAAGCAGGCTATGAACTCTGCTTCCATTGTTGTCGATGCAATTATCATCTCTTTGGCGCTCTTCCATGAAACAGCACCACCTGCTAGCAGATAGACATATCCTAAAGTGGATTTTCTGGAATCTTGATAACCTGCAAAATTCGAGTCTAAATATCCAACCACCTCAAGACAGTCAACATGCTTATAAGTAAGCATGTAGTCCTTGGTTCCCTTTAAGTACCTCATGATTTTCTTTGCATCCTTCCAATGTTCCATTCTTAGATTACTTTGGTATCTTCCAAGCATTCCAACTGCAAATGCAATATCAGGTCGTGTATAAACCAAAGCATGCATTAAACTGCCTACGGCAGACGCATAGGAAATGCTAACCATTTGTTCCTTTTCCAAATCATTCTTCGGACATTGACATAAATTGAATTTTCACCTTTTAAAAGGGGTACTGCATTAGGAGTGCAATCACTCATCTTGAATTTCTCCAAAACTCTTTCAATGTAGGCTTTATGAGATAGTCCTAATGTCCTTTTGGACCTATCTCTGTGAATCTCTATGCCAATGACATAAGAAGCTTCACCCATATCCTTCATTTCAAAATTTTGAGAAAGAAATTGTTTAGTATCATGCAACAAGCCCAAATCATTAGATGCAAGTAAAATGTCATCCACATATAGAACTAGAAAAATGTATTTGCTCCCACTAACCTTAAGGTATATACAGTTGTCCACAACATTCTCTGTAAAACCATATGAAGTAATAACATTGTGGAACTTTAAATACCACTGTCGGGAAGCTTGTTTTAGTGTATATATGGATTTCTTGAGCTTGCAAACTAAATGACTATCTTTATCATAACAAAAACCTTCAGGTTGTTTCATGTATACTTCTTCCTCAAGATCCCCATTCAGAAATGCTGTTTTCACATCTATTTGATGTAGCTCTAAATCAAAATGAGCCACTAATGCCATGATAATTCTAAATGAATCCTTTTTTGAAACCGGAGAAAAGGTATTATGATAATCGATGCCTTCTCTTTGAGTGAAACCTTTAGCTACAAGTCTGGCTTTATATCGTTCGACATTGCCATTGGAGTCTTTATTGGTCTTATAGACCCATTTACAGCCAACCGCTTTAACTCTTTTAGGCAACTCGACAATTTTCCAAACTTGATTCGTAGCCATAGATTCCAACTCTTCCTTCATGGCATCATACCATAACTTAGAATCATCCTTATTCATGGCATTGGAAAATGAAATAGGATCATCTTTAGGTCCGATGTCAAAATCAGACTCCATTGAGTATACAAAATAATGACCAGAAATTGCTGACTTTCTAGCTCGTGAGGATCTCCTTAATTCGGTAGTCTCAATTGGGACTTGAGCTACAGGCTCTATGTTGACTTGTTCCTCTTGTGGTGAAAGTTCTTGAATTTGTTGATTTTCAAGACTATCGGGTTGATTATCTTAAAAGACAACCAATTCACCTATATTCATGGGTGTTATATCCGAACCCCGTGATTCCTTCCACTCTATCTTTTGAGGGTAACTCTCACTAGGGTCAACTTCCTCAATAAACTTAGTATTTCTGGCTTCAACAATTCTAAGTGAATTTGAAGGACAATAAAATCTATAACCCTTGGAGTTTTCCGCATAGCCTATGAAAAAAGCACTAACTGTTCTGGGGTCCAATTTCTTTAAATGTGGGTTATACACCCTCACTTCAACTAGACAACCCCAAACGTGTAAGTATCTTAAACTTGGCTTCCATCCTTTCCATAACTCAAACGGTGTTTTGGGAACAACCTTGGATGGAACCCTGTTTAAGATATACACAGCGGTTTTCAAAGCTTCACTCCATAAATTTATAGACACATTAGAATAACTAAGCATGCTTCTTACCATGTCCATAAGTGTTCGATTCCTTCTTTCAGCAACACCATTTGTTGTGGTGTGCCAGGCATTGAATATTGTGCAATAATGCCTTCTTCCTTAAGGAACTTAGCAAATGGACCTGGTAACTGTCCCAATTCTGTGTACCTTCCATAATATTCTCCACCCCTGTCTGACCTCACAATTTTAATTTTCTTTTCTGTTTGTGTCTCTACTTCTGTTTTATAAACTTTAAAGGCATCGAGTGCCTCAGCCTTCTCAAACAAAAGATAGAGATACATGTATCGTGTGAAGTCATCAATAAATGAGATAAAATATCTCTGACCATTTAGACAAGGAGGAGTAAATGGTCCACAAATATCAGTGTGTATGATTCCAAGAATTTCCTCACTCCTTTTGGCACCTTTACTGGTCTTGTTGGTTTGCTTTCCCTTTATGCAGTCCACACAAATACCAAAGTTGGTAAAATCAAGAGTCGGAAGGACTTCATCATTAACCAGCCTCTTTATTCTCTCAATGGAGATATGTCCCAATCTTCTATGCCAAAGAATAGAGGAGGACTCATCAACAATATTACGCTTAATGCCAATATCACCATGCAAGGTTAAAAGATTTTGTTCAAAAACAGGATCTAGATTTAATTTGTACAAACCGTTAATTAAAGTACCAAATCTTACAGAAACAGAGTCTTTAAACAAACTAAAATTTGGACCAATAAATTGAAATTCAAATCCAAACGGTACTAGTTTAGAAACAGAAATTAAATTTTTAGAAAAAGATGGAATGTAAAAAGTGTTTTCAAGATCCAAAACAAAGCCCTTTTTTAAAACAAGTCGGAAAGTTCCAACAGTTTCGACGTGCGAACGCATCCCATTGCCTGAATAGATGCCTTGTTCACTTCCCGTCGGTTTCCTTAGGCTGAGGAAGCCCTGCATGGTATTAGCAATGTGAATTATAGAACCCGAATCAATCCACCAATCATATTGATGAGTATTAACAAAATTAGATTCATAACACACAAGAGATATGAGATTACTTTTCTTCTCAAGCCATTTCTTATACTTGGGGCAGTCTTTCTTCATGTGACCCATTTTCTTGTAGAAGAAGCATGCACCCTTATTGTCATGTTTTTTAAACGGCACTTTACCAAGCTTCTTCCATTTCTGATCACCTTTGCCCTTTTTCCATTGCCCTCCTTTATGTATTGCTAAATGAGTACTTTCCACTTTTTCATGCTTCAATCTCTCCTCTTCTTGAACACACATGGTCAAAAGTTCATTGATAGACCATTTTTCCTTCTGTGTGTTGTAAGAAATTTGGAATGCTCCATATTCCACAGGAAGAGAATTGAGTATGAAATGGACAAGGAATGACTCAGAAATCTCAATCTCTAAGGACTTAAGACGAGCTGCAATGTCCCTCATTTCCATAATGTGCTCACACACACTCCTAGAATTGTTATGCTTCATTCTTGATAGTTTGTTCATTAGAGTACTTGCCAATGCTTTGTCAGAACTAACAAATTGCTCTTCAATAGCCCTCATGTAGTTCTTGACTTTATCAGATAGTGGGATTGAGCCCCTAATGCTCTGGCTAATATGTGACTTTATGAGCATTAGGCTTAAGCGATTAGATCGCTCTCACTTATCATAAGCACTCTTTTCTGCAGCGGAACTCTCGTCCGTGGGTTCAGGAGGTTCATCCACACGGAGTGCCAGATCGAGATCCATGCACCCTAATGTTAGAAGGATTTTGTCCTTCCAGTCTGAAAAATTATCACCGTTTAAGAATGGAGTACGAGAAGACTCATTAGATAGTACAGAGGTAGAAATCGCTGAAATTACCAAGAACATTATTAATGCTTTGAAATAATAGCTATAGTCTGAATCAACCAATGTCAAATTCAGTAACAAATCTAAACCTTCCTGTGGGTAGAGGTCACTAAACTGCATTAGATTTGCTATTACTTTATAATAAGACTGAAAAATCTAGAAACCTCCTAGATGTTGATTTGTGATTATGTATCAATTTTAAGCAGAATATAATAATCCCAATCAAACAATCAAGAGAAAGAGACACAAAGATTTTACGTGGAAAAACCACAATTGGACACCTTCCAATTGTGATAAAAAAACCACAGACATGACCACAAGAACAATCCACTAAGAAGATATAAAGGAATTACACGGTATCACTCTCAATTATCTAGCGAATTCACAACGCCTAATTGAACCAACCTCTATGTGCCTCTTCCAACCCCATCTTCAAGACGGAATTGTCTTTCGATGAGCCACTCGGATTCCTCCAAAGCTTTCAGCTCGAATTCTTGAATTCAATCAAGAACAACTCTCTTTTGTGTGTAACAAACAAAACTTTGATGTACTCTCTTTAAACCATGAGTTGAATACTCAATAAAACATCAAAGAAAAATAACAAAATATCCCCAGATATAAACCTTTAAGAACCAAAAAGAAGATCTGGAGGACTTCAATCAATTACTTAGTTTTGGGAGAAAACCAAGTATTTATAGAGAACCAAAAGTAATCCAAGATTGGGAAGAAAACAAACTCCTTGAGAAATTCGGATTCTGAGGCTCGCTCGAGCGACGCTTTCTTGGCTCGAGCGAGGAGAGTAATTTTCATGATTTCTACTAGTGCCTTGGCTCGAGCGACGGATCCTTGGCTCGAGCGAGGAATACACTTCTTCAGGTTTTTGTATGGACGCAATCCGTGGCTCGAGCGAGCACTCCTTGGCTCGAGCGAGAAAGTCTTAGCTCGAGCGAGCACTCCTTGGCTCGAGCGAGCAACGGCTGATATGCAATTTTGAATGCAATTTTGAATTTTGCTTCGAATCGCAGGTGATATTCGTAATATCAAATAAGTGGCAATCTTGAAAGCATTAACATCACAAACTTCTCCGCAAAAACTCGATTCGGATTTGGATTCGCATCTAATAAACTCATAGCCTCACTGAAATAAAAGTGCGAAAATAAATACATCTGAAAGGAGTTTTGTCAAACGGGGTTGCCAAAAATAAAAACCTAACAAAGACTAATGAGTTCCGAAATATGTAAGGAAAAGAAAACTCATACCTGTGGGTTTAGAGTGTTCAATCCCTTTAATACCCAATCCATTATCTTATTCCAATTAAATTTCATAAATAATTACTTTCCTGTGGGACCAAGAAATTATTTATAAAACATAATTACAATGTAAAAATGCCAAATTAACTTGTAACTTTGTGTGATCAAAATACTGAGGATCACATCTTTATGTCTTAAGATGCTGTGGCTACTCTTAAAACAGAATAAAATTTTTAAATATGGCATAATTTATTAATGTGAGCAAATCCTTATAGTCACAACAAATACATAATCTTTCAATGCACATAATGTATAATACATACAATCAGAGTAATATCACATGAAAAATCCCAAGATCAAACACATGTAGTTCAACCTTATACTAGAATTTGCTTAAAAATTGGACCAAAATAAATTCCATAAGCCCAACACATAGTGTATTCATACTCTTATTTCACATAAATTTTCAATGCATAAACAATTACCTTAATGCATGTAATATAATATTACATTATTTTAGATAACATGTCAATGAATCTCAAAAATTATAAAAACTAAAAGAACATGTTATAATTCACTGTATGAGATTCAATTGAATTTGCTTACTATTTAAACATGCAACGATAATAAACAAAACATCCTTAACAGCATGTTAAAATTTCTTTATGAAAATTTTACAAATAAATTCAAATAAAAGTATGAGAATTTCTAGATTTGATATAGAATCAGATTAAATATTTTGCTCTTTAATGTATGTGTCAAAACTAATAGTTAATAACACACAACAAGTCTCCTACATAAAATAGATTCAGAATAGGAGAAAATTCTAAATAAATGTAAATACCACTAGCACAAATCACGATGGACATTACTATTGCAACAGTGCTTCCTTTTTCTTTAATAATGATATTCAAAAGTTATGCAATATAAATTACTCATTCTGATTCTACAATGATTCTGAATTGTTAAATTTTATATACAAATACCACATGGATAGAATAGGCTTGATTCGATTCACGAAATTGATAATAGTTTGATGTAAGAATTTGAAATAAAACTAAACAACATAACAGAAAGTTGGCTCTGATACCAATTGTGAGAATTAAATTAATTTTAATTCAGAAAGAAGAATACCTCATGCCATGATGTTCAAGTCTTTGATTCTTTATCCTTGAGTGATCAAATTTTGAATACATAAAGAAGCCCACTCGCAGAACACTTTTACAGAACCATATGAGAAAGATGAAAGGGATAGAGTTTCAAGCCTATTCTATGCACAAAACAATGTCTCTGTTTGATGGCTATCATAGACATATATATAGATAGGCTTGGACCCATATCCAATTGTAACTCCTTATAACTTCTTACCATCAGGGAAGTAGTAAAGTCCCATTAAATCACCATATGGGATATTAAACAGACATCAGTTACCCATTAACCATTAAACTAATTAAATATATATAATAAATATATATAATATAAATAAATAAAACATGTGGTATATGGGCCACTTTATGGATATTCTTACATCAAGATCTCAAACTTTTTCAAATAATGTAAATGTATATAGCATGTGTTTTGATAGGGTTTTAATTCTACAATTATATATAAATTGTGTTATCGTCCCTACTATCAAGCAATACCCTTAAAAGGTGTTTGGTTATGTGTTAGATGGGATTTTTTTTTTTTTTTTTTTTTAAGGGAAATAACTACACTTCAAAATTATTATATTTTCAACATATGATTACATTTTAATTTCAAGTGACCATTTATCATCATCTACTAGCATAGCAAGGTGTGCCAATGTGACTATAATGAAATTGCATAGGTGAAATCATAAGCAACTTAAGGATAAATTGTATTTCTTATATGGACGCCGATAAATCAAAGTCATGCAAAATTGTTACAATTATCGTTAGAGCATGTCAAGAACATTCCATAAGGACAAAGTATGCATGATGCTTCCATTTTCATACAAATGCAAAAATGTTTAGCCATGTGACTTGCTTTTCTACTTTCTTCACTCATTTCTTTTCTATTTTATAATTTTTAATTCTACAATTATTGTTGAAAATAGTTACTTCTCCAAGCTTTTGTAACAAAAGGAGCTGATTATTTTGGCACATTTTTTTCTATCCATGGGCCCATGTGACATACCAAATGGACAAATTACTAATTTGATTTGTTAAGTTATTACATGATTTGATCAGCCATTTACATTTTTTTTACATGATTTGATCAATCATTTATTGCATTTTTTTACGAATTATTATATGATTCAATAGATCACTAACTGATTCGACAAGTCACTACATGATTGAATAAGTCTCTATTTAATAATTTGATAAGTTAATGCATGATTTGATAGTTCATTGCAGGACTCTAGCCATGTCTATATTTTTATAAAGGCTGTGTTTGACAAGTGAGTTTGCAAGTTTTTTTGACTATTTTAGTCACAATAAACAAAATAGGTTATTTTAGTCATAACAAACAAAACATCACATCTAACTCATAATCATTACATTCTTCTCTCACAAAAAAATTTAAAAAAGCCAAAAAATCCTTCTCAAACTAAGCTTTTAAGCCCAGGCTAAAATAGTCAAAAAAGTCAAAAAGTCAAAAAACCAATCCACTTCCCAAACGGAGGCAAAATATAATATTATAAAGGTTACTAAAGTGGAGTATAATAAAGACAAAAGTGTGATTAATTGATTTTATATCATCATGAAATCACATTGAAAATGCAATTTTATTAAAATTGAAACTGGAAACTATGATTCGCATTTCAAGCACCTCTTGCCATGCTGGTGGGTGGCCAGGTTATCATGAAATTGGATTTTTAAAATATGATTCACTTTTAAAATGCAATATTTCCCTAGATAGTTTAATTTTTTTAATTTATTTATTTATTTATTTTTTTTTTTGCGATTTTTAGAGAGATGAAAAAACAAACTCTGAATTAGAGTAGTATTAATTATAATATAAAGTAATGTTAAATCAATAAAGTGATATTAATTCTGAAGATAGGATTTTGTTTGGTGCAATTTTAAGATATGCTTATACTTTTTTATTTTGAGAATTCATGTTATTTGCTTTATTTTAATCTTTGCATATAATTTTAAAATAGCTAAATAAATTAAAATAACAAATTACCCTGAAATTAGAGAAAATGGGTATTTTTAAGTTTTACTTATTATCACCTCCCAATGTGTTGCATTTTCTGCCCATCAAGCTAACGATTTTGATACAGACTCCCATAAAACATAACCTCTACGACCCCCACGCACCTGTGAAAGAGAGAGATGGGGAAAAAAAATTATACAAACATGTGGTCCACCATCAATTGGAGGTCATGGGATCACCCATTTTTGGGGGTCTCAAGCATTAATTTTAAGCCAAATCCTTACGTTGTGTTTGGTTAGGAAATTTGAGAAGAAATTTTGAAAGATAAAGATAAAAAATATGTAAAATTATGTGAAATATAAGTATATTTTATTCAAATTTCACCTACTTTTTCCTTTTTTTTTTTTCAAATTTCTTCCTAAATCTCTCAATCAAACACAACGTTAAGACTTACCTCTTAAAAGGTTGCAGATTTGAATCTCACAAAAACCAAACATTCCAAACCTTAGAACCATTGCAGGTTTGTCCAGTCGTTAACTTCAAGATTATGAAATTAGTCAAGGTGTGAGTAACCCAAAAAAAAAAAAAAAAGTTAGTTATGAGGTAATTGTGATTTGGATTATGACCCAAAATTATTTTTAGTCATGGAATAAGGTGTTGGGCCCAATAAATACAAGTGATGTACGAGGCCATTGAGGGATTCTGACATTTGTATGGTAAACTTGAAGACTGTATTTATTGGCCCAGCACAAAAGCCCAATGTTTATACGTAGGCAAGTAAGATGATTCAAACAAAAAACATACAATGATATATCTCTTAATTTTGGAGTTCTAATTAAACTCTAATGATATGAAAATTTAGAAAAAAAAAAAAAAAAAAAAAACTAATACCAAAACCAAAATCAAAACCAAAATATCACATCAATCGATGGAGTCCACCCCACAGAACTCCTTTAAAACTCATATTTTAGAGCTTCCAAACATTTTTCAAAAGACTAATGTTATATACACTAATTAGTAAATTAACTAGTGTACCAATTGATGATGTATCATAATTTAAAATATTTTTGGTATTTATAATTTATATAATGAGTAGGGTTAATAATAATGTCATAACTAGTATTGGTACACTAATTGGTGCATGTAGCACCACTCTTTTCAAAAACATATAAGGAAAATTATTCAGTATTCTTAGAATATCACGTGTTTATACTTCTAACCAATCATTATTCATTATGCCTCCTCATGTCTCTCAATAACTCAACACAATATCTCACCTACTCACATTCTCCACCAATCACGATGCTATAGAGTACCACATGTCTATACTTCAAAATTACTGAATAATTACTCAACATATAGCTATAGTACTGAGAAATTATTCAGTATTCTAGGAGTTCCATCTCATCAATCCTATGTGGTGCTCTGCACCAATCAGAGTGCTCTATTTCGACTTGTTAGTGGGCCCGTCATCTTGGCAACTAACTTAACCCGTAAGCAAATGTTAACGTCTATTAACTTAGAGAGAAGAAAGTCCGTTAACTTTTAGATAGAAAAAAAATATTATTTTATTTTCAAGATGATAATTTCCACTCAAGAATCAAGATGATATTTTCATCTTTGTATTCCCTCATCACGATTGTCATCGGATGGAGCTCACCGCCGCATCAAATTCCTCTTTACCATTTTTCATTTTCATATTCCCTCATCACCATTGTCATCGGATGTCTAAACTAAAATGCAAAGCTCCTCATCCACTTCAAGAGGAGAAAAAAGAGAGTTGAAACCACCTAACCCCCCCTCCCCCTCTCTCGCTTTCTCTCCCCCCTCCATTTAACCCATGCTAGTATCTACGAAAACCCAAATCACTCCACGACAATGAGGAGAGCAATTTTGCAGACAAAAATTTGATGTTCTGCTTTTGAAGGTATTTTTCCATAACCTTTTTCTACTATTTTTGTTGAATTTAGTAACAAATTGTGTGTTTGTGTGTGTTTATAGGCAAATTGTGAAATTTAAATTGTGAATCTCCAACATTTTTTATTAGTATTTTGGCCAATATACAAGGAGGTATGCTTTGATAAGTAGCATGAAGCATTGCTCCAAAGCTAGCAATAATTTTTCCTTAAATTATAAATTGGATAAAACTTGATTTTGTATACATCTGAGTCAATGAATGAAAAAGAATTTTCAATGTCTTTTTTAATTTTGTGTCCAGATTTTTAATAAGGATTGGATATTTGGTATTTTCTATTGGCAGATGCTTTTTCCTAGTGAGATTGCATCACATTTAAAATAACAAAAAAAAATCTTATGAGTTCCAAACATCCTAGCATCTAGCAGCAAATTAATCAATTATAAAACAGTAAGATACACCTGTATCAATTGTGCACTGTCACATCAATGCAGGCAAAATAAATCAACAGTAGTAGTGATAGTGGAGCTGAGCTCTACTGAGTTGAAAAATAAATAAATTAGAGCTGTTTTAAAGTTCCCTTCAGAGCTTTAAAATAGAAAAATGATTTGTCTCCCTAAAAAAGTCTCATCTAATTCCTCTAATGTCTAAAACGACATCGTTTTGGACATTTTTTTTTTTGCCTTAGTTTGAAATTTAGGGAGATTAGGAGGCCAAAAATTAAGGGATGTAGCACAGCCCTTTAAAATATTTTTTCATAGATCAAATTATGGTTTCAGAAAACCCAACAGAAGCACAAGAATTTGCATCCTGGAATGAAAAGTGCATTTAAACATTTATTCTTTTGCTTAAAGGGCATACGTATTATGTACATAAATCCATTATCTCTGAAACATCTTCAGCAAAATGAAGAAAAAAGAAAATACAGGCAGCTTCATTTTTGAGCTACTTTTGAAAATTTTAAAGTCCTCTACTTGCATCTGTCCAGTCAATCTAGCCTTCCCGGCAACCTCTTATCTTAAGCAGCAAGTATGTCTTCTTTAATCAACAAGTTTGGTACACAAAAAAGAAAAATTGATCAGAGCTTGCTAAGGAATAAAAGAGAGAAATTTGATCAATGCCAAAGTTGATCAATGTCTTCTCTAATCAAAGAGAGAAATTTGATCAGAGCTTGCAATGGAATAAAATAAAATACGGGCAACTTCATTTACATTCATTTACATGTTAAATCATGAATAGTAAACAATCAATGCCAAAGTTGCCTGCCAAAATCGAAGGAACAGTCATCATGCATGTAAGAACGTGTACAAAAGGAATTTTTATTACGAAACTGCTACGTAGCTTGAATTGTCGAGCTCGAAATTGGCTCGAATCCAATTTCAGAAGTAGAGAAAGAAAAGAGAAGGAAGAAGGAGGAGGAGGAAGAGGAGAAGGAGGATGAGAAGGACTGGAGGGGGCATAATCACAGGGGGAGAAGAGAAGGAAGGAGGAGGAGGAAGGAGGAAGGGGAGGGGCTCGGCCGACGGCAATGGTGCTGCGACGAAGCGGAGGGGCTCGGCCGACGGCAGAAGCGGAGGGGCCCTCTCTTCTCTCCATTCCCTCTTCTCATCCTCTTTCTCTTCTCCTCTCTCCTTCCACTCTTCTCTCCCTCTTTCTCCTCTATTTCAGACCACCCAAAACGCCCAAAACAACATTCGAGCCAATTTCGAGCCAAGGTTTTCGAGCTACGGCTCATTTTTCTTTTTATTATAGAGAGGGACATATTCTTATAAGCATTTCTACAAACAGCTGGTGTGTAGGATACAAATGATGGAACTATCTATGTTTTTACACTGAATTCTAGCAAAATTGATGCAAGAATGAGAAATTGATGAAGAGAGAGAGAGAGAGAAAGAGAGAGAGAGAGAGAGAGAGAGAGAGAGAGAGCATGAAGATTTGCACTGTGGTGGAGCTCATGTGACGTGGTTGTGCCCACACTGTGGCTAAAGCATGGCGTTAGCACCGGTGGTCGTTGGTTGGGCCAGTCAACAATGGTGATAGAAAATGGAGAGATCAACTAGGAGAGAGGGAGAGAGAACGATCAGACTCATTTTACCTGACTTTAAAAGTTAAAAACAATTCCAAACTTCTGAGTTTTAAATGTTAAAAGCGGGAAGTTGAAATGTTTTAAAAAATTGAATCAAGTTGACAGCGTTACTGCTTGTCAAGGCGGGGAGATGGGATTGCCCGCATGGAAGATCCACTGATGTATTGCTGTCATCGTGCATTGGTATAGTTAAATTCAATGTATAAAGAGAGAAATACAGAGAGAATAATGTATCTATTGATGTATTGAATGTTGTATAAAATGTTCAGTTGAGCTCTCTCCTTTATAGAGGAGAAGGAAAACAAAAGGAACCTTACAAACCCCAAAGAACCGAAAGCAGAAGCACAAACCAAACAACATTATTAAAGGTACATTATTAAAGGTTTGACAGCTAATATATATATACTAATATATACTAACAGCCTCTCTCAAACTCAAGGAAGATAAACATTAACCAACTTGAGTTTGAAGAGAGTAACAAAATAAAATAGGATAGGAGACACTGTATGGTCGTATCAGACCGTTGTAGAAGACACTGGAATCAATGTCGGGACAGTTTACGGGGTCATGTCGGACCGATGTAGAGGCTAACCGGAATCAATGTCGGGACAGTTTACGGGGTCATGCCGGACCGATGTAGAAGCTAACCGGAATCAATGTCAGGACAGTTTATAGGGTCATGCTGGACCGATGTAGCAGACACTGTGTGGTCGTGTCAGACCGTGGGAGCCCAAAAGATATATATATATCGCACCCTCAAAAGTCATGCCCAATCTATCAAAAGGCGTACCGACAGAAATCTTTGAGTGGCGAGCCATTAAAAGGCGCGCCGAACACGCAGCGATGCACGTGACCGACAGAGTGTCGCGTCGTCATCTTCGTCATTGTCTATATAAACTGAAGCGAAGGTTGAGGCTTGTAAGCATAACAAACCAGTTGAAACCTCTTCGTTCTTTGAGAGCTTTTCTCTAAGAGCTGCAAACCCTGAAACACTCTATAACATCTGAAACATTCAACAACCCATAACATGGCCTCTTCTTCCCGTTCAGCTACCCAGAACATGGCCTCTTCTTCCTGTGGTCTGCTCACTCTCTTTCCCGACCTCAACGAGTCCACAAAAGAGATAACCGAGGTAGTTGCCCTTGAACCTCAACCAAGCGCCCCTGGTTTTGCTCCGTTGAACTTTCCTGTGCTGTCTGTGGAGCAAATAATGGCAGCGTAATCAGATATTGAGGCCAATCATTATACATTGAAGTCATGTGTTGAGACCATGACTGCGGTCACAAACTTGTCGCACCGGCTTCAGAGTAGGACAAATGAGGTACAGCAATTAAACATCCAACTGGCTCTGCTCTAGGGCATGTATAAGGATGCGCGAGCAGAGATATGTGTCTTGAAGGCGGAAAACAAAGAGCTGAAGCGGAAAGCCACCATTATGTTCCAATTCGGAGGTTCGCCATATGTGGCATTTGAGGAGCAACGGGAAGTGAACGTGCTCGGCGGCGTGGGAAATACGGAGGCAGTGTCGTCAAGGAACGCTCAAGACCGAGGTAAGAGGAAGAGAGTAGTGGAAGAGGCAAAAAAGTAAGGCTGATGTTTGGGATGGGTTTTTTTTTGTTTGTTTGTTTGTTTTTGTTTTTGTTTTTTTTTTTTTTCTTCCGGTTGTGGTGTAAAATTGTGATCGGGGTTGATCCCGACATGAAGAATGACCAGTTTGTGGAATGAAAACCGAGTTGGTTATGAATGGATTTTTTTTTTTTTTTTGGAATAAAATCAGTCATCATTCAGTAATGCAGTTGCTAAAGAGAAATATTAAAAGAGAGTGATGGAAAGAAAAGTTTAAAAGAAATGATGGGAAAAAAAAATAAATGTGGGTATTTAAAAGAGTGTAAAAGTAGTTTGGAGAAAACAAATAAAAATAATTGATTTTGAAATCAAACGTGATAGGAGGAGAGAGAGGGGACAAGCCCATGTGATAAAGTGGAGAGAGAGATGGGTATGCATATGAGCATGTTTTGTGCTGGTGGAGATTGGTTTAAAAATAAAAAAGGGGTATAGGTGTGCAAAAGGTGGTAGATGATGGGTTGGAAAGTAGACATAGTGGTGGGTGTCCTTGAGTAGAGAGAGAGAGATCGGTTGGAGTGGTCTGTTGCTTTATCATCGAGTTTGTAGAGGAGAACAAAATTAAGCCACGTGAATCAGTGAGATATCGCCGATGTCGGAGAATCGTCGAACTCTGATGTATCGAAGTAAGACTTCTGCAATGATGATTTCAATGGTGGAGGATAGTCTGATGTTCGAATCGAACAGTAGAGGTTGATTCGAACGAGAAGATCGATTCGATCTCCGGCTAGTGTTCGGCGAAGAGCTCTACGGAGAGGTCGAGCTGGCACAGATTTGGTGGTGCGATTGCAGATGGATCGACAACTACCGTGGTGAGAGATCTGAATATCATGGAGGCAATAGAGTCGCGACGATGTCGATACAAGCATGAGAAACGAAGATGACAGAAAAGAGGATGAGAGAGAGAAATGAAGGTTGGAGATGGAGGGTTTGGTCTCTGGTCTATCACGGTTGGGTCACAGCGTGACAGTGTCTGTAGAAATAGTAGCAACGGTGACTCATCCTCGGTAACGACGACGGGATCTAGAATGGCAGCAAGCTGGGTTGGCCTAGTGAGCAACCGACATTGCTTGGAGCTACGACAGCCTGCTTGTAAAATGGCAGTAGCCTTTGGTAGTTGCACAACCAGTTGGTCACGGTTGTCTTTATGTTTGGCAGCCGTGGAGCTCCGATTGAAGACGAAGAGCGCTGGGTCGATCTTCAAGAATAAGAGAGCTAGGTTGGTCTCTGTGAGTCCGGCATATCGGAGAAGAAAACAGTGTTTAGCAGTGGTTCTAATAGTAGAACTAGCATTGTGTCCTCCATCAACTAGAGAGAGAGAGAGAGAGAGAGATTGACAATGGCCCTCTCTCCATCACCCATGGCAGTGCAGGTGGATCGGTGTAGAAGTGGTGGCTGAGAAGATGAAACAAAGCCATGGTCAGTGAGAAGAGAAATAGAGCTGTCTGTAGAGAGAGAAATTAGGAAATTTGGGTTTGTCCGGCGGATGGCCAAGGTGAGGCTGTTGCCCGCCGGTGAAGCGGAATTACTAAGTTCTTAACCTCGCTCTGATACCATGTTAAATTCAATGTATATAAAGAGAGAAATACAGAGAGAATAATGTATCTATTGATGTATTGAATGTTGTATATAATGTTCAGTTGAGCTCTCTCCTTTATAGAGGAGAGGGAAAACAAAAGGAACCTTACAAACCCCAAAGAACCGAAAGCAGAACCACAAACCAAACAACATTATTAAAGGTACATTATTAAAGGTTTGACAGTTAATATATATATACTAATATATACTAACAGGTATACAGACTTTTTTTTTTTTTTTTATCCCCCACAACTCTCGACACATATCAACTAGAGAGATAAGAGAGAATAAAAATAAAAAAATAAAAAATTAACTAATCATTGGATGGTGGGATTCCCAAAAAGGGGTACTAACCTTAATTGGCATAGTACTAGAACTGCAAGAAAAATTGTTGCCCCTGCTGCTGAACAACAAGACTGGGCTTGGACCTGCTAATATTTTGGTGATTGATCGACGACACCAATAAAAATAAAATGTTTTCCATATTTCGCTTTTAAAATGGCTAGTATTTATAGATATAGATACATAAAAATGTTTTTGAAAAAAAGGTTATACTAGAAGTTTGTGGAAAAAGCAGATAAGAAGAGAGAAATGGTGCCCAATCAGCAAGCTCTCGTGCTAGGGCAGGCAATAAACTACGCTGGGGGGATCCCAAATGCAGTCACGTCACGGGAATATCATCAATCCAAAGGAGAGAGATTACTATTAGGCAAAGGCAAAGGCAAAGGCAAAGGCAAGGGCAAGACCAATTGAATTTCAAGTGTGAAAACAACAACTCCTCTGACTCTATTATCAGATACTCCTATAATAACAACAATACATTGAAATTGGGGACTGTATCGCCGCTCCCGGTGGCTGTGCCGCAGGTTGTGGTGCCGATGTTCCTGATTAAGGGACTGCTTTTGGGGCGGCGCCTTACCCCCATCGGCTGTGATTCCTATTTTCCCCCTGGCGGCCACCTTGAGTTTGGTCACTTCTCTTTCTTTTTCTTTCTCTCTCTCTCTCTCTCTCTCTCTCTCTCTCTCTCTCTCTTCAATTGGGGTTTGTAGTGATTTTACTTTAGATTCGTTTGGAATGTGGGTTATTTTTTGAAAAATGTTATAGGTTTTAAATTTTTTATTAAATAAATTACTAAATATTTCATATAAGTGTGGGATTTACAAAATTACAAATCTCATATTCACATTTGATCATTTATTTGATAGAAAATTTGGTATTCGTAACATTATCCTAGTTTTTTGGCTTTTAATTATTTTAGTCTGGGATTAAAAAATCTCGTTTGAAATAAGTTTTTTTGACTTTGTGAGAAAAAAGAAATGATTATAATTTGAATGTGATATTTTATCTTATTAAATTAAAAAACTTATGTGATGTAAAATAGTTAAAAAGTCAAAAATTTGGTAGGCTAAACAATGGCTTTGTTGTTTGGTGGTTTCAAGTTTTGGTTCAAATGCAACTAGCATAATTTATCTATAATAATAATTTTTTAAATTAAATAATAATTTAAAAAAAATTATCTATAATATTTACTAAAAATGATTTAAAATCAATTAAATTTTATTCATTTTTATCACAATTACATATATGAATTTTTTTATTTTTTATTCTTATGTCATTAATTATGTGTTATAAGTTCTTAATAACAATACATGTCATAATTTAATTGGTAAAAATTAAAAAATAAATCACAAAAATTATATTTATGATAAAATATAAATACATTTTGTCTTATGAGTTTCATAAATTTAATTTATCATATAATAGTGGTAAATTACATTTGCCAATATATTAATTTTTTATTTTTGTAAAGTCTAAAAATTTGTTTGGTATCAAAATTATAATTTTTCTTATGTTTTAAGATTTACATAAAAATTGATTAGAATTTACTTGATATTAAATTTGAGCTTAATATTATATTTACGCTAACTTATTCTTCACCTAATCATTAAAAATTATCTTAGTCTATTCCTAACTTATATGAATCATTTGACCTATCTATTTATTAAATTAGTAAATAGATATTTGTAAGTATTTTTTATGATAAAAATAAGAAATATGGACATATTTTATGCATACTTATTAAAAAAATTGAACTTAGTTTAAAAAAAAACTATATATTTATGTTTAAAACAATTAAATGAATAGTTATATACATTTATGTATGAAAAAATTATCTAAGATAGAGCCACCTTAAATTGTAGGTCATATTCTAGTCCTAATAAATTTAAATTTTATCATAGTTATAAGTTCGTGATTGTAATTTGGGGGTTTTAATTTGTATTAAACACTATAAAGTAGCCAAAAAAATTTAGTTCAAGTCGATTTTTTTGCCAATAATTCTTGATTTAAACCTAGTCCCTGGAGAATTGTCTAATTCATGTCCAATCCGTGAGTTAGTAGATCCACCTATTTATTTAATTTTTAATTAGTAAATATATTTAAAAAAATTATAACAAAAATAGAAAATATGTACATATTTGTTTGGTATATTTATTAACTATTTTAAAATTAATTAAGAAATTATGTAATTATTCTTAAAAGAATAAATTACATTGGTAGTCTATATATTTTAACTCTTGTTTTCTTTTTGTCATTGCAATTTTATTTGCTCGATTTTGATCCTGAATTTATAATTTTGTCTCAATTTTTTCCAATTGTTATAATTGCTAATTTTTTTAATTGAAAATATACACATAGGTTGCATCTGTTATAATTTTATAGACAAAATTATAAATTTATTTAACTTAATAAGTTAATCTCAACCAACTCAATAACTATTTTCTTTGGACGAATTACATTAACAGTCCCTATAGTTTGGGGCTCGCGTCACTTTGATACTTGATTTGTTAATTGTGACACATTTGACTCTGAATTTTGAATCTTGTTCCAAATAAAGACAATTGAATATACCATTGATCAATTTCAAAGACAAAATCGTCAATTTGAAAAAAAATTAACCAATTTGACAAAAATAAATGTCAAAAAGATATTTATAAATTTTTAAAAATTATTTGTACTCATCAAAGATAAAATTATGTAAAATTGATAAATTTTTTACATATTTATTTATTTATTTATTTTACCTAATTAATTTTTATTATGTATTTGGATGATGATCAGGTAATTGGTGGTTATTTTTATTTTCATTAAATTAGTTTCAATTTTTTCAAAAGTCAAATATGGTGACAACTTTGATATTATTATTAAACTAATTCATTAAATCAAAAAATTCAAAAATAAAAACATTTCATATATTAAATATATTAATTATACATTAAAAGTCTAACAACTACCCATTACATGATCATCATCTAAACACATAATAAAAATTAATTTGATAAAATAAATAAATAAATAAATGTGTTAAAGATTTATCAATTTTACATAATTTTATCTTTGGTGGGTGGAAATAATTTTTAAACAAAAAATATTTTTTTGACATTTATTTTTGTTAAATTCGTTTATATTTTATCAAATTGACGATTTTGCCCTTAAAATTAAGTAATGGTATCTTCAATTGTCCTTATTTAGAATATGATTCAAAATTCAGGGTCAAATGTGTCACAATTGAAAAGTTAAAGATCAAAGTGACACAAATCTAAACTATAGGGATCGTTAATATGATTCACCCATAATTTTAAAATATTTTTGATTTGTTTGGTTGTATATTTTAGAAATAGTTTTGGAGTATGGGAGTTTGAGATGATTTGATGTTTTATTGTAATTGAGTAGATGTGTGTGAAAGAAAAAGTGATTGAGAATTAAAGAGGAGAGAGAGAGAGAGAGAAAAAAAAAAGTGATTGATTAATGTGTAAGACAGAGAAAGCGATTTTGAATTTTTTTTTTCAAAATCACTAAACTAAACAAAATTATGAAAAATTTTCTTTAAAATTTGTTTTCAAAAGCAAACCAAACAAAGCCATAATTTTATATCTGCATTATATATTATGTATATGAATATATCATTCTAAGAATATAACAAAATTTAGCATAATATTAATTTCTATAAATTTATATATATATTTTTTATAATTATATTTTAAATTATTTTATTTAAACTTATACTCCTATGTGCTTATGTGATAGACACATGGTTATCTCAACTGTCTGAAACATGTCTCTATCTTTTTTTTTTCTTTTTTCTTTTTTTATAAAGAAAATAATAAGACATACTTAAATGAATAGGATGCACCCAAAGGGAGGTGACCGGGGGTGACCGCAACAGTCAATGCAGCCACTATCTAAAACCAAAAGAAGCAAAAGACATCTCAGCCATCAATAAAACAGGTTGAGGAGTAGTTTGGAATGTTCTAAATAAGTATATTTTTTGATTTTTTATAAAATAAAAAAAATGTGTAGAAAAATAGATAAAGTGAGTAGAAAAATAAAGAGAAGATGTTGATAAATAATAATTGATGTAACCCAAATAAGTGCATGTATGTAAAAAAAAGTGCACTACTAAGAATCAGAACCATCAACCAAAAGCAAAACATAGAAGAAAGCACCTAGTTAGAAGAGGCATTGAGAGGGGGATTTATATCAAACGTTAAGCCGAGCTAAACCCGTCTCAGATTTAGTGTTGTGCTAAGCTGGGCCCACACAGGATGTGGTTTTGGGCCGAGCTAAACTAGTAGCACACGACCTTGGGTCGAGCTACCTCCAGTGTTCTGGCTCTAGGAGTAATAATAATGCCACGTGCAGCTGAGCTATTGACGGTTTAACTTAGTACGTGGCTGAGATAACGAGTGGCGCGTCCATCCTTGCCCAGTTCTAGATGATGTCATTGAGGCTTTGACCGAGCACGCTTCCTCTTTAGAGATCGGCTTAACTCGGCTCGGCATCAAGATGGTCATAGTGATGCTTGTGGTTCACAAGTAACAGCACGGTTAGGTACTCCACGTGGACCAATGGAGAGGAAACCGCTCAAGGTGTGCATCAATACCGTTTGGCAATTTGGCCAATACTGTTTGGCAGTATGCACATATATACGTGTAAGGAATGAAGAGGGCAGCATAGTCACACGTCCAGCAAAGGACAACAGAGGTAGTGCGTAGACAATTTGGGGTTGCATGCCCAGCCTAGAAAAGGAGGCGCAGGCAAACTCTGAAGAGTAAGCAATCTTTAGCCACTCTCTTTCTATAGTGCTCTGTATCCTCTCTTTTCTACCAACAAAGCTAACTTAACCGTTGGAGGGGTTTTTCGGCCGGGTAGCTCACCCTTGGATGTTTGTAGTGCAATGGAGTTCTGTCGGAGCAAACCCAGCTTGGTAGCAAGGAGTACGGAAGGCGAAAAATATTTTCCTCCCGTACAGGCATCACTCGTTTTTTCCTCGTAAATCTAGCCCAAGGAAGAGCAGCATCACCAGCAAATTATGGGCTTTTGTCCAGAATCCCACTGTAACTTTCATTAGCTCCAAAATTTCAACCCACTTTAGCAAAACATTGTTGAACTGCACATCATTCTTAACTTTCCATATTGTCCACACATTGTATAGAAAATAGCTTCCCACAAGGACTCTTTCCTGCCCAAAATACTGACTATAAAATTAACATTGCATAAGCCCTCCCATTAAAGAATGAGGGCAAACCCATTGTTGATTCCCCCCATCAATTCAGCAGCCCCACCCAAACTTTCCAAGTAAAGGGACACTGGAGAAGTAAATGAACCTCTGTTTCATTCTCCAATGGCATAAAGAACATGACAAAAATTGGTGACATCAATCAAAAACTACAAGGGGTAAAGTTGCTGGTTCAAGTGTTTTGGAATAGGAGGATTTGGGTGACGAGGAAGAGTTAGATTCTATATTATAGTTAGAATGTGAAGTGCACTGTACTTTTCTTTTAAATTGTTTTTGCTCCTAGTTCAATTTTGTTGCTCTGCCACCAGATGAAGTTATGAAACTTTGGTATTTAAAATGAAAACTACACAAATAATATGATAATAACTACTCATATAAATAAGAATATTGTTGGTTTGTTAGTTTTTATGTCATGTATCATGTAATGCTTCATTGTATGCTTACTATAGCAAATTAAATTGATCTTTCATGTGAAGTTCTTTTCCTTATTGGTCGATGGTGTCATTAATCAATGCTATCACGTAGAATTGCCACCATTACCCCCAAAATTTGTTCCGTCCTCACACTCATTCTCACATCTCTTTTGCCAATTTGCAATTGTAATGCACTTTGTAATGCGTGAGTTTACTCAGAAATTTCACATTTGGGTTCAGGGGAGAGCTTTGAGGAATGTGCAGCAAGAGAGGTGAAGGAGGAGACTGGTTTAGACATACACAACATAAGAGTTCTTAACTGTCACCAACATCTTCTCTGATGGAGCAAATCCACCAGAACATCGTGTTGGCATCTTCATGCATGCACTACCTGATCATGATCAATGTTAATCGATGACAAAACTTGTATATTGATTAATCAAAAGAAGTACAAATATATAAGCAATAGAATGAAACCCTAATAATCCCTAATAATCTAAAGTACTAAACTATCCTTAATGAATATTATAAACTACATAATTCACACCCCTCAAATCGAGGATCCGGCTGAGAAGCATCGAAAGTTTGCCAAGAAAAAACGAAACGAGCAACAGATGAGTCTTAAGAAAAAATCGACCAATGAAGAGAGGAGGAACAAAAGGAGAGCAATAGTGCGGACTGAAGATCTTTGTCGACAAAGTGACAATCTATTTCCACATGCTTTGTTCGCTCATGAAAGATCAATTATGGGCAATCTGGACAAGACTCGATTATCACAATACAATGAGTCGGATCGAAGAGAGACACCCATATCGAGAAAGAAGCCGTGAGCCAAACGATCTCGGAGTAGCATGAGCCATGGCACGATACTCGGCCTCTGATTGGAGCGAGCAACAACATTTGTTTCTTACTCTTCCGGATATGAGGGAATCCGCAAGGAAAACACAAAGACCAGAAGTGGATTTGCGATCAGAGATGTCACCTGCCCAATCAGCGTCAGCATAGCCACGGAGAGACAAGTACGAAGAGGCAAATAACAGCAAACATTGCAACAAAGTGCCACGAAGGTAGCATAAAGTCGAGTAAGGCTGACCCAGTGTATGGAGCGAGGAGCGAACAAATCGACCGAGAATGTGCACAGCATAGGAGATATCCGGACGAGTAACGGTGAGATAAACAAGGCACCCAACCAACTCGCGATACAAAGTGGGATCCTCAAGAGGAACACCATCAGAAGCAGAAAACTTAGCATGCAACTCAAGAGTAGTGTTAACAATTTTCTCATCGGTGAGATTGGCACGAGAAAAGAATATCACGGGCATATTTAGTGCGAGAGAAGATAACCGATGGGAGAAGTAGCAACCTCAATACCAAGAAAATACGAAGAAACCCCAAATCCTTCATCTCGAACTCCCGAAACAAGCGATGCTTAACCTCCTCAATAGTACTATAATCGAGCCGTGATGATCATATCATCCACATATAAGAGAAGGAGAACAAGCCCAGCAGTCGTCGAACAAAGAGAGCACAATCATGATGACTAGGCGAAAACCAAGTTGAAGAACAGCGAGTGAAATCGCTCATACCAAGCACGAGGAGACTGCTTGAGACCATACAGAGTACAGCGAAGACAACAAACAACACCAGGAGGGTGAGAGAGACCCGGTGGAGGGCGCATATACACTTCTTCAGCAAGATGCCCATTCAGAAAAGCATTTTTGACATCTAGTTGAAACAGGGGCCAATGATGGGCAGCGGCAACAGAGATAAGAGTACGAACAGTAGTCATCTTGGCAACGGGGGCAAAAGTCTCATCATAATCAATCCCATACTCCTGAGAAAAGCCTTGGGCAACTAGACGAGCTTTGTACCGTTCCAAAGACCCATCAGAAAGGGTTTTGACCTTATAGACCCATTCTGACCTACAACATTCTTGCGGTAGTAATGGAACCAAATCCCAAGTCGAGTGTTAGCCAGCGTTAACTCATCATTCATGGCGGCAATCCAATTGGAATCATGACAAGCTTCCTTGTAAGACACAGGCTCAAAATATGTATGAAGACAAGAAAGAAAAGACCGATAGGAAAGGAAAAACATGTATTACCAAAACCATACCGGTTCGGAGGATGGCGATCTCATGTGGGAAGCGATGTGTAGGAGGCGGGATCCAAAGAAAGCAGTGGAGGGACAGAGAGCTAGAGACAGGTGAGCTCGGGAAGTGCTTTGCGGCGTTGATAAACAATAGGAGGAGCGGAGAAGCGGAGGCTGGAGATGAGGTAGTGGAGAGGTATTAGAAGTGCTAGTAAGAGGCAAAGTAGAGACCTCAAGGTCGAAACAAACTCATCGGGAGAAAGCTTAGAAGGAAATGGGTCAACATGAACTAATTCATCCTTAGTAATAGGAGCAGGGTGGAAGGTATAGTGTAGTAGGGTAGTTTTTCTAAAAAAGTGACATGCCTAGACACGTATAGCTTTTTGGTGGCGGATCATAGCAGATAACCTTTACGATTAATGCCATACCCTAAAAGACACATAGAACACAACGAGAACTAAGCTTGGAGCGCGCTTGGTTTAGGAAGGAGCACAAAGCATGCAGAACCAAAAATCTGAAGAAGAGAATAATTGGGAGCAACACCAAAAAGACGCTCATACGGAGATGAGCACGAAAGAAGAGGAGTAGGCATTCGATTGAGAAGATATGCAGTGAAGAGCCTGACTTCTCCCGAAAGCAGAAGGGACAAAAGATGAGAGCAACAAAAGCGAGTGTATCAAGAAGATGGCGATGTTTGCGCTCATTTCGACCATTTTGTGCGAGTGTCGAACACGAAGATGATGAATAGTTCCATGAGTAGCTAAATACTCCTCAAACTCGGACAAGTAATACTCACCCCCAAATCGAGCGAAGAATTTTAATGGTGGTAGAAAATTGAGTCACGAATCATGGAGTGAAAATTAGAATATATTTTGTAAAAATCAGATTTCGAGTCATCAAATAAACCCAAGTAAACCATTTGTAATCATCCACAAAAGCTACATAATATTGCGAACCACCTTTGGTAACTATAGGGAAGGACCCCAAACATCGGTATGGACCAATTGAAAAGGAGAAGAGGAAATAGAACTACTTTTATTAAAAGGAAGAGCGGACATTTTAGCGGTTTACAACCGACACTCAGAAATATCACTAATGGGAAAATTGCCTAAATGTCGAGACTTAACTAACATCCTCAACCGATCACTCGACAGATGACCTAACCTAGAATGCCAAATATAAAACAAAGATGACTTATTGTTCAAACAAAAAGAAGACAATGCAGTAGAAGACACTTCTAGAGGAACATGCAAGCTGTCCAAGATATATAGTTCTCCAACTCTACGCCCGATCCCAATCTGCCTCTTGGATACCCGGTCCTGTACAACACAATGAGAAGAAGAGAAAACAACATCAAAACCGGAATCAGATAATTGACTAATAGAAATAAGACTGAGTGAGAGGTGAGGCACATAAAATCTGAGGAGAAAGAGACAAATGGGAGCAGAAATAGAACCAACAGAATGTACAGGCATAGAAGAACCATTAGCAGTAGCAATAGTGATAGAAGAAGAAGGAGAGACACAATTACTGAGGAGAGATGCAACAGGAGTCATATGATGTGAACAACCAGAATCAAAGATCCACGAAGTATGGATATTACCTGAAGAGGATGAACCAGACAAACCTAACTGAGTGGTAGTCATAGCGGAGGCTTGGGACGAAAGATTTGGATTGGCCACCATGAAAGACTTGAGCTGCTCAAACATAGGCGCATATTGGAAGATGGATCATTCTCGTAGTGCGAAAAAGGCGGATGAGCGAGATCTGAAAATGTCGGCAGCAAATGGTGAACGGATGAGCGACCCTTGGTTGCAAAAGTTTAGGACATGCATGTTTCCAATGGCCTTCGATGACAAAAATGCACTCATCCATGGAAACCCGAGGCTTGGGCTTACCAGTAACTTGAAATAAATGAGAAGATGGGGTGGGCAAGAGCGGAGGAGTGGCAAAAACTGACTGGGAAGCAGGAGTACCATGAGCCACCTTAAACCGAGTTTCTTCCGCAATAAGCTCACGGACAGCACCATCTACAGAAGGCAAGGGAGACCGATGAAGAATAGCTCCCCGAAGTGGCTCAAATTGATCACGAAGAGCCATGAGAAATTGAACAAGATGTTGTTTCTCCCGATACTTGATATAGCTGTCAAGTAACTGCAAATCGGACGGTTCCATCAAAGCAAGCTGATCCCAATAAGTAGTCATCTCATTATAGAACTCCTGAATGGACTTATCTTCGACTAGCCTTTGCGGATAGACATCTCAAGTTCATACTGTTTTGCAAAGTTAGACTCAAGGTACATAGTCTTCAAATAGTCCCAAACTTGTTTAGAAGTAGAATACTTGGAAAAATTCATACCAATGGTAGTTTGAACTGAATTATGAAACCAAGTAAGAATTTGTGCATTTTCCTTATCCCATTTAGCAACTGCGGCCTCGGTTTCTTGAGATTCCACAGGTCTAATAGTCAGGCCAATAACATAATTCCACATGCCTTTACCCATTATAAAATTTTTCATTACATGAGACCAATAAGAATAATTGGTACCATCTAATTTAGTAGTAATAGCTTGTAATTTATAAATCACCATTATTATATACCCAAACTACAGTGCATTCAAAACAGAGTCAAAGGCAGCAGAGAAGAGAGAGAGAGAAGAACAACCTGCCGAGTAGTAATGCAATGAAGAACAACCTGTCAAGGCCAGTTCCAGATCCCTTGAGTAATCTAGCAACTATAAAACAGCAGGGACGTTCACCTATTCCTCATCAGCTGAACCCAACAGAGATAGAGCTAGGTCAGAACAAAGAGATCAGTGAGATACCCAACCTAGGTCACCGAATGAACCAGGTGGAAGCTTCCTAGGGTTTCGATTGAACCAGAACCGAAACCAGCAAGTAAGAGAGAGAGCTGCGAGATGACGACTGTGCAAAGAGAGAGACAGAGCTGCAGACAACCGTGCGAAGAGAGGGATAGAGCTGCGAGACGAATCGACCTTGCGAAGAGAGAGACAACCGTGCGAAGAGAGGGACAGAGCTGAGATGGTCGATGATGACCTGCGAGGTATGCTAATGTTTGTATCCTTGCTCTGATACCATGTTAATCGATGACAAAACTTGTATATTGATTAATCAAAAGAAGTACAAATATATAAGCAATAGAATGAAACCCTAATAATCCCTAATAATCTAAAGTACTAAACTATCCTTAATGAATATTATAAACTACATAATTCACAGATCAAGTGCCCCAAATGTTGGGGTTGTCCCACATCGGTTGTGGATGGGGCTGGTGGTTAGTTTATAAGTGTGAGGGAAAGCCTCACCTCTTGAGCTAGCTTTTGGGGTTGAGAGAGGCCCAAAACCACCCAACACTGGTATCAGAGCCCAGGTTTACCAACAAGTCTCAGCCCAATAGTCCACGGGAGAAACGGGTTGTCGCTGCTCCGACCCAGGGCCCGATGTGTGAGGAGGAGATTGTTGGGGTTGTTCCACATCGGTTGTGGATGGGGCTGGTGGTCAGTTTATAAAGCCTCACCTCTTGAGCTAGCTTTTGGGGTTGAGAGAGGCCCAAGACCACCCAACACCAAAATCATGAGCCTGAGAAGTGTGGTGGCTGGGACTGGTATGACTGGAACAACCTCCCAAAACCACTGTTTGGCCAGCTAGAAAATATGCTGCAGGGTGGTTTTAATCCCTTTCCAGCTTATCAAAAATGATATGGGAGCACAAAGGGCTAATGAAGTTAAATGTCAATCTTATGTTTTTCTTGGATTTTAGCATTTTGAATATTGCCAAGTTAATGTCAATCTTATGGTTTTTTTGGATTTTGACAGTTTGGATTGGTATAATTGGAACAACCTTCCGAAGCCACTGTTTGGCTAGCTAGAAAATGTGTTGCAGGGTGGTTTTAATCCCTTTCCAGCGGATTAAAAATGCTAATGGAATATTCCTTGACACCCTAGTGCTCTACTTATGCAGCCCAAATTTTTGTACTGCATGCTATGGAGTGCAAAGACTAACGAAGTTAGGGAAAGGCTATCAGGAAATGGTACAATCACATTGGTCCTATTTAGTAGAGCTTATTTCCAGTTTATTTCAGTTTTTAGCTTAATTTAATCTATTTTGATGTGTTTGGTTCAGCTTAATAATACAGCTTATAGTTTTTTGTAAGTCAAAAATCAATTTATTTTTTGAGTGAGGGAGGAGAAACTTAATTTATAAGTCAAAAATCAGTTTATGTTCACAGTTATAAGTTATAAGCTGTTAAGTTATAAGTTATAACCACTTTCTCAAAGCTTTACCAAACGGGGCCATTGTAGGAAAAGTTGCAATTTTTGTAGTGACAGTTATCAATTTTTGTGATGGAAGTCATAATTTTTGTGGTGAAAGTCATAAAGTATGGTGTGCACCTCTAAAGTTATTATGAATAAAGAATTTATACTTCTTGTGATAGGCAAAAGGTTATATTTTTGTGATGAGTAAAAAGTTATATTTTTTGTATTAAAAATTATACATTTTGTGGTAGAAATTATATAATTTTTAGTTATATATGGTATGCACCATATACAAAAAGTATAATTTTTATCATAAAAAAGTGTATAATTTTGTCATATATAACCTTAGCGTCCACACTACAATTTCACAATTTCTAACTTTACCATAAAAATAATTTCTATCGCAAAAATTTGTAACTTCTACAGTAAAAACTCAACTTTCTTATAATGCATCTTTTTTAAGAGGTGCATATTAGAACATTTCCCATGAAGTTAATTCCAATCTTGTGATTTTCTTGGATTTTGAATGTTTGAATATTGCTAGGTTAATGTCAATCTCATGATTTTCTTGACTATTGACAGTTTGAATATTGTTAATGGGTTGAAGTTGAACCAACCTGAAATCTGTTTATGATAGTGATTGCACAAATTTTTTTTACTTATTTCCTAATTGCCATCTTATTCTATTGAGCCGTAGATTTCTTTTGTCACCAGTTTTGAATTGATTTTAAACTTTTATGTAGGTGAAATCTTTCGTCTAGTTTTTCTTCTCTCCCTCTCTCTCTCTCTCTCTCTCTCTCTCTCTCCATTGTATACATGTTTTTAAGTTTAGGGAACAATAGAGATAAATGAAAAAGGTGCATTGGAGACAAAGATGGAGAGGCTGGATTACAAGTCAAAATCAGGGCATGGTCCAAGACCCATCCAAGAAAGAGAATAAGGAGATGATCGATCCATCGCACAGATAAGGAGAATCTCAGTATCTTGGCTCAAAATTTAGTCTATAAAGAATGCCCGCTTCTAACGGTGACAAGAACACTAGATGAGTGAAATGTAAGTAAAGAGATTATCTGAAGTTTTCCTTATTTTCTTTGTTTTCCTCCACTATTCCACTCTTCTTTTGTCTTGTTTAGCGGACACTAGACTAGGGGCATTCTTAACTAGTAAACAAAACTCAGCTTCAGACCTATTTGCCTTGCCTAATGTAATTGCAGAGAGGCATGACACTGCATAGAGGGGCATCCTATTTTGGTGAACGGAAAATGAGTGAGAGCACTAATTAGTGTCATCACTAATGATCCACTGTCACAGTGTATGTTGTGTTGTGTTTTTTTGTTTTTTCCTTTTCCATCTCATTAGTGATGGGTTAGAACTATCAAATTAGTGATATGTAACATTGCTCTTTGGTGAACTAAGTTGATATGGTAGGAAAAGGATTTGTGTGTGAATGCCGTTATTCTGAATGGGAATATGAATATCAAGTTGGCACAAATGTCTAAGAAATTTTTGTACCTAGACCAATATATGATAACATGTATCCTTTTCCATATTGCAGATTCCATTCCTTTTTCAGTGCTCCAAATATTGTGACTAATATGATTAAAATAATATTAAGATTTTTTTTTTTTGGCACAATGATTGTGGACTATCATTTGATAAGATTTTATTATTTGAATGAGAGTTATTATTTTATATTAATGCTATGCAATTTTATTACATGTATTTTTTTAGTTCAATCACATAAAATTAGTACAATTTCAAAACAAAAAAAAAAAAGATATCACAGCGTTTCTTAAAACGCCACCTAAACCTTAAATCTAATGGTTAGATTTTTCAAAAAAGAATATGACGGCGTTTCAAAAACGTCGCTATAGTGACGTCATAGCACCGTTAGGTAAGACATTTGGCGACGCTTTTAAAAACGCCGCCTATACTAATATAACGACGTTTTTCAAACGCCATAAAGCTATAATGACGGCCACGTTGTCGATGTTTGGTATTAAACGTCACAAAAAGAATTAATGACGTTTTTTAAACGCGGCTAAAAGTAGATTTTCCAGTCGTAGATTTCTTGTCACCAATTTTTAAAGTGATTTTAAATTTTTTATTTTCATCTTTAATTAATTTTTTAAAAAATTATGTTAGTTTAGTTTAGTTTTTTTTTTTTTTTTTTTTTTTTTTTTTTTTTTTTTTTTGGGTCCATCTAAATTGGACTGAAAACTTAAAAAAAAAAAAAATCAAAAAGACTAAAAAATATATATATATATATATTTTTGTAAAATTGTCTATATTGCATTTAAAAAAAATTGCTAATTTTTGGAATCATCTAATCTCAATGGACATAAAAAAGTAAAATAGTTTAGCTCAAAGTTTAAAATTAAAAATAAAAAAAATCCTTAAAAGGGAAAATTATCAGAAAATTCCATTTGGGAGAGTTTTGGATTGAGAGATCCTTTTTTTTTTTTAATACTCTCACCAATCCTATTTTTATGGTATTGTTTACCAGCAAATCCAGGGCATTGTTTGGGGTGTGGATTTTGTTACTTTTTTACCCTTTATTGTATGAAACATGTTTGCCAAGGATGTGAGGAATCCCATTGATTACGTAACATTG
Organism: Camellia lanceoleosa; assembly: GCA_025200525.1. NCBI lineage: Eukaryota > Viridiplantae > Streptophyta > Magnoliopsida > Ericales > Theaceae > Camellia > Camellia lanceoleosa. The sequence goes on from CM045763.1 coordinate 25,619,720, forward strand.
TTGGGGATGTCAACACAAACCAAATGAATGCACACCCACATATAACAAGACAGAAACACCATATCAATCACATCAACAACGTAAACCATCCCACAACCATTACCCCCACACCACATAACCCCTTCCATCTCCACAAACCATTTACACAACACCTGCCACACAAAAACAAGAACGAACCACCCCAACTCATGGGAAAATCAAAAAACCCTACCCATGGGAAAATTTTTAAAAAAAAAACACACACACACACACTATCTCCCCACATTTGCCCTATCCAATAAAAATCCTAACATAGTTACCCCCCACACATCACCAACCACAACCCCCCCAACACATACCTATATCATGACAACTCCGCTGAAATACACAACGTAGCAGCAACATATGCACACACACAAAAAACACACAACAAACCCAAACAGAACAACACCCTATCTAACACATTAAGATGGAAGATGTGGGTAATCACTGTTGCGCGGCATCGTCATCGGCAAACTGGTGGTATCGCACTGGCGCAGCAATAATATTATCACCCTTTCGATTTATCAGTCCACCAAGTCGGTTGGTGCAAATCACATCACACCCTAATTGATATAGCACATACCCATTACATTGTTGGGTTTTTCCCTAAACGGTCGCTAATTTGGTGGGATGTGGATATGTTTTCCTTTGACAGCGGGATATCGGATGCCGTTTACATTGCGATCCACACCACCAAATCACCCCTACAAATCCGCCAACAAGATTGCCTCGTTTATCAGCCCCACCCAGATGTGGTCCATTGACAAACCACCTGGTTGTCATCACTGGTTTGGTCTCGAACCCCAATCATGACGATCGGGAGGGGTTGATGACTACCTTGCACTGGAAGATGGGTAGTTTTCGGCCAATGTCGGCGACTTCATCAAACTGTTTTCACTATGTGGACCGTATCATCAGTTTCAGATACGTGGTCCTCAAAAACAAAATTTCCTTCACAAAAACAAAATGGGCCAAAATCTACACTTCGTGGTGTGATGATGTGGTTGGACCAATCCAACGTAACGATGAAAAAAAGTCTATAGGATGCTTTCCAAAACGTGGTCATCAAAAATGTGGACACCCCTACATACACTACTAAATCCTAAAAAAACAATAGTAAGCTTTTCTCAAACGTTACATACACCCATATCAATCAAACATAATATCACTAAACCAAAAACAATACATTCATGGGTAAAACTGTCCACCGTTAAATAATGGGACCTTTGGGTGTACAAAATTAAATATGGGACTGATTAGATTACAATTCCACCTTTTAGGATTTATGGGTCAATTCCCCTTAAAAAAAATAGTTTAAAAAATAACCCGACTTATAAGTTGCAATTCAATCCATCATGCTTCTACCTTGCCCAAATAAGGGAGGAATCATACCGTTTTCTTTTTCCAAATTACGGGTAATATGGATAAAAAAATCTTAATTGTGTGAGCGTGGTTTGGATTGGTTCAAATTGGAGTAAAATCAGAATCAATCTGTTATCTACAGTTCTTGAAAAATTAAAACTAATCCAATTCATTTAATCGTGAAACCAATCCAAACCAATCTATTTAAACACGAATTGAATCGGTTTAGGACCGCAGATTCACATAATTAAATAATAATAAAAAATATATAACATTTTAATTTCATAAAAATATAAACATAGCATCATATTAGTTCCACAATAGCAACATGTCTTTTCATAATAGCGATATATTGTTCTAGAATTTAAACAACCATAAGAAAACTACTTCCACCATAAGTATTTAGACCATTACAAATTAAAACTAAAAACTAACAAACAAAAGCAATAAAAGAAAATACTATGCGAATTTAGGTTTGAGTTTAGGTTTTATATGAAATAAGAGAAAATACTATGCGAAAGGGTATATAATATAAATATAGGCTATTTGTATACGGTCCAGATTGGTTCCAATCCAGAACCGTGTGGTTCAATTCAGAATCGGTCCGTGGATTACAAATTTTTAATTTTTCAATCAAATCGAATCACAGATTCAAAAAATCAATCCAAACCTATCAAATTAGACTGGATCGGATCGAATTACGAATTTCATAGATTCGTTGCACAGCCCTATTATACTCTGATCGAATCCTATCAAGTATTTGTTTTTTTTTTTGTTTTTGGCACACTTTTATAATAAACGTTGAAACCATATATATATATATATATTTTATGGTGCACTTTTATAATAAACGTTGAAACCAAATATTCCCACTAAAATTGATCCGTTAACATCCCTAACGAGCTTGGTGTTTTAATTTCTTCATCTAAAACTATATGTTCTCACAGCTAATTGACAATTTTCAAGATTACCTTAAGTTCAGACTTGGTTATTGGTGATAGATTTTCACATATAAAATTCAGCAATTTATAATTTTAGAAATTTAAAGAAAAAATTTATTCAAAAAATCCATAGTGGGCATTCATTTTAGATGATGATTCCGCTATCCAAAAATTAAATTTGGACCAAATTTAAATTTTGAGTAAACTACGAATAGGTCCTAATAATTAGATTTAATAGGAATTAAATCCTATTGAAAGTTATTCTTCATAAAATCGTCGCTAAAAATAATGTTTTGTGACTTTTTTTTGTGTGTGCATATGTCATTAAAAATTGACAATTAGTGATTTTTTTGTCATGATTATTATTACTTATTGTTAAAACTTACAATTAGTGACGTTTATATGTGACGAATTTTTAAAATTGTTGCTGAAAGTTTAAAATTAGTGACATTTTTTCTAACAATTCTTTTAAACTGTCGCTAAAATTTATAATTATTGACTTTTTTGTGATAATTTTTAAACTATTGCTAAAAATTAATAATTAGTGACTTTTTAAATAATTTTTGATAAAAAATATTATTAATTATTATAGGACTGATTAGATAATATGGAAGTTCCTCTTAAGTTTTGGGTACAAAATTCTAGATTTATATTTTGATTACATAGCTTTTCTGATGAAAATTTGTAGGTTTTGTGGGGGATTAAAGCTGCTTAATAAATTATAACTTTATAGCTAGTTTTAGCTCAGTTGATCTGGAACTTGATTAGGTCACATGATAAAGCATTGTCTTATTATTTGGGTTCTATATATTATTTTTTATTAAATAAATATATAGATATTTTTATATTGGGAATCCATGGTCATGCATTCTTAAAATTCAGCCAGTCTTGATTATGAGGCCTTGTGTCGCATCAAATTTGGTGGGTGCATATGTAGATTTTTTTTTTTAAAACTATTGACAGATCTTCCATCAAAATTGAGAGTTAAATGCACCCCTCTCCCCCCTCTTTAAAAAAGTTTAATTTTTATTTTTATTTTCACATCTTGAACGAAATAATTTTTTTCTTGCAAAGGGTTGTTTTAGTGTTTTTTTCACACTTCCGTGGATAGATTACAGGGAACCAACCACTTAAGAGTGATTTTTTTAATTATTTTTTATGAAATTAGATAAGATATTAGATAGGATATAAATATTGATAAGATTTTGAGGGGATAAAATTATATTATGAAATTCCATAAGATGAAGGATATGATGGAATTAATAAATAACTAGTAGGCGGCCCGTTCTATGCACGGGAATATATTTTTAAAATGAAAAATTAATTTTGAATCTTAATATTTTATGTGTAAAAAATTTTAAAAATTAAAAATCAAATAAAATAGATTTGTTAATGGCTGATAAAAATTTTCGTCATTATGTGTGATGTTATGTAAAAGGCTCCTAAAAATAATTTCTTTCTAAATTATATAAAAAAAAAAAAAGTGTATTCTCAACCTAAAATCAAATCCTCAATTGTGTTAATTAAATTTATCAAAAATCATGAATTTCAGTTATATCAAAATATTTTTTTTTTCTGAAAAAATAAAAACAATGAAAAATTCTATAGTATACAAATTATAACTTGGTTATAACTCATGGTGTATTATATTATGATATGTGTTATAAAAGAATAATATTAATTTTAATTTAAAATAAAACACAGTTGAAAAGTAACTCAAGCAGTAAATCTAAACTTTAGAGATTTTTCAAAAGTATCATTATTATACAGGTTTTTCCTCCTGTGAGTTGTAATTATATAAAATAATGTAGAAAATAAAATATAATTTCATCTATAGAATCACTATAAAATTTAGGATAATGCACCAATAAATCCCAAAATAGGAACTTGTGAACCATTTAGTTTTGTGTTTTATCTTATAGACTAGTAAGTCCAATTTTATATAAAAGTACATATTTGACCGTGATGTTAGAGCGTGAAGTGTGTAATATGTGGGTAATTTAGGGATTGAACAATGCTTCAGTTACGTTAATACCCCAAAACCTTGTTGTAGCCTGTTTTAGTTTTCCAACTATTACAATCTTCACGGAAGAGATGAGTACGGGAAAGAGTATATTCCCAATGTTAATGCAGTGAAATGGATTATGTGTGATGTTGCTAATCTTGGTAACGTTAACTCCTCATTATGTTTTTCTAATTTGGTATTTGGGTCGTTGAAACTCTAAGAATACGAATCGTGTTTTGGTGTAATCGAATTGATTGATGTTGGTGACGAATTTCCCGTGAGTCTAGTTCATTAGTGTTTGGAAGGCAGCATTGGATTTGTATTGTAATGGCATTAGGTATGGGGTTCGTTTGATTGACAAGGAAAATTTTCACCAGAATGTGTTTGTTTGTGTGTGTTTTTGGGGCACATGATGTATGCGGTGAGGTTGGTAGTATGGTTAAACATGTATTGTTGCGTATATGTTGGAATGTAAATGTATGAATGCAGCGTGATGTTGATATGGAGGTTATGTATGAAAGCAGCGTGATGTTTGGTTGAGGTTGGATGGGGTAGTATGCGATGTCGACATGGTTTGATTTTTGTATATATTAATATAAGAAACATTGAATGTGGATGTGATGGGTGTGGTGTTGTGTAGCATATAGTGGTTGTGTGCTATGTGTTTGAAGAAATCATGTGTTGTATTTAAAATTTGTGATGTGGAATTTTATTGTTTTGATGTGCATGTTGGTGTTCGAGTCCAACGTGAGAAAGGGTTGAGGATAAGTATTGGGTGGGGGCTTGTTAATGGGAAGTTTGATATGGTTGGTAATTAGTTACAGATTGGTGTGCTCTATGTTCAATGTTAATGTAAGTAAGTGATTGTAACATCATTCATCAGTTGTGGTAACCCGTTATGCATTGTTGAAGGTTGTAATGTTATTATCGTTTCACGGAATGAAACAGGAATGAAATGTTGCGCAATGTAAAACCGGTGCCGAAACGTGTCACCAACACCCTCCCATTAACGCACAACTAGTTCCACACTTTACATAAACCCAACATCAGCAAATACCAAATGGAAATGTAAAAAATTGCCGTCCAAATTGATACACAAACATCATTTAACAGAATTCTCAAAAATCAGCTCACATCAATATGAAATGGAAATGTTAAAACTTGCCTTCCACATTGACACCCAAACACCATTTAATAGAATCTCTCAAAATCTGCCACAATGGGTAAAGATGTAAACTCCATCCACACCCTACCAATTTAAAATATTTCTTATCATCAAAATAATACCAAATGGTGCATAAGAAAAAACACAAGACTAAATGGGGCAACATTCCATAATTTGAGATATACCAATAATTTTTCCTAAAATTTAAACAACAAATCCATAATATAGAATAATATGGAATTGATATTGGATATAGAATAATATACAAAAAAATAAGAAGAAGAAAAAGAGACAATTTAGCATTAAATTTTTTTTAATACTCTAGAAAGAATTAAGAAAAAAAAACATGAAATGCAAAATTAGTATTGGGTTTGTGGATGATCTCAATTTACAATGAAAGATATATCAAAAAAAAAATATTTGTCAAATTGTGTCCATATAAAATAGGTAAAGCTAATAAAATTTAAATTAGGTTTAGGTTTGTGTAGAGTTCTATATGTAATTAAAGAAAATATATGCTAACGCGGCTCTCTTAAAAAAAATAAAAATAAATAAACACTTATAATGTGCCACCTAAACATGGAAAAAAAAAAAATACTTTTAATAATACTAGCAGTTGACCCGTGTAATGCACGTGCAATTTTTTTCAAAAAATATTTGATGATACAATGTGTGTTATAAATGAATAATTTTAATTTAAAATTAAAATTAAAGTATGATTTTAATTATTTATTTTGATAATATTAGCACTATTTTTCTATAAAATTGTTGCTTGAATAATTATATAAATTAATTTTAGTTAAATTATTCCTGTATTTTGATAATTTTAGTTATATCGTATTATAAAAGTGTAATTATCATATAATAATTTTGTATGATACATATTAAATTATAAAATAGTGAAATAAATATTCATTTTGATATTAAAAATAATAGTTACATTAGAACAAAAATTAGTAATATAAAACTAAAAGTAATTCTAACTATTTAATTTTCTTTTATATTCATTTAGAAAATAAAAATATGTAGAAATAGAAATTATATAAAATTTATTAAAAAAATTAAATATAAATATGTTGTAATTGGATTATCATATAATGATTTTATATGATATATATATATATATTAAATTATAAAATTGTAAAATAAATTCTCTTAATTAAATTAAAATATTAACTATATAAAAGAAATTCAATAACAACTAACCAAAAAAAGAATCATATAACAACATCTAAACCCGAAAAGAAAAAATAATGAAAACATCCAAACTACAGATAAATCTCAGTGTGTGAAGTGATTAATCGTTATAATATGAAGCCAAAATATAAAAGAACTTATGCTTCAACAATTGAAAAAGTAACATAAGCAATAAATCCAAACTTTAGAAGTTCCTCAACAGTATCATTATTGTGCATGTTTTTTCTCCTATAAGTTGTGATTTTATAAAATAATGTAAGAAATGAAATATAATTTCATATATAGAATTACTATAAAATTTAAACGATAAATTCATAATATAGTTTAATATAGAATTGGTATTGGGTATATGTCACGACCCAAACTCGCCCATATGGGTTTAGCACCGTAACCGGCCAGTAATCCGAGATTACCGAAAGCCTGCTTAACAGTAAGACAGTAATACAGAGTACAAAGACATGGCGGAAGCCAATACAGTAAATAAACAATGTCCAATGAGTTGTGACAGTCTGTATGCAAAAAGATTTTTCATACATATACATATATACAGTACAGAACGGTATGCACAATATTTACAATCATACAAAACAGGGACCTAATCCCCATTAGACAGTACAGTAACAATTAGTCTATACAATCATTACAACAATTTCAGAGACAGACGGGGGAAAATGAAACACCCCTAAGCCATAGCTTGGCAGGCTCGGAACCTCGCAGTGAGGCACAATGGTTAGCTTGACAAAATTGGAGTTTACTCCAACGCTTCTAGCTCCGGTCTGGTGCCTGTTCACCTACATATATATATATATATATGAGCAGTGAGCTAAAGTCCAGTGAAAAACGTAATGCGTAAAGGGGTTTAGAATAAATGTCCTTACAGTAATGAAAACAGTTCATTTCAATCAGTCTATCAGTTGCTCAGTACAGTAAACAGTCATATGTGGTACATCTATTAGCATAACAAAGATAAGAAATGATAGGTCTAAAAGACCTAACAAAGATATGATGGCCATCAATCAAGAAATGAGTGGTTCCAACAAAGGAACCGACAGAGATCTCTCAGAATAAAGAATATCAAGAATAAGAGTTGCTAAGGATGCCACAATACAGTTCAGAATATAGGACATTGTAACAACCCCATCACGTATAATGATTAGTACTTGATTAATTAAGAGGATTTGAAATTTAATTGCCGAGTATTATAATTTATTTGAGATTTATGAGAATTGTGGAATCTGACTCGTATATGATTTTAATGAAGGTTTATTTTAGAATTAGAAATTAAGGGTCCAAATGGCTTAAGGAAGTGAAATTGAGAAGTTAATCAATTTAATTTTAATTACGGACCCATTTGGAAGTTTAATTAAATATTTGATTCAGTTAGCGAAATTGAGATTCGATTAATTAGGTTCTAATTGGAGTTGATTAAATTATGAGGATTGAGAATTGTGATTATTGTGAATTAAATTTAGTTATGGGGTGTCTAATTTGGATATGTGATTTATTGACGGAAACTTGGAGTCTGATCAGAAATTGAAGACCTAAATGATTTAAGAAACCAAAGTTGAGGTTGGAAGTAAGTTCGATTTATTATTTGGAGTCTTTTGGGAGCCTGATTAAAAATCTGATTCGGATTAATAAAATTAAATATAATTAATTAGGCTCTAATGGAAATCAATTAGATTAATTAAATTATGAGAGATCTATGATTTGTTATAATTAATCTACTGATGTGCTAATTGAGATTTATCAAGACTAAGTGTTGCCTAATTGAGATTAATCCTAAGTATAAGTTGCCTTATGGAATAAATTAGAATTATGAGTGTGGGTGCACTGAGAAATTTAGGTGGGTGTACTGAGCAATCTGATTGTGCTGTGTGTGTACGTGTAAAGAGGAAGGCAGCAATTGATCTATATAAATGTATTAACATATGGATTCATGAGATGTAGACAAGTGTGCCACTAATGAATAAAAATAAATAAAATAGTGAGAGAAGGCAATTGAAGTCAAGTGATGCCTTAATTCTGCTGGAGCAAATTAGAGAAGAAGCACAGGGTGCTCGGTTGTAGAAGAAAAAAGGAGAAGGAGAAAAGCTTATGGATTATCAAAACTTAAGACAAAAAAATTATGAAAAATTCATCTTAAGGTAAGGAATTTCATCCTCTTTCTAGTGTGGTTTACTTAATCTAGACAAAAATTTATTCAAAGTGAATTTTGAGAAGATTAAAATGAAGATTGTAGATCAATTATATTAGTGGATAGAAATTAGATTTTTGTATGTAAATCAAGTTAGGATGGAGATTATGAGTGATGATTTCTTAAATTGGTTAAACTTGGACTCAAAATCATGTAATTACTAGGAATTAACAAGAAGACCAAGAAATTTTGGGTTATGTTTTAAGATCATGAATATATATTGGGAAATTAATTAGTTAGAGTTTGATTTATTTTGTTCTTTACAAATTGAAACCCATATTTGCATGCATGTTGAAATTTCAAGACTTCAAATTTAATTCATGTGTAAAAATTGATAAGTTTAAATTTGGATGTGTTATGAGGGAAATTAATTTAATTTAAATTTAGCTAAATCAAGAATTAAATTATGATTTGATTTTGAACATAGAAAATTAGTTGGTTCTTAATTTCATACATGCAAATGCTTTCCTAAGAGTCATATAACTTCAATTTCATGTAAATTAAAAGGAATTAGTGAAAGAGTGATAAAATTGAATTAGATTCAAATTTATGGAAATTGATTATTTGGGTTTGATGTTGTGATTTTGCATGAAATTATGCCTAAATGCTACATGCATGGGAAAAATCTACAAGATTAATACTTTAATTAGACATGCATTATAAAATTTTAAGGTTTTGGGATTTTAGTTCATGTCTAAAAGGTTTATGGATTTGAATTAGGTTCAATTTTGAAAATCATTCTTCATTTGAGAGTTGATTTTGGAATTAAAATGAGTTTTGCTTCTACTATGAAAACTAGGAATTTGTTTAATCCATGCATATGATTTAATTTAAAAGGTTTGTTCCATTTAAGTATATTTTAGAAATTGAGTTAAGTTGAATTTCTAAGAAATTGATTTGTGTAATTTATAATTAAGTTGATTTTGTTATTAATAATAAAATTTGGCCTATTTGTATTGCATACGTCATGGATTTTGAAGGATTTGGATTAATTCAATCTCATATTTTGAAGAGAGAAATGAAATGTTTTATAAACATCAAGTTTATGGAAAATTAGAATTAATCCTAATGTTAGATAAAGTGTTGATTTTATAATTAGATTTTAATCCATACTTGTAATTTGAGATTAAACATATTTTGGGGCATCTATGGTTATGAATTAAATTGAGGTTATAAATTAAGCTAAGTCCAAGATTATGAAAACTAGTTGAAAAATTTATAAGAATATAAAACTAGTAATTTTGATGCCAATTTCATGTATGTGAATAATGTTCTAAGGAATTTATGACTTAATAATGAATAATAAGCTACTAGTCAACATAGATTAGTTAGTTAAAGAATGAATCATTGATCTAGTGGTAATTGTTTAATAAGCCAAGTAAAGGATCAATCTATTTGGAAAATAAGGACTTAGTAATGAAAGAATATGTGAAATAAGAACCTGGTTTATTTAAATGAGAAAGAATAAACGAAGTAGAACTTCGGACTATAAAGACTAAAGACTAGAAGGGACAAGTATAATCATGGGAGTAATATTGTATTTCAATGTGTATATGTTATATGTTTGTGTAGGTCACGCGCCATTGTCTGCCCGATTTTTTTTCTGATATATCCAGTCTGTCTGATTTGCCTCTGCAGCCCTCTGTGAGTAATAACTTTGTAAAGTTATGTTCAATGTTATGTATTTTCAGTGTACTATGATACGAAATGATTGATTCTTGAAAAGCTATGATATGTTGGAAATGAATGAATGAAGGTCCAGTTTTTCTGAAAAGTATTTGTGGCACCCTTAGTCGATAAGGCCCTCGCCCGGGGGATACAATATCCTGGCATAAGGCCCTCGCCCGGGGGATACAATACCGTGGCAAAGGCCCTCGCCCGGGGGATACAATACGTGGCTACTTGCGCGCAAGATATGGACCTTCATGGTTGTTGGTACCAACTCTGTCTGTGGTCTTTGGACCTATCTGATCTGTTAGTTAATGGGTGTACCACATATGATCTTATGCAAAATTTGAATATGGAAATGATTATGAAAATGATTACGAAAATGATTACGAAAATGATTTGGAATTTGAAAATGCATAAGACTCTGTTTCTGATAAGATTATGTTTCTGAGATAAACTCTGATTTCTAACTCTGTGATGGACATCATTCATTAAACCCTTTACTTTGTTATTATTCACTGGGCTTTAGCTTACTGTATTATTTATGTATGTAGGTGATCAGGCGCGTGACCAGGCTTAAAGGCATCTGTCTAGAATCTGTTTTGTCAGCCAAACTATGTGCCTCCCGTGGAGGTTCCGGATATGCTAAGTGTTGTCGTTATGTGATGTAACGTTTAAGTTCAGTTATGTTTTCTTGCTTGGTTCTTCAAGTCATGTGTATATATGTAAATAAAAAGTTTAAAATTTTTTCTATCTCATATAAGTCTGCACAGCTCAATGGACGTTGTCTATTATTATTTGCTTCTGCTAGCCCCTAATATTTTGTTAACTGCTCAGGTAGTAGGTAATCCTCGACATTCTTGGCGATTCGGTGCCAAACCTATAGGCGGGTTTGAATAATGAGACATACATTCATTCAAGTGATGCAGATTCAAAAGCAGTATAGTTCCATTGTTCAGAAGATAATCATTTGAACATATCTTTACACAATTGTTACTCACAGAGTTTTGGGCTACAGTAAAGCTAGAGCGCGTCCCCAGTCGCCAACCCTACACAGTTTACAGATTGAACACACACTAAGCTATACAGTTGGGAAAGACAATAACTTAATCCGTAACTTGCCCCAGTGTGTTCTACATCTATACCTTCGTTAAGATGTCTTACACTAGGCCTAAGAATGCCTAGGATGGGATGAGGATGTAAAAATGTACACAGAAAATAGTTTCAGAATTTTCAGAAAAACAGGGCGCTGCTCAAGCGCAGGTTTTCCCGCTTGAGCGGACATGCAACAAAGGTACTCACTCGAGCGGCAATTACCCCGTTCGAGCATACTGTAAAAATACTGGATGGGTGAAATCTCAGCTCGACGGACGCTCGACGCCTGCTCGAGCGTGAGACACATGACCTCGCTCGAGCGCACAATACACCGCTCGAGCGGACTACAAAATAGTGCAAAGTACTGGATGCTCGAATTCCCCGCTCGAGCACTACTTTCCTCGCTCGAGCGGGAGTGCAAAATCTGGAAAATCCAGATTGCACCTTGAAGCCAAAAACCAAGTTTAAATGCACTAAATTCGATCCTCTTTGACCAAATTTCTGAAAAACATTTGTAAACACATAGAATAACATGATTCAAAGATCAATTTGATAAATCAAAGTCCAAGGGTGTTTCAATTAAATCCAATTTCAACCCAAATTTCATGAACATGATTTCAAATGAACATGCATGAACTTTATACAATTTGCAAGCTTCAAAACATGCTCTAATGAGCCAATTCTTTTCAAAACAAGATGAAATCATGGTCTACTCTCAAAACATGAACATGCATGTGAGGAATTATGAACTACAACCCCAAAACTTCAATATATAGACATGCATGCAACAATTAAGCCATAATTCAACATATTAGAACTAAAACATGCCTTAGTTTCTTAATTAGACATGAACCATGCAAGAATCCACTTAACACAACAATGAGAGGTTGAGTCTCCTTACCTAAGTCTTGAATTAGAGGCAAGGAAGTTTAATTGAGCAATCTACACTTCAATTCTTTCAATTTCTTAGCAAAACCAAGATAGAACCAAGCTTCTCTATTTCTCTCTCTCTCAAGTCGGCAAGAACAAGAAAATGGACTGAAGAAGTGTTTGTTTGAGTGTATAAAGGCTCAAATATGTGTTGCCTAGGTGGTCCACTCACATGGCAATATGGTAAATAAGTCAAACTATGTAATTTAGCTTATCTTAATCTAATCTAATCATACCAAATCACTTTTTAGATAAATATGCTATAAAATCACATAAAAACCAATGATCCTAAAACATCAATCAATTTCTGATTCGGCCGCCGATAAAGCCTTCAATTTACAGTTTAAACATATAAACATGAACAGATAATCACACAGTCAAATGGATAGAATACAATTCAAACAGATATATATTCAATCGATTCAGTTTAGATTTCAGTCAGTCAATTCAGTAACTCAATCAGTTCAATTATCAATGATAATCAGTCCCAGTTTAGCAGTAATCAACAGTTTATCGGTAAACAGTGGTGAGGGTCATTACAGTATACAATAATACACAGAAAAATAAGAAGAAAAATAAAAATGCAATTTAACATTAAAAAAAAAAATCTTAATACCCTTGAAAGAATTAAGAAGAAAAACATGAAACGCAAAATTGGTATTAGGTTTGTGGATTATCTCAATTTACGATACAAAATATATGAAAAAAAATATTTGTCAAATAGAATCTATATAAAATAGGTAAAATTAGTAAAATTTAAATTATGTTTTGATTTGTGTAAAACTCTATATGTAATTAAGAAAATATATGCAGACGTGGCTCTTTTAGAAAAAAGTAAGCCCTTATGGTAAAAATAGTGCCTATTTTTAATAATATACTAGTAGTTGGCTTGTGCAATGCACGGGTTAATTTTTTTCTTGTTAAATAATATTTTATAAAATTGAATTAAATTATTTATATATGTCTATATATAAATTAGTTTTAGAAATATGTTGCAATGTATGTATTACAAAAGAATAATATATATATATATAATTATAATTATTTAAAAAAAATATATTACAAAATATGCAGTACAATTTTTGTTCTGTTAAATTATGAAAGTGTAGTTTAAATATATATATATATATATATGATACTTTTGTACTTAATTTCAATATAATAAAATAAATATTCATTTTAATATTAAAAATAATGATTAAATTGGAAAAAAAAATTCATTTAAAATTAACAAATAATTCTAATTATTTATTTTGGTAATCTTAACCTTATCGTTCTATAAAATTGTTATTTAAACAAATATGTAAAATAATTTTATTTCAATTATTTATGTGTATTTTAATAATATTAACCTAATCATGCTATAAAAGTGTAGTTGAAATAAATATATAATGATTTTATATGATATTAGTTTATAACACAGTAAAATAAATACTCAATTTGACATTAATAATAATAGTTAAATTGAAAAGAAAAAAAAAATAGTTACATACAATTGAAAGTGATTCTATTTATTTATTTATTTATTTAATTCAGTTGGACATAACAAAAAAAGTAGGAATGGAAGTTATAATAAAAATTATTTTAAAAAATTAAATATAAGTATGTTGTGGTTAGATTAAGGGAAAAAATAGATAAATTAATTACATTGAGTATTAATTTTTCTTTAATATCTATTTTAAAATTATTTATGCATATTATATTTATGTATATAAAGTTTAAATTAATTATATTTTTCCTAATAAACGACTTCATGTTGAATAGGAAACTCAACATAAATTAATAATAACATATAAATAAGATAGACAAAAAGTTTTAAAAAATATATTTAATTTTTCTAAGAGTTTTATTCCATCCAACCCATATTCTTTTTGACTATTCTATTAGGTCCTATTTGAGATAAGAAGACCAAAATATCCTTTTCATCTACTTATGTTCCATTTAGTTCACATTATTTTCTTATGCTTCAATAAGTCCTATAGGTGACATAATTATAAAAATACCCCTAATGTGAATGTTCACACCGTTAGTGTGAATGTTCATATCGTCAATGTGTAGGGGTCCGGCCTATGTCGATCCTCGTGGGTGCCCGGAAAAATTCGATTCGGGCCGGGGCAGGCCCGGCCCATTAACAATGTAAATATTGACATTGACATGTTAACATTCACATTAATAGGAGTGTAAAATTGGCCCGCGTCTCGAGACGGCCCGAAACCTGCCCGCGGCCCATGGACGGCTCGGGGCGGGCCTGGTCCGGCCCGTTGACAATGTGAATATTCACATTAACATGTTAACATTCACATTAATAAGAGTATAAAATTGGCCTGCGGCCCATAAGCGGCCAAAAGCCCGCCCGTAGCTCGCCCCAGCCCGTTGACAATGTAAATATTCACATTGACATGTTAACATTCACATTGATAGGAGTGTAAAATTAGCCGCCCGTGGTCGCTTGAAACCCGCCCACGGCACGTAGTGCGGCGAGGCGGGCCTGCCACTGTTAACAATGTGAATATTCACATTAACATATTAACATTCACATTGATGAGAGTATAAAATTGGCCAGCGGCCCAGGGCTGGCCCAGCCCGGCCCGTTAACAATGTGAATAATCACATTGATATGTTAACATTTACATTGATAGGAGTGTAAAATTAGCCCATGTCTCGTGGCTGCCCGAAACCCGCCCACGGCTCGGGGCGAGCCTGGCCATTTTTTTTTTAAATTCTTTTTAATTTTTTCTACTAAAATTTTATTATTTTTCACAAAAAAAAGACACTAGGCCTCGGCGCGGACCGGGTTTCGGACCGAGCCTTGAATGGGCTTAACCGGGCAGATGGGCCGGGGCGGGCTTCAAAGTGATGGCCCAGGCCCTAACCTAGGGTCTCGGACTAGGCTCGAGCCTGGGCCCAAACGAGCCTTTCTCGGGTCGGCCCACGGGCCAAAAAATTAGGCCTAGGCCCCAGCCCTGGCACAAGGGTATTCGCGCTTTGGATGGGCCGATGGATCGAGCCTCGGGTCGGGCCGGTGGACCTGGGCCTAGCCTCGAGCTTAGGTCTGGCTTGGGCGAGCCTGGCCATTTTTTTTTAATTCTTTTTAATTTTTTCTACCAAAATTTCATTATTTTCTACAAAAAAATACATTGCGCCTCGGCACGAGCTGGGCCTCGGATCGAGCCTTGAAAGGGCCTTAAGCGGGCTGATGGGCCAAGCCGGGCTTCAAAGTGATGACCTAGGCCCTAATCTAGGGTCTTGGACATGCTCGCGCCCAGACCCAAACGAGCTTGCCCCGGGTCGTGGACGGGCTTCGTGAAGCCCACGGGCCGCAGGCCAATTCTATATTCCTATCAATGTGCATTTTAACATGTCAATGTGAATATTCACATTGTCAACGGGTCAGGCCGGGCCTACCCCGGGCCGCGGGCAAGTTTCGGGCAGCGGACAAATTTTATACTCCTATCAATGTTAATGTTAACATGTCAATGTGAATATTCACATTGTCATGGGTCGTAGGGGTGGGCGCGGGTCAGTTGCGGCCACGGAACCTCCAATCCGTCATCCGCCCGCCAGATTGACGGATTGAAGAAAATCAATCCGCATCCGTCCGCCAATCCGGCGGATTCGGATTGAGCGGATTGGCAGTTTGGCGGATAGATGCGAATTGGTTTGGCGGTTTGAAATTTTATAAATTTTCAACATATTTCAACTTGTGCATTTCTTCAAAAAAAAAAAAAGTATTACAGTCAATGACTTAAAAAAGTATTATAATTACTGCATGCCTCACCCAAATAAAGAAAGTTTGAAACTTTAGAATATCACAATCACTGCATGCCTCATCCACATATTACAATCATAGCATGCTTTATCCACATAAAGTATTACAATCTATGGTTTTTAAAATATAAAAACAATTTAAACCACCAAAACCTTGAACAGAGCAATAATAGAGATTGTATGTCTCTGTATTATTACATTTATATATGTTTTTGAAAACAAAAACCAACCAACATATATCATGTTTTATATTTATTACTTTTAGAGTTAGATTTAAAAACCAAAAAATATAGATAAATAATACGTTTATTTTTTTCCATTCAAAAAATATATTCAAGTTGAAAACTTTTTTTCAACAGAATATTTGAACTATTTTTCAATTAAAAACACAAACAAAATATTTAAACAAATTAAAAACACAAAGTCTTATAAATTACTAAGGGTGCTCACGGTTTGGCGGTTCGATTGCGGCTAAAGGAACCTCAAATCCGCCATCCGTTCACCAAGTTGGCGGGTTGGAGAAAATCAATCCGCAACCGTCCGCTCGTCATTACGCATTCGTCCAAAATGCGGCGGATCGGTTTGATTCGGTCGGTTTTGGCGGATCGGTATATCCGCTGCTCACCCCTAACGGGTCGGGCCAAGCCGGCCTCGGGCTGCGGTCGGGTTTCGGGCCACCCACGGGTTGCGGGCCAATTTTACACTCTTATCAATGTGAATGTTAACATGTCTATGTGAATATTCAAATTGTCAATGGGCCGGGTCGGGCTCGCCCTAGGCCGCTGGCCAATTTTATACTCTTATCAATGTGAATATTCACATTGTCAACAGGTTGGGCCGGGCCCGCCCCGGACCGCCCACGAACCGTGGGCAAGTTTCGGGCAGCCACGAGGTGCGAGCTAATTTTACACTCCTATCAATGTGAATGTTAACATGTCAATGTAAATATTTACATTGTTAACAGGTCGGGCCGCCCACGGGCCGTGGGCGAGTTTCGGGCAGCCACGGGGCGTGGGCTAATTTTACACTCCTATCAATGTGAATGTTAACATGTCAATGTGAATATTCACATTGTCAACGGGCCGGGCCTGCCCCGGGCCACGGGCGGGCTTTTGGCCGCCCATGGGCCGCAGACTAATTTTATACTCTTATCAATGTAAATGTTAACATGTCAATGTGAATATTCACATTGTTAACAAAGTCGAACCGGCCGCCGCGTCATGAGTTTCAGCGCCAGGTCGCGGGCCAATTTTACACTCCTATTAATGTGAATGTTAACATGTCAATGTAAATATTCACATTATCAACGGACCGAGTCCGCCCCAGCTCGCGGGCGGGTTTCGGGCTGTCCACGGGCCAGTTTTACATTCCTACCAATGTGAATTTTAAAATATGAATGTTCACATCATAAAATTGCTAACTATTCAAAAAATATTTATAAGGGTATCAAAATTAAATATAAGGGCATAAGTGTCCAAGAAAATAGTGTAAATCAAGGAAATGACTTCATGGAATAAAACTATACATACATGGGACTAAATGAGTTAAAAAATTCCTTCATGGACTTCTTGGGTTAAAACATTTCTAAATAGGATTTATCAATAATTTTTTCAAAATTAATTTGTAAAGTATTTTTTAGTACATATAATTATTTTAAATTTTATTTATGGATAGTTTAAATTAAGTAGAAATCTTTTAATTATTATATTTTAGAAATAATTATGAAGTTATGTTACGTAGCACTTACAAAAAAAAACAAAAAAAACAAAACATAAGAGAGAGAATTTTTGAGGATAAACACTACTTTTATATATATATATAATTAAATATAAATTAATATTAAGGCATTAATGAGATGGGAAAAAAATAAAAAAACATAAAAGAAAAATAGTTCATACAAAATTGATTATTATAATTGAAATTGAGTTTGTGTAGAACTTTATATGTAAATGGAATATAAAAAAACATGTTGATATGGATTTTTTTAGAAAAAAGTAAACTTTTAGATTTTGCCACCTCAGCAAGAGAGAAACAATACTTTTAATAATATATAGATAATATATGATTGGATAAAATAAGTGAAATATTATATTTGATTATAATGAAATAAAAATATATAATTATTTTTAATCGTGGGATGGAGGGGAAAAAATTCACACAAGCCTAATTCTTCTAATACTACACTATCTATGATTACACTGAATTGAATTATTGGGTATAGCCCACATGTTCCCCATCTTTAATCTATTTATTTATATTCCGTAATTAAACATTGGACTAACAATCGGGTGAGTCCCATATATTCCTTCCACTTTTAATCTCACTAATAGTGAGACAAACAAATTTATCCTATTTTGATACACTACTATAATAATGTAAGAAAAATATTAGAAATCTCAAAAAATTAATTTGTAAATGCATTTTTAATAATGTGACATGGAATTGAGTCTTAAGTGATTCATTTTTAAACAAATCAATAATTAATAAAAAGTAGTCCACATCATTATGAATAAATTAAAAATTCATATTTTAAGATCTCAAACTTTTTCCTATAATGTAAATGTATATAGCATGTGTTTTGATTGGGTTTTAATTCTACAATTATATATAGATTGTGTTATATCCCTACTATCAGGCAATACCCTTAAAATGTGTTTGGTTATGTGTTGTATGAGATTTTTTTTTAAAGAAAATAACTACACTGAGAAATTATTATATTTTCAACATACGATTACATTTCAATTTCAAGTAACCATTTACCATCATCCACTAGCATAGCAAGGACCATCATCCACTAGCATAGCAAGGTGTGCTAATGTGACTATAATGACATTGCATAGGTGAAATCATAAGCAACTTAAAGGATAAATTGTATTTCTCATATGCACGTCGGTAAATCAAAGTTATGCAAAATTGTTACAATTATTGTTAGAGCATGTCAAGAACATTCTATAAGGACAAAGTATGCATGATCCTTCCATTTTTATACAGCTTCTCAAATGTTTATCCATGTTGCGTTTCTACTTTCCTCACTCATTTCCTTTCTATTTTATAATTTTTAATACTACAATTATTGTTGAAAATAGTTACTTCTCCAAACTTTTGTAACAAACGGAGCCGATTATTTTGGCACATTTTTTTCTATCCAAGGGCCCATGTGACATACGAAATGGACAAATTACTAATTTGATTTGTCAATTTATTACATGATTTGATCAGCCATTTACTTTCTTTTTTTTTTAACAAGTCATTATATGATTCAATAGATCACTAACTGATTTGCCAAGTCACTACATGATGGAATAAGTCTCTCCCTAATAATTTGACAAGTCAATGCATGATTTGATAGTTCATTGCATGTAGGGATGTAAATTTGGCCAAGCTTGGCCCGGGCCATGTCGGGTCTCGCAGGTTCTCCCAAAATTCAGGCTGGACCAGGCTGGCCCATGAGTTAGGAAATTAGGTTTAGGCTTAGAGAGTATTTGGGCCAATGGGCGGACTTGAAAAAAGACACTGCGCCTCAGACGGATCGGGTCTTGAATGGGCCTTAAGCAAGCAAATGGACTATGTTTCAAAATGATAGCCCAGGCCCAGGGTATCGGGCTAGGCTCAGGCCTGGACCTAAATAGGCCGGGCCCATCCCAAGCCACGGACGAATTTAGGAATGCGCACAAGTCACAAATCATTTTTACACTCCTAATTACATGACTCTAGCCAAGTCTATTAAAATATAATATGATAAAGGTTACTAAAGTGGAGTATAATAAAGACAAAAGTGTGATTAAGTGATTTTGTATCATCATGAAATCACATTGAAAATGCAATTTTACTAAAATTGAAACTTGAAATTACGACTCGCATTCCAAGCACCTCTTGCCATGCTGGTGAGTGGCTAGGTTGCCATGAAATTGGATTTTAAAAATATGATTTACTTTTAAAATGCAATATTTCCCTAGATAGTTTAATTTTTTATTTTTTTTGCGATTTTCAGAGAGATGAAAAAACAAACTCTGAATTAGAGTAGTATTAATTATAATATAAAATAATGTTAACTCAATAAAGTGATATTAACTATGAGATAGGAGTTTGTTCGGTGCAGTTTTAGGAGATGCTTATACTTTTTTATTTTGAGAATTCACGTTATTTGTTTTATTTTAATCTTTTCATATGATTTTAAAATAGTTAAATAAAATTTTTTTTGGTTACAACGGAAATGGAAAATAGCTAAATAAATTAAAATAACAAATTTCACTGAAATTAGAGAAAAGGGTAATTTTTAAGTTTTACTTATTATCAGCTCCCAACGTGTTGCATTTTCTTTCCATTAAGCCAAATCTCTTATGCTGTGTTTGGTTGAAAGATTTGGGAAGATATTTTGAAAGGAAAAGAGAAAAGAGGTGTAAAATTATGTGAAATATATGTATATTTTATTCACATTTCATCTACTTTTTTCTTTTCTTTTTCCAAATTCCTTTTCAAATTTCCAAACCAAACATAACGTTAAGACTTATCACTCAAAAGGTTGTAAATTCGAATCTCACAAAGACCAAACATTTCAAACCTTGGGACCACTGTTGTTTGTCCAGTCTTTAACTTTAGGGCTTTAGAATTAGTCGAGGTGCACATAAGCGGAACTGAATACATCAAAAAAAAAAAAAAAAAAAAGTTAGTTATGAGATCATTGTGACTTGGATTATGACCCAAAATTGTTTTGAAGAAATTACCCATAGGTCCTATTTGAAATACATGTACACTATTTAATCCAACAACTTTTTGAATAGATCAAAAAGTCCTACATGTTTTCCTTTCTTTCTTTCTCTCTCTCTCTCTCTCTCTCTCTCTCTCTGTGCTTTTTTGTCTCATTCTTTAAGTTTTTCTCTCTCTCTTTTTTTCTGCGTTTCCTTTTCATTCTCTTTGTCATGTCCAACGACTGGTGATCACATCTTCCTTATTCTCTTTCTCTTTCTAATATATAGTCATCGGTGACCGACGATCACCATTGATTGGGGTTCACCGGCAACCACCAACCACCGACATCAACTCGTGATTTCATCCTCACCGATGGCGAAGAAGATGAGATATACACAGATTTGAGTAAATCTATATGAGATCCGACTAGATCTAAACAAAAAATAATTGCCGAAATATAATATTGTTTCTATATCTATTCTTTCCTTCGATTTCTCAATTTTTCTACCTTTTCTCTATTATGCACGTCTATTTTTCTATTTTAATGGAGAACAATTTCAAGTTTTGAATAAGTTGTTTTTAAGTTTTAGTTACAAGCGGTAAAAATTGTAAAATTTTACAGTTTCAGTTTTTTTGGTGCTAAAATGAATCATGCTTAAAAAATGCAAAATTTTGCAGTTTCATAACATTCTTCAGAACTGTAAAATTTTGCAGTTTCATAACATGTTTTCCAACTTAATAGAATAATGCTTTGAAACTTTAACATTTTATAGTTTCAAAGCTTACTTTTCAGTTTGATCAATATTATAGATTATTTCCTTAAACCCTACAAAAATTAAAAAATAATATATATTTTTTTCCATTGTTGTTTGTTTGTTGCTATGTTTTTTAACTATATTTTCTCCATTTTTTTTTTGGCAATATTCTGAATATTCTCGTGAGTTCTTAATTATAATTTCTCCGTTGATGTTCTTGACATTTTCCAGTGACGTTCAGAACACTCTGGCGAACTTTTGGCGATGTTCAAAACACTTCGGCAAACTTCTGGTGATACTCCAGTGACTTCCTGATGATGTTGAATATTCCGGTGAGTTTTGGGTGAGTCTGATGGAAATCGTTGGATGTAACAGCATTTTTAAAGTTATAAAAATAAAAAATAAAAAATAAAAAGAGTTTTTGGTAATAATTAAAAATATGTAAGACTAATTGGCACAAGTATTTTATTTTGAAATTATATAGATTTTGAATTTTATGTATAAGACTTATTGATAAGTGCCTCAATTATTTTTAGTTATGGAATAAGGTGTTGGGCTTAATAAATACAAGTAATGCACGAGGCCATTAAGGGATTCTAACATTTGTAAGGCAAGCTTGAAGGCAGTATTTATAGGCCCAGCACAAAAGCCCAATGTTTATACGTAGGCAAGTAGGGTTGCAAATGAACAGAGCCGTTCATGAACAAGCTCGAGCTCGGCTCGGTAAGAGCTCGTTCGAACTCGGTTCGTTAATTTTTTTTGCCGTTCGAGCTCGAGCTCGAGCTCGTTAAATTTTTAATAAACAAGCCCAAAGGTCTAAAGCTTCCTAGAAGCTCGGCTCGTTAGCTCGTTTAATATTGTTTATTTATATATTAAATAATATAAAATTATGTATAAAAAATAAGAGAAATATGCTATTTATATATTTAAAAAATATAAATTTAAATAATACTTAACTATAGATAGTATATTTATATAATAGTGGTAGTAGATATTATTATTTTAGTAAAATATGGACTTTTTTTTAGTATGTATATATATATTGTATATATAATTGTATAATCAAAGTTTTAATTGTAACTTTAGTCTCACATTCAAGTATGAATTTATAAATTTTTTGGCTCGTTAAGGTTCGTGAACAGGCTCGAGCTCGAGTCGAGCCTAAGCCAACTCGGCTCGAGCTCGGTTCGTTAAATTTTTATTCACTGAGAAATTGAGCTCTTTCGTTAAAATCTTAATAAACAAGCTCAAACACACTAAAGTTCTACTTTCAGGTTCTATAGGCAAGTAAGGTAGTCGAATGATTCAGACAAAAATAGTAGTAGCAGTGGAACTGCAGGAAAAATTATTGCCAACAGAACTGGGACCTGCCAATATTTAGGTGATTGATCGACAACACCAATAAAAATAAAATAAATAAAATGTTTTCCACGTTTCACTTATAAAATGACTAGTACTATTTATAGATATAGATATATATACAGAAAAATGTTTTTAAAAAAAAAGGTTATGGTAGAAAGTTTGTAGAAAAAGCAGCTAAGAAAAGAAGAGAGAAATGTTGCCCAATCAGCAAGCTCTGGTACTAGGGCAGGGAATAAACTACGCTGGGGGGATCCCAAATGCGAGTCTCGTCGTGGGAATATCATCAATCCCAAGGAGAGAGATTAGGCAAAGTCAAAGGCAAAGGCAAGGCCAGTTGAATTTGAAGTGTGAAAACAACAACCCCTCTGGCTCTGTTATCAGATACTCCTATAATAACAACAATACATCGAAATTGGGGACTGTATCGCCGTCGACGGTGGCTGTGCCGCAGGTTGGGGTGGCGGTGTTCCTGATTAAGGGGAATAAACTGCTTTTGGGGCGGCGCCTTACCCCCATCGGCCGTGATTCCTATTTTCCCCCTGGCGGCCACCTTGAGTTTGGTCACTTCTCTCTCTCTCTCTCTCTCTTCAATTGGGGTTTGTAGTGATTTTACTTTGTTGTTTTCTGGTTTCAAGTTTTGGTTCAAATGCAATTGGATCGATTTTCGATTTCTAAAACAGTAATGCTATGATCATCATGTGATTTTACTTCCTTGTCCCTACTAGTTATGAGATGTTAGTTCAGATCCCCACCTCTACAATTTCATACTAGTATTTTTTATTTTTTTTTTAAATAAACAAATTTGTTGCAATTTACTTTGTTTAAATATTTATTTATTTTACTAAAATCTTACACATATTATCTTCGTTTAGATTTCTCTCATTTTATTTTTTACTGTCTAATTTACCTGTGTGTATCTCTCTCTTCTTTGATTTGTTTTTTCTTCTCATCTATGGTCTCATCTCACCTACACATCTGTCTTTTTCTCTTCTTTCTTCTTTTCTTCCGTGTCCCTGTTTGTCATGATTCATCATAAATGACAGCAAATCAAAGTTTGAGTCGAAGAAGAACACAAACACGTGATGGGACACAAACACGACACGTGACACTCGTATACATACATATATGATAATTTTTTAAAGTTGAAGGCACAGAATGAATATTAAAGTGTAACGCCAATTATCAACTAATAAAAAATTCTAAATGGATTACATTCACATCCTCTATCTCTTACTAATCTAGTCATCTAGTCCTTACAGTGATGCTGCCCTTTTGTATCATTATTATATTCAATATTTATTTCAAGACACACTAGTGGAAAGCATAAATAAAGCATATAATTTTATATTTGTATTATATATGATGTATATGAATATATCATTCTAAGAATATAACAAAATTTAACATAATATTAATTTCTATAGATTTATATTATTTTTTTCCTTTATAATTATATTCTAAATTATTTATACTATTATTAAGTGAAGCCTAAATTGGTTTAGTGAAATCTTCTTCTTCTCACGTGACAACTTTATATATGTTAAAATAAGAAAATTATTATACAAGACTCATTAAGGACATATTCAAGACCTTAGGTTTCATTAAGACATACTTATGGCTTAAGCAGCATATATATTATGACATTAAATTCTTTATTATTTGTGTTTATTATTAGTTATCTGAATCGCAGATGCATTGCGTGTGTCACCCGCTAGTTTTATTTAAACTTATACTCCTATGTGCTTATGTGATAGACACATGTTTACCTTGAAACATATCTGTATCTATTTTTTTTTATTTAAAAAAAAAAAAAAATAGGACATTTCGATGAATGACTCACACGTTTCAAGAAGTGTCCAACAAGTATCATGTCCGATACATAGGATGCACCCAAAGGGGGGTGACTAGGGGCGACTGCAACAGTCAATGCAGCCACCATCTAAAACCAAAAGAAACAAAAGACCTCCCATCCATCAATAAAACAGATTAAGAATCAGAACCATCAACCAAAAGCAAAACATAGAGGAAAGCACGTAGTTAGAAGAGGCATCACTCGTTTTTTGCTTGTAAATCCAGCCTAAGGAAGAGCAGCATCACCAGCAAATTATGGGCTTTTGTCCAGAATCCCACTGTTACTTTCATTAGCTCCAAAATTTCATCCCACTTTGGCAAAACATTGTTGAACTGCAAATCATTCCTAACTTTCCATATTGTCCACGCAGTTGCATAGAAAATAGCTTCCCACAAGGACTTTTTCCTGTCCAAAATACTGATTATAAAATCAACATTGCATAAGCCCTCCCATTAAAGAATGAGGGCAAACCCATTGTTGATTCCCCCATCAATTCAGCTGCCCCACCCAAACTTTCCAAGTAAATGAACCTCTGTTTCATTCTCCAATGGCATAAAGAACATGACAAAAATGAGTGACATCGATCAAAAACTAAATGGGGAAAGTTGCTGGTTCTAGTGTTTTGGAATAGGAGGGTTTAGGTGACGAGGAAGAGTTAGATTCTATATTATAGTTAGAATACACAAATAATATGATAAGAACTACTCACATAAATAAGAATATTGTAAGTTTGTTAGTTTGTTAGTTTTTTTTGTCATGTATCATGTAATGCTTCATTGTATGCTTACTATAGCAAATTAAATTGATATTTCATGTGAAGTTCTTTTTCTTTTTGGTCGACGGTGTCATTAATCAATACTATCACGTAGAATTGCCACCATTACCCCCAATATTTGTTCCGTCCTCACACTCATTCTCACATCTCTTTTGCCAATTTGCAATTGTAATGCACTTTGTAATGTACTTTGTAATGTGCTAGTTTACTCAGTGAAATTGCACATTTGGGTTCAGGGGAGAGCTTTGAGGAATGTGCAGCAAGAGAGGTGAAGGAGGAGACTGGTTTAGACATACACAACATAGAGTTCTTGACTGTCGCCAACGACATCTTCTCTGATGGAGCAAATCCACCAGAACATCGTGTTGTCATCTTCATGCGTGCACTACCAATCTTGCCAGTTCCTGATCATGATCAAGTGCCCCAAAATCATGAGCCTGAGAAGTGTGGTGGCTGGGACTGGTATGACTGGAACAACCTCCCAAAACCACTGTTTGTCCAGCTAGAAAATATGCTGCAGGGTGGTTTTAATCCCTTTCCAGCTGATCAAAAATGATATGGGAGCGCAAAGGGCTAATGAAGTTAAATGTCAATCTTATGTTTTTCTTGGATTTTAGCAGTTTGAATATTGCTAAGTTAATGTCAATCTTATGGTTTTCTTGGATTTTGACAGTTTGGATTGGTATGATTGGAACAACCTTCCGAAACCACTGTTTGGCTAGCTAGAAAATGTGTTGCAGGGTGGTTTTAATCCCTTTCCAGCTGATTAAAAATGTTAGTGGAATATTCCTTGACACCCTAGTGCTCTTCTTATGCAGCTCAAATTTTTGTACTTCATGCTAAGGAGTGCAAAGACTAACGAAGTTAGGGAAAGGCTATCAGGAAATGGTACAATCACATTGTAGGAAAAGTTGCAATTTTTGAAGTGAAGGTTATCAATTTTTGTGGTGGAAGTTATAATTTTTGTGGTAAAAGTTATAAATAGCGAAGTTATGGTGTTATGAATAATAAAGGTTATATTTTTGTGATAAGTAAAAAGTCATATTTTTTGTATTAAAAATTATACATTTTGTGGTAGAAATTATATAATTTTTAGTTATATATATGGTATGCACCTTATACAAAAAGCATAATTTTTACCATAAAAAAGTGTATAATTTTGTCATATATAACCTTAGCGTCCACACTATAACTTCATAATTTCTAACTTTACCATAAAAATACTAACTTCTATAACAAAAATTTGTAACTTCAATCACAAAAACTAAACTTTTCCTATAAATGCATCCTTTTTAAGAGGTGCATATTAGAACATTTCCCATGAAGTTAATTCCAATCTTTGTGATTTTCTCGGATTTTGAATGTTTGAATATTGCTAGGTTAATGTCAATCTCATGATTTTCTTGGATATTGACAGTTTGAATATTGTTAATGGGTTGAAGTTGAACCAACCTGCCAATTATGTAGGTGAAATCTGTCTATGATAGTGATTACAGAAAATTTATTTACTTATTTCCTAATTGCCATCTTATTCTATTGAGCCGTAGATTTCTTCTGTCATCAGTTTTGAATTGATTTTAAATTTTTTATTTTATTTTATTTTTTTTCTGTCTTCAATTACTTTCTTAAAAAATTATGTTAGTGTTTTTTTTTTTTTTAGTTCATCAAAATTGGACTGAAAACTAAAAAATAAAAAAAATAAAAAGATAAAAATAAGTTAAATTTTATTGAATTTTTTCTTATAAAATTGTCTTTATTGAATTTAAAAAAAATTTGTTAATTTTTAGAATCATTTAATCTCAATGGACTTAAAAGCGTAAAATAGTTTAGCTCAAAGTTAAAAAAAAAAAAAAAAAAATCATTAAAAAAAAAATCAGTTTAAAAAATAACCCAACTTATAATTTGCAATTC
This sequence comes from Camellia lanceoleosa, assembly GCA_025200525.1. Taxonomy (NCBI): domain Eukaryota; kingdom Viridiplantae; phylum Streptophyta; class Magnoliopsida; order Ericales; family Theaceae; genus Camellia; species Camellia lanceoleosa. The sequence continues at coordinate 25,647,413 of CM045763.1, forward strand.
AATCCATGATGCTTCAACCTTGCCCAAATAAGAGAGGAATCTCTTTTTTTTTTTTTTTTTTTTTTTTTTTTTTTTCAAATTAGGGGCAATATGGGTAAAAGAAATCTTAAAATCCAATCATAAATAAGGGTCTCACACTACACTCTCATCGAATCCTATCAAGTATAATTTTTTTATTTTATTTTTTTATCTTTTATAATAGGGAGACTTATTTATAAGTCTTTTTTCAGAACCTTATGCTAGACTAAGTCCTGTGTAATTTCTTATAAAGTCTCAAGTCCTATTTTCATAAGAATGTATTCCACAAGATCCTAACATGACATGACACTTACATAAACGTAACGTAACGTGACACTGATATAAACGTAACGTAACGTGACACCTATATATACGTAACGTAACGTGATACCAATATGAACGTAACGTGACACCTACATAAACGTAACGTAACGTGATACCTATATAAACGTAACGTGACACTTACATAAACGTAACGTAATGTGTCACGTTACGTTTCGCAACTTAATAAATTTTTATTTTTTTAATCCGTTTGTTTTGAAATAGATATATAATCTTAATGTATTTTTATTTTGTATTATTAATTGTAAAATTTAAAAAATTATCAATAATATATGTGAAATCTAAATTAATTAATAAAAATAGAAAGGACAAAAGCACATCGGAAAAACAACACTCGCAAATCACGCTTATCTATGAGTGGACATGGGTGGGTGGTTTGGGGGAGAAAAGTTACTTACTCGTCTTCAAACATGAGACGCACTTCATCAATGTTGATGAATTGCTGGAGCTAAGCCATCATAGCAATAACAAGATGATTTGACATTCTTGTTGAAGAAGACATCTATGGAAGGACAAACTATCCAAAAGTAAGTATTTTCGGTATTCTTTATCATAATCTTGCCTTTGCTGATGAAAAAAAAGTAAATCATAATGTGAAAGAAAATGACATTTGCCTGCTCTTCATACTGTTTTAATAATTCTATAGGGCAGAGGGGAGAAAAGTTTGTTTAACTCTCTGTGGACTGAAATGTGATTTATAAATAATTATTTTTTTGGTTAATTAATTGTGTTTGAATTCAGTAATTTGATTGTTTGGATGTCCCAAAAAAATTCAAAAAATAAATAAAATCAATTTCCTATATAAAAAATTAAATGTTACCATAGATCATATGTATCACGTTACGTTTATGTAGGTGTCACGTTACGTTACGTTTATGTAGATATGTCACGTTATGTTTATATAGGTGTCACGTTACGTTACGCTTATGTAGATATGTCACGTTACGCACTACTAAAAACAAGGCCTTTTGAGTCCGTTTTTTTGAGTCGGCAAATTTTACCGTCGCAAAAGGTAGTCTTTTTGAGACGGCACAGAGTTACCGACGCAAATACCATACCTTTTGAGTCGGCACCGTTGGCCGACACAAAAAAACTAATATTTGATAGCATTATTTGAGTCAGAGTATTTACCGACTCAAAAGATAGACCTTTATGCGTCGGTATATACTTTTTGAGTCGGCAAATTTGTGCGACGCAAAAATTACATCTTTTGTGTCAAGCAATGTCTTAGAGCAAAAAATATATTTTATAACCAAGATATATATATTTACTTGATTATATTTAATACTCATTTCGATATTAAAAATAATAGTTAAATTAAAAGAGAATTAGTAATATAAAACTAAAAGTGATTCTAATTATTTTATTTTATTTTTATTTTATTTTGGATAATAAAAATATGTAGAAATAGAATTATACAAAATTTATTTAAAAGATTAAATATAAATATGTTGTGATTGGATTAAGAAGAAAATAGTGTATATAGGCATAAAAATTAAATTAAATAATTTAATGTTAAATAAAAAATAATTTAATGTTAAATAAATAATTTAATATTAAGACATAAAAATAATTTAATGTTAAATAAATAATTTAATATAGGCATAAAAAATTTAATGTTAAATAAATAATTTAATGTTAAATAAATAAAAGATTAAATAAAAAATAATTTAATGTTAAATAAATAAAAGATTAAATAAAAAATAATTTAATGTTAAATAAATAATTTAATATAGTCATAAAAATTTAAATTAAATAATTTAATGTTAAATAAATAATTTAATGATAATAAATAATTTAATGTTAAATAAAAATTAAATTAAATATAAATTAATATTAACACATCAATCGAGATCGATAAAAATAAAAATAAAAATAAAAAAATAAATTTAATTTGTGCGATACATGTAATTAAGCACATTCTGCTTTATTTATTTGTATATCAAGATAATTTTTTCGAATATCATAATAATGAAATTATAATTATATGTATAGATATTTATAGATATACTTTTATATTAAAATTGAGTGTATATACTATAAATAATAAATATGTCAATTAATAACGGAAAGAGGTAGAGTGGCGAAGTGGATTTAGAGTGACGAGTTTGGGTCCGGTCAAAGCTTCCAAATGGTTGTGGGTTCGAAACTTGGGAGGGGAGGCGCCTATAAGAAAATTATGGGTTAAATTTCTTAAAACATTGAATCACTTTTTGAGTCAAGACGATGTCACAAAAAAAATAAAACCTTTATGCGTCGTGATTGCCGACTCAAAAACATTTGCGACCCCACCAATTTCGACCCTTGAGTTGCCATCGAAACGCCGTCGCAAAAACGTTTTTGTGTCGGCAAATGTACTATTTGCGACGGCACTCTGCCGACTCAAAAGGCCCTGTTTTTAGTAGTGACGTATAGGTGTCACGTTACGTTACGTTACGTTTATATCAATTTCCTATATATGGTTTTATTATTATTTATGATATTAACAACTAATATTGAGGGTAAACGTGTCAACAAACTTCTCACAGGATTTATGAAAATATAAGTTTTTTAGTAGGACCATATGTAGCATAAGTCTCCTTAATAGGACTTCTAAATAATTTTCTCTTTATATATAATAAACATTGAAATATTATAGATATATATATATATATTATGGCGCACTTTTAGGGTAAAGCACCAATAAATCCCAAATTTGATAATGTTAGTCTATTTAGTCCCGAATGTTTTTTGTTAGACTAATAGGTCCTATTTCTCTAAAAGCTTACTATAGGCCTTTTTATGTTAAACATCATTCATCAAACATCAAACATAACAACGTCAGAATTATTTATCAAACATCAAACATTAACAACGATAGAATTATTCATCCAATATCAAACATTATCAATATCAGGATTATTTATCAAACATCAACTATTAAACATTAAGATTATTAATCAAACAACAAACATTATTCATCAAACATCAAACACAACCATTAAACATTAGAATTATTCATCAAATATCAAATATTATCCGTCAAACGTCAAACATCAAACATCAAATTTATTTACATAACAATTAACATAACATCAAACATTAAAAAAAACGATTACAAATTTTTTCCTGATCAAACATCATCATCATAAGAATTTTTTTTTCCCTGATCAAACATCATCATCATAAGAATTTTTTTTTATCAAACATCATCGTAACAATTTTTTTGTTCAAATAACATCATAACATCAAAAACATCTCAGATCGAAATTCAGATCTGATTCGGAACACATCTTAGATCAAAACCCAAATCTAATTCGGAACACATCTCAAAAACCCACATCTCAGATCGGCTCTGTGAAAAATAGAGAGAGGGAGATGGGTTCGGAGCCCAGATCTGATTCGCGGAGTAGGGATGAGTGCGATTCGAGGCCTCATCTCCCAGAACTTGCACTTGGAAAGCCCTCCCTTACCGGGAGTGTGGCCGTCCCTGATTGCCTAACGAGAAAAGAAAAGAAAAAAAAAAGAAAGTGGGGGAAAATAAAAAATGGAAGCAACGGCGGAGGGACTGTGGGGACTGGCGAACCATCACGAGAAGAAGGGTGAGATCGGAAAGGCCGTGAAGTGCCTTGAAGCCATTTGTCAGAGCCAAGTCTCTTTCCTCCCAATCGTCGAGGTCAAGACTCGCCTTCGTATCTACACCCTCCTCCTCAAGCACTCTCACAATGTCAATCACGCCAAATCCCACTTCGAACGCTGCGTAAGTTAATGTTTTTGATGTTCAATATAAGAGTGTTGATGTTGATCACGCCAAATCACAGTGTTCTTCCCATCCCCCCCTCACTTTCCCATATATTTTTGGACAGTGTTTGGAGTGTTCTGATGTTGATGTTTAATGTAGATAATGTTTTTGATGATCAATGTAGTTAATGTTTTTAGTGTTATATTATATTAATGAATCGGATGTTTGAATATTATGTTGACTATTTTTTATTGGTGTTACATTATATTAATGAATTTGATGTTTGAAATTTGATGTTTAAATGAATCTGGTTTTTGGTGTTTATGTTTAAATTAATCAGATGTGTAATTTTTCACGATGATTGTTACGATGTTGTTTTTGATGATGTTATGATGTTTTAGGATATTGTTTTGATGATGTTTTACGATGTAGTTGATGATGTTGATTTTTTATGATGTTTTTTAGTGATGTTGGTGATATAGTTGATGTTTGTTGATGGTGATGATGTAGTTGATGTTATTGATGTTCGTAAAGGAGGAAAATAATAAACAGGACTAAATGGTTTAATAAAAAACATTCAGGACTAACTAGAGTAACATTTATCAAAATGGGATTTATGAGTAATTTCTCCGCACTTTTATAATAAGCGTTGAAACCATATATTCCAACTAAAATTGATCCCTAACGAGCCTGGTGTTTTAATTTCTTCATCTAAAACTATATGTTCTCACAGCTAATTGACAATTTTCAAGATTTCCTTAAAACCTCTTTGTTTGGAGGGTTAGAGGGGAGATTGGGATTGGTAGTGAGTTAGGATCTATTAATATTGTGTTTGTTTTGAGAGGTGGGGAGCAGATTGATAGTGAGCTCCGGATTAGGATGGGCCTCCCCAAAGAGATTTGGATTGACCTCCAGGACTTCGTATTAAAAAAATAGTCCAACGGATTAGAAATTTTTTATTTTTATTTATTTTTTATTTTATTTTTTACATGTTGGGCATTTTTTTTTTAACATTAATGTTTAATTTTTTTATATTTTTTGTTAAGTAAAAATTATTATTTTATTTGTTTTATTTTTTTTTAGAAATTTTTTATTTTATTTTTATTTTTTTAAATTTTTTTACATGTTGGGCATTTTTTTTGAAACATTAATGTTTAATATTTTTGTATTTTTTTATTTATTTTATTATTTTATATAAAAATAATTTAACAATCCCTACACTAACAACTATCATCAAAACAAATACAATTTTATTTAATTCCCTCACTATCAATTCCCTCACGAACAATTTCTTTACTATTAATCCCCTCACTATCAGTCTCTTCCATTTTATCTCTAAAAACAAACAGGTCTAAGTTTAGACCTGATCATTGGTGATAGATTTTCACATATAAAATTCAGCAATTTACAAATTTTAGAAATTTAAAGAAAAAATTTATTCAAAAAATCCATAGAGGGGATTCATTTTAGATGATGATTCCACTCTCCAAAAATTAAATTTGGACGACACGTAAATTTTGAGTGTACTACCAATAGGTTCTAATAATTAGATTTAATTCTTATTAAATCATAATTAAAGTTATTCTTAATAAAATTGTTGCTAAAAATCATTTTTTATGATTTTTTTTTTCATATATCGCTAAAAATTACAATTAATAAAATTTTTATGTGACAAAAATTTCAAATTGTCATTGAAAATTGAAAAGTAGTATCGTTTTTTGCGACGATTTTTAAACTGTCACTAAAACATATAATTAGTGACTTTTTTGTAACAAAATTTTTAAATTGTTACTGAAAATTAACAATTAGTGACGTTTTTTTTAATAATGTTTAATAAAAAAACTTCATTAATTATTATAAGAACTATTGGACAATAAATTTATTTATTAGAACCTACATGTAGATCCCCTTAAATTTTTGATACAAAATTCTAGATTTATATTTTGATTGCATAGCTTTTCTGATGAAAATTTGTAGGTTTTGTGGGGGGATTAAAGCTGCTTAATAAATTATTACTTTAGGGTAATGCTATAGTGTGCAACTTACACCTTACACCTTTTTGTGTTCACTTACACCTTACACTTACACCTTTTTTACCTTTCACTTACACCTTTTGTGTAAGTGGCACATGGTGTGTAACTTATACATTTCATTTATACCTTCCACTTACACTTACACCTTACACTTACACCTTTTGTGTGAGTGGCACATGATGTGCAACCCACTTACACCTTTTGTGGGTTACACACCTAAGAAAACTCCATTACTTTATAGCTGGTTTTAGCTCATGATTAGTTGATCTGTGAACTTGATAGTTCACATGATAAAACATTATCTTATTATTTGGGTTCTATATATTATTTTTTATTAAATAAATATATAGATATTTTTATATTGGGGATCCATGGTCATGCAGTCTTAAAATTCAGCAAGTCTTGATTATGAGGCCTTGTGTCACACCAAATTTGGTGGGTGCATACGTAGGACGGTGCAACAAAATCAAATCAATTGGTCTTTATTTAACCATATGCTAATCTGTCTTCCCCCTTTTTCTTTAAAAATTTTTTTGAATTTTTTTATTTATTTAACCATATGCTAATCTAGATTAGGTCTCATTATTACTTTCCTTTCTTCGTACTAATTCTTAATTTAATTTTTTCTTTGGAATTTATCACTATCTGGCATGTATTAGTCCACCTTTTTTTTTTTGGACATTCTAGTCTGTAAAAGCTTTTTTTTTTTTTTTTAGAAAAAGTAAATGGATTGATGTTTTTTTATATTGATCTTGTTCGAGAAATTGATTATTTTAGTTAATTATTTGATTTTTTAAATTATTTTAATCTGACTACGATAGTTGCGTTTGAGAAGTTAGTTAGTTTTTTTTAATTGATTTGATGATTGTGAAAGAAAAAGTAAAATGATTATGAATTAGATGTGACATTTTATCTTATTAACTATTTTAATTTATTTATCTTTTAGTGGGTTATTTTAACCCAACCTTCTTTCTGAACACTCCCATTATCTCTTAAAATTCAAATACCAAAATAATGAATTTTTAGTTTGAATCAATATTTATTAATTTGAAATAACACTACACTTGATCCAGAAGCATTTGAGAAATATTGAATAGTAGGTTTAATGAGGATCATTCACTTACAACCAAACAAATATAAAAATGAATTTATTTACAACAACAATATTGGTACGTCATTTTCTATGAAATTTTAGGCATATAATTTTTCTATAACCTGCCCTTGATAAAATGTAGTAATTTGAGGTTAAAAAAATACTAAGCAATTTTCATTGGAGTTGCTAAATTTTGAATCTTATGTATTTGGCACAAATTTTTGCTAAATTGTCAATTTTTCACAAAAGTCTAGACTGTGTTTATATCTTAATGAGGAGGCTGCAAATAAAATTAAATTTGGTATTTTTGTAAATAAAATAAAAAACATTTCACCACTAGATGCTCTAAAAGGGTAGAAGGAAAAGAGCAGAGTGTAGTGGGTATTATTTCGATAGGCTTGTAGACACTAAAGACAGCTCAGAGTCCACAAACCTCTGAATCTAGCTAAACTAGAGCTTGTGCAATTCACTCTTGAAATATGATTAATAAAGTTATTGTCCGACAAAAAAAAAAAAATTTTAATTAATTTTTTTGAGTTGAGATTTTTTAATTTGAGATTAAAAAATTCGTTTAAATTAATTTTTTTAATTTTTATGAGAAAAAAAGTAAAATAATTATGATTCAAATGTAATATTTTATTTTATTAACTTATTTAATATATATTATTTTTTTTAATACTTTTTTAGTCCTAACTAAGTGGCCAAACTATATAAAACACTGCGGTGGCTCGTTAATATGTGTGAAGTGGTGAAATGGCAGTATGAGAGGCAACGGGCAGTGGGCAAATTTTCAGAAAAAAATTATTTAGCAGTTGCGGATCATACATTAGACTTGTTTTTGATTAATTATGATTAATTAAATTAATAAAAACGGAGTTCAAGATTTCATATTTTCACTTGTCAATGAAGATAAGAAATAACACATGATATTCCAAAAGAGAAATTACTCAATATTCCTTGCAGCAGGTTTAAGTTAGGGGTGTACACGGTCCGGATTGGTTCGGTTCTGAGAAAATTCAAGAACCGAACCGATTCTAACGGTTCTGTGATTTTGAGAACCAGACCAGACCGTTACACTTGTAAAACCGGACCAGAACCAAACCGAAAAAAACGGTTCGGTTTCGGTTTGATTTACGGTTCCAAAAATTTCTATTTACACAAGAATAAATTGTTAATATTAGCAAAATAATTATTCAAACTAATTACATTTAACTCATGATAAAAACTAATAATATTAAGGCATTGCTTAATATTACATATCTATACCATCCTAATATTATTAAAATTATAAAAAACCAATTAATAAAAATAAAATTTGATATTATATATATATATATATATATGTTTTAAAATTCGGTTCGGTTCGGTTCGAACCGCGATTTTTTCATAAAATCTATTAACCGAACCGTTTTTACAGTTCTCATATTTCTTAATCCGAAACCAAACCAAACCAATTCTTAATAGAACCGAACTAAACCGTATGATTCGATCTGGTTCGGTCCGAATTACCAATTTGAACGGATTTTTAAACAGTCCTAATTTAAGTGATACTTAAAAGTAATAGTTATATAGTGTAAATTAGTAAAAGCACTGACTAATTTCTCTATCCCAAAGTATTTAATAATATCTAGGGTAATGTTATAGTGTGCAACTTACACCTTACACCTTTTTGTGTTCACTTACACCTTACACTTATACCTTTTTTACCTTGCACTTACACCTTTTGTGTAAGTGGCACATGGTGTGCAACTTATACATTTCATTTATACCTTCCACTTACACTTACACCTTACACTTACACCTTTTATGTGAGTGGCACATGGTGTGCAACCCACTTACACCTTTTGTGGGTTGCACATCTAAGAAAACTCCTAATATCTAATACTATACAAACATAAGGAAAAACACTTTAGAATAAATGATACTTATGATGGTTTAGGAATCAATCACTTTAGAATAAAATAATCTATTAATTTGACTATTGTCATATCATTTTAATAAATAATCTTGTATATTAAAAGAATATCTCTTCCCTCCAATAATTTTCTAGAGTCCACTAACCTATCTAGGGAAACTATAGGTTGTGCACATTACATAGGACGGACCAGCAGACTAATTGGTGGGTAATAACTAATAAGTAATACCAGCAATCATAAATTAAAAAATAAAAAATAAATCTATGGTGGTTCATGAATATGTTTATGAAAATGCAGTGGGGTGGGGACACTTGAGGTTGGGTGTGTTTGGTTTGGTCCCGGTGGGTACAGTTTGGTGTGGCTTTACCTGCCCTTAACTATTTCCAATGCAAAGTCATATTACTCATCAGTCAAGCCCCACCCCCAATGTAAGTTACATACAACAACACACAGCCTTTGTCTCCTTAGATTCCACTATGCTCTTCTCCCATCTCACACCACTCCTGTTCTTCTCTCTCTCTCTCTCCAATTTTCTAATACTGGTAGATGTGGCTGCTCACCTTCCTTTTGTCGCAGGATTCTCCTTTGCAGTCCTTATAGAAAAGCCAAGAATAAAATCAGCATATACAACCACTATATAGAAGACAATAGCATAATAACCAAATCACAATCTTTTTCCTCTTCTTAGAAGTAACCCCCAATCTTCAAGGACTTCTCTTCTGTTCTTTCTTTCTATTGACTTTCTCATCCACATGAAGACAATCACAGCAAAATCCCCTCATGACTCTTCCTTCTCATTCTCTAGAAGATACTTCCACTGGAAGAAGAAGGTCGAAGACGGAGAAGACAACGAAGAAGAAATCTTAACTTTCAGCTCCTCCTCGCTAGCATGCGACGAGGAGGAGCTGAAAGTTAACGAGCTTGACTTTCCAATGCCAACAACACTACAGCCACCGAGAAAGAAAGTCTCCAAGCTCCGATCCGCTCTTGCTATTTTCAGCAATAGCAAGAGCGGATCACACTCGCGTCTAGGCACGCGAGTGGTAGGTACCCTGTTTGGGTACAGGCGCGGGCACGTCCACCTGGCATTCCAGGAGGATCCCAAGTCGAGCCCAGCCTTTCTGGTCGAACTCGCAACACCGACGAGTGTGTTGGTGAGAGAAATGGCTTCGGGGTTGGTTCGAATTGCGCTCGAAAGCGAAAAGAAAACAGAGAAGAAAGGAATGAAATTGATTGAGGAGCCAATTTGGAGAACATATTGCAATGGAAAGAAATGTGGATATGCGATGAGGCGAGAATGCGGGGCGGAGGAGTGGAAGGTGTTGGGGGCAGTGGGACCGGTGTCGATGGGGGCCGGAGTGTTGCCAGAGACTGGAAATAATGAAACTGGGTCTGAAGGTGAAGTCATGTACATGAGAGCTAAGTTTGAGAGAGTTGTTGGGTCTAAGGACTCTGAAGCTTTCTACATGATGAACCCTGATGGGCATGGAGGTCCTGAGCTTAGCATTTACTTGCTTAGAGTTTGAAGGGAAAAAAAAAAAGGGCAAACTGAGGAGGCAAGAGAGTATGATCCAATTGGTGTGCCATGTTTTGAGCTCTTTCATCAAGTTTTTAATGTTTAGATTTATAGATTTTGGTTCTTAAGGTAATCATGATATGAACTCCGTTGAAATAATGGAGTTATGATGCTTTTTGCCTTTTGGTTCATTTTGGGAATGGGACATTTGGGGTTCTACTTTTTGTACTGACTCTTTGAAAAACAATAGGCAAATGCTAAATAATATCTTTCTTTGTCTTTGATGCTGGAATTAATGATTTTGAATTATCAGAATAAATACTTTTGTTTTGGATGAAGTTGGATGATATCATCTTCAATCCTTATGTTAAAATTATTATTTATGGTTGGTCAGTCTATGATAGATTTTATTTTGATTTAAACTACGGATTTAGTAAAAAAAAAAAATTGTTTATATTATTAATGAAAAAATTAGATATACTTAGTCGTACTAATACGTGTTAGTTAATGGAGAATAAAAAAAAAATTGTACACCAAGTAAATGAAAAACAATTATACAACACAATTAAATCTCACACGTTAATTTTTTGAGTATATTTCTTAAACCAAATTCTAAATCTCTATAGTTTTCCAAGGACAAACTCTTCATTTGGTGTTATCCATGAAAATGAGTTTGTTAATATGATTACAATTTATGGTGCATTTTGTCATGTGAATTATTTACTTTTTTGTTTAAAAAATCTGATGCATTTGATTTTTTTTTTTTTTCTTTTTTTTTTTTATGGTTTTTGTTTGTTATGTTTTGTTTTTTGGCTTGAGTGGGAAGTTGAGTGAGTCCTTAACTATTTTAGTGGAAACAAACATATTTTTGTCCTTTTAATTTTTTTAGATTAAAAAAATCAAAAAAATTTATTTTTAACTTCACCCAGATAAAGCCTTCATATTGTTTAGATTTAGTGTGACCACATCATAATGTAGTGTATCTCTCCTTACTTGATCATTTCCAATTGACAGGTGTATATCTTCCCGCAAGATAATGGAATGATCTGGTAAAGTTAAATTTGAACTTAATGGGTGCATTGTTCCCAAAGATTGTGACCTTTAGCAAATGGTTGCCATTGTGGTTATAAATACTTTGGCAGTATGTTTTCATTTGGGATATTCTGAACCATTGGACAATCAGTAAATCAAGACCCAACTTTATTTCCAGATTATTTTATCTTGCGTGATTAATACCCCCACGGGATCACCGATCACTTAGCCATTGATTGTTCATCTTTCAGTGGTATCAGAGCAAGGTTACACATTATCGCAGATGTCAAAATATAGTCCGAAAGAACAAAAATTTCCCGAACACTTTTAACCAAAAATTCAGAAAATCATTGATCGTCAATCTTCGGCATTGGTTAATTCGGTTTGTTTATTTAATCATTATCAACGTGTTGTATTTCCAGAAAATTATCCGAAGAAAATAACTGTTGGTGGTGCTATTGTTCTAAACCTTGCCGAAAGTGAATCCGAATTACACCGTTGGAAGCAATTTTATAAAATATTTTTCGATTCAAATTACGTCTCCAAATTAGCACCATCTTGTTCTTCAAAAAATTTTGATTATAATGGAGAAATTCGTTGTGAAAAACGGCAAAAATTTGATCCTCAAAGTTCAAATTTCAGTGTGTGGTCGCCGACTCCCATCACCGAAGAAGACGACCGAAATATACAAAGGTAAAAGAATAAGACTGCTTTTGCAAACTAAGAGGTTTAGGTCAGATTCAAAATTAAAAAGAGGGCCCAAATTAAAGTTTACTGCAAGGAAATCTATACCATTGGGTTTAAAAATTAAAAAGGATTTTCTTCAACCCATAAGCCCAAACGCAGTCCACATCCAGTGCTTAGTCCAAATCACATTCAAACCAACCGATTTGGCTAGCCCAAAGACGCATAAACCGGCCCAATCCACGACCAGCCTAGCCTAGTCTCGGCGACCGCCTCGACAAGCGCCGCTTCCACGTGTTGACCCGTGCGTTGACCAACGATCCAAGCCGGTTCCATCCAAGTCGGTTCAGCCCAAACCTTGAATCGGCAACAGCTTGGTTCGAGGGGTTTTTTTGGCTCGTTCTCGCTCATTTCAAGGTCGTTTTCAATCATTCAAAAGCCAAAATTTTCAGAATTTTTCTAAGAATTTTTTTGTGGGTACTTGTACTACATTTTCAAATGAAAAAATTCGAGGAGGAGGCTATCCAAGGGTGTTACCAAGGAAAACATCCAAAGAAACATTGGGTAAAAGGCACCATTGTGTTCCTTGGACTCGTAACTATTATTACAATACTCATAAGCAAAGTGTTGGGATTAAAAGGCCATTGGGTTTTCATCATAGGGGCCGATTCAACAACTACGAGGCTTATCCTTATTAAGACCTGTTGTTGTCTTTAATTTTGCTTCTTTTTTTTTTAATTTTAATATTGTAATATTCACATTTGAATTTTCATATTCACATTTGAATTTTCATAGTAACACATTTTGTTTTTAATATGGCTATTAAAAATACCATGGATTCTTCAAGAATCAAAATACTTAATGGAAATAATTTCTGAGCATAGAAACGCCACATTTCTTATCTTCTTACACATGAGAAAACATTGTATACTTTATCCACTTCTAAACCAAATAATGATTCTAGTTGGTTCCAAAATAAATGGACAGAAGATGATGTAATAGCAAAGGCAACTATGTTACATAATATGAAAGATAACATTATTCGGCTTTTTGAAGAACATGAAACTGCAAGACAACTAATGGAAGCACTAAACAATAAGTATGGAGTTCGATCGGATACTCAAATTGCTCTTGGACAAATATAATAACACTCGTATGAGTGATAATGATAGTGTTGGTGATCATGTCAATCAAATGAAATTAATTGCTAAAGAATTATCCAACACTGGTCACTCTTTATCGGACAAGATGCAAGTAACTACCATATTTCATACTCTTCCATTGTCTTGGGATCATGTTATCACATCTCTAACTCATAGCGGACGAGAGATTTCAATGGTAACATTGCCTGTACTCTTAGTTTTGGAAGAAGAAAGAATGAAGCGCAGTTGTAAAGACAGATTGTCTTCTAACTTGTTGATGGCACAATCCTCACCACAATCACAGAATAATACCTACACACCATTCAACAAGAAAAAGACAATTTCTTTCAAGAGAAAATCGAAGAAGGGATTTCAGAAAGGATGGAAGAAACCGCAAGAATGGCAAAAACAACAACATCACAAGCATTAGATAGGCCCATGTTACAAGTGCTGTCAAAAAGGTCATATCAAAGCCAATTGTCCTCAGAAGAAGTAGAAAAAGGATCATAACCCTGTTGCTATGACAATTTCTGAAGCAATGGTGTTTGAACCTTCATCAAATTCATGGTGAATTGATTCTGCTGCAACTAGGCATATTGTGCAAAATAAAGACATGTTCGTGGAGTTTACTGAAAAGAAGGTTGGTGAACATAGAATCTACATGGGCAACAACTCCTATAGTGATGTTTTGGGCATCGGTAACTGTCAATTCTCTATTAATGGAACTTCTATTGTGCTTCATGATGTGTTTTATGTACTCAATATTCAAGTAAATTTAATTTCAGTTCAGTGTTGACTCAAAAAGGTTTTGAGGTTAATTTTAGGTTTAACACAGATTAATTAAGAAATGGAGTGTATTAGTGAAAGGTGTAAGAGTGAATGACATGTACCCTCTTCCTATTGATAATAAAGTATGTATTCGATTATTTGCATGTTTCTACTAGTAATAGTTCTTATTTGTGGCATTTAAGCTTAGGTCACATTAATAAAAATAAAATGTCTCAAATGTTTAAAAGTGGCTTATTGCCTACAAGATGTTCCTAAGATTTTGATATATGTGAACCATGTATCAAAGGCAAAATCACTAGCAAGCCATTTTTCAAACATTGGAAATCGCTTAATTACTCGAAATAATTCATTCGGACATTTGTGGCCCTTTAAGAACTAACACTCATCGAGGCATGGAATACTTTATTACTTTCACTGATGATTATTCAAGATATGGGCATATCTACCTTCTTAAACACAAATCAGAAGCAATTGACAAGTTTAAGGAATATAAATTAGAGGAAAAAAAGCAATTTAGTCGGTCCATTAAACACTTGAATAATAATAGAGGTGGCCAATATGAAGTTATGGATTCTTTTTGCAAGGACAATGGCATAAATCATTTGTTTACAATGCCATACACACCACAACAAAATGGGGTCACAAAAAGACGAAATCGTACTCTCATGGAAATGACAAGGTCTATGATGGCTCATGCTGATATTCCTATTCATTTTTTGGAGGAAGCCTTGTCTACCGCTATGTTCATATTAAATAGAGTTGAAACAAAAGCCAAACCTCTAACTCCTTATGAATGCTGGCATGGTACTAAACCTAATGTTCAAAATCTCAAAGTTTGGAGATGTAAAGCACATGTACTTATTCCCAAACATTTAAGAGATAAATTGTGAAGTAAAACTTGGGAATGCAAGTTTATTGGTTATGTTGAAAATGAGAGTGGTTATTGTTTTTATCATCCAGAACGTGGATTAATAAAAAGTAAAGATGCTATTTTTCTTGAATCCACTGATCTTGTTACTTCTCTTGAACAAATTGAATTGCTCTCCGAAGTATCTTAAGATTCTTCTATTTCTTCTTTGTCACATGATCCATATATTCTTTGAGAACCATCTAAAAGTGGGAGGAAACGCAAATTACATGACGATGTTTTACCTGCTTCGAATCATAAGATAAGTGGGAGTAAGAGCGCAAGACATCCATCTACGTTTTTGAAAGATCATTATGTTTTTCAAGTTGAAGAACTTAATAACTTAGTAAATGATCCTACTAGTTATAATGAAACAATGAATAGCAATGATGCTACACAATGACTTAAGGCAATGAATGAAGAACTTGACTTGATCAAGAAAAATGATGTTTGGGAATTAACTGATCTCCCAAATGGAAAAAAAGCCATTGGTTGCAAATGGGTTTTTAGAAAGAAATTCAAAGTAGATCGAAGTTTGGAAAAATACAAGGCCAGGTTAGTAGCCAAGGGTTTCACTCAACAACCTAGAATAGAGTTCGTAGATACATATTCTCCTGTTACAAAATTTGCCTCAATAAGGATTCTAATGGCGGTAGTAGCCAGAATGGATTTAGAATTGCATTAATTAGATGTTAAAACAGCTTTTCTCAATGGAGAATTAAAAGAGGAAATTTATATGATGCAACCTGATGGTTTCCAGAACCAAGGCAATGAGGATAAAGTCTACAAGTTGAAGAAATCTCTATATGGACTTAAACCATCTTCAAGACAATGGTACTTGAAATTCCACCAAGCCATTTTAGAAATGGGCTATGTTGTGAGTCAATTAGATTGCTGTGTTTATATCTAGAAAAACGATGACAAGTTAACAATATTGTCTTTATACGTGGATGACATATTATTAGTAGGAAATTGTCCAAATATGATTATAAAAATCAAAACTTTCTTGGCATCTAGATTTAAAATGAAAGACATGGTTCTTGCAACCTATGTTCTAGGAATTAGAATTTCAAGAGATAGAAATTCAAAATTATTATATCTAGATCAAGAGAAATATCTAGACAAGGTGCTCAAAAAATTTAATATGGATAACTATAATTCTTTAAGCACGCCTGTTTGGAAGGGACAAAGTCTTAGTAAAAATATGAGTCCTCAAACTAAGTCTAACGTTGAGGAAATGAGAAATGTCCCGTATGCTCAGGTAGTAGACAGCCTAATGTATGCAATGACAAGCACAAGACCCGACATCTGTCATGCAGTCGGATTGGTAAGTCGGTTTCAATCCAATCCAGGTAAAGAACATTGGCAAGCAGTTAAAAGAATATTCAGATATTTAAAAGGCACTAAAAATTTGAAATTATGTTTTGGTTTGTGTGATTTAGACATAAAAGGATACACTGACACAGATTTTGCTGGAGATGTAGATGATAAAAAATCTACTAGTGGTCATGTGTTCTTGTTTGGTGGAACAACAGTTTCTTGGTTAAGTAAGAAACAGAGTTGTGTTGCAAAATACACTATGGAAGCTGAATACATAGCTTGCAGCACAGCTGTGAGTAATGCGGTCTGGATAAAAGGATTTGTTGACAGTTTACAATTAGGTATACCTGCTGCATCGTCAATATGTTTTGTGACAATCAGTCTGCCATCTCATTAATAAAAAGTGGAGCAAATAACTCTAAGGGAAAACATATTGATGTAAGTTACCACTATATTCAAGACATAGTGGAGATAGGTAAAATTAAAGTCAACTATATACCCTCAAAAGAGATGGTGGCTAACCCTATGATCAAAGGGTTGTCTCTAGAAAAATTCAGAGAACATGTAGCTAATATAGGATTGAAAAATGCCTAGCTAAGTGGTTTAGCTACTTATATAAGAGCATAGTCAGATGACTCTGGGGACGCCTAGATAACCGATGTTTTGCGACTTTATCTTGCATGGAAACAAGTGTTTGGTCAGGTAACAAGATAGAGGAACTAACAAGGTACGGATATCATAGTTAGCATAAGATGTAAAGTCCATAATATGCAACGTGTTGACTAGATGGTATTGTCTGCTTGATCAGCAAAAAGTCATTGATAATGTGTGTTAAGGAAAACCTTCAGGAATGGGTTTTAAAGGAAGTACTTAACAATAATTTCAGTGCAGGTCGACAAATGAAAAATGTGTGCGGCTGAAGTCGTCAATGGTGATTGGGTATGGACTATGAACCCATCACTGAAAATTGATGTTGTTTACTTAAAATATAGTGAATTGAAGTCATCCGAATGTGTTGTCAATGGGAGAATACATTTGTATGGGTGCGGTCAAATTGATGGCAAAAACGTGCGCATGTATGGCCATGTCACAATCAGACGTCGATCTATGAGGTAATTTCATAGATGAAAGTTGACATGAGGCAAAATTTTGGTACCGAGGTAAACATGCTCAACTTAGGATTTTTCACCTCATTATAATTTGATCAAGTAGGAGATGTTAGATTTAGTGTGACCACATCATAATGTGGTTACTTGATTATTTCCAATTGACAGGTGTATATCTTCCCGCAAGATAACGGAATGATCTGGTAAAGTTAAATTTGAATTCAATGGGTGCATTGTTTCCAAAGGTTGTGACCTTTAGCAAATGGTTGCCATTGTGGTTATAAATACTTTGGCAGTATGTGTTCATTTGGGATATTCTAAACCATTGGACAAACAGTAAATCAAGACCCAACTTTATTTTCGGATTATTTTATCTTGCGTGATTAATACCCGCACGAGATCACCGATCACTTAGCCATTGATTGTTCATCTTTCACATATAGAGAGGAGAATCATTTTGTTCAAAAACTTACTATCCCAAAACTCCTGTTTTTAAAAAGAGATGCACAATTGCAATCCTCAAATGGTTCTAGTTGTGTTGTGGATTTAAATTCAAAGTAGACTAAAATATTTGTATTGAAAACACCAAAATGAGAGTTGAGAGAATAAAATCCAAGGAAACAAAAGCCACACACATCTAAAACAAAGTTTTGTTTTCCACTAACTCCAAAGAATAAAATGACCAAAAAAAAAAAATTGTTTGTATTTGAGTCATTCATACTTGGCCCCTTTTTATGCTTTGTTTAGAAAAAAAATGCACTTTTGTTTCCTGCAACCTATAAGATAATGAATTAAAAAGGATGTTGTTTGTACCATTCTCATTGGGTTTGGTAAGTAATAGAGTATTTAGAATGATCTAAGTAAATATATTTTTTAACTTTTTATAAAAAGAAGTGCATAAAATTATAGAGGTGAAGTAACTAAAATAATTGTATTGATCTAAATAAATACACTTATATAGTTTATGCCAAATATCCCTTTAAGTGCTTTAGATTCTGAATCTTCATAAGAGTGATTTAGATTTTATTCATTTATGTTAGAGTCAAGTTATAACTTAACGTGGTGTTTGGTTGATGAATTTAGGAAGGGATTTGGAAAGGAAAAGAGAAAATGTGTGTGAAACTATGTGAAATGTACATATATTTTATTCACATTTCATTTACATTTTTCCTTTCCAAAAATGATACATCCCTCTAATTTGGAAGCTCTAAAAGAGTACTAATATGTGGAAAATCCAAAAAAAAAAAAGAAAAAAAGCAATGATTCATAGCTCTAAATTTGGAGCTCTAACAATTACTCTAATGATGTGTAAAAAAAAAAAAAAAAAACACATACATCAAATCATTTATGAGTGAAGCACACTGTCACATAAGTAGAACTCTCATTAGAACTCTACTTTTAGTACTCTTTAACATTTTTGTAAAAAAAATCAAGACCAAAATATCACATCACATGAAACTCACACACCAATTAGAACTATTAGAACTCTCAATCTTTCTTTTTTTTTTTTTTTTTCAAATCTCTTCTCATATCTCTCAACTAAACACAACATTGATAAATCTTAAAAGAGTACTTGCAGATCTCTAATGTGCAGTAACTTTTCTTTGTCGATCCCATCTAAGCTCCTCCTATCAGTTTCTTTCGTAAGTAAGAATTTTTTTATTCACACCCAAAAGAAGTGTTGCTGTGTGTTCCAAACTTTTTTTTTTTTGTTTGTTTTTTTTGTAAGCACAAGGAGTGATTGTAAAAAGCCCAAGAGGGAAAATGCCCCCCCATCATTTATTGTGAATATATATATATATATATATATTTTTTTATCGAGCATTTATTTCGACTGAAAGATTTCAAAGTTTAATTTAGGGGAACTTATTGATAAGTCCCATGCAACAAGTTCAAGATCCAGCTAATCCCAAAACAAAATATTTACACCAATTAGTCCACACATATTTTTAATTGTTACCAAAAAATTCTTTTTTTTTTTTTTAATTTACGTATTAATCGCTCACATCTTACTATCGCCGGACTTCCACAACGGTCGCCGGAGACTCGTCGGAATGTTCAACATCGCGGAAAGTCGCCGAATGTTTAAAACATGTTATGAAATCGTAAAATTTTACAGTTTAAAGCATGTTATAAACCGCAAAATTTTACGCTTTTAAACCATGATTCATTCCAAAGACAAAAAAAATTCAAGCGCAAAATTTTACGGTTTTTCACCAGTAACTAAAACTCGAAAATTACTTGTTCGTAATTCAAAATTTTCTCATTACAAATCTGTGTGATAGCTGTACAAATCTAAGTCATTACAAATCTGTTTCAATGATATTATAGATCTATTTTATCATCAACAACAACAACCATAGATCAACAACTATCCCCAAAAAAAATCTGTAAATAGAGAGAGAAAGAGAGAGAAATTGACAAAACCATATTCATGGCAAATTCTTACAACAGCTACAGCAAGCTTCGTAGATCTGCTGTGGGTACTTCACAGGCACGGCCTCATCTAGCTTCTGGTTGATTTCTTCTATCAGAGTCATCCAATAGGTTCGAAGATCGAATTTCGACAGTGACGATGATGGTGTCGATGATGAAGAAGAAGCAGAGCATCGAATTTTGGGATGGGAAATTGATCTGAAGAACGCATTGTTGATGAAAAACGCATTGTTGATGATGATGAAAAATCTGCAGAAAATTTTCAAATCTGAAGATTTTTTTTTGTTGATGTTGATGAACCCATTGTTGATGATGAACACGTAACAAGAGAGACAAAAACCAGAGAGATAAAGAAAAGGACTTTTTGGTGCACTCAAAACATTTTGGGATTAAATGGTCACCACGTGTTTCACATGGGACCTCCCAGTAATTTCCCCTTTAATTTATCATCTGTACCAAACTTCCTACTTCCTGAACTCTAGTAATGGACTTGGGGTTACATTAACCCAAGGATACAATTTTACTAAGCAAAGCATTACCCATAAATATTTATCTAGTTGGGTCTATAGTTCTGTTTACTCCAATTTATTAAAATTATTTTTACTTTTTTTTTTTTTTCAATTTTTAAGTATTTGGTACAATTTTTACTTGTAACTTGTAAGATAGAAATAAATAAACTAAAACAAGAAAAAAAAAAGTTGATTATCTTAAAATTAGGAGATGATTGCTTTTAATTTATGCTTTTTTGAGATGGGCTAAAATAGTCCAATTTGGACTAAAATAGTCAATAAAATAAAACACCCAATCACATCACTCCCTGTACTTTTGTATTTCTTTTCGTAAAAATCTAATAACCTTTTTTATTTTATTTTTCTCTTTTATAATTTTTTCGATGCATGAATGGGGTGGTTCTAGTCCATGTATTTTTCCTTGACTGAGATGCAATGTCCATTGCATATAAATTCTTTGCAAGTCATGATTTTAGGGCACAATGTCAATGAAATGTGTTGATTTGTCAATCCTCCTCAGCTAGTTCTTTTAATTAGGAGGGAAAACAAAAAGAAAAATAAAAACAAAGTGTGATAGAACAAACCCCATGTGAGGAGAGATTTTCACCATCTAATCCTAATGATAACACCGAATTTATGCAACAAATTTTGCATCTACCCACATGCTAAAGAAAATTCTACTTGCATCCAAAGAAACTTCAAAAATAATATAAATAGAAATTACACCAAATACTTTGACTTATATTTTATTGTTCTTTCTTTTTAAAAAAAAAAGAAAAAGAAAAAAAAAAAAAAACCTATAAACAAGCTCCATAAATTGAACCAAACGCTGGGGTAATTTCTGTAATTTCCCGAAATTAATTTTCTTATTTTCGTTTCATGTTTGCAACCGGAATTGTATTGTTAATATATTAATTTAAGATAACTCAATACTTAGTTCAAGATTTAAAAAAATAAAAATTTTGAATTCGGGCCATCCAAGCCCACCCGAACTTATTGAGATAAATTACTACTTTGGGCTTGGGCAAGCTTGCTTGGTAGAGGTGAGGCCTAGGTTTGGGTTGGGCAAACCAACTACAATTCGAGTTGTGTGTAGATAAACCTTTACCCGACCCAGCTCGAATTATCATTCTGTAAGAAAATTAAGAAATGAGCATTCCATTTTAGTCCGCTATACATAACATAAGGATTAAAAGTGTTAGCATAGGTCCAAAAATACTGAGAAATTTACATTTTCGTATAAAGATATATACACTTGTATATTTTGGTTCCATAATTGTAAATTATAAAGAGTTGTGGATGCAAATTTCTTCACCGGTGGGTATAACTTCCCAAACTTTTACAATTATTTATGCTAAATGAATCCATAGCCCTCTCATGTATATATTGGACCAACTGGTTATTTCGATTTTTAATTGAATTCAGATATACTGGAAATTTTGAATTTTATGTTAAATTTATTTACAAGTGAGGTGAGAAGATAGTTTGAGTTTTGATGTGAATTTGTTGGTCTAAGAAAATCTCGTTACGTATTGTCAAAATCTTGCAAGACATTTATGAAGAATTTCATAACTGTCATTACATATATTTAGGGTTTAAATTATGAAAAATTTAACACTTAAAATTATTTCTTTCTTTCAAGTTATTATTAAATACGAAAAAATTTAGCGTATGATTATGATTCTAGATAAGATCGTCCCTACTAGATAAAATTTTTGACTTTGCCAGTGAATAGGATTTCACATGGATTAAGGATAGAAGAAGAGAACTTTTCACATTAGAATTTAACATTGACTATAATTTTTTTCTTTCCTAGCTACTTTCAAAAAACATGTGTTCGGCATAATTTTCTTTGATTTAGATTTTTTTTTTAAAAATACTTAATTATTATAATTTAGTCCAAAACCAAACTAGAGGACCTGTGTAATTTTTATCCATATTAGGGATGAAATGCTCCAAGCCCATAAAATAAAGTCAATTTGTGCACAAAATTATACCCAGAAAGAAAGAATAATGTGTACGTAATGGGGACCATGTTTTAAATTATTTTGGACCATATATTAAATATTTTGTATATTTATTTTATATACAAATAAAATAGATTTGCATTATTTAAATCTCAAATTGTCAAGGACCAAAGTTGAAATTACACAGCACAGCCCCAATATGAAGTGGAAGGATTGCTTCAACAAATGAAAGTTGGATGAGAGACGTGGCATTAGTGTTTTAATAGATGTATGTACACGCATGTCTGGACTTTTGACCGAAATGTTGCAGCACATACATGGACTTTTCTTATTTATTACTTTATTTTCTGCTTTTCTTTCTTTGTATTTTCTTAACAATAGCATACGTCTATTTTGGGCCACAAGATTGGGTCAAGAGTCTCTGAACTGGATCTCTTGAAAGCATCTTGTTGTGGTATTCTAATCCCACCCCACCCTACCCCACCTCACCTCACCTCACCTCACCTCACCTCATCCACCAGCTCCAGCCCCTCGCGCCATCCCTTCCCAATAGGAGGAGAGGGGCTAAGGCGGCATAAGGAAGGAAGGGGTTGTGGCGGGAGAGGATAGGGAGACTTGGAAGGGGGCTATCAAGGGTAAGGGAGTGGCGGCCAAGGGGACTGCTGGAGGAAAGAGTGGCAAGCGCTAAAGTTCAAAGAAAAAGGGGGTTGTTGGGATTATAGTGGGTGTTCAAAAAAAAAAATGTGAAGAGCAATTTTGGTAGATGGAAGATCAAAGAAGTAGATAGTCCAAAAAATAAATAGGTGGGGTTATTAGCATCACTCGAAGATTCAAAAGGCTGCCAAATATTCTGTATAAAATCATGTATATAATTTTTTTATGTATAAATTACTCTTTTCACCTCTATAGTTTGATTCAAATTTTATTTTAATTTCTATTATTTTAATTTAAACAATATCGTCCCTACACTTTTAAGTCCAAATTTAATTTGATTATTTTGTCCAAATTTCAATTAATTTTTTTTTATATATACACCTCAAGATATTGATAAGTATCTTAAAATTATTAATTCTAAATTGAACAAAATGACCAAATTGATACCTAAACTCAAAATGTAAGAATTAAAATAAAATTTGAGTAAAACTAAAAAGTTAACTTGTATATCCAATTTTTTTATTTACATTAGCACAATCTAGTACAAAGAAACCATAGTTATATAGGCATTATTGTTTCTAGTGATGGTGAAACAAAATGCATGGGGCTGCCTCTCAAACCATTGGGCAGTGGTCTGACCAAACGAAACCAAACAAACACACCTAACAACACAGCCCCCCCTCCTCATAAATGTCCATTCAACCATATATATACATACATACATGCATATTTGTAGCCATGAATAATTAATATGAAGCTCATTGAATTCAGTAGCAAAATTATACTATCAAAGATGAAGACACATACACAGGCAAAACAAACCATTATTAAGAAAATTCAAAAGGGTGGGCCAAGCCCTCAATAACCTAAACACGAGGCAATTTTCAATGACTTTTCAGTCAATTCAATATGGCGGTGGCTTCTCCCTACCATCTTCAAAGCCAATGTTTAAGTGAGAGAGAGAGAGAGAGAGAGAGAGAGAGAGAGAGAGAGGTCTAACAAAGCTTTGTTGAATCAAAACAAGATATTAATGCAAATACAACAACAAAATTACTATGCAATATATTTGAAATTTTTTCATTCTTGACTAATCCCATACATTTCTAAATCGTGTACAAACTTACATGTATATAATTTTTAATGAATACTATATTAGAACAGACAATTTTTTTCCTATACAGCGTAACTATAAGAATCAACCCCAAAATCCCCAAATCCAAAAATCAGAAGGAACAAAAAAACAAAGAAAGAAAGAAAAAAAAAAAAAAAAAGTCAGAATAGGAGTCCGCAAAAAAAAGCCAGAGGGTGAAAATAAAAGTACCACATGAATAGTGCACTTAAAAATCTTCAATTTGGGGGTGAAGAGTTCGCAAAAGAGTTGTGCCTCTTGGAAGGACCAGAAGGAGGGATAGGAGTCCCTTTGGGCAACAAGTTGAACACCATGCCTTGCCGCCGATAACCCGCCTCCTGTTGTCGCTTAAAAAGCTCCGGCGACATCGAATCTCCCTCTGGCTTCATTGTGCCACCCGGTCGTGTCGCGATGCAAGAACCAATAAGGAGTAGAATGAAAAAGAGAGTATAAAAAGGTTTCCAGTAATGAAACATGGATTTTGAAGCCATAGGAGGTAGGGTTATGGAGAGGATGTGTAGTTATATATAGGAGTTTTTTGCATGGGGACACAGAGAAGTTAGGCAAAATAAAATGGGCCAAGAAAGAGAGGAGATGAGTGAAGTGCACGCCAAGGACCAGTAAAAATGTTAATGTCAACGGTTTGGAAAATTAAAAATAGCAAAGCACTATTTTAAAAAATAAAATAAAAAGAAAAAAATTTATGAAAGTTATTGGGTGCCGGCTAGAAACTTTCTTGAATTGTTTTTTTGGTTGTCAAATTCTCAATTGGAAACCATTATAAAATAAAGTAAAATAAAAAATTCTCAATTTAAAAATTGTTCATTGAAATTCCTCATAAGTATGTTGCATTAATCATATCAAATAGAATCAATTATTTGAGAAAAATTCACTATCGTTGTGAGAAAATTCTCTATTTTCTAATAAAAATGGGGAATTTTTTTATTTTTTATTTTGTATTTTGATCAGTATGTCGAAATGGATGTCGGAAAATTGTATTACTTGCAATAAAATAGTGGATGCTCTCTGTTTTTTCCTCTTTGTAATTTTTTGTAAAACAAATTGCAGTTGTGATTTGTGGCACTAAATTTCCTGACACTAATGGCACTAATTTCTATATCAAGTAAAAAAAAAAAAAAAAAAAAAACAAAATTACCAAAACAGAAAATTAATACCATTAGTGCCAGAAAAATTAGTGCCACAAATCATTTTTCAACAAATTGTATGGTGACATTGCATAGCTTGCATCTAGTGGAATTAGTTAAATGTGCACAAAAATTGATGATGGGATGGTTAAGTGACCAAAAAGAGTTTCGTTATGGATCTTATATAAATTATCAAATTTTTTACTAAATTTTTTATATGTGTGTGGGATTGTGTGTAGGTCCCACACCCATGTAAAAAGTTTAATAAAAAAATTTGATAATTTATTTGAGATCTATAACATTTTTACCAAAAAATCATCAACTCAAACATGATTTTGATCAGTTGATTAAAAGCACAAAGTACTTCTCTTTTGTGCAAGTTTTGATTGAAATTTTTTACTGCAAACCTTTTTGATATTATAGTAATATATTCCATCTAATAATGTTCATTAAATGTGAACAAAAAGTCGATGATGACTTTATTAAGTGACAACGAAGATCAACTCAAATATTAATGATAGGCGTTAATTAAGAACACAAAGGGCAATTACACTCGGAACGAGGTAAATAAGCAACTTTTTGATTTATTTTAAATAAATCTAAAAGAAATTTAGTCGTCAACTAAAAAAAGATAAAATGTCGATTTTTTTACTCAATTTTTTAAAATTTTTTAACAACTTACCATACATATAACTTTTTAAAATTCTAAAAAAGTCACAAAAAAAAAATTTAAATAAATAAAAAACTAATGCCAAACTCTTAAGGTTCATTTAGGAATTGAATTTTTTATGAAAAAATATACAAATAAATAAATAAATAAATTTTTGTATTTGCTTTTTAAATTTTTAGTTAATTTAACATGTTGCCAAACAAAACTTTAGATATTTAACAAGAAGTCATATCAATGACAATAAGCATTAATGATGAACCAACAAAGAGTGAATTAGGTGTTTTGAGATGATGGTTAAAAATTGATTTTTTAATTTTTTTTTTACTATTTTATGTAAGAGATAATGTAATTTAAAATGAGTAAAAAATTAATTTTTGATTTTTAACTAATGTTTCCGCAAAAGCCTTATAAGCATTCAATCGGAAATCATTGTAGGTATGCTAAAAGGGCACCACTTCAAGTGTCCTATAGTATTTTTTTGGATAACAGTTAAACATTATAATAATGTTTGAAAGTTTTAATTTAAGAATTTTAATAAAACTCTAATGATATGGAGAGTTTCTATGTGATGTGGGGCCTACACTCTTCTCCCTATCTCTCTAATCTCTCTCTCTCTTCTATCTCATTAGAGCTCTTATTAAAACTACTATTTTAAAATTATGCATTACTATTCTTTATTATTTTAACATAATTATATTTAACTCTGAGGATTGTTTGGAGTGTCCTAAATAAATGCACTTTTTATCTTTTTGGACTAAAAAAATTGAGAAAAAAAATATGGATGTTTAGGTTAATTTTTTGACTTTTTATATAAAAAAAAAATGTGTATTAAAAAATTATATAAATTAGTGTGTAGAGAAAAATTAGGATTGTGAATTATGCAGCCGTAATTTTTGACTTTTGGTGAATAGTGATAACTTTTTAACTTTTTAACTTTTTGAGTAACTTTTTGACTTTTAAACTTTTTGACAACTTGTCAAACTTGACCTCACTACAAATAACAAGTATATTATCAATGTTAAGTTTGATAATTTAATTTAATTTTTTACCCTTGTGTTTTTATTGGCCAAAAGACTACTTTTTGTCAAAATCAAATAAAATCAAAGTAATCTCTCAAAAACAATTATTAAGTGCAAATAAATAATTTTTTTCTCATCCGTTAACTCATTTTTTATTTTAAAATTTACTATAAGAACGAAATTGGAGTTCTACTGTATCAAACAGTGATACTGTTAGAAAAATTGATGATGCTGTAACGGGGTGGGGTAAAATATCATGCACTCTAAAATTTGGAGGAGACTGTATAATTACGTTAAAATTAAACATTATAATTTTTTTAAGAGTAAATTACATTCAACTCTCCTAAAATTTGAAAAGATATAGTTAATCCAACAAGTTTGATATAATTACATTCTCTTCTTTTTAATAAGGTAAAAATCAAAATTAATGTACATGATAAGTAAACACTGAAATAAATAAAGATAAATATATATTTTAGTAGATTACAGATAATAACATCATCTTTTCATCTATTCGGCTCACAAATTACTGATAAAAAATGACTTAAATATTATGTGAATTAAAATTTCGAGAGAAGCCAATGTAATTATAAATTTTTTTATGAATTTGTAATAAATTTATGAAATTATCAAAGTTAAATTTCCCAATTTTTTTTTTTTTTTTAATCTTAAGAAAAGTCAAATTATCAAACCATGCTGTATATAAAAGGCTGGATTGTTTAATAATAGCTAGTTAACAAATTAACTACAGGTAGGGAATCTTTTGCGTGTGAAGCTATTAGAAGAAACAGGCTTTGATGGGTTCCCACTCAATTTTGGAAAACATCAATTTTTAACCTTATGGACAATGATAGACATCTGGATTTTGTACATAATCTTAGTGGCAAACACTCTTATTTTTAATTTAATCAATATAAAATAAAGTCTTACCCATATAAAACAATATATTATGCTAACAAATTCAATGATATCCCAGTTTAGATTTTGAAAATCATAAACAAACAAGCAATTAAATAAATAAAAAATTAGAAAACCATGCACAATTTCCAAGTATATCTGTGTAATGTATAACTTTATTGACCAAAAAAAAATATATTATATGATCAATTAAAGGGATTAAATAATTATTATGTAATGTAAATTCATTTATATGTAAACATTTTTTTATAATTAGATATACAGGGTCAATTTACACACACTTCTATTAATCTCAAAACTTTAAATTAATTATCGCACAAACCTCCAGTGATTCTTTAGGTGGATTCAAACTTAAAATGTTAGATCTTATATTCGAGTTTTCATCGCTTGGCTAACTCTTTAAGACTCTATAATGCATAAATTAAATCGAAACTATACATATATATTCTCGATGTTTTTCTGTATACCAGTTCTATGATATTAAAATAAAAAATCTGGGTCACGGGTCCCTGGAATGGGAGCTAAGAGTTGAGCAAGTGGCATACAAATAATGGGGGGTCTATGAAAATTTTTTTAAAAAATGAAGTGTAGCAAGTTTAGGAACGAAGCTTCGTTGTGAAAGGTCAACTTGTCGGAATGATCTGAGCCATTGATCAATGTTGACAAGAAAATTAGGAGAGATTGACGGTGATTGACGGAATGAAACCGACATTCGATCAGTGGTAAACGTGTACGTAATTAAATTGTTAACAACATAAGCTAAAGATCGGTGGTAATTAAGGAATACGAAGTTGTTTAGAGGCTACGGATCAATAGACCCTCTCGATAGTTGGCAAATATAATCACCATTTTCTTGTTTTGTCAAGTATTTAAAAATATATGGTTAGTTCGTTTATCTTAAATTATTAGTCAATTTTCATATTTTAAATATGAAAATTTTTAAATATATATAAAATTTATACAAAAAATTTGACAAGAATAATGTAGTAATACCATTATTGTAAATAAATTCACCTTTAATGGTATTTTGTTTGAAATGAAAAATCCATAATAAGTTACATTATTACGTATGAATTTTTTGTTTGTGTAACACTATTCTTTAAATATTTCAGAAAAAACAATTATATTTTAAATTTATGATTTTTTCAATGATTTTAAAAACTTAATCTACAAGATCCAATTGAGATATTTTATTTTGTATATATATAGATTTTGTGAAAATACATTATTTATTGACTTGATTAAAAGTCACAAATGCTTAAAATAGACTAATAATTCAGGAAGAGAGCAGAATAAAAAATGTATGAATCATCGGGTATAACTTACAGCGTATCAAGTTTTAATATGGGGCTAACATCTCTCCAGTTAGAACCACACGGAGCCTGTCTAATGTATAAGATTCATTACAAGGTTCATATCAATGATTTAAATTTATTTTTTATAATTATTATAATACAATTTTATTATATTTATTATTAAAAAAATGGGCGTAAGTATGATTTGAAAAATGTCATTCATTTTTATTTTTTATATTTAAACAAACTATGATGAAATTACATAGTGAGAATTATTGATTTAGACTATTTTTATTTTATTTTATAAATGATCTAAGTCTTAAAAATAAACAACACATATCATCAACATGAACTTAGGCCATGTTTGTTTGAGTGGACATGAGTTTGGGATTGGACTAATAGTCCAATAAAATTATTAATCCAATGTTTGGTTAAACAATTGAAGTACAGACTAATTATTTTAAACTTGACTATTAATTAAGATAAAATACATAATCCAATGGATTCGAAGTCCTAGGACTATTAGTCATGGGAATGCTAATCCAGTCCGCCCAAACAAACATGGCCTTATAGTGGGTCTGTAGATCGAATTGGATTAGTCCAGCTAAAGCAAGAAACCATTTCCTTTGCAGGAAGTTATAAGTGGTTCTTTTTTAACACAAATATGACTTATTCTCATGCGTTAAATGACTGTACACACACATATATTTGTTGGTGCCTAATTTGAAATTCCCTACACAGAGGAAGTACATCGAGCATGTTGTGCGCGTTATTGGCGAGTCACCACCGCTATGCACTAAGTTAGCAGGCCAATATCCGTCATAACCAATCATATTAGTTGATGTATGTCCTCAGCAAGGCAACGACTCGTAAGCCTCACTAAATTTTTTACAAATCCTCTATAATCATTATGTAAACATACATGTCAACTGCTAATCAAAACCATTTCGCATTTACAGAATGGACTGCGGACCTGCAATATGTTACATCATGCGAACGCACATATACCATGAAGAAATTGTGGGCAGCCTCACTAGTTCAGAATGGTGTGGACTACGAGATTTGTTAGTACATAGTTTTTTGAATTATAAGAAATCAGAGCTTCATTGAAACCTATAGGTGAGGGGTGTCCACCGACAAACTAACCAACACTCGATATGAATGTTAATATCAAATGCTTTGACATTTTGACACAACAACTTATTGTAAAATAGTGATACAACATCTATTAATGGGAAAAAGTCGCCTGTGAATTTTGATCTACCTTTGGTGTTGTTATGTTTTACAGATGTGAATGTTCACAGTTGTACCACTAATGTGAATGTTCATATTCACTTATGATATTCATACTGCTGTGTTGTTATGAGTGTAATTTATGCGATTGTTTGAACATGATTGTTCTATAATACACATATTTTGTACAGGAATGTACACTTGGTCTACATGACATCATTACAGATCACATACACATGTGTGTATATTCCCATTTGTTCTTATTCATAACAGTTGTGAATGGTATTCTTCTCTGCCAAATATGAACATTCACTTATGATATTCATGTTGGAAAAAATGATTTTTGGGGACTTTAATTTAATATTAAAGTGTGGTGACTTTAATTAAATATTAAAGTAGGTCCCAACCTTTTATTGTGTTGGGTCCAAGTGGGCCAAAAACCATTGGGTTTTGAATAAGAAATTGCCAAGAAATTACTTCATGATGTTAGATTCATGATTAGGATTTTAAAGAGTATTTAAATCCTTTTTCTTGACTAAATGGTGTGAATCCTTTGGGCATCCAAACTTTTCTTGTTGGAAAGGGGCTATAGATGCTAGTTAATGGTGTGACCAGCCTTAAAGGCTGGAGGCTCTTCCTCTCTCCCCTATACATATATAAATTGAGACCCACCTGTCAAGTTTCAATATAGAAATTTTTGCTTCCATTTTACAAGTCAGTTTGCTTGATAGTTCCTATTGTGAAAAAGTACTGCCATTGTTTTGTTCGCTAAGCTAGACAGATAGTGCTTCTGCCGTAGCTTGTTTTGACCGTCGTATCCTGGGAGACAAATGCCGGGTTTCCTCAAGCACTTAACCCGTGAGGCGGCGAAATCTGTTTTAAGGAAACTGCTTCCGTGCAGGCTTCGATTTCGTCTCTTTACCCTTTTATTGTTTTGTGTATTTCTGTTGAAATTTAATTGTAATTATTAGCATATGTTCTTGGTATATAATTCGAGTTCTCCATAAATCTATTTATTTAATTTCACAATTTTGAACAACAATTCATATGCACCAATGTTTTACAAATGTGAATGTTCACAGTTGCAATACTGATGTGAATGTTCATATTCACTTATGATATTCATACTGCTGTGTTGTGATGAGCATAATTTATGCGATGGTTTGAACCTGATTGTTCTATAGTACACATTTTCTGCAGGAATGTCTATATTCATATGCACATCTCCCGCACTTTATCACATACACATGTGTGAATATTCATATTTGTTCTTATTCATAACAGTTGTGAATGATATTCTTGTCTACCAAATGTGAACATTCACTTATGATATTCATATGCACTAGTGTTTTGCAGATGTAAATGTTCACAGTTACAACACTGATGTGAATGTTCATATTCACTTATGATATTCATAATGTTGTGTTGTGATGAGCAAAATTGATGCGATTTTTTGAACCTGATTTTTCTGTAGTACACATACTTTGTGTAGGAATGTACACATTGTCTACATGACGTTATTACGTATAACATATACAGGTGTTAATATTCACGTTTGTTCTTATCCATAACAGTTGTGAATGTTCACACCATGTCAATCTCTATGCATGTGAAAGTTCACATCCCAGTTTAAATTCATGTCAACATTGACAACAATAAGGTAAAAAAGTTCAACTCGTGTGCAAGTTTTCACATAATATGATTCTTTTACGTAAGTGTGAATGTCCACATCATGTATTCAGCATTAAAACTTTAAGAAAATATCAGTTTTGTACCCAAAAAAAAAAAAAAAAAAAAAACGACAACGACAACAACAACAAATGAAATACTAAGTTTGTCAAACCATTATTTTGCTTGCCAACACAACGTAATCTTATTGCAACACAATATTTGCCAACACAACACAATCTTATTTCAAAAATCAATATAAGAATCTAATGTAAAACAAAATGTTGAAATGAAAATTATACATCCTATATCGGCTCCTTGCATGATTTCTGATTATGACTCCCCAACTTATCACATCTCCCGTACCTTATTTGCTTCAGTTTCTCACCCCTTGATGAGATCCTATTCTTTTTCGGCCTTCCGAGTGGTCTTTTCACAGTTGGCGGGTATATAGTGAAGTCCTTGGGATCAAAATGCGACTTTTCCATTGATGGTATAGGAAATATGACACCTGAATAGGCTGCACGATATGTCTCTACATGAAAGTAATGTTTCACACAATCATTGAGATTGTAGCGGCTCTTCTGAATATAAATCACAGCATGGTCACATGGGAATCCATTGATTTGCCATTTGAAGCAAGAACATGTACGCCTTGTAATGTCAACTGTAACAGATGGTATCGAATGAATTTCAAACACATCCTTATTGGCTTTACTAACTTGCCAAGACCTGCTATCGTTGAACGAATCCATAAGGATTGTTTCGAATGTAGGACAAATAAGCACATTCCATTTGTTTGCTTGGTCACGCTGTGCAGACATTTGCCGCATCAACTGCGTACGAATTGTGTCCACCATTTGAGTGATAGGAAGATTGCGTGCTTCTTTAATCCAATTATTAAATGACTCCGTCGCATTGGATATCATCTCCCCATAACGCATGCCCCTGTACAAGATCACAAACATTGTACAATACGAAATTTAATTTCTTCAAAACTGAATATGAAATTTCACATTGCCACAAAACATAACTGAAACTTCACATCGCTACCATTCTAAACTTGACAAAAGGAATACATTAGGAAACTACTATTACCTGAAGTATGAATTTGCCCAGTGCTCAGGTGCCAAGTCTTTGAAAAAATTATGTGCTCGTTGCTTACCCTCATCTTCTAATTTCGCAAGCTTTTCATGGAACCCTACCACAGTTGGCTCGTAAGCACAGTCACCCAAACTACTAACTAGGTGATCCCTAAATCCGTTATCAATTCCTTTCATCCGATCTCTTAAATTGCTCTTCAAGTGTTGTAAGCAATAACCGTGGTGAGCTGATGAGAACACCTTTGGCATAGCTTCTAACAGACCAAGATTACAATCCGAAATAAAAGTAATCTTGCGCTTGCCATTAACAACCTTCCCAAGTTCGTGCAAAAACCACGACCAATTGGCCATGGTCTCTGAATCAACAATCGCAAATGCAACAGGAAATAGACCTACAACACAACACCATTACACAACTGTTCACAGTATTCCAAAATGAATAGAAAACAATATAAAGCAAACAGGTCATGTGGATGTTTATATCTACATTGCCTTATTACTATTGTTGTTTTTGGATTTGGGTTCGTAAACATTAATGATGTCAACATTCACATTTACGTCTATTAATAATGTCATTGTTAATTGTGGAAGTCATTGATGATGTGAACATTCACAGTACTGCTCAATAATGGATAAATTGACACTAGTAGACACTTATGTGAACATTCACATCAGTGTATAATAATATGAATGTACCCATTACTGTCATTAGCAAACGCAGGTGTGAACATTCACATCAGTGTATACCACTGTGAATGTTTACATTACTCATAATTTCTCAATCACTCATATTTTGTTGTTGTTCACATCAATGTGTATTGATGTAGACATTGACACCAGTATAAATGTGGAACACACTGTGTAATCAACTATCATATGTCCAGACTATGCTGCTCAATGTGAATTTTACATAAATAGACAACTAAAAAAATACTAACCATTGTTTCCATCTTTCGCTGTTGCTGCAAATAGCTGACCTTTGTACTTTCCTTTGAAGAATGTTCTATCGAGGAATAATAAAGGCCGACAAGAATTGAACCCATAAATACACGCAGCGAATGACACAAAGAAACGACAAAACTGTTGACTACTCGCATCATAGTCAATATTGACATAACTCCCCGAATTGTAACACATCACAGCATCCGAATACCACCGCAACTGGTCAAACAATAATGAATGATCTCCATGAATAACAGTCTTTGATTTCTCCACGCCCAACCATACCACATAGTAACTCGCATCTAGCCCATAATCCCTCTTCAAAATAGTCACCACATCACACGATCGAGTCAACGGCTTGTCCCTCACAATTTCAGATATGGTACTCGACACCAAATCCGAACTAACTCGTGGATTCTTCGATGTTTGGACATCCGTATCACAACTATGCACATCACTAAACCTCTTGATGTCGAAAAAACCATTTTCTCATTGTGCTCTACAATGTATCACCCACAAGCAGCCTCTCTCCTCACGCATCACACACACAGCAGTAACTCTTGTTGTCTCGTTCTTGACATACTTAAACTGAAACCCACATTGGATGGCATACTTACATAAAACATCACGAAATTCTTGTGCCCCTCCAACAAACCGTTGTCCTGCATACGTAATACCATTTGCGCAAGGAGCTAACAACAACATCTTCTCTTTATGGTGGCAAAATCTCCGTAGTACATCAATTTCTTCCTTAACCCCCATACGCAGCGACCCAGAGCTACTTGACTAACCAATATCACTTTTCAACTCAATAACAACTTCTACATGTTGTACCCCCATTGATTTAGCAAGCAGTAACATGTTTTGAAATTCTTCCTCATTGTCCAAATCACACCTATTAATCCCAAGTAGTTTACAGAACAATGAAACAAAACCAGCAGACAACTCATTCAATTTTTCACACAAACACTCCATCAAACGAGAATAACACCATGCGCGGGCAACATTTATTACAGTTGTACTGCAACCATATATACATACCAACATCATAAAGGTATCCATTTCCTGTAAAAACACAACAACACAACAGTGAATAGTAATCCAAATCGTTATGAAAATTCACATTGTGCAAAAATTAGAAGACTATGTGTACAGTTCAAGTGCTAAATCCATAATTCACATTAACAAGATGTGAACATTCACATTGATACATATACATATATTTATACTTTAAATTATATCACCCACACAGAACCTCATTAATCAAACATCAAAGTAAAATGAGAACATCCACATTCTGCACATAATATTAACAAGATGTCAACATTTACATTGACACATATACTCTGAATTATATCACACACACAGAGCCTCATTAAGCAAACATCAATTTAAAATGAGAACATCCACATTCTTCACATAATTCACATTAACAAGATGTAAACATTCACGTTGATACATATACTCTGAATTATATCATCCACACAGAGCCTCATTATGGATACATCAAAGTAAAATGAGAACTACACATTTTTCACATAATCTAAATAAACTCCCCTCCGAAGGACCATGTACAAAGCATATAATTGAAAAAACAGAACAACCGATCCATATCAATCCAAAAACAGAGCATCTGATCCATCATACAAATGAAAACATAAACTGAATATGTATTCATAACCAAAATGATACTAACCTTAAACATGCAATCCTACAATCGTCCAGTAACTCAAAAACAACTGATTTGAACTAGTTATACTCCAGATTTTTTTCCAACCGAACACCTTCCAATTCGTCGTCTTCACTCGAAAATCACCGAACCAGACTACAATAGCAAGAATGAAATCCTAGCACATCAAAGCCTTGGAATGAACATGCAAAATAGAAACGTATCCCTCTGAATTAGAATGATGATGAAAAGCGTAAAGATAGAAACTGTCAAAACTGAATCAACGAAGAAACAGGCAGCGTGATATGTATTAACACTGCATATATATATATAAGGGCATAATAATCCAGGTAAAAATATTAAATTAGAAAAATAGACTTTATGGAATAAAAAGAAAAGTATATGGGACTAATCAGGTTATGATATTCCTTTATGGACCTAATGGGTTATAACAACTCTAAAATGGATTTATCAATAAAAATCCCAATAAGGATTGGTCCTTATAATTTCATAAATTTAGAAATTAAATTGAACTGTGAAACTTTTGAAACCAAACCAGACCTAAACCTTACAGAATTGTTCATTTCAGTTTGATTTCGTGGTTCTAGACTATCTAATTGAATAAAAATAAGTGTTACTTGTACAAAGATTCCATAAATTTCATGAACATACTTTAAAATTTTAAACTATTCTCCAAATTAATTTTTATAACATGTGTAATGACAAAACAAATAATTCATATTACTATATAAAAAAAAGAGGAAATTTTTAATAATATAAAAGTACAAAAATTATATAAAAATTGGAAAATATACACCTAACAGAGTATGTTATAAATAGAATGACTAAAAGTTCTATGATTTATTTTTACAAGTTATCAGATTATCTCTCTATTTTTTCACAAGTATTTTTATAAAAAGTCAAAAAGTCATTAAATAAGTCATACCTAAAAAGTCACTGATGAAGAATTCAATGATAAGAAAAATATATAATTAAAAAAAATATGAAACAATAGGATTTAATTTTTTTGAATTTTTTGAGTTATGATTTTTTAATTGAACTCACTACAAGAAAAGAGAGTAAAAAACACGGAAGCTTTTGTGACAGCGCGTTCCTCGTCACAAAAAATAATTTTTTGTGACGGCAGATTAAACCGTCGCAAATAAAGAGTTTTAGCGACGGCGTTTAACTGTCGGTAATAAAACTACACAGGTAGTGTAATAAATGCAGAAGTATTAGCGACGGCGTTTTGTACCGTCGCAAAAAAAATTTGTTTTGAGACGGCATAAGTTTGCTGTCGCAACTATTCGACAATTTGCGACGGCAAATGTCCGTCACAAAAAAGGCTTATCAAAACGGCGTCGGTTTATCTATAATTATTTATCATTTGCGACGGTGTAAAACTTACCGTCGCAAAAAGTAAAAAAAAAATTTGCCCCGCTCTTCCCTTTCATCTTGCCACTCGATCATTTGGATCGAAATCCTTAATTGTTTGAAACAAAATTTTTTCCCCCAAAATCCCCAAACGAGCGACGAACGACGAGCAAGCTAGCGGTGGTGCAATGACAACGAGCGACGAACGACGAGTAGGCTAGCGGTGGTACGGTGGTGCGGCGACGACGATAGCTACTCAGCGTATGCTCTCGCTCTCTCTCTCTTTCTCTCTCTCTCTCTCTCTCTTCTCTACTTAGTTACTATATCTTTGTTATTTGGGCCACCGATTTTTCAAAATTTGTTGAGTTGAATCTGTTGGTGGCTTTATTTATTTATTTATTTTTATTTATTTATTATTTTGTTATTTTGTTTGAATATGTTGGTGGCTTATTCTGGTTTGAATCTGTTAGTGTCTCCATCTTCACTTGCCCACTAAGTGTTTGATAGAATGTTTTGGAGTTTGGAGTGGCTCATTAGCAGAATGATATACACACATTATAAATTGCCCCAAAAACATTTTAATGTAAACATCTGAGATCAACATGTTTGAGTTATTACCAAGTTAACAAGAAAACTAACATTGTTTATGAGAATTTAACATAGCACAAATGGAGTTAATTTACAAAAATAAAAAAAAAAATGGAAAACTATTTTTGTTTGTTTGCTACTTACGCTTTATATGGTAAATCTATTAAAATAGAAAGCAATCTTGATAACTTTAATTGAATAGAACTTTTGTTTGTGTGTGTGTGTGTGAGAACACCAAGAAACGGACAACGAAACCCCCCAGCAGAGATGAAACCCTGATAATTGAAGCTGGTACCCATTAAGTAGCTAATTTATTTATTTGTATTTTTAAGAAATTTACAATTGAAATGTAATATTTTGTCCCAAATCACACTGAATTGTATCTGATTAAAAAAAGAAAAATCACAGAGAATTGTATTTTTCCTTTCAATTTCCATAGATCTAATCCCTCTTTGATAATTGATACAAGTTGAATAAGATTGTAAAACCTCTGGAATTAGTTGTTGAGATCACTCATGTAGTGCATGGTTGTCAAATCATGAATCGTATTATTATTATTATTTTTATTTGTTTTGTATGATTGAGATAAAGTTTAAATGACTTGTTTTGGAAATAAGTCATGTTGGTGTTTAATTGTAATTTCACAACAGGAGACACCTGAGCCAATGATATGAGCTTGGATCAGCTACTTTGAGTTAGTAGCTCAAAAGTTTTTTATCATCTCTAATCATAATTTTTTCTTCTTTACAGAAGTTCTATATATCTTTGTGTTTGTTACTTTGAACTCACTTGAAAAGGGAAAATTCAGGTTCTTCACCATGAACAACCTTTTTTTTTTTTTTATTAACTGTTTGGAGAAGATTTAGAGTTCTAGTACAAGTTTGGCTTCTATCTAATTAATTGAAATCTAGCCGTGAGAGAAGTAGTGGGGCCCTCTTTCCATGACGATCCATTCTTCTCTTAAAACTGCACTTTCAGATAAAGAGAAAGAACGCGTTGGTCCCATTTGGTATAGCTGTGAAAAAGTGATTGTAGATTATAGTTTATAACTTATCAGATTATAACTTATAACTGTGAATAAGTTACACTAATTGATATATAAATTAATGCTTATAGCATCATAGATTGAAATATGATCATGTTTCTTGTCTTGAGGTAATCATTCAAAAACTTTAAACAAATTTTGAGATATAATAATTAATAATAGTTTATTGAGATAAAAATGTGATCATTTAATAATTTCGAAATATTACATAAGATTATCTATGTGGTGTTCAAAATAATAATATAGACAATAATGATCCATCTTTATTAAATAATTTTTGAGACAATATATGATTAGTGTGTTTTTGTATAACTCATCTATCAAGTTTATAAATAATGCCGCATAGTATTATGGAATACTAATAATTTGGAGAATTCTACCATACACATCCATTTATCATATGCATCATTAGTTATGTCATTTTTTTTTTCTTTAGTCATGATGAACTATCTTCGTTAATTATGATATTATTTTAGTTAAGATTTATAAGATCTTTGATTGTGCCTCATGTGGTGTTTGGTTATGATTTATTTATTTTTTTAGTTATGACTCAGAAAATATGAAATTATATCATTTTTTTATTCAATTAATTGATGTCACGTGTTGTTGCATAAGTATTTCATTTTTTATGTTCTCCCATCAAATCGGTAAATAACTAACTAAGATAAGACCACCTACCTATTTGAGAGAAATTGAACGGATAGGTATTATGGTACATGAATACGTAGGTATTATATTTAGAGTTACTTTGATGAGATATTTTTGTGGATGTGTACAGATGATGGATAAGAATTGGATTGATTTTCCAAATAGGATGTCGAGCGAATACATTAATAGGATTGATGAATTCTTTGTGTTTGCCTACACCAATAGGGTTGAAGGTTCGATGATCAGTTGTCCACGTAGGAAGTGTGAGAATCGATACCATCTTGTACGAAAGAGTGTACGGGAGCATCTAATTTTGAATGGTTTTTTTAAAAAATACAAACATTTGATTAATCATGGGGAATCTTACGTATCTCTGCATAGTAATCGACAGAATGAAACATTAGCTAATTTAGACATTGGGGATGATATGATTGAAATGATAGAAAGGGCTATGGGAAATCCACATGCCGGTACAAGTGTTGAGGGTAATGAACCATAGGGGCCTGATCCCCATGCATCTGAACCCCAGCTTAGTCCAAATGCAGAGACTGCAAAGTATTTCAAACTTCTTCAAGATGCACAAAGTGAATTGTATCCGGATTGTCAGAAGTTCACATCTTTGTCATTCATTGTTCGACTTCTACATTTGAAGGTGCTTAATCAGTGGACAGATAAGTCTGTTGACATGTTGCTTGAGTTATTGAATGAAGCGTTCCCATTGGGTGTGAAACTCCCAAACTCATATTATAAAGCTCAAAAGGTCACAACAGATTTGGGCTTCACGTATGAGACGTGGGATGCATATCCCAACAGTTACATGTTGTTTCGAAATGAGGACGCCAATCTTGATAAATGTGTTATATGCAACAGTTCGAGGTGAAAATCAAATGGTGATGGTGGTTCAAATGGTCCTAACAAAGGTGGCAAACGAATAACTGCAAAACAGATGAGGTATTTTCCTTTAAAGCCAAGGTTGCAGAGGTTGTTTATGTCATCCAAGACGGCCAAGTTAATGAGATGGCATGCAGAGGAACAAACTAATGATGGTGTCTTTAGGCATCCTGCTGACTCCCTTGTATGGAAAGATTTTGACCGTCAGAATATTGACTTTAGTAATAATTGCCGAAGTGTAAGGCTTGGCTTAGCATCTGATGGTTTTAACCCATTCAGGACGATGAACATAGTTCATAGCACTTGGCCTGTTGTGCTCATTCTATACAACTTGCCGCCATGGATGTACATGAAGCAACCATTTCTAATTTTATCCGTGCTTATTGACGGCCCGAAAGGACCTGGTGACAAGATGTGTATATGCAACCGTCGATTAAGGAGTTGAAAGAACTATGGAATGAAGGTGTGTCAACATTTGATGCATCAACAAATCAAATGTTTCAAATGCATGCAGCTTTACTATGAACAATTAGTGATTTTCCTGCATATGCAAACTTGTCAGGATGGAGCACTAAAGGCGAATATGCATGTCCTTGTTGCAATAAGGAAACTATATCGTGTTGGTTGAAGCATAATAAGAAACGATCATACTTGGGTCATCGCAGATTTTTACCTACTGGCCATAAATTCCGGAAGGATAAAGTATCATTTGATGGTAGTCGGGAAGTCAGACTCAAACCAAAATTGTTGTCTGGAACTGAGATGTTGCTACAATTAGAATCTGAGGGTATTTTAACCCAATACAAAAGGGATGACCTTAAAGAGAGGCATAGGAGACAGGTAGAGAAGGAGAAAGCTGGACATTGCACCCATAGCTGGAACAAAAAGAGTATCTTTTATGAACTGCCTAGGCACGAGAGACTTGTAGAAGAAGACGGAACTCCAATCGGGTTCCCGGTTTGGGAGTTAGAGCCGGATTTCATTTTAGGTAAACTAGTTCCTTATGAAACTTGAATTCGAGGTGTTAATGCCCCAAAATCACCAAACAGCATCGGTTTATCACGAAACTTGGCACATACGACCGCCTAGACATGAGAGACTTGTGGGAGAAGACAGGACTCCAATCGGGTTCCTGGTTTGAGAGTTAGAGCCGGATTTCACTTTAGGCAAACTAGTTTCTTAAGAAACTTGAATTCGAGGTGTTAACACCCCAAAATCACCAAACAGCGTCGGTTTAGCACGAAACTTGGCACACACGACCACCTAGGCACAAGAAACTTGTGGGAGAAGACGGGACTCCAATCGGGTTCCCGGTTTGGGAGTTAGAGCCAGATTTTACTTTAGGCAAACTAGTTTCTTAAGAAACTTAAATTCGAGGTGTTAACGCCCCAAAATCACCAAACGGCGTCGGTTTAGCACGAAACTTGGCACACACGACCGCCTAGGCATAAGAGACTTTTGGGAGAAGACAGGGCTCGAATCGGGTTCCCGGCTTGGGAGTTAGAGTCGAATTTCGGTCTAGGCAAACTAGTTCCTTAAGAAACTTGAATTGAAAGTGTTAACGCCCCAAAATCACCAAACGGCGTTGATTTAGCACGAAACTTGGTACACACGACCGCCTAGGCACAAGAGACTTGCGGGAGAAGACGAGACTCCAATTAGGTTCCCGGTTTGGGAGTTAGAGTCGGATTTCGATCTAAGCAAACTAGTTCCTTAAGAAACTTGAATTCGAGGTGTTGACGCCCCAAAATCACCAAACGGCGTCGGTTTAGCACGAAACTTGGCACACACGACCGCCTAGGCATGAGAGACTTGTGGGAGAAGACGGGGTTTGAATCGGGTTCCCGATTTGGGAGTTAGAGTCGAATTTCGGTCTAGGCAAACTAGTTTCTTAAAAAACTTGAATTCGAGGTGTTGACACCCCAAAATCACCAAACGGTGTCGGTTTAGCAGGAAACTTGGCACACACGACCGCCTAGACACGAGAGACTTGTGGGAGAAGTCAGAACTCCAATCGGGTTCCCGATTTGAGAGTTAGGGATTTCACTTTAGGCAAGTTAGTTTCTTAAGAAACTTGATTCAAGGTGTTAATGCCCCAAAATTGCCAAACGGCGTCGGTTTAGCACGAAACTTGACACACATGATCGCCTAGGCACGAGAGACTTGTGAGAGAAGATGGGACTCCAATCGGGGTTCCAGTTTGGGAGTTATGGCCGGATTTCTGTCTAGCCAAAATTATTTACTAAACTATCTTTGTAATTATATAATAATTAATTTTTTTTATGTTTTTCTATAATTAAAATATTAACACCATTATATTGTCATTAATTATTTTTATTTTGTTATTTTCAGATATTTCCTGAGTAGCAGTTTACTTCTTGTGGAATGCGGGCGTGTAAAGATTATGACCAACTTTTATTTTTGTAACCCACGAAAGAATCAAGACGAAAAGTTTTGGTTTTGATTTTGATTTACGTTATTTAAATTTGTGAACAACATTATGTATGTATTATGCGACATTATGTAGTGGGATAATTTTTATTGTTATGAATTTTTATTTATGTATTATTATGAATGGAACAACATTATGAATTTTCATTATGTCCCAACTTTTGTTTATGTATGTATTTATATTATTATGTAATTATCGATTTTTTTTTTTTTAGTTATTTTTCATTTAATACAGGTTATTTTCATATTTTTAATAATTTTAATACAAATTTTTTTTTTTTGAGACGGCAGCACACACCGTCTCAAAAAGAAAATTGAACCAGTGTTTTTCGCGACGACACTTTTACTGTCGCAAAAGATAGGAATTGATTGAAAAATAAGGCCTTTAGCGACGGTGTTATTGCCATCACCAATAGTCCTTTAGCGACGGCTCAGGTGCTGTCTCAAATACACTTTTAGTGACGGTATTTGTGCCGTCGCAAAAAACTCTTTTAGCGACGACAACACAGTATCGTTTCAAAAAAACTCAGATTTTCATCCGTTATTTGCGACAGAATTTTTCCGTCGCAAAAAAAATGCAACTGCGTTATGCCGTCGCTAAAATACTTTTGCAACTCCCCTTTGTTGCGACCTCCCACTTGCCGTTGCAAAAAGCCACTTACCGTCGCAAAAAACCTTTTGAGACGACATTTAGAGTATTTGTAACGGCGTTTTGCCGTCGCAAAAAAATAATTTTTTTGTAGTGACCGTAATAAACCTTACTTTATTTTAAAACAAGAACCAAATTGTCCCTTTAAAAAAATTGATTTAAATTGTATTGTTAGTTTAACTAAAACTCAATTTGCGAAAAAAAATCATTTTTGTTAATTTTTAATTTTTTAATTAAAATATGAGATGAAAATAGTTAAATTATTTGAAAATAATTTTTTAAATTTTTATAAATAAAAAAATACAAAAAGTAAAAATGAACAACATTTTCTTGATTTTCTTAAAAATAACAAAGAGTATTTGAGGCACACGGGGGACGACTACTTTGGTGTGATTGTGTGAGCAAAGGCAGAGTCGGCGACGTGCGGAGCGAAGACCATGTGCCAGCTGGCGCTGTTTCGCCGCCTGCCGGCTTTACTTTCACGCACGGTTTGGTGGTTGGGTGGTCTTGGACCATCATTGTCCTGAACAAAATAATTTGTCAGAAAAATTATGCAGTGGGTTTAGGACATTTATTTTGAGAAGTTAGCTTTTAGTTAATTTTTTTTAGTTTGTAGTAAAAGTTCAAAGTTAATTTTTTTGCATTTTTTTTCATTTGAAAAGTTAGTTTTAGGCCAAGTTTGGCATGATTGAAAAGAGACAAAAAGTCAAAAAGTCACTATCCTATTTAAGTCACATCACCTCTCTAACACATCACTTCAAACCCAACCCATATTTCACAAAAAGTCAAAAAGTACACTTATTTAGTCTTTCCAAACTAGGCCTTAGTTATTGGTGAAATTACAATTCTATCCTTCATGAGTCAAAATATGCTACATAAGTGAAGTTGTAAATATTTTAAATTAATGGGAATAGTTTAGTTATTTTATTGTGATTAGACATCATAAACAAATATTAATTAAAAAAGTTAAAAGCAACTTTTTACTAGCTTTCCAAATCATTTATCTAAAAAAGTCAAAAACTTAGTTAAAAGTCAAAAAATTACTTTTTATCATCTTTTCAAAATAGGCCATAGCGTTCCAACTCAAAATGATTGATTGAAATTATGAAATTCAATATTTTTTTGTTAAATTAAGAGATAACAAGTATCACGTATCTAGTGATGTAGAGAAATACTCCTCGACCACCTAATAATCTCTCACATTTTAGGGGGATTGGATGGTCTCTATTTTTTATAGT
Organism: Camellia lanceoleosa; assembly: GCA_025200525.1. NCBI lineage: Eukaryota > Viridiplantae > Streptophyta > Magnoliopsida > Ericales > Theaceae > Camellia > Camellia lanceoleosa. Next base: position 25,692,273 of record CM045763.1, read on the forward strand.
ATATGTTTTTGGTTCCTGCCTTTATTCCATATTCGGTCGAACATAAGATAAGACAAACATGGTTCTAATAATTGCGTCAGATCTTCTTCTATTATACAAACTCCATCCATCAAAGATTTTAATAATGTCTACTGTATCTGCCCTTCCCCTCAATTCAATTCAACTATCTTATCTCACCATTTCAATGATTTAATAGTGCAGATTTGTTTGATTACATTATCGCCTTCTTGTTTTGTTTTTACAATTAATAGGAAATAAGGATTTTTTTTAAGAAAAAAAAGACTTATACCCCCTTTTTGGCAGCGCCCCCATGACCCCCTCTGCCTCCTATTGGTCCAATTTTTTTTTTTTTTTTTATTTTCTCTTTTCCCCCCACTCACCAACCCCCACATGTGTGTGGGGGTGGAGGGGGTGGAATCCTGAGGGGGTCCTAATCGGGACTGTTTTTTTAATTTAAAAAAGTTGTTTGGTACAGACAAAAAAAAAAAAAAAATTGAAATTAAATAAAAATATGTTTAATGAATTTTCGGAGGTTACGACTAGTAGGGAAGGGTGAATCTGAGCCTTCATTTGGGTAGTGGATTTGCTTTGTAATTTTTTGACTTTTTTAACTATTTTAATCTGGGTTAAAAAGTTTGGTTTCGAAAAGATTTTTTGATTTTTTGACTTTTTGATTTTTTTGATTTTTTTTGTAAAAAAAGAGTATAATGATTATGAACTTGATGTGATGTTTTGTTTGTTGTGATTAAAATAGCTTATTTTATCTTTTGTGACTATTTTAGTCACAAACTAACTTGCCAAACAACACCTCAATGTAGTGACTAGCACTGACAATTGTGATTAACTAAAAGTGGCTACTGGAATTTGTGGTGGGAGGTCATAGAGTAGTTGGATGACCGTCAAAACATGATGGAGGATCGTGTGCAGTGACGGTGGTAGGTGGTGGCTGGAGATGGTGAAAGAATGAAAAGAGTGTGAGAATATATATATATATATATATATTAATTTTTAAAAATTAAAATTTTGAAATCAATTTCATTTTTAAAAAATTAAAATAATATACCCAATAAGCTTTTGTTTCTAGTTTCTAAAACAAAAACAAAACAAAACAAAACAAAAATAAAAAAACAAAACAAAACAAAAGACAGAAACATTATGGTTAATTATTGGTATATCTAGTAATAAATAGTATCAAATATTGTGCTTCACATTGATGTATTAATACTGCAAATGTTCTTTTTTTTATTGTTCTCAAAAAATATTGAATGAAAATGTTATATATGAACTGTATTGTAAAAAATAAAACAAGTTAAATTTTACTAAAATATGGTACGAAATTTAATTAATCATTAAAAAAACTCAAAATTGACACTCATACATTGAAAACTGGCCTCCATAAAAATAAACAAAAGTGTTGCTTTCAGCTTTAATGGCAAATGGTTACCAAGATCTGTAACAACAACTGGCATTGCGTTTTAAATATAGAACAATGATATATTTTCTAATTTTAGAATTTTAATTAAATTTTAATAATATGAAATAAAATTGAAAATATATAAATATAAAATCAAAATTTCACATCACAATAAAGTCAATTCTCATTAAAGCTCATTAACACTCCTTTGATAAACCTTCAATCATTTTTGTTAAATAAAGATCACATGCGCTTCACACCGATGGGAAGCCACTAAGCTGCCAAGTGAGGTGAGGTGGGGTGGGGTTGGCTTGGGTGTAGGAATGGCAATTTGTTATCCCACTCAAGTTAGTGTTGAGTAAAAAGATTAACAAAATTCTAAATTGGCCTGATCTAGATTAAATCACTTGAGTTGGTTTGGTTTTCTCACTGTACAATTAGGTCTTAATTCTTAGAATAGACAAATCGTATTTTATGATTTGATTCATAATTTTATAGTTACAAATTCGTTTAGAACCAAATTAGATTGTTTATATATATAATTTGTTAATAATAGCAAGCTCTCAATTATCTTATTATTATTAAGTTACATCTCTCTAACTAATAAATAATATTATGAATCATGAAAAAAATATCATGAAATGTTTCATGAACGGTGGATAATCTTTCATAATCATTTTCATAATACCTAGCATTACTCCTAACTAATTCTAAATATTACAATTTTTAACTATGAACAATACTTTGTAATCATATTGTAAACGATAATAATAATTTTCAAAATCGTGATTCCAAACCAAACCAAATCAAACCGCACTTTAGTAGTTTGGTGGTTTAGTCTAAATTGGTTCCAAAATTTTTATGGTTCAATTTTGTTCTAAATTTTATAAAATTGTAAATAATGATTTGTTGTTGCTTAAACAGAACCAATCTCAACCATGTTCACCCCCAACTCCAATGAGGTAGTTGGCAGGAATAGATTTTGCTTAACATTTAGGCTTATTTTGGAAAGGTGGTAAAAATCAGTTTTTTTTGTTTTTAATCAAGATTTTTTAGAGTGATTTGGAAAGTTAGTAAAAAGTTATTTTTTTTTTTGGATTAATATTTATTTATAGTGTCACATCACACTAAAATGACTAAAATACCCTCACTCAACTTAAAAAATTACATTTTAGCTATTTATACAAAATATAAAATTTGAGAGCAATTACGTAAGTCTTCAACTTAATTTTGACACTCCCCAAATGAAGAAAAAAACGCAGCCATTGGTCATGCTCCAAAACGCCAACCTGGCGTTTTCCTCTCTTCCCAAAACAGCCTTTTCATTAGTTTATTTATCATTTGACACGTTTTAATTTTTATTTTTAATGTTACAAAATTAACTCATCGTCTATTCCTCCCACTGCCTAATTTACCCCACTTTATGATATGAGACGAAGGGTGGTTGGATACCGTAAACCCGTCTCGTTGTCATTTTCAATTGAGGATAGGCTGACACTACACCTCAATGATTAATGGACCCACAAGAGAGAAACGATCACAACCGTGACATCAACTAAGCAAGCCCAGCCTTAAACTTAATTGTAATCACAAAGGATGGGAGACCCAAAACAAAATTGGGTAGATCCAAGGACCAGACCCCATCAAAGTCGTAGGTAGGTCACATCAAAAAGCCCAAAATTTGTGGCCTGGTCCAAACTCGAGGATGGACTGTTCCGACCCACATAGTGAACTTGAGCCCAATTGTAAGGCCCACAGCCTGATCCATAAGCCCGGCTCAACGAGTTACCCCAAGTACAGCCCAAAGGCCTGTGCTGTAGGTAGAAAATTAATTACAAATACGAGAAGAATTATATTAATTTAAACCAGAGTAATGATATATAAACACAGAAATTTATATAAAATAAGTTCACATCTTATGATCCTTTACTATTGTCTTTATAATTTCACAAATGCCATTAACATATAATTTTAAATATATTTTTTATATGAATTTTATGTCTAGGAAACAACTTATAATGAAAAGTAAGAAATAACTCAAGCCTAACAACTACAATAAATATGCCATAATGATACCTAATTTTATTTTAAGTTAATTATTAATAGGTCCTAATAATTAGATTTTATTCTTATCAAATCTTATTGAAAATACTAATAAAATGGTCTCTAAAAATAATTTTGAGTGATGATTTTTTTTACATGTCACTAAAAATTGATAATTAATAAATTTTTTTTTCATAATTTTTATAAATTATCGTTAAAACTTATAATTAATGACGTTTTTCTATAATAAAATTTTCAAACTATCGTTGAATGTTAGGGATAGCCACGGGACGGGTTTGTCATCCCCACCTCCGCCCTCGCCCCCACTATCAAACCCCATCCCTACCCTACCCTCGCTAAGAGTGAAATTTTTCAACTAAATTCCCACCCCTGCAGATACCCGATCACATTACAAATAGCCAAAAAAAATGGATAATCATTTAAATCCTTAACACACTAAATAATTCTTTTTGTTTCCAAATATATAAACAGTGAAACTTTTAGAATTATTTATTATTTATATTTAAACAGAATTACAAATTTTTAATATTCTTTTCTTATATTTACTTATATTATATATATATATATATTATTAATTATATCAGATCGGATTGGGTTTGGATCGGGGAGGTGATACCCACCTCCGCCCCACCCCATTGCGAGTGACCAAATTATAATCTATCTCTGCCCCACATAAGTGTCAAGTTGAATAAAATCCGTCCCATTCTAGCGAGTATGGACGGGCTCCCACAGATCGGACTAAAATGGTCATCTATACTAAAAGTCAAAAACTAGTGACTTTTTTTTGGTGATTTTTTTAAACTATTACTTATAATTAGTGACATTTTTATAACATTTTTTAAAATATCGCTGAAAATTAACAATTAGTGACTGTTTTTTATCAAACGCCATTAATTTTCACATGACCTATTGGATAATAAATCCACATATTAAGATCTACACGTAAGTCCTCCTTTTATGTATTTACTTTTTAGATAAATTATATTTAGTACATTTGTATTTTTACTAAAATCTTATTTTGGTAGTTAATTCCTTATATTTTAGATCAAGTTGTACTCTCATCCTTTCATTTATCTTATCATTAACAAGGCTAATAAAAATTAACAGTAGAGCGACTAAAATGAGATTTTAGCAAAAATGTAAGAGTGATAATAAGATAAGAAAAATATCACATATGTTTCAAATAACAAGTTTCGTCAAATTTGTTAACGGAAAATAGACAGAAGGGTAACATTGCGACTTAACTATAAGTATAAGGAGTTAATCATTACAATTAAAAATGAAGGAATAAAGTGAAATTTTAGTAAAAATACAATTACTAAGTGTAATTAATTAATTTTTTAGTAAATACTGTTCAATAATTTTTGGAAAAATTTCAATGCAGGACAAGGTTTTAAAAAAATTACAAAAAAATGATAAACTTTATAGTATTAATAATTAAAAATATAAATTTTTTCATCAATTTGTAATAAATTTTTGACCAATGCACTGATTGGTAATTTTTCCATAATTTTGCTTTGAGGGGCCAAATGACATTGGTGCTGTTTGGTGTAGCTGTTAAAACAGATTATAGATTATAGCTTAACAGATTATAGATTATGACTTTAATCAGAAGCTATTAATCTGTTTGGTATAGCTGTTGGATTATAGATTTAAGTTGCTGAGTAATGTTTGTTAAATAAGCTGTGAAGTAGCTTTTTCAATTAATTTTTATTTTTTATTATTCACTATTTGTCTACATTTCTCATAAAAAATAATAATAATATTTTATAGTCCATTTGGGTCTTTTTCTATTTTTAAAAAAATAAAAAATAAAAAAATTTAAGAGTATTACCGTGAATTAACATGTTCACAGCAAAACCTGATAATCAGAAGCAAGGGGTGAGCAGCTTCTCAGAATCAACTTTTTTGACTTAAAATAAGTTGTTAGAATCAGAAGCTGTTTGAAATAAGTTTAACCAAACAGTCCAAAATAACTTTTTAAAAGCCAAAAGCCATAAGTTGACTTAAAAAAATTCCACCAAACACCCCCATTGTACTACTCAAGCTTCGTTGGACAACTCCTCTTTTAGTTTAAAAGTCAAAAAGTCACAAAAAAAAAATTAAAAAGTCAATCACTTATACCAAAAATTCAAAAAAAATTTATTCTCTCTATTTTTTCACATCTTTTTATAAAAAATTAAAAAATCATTCTCAACATTCTAATTTTTTTTTTATCTCTTATTTTAACTAAAAAATTTAAAAAATTACTAAAATAACATATTTATAATAAAGCCGTAGATATCTAAAAGTCTACTTTAGAAGCTACAAGTCTATTCCCCCTCGGATCACTTTCAATGTATTAATGTATCACAACTGCAAATGCTAACAGAAGTAACAATCAATGAAACAAAAATAGGAGAAATCACAGCTTAGTGGTACTTCAAAAAGTAATTATATATTGATGGAAAAAAAAAAAAAAAATTATGACATTCTACTTTAATATCGTAATTTTTATTACTAATATGAAAATGTTTTTTAAACAATCAATATTTTTGTCATAAAAACTTCACACATTCTAATTAATTTTATTTTATTTTGAAAATGTTGTCAGCTTCAAGTTAGTTTTAGAGTTTGCTTTTTTTCAATAACCATAGAGAATAACTAATACTTGAAGGACAAGAATAAAATTGAAGTCTTAAAGCAAAAGACAAAAGTGCATGCCATACAGGATTCAAAGCATAATTGATACCGTACATGATGTCCCTGCAAAATACAATGTAACAAAAATATTTTTTTAAACTGCAATGTCACAAAAATAGAAAGTTTATGGAGCGTTTATAAAAATAAAAATAAAAATAATTCATTTTGAAAGTCAGCTTAAAGTGTTTGGTACAATTTCTTGCGATTACGTGGGAGTCCAAAATAATTTAAATAAAATTTTAAAATTTTTATCAGACAACCACAAACAGGTACGGATCCAGGATTATATATTTGGGAGAGCTGCTCTATTGTTTAAAAATTTGGAAGGCTATTCTATATAATTTTAAAATTATCTACAAAAAATTTGGAAATGCAAATTCTTATAATTTTAAATTATTTTAAAATTTCTAATATAATATATAATATTTTTAAAATTTTTGGAAGTGCAGCTGCCTCCTAGCCCCCCTAGATCCATCATTGACCAAAAAAAAAAAAAAAATTGCTATTGAGAAACAGAAAAATAAATACTTTTTAATTTCTGAGTTTATATTATTTGTTTTGTTTTTAGCTTTTTAGAAGCCGTACCAATAAGATCAATGTCGAGATGGAAAGAAACTTCTAAAAATTCATACGTGTGCGATGTTTTAAATTTTTCCCAGAATGCACACAACATGCTTTGGAAAATTTCTAAGAAATATTTTGGAAACAAATGAACTTTCTGAATAATTACAAGCATCAACGGAAAAGTCCACACCCCAAAATAAATAAAGGAAGAAGAAAATCACTCTCTCTCTCTCTCTCTCGGAAACTTTCTCAGAAATAGAGCATGATACATTACACTGTAGAAATTAGCTTGATGTCAGTTTGATATTAGAGATTTTAAAACACAAATTTTTTTTTTTTAAAAGAAAAAAAGGAAGAAGAAGAAGAAGAAGATGCTTTTACATTTCAAAGCAAAGGGTAATCTTCTAGACATCTAGCTATCATCTTCCAAGTAAACTTTTATAGGGAAAATTCCAAGACTAGAACAATCATCAATGTCTCCACCACAAAAGCACACCAAGGCCCATCAACACCATACCTTGCAAATCCCAAAGAGGCCATGAATTGGGTATTCTGATTCAAATTACTTCCATTACCCAATTGGGATTTTCCATCAAGATCATCAAACCCATAGAGCCTAACCTCTTGCTGACATGGCCTTACCCCAATAGGAACATGCCTAGTTGGCACCAACCCATTTGGGTAACAAAGATTAGGGTTGTTCCAAGCCCCAAATCTCCTACCCATTTTCCCGTAAAACCATTCAGAGAATTCAAGCTCACCTGTCAGATTGTTACCATTTAGGTACAGTGCACTAACATTGGGCAAAGCTTCAAGCTTTGGGGAGATATTGCCTGTGAGCTTGTTGTCATTAAGACCCAAAAACCTCAGCCTTTTTAACCCTGCCATAGTCTCGGGAACTCCACCTGTCAAGCCCACATTGGACAGATCTAACATGACTAGGCTTTGCAGCTTGTGCCACTCCACACTCCATAGGTCTCCTCCTATTGGATTGTTTGACAAGACCAACTCTTCTAAAGAACACAAATCTTGAAGTGACTTAGTCAACCCATTTGAGAACTTGTTGTTACTAAGATCAAGTAGTGTTAGGTTGTTTAGATTGCCAATTTCAGTTGGAATTTTTCCCTCTAATTGATTGTCGCTCAAATCAAGCTTCAACAATGAAGTCAGCCCTCCGAAACTTGGTGCCAATTGCCCAGATAGTGAATTTTCACTAAAGTCAACGATTAAGAGTTCAGTTAACCAACCAAAAGAATATGGGATTTGACCTCTAAATCTATTTCTGGATATGACTAACCTCCTCAATTTGATTAAATTGCCGATATTTGATGGTAATTCACCTGCTAATCCGTTGTCTAGTAGCACCAGGGACCGGAGATTTCTGAGGTCACCGAAAGCAATGGGAATTTGACCGATGAGACCTGGGTTTGATCTGAATTCGAGTGACTCTAAGCTGGCAGCAAGAACTTTCCAGTTGCCGTTTGGGATTGGAATGGGGTGGTGGCGGGGTGAAATGAAGCAATTGAAGATTAGCAGAGATTTTAGGTGTGTAAGCACGAATAAATCTAGTCTGAATTCGACATTTGGGACACAAGACAAAGAGTTGTCTTGAATGGGTCCAATGTTTAAGGCAGTGACATACCAAAAGCCATCAAAGAGGTCACAAGAGACACCCTGTAGAAAAAATAAAAAAAGGACAATCACTATAAGGGAAATATAGAATGGGTGGTATGAAGTATGTGTTTCTGATTGTGTTTCATAATAGACTATCAAGCATTGAACCAAAAATGATTAAAACTTGACTACCTTTTCTAGAAAAAATATACATATATATATATAGAACAATGAAAAATATGAAAAGTTTGTCCAAATGCCCTCCCCATCCCAAAAATTAAAAAAGAAGAGGAGCAAGTCTTATCCAACACAAAATGGCTTCCAGAGTTCTAACATTGATGAGTTCTAGCAAGAAATTTGAGTAAACACTGGTTTTTTTAGCAAGAAATCCCAAAAAATATATTTTAGTCATTTTGCAATAAAAGTGTTAGCTAAGATAAGTTGTCCCACTAATCACACATATGCGGAAGCTAACTCGAACACCTGGTTATCAAAAAAAAAAAATCCCTCATATGTGGAATAGAAGGGCTCCTGACCCGAGTTACAAAACTTGAACAAAACTTATTCTAATGAAACATGGCTGTAAAATATTGATGAGAGTTCAATAACCATTGTATTGATGGTATCCTAATCCATTATTTTTTCTGTTTTGGCTTTCTTGTTTATGTTTACATTCCTTAGTCTGACATGAAATTAAACAAGAAGTTACAAGCTATCATAAATTCATCTAAAACTTCAAAATGAATTAACAAAAGGATCTAGTTTTGACTTAAAATTCTAAAGTAGTGTTTGGTTCACTGTTCTTTGTCTCTCCACGTGAGAGACAGATCGCACGCAAGGAGTGTTAGCTTGATATACAATGTTGTGTCATATCCTAATAACTTGAGCTATCAAGACAATCGGTGACTTAACAATCATGATGTCCAAAGTTGAAAAATACACAATGGAATCTCAAACAAAAATAAGTGATTTGGCTCATACAGCACATTTAACAATCTACATACCTAATAATTGATCCCCCATCACTGTGTGTACAGTTGGAACTAACAAGAAATTTATTTTGAGTCCAAATTTGTGTACTGATGAAACTTGATTCCACATAAAAAACAGTTATTTGGGAAGTCTCGATCAAGCTAACATGTGCTTAGAAATTACCTGTATAGGAGTCCAACCACAAGGATCTGGATAAAGATTTGAACCATTCCACCAATTACCCACAAAACCCTGAATAGTAGAGTACAGAGCTTCTTTCTCTGTTTTCTCCATTGGTGCTACTTCAGTTTCTGCTTCTCCATTACACCAAACACCCAAACAAAGCACAAAGATAACAAAAATAGCTTCACTTGTGTTGTTGAAACCCTTCATGGATGATTTAATACTGAACTCAACCAAACCCAAAAACAAAAATGACTAAAAACAGAGTCAAAAGACTCAAAACAGGGCAAAAACAGTGGAGTCCACAATGGGAAAGATTGGGTTCTATCAAGATCAACTTTCTTATGAGTGAACCATATGGGTTGATCAGTTTTTCTCTGTTGGACTAAAAAAAGATGGTTTTGGTGTTCATGGAGGTCTCAGGATAAATGTTGGATGAAGAATAGAGACCCAAAAGTGTCAAAAAACAGAGGAATAAAAGAACAAGTTTGGAGGTTAGAGATCATGAGAAAAATCCAAATGGGTATTTCCTGAAATCAATCATTCTTCTCAAAAACCCAGTTGATAATTGAGAAAGAAAGGTCCAAAGAGAATGAATCAAAGAGGGAAATCGAGAAATCTGAACTCTTTCATCCAAATCTATACAGCAAAGCTAGTGAAGGAAGTGTAGAGTGGCAGAGAGAGATAAATAGAGAGAACAGAGGACACAAGGCCTAAGAAATTGTACAGTAAAACCTACAATAGCACAGTTCTCAATGCCCAAAAAGTAATGATGACAATAATAAGATCAGAACAGTAGTAACTGAAGGGATTCAGCCGTTGCCAGTAGGAAATGAAGGAGACACGTTAAAGAGAGGATCCCAACTCGGCTGAAACTACCAAAGCCTCTGCATTGGAGATTTGTTTGTTATTTACTTGGTTTAGTACAAGTCCAGACATACATTTCCATCACAGAACTTGGACACAAATTTATATGAATTACAATTTTATTTTATTTTAAAATGAGTCCTATTAATGATTAATTTTTGTATAATTTTTTACGAATTTAAAATTAATAATCAGAAAGTAAAAGTTAAAAGTACTCAATACAAATTTCTCTCAACTATAAATAATCAGAAAGTAAAAGTTAAACGCATAGCTTTCCTTTCACGTCATAAACTGTAAGTAAAATCGTACCAAATACTGATACAAGTATTTTTTTTTTTTTTTTTTAAAAAAGAAAAACTATAAGCATCCCAATAAGCTACATCAAACATAACCAAATTTTTTTGTAAAATCTTATTTAATTATTTGAATATTATGTTCCATTCTGTGTTTTAATTTTTATATTCATAGCAAAATTGTATTCTATTATTCTCATATTGAGTTTTGATTTTTCTATTTACGGCAAAACTGTATTATATTATTATCATATTGATGGCAATTATTATTAGGAATTGTAAACCTTATTAATCCTTCATTCAATTTATTACTGAAGATAGTTAAAAGGGATAGGCAGGTGGGGGATTTATGGTTGGAGAAGGTAGTTAAAGATGTGGGATCAAAGTTAGGGTTAGGGTTTTTTTGGGGGACCAGATCCCATGCAAAGGAGAGAGAGAGAGAGAGAGAGATCATATAAATGCATGCAAGACAAAGTAGGGTTTTTATCCTTGGCTGCTGGCTTTTGTTTGTCCTTTCATTTTGAGCTGCTAGGTGGGGGTTCGTAACAGCTCTGGGAAAACAGATCAGAAAAGACAAGACTGCAAAGAAAGAATGGCATAAAGAGAGAGAGGCTTTGGAAAGTGGGTACATTTTGTTGGGTAGAAATGGGGGGTTGTATTTGCGTGGCCATGAGTAATGTCAACTTGACATATTTGAGATGTCTTTCCTAGGAATCATTTTTTTTATTACAAGCTAATTTCTATCAAGTCATTTCCTTTTAGTATTTTTATTATTGAAAAATTTGGGTTTTATCTGTAAATCCATAAAAAAAAAATTTAAATATCATCTAAAAATTACACAAAAAGATTTTTAGAAAAGAGCCCCCCAAAAAATAATTTCCAAATATTGTTGCTCAGGGTAAAAAAGACAAGATTCGGATGCACAATAAGTATTGTTGTGAGTTTTGATGGGATCTATTTCGAGGCTACTAAGATAATATGAAACGCATTTGAGTATAATTTAAAAATTATTAGCTTAAATGAGAAAAAAAATACAAAAATTTAAATTGTATACATATAGTGTGAATTAAATAAATCTTGTATATAAAGATAGTCACTAGTATGACAAATGGAAGCTCCCTTAGAAAAAATATATATAATTTGCAAAGAGAAGCTCACATCTTTTTATAAGTCTTGTCATTTGGTTAATTAACTTATCTTGTCTTATATTAGAATCATAAATTTAGGATTGGTTTGACATCCTCTAAAAAAGATTAAAAAATCACTATCTTATTTAAGTTATATCACTTCTCTATTAAAAAATCTTATAGTGTGAATTAAAAAAATCTTATTTTTTTTCATAAATAAATCTTATTTAAGGCACATCATTTTATTTAAATCTTATTTAAGTCACATCATTTTATAGTGTAAATTAAATAAATCTTATTTAAGTCATATCACCTTTCTATTAAAAAATTCAAAAAGTCAGTTAAAACATTTTCATTGGATATTTATTTGATGAAAATAATAGCTTAATTTATTTTTCTTCGTAAACCCCTTAGGGAGAAAATACATAATTGAGTAAGGATAAAGTAAATATTTTTCTTTCTTTCTTGGACAATATTGCTAGAGTAACATGTTACTGTCAAACAAAATAACATGTTACTGTGAGACAGAATAACATGCTACTGTCAAATACAATAATTGCCAAACAAAGTAACATATTACTGTAAGACAAAATAACATGTTACTATTTACATCAATTTCAACGATAATAATTTTTTTAAAAGAATTTCATAGTAAACATAGATCTTATTTAATAGATCTTGATGAGAGAATTCTAAAAATATTAATTTTATTAAAAACCAAAATCTACATCAAAAGTTATATTATTTTAAAATTTAATATTTTGATAATAGTGATATTTGTTGGACTTTTTAAGAAAAACTTTTTATACTTGTCTTTAATGTATTAAAATTTTATTATAAAGAGGTTTTGACCAAATCTTCCTATTAGAAATTGGGAGAGCAAGAGGATAATTAACTATTTTGTAACGCCCTCAAAATTAAACCCGAAACATGACATGCATTAATAAAAGAAAAACAGTATATTATTTAAGTCACCAGAGTAATATGGAATAAAACATCAAATAAATGCCCTATGGGCTTACATCTTGCCAAGCCAACACTTGGACACAAATTCATGAGTTCTAACTCAAAACAAATAAAGCCCTAGGCTTGAAAGTTTACATTGTTCAAATAAAATAAATAAAAAAAATAAAACAAGTCTTCCAATTCAATTCCTCACAAGCTAAGTCCTTGGAGGTAGTGAACCACCTGTACCTGAAAAATGAAGTTCTATATAGGGTGAGCCACACTCAATAGAGAAATACTAAACCAAGCATAAGAATTAACTAAAGTATTAGCATCTAATACATGGTTAACACACTATAATCCATTACACTTTTTAAGACATGAATGTCTATATTGCCTATGACACATTGTCTATGGCACATCTTACTTTTCATCTATGGCTCGAACTCGGCCAAATAACTCAACGGGTTTCATCTTTTATTAACAAGACTTCCAATTCCACAGAATAACAATTCAAGTTAAACCTAATCATAACAAATACACGAATTGATATTATATCAATCATAATCAATTCATTTCCATACTTCGGAATTCACACATATTTTTCTATTTTATCAATAAAAACACTTCAATATAAATAAGCACACATAAAAGTGATGCTAATGGAGTCCATCCCTATCTCCTCCCAAACAAAAATCCGGTTTAGAGGTCCATCCCCTATCTTCCCTAAACCGTGGAGTTCATCCCTATCTCCTCCAAACAAATCCGGTTTAGAGGTCCATCCCTATCTTCCCTAAACCGTGGAGGTCATCGGCTAGCTCGTCCAAACATCATGCATATGCAATGAAACATACAAATTGCCATATGCAACACACAATCAATACAAGTAATGTTCTGTATTAATTCAACAGTCAACATATGTGACTTAATTCCAGTTATACCTAAGCAGCATGCAAGGTCTACAACAATCAATGGCTATCCTCCACCGATAGCCCAAAACAGTTATTTCTAAGCGAGAAATAAATATCACAATGTATATACATTATCAAATCCACATATGAGTGATTAAATATTCAATTACATCAACCAATCTCAATTTCCCAAATCTCATGAATTTAACCCAATACACAATTCCCCTTTTTAAATTAATTACATGAATTAATCTATGACAAAACCCTAAGATTTCTCCCAGAATTACTAAACCACCCCCTCCCACATACCAGAACACCAACACTTAGGATTAAAACGTATACAAGGAGTAGGAAATCCCTACCTCAAAGCAATGAACCCGATAGAAGAAGATGAAGATGTTTGCCCAAATGTTAAAGTGCTCCAAATCCAACAATGCTCCGATTAAATGAAAGCCCTCACTCTCCTCTACCTTTTTAATGAAGGAACTAGGTTAGAAACACCCTCTAGATAGATCAAACCCAAGGAAAAGATGAGTTGAGAAAGAAGAAACTCGGAACTAGGGTTTTTGGATCAAAAATTGTGAAAAAATACGTTTTAAAAGCCGCGCTGCGTTTAAATCTTTGGACAAAGCTCGCCGGCGAAGACATGGTCGCCGGCGACCAGAACAAGAAATACTCTTTCGGCGAAGAAAAGCTCGCTCGAGCCAAGAACTCGATGCTTCAGTTCGCAACGAAGCATGCTCGGCGACAGAATGCTCGCTCGGCGAAGAACTCAAACATACAACTCGCTTCGCTCGGCGAAAGCTTCGCCGGCGAAAACACTCGCTCTGGTCTATACTAGACGCAATCTCGCCGAGCTAAGAAATCCTGGCTCGAGCCACTAGAAACAAAACTCAACCTCGCCGAAGCTCGGCGACCAACTCAAAAAGCTGGACAAGATTTGATTTCCGAACCCAACCAACCTGAAACAAACCTGCCCAACACATCCTATAACTCAATTGAGGAATTAGAGAACAACAAATATAACAACAGAATTCGCGGAACGTAAGTCCGGATACAATAATTAAATGGGAAAAAGACCGGGGTCGCTATAACCTCCCCCCCTTAAAAGAATTTCGTCCCCGAAATTAAGCATGAGTTTGTAAAAAAAACAAGTTTTTCTTAATTCCCAATGATATATAAAACAATAATCAACAATCTTGACCAATATTGGTCACTACATCTCTCATTAAGAGGCATCTCACAATATGTATAAACCAACATATATTTCAACCTGCATCAATATTATGCATTATCCCTTTCGATGTTAACAAATTCCATATCGTATTCAATCTCATGGTATAAACAACACATTACTCCCATTATGTGGCAAGTTTCAAAACGTTAACATTCAATCAAACTGTTCTCAATGTTTTCCACCTCAAGACATATATAAAATTCTCAAGTTCCGCAATATTATATAATCTAAGTACAAAATTACAAATCAATAAACAAATCCGGATATTTCTCACGGACTTCCAACTCACGTTCCCAAGTGGCTTCCTCCACTCCGTGATGCTTCCACAGAACTTTCATCAAAGGGATAGTCTTGCCACGCAAAACTTGATCCCGCCTATCCAAAACCCGGACCGGTCTCTCCTCATACGAGACATCCTCATCAACAACTAATTCAGTCCAATCCAACACATGTGACGGATCTGGCTCATACTTCCGGAGCATACTCACATGAAACACGTCATGAACTCCGGATAACTGCGGTGGCAAAGCTAAACGATAAGCAGCCTCGCCAATCCTCTCAAGGATCTCAAAAGGCCCAATGAACCGAGGGGACAACTTCCCGCTCTTCCCAAATCTCATCAAACCTCGCCTAGGTGATATTTTCAGAAAGACATGATCACCTACCTCAAACACCAAAGGTCTCCTCCTACGGTCGGCATAAGATTTCTGACGACTCTGTGCTGTAACCAGCCTCTTACGGATAAGCTCAACTTTCTCCGTGGTTTCCCTCACCAACTCCGGACCCAACAAAGGTGCGTCACCCACCTCCGCCCAACAAACCGAGATCTACACGGCGCCATATAAGGCCTCAAACGGTGCCATACCGATACTAGACTGAAAGCTATTGTTGTAAGCAAACTCCACTAATGGCAAGTGCTTTTCCCACGACCCATTAAGGTCGAGAACACAACCTCGAAGCATATCCTCCAGGATCTGAATAGTACGCTCGGACTGCCCGTCAGTCTGAGGATGATAAGCCGTACTAAGGGTCAACTTAGTGCCTAAAGCACTCTGCAAACTCTGCCACAACTGGCGGAAACGAGATCTCTATCTGAAACAATCGCCACTGGGACCCGTGCAACCTCACTATGTCGAACATACAAATCGGCAAGATGATCTCGAATCTCTAACACGCATAGGAATGAAGTGCGCCGACTTCACAACCGTCTACCACAACACAAATAGCATCACTACTTCGCTGAGTTTTCGGAAGACCCACCACGAAGTCCATAGTGACATGCTCCCACTTCCACTCGGCAATAGGCAAGGGTTGCAACAAACCCGCTGGCCTCTGATGCTCGGCCTTCACTTGTCGACAAGTAAGGCACTTAGATCTAAAGTCGCCACATCTCTCTTCATACCCGCCACCAAATGGCGGCCCAAATCCCGATACATCTTAGTACCTCCGGATGCACCGCAAGGCGAATGATGAAACTCTCTGAGTACCTCCTCACGGCAAGATTCCGACAAACAGACGATCTCGGTATCTCACGCTCGTCGGGATACACCGTCAAACCCTTCTCAACCTTCCCAATGGAAATCTTTTCTGAGAGATTCTACCTCAAGATCACCCTCCGAGCCTCTAACACTCGAGTCACAAGTGTAGGTGCAGTAACAATCGAAAACAAGGTCGAAATTTCAACGGATTCGCCCAAATGCAAATCAAACTCCCCAACAGTACCCAACATCTCCCACTCCCGGATGGCTATACTGGCAACGTCACCAACAGATTTTCTGCTAAGGGCATCGGCCACAACATTGGCCTTCCCTGGATGATAGTGCAACTCGAAGTCATAATCCTCAATGAACTCCATCCACCTCCTCTGCCTCAAATTCAAGTCCTTCTGAGTGAACAAATATTTTAAACTCTTATGGTCGGAGAATACCTCAAATTTCTCACCATACAAATAATGTCTCCAAATTTTTAGGGCAAATATCACAGCTGCTAGCTCTAGATCATGCGTAGGGTAATTCTTCTCGTGAATTTTCAACTGACGTGAGCCATAGGCAACCACTTTCCCTCTTGCATCAACACACAACCTGCATCTCTCGTGAGGCGCCACAAGAATGAATAACCCAACCCTCTCTCGGAATAATCAAAACCGGAGCGGTGGTCAATCTAACTTTCAACTCCTGAAATGACCTTTCACAAGTCTCACTCCAAACAAATTTAACTCCCTTCCGAGTCAATCTAGTCAACGGTGAAGCTAACCTGGAGAAATCCTTCACAAACCGACGGTAATACCCCTAATCGTAAAATCGGATCTCAAATACACTCTTAGGTTGTGCCCAATCTTGCACTGCCTCCGTCTTGGATGTATCAACAGACACCCCCTTCCCGGAAACTACATGGCCTAAGAACTTCACCTCTTCTAGCCAGAACTCACACTTCCCAAACTTAGCATAAAGCTTATGGGTTCTAAGTAATTCTAGCACCACTCTCAAGTGTTCCTCGTGCTCTTCCTCTGAAGGTGAATAAATCAAAATGTCGTCCACGAAGACGACCACAAAACGATCCAAAAATGCTCGGAAGATCCGGTTCATCAAATCCATAAACACCGCTGGTGCATTGGTGAGCCCAAACGGCATCACCAGAAACTCGTAGTGGCCATACCGCGTACGGAATGCCGTCTTTGGAATATCCTCCTCCCTGACTCTCAACTGATGATAACCCGATCTCAAGTCTATCTTAGAGAAACAACGGGAACCCTTCAACTGATCGAACAAATCATCTATACGAGGCATCGGGTACTTATTCTTAACCGTCACCCGATTCAACTTCCGGTAATCTATACAAAGTCTCAAAGCACCACCTTTCTTTTTAACGAAAAGGGCTGGCGCTCCCCACTTGAAACACAAGGACAGATATAGCCCTTATCTAACAGCTCCTCGAGCTGAATCTTCAATTCAACTAGCTCGACGGGGGCAAAACGATAAGGTGCTATAGAAATCGGCGCCGTACCGGGCACTAAGTCAATAGAGAACTCAATCTCTCAATGCGGTAAACCGACCAGATCCTCGAAAACGTCCGAGTACTCACAAACCACCCTTGGTAACACAATCGAGTCTCAACATCCTCTCTAATTGCAAGACTTGCAAGTAAACTACTAAGCTTACTCCGCCTCATGATCATACCTCGTGGCAAAACACTACCAACCCCGCCCCCGTAAAATGGAAACGTTCTCCGCCATCAGACAACAACTTACCCTCCGACGGTAGTAATCAATAAATGCCCGGTATGATGATAACCAGTCCATAC
Source organism: Camellia lanceoleosa (assembly GCA_025200525.1). Taxonomy (NCBI): domain Eukaryota; kingdom Viridiplantae; phylum Streptophyta; class Magnoliopsida; order Ericales; family Theaceae; genus Camellia; species Camellia lanceoleosa. The sequence goes on from CM045763.1 coordinate 25,710,446, forward strand.
CCAAAATAACATCGAAGCCCTTCATGGGCATCACTACAAAAGAGAAAGGGAATCTACGATCATCGACCACTATATCACAACCCCTAACACCTTGTTACAACATCAACTCACCCCCAAGAGGCGACGGTAGACAAAGAAGAGATGCTAAGTGAGCTAACTCCAACTCCAAAATAGATGCAACTGCAGCAGACACAAAGGAATGAGACGACCAGACGATCAATGCACTAGCAACTGAATTGCAAACCCAGAAGGTACCTCTAACCACAGATGGAGCCGGTATAAGATCCTCAGGCAGAATAAAGATACACGCCCAGATGACCTTCGATCAACTCGCCACCCCTCGAGCAGAAGATCAAGGTACGATTGGGACGAAGAAGCCCTGTTGGCCCTCAAGGCTGAATCGACCGAGCAGGCATCCGACTCTGAGTTCCGCCAACCAAGAGGCACGTGCAAAGCACCCAATCGTGGGCAAAACCTCTTCATGTGCCCCGCCGATCAAGATCGAAAACAAGAGGACGGCCGACCTCTACTCGACTCGCTCGAGATCGAGCCAAGAAGATGCCGCCTCAACTCCTCCTCCGAGGACAACCGAGACTTGTGGCCCACCGACCACACTTGAAACAGTAATGTCTCGACCGCTTTTCCCGTAACTAGCACTCGACCGAAAAGTGGATCTAGAAAACTACTCGAGGTCAGCCGAGGAGTGAAACCTCTCGCCTCGCCATCACTCGCCATCCCGACTCCTCTTGGAGCCCTTCGCCTTTCCTTCCGTGATCATAATCTCGGGGTCACAGATCAACCAATCGCCAAATCCCTAATCATAGACCCAACAACTCAAAGATGAGGCCACGCCTCAACTTCTTCTCAAACTCAATGCTGGCGCTCCTCCGCTTGCCACCAACTCAGTAAACTCGACAGACTAGTGAATGCCGCTTCAAACTCGCCATCGATAAACTGTTTCGCTCAAGATGGCGGAATCGATCTCAACTTCTCTGAATTTGGAGACAAGTACTTCTCCGAAAAGCATCAACAAAAGCCTTCCACGCACTTCAATCGACCCTTGGTGAACTTCCACCATCGACCAAGATCTCCTTCACCGAACGATGCCAAGGTCACCTTCAACCTCGTCTTCGATGCCAAGCATCTCAAACGCGTTTTTTCGTTCTGCTCGAGCCATTAAATGCGCTTTAAGCGGCTCGCTAGGATCACCTATAAACACGTCCGCTGAGACCGAAGAATTCTTCTTGAAAAAGAAGGCCCCGTGATCCGCCACAACTACTCGAGCCTCGATTCGAGCCCTAAGAATGCCCATCGACTCCTAAAAGCTCCAAATATCTCTTGGGCCAAAGCGCCCATACCTTGTGGCTCGCTGCTCGCCACATTGGCTTGGCCAACACCTCCTCGAATCGCCGGTATCTCCTCCGGTATAGGCATTTCCTGCCTAGCCTGCCTACCACGCCTACCACGACCTCGTCCTCGTCCTGACATCCTAATGAAGGACACACAGACGTTAGCACTCTAAATAATGTGCCAACACTATAATACTTGCGTGCTAATCCATTGGACAACAATAGATCACACCACGTAACCACACCATCACATACGCACCTACGATTTCATTCCTGGATAATGACAGTCCCGAGACGTCGCTAAAGTTCCGGTTGGAAACAACATTGATCAAGTGCCTTTCCAACAAGACATTCAGAGACTCAAGGGTCCAATCAACATCCAGCAACTACATTCCATACCCACATAGTCACATAAACATGTTATCATATAAGCATGCAATCATTACACTAAGTCTCTATCAAACGAGACGAACCCATTGTGATTCTAATCACTTCCCACGCACTCCAAAGTATTCAAACCCCAGACGCTCGATACCAAGTTGTAACGCCTCAAAATTAAACCCAAACATGACATGCATTAATAAAAGAAAACAAGATATTATTTAAGTCACCAGAGTAATATGGAATAAAACATCACATATAGGCCCTATGGGCTTTCATCTTGCCAAGCCAACACTAGGACACAAATTCATGAGTTCTAACTCAAAACAAATAAAGCTCTAGGCTTGAAAGTTTACATTGTTCAAATAAAATAAATAAAAAAAATAAAACAAGTCTTCCAATTCAATTCCTCACAAGCTAAGTCCTTGGAGGTAGTGAACCAATTGCATTGAAAAATGAAGTTCTATATAGGGTGAGCCACACTTCAATAGAGAAATACTAAACCAAGCATAAGAATTAACTAAAGTATTAGCATCTAATACATGGTTAACACACTATAATCCATTACACTTTTTAAGACATGAATGTCTATATTGCCTATGACACATTGTCTATGGCACATCTTACTTTTCATCTATGGCTCGTAACTCGCCAAATAACTCAACGGGTTTCATCTTTTATTAACAAGACTTCCAATTCCACAGAATAACAATTCAAGTTAAACCTAATCATAACAAATACACGAATTGATATTATATCAATCATAATCAATTCACTTCCATACTTCCCAATTGACACATATTTTGTGTCAGATCAATAAAACACTTCAATATAAATAAGCACACATAAAAGTGATGCTAATGGAGTCCATCGCCTATCTCCTCCCAAACAAAAATCCGGTTTAGAGGTCCATCCCCTATCTTCCCCTAAACCGTGGAGTTCATCCCCTATCTCCTCCAAACAAATCCGGTTTAGAGGTCCATCCCCTATCTTCCCCTAAACCGTGGAGTTCATCCCCTATCTCCTCCAAACATCATGCATATGCAATGAAACATACAAATTGCCATATGCAACACATCATCAAAACAAGTAAGGGTCTGGAATAATTCAACAGTCAACATATGTGACTTAATTCGCTTATACCTAAGCAAAGATGCAAGGTCTATAACAATCAATGGCTATCCTCCACCGATAGCCCAAAACAGTTATTTCTAAGCGAGAAATAAATATCACAATGTATATACATTATCAAATCCACATATGAGTGATTAAATATTCAATTACATCAACCAATCTCAATTTCCCAAATCTCATGAATTTAACCCAATACACAATTCCCCTTTATAAATTAATTACATGAATTAATCTATGCCAAAACCCTTAGATTTCTCCTGAATTACTAAACCACCCCCTCCCACATACTAGAACACCAACACTTAGGATTAAAACGTATACAAGGAGTAGGAAATCCCTACCTCAAAGCAATGAACCCGATAGAAGAAGGTGAAGATGTTTGCCCAAATGTTAAAGTGCTCCAAATCCAACAATGTCTGATTAAATGAAAGCCCTCACTCTCCTCTACCTTTTTAATGAAGGAACTAGGTTAGAAACACCCTCTAGATAGATCAAACCCAAGGAAAAGATGAGTTGAGAAAGAAGAAACTCGGAACTAGGGTTTTGGATCAAAATTGTGAAAAAGACGTTTTAAAACCGCCGCCGCTTAAATATCGATGGGCTCGCTCGAAGCGAAGACATGGTCGCCGAGCGACCAGACACAAGAATACTCGCCGGCGAAGAAAAGCTCGCCGAGTTAAGAACTCGATGCTTCAGTTCGCAACCAGAAGCATGCTCGAGCGACAATGCTCGCCGAGCGAAGAACTCGAAACATACAGCTTCGCCGCTGAAGCGAAGAAAGCTCGCTTCGAGCGAAAAACACTCGCTTCGGTCTATACTAGACGAATCTCGCCGAGCTAAGAAATCTCGCTCGAGCCACTAGAAACAAAACTCAACCTCGCCGAGCGACCAAACCTCGCCGAGCGACCAACTCAAAATCGACAAAGAAGATTTGATTTCAACCCAACCAACTCAAACAAACCTCGCCTAACACATCCTATAACTCAATTGAGGAATTAGAGAACAACAAATATAACAATGTAATTCGCGGAACGTAAGTCCGGGTACAATAATCAAATGGGATAAAGACCGTGGTCGCTCTAACCTCCCCTTAAAAGAATTTCGCCTCAAATTAAGCATGAGTTTGTAAAAAAAAAACAAGTTTTTCTTAATTCCCAATGATATATAAAACAATAATCAACAATCTTGACCAATATTGGTCACTACATCTCTCATTAAGAGGCATCTCACAATATGTATAAACCAACATATATTTCAACCTGCATCAATATTATGCATTATCCCTTTCGATGTTAACAAATTCCATATCGTATTCAATCTCATGGTATAAACAACACATTACTCCCATTATGTGGCAAGTTTCAAAACGTTAACATTCAATCAAACTGTTCTCAATGTTTTCCAACTCAAGACATATATAAAATTCTCAAGTTCCGCAATATTATATAATCTAAGTACAAAATTACAAATCAATAAACAATTCCGGATATTTCTCACGGACTTCCAACTCACGTTCCCAAGTGGCTTCCTCCACTCCGTGATGCTTCCACGTAACTTTCATCAAAGGGATAGTCTTGCCACGCAAAACTTGATCCCGCCTATCCAAAACCCGGACCGTCTCTCCTCATACGAGACATCCTCATCAACAACTAATTCAGTCCAATCCAACACATGTGACGGATCCGCTCATACTTCCGAGCATACTCACATGAAACACGCCATGAACTCCGGATAATCTGGTGGCAAAGCTAAACGATAAGTTTCGCCAATCCTCTCAAGGATCTCAAAAGGCCCAATGAACCGAGGGGACAACTTCCCGCTTCCCAAATCTCATCAAACCTCGCCTAGGTGATATTTTCGTAAAGACATGATCACCTACCTCAAACACCAAAGGTCTCCTCCTACGGTCGGCATAAGATTTCGACGACTCAGGTCAGAACCAAATTTCTTACGGATAAGCTCAACTTTCTCCGTGGTTTCTCACCAACTCCGGACCCAACAAAGGTGCGCCACCCACCTCGGCCCAACAAACCGAGATCTACACTACGGCCATATAAGGCCTCAAATCGGTGCCATACCGATACTAGATCGAAAGCTATTGTTGTAAGCAAACTCCACTAATGGCAAGTGCTTTTCCCACGACCCATTAAGGTCGAGAACACAACCTCAAGCATATCCTCCAGGATCTGAATAAGACGCCGGACGCCTGTCACCGAGGATGATAAGCCGCATTAAGGGTCAACTTAGTGCCTAAAGCACTTCGCAAACTCGCCACAACTCGGCAAAGGAAACGAGGATCTCTATCTCAAACACCGCCACCGGGACCCCTGCAACCTCACTATGTCCCGAACATACAAATCGGCAAGATGATCTACCAATCTCTAACACGATAGAATGAAGTGCGCCGACTTCGCCAACCGTCTACCACAACCCAAATAGCATCACTACCTCCGAGTCTTGAAGACCCACAACGAAGTCCATAGTGACATGCTCCCACTTCCACTCAAGAATAGGCAAGGGTTGCAACAAACCCGGCTGCCTTCGATGCTCGGCCTTCACTTGTCGACAAGTAAGGCACTTAGATCTGAAAGTCGCCACATCTCTTCATACCCCGCCACCAAAATCTGCCCAAATCCCGATACATCTTAGTACCTCCGGATGCACCGCAAGGCGCGAATGATGAAACTCTGAGTACCTCCTCACGGCAAGATTCCTAGACAAACAGACGATCTCAGATCTCACGCCAGTCGGGATACACCGTCAAACCCTTCTCAACCTTCCTAATGGAAATCTTTTCTGGAGAGATTCTACCTCAAGATCACCCTCCGAGCCTCTAACACTCGAGTCACAAGTGTAGGTCAACAATCGAAAACAAGGTCAAGAATTTCAACGGATTCGCCCAAATGCAAATCAAACTCCCCAACAAGACCCAACATCTCCCACTCCCGGATGGCTATACCGCAACGTCACCAACAGATTTTTCGCTAAGGGCATCGCCACAACATTGGCCTTCCTCGATGATAGTGCAACTCAAGTCATAATCTTCAATGAACTCCATCCACCTCCTCCGCCTCAAATTCAAGTCCTTCCGAGTGAACAAATATTTTAAACTCTTATGGTGGAGAATACCTCAAATTTCTCACCATACAAATAATGTCTCCAAATTTTAGGGCAAATATCACATTGCTAGCTCTAGATCATGCGAGGGTAATTCTTCTCGTGAATTTTCAATCGACGTGAGCCATAGGCAACCACTTTCCTCTTGCATCAACACACAACCTGCATCTCGTGAGGCGCCACAAGAACTCGAATAACCCAACCCTCTCTCCGGAATAATCAAAACCGGAGCGGTGGTCAATCTAACTTTCAACTCCTGAAATGACCTTTCACAAGTCTCACTCCAAACAAATTTAACTCCCTTCCGAGTCAATCTAGTCAACGGTGAAGCTAACCTGGAGAAATCCTTCACAAACCGACGGTAATACCCAAATTAATCCCGTAAAATCATGGATCTCAAATACACTCTTAGGTTGTGCCCAATCTTACCGCCTCCGCCTTGATGTATCAACAGACACCCCTTCCCGAAACTACATGGCCTAAGAACTTCACCTCTTCTAGCCGTAACTCACACTTCCCAAACTTAGCATAAAGCTTATGGGTTCTAAGTAATTCTAGCACCACTCTCAAATGTTCCTCGTGCTCTTCCTCCTCAAGGTGAATAAATCAAAATGTCGCCCACGAAGACGACCACAAACGATCCAAAAATGCTCTGGAAGATCCGGTTCATCAAATCCATAAACACCGCTGGTGCATTGGTGAGCCCAAACGGCATCACCAAACTCAGAGTGGCCATACCGCTGCATTTTAATGCCGCTTTGGAATATCCTCCTCCTCGACTCTCAACCGATGATAACCCGATCTCAAGTCTATCTTAGAGAAACAACGAACCCTTCAACCGATCGAACAAATCATCTATACGAGGCATCGGGTACTTATTCTTAACCGCCACCCGATTCAACTTCCGTAATCTATACAAAGTCTCAAAGCACCACCTTTCTTTTTAACGAAAAAGGGTCGGCGCGCCCCACGGTGAAACACTAGGACGGATATAACCCTTATCTAACAACTCCCGGAGTGAATCTTCAATTCAACTAGCTCGGGGCAAAACGATAAGGTGCTATAGAAATCGGCGCCGCATCGCACTAAGTCAATAGAGAACTCAATCTCTCGATGCGGTGGTAAACCGACCAGATCCTCGAAAACGTCCGAGTACTCACAAACCACCCTTGGTAACACAATCGAGTCTCAACATCCTCACTAATCGCAAGACTAGCAAGTAAACTACTAAGCTCACTCCGCCTCATGATCATACCTCGTGGCAAAACACTACCAACCCCGTCCCCGTAAAATGGAAACGTTCTCCGCCATCAGACAACAAGTTACCCTCGACGGTAGTAATCAATAAATGCCCTAGATGATGATAACCACCCATACCCAAAATAACATCAAGCCCTTCATGGGCATCACTACAAAAGAGAAAGGGATTCTATGATCATCGACCACTATATCACAACCCCTAACACCTTGTTTCAAAATCAACTCACCCCCAAGAGGCGACACTACACAAATAGGAGATGCTAATCGAGCTAACTCCAACTCCAAAATAGATGCAAATGCGGCAGACACAAAGGAATGAGACGCACCAGACGATCAATACACTAGCAAATCGAATTGCAAAACAAGAAGGTACCTCTAACCACAGATGGAGTCGGTATAAGATCCTCAATGTAACAAAGATACACGCTACCAGATGACCTTCGATCAACCTCGCCACCTCGAGCAGAAGATCAAGGTACGATTGGGACGAAGAAGCCCTCGGTTGGCCCTCAAGGCTCGAATCGACCGAGTAGGCATCCGACTCGAGTCCGCCTCGAACCAAGATGCACTGGTGTGCACCCAACTGTGGGCAAAACCTCTTCATGTGCCCGCCGATCAAGACTGAAAACAAGAGGACGGCCGACCTTACTCGACTCGCTCGAGATCGAGCCAAGAAGATGCCGCCTCAACTCCTCCTCTCGAGGACAACCGAGACTTGTGGCCCAAATGACCACACTTGAAACAGTAATGTCTCTCGACCGCTTTTCCCGTAACTAGCACTCGACCGGAAAAGTGGATCTAGAAAACTACTCGAGGTCAGCCGAGGAGTGAAACCTCTCGCCTCGCCATCACTCGCCATCCCGACTCCTCTTGGAGCCCTTCGCCTTTCCCCTTCGTGCATCATAATCTCGGCAGGGTCAGATCAACCAATCGCCCAAATCCCTAATCATAGACCCAACAACTTCAAAGATGAGGCCACGCCTCAACTTCTTCTCAAACTCAATGCACAAGCGCCTCCTTGCCACCAACTCAGTGCAAACCTCGACAGACTAGTGAATGCCGCTCAAACTCGCCATCGATAAACCGTTTCGCTCAAGATGGCGGAACTGATCTCTCAACTTCTCCTGAACAGCTGGAGACAAGTACTTCTCCTGAAAAGCATCAACAAAAGCCTTCCACGTACTTCCAATACGACCCTTGGTGAACTTCCACCATCGACCAAGATCTCCTTCACCGAACGATGCCAAGGTCACCTTCAACCTCGTCTCGATGCCAAGCATCTCAAACGCTTTCGTCCGCCGAGCCATTCGTCATTTTAAGCGGCTCGCTAGGATCACCTATAAACACGTCCGCTGAGACCTAAGAATTCTTCGTAAAAGAAGGCCTGATCCGCCACAACTACTGAGCGATTCTCGAGCCCTAAGAATGCCCATCGACTCTAAAAGCTCCAGCTATCTCTTGGGCCAAAGCGCCATACCTTGTCGCTCGCTGCTCGGCCACATTGGCTTGGCCAACACCTCCTCGAATCGCCGGTATCTCCTCCCAGATAGGCATTTCGCCTAGCTCGCCTACCACGCCTACCACGACCTCGCCCTCGCCCGACATCCTAATGAAGGAAACAAAGACGTTAGCACTCTAAATAATGTGCCAAAACTATAATACTTGCGTCCTAATACATTGGACAACAATGAATCACTCCACGTAAGCACATAATCACATAAGCACCTCGAATTTCATTCTCGGATAATGACAGTCCGAGACGTCGCTAAAGTTCGGTTGGAAACAACATTGATCAAGTGCCTTTCCAACAAGACATTCAGAGACTCAAGGGTCCAATCAACATCCAAAGAACTACATTCCATACCCACATAGTCACATAAACATGTTATCATATAAGCATGCAATCATTACACTAAGTCTCTATCAAACGAGACGAACCCATTGTGATTCTAATCACTTCCCACGCACTCCAAAGTATTCAAACCGACGCCTCGATACCAAGTTGTAACGCCTCAAAATTAAACCCAAAACATGACATGCATTAATAAAAGAAAACAAGATATTATTTAAGTCACCAGAGTAATATGGAATAAAACATCAAATAAATGCCCTATGGGCTTACATCTTGCCAAGCCAACACTTGGACACAAATTCATGAGTTCTAACTCAAAACAAATAAAGCCCTAGGCTTGAAAGTTTACATTGTTCAAATAAAATAAATAAAAAAAAATATAAAACAAGTCTTCCAATTCAATTCTCACAAGCTAAGTCCTTTGAGGTAGTGAACCACTGCACTGAAAAATGAAGTTCTATATAGGGTGAGCCACACCAATAGAGAAATACTAAACCAAGCATAAGAATTAACTAAAGTATTAGCATCTAATACATGGTTAACACACTATAATCGAGTTACACTTTTTAAGACATGAATGTCTATATTGCCTATGACACATTGTCTATGGCACATCTTACTTTTCATCTATGGCTCGTAACCCCGCCAAATAACTCAACGGGTTTCATCTTTTATTAACAAGACTTCCAATTCCACAGAATAACAATTCAAGTTAAACCTAATCATAACAAATACACGAATTGATATTATATCAATCATAATCAATTCACTTCCATACTTCCCAATTGACACATATTTTTGTGCTGTATCAATAAAAACACTTCAATATAAATAAGCACACATAAAAGTGATGCTAATGGAGTCCATCCCCTATCTCCTCCCAAACAAAAATCCGGTTTAGAGGTCCATCCCTATCTTCCCTAAACCGTGGAGTTCATCCCCTATCTCCTCCAAACAAATCCGGTTTAGAGGTCCATCCCTATCTTCCCTAAACCGTGGAGTTCATCCCTATCTCCTCCAAACATCATGCATATGCAATGAAACATACAAATTGCCATATGCAACACACAATCAACACAAGTAATGTTCTGGATTAATTCAACAGTCAACATAGGTGACTTAATCCCAGTTATACCTAAGTAGCATGCAAGGTCTACAACAATCAATGGCTATCCTCCACCGATAGCCCAAAGCTTATTTCTAAGCGAGAAATAAATATCACAATGTATATACATTATCAAATCCACATATGAGTGATTAAATATTCAATTACATCAACCAATCTCAATTTCTCAAATCTCATGAATTTAACCCAATACACCATTCCTCTTTTTAAATTAATTACATGAATTAATCTATGACAAAACCCTAAGATTTCTCCCAAATTACTAAACCACCCCTCCACATACTAGAACACCAACACTTAGGATTAAACGATACAAGGAGTAGGAAATCCCTACCTCAAAGCAATGAACCCGATAGAAGAAGGTGAAGATGTTTGCCCAAATGTTAAAGTGCTCCAAATCCAACAATGCTCCGGTTAAATGAAAGCCCTCACTCTCCTCTACCTTTTTAATGAAGGAACTAGGTTAGAAACACCCTCTAGATAGATCAAACCCAAGGAAAAGATGAGTTGAGAGAGAAGAAACTCGGAACTAGGGTTTCTGGATCAAAAATTGTGAAAAAAGACGTTTTAAAACTGCTGCTGCGTTTAAATACTGGACAGGCTCGCTCGAGCGCAGACAAGGTCGCTGGCGACCAGAATTAAAAATACTCGCTCGGCGAAGAAAAGCTCGCCGAGTTAAGAACTCGATGCTTCAGTGCGCAGCGAAGCATGCTCGGCGACAGAATGCTCGCCGGCGAAGAACTTCAAACATATGACTCGCCGCTCGAAGCGAAAGCTTCGCCGGCGAAAACACTCGCTCTCGGTCTATACTAGACGCAATCTCGCTCGAGCTAAGAAATCTCGCTCGAGCCACTAGAAACAAACTCAACCTCGCTCGGCGACCAAACCCTCGCCGGCGACCAACTCAAAATCGACAGAAGATTTGATTTCCGAACCCAACCAACCTGAAACAAACCTGCCCAACACATCCTATAACTCAATTGAGGAATTAGAGAACAACAAATATAACAACAGAATTCGCGGAACGTAAGTCCGGATACAATAATTAAATGGGAAAAAGACCGGGGTCGCTATAACATAGATCTTATTTAATAGATCTTGATGAGAGAATTCTAAAAATATTAATTTTATTAAAAACCAAAATCTACATCAAAAGTTATATTATTTTAAAATTTAATATTTTGATAATAGTGATATTTGTTGGACTTTTTAAGAAAAACTTTTTATACTTGTCTTTAATGTATTAAAATTTTATTATAAAGAGGTTTTGACCAAATCTTCCTATTAGAAATTGGGAGAGCAAGAGGATAATTAACTATTTGGTTAGCAAACTGTAGGTTCATTTAGAGAAAATAAGGATAAACTAAATAAGTACACTTTTTAATTTTTTATGAAATATGAGTTGGGTATGGGTTGGGTTTGAAGTGATGTGGTAGAAAGATGATGTGACTTAAATAGGATAGTGACTTTTTAACTTTTTGACTTTTTTAAGTTATGCCAAACTGCCTAACTATCAAAAGTACAAATAAAAAGAGTAAATTATATTGACCTTTCTTGAGATTTAGGACCAAAAAAAAAAAAGGCAAGTCACACAATTTTGATATAATTCCATTAAGTTCTTTTGAAGTTTTAATTCACATAACACTTAAGCCCATTTTTATAAATAATTTATTAATTATGTGAATGAAAAAATAATATTGTCACATCTTTTATATTAAAATATATATTTTATGTTATTTATTTTTGTATATTTACACCATCTATATTAATTTTGATCTATTTATCTTTACTAAAAGAGAAGTCAATATAATTATATCGAAATTACAGAGTTGTTGTATTTTTTAAAAAATTTCACATGAAGTTAGTATAATTTACTGAAATAAAAAAAGTGAACTTTAATTGGTTCTATTTTAGCAAGGCATCAAACAAATGGAGAAAAAATGAAAATTGGAATTAAAATAATTTGTTGCCATGCATATATAAAAAGAGAGAGAGCGAAGATTTAAAAAAAAAAAAAAAAAAATTAAAAGTAACTTTTAAGGTTAGGCCCTAGAAGGATGACCATTCAACGATATAATGATAAATTACAGACTTATATATAGGGATGTTTTGAAAAGTTAGTAAAAAATTAATTTTTTAATTTTTTGATTTCTTGGTGACTTTTTTATCAAAAAGACTGACTTTTTTGATAGCTTTTTTGTGACTTTTTTTTAAAGAACTTAATAAAAAGTTAAAAAATTAATTTTTTATCAACTTTTCAAATTACCTCATAGACAAAGATTTAAATCTACACTACTAATAGTGAGTATAATTCGTCTAGACCTAAAAAGTACATCTTACCAACTTTGTGTGCTTTTGCCCAAATGACTAGCCCAAAAAGAGTTATATGAAATCTTTATCACAATACCTAAGGTCTATCCACTCAACCAAACCCGGGTAAAGAACTATATGGGTTCGTTTCAGATGTAGGTTGATTTTTTAATTTTTTAATTTTTTGACTATTTTAATTTAAGGTTAAAAAGTCTCATTTGAAATGAATTTTTTTTTTATTTTTTTACTTTTATAAGAGAAAAAAAATGTAATTACTATGAGTTAGATGTGATATTTTGTCTAATTAAATTAAATTTTTTTTTATTACTAAAATAGTCCCCAAAAAAAATCCCAAATTTTTTCTTCCCAAACGGATCCAGAATGTGTTTTGGAGGCTTCTGGGCAGCTTGGATCACGCCAACACTGGGATGGAGGAGAAATGCAGGGTAAGCAGAAGATATATGTCTATATATTATACATAGCCCGCACTTACTACTAAAATTTCTTTGATGGCAGACCTAAAACAGCCTTGACTTGTCATTTTCTTCTACTACACCACTCTAAATTTTTAGTGAAAACAAAAAAGAGAATTTGATAAGATTAGTGATCTACGAGCTATAAAAGTATATAAAAAATTAATATTATTGATGTGGTTACATTGAGATTTGTGATTTTATAACATAGATAAAGTGTTATTTAAATAATATTTAATTATAAAAATATCACTTTCACATTGTTCTTTCTAGTGACAAATTTTATATAATTTATTTTTTATGAATAATATTTATCTTTTGATAATCCAATTCAATGTTTAAAGCAGTATGTATTAAGCAAAATAAATTGGGTGACAAATTTAATTTATATTATTTGAAATTTTAATCATTTTTTTTTAAATGTGAGAAAATTTTAAATTATAAACTTCTTACTTATGGCTAAATGTTAAATTTCCAAATATTAAAATCTTGAGATGTAGCGCTATCACCCCATGAACACTACCACCATTGTTGGCCACCACCACTCCACTACAACCACCCCACCACCAATATTACCATTGCCGCCCTAACCCTCCACTATAATATCACCATTGTCACACCATCATCATCACTCCAATGTCACCACCATCTTCGATAGCAACCCTTAACCTTTTTCATAACTATTATAACTGACACCGTCACTTTCACTATATGATCATTGCCACCATCATTTTACTACTATTGTCACTGTCCATCACCACTTTCACAAACTCAGTCCTACCTCAACATAATCACCATCGTTGTTTACTACCACCATCACTCTAGTATAGTATCACCATTGTCATCATTATCTTCACTACTTCGTTGCCACCACCACTATTTCGTTGTTGACACTATTTTTTTTTTTAAAAAATTTAGAAGACACCACTAGCACTATGTAACTACCAACCTACCACTATAATATAAAGAATGAAATTTTTTTAAAAAAATTAAATATTAATAATACAATATAAAGAATGAAATAAAAAATTTATATATTTTAAATTTCAACTTCTTTTGTATATCAAACAACTTGATTAAATTTTACACTTTAATTTAAGTACATGGCAAAATAGCTTTGCAGACTACAAAATATCAAACAACTTGATTGAATTTTACACTTCAATTTAAGTACATAGCAAAATAGCTTTCCAGATTACAAAATTTAACATTCAATTCCCAGTGCTTCATTTTCAATTTTATCAAATAACACTTAAATTTCAATTTTTTTTTTTTTTTTCATTTCTATTTATAAATCCAAGATCCAAACACTGTACCAAGCTAAAAGTACAAGAACTTCAAAGTTTACAACAGTATGTAATTCCAATTGTGAAACACTTATTCAAGTACATCAAATTCAAACAACTTTGTTATATCGTTTTAAAATTTGTTCAGAGCAGCCATTAAAGCACTTACTTCCTGATACTGGTCCAGATGCAGTACGAGACAGTATCAGCCAGACAATCACCATTCCTCTCTCTCTCTCTCTCTCTCTCTCTCTCTCTCACACACACACACACACACACAAAATTTCCAACTTATGGAGTAAGGAATCAAGAGAGATTGGTGCTGGAGGACAAAGCAAAAGTCTAACTTTGAAGAATAGTCATGTATCATCAAATACATAAACTTTTTTTTTTAGAACAAAGCAAATATATTCATATATCAAGAAGTTTGAACGTTGATTACAGACTTAGCAATTAAGTGAGCTGTTCAAATAGCATTCCTAGGGACTTTACTGATAGAAAGGAAATTAAAAAACCTACTAATGCCCTTAATGTCATTTACAATAGTTATCTTATTCCAATCTGGGTCACGCTTGCCATTCAAAATGTCTACCAAAACTTGGCAATCTGTGAGAACAGATACCAAAAGGAAGTTCTTTGCCCTTCCCACTGCAAAGCCGCCAAACATGCTTTGGCTTCAGTCACCCGCGGAGACGGAAGTTGTAGCCAGTAACCTTCTTGCCCAATATGCTCCTGCCACATGTTGAAGCACACCCATGCCACTGCAGCACTTCAACCTTCGTCCTTCCAAGCTCCATCTACAACCAGAGTCCATACCTGCAAATCTGTGTTATTAATACAAGAGTTTGCAAGTATACAATTCAGTCTGTCATGATTATCAATGCAAGTGATCAGGGTATCAAAACCAGTGCTTGTGGACAAACATACGTGCTCTAGTGTTGTATTGTATAAACAAGAGTATTCAGTATCTCACTAACAGTAGAAGAAAACAAACTGCATAAAATAGAAGCAAGCCATCCCACATCTTTGCTTAAACAAACAGATGCCGATGCACTTTCTTCTCAAATAAACAGATGACAGATAATACAGTAATCCAAACCTTTCAAGTTCAGCAATCCAGGCACCACTCTAGTTATCTAATGGATACCACAGCAAATAGAACAGCTCAACTAAATGACATAAAGCAAGCACGGGCAATAGAGCACCATCCTCCAAAATTGGTCAATTAGACATATGATGGGGAAATCACTAACCTGATCATGAAATTTTCTGTCTTTGAAAACTTCAAAGATGATCAACTAGAGACAGTATCTTTCCCCATAAATGCCCGGTGATGCTGTACAGGCACAAGAAACAATTAAACAACCTAAAAGGACGATATCAAAACTGCATTTGTATAACAATCAAATAAAACTGGATAACAAAATCAGCAATCCAGCAGCTCAACGATCCTCAATTTTGTTTCAAAGATAGTGCTCACCACTTCAGCTTCCAACACCAAAGAATTACTTTCTAGAAAATTTTCTAGGCTACCAAAGAAACTGGAAACGGAAACATAAAGATTACAGACAATAGCCTGAAATGTGGGGCTCGAAGCACTATCCAAAAAAAACAAGAAGGAAAAAAAAAAAAATAGAAATGAAGTCCAACTGGCACAAAAAATGAGATACGGTTATGAATGAGAGTCGAAAAATGCACCATCTGGTGATACTACACAAAATCAACTAGGCTATGCTGTAACTAGATAACAGATCAACCCTGACATGCAAACTAAGCTAAGAAATTTCTGTACATATATTCTACACAATACACATGAGAGAGAGAGAGAGAGAGAGCGCTCCTAGCAGAAAACTCAAAAAAATGGAGTGTGTCATGATGTTAAGAAGTTCCAGATTTCTTTCGTATTTTGACACTTCACCAGGATGCTCTGGTTTATTATCGTCGTTGTCATCAGTGTCGGCTCGATCAGTGTCATTGAAAGTCCTCCCATTCTCATCTTCACCTCCATATTCTGATGAACCATTTACCTCCTTACTCAACCCCATATTTTCAATCAACTTTGCTGCATCTGCACTGTCATTAACATCCCCACTGTCTTGCACTGCATTGTAAATGAATAAATAATGAGTCAGCTCAACTGCGGTGCTGTTTGGTGCAACTTATAATGCGGCTTATAACTTTTCTTATGTTGAGTCTCTGTGAAAGTGTTTGGTGCAGCTTTTACTTATAGCTTATGAGACAGCAATAGCTCAAATAAAGTTGAAAAAAGCTGGGGAAATCGTTCTCTTAGCTTCTATTTATCATCAACTTACAGCTTTGGAAAAGCTGCACCAAACAGGCTCTAAGAATAATTACACAACTACTGCTAAAAACAGGGAGGAAAATATTCAAATGTTGCCATCAGATGAGAACTCCTGAACTTCAACGCTATTGTATGTCGTAACCTGGACCAATGGAGTTGAATTGTCATACTCACTAGCACCTCTCAATGATGATGCTGAAGCAACTTCAGGTTTGGTACTGCTTCAACTATATCACCGCCACCATCATCAACATGTTTCTCCGTTTTCTTCTTTATATTAGCTGAAGAAGCTTGAGATGCCACGGCTATGCCTGCATTGAACCATGTTCAGATGAAAAATTTAGAACCATTACTGCTAGATCAAATCCCAATCAGGTGAAGTTAATGAAGATAATCCAACTTGATCACTTACGTATGGAATCAAAGGATATTCGCTATCTCTCCTTTAATTGCATTAGAGTACTTCCATAACTTCCATTTTAATGCCTTTTTTCCCAAGTAGCTGGAAATTATGCTATGTGACCCCTTGGAAAATTTGTCCACCATGTATTCATTGACTCAGTTAACATTTAACAACAACAAAATCATATCCCAAGAAAAAGCAAGAAATAAAAAAATAAAGAAAAAAGGAAAATTTTTAAGGAGCAAATTTTCTAGGGTCAAAAGGCTAAACGATAAAGTGGCTCAAAGAAGGTGATATTAATTCCAAATTATTTCACAGGGTTGCTAAGGGAGATGGAAAAAGAAATTTATCAGCAAATTAGAGGTCAAACAAGGGATGTTTGTAGATAGGGAAGATCAAATTGTCAATAAGATTTTTAATTTTTATGCAAATCTGTTCGCTAATGGCTGTGTTGAGAGACCAAAAATTGAAGGGCTTGATTGGTCGCAGATTAATGAATCTAGGTGGTTGGAACGACCTTTTGATGGGGTGGAAATCTATGTTACATGGACTCGCCACTTTTGGGCGAAGTACCTATTAACACGACCGACCACGACATTACACGACACGGTGCGGTGTGGGATTCGTGTCGGATTCGCCTATTATTCTCTCGGACACGGCTCTTTACAAAGGCAAAAAGAAATGAAAGAGGTGAGAGCAAGAGAGAACTCGTCGAACAGTCGATCCAAATGAAGATCGCAGCTCCATCCTTGATCGAACAAATTAACGCCTGCACGACTTGAAAAGCCTCTCTGTCTCCCTCTCCCTCGCGCTCGCGATCGATGGCTTCACTTTCCTCTCCCTCTGTCTCTGTCGTTCGTCTCTGTTGATTCATATCTCTATTCGTATCTATCTATATATAATAATAATAATAGTTTATATATAATAATAATCTATCTATATATAATAATAATAGTAGTTTATATATAACAATAATAATAGTTAAGAAACTGAATAATAAATAATAAATAATAACTATTATTATTATGTTTACATAATAATTATTATATAACATATAATATATTTATAAGATAATATATACTTATATATATTAATAAAAATAATAAAATAAAATAAAAAATTAATTGAAACACATTATTTAAAAAATAGAACAAATAAATAAAATAATTAATGTATATTAAAATAAAAATATTTATAAAAAAATTAAAAAATTTCTCGTGTCTCCTGTCGTGTCCGTATCCCCATTTTTCAAAAATTATCGTGTCCTGTGTCCTCGTTATAATAAATATATTTTGTAAAAAAAAACTATTTAACGTATCCCCGTATCCGTATCCAAATTTGGATACATATTCACGTATCTTTAATTTTTAATTTTGAAGTGTCCGACCCCTAGATACGCACCCACACCCGATACCCGTACCCGAGTCCATGTAACTTAGGTGGAAATTAAAGAAACAGTTTTTGATTGTGAGAGAGATAAAGCTCCTGGACCTGCGGTTTCACCATGGCTATTTTTTAGGATTATTCGGATGTAGTGAAAAAGGATTTGCTAAATGTCTACTGAATTCTAGAAGAAAGAAGTAGGGGTTGTTTGGGGTGTCCTAAATAAGTGTACTTTTTGTCTTTTTGGACTAAAAAATTAAGGTTGAAAATATGGATGTTTTTTACTTTTTTTGACTTTTATGAAAAAAAATGTAAAAAAAAAATTAAAAAATTAAGGAAAAAATAAAATTGGATTAAGGCAGTGTGCAAAATTTTGACTTTTGGTGAATAGTGTTAACTTTTTAACTTTTTGAGTAATTTTTTGACTTTTTTACAAGTTCCCAAACTTGGCCTTAATCTGTGTGCCAATGCATCTTTTATATGTTTGATTCCTAAGAAAGAAGACTCGTTGAAGATTAGCGATTTCAGACAAATCAGTTTGGTCACACCTCTGTATAAGATTTTGGAATAAGTGCTTTCAAAAAGATTTAAGGACAATTTTGGGAAAAACAATTTCCTCGGTTCAAGGAGCCTTTGTGAAGGGTTAAGCAAATCTTAGGGAATAGGATTCTCTGCAAAACTATTATTGCAATAACGCAAAGATGATGGTGATTTGGGCTTAAAGCATCTACATACACTACCACTAATTATGTTTTGGGCTTAAATTACTTACCTAAACTATCATTGCAAGATTATTGCAAGGGTGATTATGGTAGACAATCCTAGTCCAAATTTTAGATGTGATCTTGGTGGCTCATGAAGCAGTGGAAGAATACAGAGTGTTGAAGAAAGAAGGGCTCATTTTCAAAGTGGATTTTGAGAAAGCATACAACCATGTGGAGTGGCAATTTTTGGATTTTGTAATGAGGAAAAATGGATTTGGGGATAGATAGAGGAAGTGGATTAGGGGGTGCTTATCAACTTGCAATTTGTTAGTCATTGGTAATGGATAGGCTGGGAAATCATTTAGGGTGTCTAAAGGTCTTAGGCAAGGGGACCCATTGTCACCTTTTCTCTTTAGTTGACCTATAGGGCTAGGAGGTTGGGCTAGTTGATGGGTTTACTATTCGGAGGGATAGGATTTATGTATCACATTTGCAGTTTGCAGATTATACTGTCTTTTTTTCTTGGAAGAGGAAAAGAAGGTAGTTTTTTTGTTATCATTGTTGAAGATTTGCGAACTTGTCTCAAGACTTAAGGTTAATTTGCACAAGACAAGTAGTATAGTTAAATAAATCTTCAGCAAAATATATTGGTTGCATTGGCAAGAACTTTAGGTTACCCTCTTGAGAGTCTTCCTTTCAAGTATTTGGGTCTTCCCTTGGGAGCTAATCAGCGCAGAGTCTTTTTGGGCTCCAGTGTTAGAAAAGGTTGGCAACAGGTTAGAGGGGTGGAAGAAGGCATTGTTATCTAAAGGGGGGAAGATTTACTCTAGTCCAGTTTGTGTTGAGTAGTATTCCGATTTATTATTTGTCTCTATTTAAGATTCCAGGTGGAGTTGCAAAAAGCATTGAGAAAATGATGAGAGATTTTCTTTGGGAAGGAAAGAAGAGAAGAATGATCATTTAGTGAGTTGGGAGGCGGTTTCTCTTCCAAAGGAAGAAAGGTGGCCTTGCCATTGGCAATATTGTCGCTAGGAATACTACTCTTCTTGGAAAATGGCTTTGGAGATTCCCCATTGAATGTGATTCTTTATGGCATTCTATTATTAGAAGCTAGTATGCGATTCAAGCTAATGGTAGAGAGATACTCCTGTGAATCGTAAGGGCAATTGTCGTTCTTCATGGAAATCCATCTCTCATGTTCTTCCACTCTTGTCTAGATTTCTTTCTATGAAAGTGGGTAACAAAAAAAATGTTAAAGTTTTGGGAGGATGCCTGGTGCGGGATGTATCCTTTGAGATAAGGTTTCCATTTTTATATCGGGTAGTTCGATCTCATAATGTTTCCATTCTTCTTCGGCTTGCCCTTTTTCGGCGCTAATGTCATGGAATTTCAATTTTATCAGAAACATCAACGATCAAGGATGTAACAAGTTGGCCTCTTTGTTGGTTCTTATTGATGGTTTTTCTACCTCCAAACGAGCATGATAAGAAAGTTTGGCTTTCTCATTCTTTAGGTGTCTTTTCATGTAAGTCTTTCTTCGACAAAATGCCAATGTTCCTTGTTTTCCTCATCACAAGAATTTGGGAAGCTGTGTGAGATTTCTGAATAGCTTTCTGTATCTCATATATTCAATGTGTATCAATTACAATCAGACCTTAGAATATATATAGCCCTAACTCCTAAACCAAAAAGGAAATACAAATACAATACGACCATGACTTTAATAGGACTCTAATACAATCATGCCTCTAATAAGACTCTAAGTTAATTTGTACGACTCACAATATATTTCACAATATATTCTCACACCCCCGCTCAAACTCAAGGTGTTTTAGCAGAAAACACGAAGAGTTTGCTAAGAAGAAACTGAAACCGAGTAGTAGTGTGAATCTTGGTGAAGAAGTCCGCAAGTTGCAAAGCTGAAGGGATGAAAGAAAGCGAAATAGAGGCAGACTGCAGATGTTGGCGAACAAAGTGACAATCAATCTCAATGTGTTTTGTCCGCTCATGGAAGATGATAGGACAATCAACAAAGATCAAGGGTTGTCACAATAGAGAGAGGTCGGAAAAGACTGAGGGACACCCAAATCAGATAAAAGACAACGAAGCCAAACAATCTCAGCAGTGGCATAAGCCATAGCACGATACTCAGCTTCGGCAGTAAAGCGGGCAACGACTAATTGTTTCTTACTTTTCTAAAAGATCAAAGAATCACCAAGAAACATACAGAAACCAGACGTAGACTTGCGATCAATAACATCACCAGCCCAATCAGAGTCAGCATAGGCCACCAAGTCCAAAGAGGAAGTAGAGGACAATAGTAAGTCTTGAAATATGGTACCCCTGAGATAGCGAAGAATGCGAACCAAAGCAGCCCAATGGGTAGAGCAAGGAGCAGAAACGAACTGACTAACCATATGAACAACATAAGCAAGATCAGGGCGAGTGACAGTCAGATAAACTAAACAACCCACAAACTCGCGATATAAAGTAGGATCATCCAGAGGGACACCATCAATAGAATTAAGCTTCACATTAAGCTCAATAGGTGTATTAAAGACCTTAGTATCGATAAGACCAGCACGGTGAATGACTTCATTAGCATACTTAGCCTGAGATAAAAAATAGCCTTCGGAGAAGAAGCAACCTCAATACCAAGAAAATACCGTAATGTATCCAGATCTTTCATTTCAAAGGTACGGAACAGATGCTACTTGACCTCGCAGATAGCAGAAGAGTCAGAGCCAGTGATGATCATAATATCCACATAGAGTAAGAGAGCAACAAAACCAGCCGATGTATGTCGCAGAAATAAAATAGAGTCGAAAGCAGAAGAATGAAACCCAAGCTCGGTAACAGCAGTCTAAAAGCGATCATACCAAGCACGAGGAGACTACTTCAGACCATACAGAACACGCCGAAGACGACAAACTTGGCCAGAGGAATAGGAAAGACCAGGAAGAGGAAGCATATAAACTTCCTCAGTGAGATGGCCATTAAGAAAAGCATTCTTAACATCCATCTGATAAAGAAGCCAAGAACGAATAGCAGCGACAGGGATCAAAGTACGGACAGTAGTCATCTTGGCAACAGAAGCAAATGTTTCCTCCTAATCAATACCATACTCCTGAGAGAAACCTTTGGCAACCAGACGAGCTTTGTAGCGCTCAAGAGACCCATCAGAATGAGTCTTAACTTTGTAGACCCATTTATAACCAATCAAATTCTTACCAGCAGGCAAAGGAACCAGCTCCCAAGTACTAGGTTTCAGAGAGCGCATAACTAATCTTCCATAGCGTGAACCCAATGAGGGCCCTGACATGCCTCTTTGTAAGACTGAGGTTCTGAAAAAGAGTGAATAGCAAACAAAAAAGTACGATAGGAAACAGAAAAACATGTATTAGACCAACCTAACCTGTTTGGAGGATGACGCGCTCGAGTAGGATATTGGTGTGCAGCAGGATCAGAGTCGACAGCAGCAGGAGGATCAACAGTAGAAGTAGAGACAACTGGTGGAGGAGGAGCCTTGCGACGAGAATAAACTAACAACGGAGGAGGAGAACAAACTGAAGGAGGAGAAGCAGCCAGAGATAAAGCAGGAGGAAAAGATAAAACAAGCTCATAAGGAACTGTGGAGATGTACTCATCAGACGGTACCTCAGAAGGAAATGAGTCAATGTGAACCAAATTCTCTTTGGAAACTGGAGTAGTGATAGGAGGAAACTGAAAGTAAGGCAGACGTTCAAGAAAAGAAACATGACGGGAGACATAAAGACGACAGGAAACAGGGTCATAACACCAATAGCCTTTCTGAGTAGGACTATAACCCAAAAAGTCATAGAGGACAGACCAGGCACTAAGTTTGGTCCTATCTTTGCGGGGAAGAAGGACAAAACAAAGTGCACTCCAAACACACGGGAGGAGTAGTTAGGAAGTTGGGAGAACAAAGCCTCATAAGGAGACCGACTGTAAAGAATGGGAGTAGGCATGCAATTGAGAAGAAAAGTAGCAAGAAGACGCCTCCCTGCACGGAACCAAATCGAGGTAGAGAGAGAAGAAGAGACCTAGCTGTCTCAAGGAGATGACGGTGTTTACGCTCAGCGTGACCATTTTGGACAGGTGTATCTGTACATGAAGTTTGGTGAATGGTACCCAAATTGGCCAAATACTCACAAAACTCAGTTTTAAAATATTCCCCACCCAAGTCAGACCGAAACACTTTAATAGTAGACCCAAACTGTATAGTAATCATAGACTGAAAGATACGGTATATCTGATAGAAATCGGACTTATGAGTCATAAAATAAACCCAAGTGTAACGGGTGCAGTCATCAACAAATGACACATAGTATGCAGAACCCCCTTTGGTGAGAACAGGAGAAGGGCCCCAAACATCAGTATGAACTAAAGAAAATGGTGTATCATATATAGAAGTGCTTTTATGAAAAGGTAAGGTCACATTCGACGAAGTTTACACCTCGACATTCAATAAGTTCACTAGGAGAAACTTTTCCCAAGATACCGATTGAGCTAAAACCGAAGCGTCAAGAGACAACCGCCTCTAATCTAGAATGCCACAAGTAGAAAGGATCGACAGAGAATCTAATCAAAAGAGAAAAAGGCACAGAGAGGTTGTCAAAGGCATGCAGTTTCTACCACATAGAGGTCCTCCTAACTTCACCATGGGCCCAATCATTGCTTAGACATCCGATCCCGCAGAACAAATAGAAGAGAAAAAGATAACATCAAAACCAAAGACGCCAAGTTGACTGATAGATAATAAACTGATAGATAATTGAGGAACATAAAGATCAGATGGAATAAAGACAATGACATATAGCATTTTGTAGATGCACTCCAACAGATATAACAAACATACTGCACTCCATTAGCAAAGATTGACAATAATAGGAAAATGAAAAGGAGTACAATTTTGAAGTAAGGAGAGATGAGGAGTCATATAATGAGAGGCACCAGAGTCAAAAAGCCAGACAAACGAAGAAATACCTGAAGAAGACCCAAGTAAACCTAAATGAAGAGGGAAAACAATGGAGGCAGACATAGATGGCTGGGAGGTACGCAATGTATGTTGAAACTGACTAATCTGAGTAGTCAAGGAAGCTAAGTCAGGATCAGGAGCCGGAGCAGATACAATAGAATCGGTGGGAGGCCGAACGGTACTCAGAGGAGGAGCGCAGAACTTAATCGGCAATTGCTGAGAAGAAGAGGCAAACACAGACAAAGCAGACAAACATCCCTTCTTGGGACAATGATACTTCCAATGACCCCTCTGATGGCAGAAGGCGCACTCATCTGAGGCTAGTGGTCCTTTCTTGGGATTTGATTGAAGCTTATAGGTATCCGACATCAAAGTGAACAAAAGTAATAGAATTTTAGGGTCAAATTATAACCACTATCTCAATACTTAGAACACACAGGGGAGTGAGCCAGTCCAAGTGTAATAGTCAATGAAATTTTGGGGTCAAAGTGTAAATACCAACAAATCAGTTATCTGTATCACAGGGGACTAATTGCGAACCAGAGAAGATTCAAAAGACAGGACAGAGTCGCGATGGCTGAAGACGATCGCGAGATGAGTCGCGATGGCTGTGGACGACGGCGGAAGACGATCGCGACCTAAATCAGAAGCACGGTGATGACGTTCGAACCGAGGGATCGAAGTTCGCGAACCGTAAGGACGAGAACCGAGCATGACGAAGCACGGGTCAAGCCGATCTCAAGTTGCGATGATGATCAAGACGCGACCCACGAACCGAGAGACCCATTTAACCCTAAGTCACGATCGCGAAGAAGACCAAAGAATGTAAACGACTTCAACAATCCAACAACTTCAAACAACAAAGTGAACTTAGGGTTTCAAACAAGGCTTTGATACCATGTAAGATTTCTGAATAGTTTTCTGTATCTCATATATTCAATGTGTATCAATTACAATCAGACCTTAGAATATATATAGCCCTAACTCCTAAACCAAAAAGGAAATACAAATACAATACGACCATGACTCTAATAGGACTCTAATACAATCATGCCTATAATAGGACTCTAAGTTAATTTGTAAGACCCACAATATATTTCACAATATATTCTCACAGTAATGCCTCTTAAAGCAAGTTTTTTTATGTGAACGCCCAACGATCTCTTTCAAAAAAGAAGGCCTAATTGCTATCTTTGTCCTCAATGGTGTATCATGTTTAGGAGGAGTGGGGAAACTTTGGATCACTTACTCTTGCATTGTCAGGCAGCTTTGGATCTTTGGCATCATCTCTTTCTCTTGGTTAATGTTCAATCGGTAGCACTGGGATCTTGTTTTCTAATGATTGCAATGAATTTTCGAGGCTTCGGAGATTCGATAAAAGCAAAAGTGACATGGCATTGTGTTGTTTTATCAATTTTTTGGGCAATTTGGTTGGAAAGGAATGGAAGGATCTTTGAAAACAAATTTGATGAGACGAAAACTACGTGGGATAGAGTTTGTCATTTGGCATCGTTTTAGGCTTCCATTTTGACTCCATTTAAATTCAACTTTTTTATGATTTCTAGAGATTGGAAATCAATATGGGATGGTTAAATTGTTTTTGGTTTTAGTAATTGATATTTTCTCTTCTGTTGTAGAGGACATTTTGTCCTCTTTTTGTACTACTTATTTTTTAGTGAAGTTTTCTTCTGCTGTTGATCAAAAAAATATATTTAATATATGTCTTATGTATAATTATTTCATTCAAAAGAATAAAAATGAAATGACACTAACTTCTAAAGTTTAAAGGAAGAGAGATTGATAGGTATAAAATCTATATTGTTTTCTTTTTATCATTGCATCCTTTAAGTTATTTTGTTCAAACTTATATGTGTTTCATCTGTGTCTAAGTGATGGACATGTGAGTCGCCCAAGTGTCCGACGCGTGATTGGATCCACACACAAGAAAAAACAATTAAATAATATGACACATTTGGATGTGTGTTCGACACATGCCAGAAAGTGTTCGATAAGTTTTGGTGTCAGACACGAACATGCACTTCTTAGAAATGGCAATGCTTCTTAGGCTCCAACCTTAAAAAGTTTTTTTTTTAGCAATTAGGGGATATTGTCACTCAATTCCCAAACCCTATAAGGGAAAAATGATCTCTTAGGCACTTTAAGTTCTTTTCCATCCACGGACATTGGAATAATAATTTTACCATTTACAATGGTTACGCCCCTTCGGCGTCTTTTATATATATTACTTATTAAAAATAAAAAATAGTACTATACCATTACATTTTTTTAAATCAAAACTAGTATAAAGAGCATTTTAACCCAAAAGCTGAATTTTAAGTACGAGAATTGATGGGAATGCAATGGTAGGGGTCTTTTTGAATGTATCATTGTGATTAAATAGATTAACTGATATACAAGCAATATAAATAAAATAAATAAATAAACTTTTAGGGGCATATTTCCATATTAAACTATAGTTTCACGGGCATTTTAAGACAAATATTGCAGTTTCACAATGCGAGTATGACACATAAATCGGTCAATATGTCTTTTAATGGATGGCCTTCCAATACGATGCTTACCAAACACAAACAAAAAACTTTCCAAATACAACATTATGAGGTCAAAGACTAGACAATAGACATTACTTATAGAAAATTTCAAATGCAAAGAAAATTGTCCATGCCAACTGAAAGTTAACAGAATGACTATTCAAACAAGGAAAATAGAACCACCATGAGCTCAAGCAAAAGCCAGATTTGACATGTCCAAAAAAGGCACAGAAGTATAGAGTCAATCAAAATGCACATGAAAGTGCTTTAATATTTGAAACTCCCAACTTCTTAATCAAACACTTCCCACCTGTACTCAAGCTTAATCAGTTCTATATCCATCACCACACCTAACAGTTCTATTGAGAGAACAAAACACAAGGCACTTACATCTTGTGTCATCTGAGATTATAACATTTTTCCCCCGGAGTTTGTGTAGCTGGAGCAACTGTCTGCCGTCTCTTCCTACGTCACCTGCATTGACACTCTCTGAATGTCCTTTGCTGTCATTGTCATCATGCTCGCTCCCCGTGATTCTAGAGGTTTGTGCACGATGCTGCTTCCTTGCAGTGGTGCCAGCAGCTTTCTCAGCATGGCTGGAATCACCCCGACTTTCCTCATTGATATGAGCAGAATCATTAGGCTGCAAAGTCTCCCCAAGAATTATCTTAGCATCTTCAACCACTGCTTTCACAGAGCGCATTTTATGAATACCAACCTTAGGTTTTCTCCCAGGTTTGCGACATTACTCAGCTCTGATTGCTGAGAATCTTCTGGAAAGTCCTGTACCTTACTGCCCACGTTGTTCTGGTTGTCAATAAATGGAACATGACCAAGATCCACCTCTCTAACAACACTACTACATGCAAATCGTTGAACATCAAAGGAATCATTAGCAATCCCAACTATAGTTCTAGTCCCTGTTAAGCTATACTTTGCCCCCTTGCGTCTTTAGTTGGCATGTCAGCTTTTTCTGCTCTATTGACTTCCACGGCAGACAAAGGTGATTCCAGATTTTGGGCAGCATTGTGCTGAATCATTCTGCTAGGGGACAACTTGAAAGTTCTCAAGCTGCATTTTTGGAGCCAAGACATGCGTCCCCCGGAGTCTGATTTCAAATTGATTTCACCAGGAGATCTCTTGATATTTGTTCCATCACCCTGAGAGCTCATCAAAATTTCATCTACCAATCTTGGTAAAGGAAGAGCCTCTCCCTCTTCCATGTCAAGTAAATGGAGATCAGAGAGAACAAAGTACCGCATAATATCCAGACAGTTCTTACATTTCTTAAGCCTGCTGACAAATGCAAGAAACCTGTCACTTTTCTTGATCAATTCTTCGCGTTGATCCTTAAGCTTCTTGCTAAGAACAAAAAGCCCATCAATGTCCGTATGAATTTCAAGTTGTTGTGTTTCCAGTTGCTTCCTGCTGAAAGCAATTTCCTGCCTTACCTTTACCATTATACGCCTTTCAGATCTCATTTCTTCCATTTCCTTATGAAAAAATCCCTTTAGGTAGCTGATATTAGTAAGCTCTTTTTCCCTCTCCTCAAATTCTCTTCCTTTTCATGCAGGTGTTTCTCCATTTCTTCTTTCCTGTTTTGCAATTCAGTCTCAAGATCTTTTTTCCACAACTCAAACTCACAAAGTAATTGACTATGTTGACTTAGTGCTTTTTTGGATAAAACTGACTGCTCATGCTTCATCATGGCTGCAAATGATTCTTTCTCTAATTTGACACTTTCTGATTCTCTCTGCGTATAATCCTGCATCACAAGTCTCTCCTTTTGCAATTGTTCTTCTTCAGAATGTTGCAATTTTTCTACCTTCTCTTTTTCTCCATCAATTTCCCTTAACTCTTTAGTAATTGAAGCTCACTTGTCATCCAATGCTTCCCACTCTTTCTCAAAATTATTTCTATCCTGCTTCAGATCCTCACCTTCCTTCAAAAGCAACTCATTCTGAAGTCTACAAGTCTGTATATCCTCTTTCAGCTCTAACTGCAAATGGAGATGTTCAGCCTTCTCTTCTTCAATAATTCTGAAGTTTTCCCTCTCTTTATGTATCTGCAGTTCGTGTCGGCTAATGTCAGCCCTTAACTTCTCAAGCTCATCTTTGACTGTATGCAGACTTATGTTATCACAAAGCATTTGTTTCTTTTCAATCTCCAACCTTTTCTCCTTGGCTTTGATAGATTTTTCCTTCTCATTCAAAGTTTTTAACTTTGCTTCAAGGTCCTTCTCTTTCTCCTTTAGTCTCTCTGATTTCATTTCCAATTCGTGCTCTTGTTTTTCCAGTTTTTTCTCCATGTGGTTGATTTCTGCTTCCTTTTGGTGCACTGCTTCTGCCTTGCTTCTTATTTCATCATCAAAAGATTTCCTCCTTTCTTCCATTTCCAAATCATCCAAGTTGTTTTCAAATATCAATCATACCAATGCCGACTTATGAATGAAATACAGAACTCTGGCAGCTAATCATATGAACAAAAAAAAAAAAAAAAGACTATTCAATGCAATATAACCCATTGAGATGAACACAAATCAGTAAAAATAAAAATGTAGATGGAATGGAAATGTATAGAACTAGAAGCAATAGATTAGGTGACCACAAATCATTTCCTTTTTAACATGTGGACATACTTATTGTATTCTATAGAATTTGACTAACAGACTCCCTTCTAATATGATCGAAAATCAATATCCTACCTGTCTAATAAATAAGTTCATCCAAACCTGATCTAAAATGTAGAAAAGATACAAAAGTGAAAGGAAAGGCCTAGTGACGCTAAAAACTATATTTATACATTGCAAATCATAAGTGCAACCTAAATAATGGGTGTATAGTATAAGTAAAATTCATGAGAAAGCAATGGATCTATGTAAGACAGGTTGAAGCATGTGCAAAGCTTAGGTTAGTGTCTTGTATGGAACACTGCTCGCTACTTGAAGAAACAGATAAGAAGACAAGGGGATGAAAAACCAAAATTCGACTTCATAATTCACACCCCATTTCACCCAGTTAGCATGTTTTGTCTCTCTTCTCAAGCAGTGTGCCTTTAGGCAATATGAGAGTAATTTTCATAAAAAACTAACAACAAATAGAGGAAAGTGGTAGATCATTGAATGCTTTATCCAAAAATAAAAAATAAAAAGGGTATATGAATG
Organism: Camellia lanceoleosa; assembly: GCA_025200525.1. NCBI lineage: Eukaryota > Viridiplantae > Streptophyta > Magnoliopsida > Ericales > Theaceae > Camellia > Camellia lanceoleosa. The sequence goes on from CM045763.1 coordinate 25,740,240, forward strand.
CATGGGAAAAGAATTTCATAAGGTCAAGAACGTGCACGTAACATGTGGTCTCAGCAGTGAAATATTAGGTGTTGCAACTCAACTCTTTCTCTTTAATCTCCAGGCTGCTTCTAACGGTTTCAGCATTCTGCAATCCAATCAGACAGAAGATGAAAAATATCATCAATGTCTTCATCAATTTTATATAAAACAACTAACGTAGATCAGAAGCTCACTTCCTCTTTTGCAACTAAATCCAATAGTCTAATGTCCATATCTTCTTTCTTCTTCAAAGTTCCGCTGGTCAATTCAATCTTCTTCTGTTCTTCTTCAAGTACCTTCTCTTTCTGCTTGAGAGTCCTGTCCATTTCATTTGCCTTTTCCTCTCTCTGATTGATGATTTTCCGATTCTCACATAGCCTCTCTTCGGTTCCCTGCAGGTTCCTCTCCCATTCTCACAAATCTTGTTTTTCTTTATAAAAAGTTGTCTCATGTGCTTCTCATCAAAAATTCTAAAACACAAGAAAAAACACAATCACAATTCATTGACATGAAAGTTGAGTTAGATCATGCTTTGTGTTAAAGGATAGGCGCTCCCTCCTAAGCAAACTTTCACGAGCCTCCAGCTCTTGCAATTTCCTCTCCAACTCTGAACTCTTTCTACTTACCTCAGCAAGCTTTGCATCAGCAGCATGCAACTTTTTCTCCACCTCCAATGATTTATCCTCAATTCCAGCAACCAAAGCATTTGCATCAGCTAACTTAGTCTCAGATGTGAGCTTGATTTGTGCATGCTCTGCACACATTTCCCGTAATGCATTCTCAAGCTGCATGGAAGACATATTAGCCATAATATTAGCATATATCATATATATGACAAAACAGAGAAGGTAGCGCCCAAAAGTGTCAACAAACCAAGCTATTGGGAAGTGCAAATGACACCCAGACACCAAAAAAATGATACCACTGTGCTTGTAACATGCCTGCATTAATCGAATGAAGTTGCAGGAACTAGCACCAAAAACTGAGAGCACTTCACTCCAGCAGATGAACTACACAGAATAAATAATTTCTGCCAAGAAGATGATGTACCTGTTTGGTGCAGCTTAAAAACTGCTTATTTCAGCTTTCAGCTTAATTTAAGCTATTTTGATGTGTTTGGTTTAGCTTATAGCTTATAGTTTTTTGGAAGTCAAAAATTAACTTATTCTTTGAGTGGGGCAGGAGATGCTTAATTTATAAGTCAGAAATCAGCTTATATTCATAGTTATAAGCTATAGGCTGTTTAGGCATAAGCTATGAGCACTTTCCCACAGCTCTACTAAACAGGGCCGATATATCAGAACATCAAGAAGCTTTATGTGCCACAGCTGACAAAAGATTGCCAAGTTGGGTATGTTTGATCTATATGCTCCATCTTTTTTTTTTCTTTTTTTTTTTTGATCGGCAAAAAAAAGACTTTATTGATGGAAAAAGAAAAATTACATCAATAAAGAGGAGCTTAGAGCTAAAACAAGCTCCAATCTCCTAGTTGGTGAGAAACCAACGAGCCAACAAAACATAGGAAAAAGAAAACGAGGAAAACCAGAACAGACATCACTCATTGAAGCACTCATTTGAAGCACCAAAATTTTAAACCAACACACAGCACTCATTTGAAGCACCAATCAGATCAGGCCCTGCACCAACCCATTTTAGGCACCAAAACAGAACAGATAGAGCAGATTTGCCTTGAGCTACATTGCCATGAATTTCAACAGCCCAAACCACCCACCAAAATTTTAAATCAACACAGCAGCAGATCAGATCAGATACACCAGCAGCCCTTCAGCAGTAGCCCACCAAAATTATAAACCAACACAGCAGCAGCCCTTCAGCCAAACCACCCACCAAAATTTTAAACCAAACACAGCAGCTGTTCAGATCAGACAAACCAGATACACCAGCACCCAGCCATGAGCCTTGAGCATAATAGGCACTACAGAACAACACATCAGAAACAGATCATCCTCTGCATCAGTTGCACCAAAGCAGAATCACCCAGAAACAGCAGTACACAGGTTAAACCCTCAGTGCATGAGGCAGAATTTCACATTTTGCAAATTAAACACTAGATCATCAACTGAATAACAAAAGGAAGGACTAGAGGCTCTGAACCACATTGCAACCCGTGTTTTGATAAGATCACACAACTTTCCAAAATCCAACTGTGACTCGTTAAAGATGATTTCATTCCTTTGCTTCCATAACGACCAAAACACTGCCAGTGGAAGTAACTTCCAGATTACCATCAATCTGTTTTTGCATCTAAACCCAGTCCACCATTGAAAAAGACCCACCACTGACCCCGGCTGTACCCAAGATACACCCCACCATCCAATAATATTAGACCAAACTCTCCAACTAAATGAACAACATAGCAGCACATGAGATACAGTTTCCCTTTCGTTTCTGCAGAATACACAATTAACATCAGAGTTGGCACTTAGTATTCCAATTCTTTGCAAATATGTAGAAGTCTTGATCCTCCCTTTCCATGCTAGCCAAGCAAAAAATTGCACTTTCGGAGGTGCAGCATTCTTCCAAATGAGCTCCACCACTTTTGTAGGCATGGTAGATGTTAACTCACTCCACTTGTAGGCAGACGAAACAGTAAATATTCCAGATCTGTCCGCAGCCCAAGACAACCCATCTACCACCCCATACCTGAGCTCTGGAGCAGTTTGTAGCAACTCCTTCATCTTCCTCAATTCTTCAACTTCCCATTGAAACAATGCTCTTCTGAAAGACAAGTCCCACTCCCCACTACCATTACTCCTACTCTTAATCACTGCCACTGATATACCTTGCTGCATAGACACAAAATATAATCTAGGAAATAAATTCTTTAAACAGTCACCACCAACCCATTGATCCAGCCAAAAACTTATGAGCCTCCCATCCCCAATGGTGATCTTTGAATTGGCCTTAAATACCTCCAGCAGCTGTGGACACTTAAAAGCAACCTTCAAAATGTCCCTCCATACCATAGAATATCTGGAATTTGCATCTTGAGCTGGCCACCTAAACCCACCATTATGTGGGTATTTGATGATAATCACTTGTTTCCAAATAGAGTCAGATTCACTCCCAAACCTCCACCACCATTTGAGAAGAAGACATTCATTCATGATTCTCACCTTTCTAATACCTGCACTCTACTTTTTGCTTTGAGTAATTTCTTCCCATTTTACCATGTGAATTTTCCTTCTAAGTTCATCACCCCCCTACAGAAATCTGGACTGAATTCTATCAATCTCTTTGGCTACCCCTTCAGGCATTCTAAACAAAGATGAGTAAAACACTAGTAGTGAAGATAGCACAGACTTGATCATTGTCAACCGACCAGCGAAGGAAAGAAGCCTACGCTTCCAGGAAGCAAGCTTTGATTTGAAGTTATCAATGACAGGTTGCCAAGACCTTCTCCTCCTTGGATTAGCCCCCAATGGCATCCCTAAATACTTCAAAGGTAGTCTATGATGCAGGCAATTCAGTATGGCAGCAAAATCTTTGGTAAGGTCTTCATTAATACCAACACCACACACTACACTCTTGTGATAATTTATCTTCAACCTGCATAAGATTTCAAAACATCTCAATATTCTTTTGATATTAAGCACCTCCTCCCTCCTTGCCTCACAAAACAGGATTGTGTCATCAGCAAATTGTAGGTGAGTAATAGTAAGATCATTTGAACCAACTGATGCACCCTTGATCAATCCAGCCTGGACAACTCTATGCAACAGAATATTAAGACCCTCAGCTACAATGTTAAAAAGAAAGGGGGATAAAGGATCACCTTGTCTGAGTCCCCTTTGAGGACTAAACTCAGCTGTAGGTGATCCATTCACCAGAATAGAAATTTTGGCAGTTGAGACACATTCCTTCATCCATTTGATCCATTTTGCACCAAAACCAAAATTTGATAACATAGAGAAGAGGAACCCCCAATTTATTGAATCATATGCTTTCTCGAAATCAAGCTTTAATACAAGACCTTTCTTTTGCTTCTTCTTCCAATCATCAACAATCTCATTAGCAATCAGGATACCATCAAGAATGCTTCTACCCCCTATAAAAGCTGATTGAGACTCACTAATAATCCTTGGTAAAACAGCTTTGCGTCTACTAGATAACACTTTGGAAAGCACTTTGTACAATGATCCAATAAGACTGATCGACCTAAAATCACTGAGAGAATAAGGATTTTCATTCTTTGGAAGCAAGGCTACAAAGGAGCTATTAATACCATAAACCAACTTTGAGTTGGTATGAAACTCACTCATGAACTGCATCACATCCCCTTTAATTATTTGCCAACACTTCTGGAGCATCAACAGGTTAAATCCATCCGGGCCAGGGGCCTTATTCCCATCACAACTCTTAAGAGCTGCCACAACTTCAGATTCTGTGAACTCAGCTTCCAAAGCAACACGCTCCTCCTCTTCCCCAATAGACTTAAAAGGACCATATAAACTTGGCCTATTAAACCATGATTCTGAAAACTGCCTCTGAAAGTGATTGAACACTTCTGTTCTAATTTCCTTAGGATCTTCAGTCAAGACCTCATTAACCTCAATTGAGCATAGTGCATTCCTATTCCTTCTCGTGGAGGCCATGACATGGAAAAATTTGGTATTTCTATCTCCTTTTAGTAACCAGTTAGCTCTAGACTTTTGCAACCATACCCATTCAACCATTTTACTCAAATTTCATGCTTCACCTTTTAACTCCCTAAGTTTAGATCTATCTGCCTCAGTAAGTAATCTTTGTTCAGCTACCAAATCCAAGACATGTATCTCCTCCTCCATTTGCTTGAGTTTTAAATCCACCTTACCAAACACCTCTAGGTTCCATCTTTTCAATGCTGCTTTAAGTAATCTCAGTTTCTATAAGCATTTGAATCCAGCCCAACCATTGACATGAGATTCAACCCAAACTTTCTGCACAAAATTCTTAAACTTCGGATGAATACACCAGGCATTTAGAGACCTAAAAGGCTTTGGACCCCGATCTCTTTCATCTTCCATCATTAAAATAAGACAATGATCCGAGAGCCTTCTTGGTAATCCCCACAGTTTAAAATTAAATTTTTGCAACCAATATCCCCGTACTTCGCTTCCATTTGGCACCATTCTGAGAGTTGCACCAAGTAAACTTTCTCCCCAACATTGGTAAGTCACAACCTATCCTCTCAGAATATGTCCTAATCTCATTAAAATCACCCCCCAAGCACCAAGGGTTAATATAATTTCTCTTTAAATTCTTCAAAGTTTCCCATAATCCCTTCCTCTTAACACCATCGGTCGGGCCATAAACATTCACAATAACACAAAGCTAGACTAGTGAAAAGAGTGCTGCATAAAATGATAAAATAATTACATAACAAAGAGTCCGTAAGTTGAAAAACTTGTGGATTCCAGACACACAATAGTCCACCACCGACTCTCCGAGTCCACGTACCATATAATCCATCTGCTCCTGTGCCAACAAGATCCGACAAATTCTCGCTTATAGCAGTCTCTTTGTTTCAAAACAAAGGCCACATCCACCTTCCTTTCGAATAGAAGTTTTTTGATTTTTCTCCTTTTCATGGACTTGCCTAGTCCTCTAACGTTCCAAGATAAGACCTTCATTAAAACAAATTTGCACACCAAAAACTCCACGGCAGATACATATTATTCTGCCTTACTGCCCCTTTTACCCAGCACCTCCTTATCCTTAACTTCCAGTTTCATCAATTTACTAATTACTTCCTCATCCTTACCTTTACATTTCATCCCAAGCAACTTCCCTATCTTCAGAGATGCTTCTGCCTCATTAAGAAGCAACTGACTAGAAACCGATTTGCTTGCCATGGACAATGAAATAGCTGCAGCTGCCGACCGAAAAATAGCCCCCTTCCTGAAATTCAACACTGATCCAACCCCTATTTGTATGTTTCCTTTTTTCTTCCTCTGGTATTTCACCATCCCTTTACCTTTCTCTTTTATGGTATTCTTCCTTGTTTGATCTGCCACTGCCATAGAACATGTTGCTACACCGTAGGACTCCTTTACCACACTATCATGGGCTTCTTTACCTTTGCTATTTTGGACTTCATCCTCCTCTATTAGCTGATCCTTTGGATCACTTAACTCTGAATATCTATGGCCCAAGATGTTACCACACTGTAAGACATGGGCCTTACTTAATAACACCTCTACGTTAAGCCCAGGTGCATCTTTTTCTGGCCCACTAAGACTCTTCATAAAGCCTGGAGTAACAACATCATCTACTACAATCTAGTTTCCTTCAATTTGAATCTGAATGGGAGTTGGCCCTGATTTGACTGACAGACATCCGCATGCTTCACCTCCACCTCCAGGTTGCTTCTGCAAATAGTCCAGCTGACCTATCGACATGATGGACTCCTCAACCCTAGATATACTTAGCTCCCTCAGTTGTCCATCAGTGGCCGTATGATCATCATTTCCTACCCTTAGCCCCCTTGCCCCCACATCATCTGTGTTGTCCAGCTCACCACCACCGTGGCCCTCCACATTAGCTACATCTTCACCCTCCTTGCTCCCTACAACGGATCTCTGCTCTTGATCCTGTTCTTCACCATTTGAATTTGAATTTTTCGTTTGGGGCTGTTCACTAAAACATTTACATTGCTTGTATATCACCTCTGAAATTACCACCTGTTCTTCACAAACCTTGACTGGAAAATCGATTTCCTTGCATCGCAGAGTAATTGTTGTGTTTATGGACTCCATACACTTAGTAGCAATCCTCACCTTAACACTGTGGAAAGAAGTCATTCTGGATGTATCCTCATCAATGCCTATTACTTCTCCCATGCTCTTCCAATGCTACTAAACGTTTTGCTACTCCAGAGATTCAGAGGAACACCATAACAAGTGAGCCATACAGATCTTTCTTGATCAAGGATCATCCCCCGCTGCCATACCTTGACTGATTCGCACCATGACTGAATCCACCCCTCCATTGATTTGAGCTTCTCTTTCAAGGAACCCGCTAATTCAAACGTTAGCACAATATCTCTTCCCCCTCCATCTCTAACGTAAACATTACCCATTCCTCTGTTCTTCAATTCCTCTTTGAACTCCTCCGCAAGTATATGAGATTTCAATCGAACAATCGCACTTTCATACAACCATCCATTACCCTCCTCATAAGCTTGGATATTGATGTTTGAATTTGAAGCCACCAACCACCAATATTTGAGCATAAGACTTACCCTTTGTACCGATTTGTAACTCACTGGTTGTGGCAAAATCCTTCTTTGTAACGATTTGTAACTCGCTAGTTGTAGCAAAATCCTTCTACCAACCGATGTAATTATCGATTGGTTGTCCTCCTTTCCTAACAAAATCGCTATCTTCACTTTCAGAGCTCATTATCGCACCAAATACCACGAGCTTTTTGTACCACCATGTTTGTCGCCAATCGACAAGCGTGACGACAAACCCAAATCTTGATCTAGTCAACTTTCTCCTTTTGTTAGGGATGAACACATCCTTCACTATCCCAAAGTTGGTGAATATGTTATACAACCCTTTTGGAGAGTTTGTTACACACCCAATACCTGTTTGTCTAATTCTCCTTCTTTTCTTCTTTCTCTCTCCTTCTATCCTAACCATAATCCTAATATCTCATGTTCTACACTTCAATTGAGTCTTACTAAGGAACTATGTTACTAATCAATTTCAACTGAGTTTTTTTGGATTTTTTCCTTATTGAGACAATGATTCTTCCGTAATTGCTATATTTTTTAGCCAGTCAGTAGAGGTCAACAAGTCTTATTTTATGTTTAGTTTCTCACTAGTCAAAGTCACAAAGTTGCTAATCTCGAAACCATATATCTACAAGCTATCCTGCATATAAACCTACCGCATCATCATCCATGGAAGACACTACTGTCTTAAATTTTCTTTTTTTGGTACAAACTGCCATAATTTGTCTAGGGTTCCTCTACGTCAAAGAATAATGGATGGAACATAAAAAGGCTATTTTGATGCAAGGGATAGCCACGAGCATCTATGACATGGTTTTGAAAACCAGACCGGCCCTCAACCGGTTGAACTGACAACCGGGCTTGGTTCCGCTCCGGGCAACCCACCTAAACTGTTTATGTTTATATTTGGCTAAACCGTTCAAACCAACTGTTGAACCGGTAACCCATCCAAACTAGAGCCGGTTCACCACAACTGGCTGCTTTAACAGTCTTCACTGCTGCCTCTTAAAAATGTGATGGGGAGGGGGTGTGAACATTCAACCCAACAAACAAGTGGCAGCCCCAACAACCACTGAGTTGTTAACACATTTGTTAATATTTGGGCAACTATATACAATTTAAACCATGTTTATTGAAGTTAGTTTTTTCAAAAAAATCAATATATAAAACAATGTTTAAACAAAATAAATAAATATACTTTATTTAAATAAAAGTGAGACATCAAATTTGGTTGAGACTTGCATTCGTTCTTCTTTTATATTTTTGTATTATTGGTGGATGTTTAAGAAATTTTTTTTTAAAAATTTAGGTTTTTTGGTAATTGTTTTTGTAATTTTATTACCTATATTTTTTGTATTTATGTATAAATTTTAATGTATTTATGACATAATTATGACATCACAATTCGATTCTGGCTAACCCAATGGGTCGAACCAATGACCCTTGAACCGATCTCTTTTCCAATTTGCTAAATGGTCTAGGTTACTGAACATTGGATCCATGACATGTTCAGACCACTGGTATGTAAGAGATAATCAAACCAATGTTACAATTATCAATGACACTTAAAACCATGAGTATGTAAGAAATAATGAAAAATATTTCACAAACATCCACGACATTTCATACTATAAGGCAAAGTAGCAAGAAGTATCTTACATCAGCCACACCCTTCTTTTCATTGCCTAAAGATTTCCTCAAATTCTCCTCTCGCTTCTCAGCTTCAGATATTGCAAATAAATGTGATGCTTGCTCACATTGGATGAACTCCTGAGCCTCAACTAGTGCTTCTCTGAATTCTTCATACTTCAACACCCATTCCTTTTTCTCAATAAGTAGAAGCCCCATATTATACTGGTAATCAAAAGCTGTTGAAAAAAATAACTAATAGTCAATCAGAAAACATAACTGGCATTGCTCCAAATAGTAATCTGAAACTTCAACCAGGATCTCAAAGCTCAAAATCAAGAACACCACCACCCCTATATACACACACATTCAAAACATAAATTAAAACATGGCATACGTATATACACATATTAAAAGATGAAGAAATAATGTAATAGAATATGGTTTGATTGGTTATTTCTATGTGCCAAACCATCACATCATAATCGAATCAAGTTTCATTCCATTACCCTAAGTATATTCATGCACACATGTTAGATTGCATGTGAAAAAGGTTCTTAGAAACAAGTGTTTTATTGAATCTCTAAAAGGTTTTAATAATAGTTTTTAAGAAAAACTGGGCCTTCTCGGATTTCACAAAGTTTTAGATTGATCCCATATTCAAAGTGTCTATCTCCTACACAATGGATTGAGTGTTAGTCTTGGCTCGTAATTGAAATTTACGTACATATGATCGACTTGAGATCTATATGTGATCAATGGCTATACATGACTATTAGTGACTTTATTTGTTGGAAGCTATGAAGCATGATACTTTCAAATAGAGACGATCCGTATCGTATCCTTATCGGATACCGATACTCCTTGGATATTTCATGATACGTATCGATACTTATTAAAAATATCGGATACTTCTTAATTAATTTTGAAGTATAAAATGCTTCAAGTCATGTATTACTCCTTTTACGAAATTAGAATTGTATCATTTCTTGCATAACATCATAATATAATATAATTTCAAGGATAAATAGAATATTATTACAATACTTTGCTTAATTTTTTTATAAAAATAACATAGTAAGCTAAAATAATAGAATTCATCAAATTGACATATCTTCATTGTATCATGCATGTCCTCTATAACTACATAGAAATAAGGATTAATAAGATAATATAATAATAGTAAAATTAAATATCAATAAATAAATATAAACTTGCATAGAATATTTTTTACTAGTGCAAAAAGAAAAAGCATAAGGTCAAGTTGTGGATTGTTTTGATATTATAATATCAACATATTAGACTTGATATCGAAGTGAAATATTTGCAAGACCTATTAAAAATTTAAAAACTAAACTAACTACTGGCTTAAATTAATATCTAATTCTTAAAGATTAGTATTTTGCGTTATAAAGTTACTGTGGTTTCTCAACATTCTTGATCTTATGTGTAACTCATTGCTAATAATTTATTTATTTTTTATTTTTTACAAACGTATCCTAATCGTACCCGTATCCTACATTTTTAGGTTTTGTTGTATCGTCATATCTGTATCGTATCGTATCCGTGCTTTCTAGGTTGGAAGTAGTAAGTTATCCGCCATAGACTCCAAGAGATTATGAAGCAATGTTGGAAAGGATGGAACTGAGATTTTTCAAATATTCCTCGAATTAGCAAACAGAGGGTTCATGCAGTGTCCCAGGACTCAAAAAGTCAGTCCAAACCAAAGTGGCTTTGTCAATTTGGGTCATCCATTCTGTTCTGTAGCCTTCAATTTAGAACCAGTGCAGGCACTACTACTATTATGATGTCTATTGCTATCAATTTTCTTCCATTAATCTCAGGTTTATATAAAAGAAAAAGGAGAAAATCATTAAAATCCCTAAATTTCTATATCTTGCTTGTTCTCAGCTCCAATTACCTTTAAATGCTGAAATTGAGAATCCAATCTTGCTGACTTTTTCCTCTCTTTTCAAGTACTAAACCACCACAGATCCCAAGGTTTAATACTGTTTTGGTTTTTGATAAGTAATCCCAAAGTTTTTAATACCCAAAACTAAAACCAATAAAATGTACAATACTTAAGCTTCAACATTCAAAGTCTGCATATTGCAATATGCCTGCAACTTGATTGCCAAAGAAATATGCACTTCCACATATAATATTAATCCCAGATTTCCAACTACACAGTTTTGAGCTATGAAGCTAGCTTAAGTTACAAAAATACAACACCCATGAGAATACAGAGAAACATTTCAATATAATCTACTAATTCTCATATAAAACACTAAAAGCATCTCCAAGACTTCACCAATTTTTTCATCTAATTTGATTCCAAATTTGAGGAAAAAAACTTGATTTGATATGAACTACTCCAATCCTTTAATCCTTTTTTCATCAAATTCAAATTTGATGCGTTGTCAGTTTGATGAAAAAAATGAGTCCTTCGATTTGGTGAAAGGATTGGAGATTATTTTTTAGCACTTTTTCATCAAATTAAAATGAAAGAAAAGGTGTAGGTTTGGAGACGCTCTTAAGAAACAATTATCCTAAAGAATAATTTTCGAAATAAAAAATTAACAATTATACACAAGAAATTGAAAAGCATTTATTTGGTTCTAACCTCTCTCTCGAGCTTCGAAACCTTCTCGGCAAGCGCGGCTATGTCCTTCCTCTCCATTGCCGTCTCGTCCAACAAGCCCGCCTCCCTAAACAGCCTCCAATCCTCCATAGCGAACTCTCCGAAGCCAAAACCCAATTCGCATATTAAAGCAAAGCGAATTGTCTTCGAATAATAAAAAAAAAAAACCCCAATTTGAAAAATCACCGGAATGCCCTAATCTCCGGCGAGTTGTATATCTGATCAGCTTCGTATATAAAAGCACAAGTATCGGAACACAGAGTGGTGATGGCAGTCAGTCCTTTTTTCCAAAGGTGACTCGGCGTCTGTTTTGTTTAAAAAATTACAGCGGAGAGATGCTTTTGAGATTGTTATTTGGGGAGTGTTTTGACAAGTAGATTAAAAATTAGTTTTTTTTTTAAAAAAAAATTAAAAATTAAAAATAATTAAAAATAATATAACTTGAAAAAATTAAAAAGTTAAAAAAATAAATTTTAATTAACTTGTCAAAATAATCATTTACTCTCGACTCTTTCTGGGATGTCTCAAGAATGTTAGAGGTATTTTGACAACTGAGAGGAAACAAAAATAATTACATAAATTATATGGGTCTCGACATTGTCACATGTGTACGACAATTATCAAATTTTTATTAAAAACTGCATTAGTGTTTTATGTTTTGCAAAACTCATAAGGATATGAAATCTTATCGATATAGAAGTCCTTCACAATCGGAGATTGTTTGGAATACGACTTCTGGAACATTCAAACTACTTGCTAAGTAAGTTATTGGATATTATAAATAGGCAACACCCTCATGGGTTGAGGTAAGCAATTTCTCTCTATAAATTAGTCTATTAAATATTTTGATAATATTAGAGGACTGACTTAGGCGTCGGAGGGCCCTCGATTACGGCTGGGGGTGTTGTTTTGTCTTGCAGATAGCGATTGCATGGTAGTGCTGATTATCTTCTTCATTGGATTTCTTTTATTATCAAATACGGTATTTTTTTTATAGCTGTACAATTGGCGCCGTCTGTAGGAACTGATTGAATTCAACGAAGAATATGAATTCACAATTACCAGTGTCACAAGAGATCAACAAATAAGTTGTAAAAAATTATTTGGTTAGGCAACTTCATATACTTTCACGTGGTAATAGGGTCTAAGATGGAAAATGAACTTGGGATTTCAGTTTGTTCAAGAAAGGCCCCGCCATTGCCAAGCATCTAATTTGGCAATGTACCAGGTAATAAAAGATTGATGTCCATTGGGTGTGATGGACCTCACCATGATTGTTGTTGACAATAGTCCTACTCAACCTTGTTTAATGACCTTGGCATATGTAGTGATAAATCATGAGAGTTTTTCAGAATACATTATTTTGATCATGGAGATATAGAAGATCAATTATATTGGATTTTTATTACTCTGCAGATGAAGATATTTTATTATGTATAGTGCTAAATTTTGATTATCAATGGAGTACGGAGTTTATGTATTATTATTCCAACCACAAATACATGAAAGATCAAATTATTATATCAGGTTTTTTATTATCTGAAAAATATGAGTTTTTATACCAAACATGGATTAAGACTATTATTTGGGTCAAATATGCTGAGATGGAATTCGTGCTTTTATGGATCATGGGGGCAATATGAATTACGCTACCCTTTGGTTACAAATTTTATCTTTTTGCCAAGCTGGTTTGGGCAATAGATAAGTTGACAAGTTTGACCAACTTGAAAAATCTTTATCAAGCGGGTTTTGCTTGGTGAAGTAGGTTGGCAGGTTTGACCAATTTTGAAAATCTTTGTCAAGTAAAGTAGGTTGGCAGGTTTGACCAACTTGAAAAAAATTTATCGAGCGTTTTTGCTTGGTGAAGTAGGTTGGCAGGTTTGACCAATTTTGAAAATCTTTGTCAAGCAAAGTAGGTTGGCAGGTTTGACCAACTTGAAAAATCTTTATCAAGCGGGTTTTGCTTGGTGAAGTAGATTGGTAGGTTTCACCAATTTTGAAAATTTTTGTCGAACAAAGTAGGTTGGCAGGTTTGACCAATTTGAAAAATCTTTGTCAAGCGGGTTTTGCTTGGTGAAGTAGATTGGCAGGTTTGGCCAATTTTGAAAATCTTTGTCGAGCAAAGTAGGTTGGTATGTTTGACCAACTTGAAAAATCTTTATCGAGCGGGTTTTGCTTGGTAAAGTAGATTGGCAGGTTTGACCAATTTTGAAAATCTTTGTCAAACAAAGTAAGTTGGCAAGTTTGACCAACTTGAAAAATCTTTGTTGAGCGAGTTTTGCTTGGTGAAATAGATTGGCTGGTTTGACCAATTTTGAAAATCTTTGTCGAGTAAAGTAGGTTGACAGGTTTGACCAACTTGAAAATTCTTTATCGAGCGGGTTTTGCTTGGTGAAGTAGATTGGCAGGTTTAACCAATTTTGAAAATCTTTGTCGAACAAAGTAGGTTGACAGGTTTGACCAACTTGAAAAATCTTTGTCAAGCGGGTTTTGCTTGGTGAAGTGGATTGGCAGGTTTGACCAATTTTGAAAACTTTTGTCAAGTAAAGTGGGTTGGCAGGTTTGACCAACTTGAAAAATCTTTATCGAGCGGGTTTTGCTTGGCGAAGTAGGTTAGTAGGTTTGACCAACTTTGAAAATCTTTGTCGAGCAGATTTTGCTCAGCAAAGTAGGTTGGCAGGTTTGACCAACTTGGAAAATCTTTATCGAGTGGGTTTTGCTCGGCAAAGTGGGTTGACATGTTTGACCAACTTTGAAAATTTTTACAGAGTAGGTTGGTGGTTTGTCCAACAGTGGGATTCCTTGTCGAGTAGGTTTTCCTTGTCAATAAGCAAGTTGGTGTTTTGGTAGTTCCTAACAATATTAGGCATTCTTGGAATAAGTCTTAACAAGGTTATGCATTTTCGAAATAAGTCTTAACGAGGTTAGGTATTATTGGAATAAGTCCTAACAAGGCATTTTCGGAATAAGCCCTAACGAGGTTATGTATTATTGGAATAAGTCCTAGCAAGGCTAGGCATTTTCGAAATAAGTCCTAACGAGGTTAGGTATTCTTGGAATAAGTTTCAGCAAGGCTAGGCATTTTCGGAATAAGTCATAATAAAGTTATGCATTTTAGAATAAGCCTTAGCACCTATGTATGGTTTTAGCTAGGCATTATTACACAGCTATTTTTATTAGAATAATAGAAAGCTTCCACTCTTTCACTAGGTTCAAAGACAATAAAAGCTTGGAGGCAATTGAGCGGGAATAAAAATAAATGCAGGAATTATATGGGTCCCGACACTGCCACGTGGTGTAATTATAAATTATAATGTGTATGACAGTTATCAAATTATTATCAAACACTGCATTAGTGTTTTATGTTGTGCAAAACTCATCAGGATATGAAATTTTATCGATATAGAAGTCTTTCACACCCGGAGATTATTTGGGATATGACTTCTAGAACATTCAAACTACTTGCTAAGTAAGTCACTAGATATTATAAATAGGCAACACCCTCACGAGTTGAGGTAGGCAATTTCTCTCTATGAATTAGTCTATTAAATATTTTAATAATATTGGAGGACTGACTTGGGCGTTGGAGGACCCCCGGTTACGGTTGGGGGTGTTTTGTCTTACAAATAGCGATCGCATGGTGGTGCTGATCATCTTTTTCATTGGATTTCTTTTCCATCAAATACGATTTTTTTTTTTTTTTTAATGTCCGTACAACAACGTTATCTTTTCTTCTTTTCTTTTTTTAAAATTTTTTTATTTATATATATATGCTTTGAGAGTTAAGTTTTTAGTCAGAATTTTTTTTTATAAATTATCACATTATTTTATATATATATATATATATATATATTTATAAAGGTCAACTAAAATATTCAATTTCTATATGTGGCTTTTTATATTTGAAAATAGGAAAAAGTTGCTGTTTTTTTTTTTTTAACGGTATTAGGTAGAGGTGTGTGGGGCTTCAGTGCGGTTAATTTTGTAAATAATTATACACAGAAACTAAATATGTTGGCTTGCTGCTTTACATAATCGAAACAAACCATTACAACAGGAAAATCAAATCAAATCGTGATTATCGGTTCAACTTGATTTAGTGCGGTTTGAAGCTTTTATTTGATCTATTTTTAGTGAAATTTATGAATGGTTATTTTTTCTCGCCTTGCTCCACCCCACATTTCCACTCCACCTCACATAGATTTTTCCCACCCTCAATAAGAAAGTAAAGAAGGGACGAGTTTTTCTTCATTTACCCTGTTCTACTCAACCTATCTACTCAACCTACCCGATTATATTTATTCAATATATTTTTATATATATTGTGGGGACATAATTTTTGAATGACAACACGTGGCCGAGGTGGCACCGAAGTACCAGTCGAGGTGCCACGTGTCCTGGTCATGACGTCGAGATAATCTCGGCTAAGCCGAGGTTATCTACGAAGATACCGGAATCCGAGATAAGCGGATAAGGGACAAGAGTCCTAGAATGATAAAGGACTTCAGTTTGGATAAAGATAAGACTTTTAGAGAGTTTATCCCAATCTAACTAGGAGTCCAAGATTAGCATCGAGGCAAAGTCCATTGAAGCTAGGCTTCTATTGGGATTAGGTCAGTGTTGGCTATAAAAGAGAGGCACCCTCGTGGGTCTAAGGTACGCTTTTAATATTTTCAATAGTGAGTTAAGCACTTTCGCTATTTTTGAGAGATAACTGACTTGATCATCGGAGTGTCCCGGAGTGGACGAACCACTGCCGAAATCTCTTCTTTCTGTGACAGGTTGTTTAAGTTTAATTTATTCTGCCGGTGCTCTCCAACTAAGTACTAGTTTAGCAGTGTGGTCAGAAATCAACACACACAATTTGGCGCCGTTTGTGGGAAAGAAAGAAGAATAGATAGCCAACGATGGACAGAAAGAGAAGGTTGGGGACGACATCCCTATTGAAAGTGGTAAGCACATTGACCCTAATGTGGAGGAAGCTGACTGCAACGAAGAAACTCGGGATCAAAATCCCAGAGAAAAGTCAGCCAGGAGGGCGACGTACCAAAGAAATCAGACCGAAACGGGTATTACAACGAGGACAACCTCCAGGTATGGAAAGATAGATACCTACGGAGGGACGACGAGATGAAGGGAATGGCAAACAAGTTGGCGGACCTGCAAACGATTGTCAATTTCATGATATAGAATAACGTCATGCAGTCACCGTTCCCATTACAAGATACACCGATTCTAGTGGCCAAGAAAGATGCCCGAAAATGGGGGTAGAAAACAGTCTCTACAGTCCCCCCAACACACCAGGACCGAAAAACACTCTCACCGGCCTTCCAGGGAGGTCGGGCGATGAGAGTCAAAAAGGGAAGAATTTAGGAGGATGCATCACACCAAGGAAGCTGACCCCAAAGAACATCGGCATGTTCAAGGGAAAGAGCTATGCTTTGACGCAACTAATGGGAAAAGGTCCAAGAGGACACATAATGAAACTGAGAGTAGTGCACTAAAAAGGCTGAAGTCAAGAGATAGCCGAGCTTCTAGACGGATCAAGGAGGATCTAAGGTACCTACAGAGGAAGCAACAAGATACCGAGGTAACTTCCCCGATCAAGCCGAGAACGCCGTTCTTAGTAGAATTGGACAAATTCGAAGCCCTGAAGAGGTTTAGCATACCGAGATTCCAGATCTACAACTGTAAGTCAGACCCTAACTTTCACGTCGGTTTGTACCTGAACTCGATGGCGTTGTACACCAGGAACAAGCCATTGTTTTGCAAGATGTTCCCCTTATCCTTCGAAGAAATTGCATCGGACTGGTTTCACAAGTTGCCGAAACGAACTGTAAAAACCTGGGAAGGCCTAGCCGAGATGTTTGTGGCCAGGTTCGTGACAAACAAGTTATAACCATTGAAGGTGGATGCCTTGATGGCCTTGAAAATCAGCGAGGATGAATGCCTCAGGGCCTATGCCAAAAGGTATTATGAGGTATTCAACCGAATACTAGAATGCAACCAAGAGGTGGCGGTTGTGTCATTTAAGAACGGCCTGAAAAATGATTGTCTGCTTCAAAAATCATTGGCAAAGATACTGCCAAAAAGTATGGATGAACTCATGGCCAGAATTGAGAAGTATGTAAGGGTCAAGGAAGAGACGCTGGGGACAAAGGCGTCGAAACAAGAAAAGAGAATCGGCTCGCCGAAGCGAGGCCAAGGTAACACTGGGTACAACAAGCAAGAGACAAGATTAAGGGCTGTGCAGGCAGTTACAACCGTATTCCGAATCCCGGTTTACAAATTCTTAGGGAAAATCTTAAATCAGCCCTATTACAGAGCACCAGTAAGGATTCCGAGCGAATTAATGGGAAGAAGCCTTGGCAAGCACTATGCTTACCACAATGAAGATGGGCATCTGACTCAAGGGTGCAGAGCCCTAAAGACACATCTGGAATACCTGGTAAGACAAGGTCATTTAAGGGACTTTGTAGATGAGGCCAGGACAAGAGAAGAGCAAGTAAGACTGCCTCAAGCACCGGCAGCACCATCTCCTCCAGCACCACAACCACAGGTAGGCAGACCTCGAATGATCAATGTGATTCACTCGAAGGTCAATGAGAACGAAATATGTAGGGAGACTCAAAAAGTAAAACACTTGTAGCATGTGTACTAGGTTCGACAGAAAAGACCTAGAGTAGACGAGTGCCAGGGACCAGTGATGTCCTTTACTGAAGACGACCTAAAGATAGTGCAGCATCCACACAACGATGCCTTGGTAATATCCCTCCAGATTGGAGAATGTCAAGTGAAGTGCATCTTAATTGACCAAGGTGGCTCTTGTGACATCATGTACGTCAGGTGTTACAAGGAGCTTGCCTTTCACCAAGATGATCTGGAACAGTTCAATGGCCCAATGGTCGGGTTTAACGGGACGCCAACATGGCCCCTAGGAGCAACAAGTTTGGAAGTACAGGCTGGCACCAAAAAGGTAAAAACAGAATTCATAATAATTGACACTCCCTCCCCTTACAATGTTATCCTGGGAAGGTCATGACTACATGCAATGAGGGCTGTTCCCTCAACATTGCACCAGTTGTTGTGGTTCCCAATAGAGCATGGAATTAAGGAGGTCAGAGGGGATCAAGTGCAAGCAAAGAATTGGTCCATGACAGCAATGAAATCCACCTGTAACATATGAGAAGTAGAAGTAGTAGAGATCGAAGATAAGGACATGGAGGTCCTTGAGGACGTTAGCAAGGAACCAGCCGAGAAAAGTGAGGAAGCCTTGAAGAAGATCTTAGTCCAGTAAGGGGATGAAGAACGCTTCTTCCTCATCGGCTCAAGCTTGGTTGAGGAAGAGGAAAGGGAATTAGAAGCATTCTTGAGAGTAAATCTAGAGGTGTTTGCATGGACACCATACGAGATGCCTGGTATTGACCCTGAGGTCACTTGCCATAAACTGAATGTGGACAGATCGGCCAAACTTGTCATCCAGCGAGCCAGGAGGACGACATTAATGCATGTTAAGACAGTAGAAAAGGAAGTAGACAGACTTCAGAAGGCCAGAACCATTCGAGAGGTAAATTACCCAACATGGTTGTTAAACACTGTGGTTGTGAAGAAAAAAAATGGGAAGTGGAGGGTCTGTGTGGACTTCACCAGCTTGAACAAGGCTTGTCCCAAAGACAGTTTCCCATTAGCTAAGATCGACCAATTGGTGGATGCCACTTCAAGGCATGGAAGGATGAGCTTCTTGGATGCATATAGGGGATACCAGCAATGTATCGCCCAGATGAAGAGAAGACTGCATTTATCACCCCAAAAGAGCTGTATTGCTACAAAGTAATGCCTTTTAGGTTGAAAAATGCAGACCAGAGATTGGTGACTAATATGTTCAGACATCTAATTGGCAAAACTATAGAGGTATACATAGATGACATGGTCGTGAAGACCAAAGAACTTGAGGGTCATTTGGAAGACTTAAAGGCACTTTTTGACATCCTTAGAACATATCAACTCCAACTCAATGCATCGAAGTGTGCATTTGGAGTTGGGTCTGGTAAGTTCTTGGGATACTTGGTAACTAGAAGGGGCATTGAAGCAAGCCCAGATTAGATCAAAGCCATCTTAGAACTGAAAAGCCCAACATCGGCAAAATAAGTGCAGATGTTAACTAAAAGGGCTGCAGCCCTAAACAGATTCATAAGTAGAAGTTCTGACAAATGCAAACCTTTCTTCAGCTTAGTGAAGAAAGCCACAGACTTCTTGTGGATGTAAGAGTCGGCTTCTACCGTGACTTGAAGTATTTGACCACAACTCTAGTTCTCTCAAATCTAGTACCTGGAGAGGAGCTGTTCTTATACTTGGCAGTTTCAGAGCATGCAGTGAGTGCAGTAATAGTTAGAGAAGAAAATGAAGAGCAAATGGCGGTTTACTACGTAAGTAAAACCCTAGCAGATGCAAAGACCAGATACCTACCCTTGGAGAAGTTAACACTGGCTTTAGTAATGGCTTCCAAGAAGCTGAATCATTACTTTCAAACTCACAAAATTGTGCTGTTAACTGAACATCCTTTGAGATCCTTGTTACAGCAGGGAGATCTGACAGGAAGAATAGCCAGATGGGTAGTGGCTTTGGGCTAATATGACCTGGAATTCAAATCCAGGACAGCAATCAAAGGTCAAGTCGTAACTGACGTTGTGGTCGAATTCACACCAAACGCCGTCATACATCGGGCTTTGTTGAGCCGAGGTATATAACGTCCAAGTGAGCAAGGAAAAACTCAGTAGGGGACAGCAAAACAAATGAAGGAATAAAAGCTCAGGCCTTGCAGTATTTATATCAGTGACTCATTTCGGCTGTTTGTTGATGGGAGTTCAAACCAACAAGAAACGGGGGCAGGAGTAGTGCTAGTATCTCCAGACGGGCAGATATTGGAATAATCCATTCGTTTGGGGTTTAAGGCTTCAAATAATGAAGTAGAGTATGAAGCACTAATCGCAGGATTAAAGCTGGCAGCCACAATGGAAGCTGACGAGGTAATAGTCTTCTGTGACTCCCAGTTTATAGTTTACCAGGCAACAGGGGATTATGCAACCTGAGATGAAATGATGTCAGCCTATGTAAAGGAAGTGGGCAGACTGGTAGCCTTATTTCAAAATTGCCGACTACAGCAGGTTAGCCAAGATGACAACAACCATGCCGATGCTCTGGCCAACCTGGCTAGTGCAATGAAGCCCCGAGACGCAAGAACGATAATGGTTGACTACTTGTCAGGTCCAAGCATAGAACCACTAAACACAGAACGTGAAGCAATGTGTATGGAAATGTGACCAAGTTGAATGGATGCAATAATAGTATTCCTTAGAGATGGAAAGCTGCCAGATGACCGTAAAGAAGCGCACAAGATCAGACTTAAGTCGGCAAGATTCAGTTTGACAGCAGAAGGACATCTCTACAAAAGATCTTTTACTGGACCCCTTCTGAGGTGTGTGTATCCTGCACAGGTTGAAGATTTTCTATATGAGATACATGAAGGGGTATGTGGAAGCCACGCTGGGGGCATGTCACTTGCTCATAGGGCCATTACTCAAGGGTACTGGTGGCCCTACATGTAGAAAGATGTTGAAGCCTATGTCAAGAAGTGTGAGAAGTGCCAGAGGTTTGCACCTTTGATACATCAACCAACAGCAGACTTGAACCTAGTGTCCAGTCGTTGGCCATTTGCCCAATGAGGCATGGATCTTGTTGAAAAACTGTCCCAAGCAACTGGACAAAAGAAGTACCTACTGGTAGTAACAGATTACTTTACCAAATGGGTAGAAGCTGAACCCCTTGCAAAGATTCGGGACGTTGATGTAAAAAACTTCATCTGGAATAACATCATCACCAGGTTTGGGATCTCAAAAGCAATAATAGCTGACAATGGTACATAGTTTGACAGTAAGCTAATCAAGAGCTTCTGTGCAAAGTACAAAATCAAGAACTATTTCTCTACTCAAAGCTTTCCCCAGAGTAATGGTCAGGCAGAAACCTCCAATAAGGTTATATTGGATGGGATCACGAAGAGGCTGCAAGCAGTAAAGGGAAAGTGGGTGGATGAGTTGCCTAGTGTACTCTGGGCATATCGGATTACGCCGAGAAGATTAACTGAGGAGTCCCCATTTGCCATGGCCTATGGCACAAAAGCAGTCATTCTACTGGAGGTCAGCATCCCAGGGATCAGAACCCAGAGAGTAGAAAATGGGACTAATGAGGCATTCTTGGCCCAAGATCTGGACTTGCTAGAAGAAAGAAGGGAGAAAGCAGCAATTCAGTTGGGGGCATACCAGCAGCAGCTTGGCAGGGCTTAGAATAAAAAGGTCAACCTAAGAGAGTTCCAAGTTGGTGACCTCGTCCTGAGAAAGGTTGTCGGCAACAAGAAGGATCCCAGAGAGGGCAAGCTTGGCCCGAATTATGAGGGACCCTATAAAATCATCTCGGTCTTAGGCAACGGGGCATATCGGCTTGAGGACAGTAAAGGCAAAGAGTTGCCAAGACCCTGGAATACTTGCAATCTGAAGTTTTTCTATCATTAGATTTTCTTGTTTTTTAAGCTTCCTTTTGTTTTGTTATTAGCCGAAGTAATAATAAAGTTTTAACTTGATTTTTTTAAAACTTGTGCAGTATGGCTGATAAGATACTTGACGATGTCTCTAAGCGAAATATGATGAATAACTTAGACTTATTATATGGCAGAGTTCCTACTTACATATAATAAAATTGGACTAAGTTGGCGATGTTTCTGATTGAAACATGACGAATAACTTAGATTTATTATATGGCAAGTTTCTACTTGCATATAATAGAGTTGAACTAAGTTGGCGATATTTTTAATTGAAACATGATGAATAACTTAGACTTATTATATGGCAGAGTTTCTACTTGCATATAATAGAGTTGAACTAAGTTGAATTAACCTGAACTTGTCATATCGGCAGAATTAGACACAGATTGAAGCTAAGTGCATGTCAGTCAGATTAACAAAGAGGCCGATCTTTGTTCAAATTTGACCTCGGCGACAAGTTCAAAAGCCATATGCTTAATGAGAACCCAAGTGGAACTTAGGTTCACATTAGGGGGCAGAGAGTTAGAGAATGGTACTTGGAAGTCGGAATTTACAAACTAAGACTGGTTTAACACTTGTTGAAATTTTAAGAAAAATTTACAAGTTGAAGTTAATCCGAGGTTATGTTCACGGAAGATTGGTTTAAACACTTGTTGAAATTTTTAGAAAAGTTTACAAGTTAAGCCAAGGTTGTATTGAAAGAAGTACTTACGAACTTGTCGAGATAAACCGTTGGTTTGTATAACCGAGGTATATCACCCCGAGAAGATTACACAGTTAAGGTGTATGAAGAAGACATGCAAATTATTCTAAGTATAGAGTCATATAAAAAAGACAAACATGCAAGCATTCAGAAGAGGAAGTTGTATTTACATTCAAAAAAAGGGCATTTCAGCCTACGAAAGGATTACTTGTACGGATTACAAAAAGAAGGCACATCGGCCAAATTAAAGATTGTTTCAAGAGCAAAAAAGTACAAATTATTGAAGAAAAACATCAAAGACTAGACTATTCGGCATCAGCATTGGTTTGGGGCTCGGAAGACATTTGAGAACTCTTCTTGGCGTCATTCTCAGCCACGAGCTCGGCGTTGATCTCTTTAAGAGTCTGGTCGAGGCTCTTGCTGGTGACAGGCACGTCCGATGTTGTCCTCTCAAGAGTGACATCTTTGGAGACCTCACCCTCCTCATCCTGAGACAAGTCCACGCCTTGCTCATTCAAAGTGGAGGACTTGGCCCCAGCAACTTCCTTCTTCTTCCTGACCAAAGTTTCCTCATTGGACTCAGAATTGTCTTCGGATTGGCTTGGAGTATGGGGGAATGACAAGTGGAGGTCGCCAGCATTCTTGGGGGGGGAGTCCTCAGGGACATCTAGCTTTTTGAGGGCAGTCATCCAACGAAGGGTGAAACCCTTGTTGCATGCCTGCTTCACTTGTTTTTTGTAGTCCTCCTTGACGTCGGCCGCCCCCTCGGTGTACGCCTTTTTATCGGCGGCCTTGATCTCGGCCTCTTTTATGGCCAAGGCATCCTAGAGTTCTTTTTGGGCCTCGGCCATCTTTGCCTCTGCTTCTTTCTTCTCGGCCTCAGAGACCTTGGCAATGGCCTCAGCAGCATCTGCTTTTTCCTCAGCCTCATCTCTAGCTTTTTTGGCTTCCTCGACCTAGTCTGTTAAAGTCTTAATCTTGGCTTCAGCAGCCTCCTTGGTTTTATCTGCCAACCCCTTCTTAATGTTGAAGGCTAGCAGTGCTGGATCGCCTAGAAGAAAACAAAAACAAAAGTTAGTAAAAAAATTTCTAAGTGTGGAAAAAATAGAGAAAGAAAAATACCAAGCGAAGGAACTTACTTGTACGGAGTGCTGCAACATTAAAGCAAAGTTTTCGTATTCGCTCATCTTAGCGTTACGATTGAGATCTTTGGGAAGGAGCGGGGTGGTAGAGAGTGCAATGCTGACTTCGATGTCATTGGCACTATTACCAGCTCTGACCGGCTTGTCCTCGATGGTAATTGGAGGAGCCTAGGGGGCACCTGATTTCATAGACCCCGAGGCTGTGGCTGACTCGGACCTCGGCCTCTTCTTCAACTGAGTTGATTGGGATGGTTCAGCCTCGGCGAGCCTCTTCTCGCAGCAGAAGGAGTCTTCTCGCTCTTGGCCAATTTTGAAATTGGCAAGTTGTCCTCAGTGTCAATCTGAGTCACCGTTGCCTTGGTATAACAACCCCAACCTCTGATTAACGTTAATCCATGATTAATTATGCCTAATTAGCAATTGGGGTGAATTTTACATTAAACTGCATGTGTGTGATGCATTGTTCGTGTCTATATCTGTTAGGCGTAGAAAGATCTGTTCATGTTTTAGTTTCAGTTTGCGAATTGAAAGCCTTATCGGCGTCTGAATCAGAAATTGACTTGATTTATGTGCTAAATAGGATTTATAAAATTTTATGGTAGGTCTAATTGAAATTCTATTTAGAACGATTAAATTAGATTAAATTAATGCCCACTAATTAACCCTATTAAGCACATTTTTGTTTAAGCCTAATTAAGGCCTTAGTGGCCTCATTGACCACTTACTTTCCCACATACTCTTCTCTTCCACTTAAACACATATTGAGTTCATACATCTTTGAGTCCCTTAAGCTCCAAAAACGTGAGAGAGGGTGAGAGTAGAAGAATTGATTCAAGATTTGGAGATTGAGCTCAAATTCAAGGAGATGCTAAGAATTGGTGTTAATTGAAGAAGATTTGTGGAGCCTCAACCTTAATTTTGTAGATTAAAGCCTCTTGGTAAGGGACTAGACTCTTAATCGAGTAATTAACTTAGATTCTACAAGATTATTAGTGAATTAAGTGAATTTAAGTAGGAATTACATTAGAGTTGGGGAGAAATGGACCATACCATGCATGGATGTACATTTTCTCACAAATTGAGCATGATTTCAAAGGTTCTTTCATGCATGTGTTAACCTCACTTACATTTTGGTCATTCATCATGTTTTCCATTAAATTACCAAGTTTGATTATGTTTTGGAGGATTTGAATTCAAGAAAGTTCTTGCATGTTATATTGTTGGCATTTTCATAAAGTTTGTGTTGGAATGTTGCTCGATTGGCATACTTCTGGGTTTTGATTTTGTAAAATGATCTTCAAAACATGTGGTTTTATGAGTTTCATGTATTTCCTCAAGTTTTGGGCTTAGAAAATTGAGTTTGTTACATTTGGGGTTGAATTTGAGCTTGGTGATCAAATCTAGAAATTCCAGAAATTTGACCCATGCTCGAGCATGGAACTTTACGCTCGAGCGTGAACTTTGAATACATGTACTCCGCTCGAGCGTCGAGATTTACGCTCGAGCGTGAAATGCATATACCCAAAAGTTTGTGTGTTTTACAGTCCGCTCGAGTGAGGGAATCTACGCTCAAGTGAAGGTCTGAGTCTCACGCTCGAGCGGAGGTCGAGCGTCCATCAAGCATAAAAATCGTGTATCCAATAATTTTGTCGAGGTTTACAGTCCACTTGAGCAGGGAAGTCCATGCTCGAGCAGAGCTTCATTGCCTGCATGTCCGCTCGAGCGGGGAAATCCACGCTCGAGCATGGACCTTATCTTCAGCAAGTTTTAAGAAATATTTTCCAATGCATTCTTGAATCCTTATTCTATCCTAGGCATTCCTAGGCCATGTTTAAGATTCCATAATGAGGATTAAAGGTTAAGAAACACACCAAGAGCAAACGACATAAGTTATATACAATTAGAACGTGTGTTTCAAGTGTGTATCTGTTATGTGTTATGTAGGTCACGTGCCGTGTACCGTGTGATCAATCTGCTCCGTCTATCTGTCTTAGGGCCAACTATGAGTAATAACATAGTAAAGCTATGTTCAACTTTATTTATTTTTTGTGTGATGAATTAAGATCTATTTTCTGAAAAGATATGTTCTGCACAATGAATGATTATCCAATTTTTTTGATATTTATTCGTGACATCCTTAGCATCATGTGATATCTGTTGGTTGTTACCCGATATCGAAGGTTCCATCATGGAACTTAATCTGTCTGCACTCTATTACTTATACCGAAGGCCCCGTCATGGGGGCTCAGCATATTTACTCTCTGTTACTCAGATCCGGAGGTTTCTTTATGGAACTAGTTATTCGTAACCCTCACGTGTCTGCCTCTGTTCTGTATCTGCTCTGTTAATGCTAATGGATGTATCACGTAAACTTAAGCATACCTCATGATTTCTGTATACGATCTGGACAAATTATGATTTTGATATGAAATTGAATTATGACTTCTAAATCTGTACGGACTCATTCATTGAAAACCCTTTACTCTATTATTGTTCATTGAGTTTTCGCTCACAGTTTATATTCTGTATGTAGGTGAGCCGGCGTGTGATCAGGGCCACAGTTGACGGCCTTCAATTCTATTTTTGTCAATCAACCGTTGTGCCTCCCGAGGAGGTTCCGATCGAAGTCTAGTTACATGGCTGTTTTTGTACTTATGCTAGTCTCTGTCTGTTTGGTAAAGTCGGGTCCTGGGAAGTATACTTTTGTAAATGTTTGTATATATTGATGTCCTTCGACTGTCACGCTTATGTATATATATAAGTTTTGAAATATTCTGTCTCATGTATGTTATCACAGCTCATTAGACCTTGTCTATTTTGTAAAATTGCTTCCGCAGCCCCTTACTATGTGCTTATCTGTTAAGAGGCCTTCGGTAATCCATGGATTACTGGCTGGTTACGATGCTAAACCTACAGGGGCGGGTTTGGGTTGTGACACTTGGGCTGTGCTTTCTTCAGCCTTTTGGGCTTTGGCTTCGGCTGAGATTGCGACGGAGAAGGTTAAGCGTTGACCGTGTCTGGGATATCAGCTAGAAGATCATCTGCAACTGCTTTCTTGCCACCCATCTCGGCGACAATTGTGGTTTGGCGTCGGTGTTGAGATGGTGGGATCAGCTGTGGAGCCGAAATAGATGGCTGCTCTACTGGATCAGAGGTTGACCCCTGATCTGGCCGAGATGATGAAGTTGTTGGAGGTGTGGTGGCGGATGGAGGAAACTTGCTCTTCTTCTTCTTCGGGACATCGGGCAAAACGGATTTGTAGGTTGGGATGAAGTTAAACAGTAAGGGAGCTCTCCGCCTCTGAACTGCAGATCCAATAGCTTCTTGAGGTCCTTGCTAGGGAAGAAGGACTTACGAAAGTCTTTTGGCGGCTGTGGAAGAGCTAAAAAAAAAACAGATGTCAGAATATATAGAAGGAGCAAAGTATTAAAGACTTGAAAGGAAGAAAATGTAACACTTGGTTCTTACCATTACTCTCTATGAATACTGTTCGGCTAAGAGGGTAGAGGTGAAGGTCCTCATCTGGGGCGAACTCTCAGTTGCCCGAGACAATAAAGTAATCGTCCCCGACTCCCTTGTTAGAGTATGGGAGGTCGATAACAAGTTTATATTCTGTGGACCTCAGTTTAAGATAGTAGATGTAGTCTTTTTCTAATTTAAGGCCACACATGGTGTAGCAATACTAGATGTCGGCAAAGGTAACCCTAGCTTTTTCTTTTTTGGCTAAGGCAATTATACCATTGATAACTCGGTAAGAGTTAATGGCAAGCTGCATTGGGTTCAATTTGTAGTAATGGAGGACTTCTCGGAAAATGATGTCTAGTGGAAACCTAAGTCCACATTTTGTAAAAGCAACGACAGGAAAATGCATAAGGTTTTCATTAGGTATGATGGAATCGTCCTCCCCGGCCAACCTCAGGTGAACGTCGGCTGGGATATCAAACTCCTGCCTAAAGTACTCTAACTTAGTTGGGGTGTCTACCCTATGCCTTCACATACCAATGATGTTGGCTTAAGGTGAGGGTGTATGATTTGGAAAAGAGGTGTTCTGTGAAGGTTTAGATGACCTCAGCAAAACCTAAACGAATGTTGAGGTAAAGATTTTTTGGGATCTAAAGTGAAGTTTGTTTCAGTTTTTTCCTAAAGTTAGTGCGTTCTACGACAAATCTCAAACCTAAGTTTATGTAAGCAAAAGATTGAAGGCAAGAATCTGGAAAAAACATAGAAAAAAGAAACAAAACCAAAGATTCAGAATCAAGAATGGTGATACTCTATCAAGAACACAATGACAAAGTGTGTGCAAGATTATGAGGCCAAGAACAGTGGTAGTATGAACAAATGGGTGAACAGTGTGTGAATATTCAGGAAACGTATTGGGCAAAAGCAGAATCATAAGATAAACATGCCCTAATACATGATTAAAATCATACGCATAGATTTATAATCAAAAGCATGGACAAAGTCACAGTAACAGAGTACAAAGTGTAATAGAGTTCGAAGTGAACCAAGAACTGAAACGATGGCTTACCAGATAATGTGAGGCCGGTGTGTGGTTCGCCGACGTCAGACACCAACAGTAAAATCAACAGAACGGTGAAGGCCTCGCCAGAAGAGATGAACGGAGCAAGGTGCAAAGCTTGGAAAGCTTTAAGAGAACGGAAATGG
This sequence comes from Camellia lanceoleosa, assembly GCA_025200525.1. NCBI lineage: Eukaryota > Viridiplantae > Streptophyta > Magnoliopsida > Ericales > Theaceae > Camellia > Camellia lanceoleosa. The sequence continues at coordinate 25,768,875 of CM045763.1, forward strand.
TGTTTTTTTTAGAGAGAGAAGGCTTAAAGCACAGAGAGAAAACAGTGATGTAAAGTGAAAAGACGGAGAGAGGGAAGTAATTTTGTTGAAACGCGGAATACCGGCAAAATGGCAATTATGGTGCCTAAGATGACGTACTTGTCAGACGGCACGCGCAAGTGCTATGGGACTTGCTGGCGCGTGTCATGCACGGCTCATTAGGGAAAAGACACGTGGCAGAAACGGTTGCAATACTGTGCGTGACAGCTCATACGCATGTTGAAACTCTTGGGGTTCTTGATTTAATGGAGCAGGACCTCGGCTAGGAGGACGATCTCGGCTGAGAAACTTAAACAAACTTGGTTATTGGTTCTGAAGCATTGATGAAAACAAGCTAAGTCTTGGTCGTATTAAGCCGACGAATGATGACCTTGGGAATGAAGGACAAAGCGAGCCTAGCCGACGTGCTAAATGGAAGAAACGATATAGGTTTCATCACCTCAGGATGCCGAGGTAATAGAATCTAGGGGGTAGTTGTGGGGACATAATTTTTGAATGACAACACGTGGCCGAGGTGGCACCGAAGTACCAGTCGAGGTGTCCCATGTCCTGGTCACGACGCCGAGATAATCTCGGCTAGGCCGAGGTTATCTACGAAGACACCGGAATCCGAGAAAAGCAGATAAGGGACAAGAGTCCTAGAATGAAAGAGAACTTCAGTTTGGATAAAGATAAGACTCTTAGAGAGTTTATCCCAATCTAACTGGGAGTTCAAGATTAGCATTGATGCAGAGTTCATTGAAGCTAGGCTTCTATTGGGATTAGGCCTGTGTTGGTTATAAAAGAGAGGCACCCTCGTGGGTCTAAGGTACGCTTTTAATATTCTAAATAGTGAGTTAAGCACTTTCGCTATCTTTGAGAGATAACTGAATTGATCGTCCGAGTGCCCCTGGGTGGACGAACCATCGCCGGAATCTCTTCTTTTTGTGACAGGTCGTTCGGGTTTAATTTATTATGCCGGTGCTCTCCAGCTAAGTACTAGTTTGGCAGTGTGGTCAGAAATCGACACACACATATATAATATACAAATTTTTTTCACTATAATAAAATTAAAACACTAAAATATTATACTTAATTTACTTATTTATTTATTTATCGTATATCTTATAATCTCATGAATTTGAAATTAGATTTTTTTTTAGTCCTCAATTTTATAACTTTAGCCCTTATTTTGAAAATTTACTATTTAAAAATAGTGATTGTCCGAAGGTAGAAAACCAATGAAATTTTCATTGTTTTACTCACTACACAAAGACACCAAACATAGTGGTGTTTTGGAAAGATGTTTAAAAAATGACTTTTTAATTTTTTTTTTACTTTTTAGCTTTTTTTTTTTTAAGAAAATGTTATGAATCCTAAATAAATTACTAAATTTTTTATCAAACTTCTTATATAGGTGTGGGACCCACACAAATCACTTGTATGTGGGTCCCACACTTATGTGACAGATTTGATAGAAAATTTGATAATTTATTTGGGATCCCTAAAATAACTCTTTTTTTGTGAGAAAGAAAATGGATTAAAAGCTGAGAAATGATTTTTAACCCACTTCTCAAAATAGGCCATAGTGAATCGTGTCTTTTTATTTTACTTTAAAATTTTATATTCGTCATTGATGTTATTTGATAGATATGATAAGAGAATTTGATAAATATAAATTTTGCTAAAAAAAAAAATTGATAAAAGATTATTAAATTTAAAGTTATTAAATGATTCTAGAGATGCTTGTTGAACATAATATATAGTGACGGAAAAAGTTACTATTAGGCAAGGGCGTTTTGATTATAATTTTACGTGAAATGATTTATTCACTAAATTTGCTTTTGTTTGAATCGTTTGAATTTGTGTCAATCGAATGACTGTTCAGATGATCACCCAGATGACCAGTTTCACCCTCGTCTATCGCTGACGTCACCCTATCATTCGAATAATTGATTTGACGACTGACATAAACAAATTTAGACAATTCAAGTGACACCAAATTTGATAAATGTAGTGTTGCTCTAATTTTAGTCTCCAAAAAATTAAAGGATTGGAACCCAATTTCTACTTTTTCTTTTTATGTACTATACTAAGTGAAACTTATGATGAGGGGGCTTTGTTTATCTATCTTTAAAAAAAAAATTACTTTAACTCATATAAAAGGTGTAAGAAGAAATTTGATGCTGGCATCTAGAATCCAACTAAAATTTTGGATTGAAAATTACTTGCAATTTTGTGACAATGTTGCTAGTGATCGATTAAAAGACAAAATATAAAATAAGTTTTCTTTATTTTGATAAGGTAAATTATACGAACTTTTCATGAGATTTTTAACAATTACATAGATATTTATATAGTTTCTAAAAATAATAATCTCTTGTATATTTTCCCCCCTCTCTCTCTCTTCCTTTTATTTACAATAAATACACATATTTCTTGTGTCATTTAGAAGTTACAGATTGGACCAAAAAATTTGGTTTCAAAACTAATCTTATATTCGTACTTCATCCTTTATCACACAGCCAAACATTCCATCAAAAATTATCATATATTTTCTATTCCCGCTCCTCTCCATCACAACTTAATGGAGCAACCAGTTTATCACTTTCACTCGACTTTCGGTATCTAGCATGCAACATTCCATCACTTCGCCTAGTAACGTGTGTGGATATCTATACTATACTTGGCACGTGGCGAGCCCAACGGGTGTTACGTCAGCACCACTACACATCCATGTGGCAGACCCCTCAAGCACTACGATGAGTATGTCATCACCATTATGCATCCACGTAGCAGACCCCTGAGACACCACGATGAGTCGAGATTGTATGCCTAGCCTAAACGAGGGCATGCACATCACCAAGAATGAAACAAGGCCACATGGAGCTGGCTCACTTAGAGCTCTTCATGGCCTTTCATAACTCAAGAAATGTATTCTCTATCTACTCATCCAACTCCATGGCAACATAGCCAGACTCTTGGCTTACCTATGCTTGGCTCACCTATGTTTACTTAGCTACTGAGGTGAGCCCTTAGCTCACCCATGCATTTACCCTCTTGGCTGCCTAGGTCGGGAGCAGGACCTAGGCACTCCCGCTTGGGATCATTGGAGGATTGTGGATTGGAGGCTAAGACCTCGGGATCGTCAAGGTCGTGTAGCTAGTGGATTGGAGGCTAAGACCTCGGGATCGTCAAGGTCGTGTAGCTATCTCCCTGTAGTGATAGCTCCCCCTTTGACCTAGCTTAAAGAAAGAGACGTTGACATTACACTTAAATCTGATGCACATATGATACGCCTCTCAAAATATCACACCTACCCCTGCAGTTCCTATGATACAACCTCCATGAGGACCTAAATCATATGACACAGCTAGTAGGGCTGATATCACCCTCTTGTCGAGTTGAGGAGAACTTGCCACCTGTCTTGAGGTTGCTTGGGCTCCAATACTCCTAGAGTCTATATAACGGCATCATAAGTGCAGCCACAAACACACAGCAAGAGCAACAAGAATCACATAACATACATTAAGTATTCAAGGTCTCTCACTGCTACCTCTTCCCTCTCTAAGCTTGTCTTGGTCTTCTCCTCCTCCACCTCTGGTGATCTTAAGTCATTGAAATGCCTACCATCTTCCCAGAGGTCAATGACCGATTGCCTCTAATCTCTATAACCCACATTATACTCCACTGGGAAAGAGTGGTGCCCACTTCACATGGCGCCCAAAAAGAATACCAGAACCGATACAGCAACATCCCAAGGTGGTGATAAGGAAGCTTTGGTGGAGACCTCGGAACACAACCCCGACGGCTTTCCGGAGGAACAATCCTCTCAACCGGCTATAGCGAAACAACTCCGTGCTTTGGTTGAGAATGTCACCTCTCTTCAACAAAACCAACAACTTTTGATGGATGCCTTATTAGCCTTACAAAGGGCACCCACACTTCCATCAACATCTAACCCCATCTCATCATCACAAAATGGAGTTCTACCATCAGCTCAGAATGGCTCAGAGGCTAACCCAGCCTTTCGAAACAACTTGCAAAACCAAGTAGGAGGGCAGACAGCTGTCCCGCACCTCCCACCGGCTCCAAGCCAAAGAACCTTGCCACCAGTCGATTTGGTAGGCGGAACTCCCACCACAGTGTTTCAACTTGCTCTCTAACTCTCCCGTCAGACCAGGTTTTTTCAGTCCAACCCCTGACATTGGACGAAGTGAAGGAACACATACATAACCTACTTCAGACAAACAAAGGTCACATCCCTACCTCTTCAAAATTGGATCTCCGTCCCCCGTACCCTAATAATATCGCAAGTCTCCCATATCCAACAGGATACACTATACCAAAGTTTGTCTGTTTTGACAAACGGAAAGGAAACGCTAGGGAACATGTTTCGCGCTTCCTCGATGCCATTGGTGCCCACCGAGAAGACTGAAACCTCCGCATGAGAGAATTCTCCAAGTCCCTCACAGATCGGGGTTCTCATGGTATGCCAACCTTGCCGCTGGCTCTATCTCTTCATGGAAGGACTTGGTGAAAAAGGTCTATATCAAGTTCTTCTACGTCGAAGAGAGGTTAACCACTCTTCATCTTATGAGGGAAACACAACGACTTGGGGAGGACATCCTTGTTTATGTTCGCCGCTTCAAGGAAAAAGCAGTAGACATTCAAGACCCAATAAAAGAGCATCAATTGGTGTCAATGTGCATCGAAGGGATGCTCACAATTTACAAGCTCCAATTGGTCAATCACCACTTCCGTGACTTTTCTGCCTTATGCGCTGCAGCTCGAAACATAAGTGAAATAGTAAGATCGGGGGCACGAAGGGAAGTTCCACAGCCTCATTCATGGTAGGGAACGGCACTTCCACCTTCCTTATGGAGGCCTAACAGACGCAACCACGCCGTATATGCAATGAAGGAAGAACAAATCTTCAAGCAAAGAAGAGAAAATTTGATCAAGTTCCCCTACCATTGCTTGTCTCGGTGGATGATGCGCAAGCACTCTTCAACGTTTGGGTAGAAGACGAAAAAGTTCATTTCTCTGAACCAAGGTGACCTGTCACCAAAAAAGATCAAGCTCGGGCAGACTACTGCATATACCATCGCTCCGTTAAACATCCTACCACTGAATGTTGGGCGCTCAGATCTTTAGTTCGAAAGATGATGGCTGACGATGCTTTGGAGCTACCTCGTCGCCAGACAGAGGACATCTTAAAAGATCCTCTTCCCCGTCACAAAGATAATGGCAAGACGGTCATGATGTTTTCGCATTATGACGAGACAGAAGAACCAATGGTGCGTGAGCTCTCTGAGCTCGCAGCTCGTACTTGCCCAGACTTCGAGACCCAGTGTGCGATAGCACTTAAGAAATCGACAAAGTTCAAATGGTTCTTTGACTAGTTCAATTTGTCTGAAGTAACACGTTTCGAAGCCACCAAGGCCTTTCTAAGGCTTGCGAAGCAAAATGGTGAGGCATGCATGAGTGTAAGCAGATCGGCTAGGAAAGTATTCCGAGATAACTCCTTGGCAATAACCTTTACTGAAGCAGACAAGCAAGTATCATTCCCACATGATCGTCCCCTCTACGTCCGAGTGTTCATCAATGTGATGGAATTTCAAAGAGGATTCATGGATGGAGGGGCTTCACTTAATGTAATGCCTTATTCTACTTTTCAGGCAGCCGAGATCTCACAAAAACACCTAGTCAGACAACCCATTTCCATCACCAGTTTTGGAAATCAAAAGATCAAAACCATAGGGCATATCCAACTGGACTTAGCAGTTGAACCGATCCATTCCATCACTAAGTTCCATGTCGTAGAAACTGAGACGACCTATCAGGCTCTTTTAGGGAAAACTCGGCTCCATAAATACGCCGCAATCCCCTCTACCTACCATCAATGTGTCAAAGCGATTTATAACAACGAGGTAGTAGCCATAACTAGCTCTCAAAAACCCTTTCGGGTAGATGAAGCTCATGTGTCAGATGCAGTGTTTTACAATCACTTTGATGAGGATGAGCCCCCCTCTGCCGCTCCGCGGAACTCACATACCAAATTGGGATGACCTCTCGGAAGAAGATGCATCACCACCTCGAAGAAAGACGTTCGCCAGATCAGAACCCTCAAGAAAGCTCCCTAAAGTGACGAGGTTGCAAAAAGAAGATGGCAGAGTGATATACCGTTTATGACGATCTCTGGGGTTAGCAAGTGTCACCAATGCCAACCCCCAGCTAGACGAAGTGGCAATCGCTTGTCACGAACCAAATGAAAAAGACTATCCTTGTTGCATCCTATCTGCAGTAGCCCAACGCCCTCCAAGAGCAAATAATAAAAAAAACAAAGACAAGAAAAACAGAAAGGAAAAGAAAGTCATGGCTCTCCCAGTAAAAGAAAAGCATTTCGACAAATTCAATGATCCCTCAACAAGTCACTTGGATAGAGCTGGGGGCTCAAAAGTCGAATCCATTACTAAGGCAGCCACTTCATCCCCTAACCAAGCCCCTACTAACTCGGTTGCAACCCCAAAGAAAGATAGACTACAAGAAGTTAGGCCTGCTCCATAATGCTTACAAGACGGCCCTCGGCCCCAAAAGCAAGAACTGGAAGAAATCAACATAGCCCCTGAAGGAAAACCCAGACGTCCTATATTCATTTGCAAAGATTTACTAGAAGAAAATAGAGGGCCCCTCGTCGAGCTAATCAAGAAGTATTCGGATGTTTTTGCATGGACATATAAAGAAATGCCAGGCCTAGACAAAGAAGTTATCATGCATCGCTTGAACGTCATCCCCTTGGCTAGCCCAGTTAAGCAAGGTGTCAAATTTTATAAGCCTGAGGTAGAGCTCAACATCAAGGACGAAGTAGTAAAGCTGCTTGGAGCAGGATTCATCAAACCTATCCAGCACCCCACTTGGCTTTTTAGCATTATCCCAGTCATAAAAAAGAATGGACAGATTCAAGTATGCGTTGACTTTAGAGACCTGAACCAATCCTACCCTAAAGATGAGTTCCCACTTCCAAACATAGATACCTTGATTGATTCGGTAGCTAAACACCATATGTTCTCATTCATGGACGGTTTCAGTGGCTACAATCAGATTAAGATGGCTCCAGAGGATGCCCCTAAGACGACATTTCGTACTCCTATAGGTAACTTTTTCTATACTTGTCACGACCCAAACCCGCCCCTGTAGGTTTAGCACTGTAACCAGCCAGTAATCCGTGGATTACCAAAGGCCTCTGAACAGGTTAGCAAATAGTAAGGGGCTGCGGAAGCAATAATACAAATCGACAAGGTCCAATGAGCTGTGATAATGTACATGGGACAGAACATTTCAAAACTTATTTATATAAACATAAACATGCCAATCCAGATACACAATATTTACAAGGTATTTACAGAATGTACTTCCCAAGACCTGACTTTACAGAGCATACACAAAGACTAGCATGAATACAAAAACAGCCATATAACGAGACTTCAATCAGAACCTCCTTGGGAGGCACAACGGTTGGCTGACAAAAACAGGACAGAAGGCCATCAACTCTGACCCTAGTCACCCGCCGGTTCACCTACATACATAATATAAACTGTGAGCGGAAGCCCAGTGAATAATAACAGAGTAAAGGGGTTTTATGAATGATGTCCAGCACAAGTTAGGATCCAGTATTTAAATCAGAACATATTCGGACTTCAAAATAGAAATAGACTTAGATACACACTCATGTTCATATTCAGATTTTGTATAAGATCATACGTGGTACACCCATTAGCTATCAGATCAATTTGGTCCGGAGACCCACATGCATAGTTGGTACCAAAGACTATAAAGGTCCATATCTTGCGCGCAAATAGCCGTGGTATTGTTACCCCTAGGCAAGGGCCACGTGCAAATTGGCCGTGGTATTGTTACCCCTGAGCGAGGGCCACATGAATTATGGGTGCCACAAATACTTTTCAGAAAATTAGAAATTCATTCATAATTCGTAAGATAGCATTTCAAAAAACAAATTATACCATATCAGTCAGAAAATACTTAAGTTAAACATAACTTTACAGAGTTATTACTCACAGTGGGCCTTGAGACAGACAGATGGAGTAAACTTGGTCAAACGGTACGTGGCACGCGACCTACACAACACATAATAGATGCACACTTGAAACACACGTTCTAATTGTAGAAAACTTATTTCGTTGGCTCTTAGTGTGTTTCTAATCTCTTATCCTCATTATGGGGTCTTAAACATGGCCTAGGAATGCCTAGGATGGAATGGGGATGCAAAAATGCATTGAAAACCATTTCTCAAATTTTGCTGAAGATAAGGTCCACGCTCGAGCGTGGCTTTCCTCGCTCGAACGGACATGCAGACAATGAATCTCCGCTCGAGCGTACTGCAAGCTTATGAAAAAGTGCTGGATGCATGAAATTCACGCTCGACGTGGCTTTCCTCGAAGTATTTCGAGCGGACTGCAAAACACACAAACTTCTGGGTATATGCATTTCACGCTCGAGCGTAAAAGTCCTCGCTCGAGTGTGGGTCAAATTTCTGGAAAATCCAGATTGACCTCTAAGCATGAAACTCGACCTTCAACCATCCAAAACTCATTTTTCTGGGCCAAATCTTTGGAAAATACTTAATAACTCATAGAACAACATGTTTGAAGAATCATTTCAAGAAATCATGGCCCAAGAGTAACCCAATTTGTGCAAAATCAACATGAACTTTATGAATATGCCATCAATTCAACATGCAAGGACCCCTTTGAATTCAAACCTTCCAAAACATAACCAAACTTAATAATTTGATGGAAAACAGGTCGAATGGCTATAATGTGAGTGAAATTGACACATGCATGGAAGAAATCTTAGAACTCCAACTCAAAACATGGAAATTTATGCATGCATGCATGGATTCCTTAGAAGGACAACTCAAGTGCAATGAATTACACATGCATATATGTATTAAGCTTCAATTCACCAATCTTAGTTTAAACCCAACATGAGTCCATTTAATTCATTAGAATTCTTACATTAGTAAATCAATTTCATAATCAATAAGGTGAATGCCTACCTCAAGTCTTGAATTCCTCAATATGAAGGCTTTATTATGCAAATCCTTCTATTTATCCTAAACCCCAAGCAAATCCCTTGTTGAATCCAACTTCCATTCAACTCTCCCTCTCTCTCTCTCACGTTTGCATCAGAGGAATGGAAGAGTGCAATGAAAATGTGAGCTAGTGGAGTCTAAATGGTCCATAAGTGGTAATTGATCAAAAAGCAAATAAATAGCATTATTTTAATCTAGTTTAATCGTTCTGAACCGAATTTTAATTAAACCTACCTTAAAATTCTATAAATCCTAACTAGTACATAACACAAGCCGATTTCTGATTCGGACGCCGATAAGGCTCTCAATTCGTGAACCAAAATTAAAACATAAACAGATCTTTTTACGCCTGACAGATAAAAATACAAAGGTGATGCAATACTCATGCAATTTAGTCCCAAATCCTTCCTAAATTATTGTTAGGCTTAACTAAGCATGAATTAACGTTAATCTAGGGTCGGGGTTATTACAATACTGTAATGCCTTTTGGATTAAAAAACGCGGGAGCAACATACCAAAGAGCTATGACAGCCATCTTCCACGATATGTTGCACAAAACCCTGGAGTGTTACATTGATGATTTGGTGGTGAAATCCAAAGAAGAAACTAATCATCTCAAAGACCTCCAAAAAGTCTTTGAACGTTGCAAGAAATACAGGCTTCAAATAAACCCGCTTAAATGCGCATTTGGAGTCACTGTTGGCAAGTTCCTTGGCTACGTTGTTCACCGCCACGGAATAGACCCCGACCCAGCAAAGGTCGCTGCCATCAGAAATATGCCACGACCAACGAGTATAGACGAACTGAGAACCTTCCTTGGTCGGGCATCTTATCTGAGACGATTCATCCCTACTATGGCTGAAATAACACAACCCTTCAACTCATTGCTAAAGAAAGATACCAGGTTCACATGGAATGAGGAGCACCAACAAACATTCGAAGGGGTGAAGTTAGCTTTAACCTCCTTTCTCTCCATGACTCCTCCTCAACCAGCGAGGCCTTTACTTCTTTACATCACTTCCATATTGAGGTCAGTCGGAGCTTTGCTCGCTCAAGAAATCGATGGACTTGAACGATCCGTATACTACATAAGCAGGGTTATCCAAGGGGCTGAAGTCCGATACTCCCCCATCGAGCGGTATTGCCTCGCCCTAGTCTTCGTTACTAAAAAGCTCTGACATTACCTTATCTCTTACCCCATTCATCTCATGACCAGGAGTGATCCTATCCGATTCTTCCTCACCAGACCTGCTTTCTTCGGCAGGCCAGCCCGTTGGCTCCTCTTGCTAGCAGAATATGATATCACCTGTAAAGCTCCCAAGGTCATTAAGAGCCAAGCGCTAGCCGACCTCCTGGCTCATTTCCTCAACGGAGAACATGAGTCGCCCTCGGATGAGCTGCCAGGAGATAAGTTCCAAGCTGTTGAAATAAACGCTGAAGAAGAATGGAGTCTGAGATTCGATGGATTGTCCACCTTTAAAGGGGGAGGAGCTAGAATAGTCCTTACTTTCCCAAACCTAACCAAAGTCAATTTGTCATATAAACTGGATTTTCGATGCTCTAACAATGAGGCAGAGTATGAAGCCCTGATACTGGAGCTTTTGGCGGCACTCCATCTAGGAGTAAGTCTCTTATGTATCAAAGGCGACTCTAATTTGGTGGTCAAGCAGACCAATGGAGACAATGCTATCAAAGAGCCCCTTTTGGCTTCATATAGAACCATTGTCCAAAGGTTGACAGACAAATTCGACACGGTAAGGATAGAACATGCTCCTCGCTCCAACAATCGACACCTAGACGCCCTCGCCACCTTGGCCTTTAAGGTGGAATTCTCAGAAGAATAAACCAAGATAGAAGTCTTGAAACGCTCTGTGCCATGCTCAGTAACAACTATTTTCCCTGAAAAAGAACCCGCTGATTGGAGAGCCCCAATCATCAATGAGCTCCGTACCTCTTCAGGTAAACTACCTTTGAGTGAGACCAAACACTTCACAATTTACCAATGAGTCCTCTACTATAGAGGGCCCGATGGTTTATTGGCACGATGAATCGACCTTATCGAAGCCAAGTCCACGATGAATCGACACTTCACAACCGCTCCTGTGGTACAGGAGATGTAAGCCTCTATAGGAGGCTATAACGACAAGGATATTATTGGCCTACCATAGCCAAGGAAGCGAATGACCTTCAAGGGAAGTGCACCAAATGTCAGGAATTCCCTCCAAAGGCTGAATGCAACTTTACAGAAATCACCTCCGACTAGCGTCAGGTATACATAGATTACCTCAAAGAAGAATTATTACCACCGAACCGCTCTGCAGCCGCAATAATCAGGAAGCGAGCTCCGAAATTCTTTTTGCAAGGAGAGCAAATTTTTAGGCATGGCTTCGATGGAAAGCCATTACGTTGCTGTAGACAGGCCCGCGGGAGGGCCTCACTACAGCTTGGACTCGATTTGTTGTTACGGTTCTTAATCTTGAACCAAAGAGTCCAAATCCGGCAAATCGTTTTGAGAAAACAGATTTTTAGAAAAGAAGTGCCAAACATGGACTGCTTTGCCAGATACAGAGTCGCCACCTAAATATTTTAGTTTTGGGAAATTAGGAAACCTTGACTCGTTGCCCAAGGCCACGTGTCCGTCATCACCAAAGTTGCCTCGGCTCGGGAACTTGGGTACGATTGGGGAAGGTCACTTCGTGAGCACCCCCGCTCGCCCGATCAAAGATCGGCCTTTACTAATTATGATATTTAGTTTTGAAAACATTGTGTGCTCTTATTATGGTTATTAGCCTAGATTTACTATGTGATGCGCACAGCATACAAGTATAGACTGGGTCGCCTGAATTGGAACAAAAAATTTCATGTTTGTTTGTGAAAATGGTTTTCTACTCGCAAGTAGGCTTAAAATGCGGATTTTGCCACCCTCGGGTGGGCTTAGAAAAGATGGTTTTGCCACTATCTAGTGAGCTTAAAACTCACATTTGATGAACTGTTCCAATTCAAATAACCCAACCTTCACCCACAAGCATTCAGGCAGTTATATCACATAAGCAGTTAGCCTCATGGTAAGCATGCTATTCATGGCAGTCACTCACACGCATGCAAGGATGCTAAAGCATAAAACTCACCGAGTACTTCAAGCCAAAAAAGAAGCTAATTAGAAATCCATGCATGATCCTAAGTATACAAAAATGCCTAATGCAACACATGCAAAAATGCAACTATAGCAGGCTCGGCTATTCTAAACATGGCATATGAGATGCAATAACTATCAAGTATTCAACTCGGAATTGAAATACAAGTGCAGTTAGTATGATACGCCGAGTCCGGTGCATGCAAAACAGATGAATGAATGCAAACATGCTGTCATACTGTATGCTAATTGAAATATGCCCTAATCTAACCATCATAAGCAGGTAAATAAAAGGGAAGAAAGACGTGGGGTTGGAAGACATACATCACACTTACGCACACTTTTTACAATTATGCCCTCGCGTAGAGGGTCCGAATAAATATACAATCCCGAATAAAAGAATAGTACAGTCCAAATATGTACAAATTCCTAATTAATTAACAAATTAACTAAGAAAACAATAAACTGGCATACAAGCCAGGGACTGCCTTGATTCCGATGAATGATGTATGTTTAGGCTGCCTTGCGCGGAAATCCACTAGGATGCCCCAATTAGCCTCTGTTTTGCAATTTGTTCTTGGAAAGCATGCCAAGCCTCGGAAGACTGCCGATTCTTGATTTTGCTGCAACAGAGAGCAGGAAAGGAGCATAGCAATGTATTTTCACAAGTGTATGCATGCCTCGATCCTTGTGCCACCAATCATGCATCTCGATGCATGATGGTCGAGGAGTCGAATTGCACAACTCGATATGTGATGAATGCACATGAAAACTTAACAAAACCTAACTCCATCATGGGTAATCCGGAGTGTCGGTGACTGGAAAATTGAGACATGTTCCATCACTCGGAGTACGAAACGTCCCTCGTTTCCCGTGCTCGGGCTAACTCCTATTCCAAACACGATGTAATATGCATGACATGCATGAATGCAAACTAAGATACAACCTGACATGCACAATGTCATGAAATGGCATACACGATGCACGATGCAACATGACATACACGATGCACGATGCAACATGGCATACACAATGCTCTCTAATATACAACCTAGCATACACAATGCTATGGAATGAAATGACATACGCAATGCATAATGGACTTACACTAACATGAGTAGACCTCAGCCACACTCACACAAGAGGCCATTAGATGAAAATGAGATAACTCGAGATGCGTACACGCGTGCACGCAAACCGAGGACCGAACCTACGGCACGGAATGCCACTCTAACAAGACATAGCAAAACATGGAATATGGCATACTATCATGCAAATTTCAGAGGCAAAATGAGATGTAAAACAGCCCCGAAACATGGTGAAATGGTACTCAATGCATGGAACGAGTCCCGAAACATGAAATTTGGCGCATGAAATGGCCTATAGCTATGCAATGCATGCATAATTTGAACATGAAGTGTAAAGACAGAAGCAAGGCAGCCCCAAAAAAAAGCATTTTTACAGTTTAAAGCAAGGCCAAACAGTGAGCACAAATGGGGCTAAGCTAGCATACAAAAATAGCCCCGAAAGCGAGATATTGAAACAACTCACAGATGCTGGCCCCGAACAGAGAGGGGGCCTTCTACAATATTGAAGAGGGGCCAAAAATATGATGTTTCACAGTTTATAAAAAAACCCCAAAAACGGATACAAGTATGCTCAAAATACTATGCAAAATAAGGACCAAAATGGAGATAAAGAAGCAACTGATGTATGCTAGTCCCAAACAAGTGAGGGCCCTTTAACAATATTGAAGAGGGACCCAAAATATGACCTTTTACAGTTAATGGCCGAGCCCAAAACAGTGTACAACTATGCTCAAAATGCAATGCAAGATATGGCCTAAAAGAGAGGCTACAACACAAAGTATACAAATGATACTCCAAATAGCAATAAAATCTTAATGAAACATGGAGAGGGGGTCAAAACAAGGTCATTTTCAGTTCGGACCAAGGTCCAAAAACAGAAGCTCAATAAGCTAATAACTCATGCAAAAATGGGGCTAAAATATGGATATTAAAGAAAGTAGCACATGGAGGACTCAAACAGTGATGAGCCCTTCTATAATGTTGAAGAAGTTCTCAAAATAAGCCTATTTACAATTTACAACATGCTTCAAAACAGATTATACACAGGCCTAAAATAACATGCAAGAAAATGGCATACAAGAGGGATAATGAAGTAAGTGCAAAATGGGGGCCTCAAACAGTAAGAGGCTCTTAATGAAAGATGAAATAGAGCTCAAAAAAATGTCACTTTCAGTTATGGTTGGAGCTCAAAGATACAAGAAAGAAGGGCTAAGAAAGCATGCCAAAAATGAGCTAAAAAGAGGGAAATGGTAACTCACCCTTGTAGACCAATCTTTAGTAACTTCTTGGACCAAGTTTAGGTGCTCCTCAGCTCTGGAAGACAGCTCCAAGTGGCTGGAATGGAGGTGGTGGTGTGATGCTAGGTGATGGTGAAGAAATGGTGTAGGAACTTGGATGTTTTGATGGTTGAAGTGTAGAGAAGGAGAGAGGCAATGCAAGAGGCTCAAGGCAAATTTTTTTCAACCCCCAAAACCAGACCTGGAGGCTGGCTTATATAGGCAAAAAAAGGGGGAAAAAAGGGGGGGAAACAACTCAAGTTTCCCCCCAAAATGGCAGCCCCCTGGATACCAAATCTGGGGGGAAATGAGATGCATATTTGAGATGTACCTTCAGCAAAGAGCAAGGCCGGCTGGTTTTTGAGCTTGAAAGTGGCCGGCCGGCCAAGGGTCAAAAAGGTCAATGAATATTAGTGGCCGGCCATGCCATATTAGTGGCCTCCTATGTGTTTTCAACACAGCCCTGTGGTCAAAAATTAGCAACTGTAAACCAGGAGAGAGAACAATCCACTTTTCAAAGGGGTTCAAAAGGTTCAAATGGAATTACTGGCCGGCCACCAAATATTGGTGACCTCCCAGATGTGTACATCACAAATATGGGGGTTAGGATTGAAGAAAATGGCCCAAGGATGGTCAACATTGGCTTTGAAGTGAGAGAAAACGGGCGACGGAGGGCGATAAAGGAATATAACTGGTTGCTGGAACAATTACTGGCCTCCCACCTTTCTATGACCTTCCTGGTGATGAAACAGAGGTCCCTGCCAAAAATGAACGAAAACCGAAGCAAAATGAAGGTTCGGGGGCCGAAACGCGCAGTTCGAGACCCCGAAAAATGACTGTTAAGCACTGAGAGTGGTGTTCGACCACGAAGTTGGCCTCTCGGACCTCAGTGTCCCCTTAAAAGGGAGTAAATAAGATGCATGCCAAAAACTGGAGCAAACGGAGGTGGTTAGGGGGTCCCAAACCGAGGCACTCGGCCTGACGGCTCCGAAAATCAGGAATCGGGCTCCGAAATTGGCAAAATGGCCTACGACCACGAAATGTAGCCCACGGCCACTGAGAGGTGGTCTACGAGACCTATCCCTCCATTTGGGAAGAGAAACAGAGAAAACCGAGCCTGGTTCGCAAACCGAGGCAAGGCACAGAAAAGTCTGAAAGTTTTGAGGTAGGGCTCACGGCCGAGACTCTAAAACCTCTGGATGAGCACGATATGCAACATCACCAAGCGCTCAATCGGTGACGTCTTAGTCTTAAGGTCGGTCAAAAATGGGGTGTCTACAGTTGCATATCAGGAGCTGAAATCCATAAAGTTTTGGAACTTACTCAAGGATCGAAGCACCAAGGTAGAGCGAAGCTATTTCAACATCTTTTACATATGGGGTATTATTGGCCTACCATGGAAGCAGACGCAAAAATGTACGCAAAATGCTGCAAACCTTGCCAACTCCATGGAAATCCCATTTATGCACCTACCACTGATCTACATAGTTCGAGCCCACCATGGCCTTTCCACACGTGGGCTATGGATCTTATTGGCCCAATTTCTTTGCCATCAAGAGGACACATATGAATTGTAACGGCTACAGAGACTCATACTAAATGGGTAGAAGCCATCCCTCTAAAAAAGGCAATAGAAGCTCCTATCTCCAACTTCATCCGATAATTTATCATATGTTGTTTCGGCATACCTAGAGTAATCATTTCAGACAATGGGACCCATTTTGTCAACCACCAAGTTGGACAACTCCTTGTCTTCTACGACATCACACACCATAAATCAACGCCTTACTATCCCCAAGGGAATGGGCAAACAGAGGTAACCAACAAAACACTTCTTAGAATCCTTTCACGGACTCTCAAGGATTATCAAAGGGATTGGGCGCATGTACTCCCAATGGCGCTCTGGGCCTACAGAACATCCAAAAGACGGCCAACTCAAATGACCCCATTCTCATTGGTATACGGCACGAAAGCGGTTCTTCCAGTGGAAATTGCCATACCCTCAGCTCGCATAGCCCTCATAAGTAAACTTACTCCAGACTCCAGATCCTCTGAATTGGAGATCCTTGATGAAAGAAGGGATAAGGCCCTGGCTAACCTCAAAGTTTACCAAAGTCGCATAGCTCGAGCCTATGATACCTTGGTACGCCCTAGACAATTCCAAGAAGGTGACTTGGTACTTCGTGCTGCACCTCATGTCATGAGGGGAACCTCTACCCACAAGTTCACTCCCAAGTGGCAAGGACCTTACATAGTAAGAGAGGCCAACGAGAATGGTTATTATAGAATTTTTGAACCAAACTCGCAAACTCTCTTAAGCCCTATCAATGCCAAATGGCTAAAGGCCTATTTTTTTTAAGATGAAAGTGAGGAATCACCCCTGAGAAATTTACTCTTAATGATGTAATGGCAATGTAAGACATTAGCTTATGCTTATGATAAATAAACAATCATTTGCTATCTCCATTCTTATTACGCTTTGTGTAACTATCAATAAATCATCAATCAAAAAAAAAAAAAAAAAGAGAAGAAGGAAGAGAGAAAATAATAATAATAAAAATATATACAGTACTTGGGGTTTTAGCTCAACCAGTACAAGAAATTCTTTAGCTTGCCTAACTTGGACCTATCTGGCTATCTAAGTCAAAAGCCTCATCTTCCATACTAACAAGTTAAGCCTCTACCATGGCTTTCATCTCTCTCAAACTCGATATCGCCAAGTCCACATCCGCCAACACCTTGGTCGCCCGCTCTAACTCCACCATAGCCTTTTCCCTAGAAGATGCTGATTCTATCAAAGCCATGTCCATTTCCATTAGCTCAACTTTGAGATGACGATTCTTTACTTGCACCTCCATGTGAGACAAACTCTCTCTCAGCCAGCTCACTTCAAACTCATGCCGCTGAAACTCAGCCACAACAGTCAGAAATGACTGAAACGTATCAATAGAAGTTTCCGGAGTAAGACCATGTAACCCGCTGAGCATATTGCAGAACGCCTCTAACAAATAGCGTCGTAAGAACATAGCCTCCAAACGCATGAAAGTGCTCGGCCTACGATCAAAAATAAAGCTTAGTCTAGGCAAATACTTGTCTCACACGCCAGCAAATAGTACCTTGGGATCAAGGACCCGCTCCTTGCCATTAGGCCCTGCCAAGGAAACGAAACCATCATCAAGACAGGCCACGGTAAACTCACCATCCAAGAAAGGTAAACTGGCTCAACTGTCACAACCAATGCCAAGAGCAATAATATCATCACGGACACAACTACTACTCTCACCAAATGGCAAACTAGTAGCAACTCCCAACGAAGCAATCAAAATACTAGGCTGAACATCCACCAAAGGAAGGCTAGCCTGAGCACCAACTGAAGACACAAATGAAGACACACCAAGACGACCATCAACTGATGAAAAACTGCTACCCTCACCAAATAAAGATATGGTAGGGACTCCACCAGAAAGCAGGCGAGATTGAACATCAAACAAAGGCAACCGACCAATCGGGTCATCAACATCAGACTCCCCAAGCCTGGTTGGATGTGCCACCGAATGCCCTAACTGCAACAGAGGAGGCGCAAAAGTCACTCTACTCTCACCACATAACGCAACAACCTCAGATCTCACCCTATCAAGAGGAACATCTGCCTGCTCGAATGTAACCCTAACAACATCATCATCCCTCGCATTCAGATTGGCCTCTAAGCTATCCTTATCGTCACCCTCACCTTCGGAATCACTAAAACTATTAGCATTACTTTGTCTCCACGACCGCCGACGCGGAAGCAAATCATCAGCAGAGTTCTCTTCCTCAGAAGGCACGCTTGTCGCACTAGGTGCCGCAGAAACATCATGATGGATAGCTGACCTTTGTACTTGAAGAAACAAAGCGCCTAACTTAGAAACACATAAACGAAACATAACAAGAAAGAAAATCACGAAAAACAGAATAAAAGCTAACCTTCATTCTCTGGGAAGGCTCCTTCTTAGGCTAGCTCAGGCATCGTTTAGTTGTACTAACTTCCCCTCGAAAACCGTCTGTACCAACCACTATCGTCTGACTCAACACATCAGAGAGTAACTTTAACCGTGCAAATCGAGACAACTCACCCCTAGCCAATTCGGTCTGGCCCTTCACGCGCGGTTGATACAGTTCGTTATCCAATGGGATGCATATAAACTCTAAATCCCCAATATCACCCTCGAGAAACTCTTGAAAGGCGACAAAAGTCTCCCTCCAATAATGTCGCCAACCAACTGTCACCCACCTACATGATCAACCCTCGTCCGAATAAACTTGCCACACTTCTGGAGCCTCGAAAGATGAGTATGATAGAAAAACTGCTCAAAAGTATCAGCTATAGGAAGGACTACGCTAGGACTAGGGACTCCTTGATCAAATCCAAATTGGAGAGCCACTCTCGCCGGATTATAGAATATAGAGCCATAAGCTCCTCCCACAAAATAAGGCAAGGAACGCGACAAGAAGCTACAAGCCGTCATTGTCTCGGCACTACTCAGTCGACCATCAAAAACCACCTCGAAATCTTTCAAGTCATACATCCGAAACGGAACCAACCTGACCACAGGTAGAACTTACGGACGAGCTATAAACTCAATCTCATCATCAAAGATATCCATCAACGGCCTTCGAATGCGTACCCCGTACCACCTAGTAGCTCGGCGCTCTCGCCCCTCTCCAGACTCAAAATCCGTCGGTCTAGGAGCAAGCCTATGAAACCGTTCATACAAGAACATCTACAGGAAGGAAGTCGATATATAACTAATAACATCATACCGACCTTTCAAATTCTCTACTCCAACTTGATACATATCAAGTCGTCTGTATAGAGTCCCAAAAAACAGTGGCCCAAGTGCAACCGAAAGACCAGTTGCAAGATAAGTAACAATATCAGACACAAAAGGGTCTACTCCATCTTTAGGTGCTCCCTCGAAGATATATCGACTCAACCAATATGCAAGGAAAGCAGCAAGGTAGGTGGGACTATGCTTATACTTTTCATATCTAGGCCCATTTACCCTATTTTCCCCTATCTTGATTCCTTTTGCCGGAGATGGATTCAAATCTCGATACCAATACAGGAGACCAACCCCACCAGTAAACCCAGAACCACCCTTATGAATCGCCAACGGCAACCTCTGCGTTTCGCAGGTATCTCTCTTTGTTCATCTCTAATAGTTCGCCTATCTTTTCTCTTCGTGCCTTCGGAGTTCAATCAAAATACAAAAATCTCGCCCTTCACAGTTCGTTTTAGCAGCCGTGGTGCCTTCGCACCATACAAACGCTATCGGATCTCACCTCGGAGCTCGTCGGCAGCAAGCTTTTTCCCTTCTTTCACGGCTGCAACCTTTCTCTCCCAGTTGAACTTTGGATTTTCTAGTCTTTTGCTCTAAGTGTGATTCTAGATTTTGTTTAGAGAGAGAACGAAAGGTATACCCAGACACAACACTTCCCAAACAGTTTTCCTAATGGTATAGGAAACCTAGTTACAGATAACCATGTCAATAAAACATCCTTGCACACCTTGGGTAAAGGGAGATGACGTGGGCAGCAACCGGATAATACAGAGTCCTTCTCTGATCTAGTTTTTTTTTTTTTTTTAAAAAAAAATGAAGAAGAATAAGGTCTGCACAATGGATAAAAGGAGAAAGTGGACGAAGTAACTAGAATTTGCACAACTCTGGTCAAATTCAAAATACACGGAATACATATTTCTGTAAAAACGCAAGCTCCCTACTCGAATAATTTCGAACACGTTGAAACTATACTAGAATATGCACAAACTTTTTTTAATTCATACGAATATAAAATTTTGGATGCAATGAGGCAATGTTAAAGTAGAAAGAGGCGCTAAAATATATATATATAAATTAATTAATTAAATAATAATGTGTATATATACACACATACTCAGGTTGCACCTTCCCAATGATGAATTCTTAAACCAATCAAACTCTTTGTTACAGACTGCAAAAACCTTAAAGTCTCCAAAAAGTCTCTTTACTAATAACTGCACAAGCTATCACAAGCTACTATAACGACTCCAAATCAGTAGGTCTGCTCTAAACCTATAATTTCAATTGATGAGTTGTTTTCTCCATGGATCGCTCATTCCCAATGTAAAGCTGCAAAAGTTGGTAAATTCACATCCTCTTTCCCAATGCAACCTCATTTTTATAAAAGAGCAAATATGGGACAGCAACAGAAAAAACACAAGCAAATTCATAACCAATTGCTAACATTCTCCTCTCAACTTCAACAATCCATTCTCTCTAAATGGCTTCGGAGAGAGGACAAGTGATAACACCGTTTGGCGACCAGTGAACAAGGCTTCAAACCAAAGAAGTTTAAAACATAAAGCTTCAAGCTCCAACTCTAGAGCTTCAAGCTCCACACCCACTCACCACCGCCGCCCAGTGTGTGAGTTCTTTTGAAAGATGCTCTCTATGCCTCCATGGCAATTCAAAGATCTGCTATTTGAATTCCCTTGGATCCACCACTTAATATCTGCTTCTACAGTTGTAGAGGTGCCGAAAGATTTCTGGGGTAAAATAAGAGGATGGTACAAGGCACTAACTATTCTAGAGCTCTACACAATACCACCGTCCCATACTTGGTTTTTGTTAAACCAAGAAGGCAACCTCACTCTCCAGGGATCCACCTGTCAGGCAAATTAGGTATTAATCCCACATTTTAAGAGGATTCGAATCAACATCCTCTCGCGAAGACCGACAGAGAGAGATCTTGATCACCATATCTCTATCATGTCAGCACCATTGGAAAACCTAAATGAAGATCTGGGACTTGACATAGAGAACTTTGCAGATCTCAACATTAGAGAAGAGAATGCTTCCCGCTCAGTTCAACCAAACATTCCCCACTACACTCCGCTCAACATCTTCTTTTTTAACACTGAGGGCGTCGGTCGCCCTAACTTCCTCCAGCACTACATGCACCTACACTCTTTTGGACGCTTCGATCTTGTCATCATTACAAACACAAAAAATAAAGAAAGTGAAGCCCAGTTTATGAGTAAAATCATGTGTTACTCCAATACCAAGACCATGAACCCACCTCCCAATAGCATGGAAAGAGTGACGGACGGAATTTGGTGCCTATGGAATGAAGCTGAAATCTCACGTGATGTAATAGAGATCCTGTGGAATGAGGCTATTGCCCAACAAGCCCATATTTTTGTCCGGCCAGTTCGTGCCAGGTGAAATTGAAATGTATCTCTCCCTTTAATTCAAAAAAAAATCAATTTTTTTTTTTAACTACATGAGTTATATTTTCGACATCTTTGTCATACATGTACAGACACTCTCATGAGAATATCTGTACAGGGGGGCATTAATGTGGGTATCTATACTATACTTAGCACGTGGCGAGCCCAACGGGCGTCACGTCAGCACCACTACACATCCACGTGGCAAACCCCTGAGGCACCACGATGAGTATGTCATCACTATCATGCATCCACGTGGCAGACCCTTGAGGCACCACGATGAGTCGAGATTGTATGCCTAGCCTAAACGGGGGCATGCACATCACCAATAATGAAACAAGGCCACATGGAGCTGGCTCACTTAGAGTTCTTCATGGCCCTTCATAACTCAAGAAATGTATTCTCTACCCACTCACCTAACTTCATGGCAACACATCCAGACTCTTGGCTCACCTATGCTCGGCTCACTTGTGTTTACTTAGCTACTGAGGTGAGCCCTTGGCTCACCCATGCATTTACCCTCTTGGCTGCCTAGGTCAGGAGCAGGACCTAGGCACTCCCACTTGGGATCATTGGAGGATTGTGGATTGGAGGCTAAGACCTCGGGATCGTCAAGGTCGTGTAGCTATCTCTCTACAGTGATAGCTCCTCATTTGACCTGGCTTAAAGAAAGAGACGTTGACCTTACACTTACATCTGATGCACATATGATACGCCTCTCAAGATATCACACCTACCCCTGCAGTTCCTATGATACAACCTTCCCAAGGACTTGAATCATAGGACACAGCTCGTAGGGCTGATATCACCCTCCTATCGAGTTGAGGAGAATTTACCACCTGTCTTGAGGTTGCTTGGGCTCCAATACTCTTGGAGTTTATATAACAGTATCATAAGTGCAGCTACAAACACACAGCAAGAGCAACAAGAATCACATAACATCTATTAAGTATTCAAGGTCTCTCACCGCCACCTCTTCCCTCTCTAAGCTTGCCTGGTCTTCTACTCCTCCACCTTCGGTTATTTTAAGTCATTGAAGTGTCTACCATCTTTCCAGAGGTCAACGACTGATCGCCTCTAATCTCTATAACCCACAACGTGCACCACCAAAGACTGTTGTACACCACTCCCTACCTCAACAAAATTATGGTTAATATCATTTGCTACAATATTTTAGAGTCAAACCACAATAAAATATATAGCCAAATCTTTTGAAGATAAAAAAGAAAAAAAATTCCCATGAAAGAGATAGGAAGCAAATTAATGGGCAATAAGAGTAGTCATTGACCAGTTATTTTGTGTAAGATTTATGGACATTTATGTAATACCATATAGAACTTTTTATGTACAGTTTTCACATGTCATCCACATAAAACCTCCTAGTGTAGGATAGATGACAAATCTCATCCAATTCTTGCACTTTCCTCATTTCAATTTTCAACTGTTTTTGTTTACTAAAGTAGCAATATTGTGGAGTGTACAAGTATTGTTACATAGTATTAATTATTAAATAAGGTTGAGTGATTAATTTAGGGGTTGTTTGGATGTTCTAAATAAGTGTATTTTTTACCTTTTTGGACTAAAAAATTAAGAAAAAAAATATGGATGTTTGAGTTAATTTTTTGACTTTTTATGAAAAATGTATATTAAAAAATTATATAAATTAGTGTGTAAGGGAAAAATTAGGATTGGGAGTTGTGCAGCCGTAATTTTTTACTTTTGGTGAATAGTGATAACTTTTTAACTTTTTAGTAACTTTTTGACTTTTTCAACTTGCCAAACTTGATCTTAATTGGTTATTGAATAATTTAAAATGAGAATTATTGAAACAATTAGACCGATTAAGTGTAAAAATTGTTTTTTCTCATCCACATGTAATAAGATCTATTAATCAGAAACATGTTGCAACCCACTATTTGGTTAACATTGTGATTTGAAGTATATCATTGAGTAATTTACCAATTCTTTATTAAAGATTTATTCATCAAATATAAGTTGTTTTGAACTTATTTTGCAGCCACTATTGGTTTGTTTTTAGAATTTAAAAAAAGTAATGTAGTGAGAAAATAATTAATAAAATGCACTCGTCATTTTCACATAGTTTTACATTTTCAAGAATAAATCTAATTTTAAAAATTTGAAAATATTATTTTGATGCTTATATTTATCAAACTAATTAATATATTTTTTAAAATTTTTAAAATTAATACTGAAATTGAAACTAAATAAAGCCAATAAATCATGTGTTGAAAACACTATATCAAAAAATAAAGTCAGTTGAAAAATTATTTTCAAAAGTTTGTGAGGTGATTACATAAGTGAACAACACTCTTTTATTTCATTGGCTGTTTACGAAGTACCCACAACAATTGATTAATTTTTTTATAAGATATTATAATAAAAAAAAGTGACAAAACAAGAAAAAAAATAAAAATTAAATAGGTATCATTACAAGGGATCCAATTGTTTGATTGTTAAAAAGCATAAAATAAAAGGATACAAAGAAAGGTCAAATGACAAAAAAATAAAAAAATTATGGGATTACGTAGACATATGTTTTAATAATTATAAAATTTTAGACTGAACGATAAAATATATTTTATCAATTTTAAGAACGAGGGTCAAATCATGCATTAAGAAAAACCAATAAAATTGGGCGATTAGTTTGAATGAAACCAATTTACAAATTTTTCAATTTCTTAAATTTTTCAATTTAAGAAATATATATTTTTTTGATTTAAAATTAAAAATTGTTCTAGTAAAAACAAAAGCCAAAAAGCAAGTTTAAAAGTTGCAGCTAAAGTAAGTAATTAAGATTTGTTTGCCCTTTTTGCACAGGCAGAACTTGGATTATTACAATCCCAAACGCTTTATAGCGAGAGAGGAAACTGAAAACCCTACAACCCGATACTCTTTCTTTCTCGTTACTTCTTCAAAAGGGGTCAGCAAATCCAAATCCCCTCTCATACTCTCTCTCTCTACACACTTTTTATAGTTGCAGAGTTAGATTTGTCAATCGATCTTCGTTGCTGCTGCTACAACTATGGCGGCAGAGAGTTCTAGATCTAGTTCATCTGCCGATTCCTACATCGGCAGCTTGATTAGCTTGACATCCAAGAGCGAAATGAGATATGAGGGCGTTTTGTACAACATCAACACTGAAGAGTCCAGTATCGGATTACGAAACGGTACTGCAGTTTTATGCTTTTTTTTTTTTTTGAAAAATTAGTTCTCTGTTTTGTTGAATTAGGTCTTGTGGTGATATAGATTGAGAAAGATTGAATTTTTACTGTTTTTCTCATGAATTTGTATATAGTAATTTATGTATTGGGCATAAGGATGAGATGAATGTTTAGTTATATGTTGGAAACACGTCATATATATGTGTGTTTTTTTTTTTTGTGAGGTATATATCTAAACCTGTGTGCGTTTGTGTAACTGTATACATATATGACTTAACTAGAAGCTGAGCAAACACGCAATGCGTGTGCAAAAATAGAAGACAGTTGCAACCGTCATCTGACAAAAAAAATTTGAAAGTAGATGGAGGAGAAAAAAAATCAATTTTTTTTTTTTTAAATCAGAAACTTTTGGATAGTTATATAGGGGCAATTTGGGCATGAGAAAATGCATGACGTTCACAACGAGTGAGTTGTGTGCTTTATATAATAGAAAGATGAATAGGCTCGAGCTCTGAACTGAATTTGATGTTTGGTGGCTTTTAATTCTTTCTTTTGTGTCTTTGATTTCTACCGTACCATCCAATTGCGTTATGTTTTGAAGCAATTTATGTAATTGATGTTGTTTTCGTTTCCTTTTTGTCTTGTAAGTCGTGCTGTTCGTTATTAAAGACAAAATAGAGGTTGATACTATATTCAGTGTGACTTGCCTTCTGTTGTGAGCACATTTGGACATTCCCATTTCAGCGCAAGCAGAGTTTGGGTAATTAGCTGAGAGAACCTAGGAGCCAGAAAATATCCCAGACAATCAAATTTGCAGATTAATATTAACTTTTATTAAGTGAGATTACAGTGCAGCATAAAACTGCAGAAATTTTGAAGTATGAGATTGCACTTTCGGGAATGGGTTTTATGAAACAAGAAGATTTTCCAGTCACATTGCAGCAACTTTTAATTAGTTACTTTATGTAGTTAAACGAATTCTCTTTGTTGATTGCTCTAATTCAGTTTACAATTTATTTATTCTATATATGGTCATTAAATCCTGTTACGATACTATGGTTGTCTTATCAATTATTGGTGTTGATCTTGATGTATCTCATGGCAGTGAGATCATTTGGGACGGAAGGACGGAAAAAAGATGGTCCACAAGTTCCCCCTAGTGACAAAGTTTACGAGTACATTCTGTTCCGTGGAAGTGATATCAAGGTAGTTTGATGGAATCTTATGCCTTACTAGATTATCTTGTGATTCAGTGTTATGCTTTCCGTATTTTCCTTTATTGAGAAGGTCTTCTTGTTGCACCTTGTTTTGTTACAGTGGAAAACCTTATCCATCTCATTTAATGATAATAAATTTGTTCTCAATTAATGAATAGGTGAAAGGACCACACAAACATGCTAATAGAATATACATGAATAATCCTATCGTGTCCTCTGATACAATTTCTAGTATTGTATGTATAGAATGAAATATCCCACTTTACTAACCTTGGAAACTTTAACCATCATGTCAACTATATAATAACTATCAACTGTGTATGATCCTGGTGTGAATATGCATGATTCCTATGGTTATTCTCTGACCATCTCCCTAATCTTAGTTTTGAAGCCCAATCATCGAAGCAATACTGGCCATACATGTGGCAGCACCCAGCATCTCATGATATCCTTCCAATTAAAATTTTTTCTTCATTTTTTTTGGTTGTCCTTACTCCATGTCATGTAGCAGTACTTTCTGTAATCATACATGATGTTTGCCCAAGTTTCTTCATGCTCCAAGTGCACATAATGGCTCTTATCATTTGGACGTTGCATTTGGAGTAAGGCATGTATATATATATATATCTTAATGAATTAAATAACCAGTGCAGTATCTCATTGATTTCCATAATAAACGAAGGACTTGGGGCTTGGGTGGATTTTGTTGAATGCAAATTGATTTGGTTTCATAACTATCTATTTTAAGTTAATGGCTTGTGTTTTAGTTTTAACATTTTTTAGTTTTATTTACAATGAGGGTATTCATAATATCACAATTTAATACAAGCTCTGTATCCTGAACCACAAGTCCATTTTTTTTTTTTTGTAGATAATACCTGCAATGTAGAGCTTTCTTTCTTCTTCTCCTTCATTGTTTTTTGGTTCAAAGATGCTCTTAAGGCATGTTTGTAATTTTTAATGAATTGTAATAAGTCGTAACTTTTTTTGACGGTTTGTCAAAAGATTAGTTTAGGTTTTTTTAATTTTTTTTTTACGACTGTTTTCAATTGCTGTGTCAACTGTAATGCATGAATGTGTTGTGAATTAAAACTTTGTAGACTTGGACTTCAGTATGTGGTTTTTTCTTTCCACATGTGTTTTTTTCCCCCTCTCTGTTGGTGGTATTAGCCATACCTTGAAACGTTTTTTTTTTTTATCTTTGCAGGATTTACAGGTTAAATCTTCTCCGCCTGTTCAGACTTCACCACCCATAAACAGTGATCCCGCTATTATTCAGGTGATCAGAAGGAAGACAGTTGTATATGTGATGCGTTAAATTCCTTATTAGAAAAGGGTGATGTCTGGAATAGTAAATTTAGCTCTGAATTTCTCTCGATTTCTTTTGCAGTCTCACTACCCTAGGCCTCCTGCTACATCTTCAAACTTGCCTTCTGCTGTTACTGGGCCTCTGACAGATCTTAGTTCCCATACTGCACAGTTGGGACATCCAGCGTCAAGTTTCCAAGGTGGCTTGCCGTTGTATCAACCTGGAGGGAATTTAGGGTCATGGGGGCCTTCTCCCCCTCCTCCAAGTGCTAATGGCAGTGGATTACCTATGCCAATGTATTGGCAAGGATTTTATGGCCCCCCCAATGGGCTCCCCCAGTTGCACCAGCAATCCTTGCTTCGACCGCCACCTGGGCTATCAATGCCTCCTTCCATGCAGCAGCCAATGCAGTATCCTGGATTCAATGCCTCTCTGCCAACTGGAGCATCTAATTTACCAGGTTCAAACTTGTCGGAATATCCTTCTCCTCTGGTTCCTGCTACACTACCAGTTCCCTTAATTTGGCATCTATGTCTTTGCCACCTTCAACTTTGTCGTCAACCCTGCCTCCAGCACCATCTATTGCACTAGCTCCTGAAACACTACCTGGTTTAATCCTAAACAAGGCTCCTAATCCTATCCTGCTTGCAGCAAAGCTAAATACTGACTTGCCCACACTTTCTCCTTTGATTACATCGAGTCCAGATACAAATGCTGTTGTACCACCAATCTCTAACAAGCCTACTGCAATTTCTGGTCCAACTTTGCCATATCAAAGCATGTCTTATCCCATATCCAGTATTGTTGGGACATCCAGTTCAAGTCAGACAGAAGCACCTACAACTTCTCTTGTAACCCCAGGTCAGTTGATGCAGTCTGTATCAACTGCAGTTTCTTCATCTCAGTCTTCACAAATAGCTCACAAGGATGTGGAGGTTGTTCAAGTATCATCATCACAATCACCATCACCATCAGAACCATCAGCGCCAGTTATGGCAGACGCTCAACCACCAATATTGCCACTACCGCAACCTTCACGTGGCGTCGAAAAGGTGACCCTACATGCATATTCATTATTTTTGTTTAGGTCTCTCTCTCTCTCTCTCACTCGCCCCGAACTGTATTGATTCCTAGTGGAAGAATTTTCAATTATATTCCTTAATATTTGGGGTTGTGACCTCATTTTTCTTTCTAAATAATCTGACTAAAGAACAAGATGAAGTACAAAATCTTTCACACTGGTTACATTAGTCTATTGTAATTCTTATTGTGTATGATGCATGAGGGTGTGAAGCTATGTGACTGCATGTTCTCTGTATGTCTTGGCTTGTCAAAAACCTGCTACAATGTGTTATCCCCTTTTTAATCAATCAATAATTCGGCATTTTTTTTTTTTTTGGGTGTTGTAGTGGATGGAACGAAAAGTGTAATTAACACTAAATTATAAATTTGGAGAGAAGCACCTGAACCAAAAGGGTTTAAAGATAAGTAGGACTAAAACTGAATAAATGAAATATAGTTTTAGTAACAACAAAAGTAGAAATAGTGGGGAAGTGAAAATTTTATGGAACTACTATAAAATCACTGATGCTTTACAAGACATATGTTGGGCTAGAAAGAATGCAATAACAAAATGAATGTAGCCAAGGATGTTGAGATGGATGTGTGGTAAGACCATGACATAGATATAATTAGAAATGAGTACATTTGTTAAAATGGTATAGACAGTACTAATTGAAGATAAGTTGAGAGAGAGTGGACTAATATTGTTTGGTCATTTACAACGACAACTGGTAGATGCAATGGTAAAGAAGAGTGATATGATCACTATAACTGGAAATGCTAGGGGAAAGTTGAAGATCTTAATTGACATGGGATTAATTAATTCAATATAACTCGGCATATAGCCCTTGACAAAGCGAAATGTTGAAAAATGGTTCATGTAGCCTACCTAAATTGATTGCGACATAAGACTTTAGTTTGGTTTGGTTTGTGTGTTCCATGTGTTTATGCATGCTTGCATATTTATGACAGTATGTGTTTTAGTGAATTTTGGTTTCTGGTAATTTCATTATTTTATGACATGTCTCCATTCCAGATCAGTCATTGCACGCTTAGAATAAGATATCTTTTTAGAGTTTATTGAGACATTATTTAATTGATCTTTGGTGATGACTCTTACATGTCATTTCTCTTTCTTTTTCTCCTTTAGCTGAATGGGGCTCCTTTTATAGTCATCACGACTCTGAGGGCGTGAAAGAGGAAGAGGAATTGGGGTAATGTGTTGCTTGCTTTAAATTGGAGTTTTTTGTTGTTTAAGTTAAAAAAGAAGTTGACTACATCATTTCTTAAGGCCTCGTTTGGGAAGTTGGCTATTTTAGTAGGCTATTTTAGTTTTTGGCTATTTTAGTAGGTTAAAATTTTTGTGTTTGAGAAGATATTGGATTTTTTTGTAGTTTGATGTGATGTTTGTGAGAGAAAAAATGAAATGATTATGAGTTTGATGTGACATTTTGTCTTATTGGCTATTTAAGCCGATTTTGTCTTTTTTGTAGATTTTAGCCAAAAAAAGGCCAAAAAGCCTCTTGCCAAACAGGGCCTAAATTCCTTGTAACTTGCAATGTTATTTGTTCTAACAAATTTTCATTTGGTAAATTCCTCTTTAAGATGGACTAATTCTGTTAAGTCAATTTACACAATATTACCTTCTATGTCGTGAACATCATTATTGAATGTTTTTTTTCAAAACTATTTTTGCCGTGGCATACTTTTTGTAAATGTGTTGAATACTAGTCCTTGTAGAAACATTTGATGGCACTCTACACTTTCTAGATGTCAAGTTATCAAAGCTTTGGTTGATCATGATAACAAACTTGTGTGTATTATTATTGAATAATCAATCAAATAAGTACAAATGTATAATCTAATAGAGTCAAACCCTAATCAAACCCTAACAACCTAAAGGACTAAACTATCCTTAATGAATAATATAAACTACATAATTTACACCCCCTTTAAAACTGAGAATGCGAGCGCAGAAAGTATCGAAAGTTTGCCAAGAAGAAAACGAAAACGAGCAAGAGTGTGAGTCTTCGTAAAAAAATCGGCCAACTGAAGAGAGGAGGGAACAAAAGGGGGAGTAATAGTGCCAGCCTAAAGATGCTGTCTGACAAAGTGACAATTTATTTCAACATGCTTAGTCTGCTCATGGAAGACTGAATTATGGGCAATTTGGACAGCACTCTGATTATCACAATACAATGGAGTCGGATTAGAAAGAGACACCCATATCAGAAAGAAGCCACCGAAGCCAAATGATCTCAGAAGTAGCATGAGCCATGGCACGATGCTCAGCCTTAGCGGTGGAACGGGGGCAACAACAGACTGTTTCTTACTCTTCCAAGATATGAGAGAATCGCCAAGGAAAATACAAGACCAGAAGTGGATTTGCGATCAGAGATGTCACCTACCTAATCAGCGTCAGTATAGGCACGAAGAGTCAAGTCCGAAGAGGCAGACAACATTAAACATAGCAACAAAGTGCCACGAAGGTAGTGCAATGTACGGAGTAAGGCAACCCAGTGTGTGGAACGAGGAGTAGAAACAAACTGACTGAGAATGTGCATAGCATAGGAGATGTTCGGACGAGTAACGGTGAGATAAACAAGGCACCCAACCAACTCGCGGTACAAAGTGGGATCCTCAAGAGGAGTGCCATCAGAAGCAGAAAACTTAGCATGCAACTCAAGAGGAGTGTCGACAATTTTGTCATCAGTGAGATGGGCACGAGAAAGAATATCACGGGTATACTTAGTCTGAGAGAGAAGATATCCAGTAGGAGAAGTAGCAACCTCAATACTAAGAAAATACCGAAGAGATCCTAAATCCTTCATCTCGAACTCTTGAAACAACTGATGCTTAACCTCCTAAATAGTACTATAATCAGAGCCACTCATGATCATATTATCCACATATAAAAGAAGGAGAACAAGGCCAACAGAAGTGTGCCAAACAAAGAGAGCACAATCATGATGACTAGGGCAAAAATCAAGCTGAAGTGCAACAGAGTGAAATCACTCATACCAAGCACGAGGAAACTGTTTGAGACCATATAGAGCAAGACGAAGACGACAAATGACACCAAGAGGGTGAGAGAGACCCGGGGGAGGGCGCATATACACTTCTTTAACAAGATGCCCATTCAGAAAAGCATTTTTGATATCTAGTTGAAATAAAGGCCAGTGATGGGCAGTAGCAACCAAGGTTGTTAAAATCAAGATCCTAAGTAGGATCGGTGAGAGGGTCTGGTGGATCGGATCGTAGGATCGGATCGAGGATCGTAAGATCCTACTTTCTATTAAAAAAAAAGATAAAGATTAAAATTAAAATGATACATATTAAAAATAAGGTGAAAAATCATAAAATCTACGATCCTACTTGCGATCCTACCTACGATCTTATACGATCCCATACGATCCTACATGATCTCATGCGATCCTACGCGATCCTACTTGCGATCCTGTTATAACATCGATCCTACAATGATCTGGATCGTTTTGGCAAAGTAGGATCATACGATCCTACGATCCGGACCGCGATTTTAACAACCATGGTAGCAATAGAGATAAGAGTGCGAACAGTAGTCATCTTGGCAATGGGGGCAAAAGTCTCATCGTAACCAATCCCATACTCCTGAGAAAAGCCCTGGGCAACCAAACGAGCTTTGTATCGTTCTAAAGAACCATCAGAAAGGGTTTTGACCTTATAGACCCATTTACAGCCTACAACATTCTTGTCAGCAGGTAATGGAACCAAATCCCAAGTCTGAGTGTTAGCCAAAGCAGTTAACTCGTTATTCATGGCAGCAATCCAATTGGGATCATGACAAGCTTCTTTGTAGGACTTAGGCTCAAAACAAGTATGAAGACAAGAAAGAAAAGACTGATAGGAAAGGGAAAAATATGTATTACCAAAACCATACCAGTTTGGAGGATGACGGTCTTGTTGTGGAAAGCGATGTGCAGAAGGAGCAGGATCCAAAGACACAACTGGAGGTACAGAGAGAGAGAGCAAAGTAGCTTGGAAGTGCTTTGCGGCGTTGATAAACAAGAAGAGGAGCAGGGGGAACGGGAGCTGGAGAGGAAATAGCTGGCGAGATATCAGAAGTGCTAGTAAGAGACAAAGTAGAGACCTCAAGATCAAAAACAAATTCATCGGGAGAAACATCAGGAGGAAATAGGTCAATGTGAGCCAATTCATCCTTGTAATAGGGATAGGGGTGGAAGGTATAGTGTAATAGGGTAGTTTTTCTAAAAAGGTGACATATCTAGACACATATAGCTTTTTGGTGGCAGGATCATAGCACCGATAACTTTTCTGATTAATGCCATACCCTACAAAGACACATAGGACACAACGAGAACTAAGTTTAGAGCGCGCCCGTTTAGAAAGGAGCACAAAACATGCAGAACCGAAAATACGAAGAAGAAAATAATTGGGACTAACACCAAAAAGACCCTCATACGGAGATGAGCCTGAGAGAAGAGTAGGCATTAGATTGAGAAGATATGCAACAGTGAGCACAACTTCTCCCCAGAAAATAGACGGGACAAAAGACGAGAGTAACAAAGAGCGAGTTGTATTAAAGAGATGGCGATGTTTGTGCTCAGCTCGACCATTTTGGGCAGGAGTGTCAGAACACGAAGATTGATGAATAGTGCCATGAGTAGCTAAATACTCCTCAAACTAAGACAAGTAATACTCACCCCCTGAATCAGAACGGAGAACTTTAATGGTGGTGGAAAATTGAGTGCGAGTCATGGAGTGAAAATTAGAATATATTTTGTAAAAATCAGATTTTCGAGTCATCAAATAAACCCAGGTAAACCGACTGTAATCATTCACAAAAGACACATAATATTGCGAACCACCCTTAGTAACTATAGGGGAAGGACTCCAAACATCAGTATGAACCAATTAAAAATGAGAAGATGAAATAGAACTACTTTTATTAAAAGGACGAGCAGACATTTTAGCTAGTTTACAACCACAACACTCAGAAATATCATCAATGAAAAGATTGCCTAAATGTCCAGACCGAACTAACATCCTCAAACGATCACTCGACAGATGACCTAACCTAGAATGCCAAATATAAAATAAAGAAGACTTATTGTTTAAACAAAAAGAAGATAATGCAGTAGAAGACACTTTTGGAGGAACATGCAAGCTGTCCAAGATATATAGTTCTCCAACTCCATGCCCAATCCCAATCTGCCTCTTGGATACCCGATCCTGCACAACACAATGAGAAGAAGAGAAAACAACATCAAAATTGGAATCAGATAATTGACTAATAGAAATAAGACTGAGTGAGAGGTGAGGCACATAAAATACAGGAAAAATAAATAAATGGGAAGAGGAAATAGAACCAATAGTGTACAGGTATAAAAAAACCATTAGCTGTAGCAATAGTGATAAAAGAAGAAGGAGAGACACAATTACTGAGGAGAGATGCAACAGGGGTCATATGATGTGAACAACCAGAATAAAAAATTTACGAAGTGTGGATGTTACTTGAATAGGATGAACCAGACAAACCTAACTGAGTTGTAGTCATAGCGGAGGCCTGGGATGAAAGATTTGGATTGGCCACCATGAAAGACTTGAACTGCTCAAACATAGACTGCATATTGGAAGACGGACCATTCTCAGAAACTGGTGCAGAAAAGGCAGCAGATGAGCGAGATCCCGAAGATGTCGGCTTAGAGGATGGTGGACAAAATGAACGACCCTTAGGCTGCAAAAGTTTAGGACAAGCATGTTTTCAATGGCCTTTCTGATGACAGAAGTTGCACACATCCATGGAAACTTGAGGCTTGGGCTTACTAGTAACCTGAAATAAAGGAAAAGGTGGGGTGGGCAAGAGCGGAGGAGTGGCAAAAATTGATTGGGAAGCAGGAGCACCATGAGCCACCTTAAATCGAGTTTTTTCCGCAATAAGCTCACGAACAGAACCATCCACAGAAGGTAAGGGAGACCGATGAAGAATAGCTCTCCAAAGTGGCTCAAATTGATCACGAAGGGCCATAAGAAATTAAACAAGATGTTGCTTCTCTTGATACTTGGTATAACTGTCAAGTAACTGTAAATCTGACGGTTTCATCAAAGCAAGCTGATTCCAATAAGTAGTCATCTCATTGTAGAACTCCTGAATGGACTTATCTTTCTGATTAGCACCGCGAATAGACATCTCAAGTTTATACTGTTTTGCAAAGTTAGACTCAAGGTACATAGTTTTCAAATAGTTCTAAACTTGTTTAGAAGTAGAATACTTGGAAAAATTCATACCAATGGTAGTTTTAACTGAATTATGAAACCAAGTAAGAATTTGTGCATTTTCATTATCCCATTTAGCAACCTTGGCTTTAGTTTCTTGAGATTCCGTAGGTCTAATAGTCACACCAATCACATAATTCTACATGCCTTTACCCATTATAAAATTTTTCATTATATGAGACCAATAAGAGTAATTGGTACCATCTAACTTAGTGGTGATAGATTGTAATTTATCGTCAGCCATAGTAGTATAATATAAT
This sequence comes from Camellia lanceoleosa, assembly GCA_025200525.1. Classification (NCBI taxonomy): domain Eukaryota; kingdom Viridiplantae; phylum Streptophyta; class Magnoliopsida; order Ericales; family Theaceae; genus Camellia; species Camellia lanceoleosa. The sequence continues at coordinate 25,804,061 of CM045763.1, forward strand.
TACAAAACCAATTAGGTCAACCTTATAATAACATTATCACCACAAATATCAATAGAACCAAGGCAGAGCAAAGAGAGAGAGACTGAACCTATAATCAGAAGTCAATTTCAGATACAGAGATAGAGGCGCTAATTTCAGACCTTACTTTGATCGTGTGAACTAGAGGAAGAGAGAGAGGTCACCAATACGAGCCACACAGAGGAATTACAGAGCTTTGATCGAACCAGATCAGGAGCTGCGATGGTCGATGATGACCTAGGGCTCTGACGCAACCAGATGAACACGCAACCTTGGGTTCAGAACCAGCAACCAGCAAGAGTGAAGTGCAACGACGAGAACAGAGACCATAGAGACCCCAGCGAAGGCCTTGCAAAGAGAGAAAAGTGCTGCGATGGTCGATGATGACCTGTGAAAGGTATGCTAACATTTGAGTCGTGGCTCTAATACCATGATAACAAACTTGTGTGTAATCAATCAAACAAGAACAAATATATAATCTAATAGAGTCAAACCCTAATCAAACCCTAACAACCTAAAGGACTAAACTATCCTTAATGAATAATATAAACTACATAATTCATAGATCACATCATTGAATTGTGAGTTATGGTCACATGGAAGCAACCATCTGAACTACCAAAGATTACAAAAAAGTCTTTTTCTCCCCTAATCAAGTAGGTGAAAGTGAAACCAACTTTTTTGAACAAAGCTAAAGGCTGAAGGTGAAACCCACCTGGAATGCCAGTCTCTGTGAGAGAGAGATATGTAGCACAGTGAAAGACCTGCACTGCTGCAGAGAAGGGAAACAAGAAAGAGCAGAGATGGAAAAGAAAGTGAGGGAAATAGATGAACCTTGGTAATGGAGGAGATGAGGGAATGAGGCAGGAGTAGAAGAAGAATAGGGGGGAAGAACGTTGGGGGAAGGAGAATACACTCGAGACCTATATAGACAACGTTGGGGGAAGGAGAATACACTCGAGACCTATATAGACAGACGTAAATAAAGGAACCAGCAAGGGAAAGAATATTTGTAAGGGAAAAAAAAAAAAAAAAAAACTTTTTTGGTTTTCTTGAGAGGAAAAGAATACTTGTCAAGCTTAAAAAGGATTTGCTCAGCAGCCCCTGCCTTTGGCTGTTGAGGAAGGGTGTGTAGCTGATGCAAACCCTACGTCTGTCAGCAATAAGAGTTTAAAAAGAGAGTGGATCTAGAAAATGGAGATGCAGCAGTTGTATGGACTTACCAGTGATGTGGTGGGGAGTTTGCAAACTGGCAATTTGATGGTGCCTCTATCTCTCTTTAGCACTTTTTTGAGGTGGCAAATGGGGTTTTGGTTGGGAGAGGGTATCCTCATTGAAGAGGAGCAGTTTTTATTTCAGATATTTTATGGTTGCTAGAATCTAGTTATTCGAAATCAAGTTGATATTTAAATCTGTCAGATTAGGTATCTGGACTGTTAACTGGGCTTCCACGTAACATGTGGTGTCCTGTTAACTCCTTATCTGACTAACCACCTATGAAGCATGGGTGCTTTGGTATGGATATTGGTACAAATACGCCAAAACGGAAAGACTGAAAAAAAATAGGATTCAAGTTTGATTGGAGTACATCAATAATTTTTTTATTTTTTTATAATTTATAGTTTGAGATTCAACCTACAAATCAAAGTTCAATACCAAACTAAACGGAGAAATTACAAAATCAAAAGAGAAATCGTAGTTCAATTATATCAATACCAAAGCAAAGTCCATAAACTATTTTAATGCCATTAAATAGGAGAAATTACAAAGTAAAGTTTCATTTCAAAAGCAAGCCAAGTAAAATTTGGAAATTTGAAAATTCAATTTTCACTCCCATAAACTTCATCATTGAATAATATATCTTTCATCTCTGGCACATTAAATAAATGATTTGTAATTAAAGTAAAAAAACGTACCCGGTATGTATTTCAAGTACTGAATCTGGCGTCTGACCCTATCGGTACCGCGTGCCAAGATCGCACAGTACTACAACATTTTCGGAGTACCCATGTTTCATAGCTAACCACATAGGGAGATAGAAGGGGATAGAAGAACCATTTGTCATAGGTTATTTCATATGCTTTGCTTGATGGGTTATAAATTACATCTTTGTCTTATTGTCTTGGATCCAAAGATTTACGAGTCTCAAAACCATCTATGGATTTTGTTGGAAATACCAATCTGTGCTTGGAGAACTCGACCAAACCATAGAATATGGGTCATGGGGCAACATCTAGGGAGACTTACATGTAAGTTCTAATAGATGGACTTATTGTCCAATAGGTCTTGTGATAATTAATGGCGTTTTTCATTAAATACTATTAAAAAATGTCATTAATTGTTAATTTTCAGCTACAATTTGAAAATTGTCACAAAAATGTCATTAATTATAAGTTTTAGTGATAGTTTAAAAAAAATCGTCATAAAAAAGTCCCAAAGTTTCGACTTTCAGTGACAGTTTGAAAAATTCATCACAGAAAAATGTCACTAATTGTAAGTTTTAGAGACAATTTATAAAAATCATGATAAAAAAAGTCACTAATTGTCAATTTTTAGCGACATAAAAAATCGTCACAAAAAATTATTTGTAGTGATGATTTTGCTAGGACTTATTTTCAATAGGACTTGATAGAAATTGAGTCTAATTATTAGGACTTATTGGTAGTTTATCCCAATATCTAAACCCATCCTTACTAAATCCATTTATCGAAAGATGTTGGATGTGTTTGGTTTGTGTTTTGAGATAAATTTTCAAAAAAAAAATTTGGGAGAGTTTAGAATTTTTTGTTTGTTTGTTTGGTTGGTTGTATATTTTGAAAATGGTTTTGGAATTTGGGATGATTTGATATTTTGTTGTAGTTGAGTAGATGTGTGAGAGAAAAAGTGATTGAGAAGGAGAGAAGAGAGAAAAAGTAATTGATTGATGTGTAGGAGAGTGATTTTGGAAATTTTTTTCAAAAAATTTGAACCAAACGACATTTTAAAAATTTCTCAAAAATTGTATCTTGAGATACAAACCAAACAAGCCTGTTAATTTTTGTTTTCAATTAAAAGCTAGGTTTTTCTCGAGCATTGAAGAATGTAAACAGAAGTATGTTTATGTTGAGCCTTATTATTTTCTTTATCGTTTGATAGTCAATGGTTTATTCTGGTAACAAGAATCCTGATGAGGTGTACTGTGTATTTTCCAGCCTTGCTTGTAGTTATGAGCTATCTCATTAGTTGTTCCATAGCCATTTTTTTTTTTGGGTGTGTGCGTGTGCGCTTTTGTGTGTGTACAGGGGGCCACTTGACATAATGTGGAATGCTTAATGCTTTGTGTGTGATCTTATTCTTTTGCATCTTTGCTTATACTTAGGGTGTGAATTCATTTGCTGCACAGTGAGTTCATTTTAACTTCGAAGTATTAATTTTTGTTTACTTAAAGGTTCTTTCTTCTTTGTGTCAGTGCCACTTCACTAGTAGAGCATTGTGTGTAGCTCCAATTGTTTCCTGATTTGAGATGTTGCTTGCGTTAAAGAATGCGTTGATTTATGTAACTACTAGAAATTGGAGTGGTGTTGTGAGATCTAATAGGATTACAAAGCAGTTTGTATTTTTTCTGTTATGTACTGACACTATGATTTACGGTAATCTAATTTAAATGGTGGTTTGATAACATGGAATCTTGAACATTGGTTTGCAGAGTTCTCGCCCAGTGACAAAATTTACCGAGGATTTTGATTTTATGGCAATGAATGAGAAATTCAAGAAGGATGAAGTATGGGGCCATCTTGGCAAAAGTAACAAATCGCACAAAGAAGGGGATGTGAATGGCAGTGACGAAGATGATTATCAAGATGAAGACAATGCCGAATTAGTGAAATTTGAGATGAAAGTAAGATAGCCATCCTCTTATTTATTTATTTATTTGACCTCTTTTAAAGCTAGATTCAACCAATGTGAATGAAGACATCTTGTTATCCATTTTCCATGTCTTCTTACATCACATTTTGTTCTGTTTTGTTGTTTTGTAGCCCAATTACAATAAGGATGACTTTTTTGATTCCCTCTCTTGCAATGCTCTTGATCATGATTCAAATAATGGAAGGACTAGGTTCTCTGAGCAAATGAAGATAGACACAGAGGTGAAAATTGAAATTACCATTTTGCAGTTTTGGTTTTAGTTTTTACTCTCTCTCTCATACACACACATGCTTACCTGTTTCTTGTGTACAGACATTTGGTGATTTTTCAAGGTACCGGGGTGGCCGAGGTGGTCGTGGGCCTGGGCGTGGTGGTCGTTTTCGAGGCTCGTATAATGGAAGGGGGGGCTACGGCTACGGCTATGGCTACAGCTACGGCTCGGGCTACGGCTATGTTGGGAGGGGGGGTGGCGTGGGGGGCATGTCAACTCGTGGTTCCTAAGATAGTATGTGGTAGTTTCCAAATGTTTGGGTAGAAATTAAAGCTTGATTTAGGACTGTGCTTGTAATGTTTGTGCCTCTTACTCTTCATTGGCCGAAAAATAAAATTAGGATTTGTGGTATTTTTTTACATGTCTTAAAATCTCTTTGCTCTTAATCAACATTAATTTTTGTTTGTTTGTTTGTCTTTTTTCTTCTTTCTGGATATGCAGCTTGTTGTAGAGAAGAATTGATGTAATAATAGTATCCCAACAAGGTAAGGTTGGTTCATATGATTAGCAGAAATTTGAAGTGAAATTTTACTGTTATACAACAAAAAACTGAGAGGTGAACAGGTTGAGATATACCCTGGCGTTGGCTTTGCAGTATAGTTGACAAAATAGTTGGAACAAGATTTTGATTCGCTTTGTTTGTTTTATTATTATTTTTAAATTTTGTTTGAACTGTGAAAAAGTGGGAGGGAAATCAGTGGCAACCTAAGCACAACCTAGGAGAGTGCCCCTCACTCCCAAGTCAGTGGATTTTGAATGGCTTAATAGAACAATTTTGATGGTCCTATGCATTTTTGGTACAGTTTAGATGGTTCCAAGCATTGTGTGCCAATCAATTAGCGTTGACTAATATAGATGCTTATTTTGTTATGTCATTTTATCAAGGCCTATATCATATATATATATATATGATATTCCATGTCAGCTTCAAGTTTTTTACTTCTAGTATTTTTGTTTATAGTGATCATATATATATATATATATATTCTTACCATTATATCTTTCGGATTTTGTTTTACATGATCAAATTATATCTTATTTTTGGTCTCTCTTATCTTGGTGGTATTCTAACAATCTGAGCATAGCAGTAGTTTGCTGGCTCACTGTTGTATTTTTTGTTTTCTTTCTCAAACTTGAAAAAAAATGAACATATTTGTTTTTAATTCTATCTTTATTGGTCTTACTTGAGATTTGCGAAGGGAAAGAAAAGGGTGTGTTTGGTTCATAAATTTGGAGAAAGATTTTCCAAAGGAAATAAAAAATGTAGGTGAAATGTGAATAAATTATAATTACATTTTATTGATATTTTACACATCTTTTTCCTTTTTAAATTTCTCTCTAAATTCATTAACCAAATATAACCTAAGGGTAACAGTTGATATTTTGTTTTAAAAATTTTGCGGGCACTATTTGTCTTCAGCTAACAGTGTTTAATATCCTTAAAATTATTCCTCCACTTAAGTCTTGACTCTTTGATTCTATTTGGGTAATAGTTACTAATTTGTTTTCAAATTTTTTGTAATTACTATATTTGTCTTGAGCTAACAATCATGTCATTGGTTTAAGTTTTTAGAGATTTTGTTAAATTGAAAATTTATTATTATGTTAGGCATGTCCTTAGTTGGTGGAATAGCATGAAGTTGAATACTTTTAATTGGCTTTAGTTAGACCCTGGTAGACAGACACAAAGTCAAAACTCTTTCTCTACTACTCTCACAAACCATTTTAAGGATAGTGTGAGAACGGCAAATGCCAATTGTAAAACTACAACGGAGGGTTGTGTCCTACATATGCCATGCCGGCAACACATTTGACTACAAAACCTCCAAAGCTTGGCGGCTTCACAAAAATGTGTTGTTGTCTGCTTGATAGTTGGGATGTTAACTTATATCAGCAATCTATTGACCTGGTGGAATGGGGTTAAATTCAGAGGGGTTGGTAAACAGGTTTGGGAGGCTGCTCCTGCTGCAGTAATTAAGAGTGTTTGGAAAGCTAGGAATGCATTCAAGTTTGAGGGGAAGAGTATTCATTGGGTGAATATGTTGGATTCTATCAAAGTCAATATAGCTCTTTGGGTGAAGTACAACAGTAAAGGTTTGCCTTTTTCTGTTGATGATATTGTCTTCAGGTTGGATTGTATAAAGGGCTGCTGAGGTGTATTTGGTTTAGCTGTGTTCTGGTGGTGGTGGCCCTTTTTGCTTTTGTCTTTGTTTTTGTTTTTGTGACTGCTGTTCAATTGGTTGTAGTACTCATCAACTAGTTGGTTGGATTATGCTGCAAATGATTTGGGTGAGGTTATGATGCCAACCTAGTTGGGTTATTAGCCTTTGCTTTGATGCTTATAGCATTTTTCAAGTTGCCTTTGTTGTTATCGTTTTAGTCCTCTTTATTGATTTAAGATGTAAGGTTTCACCTTGATTTTAAATCAATAAAATTTATTCTTTTGTCGATCCAAAAGGAAAGAGAGAAAAAAAAAATAAAATTGGAACATGCCATGCATATTGATCTGTGGAGAAAATTGGAGTCCTTTGAGCTAGAACTTTCCACAAAGTTAAAGGACAATATATAGATCTTCATAATATGGAGAACTGAATTAAATTTTATTGCATTTCCTTACATTTCTAGTACATGATGTATTAATTATTGTTCACTATCCGTATTGTGTGGAAACCATGTTTTATTGAATACTGATTACTTCATTAAAAGTTAAATATTAAAAGCATATATATATATATGCTTTATAAAGGAACAAAGACTCAGACTTGATCATATTATTTATACTTATACAAAAACCAATCACAAAATGAGACATAAACCCTCTTATGTTGGTGCGAGACTTATTTCATGTGAAAAGATTTTGTCTAATTTTGTAATTGGTTCCTGTGTTCAAGACCATTTCTGGAATTAAGTGGATCACAAATTGAAGCCCTACTTGCAAGTAGCAACGAGGACTTTCCTAGGAGGAAGGGAGGGCCTTCTTCCATGGAGGGTAGCCAAATTATCAAGGAAGAGCACATCACCCTTCTCCCACTTGAATTGGATGCTCTCTTCTTCAATGATCTCTTCACATCTCTTCACCACTTTTTCCGGTATCTCCGTTCCGTCTGCCATTGTGGCCGAGCTGAGCTCCTTCCCATGCATCCCCACGATGGTGTTGAACCACATCTTTCTCCCCTTTCTTCCCTCAAACACCCTTGTTAGATTTCGCGGCACCAAGATGGTCTTCACCCCTCCGTTTGGTAGCCACTCCATGTCCATTCCTAGAGCCTTCGCCCTGCAAAACAAGTTTGTTTCGTTAATAAAATCTGTTTTTTGAAAAATTTTCTATATAAGAAAAATGATGAACAAATGAAAAAAACTACATCATTTTCATGTGATTTTCCCTTTTTTGAGACCGAATTTAGGGGATAAAAAAAAAATCTTTTTGATAAATATTTTTGTCAAATTATTTTTATTTTTTAAAAAAGATTCAGAAAGCATATTTCACTTGCAAGAGAATTTCTACATAACCATTTTTGAAGTTATTGTCAAACACTTGGGTTTGTTTCAGTTCAGGGTTTTGTAGTTTGGGAAAAATTAAACTACTCCGAAAAAAAAAAGAAAAAAAAAGAAAAAGAAAAAACTTGGCTAAATTTAAAAAAAGTTCATATATAAATGAAAGTAAGCTAGTTTTTTGGTCAAGTTAAAAAAACATGAACCAAATCAAGTCTTAGATTAAAGAACTTGCTGGTATGCAGTTAAGAAGTTGCAGAGAAGTTCATTTTGTACATCCCAAAATGAAGATTATACATAAATAAATAAAAAATAAAAAAATAAAGATTGATCCGATAATAATAACCATATTATTTGATTACATTTATCTTTAAAAAATAAATTACAAATATGATATTAAAAATAGACCTTCTATTTGCTTGAAAACAAACGTGATAAAAATTATATATAGCTATTGTTATTGTATCAATTGATTTTTTCTCCGTAAATAATCTAGACACTAATAAGAGATTTATAAAATGAATAAATCAGATTATTAAGGTAGGGCTCGTAATGGATCTGACATGACTGAGAATCTAATCTAATTTCTTGACAGGGGAAAAGCCTAACACTTATAAATTTAAGCAATGTTAGAAACAAATCATGAGAGATTCCATCATGTAAACTCAATGATGCTTTCTTAGTTTGTAAGGCATTAGGGTCTAATATACTGGAGAGAATTACCCACTCATAAGTGTACATACACACATACCTTCTTTCGGCTTCAGCACGGTCTGAGGTACCGAAAGCATCCTCCCAACCTCGGCCTCTCATTGACGATGTATCGTCGTTGCTGAGCGCCGTGAACGTGTATTTGAGGCCTTTCTTCTCCAGTTCCTCCACCACCTCTGGGAACTCCTCCACCATCCTCTCCGTTACCCTGAAGCTAGGCACGAACGGTGTCTCCCCACCTTCCGGTGGCGGTATTTCACAGAAAAGTATTACTTTCTTCGGAAATTCCTTGATCTGATTAATTGGTCATCTCATCACAAATCACACCAAAAAAGAAAAAGAAAAAGAAAAAATTAATTAAAGCCAATTCATGCTTTATGACGTTTAGAGTGGGTAATAACTACAAACACTCGGTTTTCTACTGGGACAGCATTCACCATAATTCTATTGATATATGTTTTTCCACAAGGATTAATCATGGGTTTAATATATTCCAGTTTGTTAACCAAACATGTCAAATCAAAGTGGTTGATGCTGAGGTCAAGAAAAGTTGTCAAATACATCACAATTAAATTTGTGCTTGACTTGTTAAAAATATATATATATATATATATTATTAAAAATGGTTTGGTAGTCACTAAGAAGAGTTTGAAAGAGAGGGAAAAAGAAAAGAAAAAAAAAGCCTATTCGTTCAAAAAATTGCCCAAATTGTTATCTAAAATTTCACATCTAATGTAAAGATTTGATCTTCTTTTTATGGGGCCAAGCCAACCTATGAATCATTATTAGCTTTAGATTTCATATTCTTGGTCATTTGGTTTAGTATCGCTTGAACTGTTGGAGCCCATTTCAAGTCTCGGCATGAGAGTTGAATTGCTTGGTCCCATACTCACTCATTTGTATGCATGTTGAACAGTTTATAGGATCTTAGCCATGTTATAATAACCTATGACTACAAACCAGAAAGAAGGTGAACATGGACCAACACATCAGACCTTCGACTTTCATCTTGATCAAATGAAGGAATAGTAGTACTACATATTTAAAATTTTTCTTTAGAATTTTACTCGAAAATATCAGTGTATAGTTCAGATTTATTTATATATGAATTTTACAATACACCAATTAAATCTTAACCATACTTTCTCCTGTCATACTGATTTTCTTGATAACTTTCCATGATAAGCACAGTTTTGCATGAAGGAAATAAAGTTGGAATTTTCCCCACCAAATAAAGTTGAATTTTGGTTGAAGAGAGAATTCTTGTTAGCATAAGAGCCATGTCTGATTTTGTTCATATACTAAACAAAACACAATTTGTAATTGATCTAAAGTAGTGGAGTGCACAGCTTTTAATAGAATCAATATACATTTTCCTGAATGAATCACAATCTGTGTTTAGTTCACAAAAAAAACAAAACCATTCTACACAATAACCATAGTGTTATCAAACACTTTCTGAATAGAACCATGTATGAATATGAAACTTGAGCAGTTGGAACTTACCAAAACCATTTCATGGTGGTAGTATATAAACTCAGACAGTGGACCCTCATTGGCAGTCCAAACTCTCTTGTAAATATGCGTCCGGGGCGCAGGCCCCACATACCGGATGTCGTCCCACCCGAAGGCTTCGACGATATCATTGAAGTCCTCGGCCTTCTCTACGTCAAAGCCTCGGAGCAGGACGGCACTATTCTTGACGATCATCTCCTCGAACCACTCCTTGTTATTCTTCACAGCCGAGACCAGCGATTCCAAGCCACTCTTGTTGGGCTGTGGTGGTAGTAGCACTAGTGGCATGGTCTCACCATCCACCAATTTCTCACCTTCACACTTTCCTACCTTGAAATCCTTGCAAGAGAATTCCATTTCTCTCTCTCTCTCTCTCTCTCTTGTTTGGTTGGTGGTTGTTGGGACTTTGGCTTGGATTGGAGGGTATTTATAGGGGGGGTTGTTTCTGGGTATTGTCAAATTAGAGTAAATTTTTTAAAATTATGTCTTATTTATATTTTATTCAATAAATTTCAAAATTTAACAATAAATCACATTAAATTATGGAAAAGGATTCTTTTCGGTCCAAATTTTGAATTGGAAGACGATGTTTGGGCTCGTGAGTCTCACTATGAGTCTCATTTCGATGATCTGAATTATTTATTTTGTCGGACATTTCATGTATTTCATCCATGAAAAAAATTAGATCAATTTGATAATTATAACTTGTTCAATTTTTCACTAAAAAAACACACAATAATTATGTTTTTTAAAATAAATCATATATTTTTTTAGTAACAAACTCAATAATTGAACAAATTTCAGTTATCGGATAGACTTAATTTTTTTTTTGTGGGCGAAATACACGAAGTATCCGACAAAATGAACGATTTAGATCATCGAAACGGAACCCGTGATGAACCTCACGGGCCCAAACAATACCCTCCTATCCAAAATCTAAATTGGAAGGAATCATTCTCCTTAAATTATTATCTGATTACAATTAATCTCTTGTGTTAGGATTATCTGAAGGATTTATATAAAATCAAATTATATATAAAGCACATGACACACTTATTAAATTTTAAGGCTATAATATTTTTATTCATTGATCTTGTTTATACTTTGTCATTAAGATAAGGGAGACAAAATACAAATGAAACCATTAGATAAATATATTATTATCATTAAAAAATCAATAATGGATATTATTGTTTTAAAAATTCAATAAGTATATCATGTGCTTTATGCATAACTTAATTCCAAATCTCGGGACATAATCCTAACAGAAGTTATTAAGTGTAATAAAATAATAATTTGAGGTGATTAATTATTATGTTTTGAAGTTAGAGGAGAAAAAAAAATACAAATAGCCATAATTTGAAAATGTTTACTGTAAATTTTTTTTTTTTATTTATTAACAGAAAGAGAAATTTTATTGATGAATAAAATGATTACTTTAAAAAACAAACATCAAAATTTACTATAATTTATTCTTATTTTTATCGGTGTTTTACAAGGAATAAGATTGTCTCGTAATAATTTTTACAATGATAGATTAGGCGTTGAAAACATAATAATTTGGAACATTGTACTTGTACAGTGGTCAGCTGTAATAGGCAAAGTGTGAAATTGTGAAAGATTCTGAAAAATGTCCTTTTGTGAAGAGCTTTTGTGGTAAGTCGTAAAATATTGTTGGGTTTTTGTCCAACTGTATGGCTTAAAATTGTTTAGTTTGAAGCCGCCTACTCTTTGACGGGTTTTACTATTTACATCTCATCGTCTTTCTTATTATTTTTTCAACCGTGATTAGTGCTCCGAAATTGGAGTACTAATGGCACTAATTTCTTAATAAGACAAAAAAAAAAAAAAAAACAAAGTTATCAATTTTAAAAATTAGGAGTATTAGTGCCCAGCTTTTTAGTGCTACAAAACATTTTTGTTATTTTTTATAACTGAATACCCCGATGAATCTTAGAGTTTTGAAATTAACAATTGGATAAATTTTTAATAATCTCTTTAGGTGGTTCGGATTTAAATTTGAAATCTTAAATCTTAATCTAAAATATTGATTACTTTGCTAATAGGTTCTAATAATTAGATTCAATTTTCATCAAATCTTATTAAAAATAAGAGCATCTTTACCAGTTTATTTATATTTTATCTTAAAATATTATTAAAAAATTCATTATCTATTTTTAGAATTACTTTTTCATCTACTTCTCCTAATAAATTTCTTATTCTTTCTCTATTCTATTAACAAATTCTATTTTTTTATTTTGTTAAAATATAATTTTTAATTATAAATTTAAAAAAAATAAAAACCATAAAGGTGCACTGCAATCCCTAAACAAAGGAAAAAAAAGAAAAGAAAAAGGGAGCTACAATTTAGAATGGCTTATAAGAGAGTTGATGGGGTGGTATAAGGAAGTTATAATCCTATAAAGTAGGTAAGAGAATGATTTAGGGGGTCTGCTGAGGATGCTTTAAGTCTTAATAAAATCGTCGTTAAAAATAAATTTTTTGTGACAATTTTTTACATATGTCGTTAAAAATTGATAATTAGTGACTTTTTTTTGTCACAGTTTTTATAAATTGTCCTTAAAACTTACAATTAGTGACGTTTTCCTGTAACGATTTTTTCAAACTATTGTTGAAAGTTGTAAATTAGTGACGTTCTTTTGTGATATTTTTTTAAACTATCGCTAAAATTTATAACTAGTGACATTTTTTATGATAAAATTTTCAAACTATTACTAAAAATTAACAATTAATAATATTTTTTAATAGTGTTGAATGAAAAATATTATTAATTATCATAGGATTTACTGAATAATAAATTTACTTATTAGGACCTATACGTAAGTCTCCTATTATCTTAAGAGAAGTTACTATTTTTTGTGTTAAGCTTGTTTTGAAAAATAGATTAAAAGTTGACTTTTTAATTTTTTTTGACCTTTTTTTTTTTTTTTTTCCAAAAAATGTATAAAAAATAGAGAGATGATATGATCCAAAAAAAAAAAAAAAAATTCAAAAAGTCAAAAAAATAATTTTTAGCCAAGTTGCTAAAATAAGCCTCAGTACAAATTATTGTAATATAATTAGGTAGGACGTACCATAAGAAAAAATTTAATTATTAAGATTTTAAATTATTATAGTGAGTAAAGTTATGATTTTTATTTTCTTTTATGTTATGAATTATTATAGTATAATTATAAAAAGACATACACATTGAATGTAACGTTAGACATAAAGCTAGTGGATCCGAGCCGTAAGTGGGCACGAGAAAACAGTAGAGTGTACTAATGCTTATACATATATTTTAATTTAAAACTCAAAAAATAATTAAAAAAATTAAAAAACTTATAACTTATATAAAAAATTTAAAGATTTTATTTTTTCTTTATTTTTTTATAAATTTTTTCGTAAAAAATTAAAAAAAATCACTCAAAATATATTACTTTTTTTACCTCATATTTTAATCAAAAAATTAAAAAGTTATTAAAACAATATGTTTTCAAATGAGGCTAATAAAAAAATGGGGTACTTACGTGTAGGTCTTAAAAAGTAGATTTATTGTCTAATAGGACCTATAGAAAAAATTTATCTAGAAAAAATGTCACTAATTGTAAGTTTTAAAGACAATTTATAAAAATCATGACAAAAAAGTCATTAATTATTAATTTTTAGCGACATATACAAAAAATAGTCACAAAAAAAATTATTTTTAACGACAATTTTATCAAGACTTATTTTCAATAAGACTTGATGAAAATTAAATCCAACTATTCAGACCTATTGATAATTAATTCTAAAAAGATTTGATAAGAAGTATGTTAAAAAAAGCATTACTCCTGCCGTGTGCTAACGAAGATTCCATTAATTTTGATTCAAACTCAAGAGCATTATTATATAATTTTAAAAATTAAATTAAAATTTTAAATGTAATGATGTGACAATTAATGAAAATATTTAAGATAATACTCTTTTTTATATCTTTTTTAATCATCTACTAATCGTATCACTTATACATCACCGAGTCTAAAAAATAAATTTAGAAAGTGGGCTTCTATATCATCTTTCTTCTGAAAATTATCTCTCCTCCCATAAAATTTCAAATCACATAACAATTGACCAATTTTATTGATAAATCATTCTGTAATTAATAGTTTTTAACGATTTCATAAATATATTTCAATTAACAATTCATGTATTTTATTGTTATATAAAAGAAAAATTAACGATTTTATTATTTTGTTAATTATGTTGAATAATTTTTTGATAAAGGAGTATTTTTAATTTTTAAAATTATAGAGAATAATCCGTATTTTAAGCAAGAAGCGTAGTTATAATTAAGTAATATAATGGGACAATCATTTTTTTATATAGTGAGTTTTTTAGTGTTGAATAATTATTTTTAAATCTTAGATTAAAAAAAAAGAATATTTATTCATAAATCTTTTTTCACTTACTTATTCCATATTTAGGGTTCGTTTGGGAATAATTTTTCTAGCCTGATTTTTTGATTTTTTTTTAGCTAATTTAGTTTGGCTAAGTTAGTTCTGTTTATGAATTTTTTTAAAGTTTTTTTTTAAAAATTTTTTAATAGAAAAAAATGAAATGATTATGATTTAGATGTGGCATTTGCTTTATTCACTTATTTAGCTTATTTTGTCTTTTGTGTTTTTTTTAGTCTCAACTTAAACTCAATCCACTTGCCAAATAGAAACATAATCTAAATTATTTTCTTATGTTCCAATAAATTTTATTTGTGACATAATTATCAAAATATTCCTAATAATAATAGTGTAAAGCGCCCATTAATATTCACATTGACAATGTAAGCATTAATAGTCAATGTGAATGTTCACACGATAATGTGAACAATTCACACTGTCAATCACCAAGTTGTCAAGGGTTCAAAAAGATATTTATAAGGATAAAATTATTCATAAAATATCTTAAATATGAGCATTAAGATTCTATAGATTAAATGTCCAAATAATAGGACTTATTGAAATACAATAATATGTTATGAATTAATTGAGATACAAGTATTTCAAAGAAAATTTCTTAAAAATTTTTTTAAAAAAAAAATTAAAAAGTGGAATTTATTATTTTAAAGTGGTCAAATAATTTATTCAATAATTTTATGAGAATTCAGTGTGTTTGATTTCAATTTTCTGGAAATTGAATTTTTTTGTTTGTCATGTTTTTGGTAAATATTTTTAAAATTTTAAACAATTTTTTTTTTGAACTTTTTTAGAGCACCTTAAAAATGTATTTAAAAAATAAAATATTTGTAAAAAAATATTTTAAAAAATTGATAAATATACAAAAATACAAAAAATATACTAAATTTTTGTATTTTTTCTTATATTTTTGGTATTTAGTAAATTTTTTAGAGATTTTTTCACAAATATTATACTTTTAAGTGTATTTATGTTAAGTATATCTAAAAATTTTAAAAAATACTTAAAATATTAAAAAAAATTCAATAAAAAAATAAAAAATTTTAATTTTTTAAAAAGTGAAACATAAATTATGAAACCAAACAGACAATTAGGCCTTGTTTGAGAAGATTAAATAAGTGTACTTTTTGTCTTTTTTGACTAAAAAAGTGAGGTTGAAAATATGGATGTTTGGGTTAACTTTTTGACTTTTTATGAAAAAATGTGTAATAAAAAATTGTAAAAATTAGTTTTTAGAGGAAAATTTAAATTGAAAGTTGTGCAGCCGTAATGTTGACTTTTGATAAATAATGTTAACTTTTTAACTTTTTGAATAACTTTTTGACTTTTTAAATTATTCTCTACATCCCAAATTTAGCCTTAGTCCGGCCTGCCACAATAATCCCTAATGTAAAAGAAACAAATGCAAGATTCCGTGGTAATAAGAGACAGGGAAACATATAGGCCCCACATTTTTTTTTTGGTATCCAATTATTCTCCCTTATTCCCAAAACATGATATCACTTGCAAAAATGTTGACAACTTCAAAAAAATAAATAAAATAAAAAATTTAATTTTGTGTAAAATTTTTGATAATTTTTTAAAGCTCTCTAAGAGCATCTCAACGCTTACTCAAATTTTTCACTAAATCTGAGTAAAAAAGTATTCATTTCATCAAATTTGATAACAGATGCTCCAACGATTCACCAAATTCTCAAACTTGTCGTCGACCGGCCGGTTGACCGGTTTGCCCAAAATTTTTTTATTTTTTATTTTTTTAAATTTTTTGAACCTTTTTTTTTTGAACTTTTTGAACTTTTTTCGGGACGACTGGGTGGTCGACCGGCCGGTCGACCGGTTAGGCAAAAAAATTTTTTTTTTTTTGAATTTTTTGAATTTTTTGCTGAACTGTTTGGACCTTTTACGGGTTGACCGGTTGGTCAACCGGCCGGGCAACCGTTTGGTTGACCGGGTCCTCCTCCTCAACGGTCCGGAACAGTGTTTTGATGAATTCATTATTTCGTCCTCAATCTGATGAAACATTTGCTGAAAATTCAATCTGATATCACGTTTGGTGAACCGTTGGAGCTGTGAACAGTAACCTTTTCATTAAAATTTAAATTTGATATCAGTTTTGATGGACCATTAGAGATGGTCTAACATTATTTTATTACCTGGTGCAATGGTTAAGTTGGATCAATCAACTGTACTAGTGTGTTAGTCAGAATTCTTACACTTTATTAGAATGTTAAAAATTTGAATTTGTTCATATGCTTTTATACTTGTTTTGAGTTTTTTTCCTCTCACTTCTATTAATTATATATTGTATTTTTTATTGTGATAGTAATTAAGTAAATTTCATTTTAATATAACATATTAAACAAAAATGATTAAGTTGCACGACAACACATATAAGAGTTTATAAATATATAATTTTTTGTTTTCTTAAAATAAAAATTTTATTATAAAAAAATTAAGAAAACTAATTTTTATGATCATAAAAATCGTTACTAAAACGTGGTCTCAAAATATCAAAAGTAATGTCCTTTAGATTCTAAAAACTTTTAGGGATTGTTTAGGATATTCTAAATAAGTATATTTTTTGACTTTTTATGAAATATGAGTTGAGTTTGAAGTGATATAATAGACAGTTAATGTAACTTAAATAAAATGATGTGACTCAAATAAGATAGTGATTTTTTAACTTTTTAAATTATGACAAATGAAGCCTTAATTTCAAAATTTCGATCACACGTCACATTATTTTATACTTATTTTCTGTATGACTTTTATGTTTATTTTTTGGAAATAAAAAGATCTTAGTATGCTGATGTAATGATGTCAAGTAATTAATGCATAAAAAGGCTAATAAGAGTTATCAGGGTTGGTTTGGGAAGTGTGTTGACTTTTTGGTCTTTTGATTTTTTTAACTATTTTAGCCTGGCTAAAAAGTTTAGTTTGGTAAATGCTTTTTGGCCTTTTGACTTTTTGACTTTTTTGACTTTTTTGACTTTTTTTTATGAGAGAAGAGTGTAATGATTATTGGTTGGATGTGATGTTTCGTTTGTTGTGGCTAAAATAACTTATTTTGTCTTTTGTGGCTATTTTAGCCCCAAATCACCTTCCCAAACGGACCCTCAATATTGTTTTTACATATTATATGCCATTTTGGTAGCACAATTAGCTAATTTTGTCTTTATTTTTTTTATTTTTTATTTTTTATTGGTATTAGCAAAAAAAAAAAAAAAAAACTCTTTATTAATGATAAGCAAAGTACAAAATATAAGAACAAAATCATTAATAAAGAGAGAAGAATGCAAAAGTATCGCAATGAAAGATCATCCCACCAATGTTGGTATCAAAATGCCCACCATATCATTTGTTAATACACCACAAAGTTGACGAGGAACCAATTGGAACATCCAACCAGAAAAAGAAACAAAACAACCACATTAAACAAAACAAAACAAAACAAAACAAAACAAAACAAATACATTAAACAAACAGCCTGAGGCCCTGTTTGTTTGACTAGATATAAAATAGATGATATAATATGATATGAGATTTAGTTAGGATATATAATGAATAGGATATATGTATTGGATAATATATTTCCCAATTCATGTTTGTTGATTTGATATATAAGACTGGATATATATTATCCATGATTTTTTTACAAAATATATTGTAGAATATAAACAAATAATTTCCAAGATTGCACTCATAATATATTTTAAATACCCATATTGGAACTAATGCAAATAAACAAATTAAAAATTCAAAACTAATGCAAATAAGCAAATTAAAAATTCAGATTATTTTTTATTGGAACAAATTAAAGATTCATATTAAATTCAATAATTTTTCCAAATAAAAAATAAATTATATTATATTAATGTCAACCTGATAATGTTAAAAGAAAATTATATTATATTAAATTCAAAAATTATATTAAATTATATTCAAAAATTTATATCATTAGACTTTTATATTCAAAAATTTATTCAAAATTATATTCAAAAATTTATAAATTATATCAAAATTTATATTAAATTATATTATATTATATTAAATTCAATAATTACATTATATTAAATTCAAAAATTATATTATATTAGATAGACAAGAGGGTAAATTAGACTTTTTAAATCATATCCCAACCTAGGGATATGATATAATGGGGGGATGGTGGTATTATATATCCTCTAATTTTGGGGGATATACAATCCCATAGTATATTATATCCTCTTTAAAAAAAAATTTACAAACATGGGATATGTGAATCCCACAGTATATAATATCCAATCCCACCTTTTATATCCTGGAATGAAACAGGGCCTAAGAAGCTTATGAAAGCAGACCCCATATAGATGATCCACCCAAAATCTGATGTTGGCTCTAATCTGGCTAGGTTGAAGACAATGTCATTGACAGAGAAATTCATGGAAAGATAGGAGGCTATAACCCATAAGGCAGTTCTTGCATTTACTAACTCATAGAGAGATGCCAAGTCAGGCTGAGCTTCATTGAAGACAACATTATTCCTAAGCTTCCAAACTGACCATAAAACAGCAAACGGGATGGCATTCTAGATTTTCCTCTCTAGCTTTGTCAGTGTTAAAATGGTTGAAAGAAATATGAGAATTGTGTATCTGTATTATATTGAATGAATTGAATACAATAGGAGAGTCTGTATTTATAGGCTGTCTACAAACCTGGATAAGTATAGAAGGAGATAGAGATAGAAAGAGATAGAGATACAAGTAGAGAGAGAGAGAGAGAGAGAGAGAGAGAGAGAGATGGAGATAATCTATATACATTAACAGCCCCCCTCAAACTCAAAGTGGATAGGCATCAACCAACTTGAGTTTGGAAACTAGATCACTGAAATGACTAAGAGAATGAGCCTTGGTGAAGATGTCGGCTGTCTAATTAGCAGAGATAATAAAGATAAGATGAACAGTGCCACTAGTAACATGTTGTCGTATGAAGTGATAATCAATCTCAATATGCTTTGTGCGATCATGGAAGATATCATTATGAGCAATCTGAATAGCACTCTAACTATCACAATAGAGGTTAATCGCAGTAGAATGAAAAACCCCCATATTAGAAAGAAGCCAGCGAAGCCACACAAGCTCCTAAGTAGTGTCAGCAAGAGTATGATACTCAGCTTCAGTACTAGAACAAGCAACAAGAGTTTGCTTCTTGCTATGCCAGACAATGAGAGAGTCACCCAAGAAGAAACATAATCCTGTAGTAGAACAGCGATCAGTAGGGTTCCCTGCCCAATCAGCATCAGAAAATGCATGTAACTGCAGGAAAGAGTGAGCGGAGTAGTAAAGACTATGAAACATAGTGCCTTTGAGATATCGTAAAATGCGAACTAGAGCATCATTGTCATGACCCGAACCCGCTCATAAGGGTTAAGGACATAACCGGCCAGTAATCCTGAGATTACCTACGGCCTCAATACAAAATAGATATAACTTATCAGAGTAAAGGGGCCAAACGGAAGTAAAAATTTAAAATTTTGTCCGTAGAGCTGTGCTTATATGCACCCCAAACAAACCGTACTCATATATGTTAATAACCCACATCAAAAGTGCAGTAGCATAAACTTCTTTACAGACAGGATTATCTAGACTGAGTCAACCCATAGCGAACTATATACAAATATACACAAGATCCTTGCCAACAAGACAGAATATAAATATGTAACAAAATGGCAAGGTTGGGTCTCGTGCGTGAGACACAAGGCTGACTCTCCCAAAACTCCTGCTGTTCCCAGCTGACTTCACTAGGGCTGGGGTTGGACCTCATTCGGTTCACCTACAATTACATGAATGAGCATGAGCAAATGCCCAGTGAATAACATCAAATAACAAGTTACATAACAAATATTGGAACAGTACAACAAACGGCCTTCGGCCCATTCATTTATGTTAATCGGCCTTCGGCCCAATCATTCATGTCAATCGGCCTTTGGCTCAATCATTCAGTTCAATCGGCCTTAGGCCCAATTATTCATTTCCATCGGCCTTTGGCCCAATTATTCATTTCCATCAACCTTTGGCCCAATTATTCATTTCCATCGGTGTCCTCCATTCAATTTAATGAACTTGCAATGCAAAACGCACGCATATGTAACAATTGGACAATAACATACTACAAATATCTTGTTAAGATATTACTCACAGTGATCGGTTTGTGGATTCGCCCTGGAGCTTGACCCTACACATTTCATGAATACAAAAGGGTCATTAATAATTCCATCCGTTCCTTAATTCACATAATCCTCTTTAGGCCTTATTCTTATCTCATTAACTTATTTACCATGCTTAACATACGCCTAAGAGTGCTTACAAGTGAAAGAGAACGGAAAACGAAACATAGAACACACGAACACAATTTCAGAAAACAGGGTCCCCGCTCGAGCGTCACATTCCCCGCTTGAGCGGAACGTTAAGGCCTGCAAAAGTACTGGATAGGTGAAATTTATGCTCGATCGTCCAATATGGCGCTCGAGCGGAAGGCCTCTCAACATAGCTCCCCGCTCGAGCGTGAACTTTCCCGCTCGAGCGGAAGCCATGTCTGCAAAAAGTACTGGATGCCTCATTTTTACGCTCGAGCGTGAACTAAGAAGCTCGAGCGAAAATTCATCCTTCATGATCCCCGCTCGAGCACGAACTTCCCCGCTCGAGCGGACACCATGCCTGCAAGAACAAAATACTGAGAGCTCGAAATCCCCGCTCGAGCGTGAACTTCCCCGCTCGAGCGGACATCAAAATTCTGGGTTTCCCAGATTGTGTTCTTAAGCTCCAATTCAATTTTCCAGCTACCATTCTTGCATGCAATGGCTCAAATCTCAAATTTAATCATGCCAACATGGTACCAATGCAAGATTATAACATTATGAGGCTCAATTTCTTGATTAACCTACATGCATGGCCTACAATGTGCCAAACTCAACACCAACATGTTTAAATTCAACATTCAAGACTTATACTTCCAAGATTTATACATGCATGTGGAAGATGCTCATCATTCTCAACGTAGATGGCACGAACGATGATCATAACATGAGCTTCCATTGAATTTACACATGGATTATACATCTTCATGCTCAAACATGCAAATTTCGAGATAATTTCTTACATGCATGCACATATAAGCTTTAATTCAACAAAATTAACTCAACTTATGTCCTTTCTCCTTGTTCAACTCTGAATTTACAATTAGCAAACAAAACCCATGATTCAAGGGACAGTTACTCACCTAGGAGCCTTAAACACCCAAGTTCTAGCCAAACTTGAGCTTAATCTTTAAAATTCCCAAGCTTTAAGCCAAATTGCACAATACTTCTCCCCCTTCTCTCTCTAAAGCCGAATCTCTCTCTCTCTCTCTCAAGTGTATAACTCAGATGTTTGAGTTGAATAAAGCTAAGGGAGAGTATATGCTAACATCCAACAAGCCCCACTATCAATACTTTAATATAAAATAATAGGGCACTTAATTTATCAATTTAATCAGTTTAAATTGAACAGAATCAGTCTTCAATTAAATTTCACCGTAGGCTCTAAAAATTATGCCAATCACAATGGCGTCATTAATTC
The DNA here is from genome assembly GCA_025200525.1 of Camellia lanceoleosa. Taxonomy (NCBI): domain Eukaryota; kingdom Viridiplantae; phylum Streptophyta; class Magnoliopsida; order Ericales; family Theaceae; genus Camellia; species Camellia lanceoleosa. The sequence goes on from CM045763.1 coordinate 25,826,020, forward strand.
CGGGTTTTGTGGCCGATGAGGCCCTCAATTTAATTTCCAAAGCAGATTACTCAAATAGATATTCCTACGGTGAACAGATAGAATATCAAAATCACATTTATTCACATAACGACACATAAAATCATGCTAAACACATAATCCTACTCAAATTAAGGACCAATTGGCGTATTACGGAACAGGGGTATCACAATCATAGTGCGAAGAGCGAGGAGCAGCCATGAACTGACTAACAATGTAAACAGCATAAGCAATGTCTGGATGAGTAACCGTGAGATAGATAAGACTGCTAATTATTTGACAATATAAAGTAGCATTAGACAATAGGTGACCGTCAAGAGGTGTGAGACGAGTCTGAGGATCAACAAAAGTAGAGGTAGTCTTGCAATCAGTAAGACCAGCACGAGCCAAGAGATCAGAATTATACTTGGCTTGGGAGAGAAAGTAACCAGACGTATCATGAGAGATTTCCAAGCCGAGAAAATAGCTGAGAAGACCCAAAGCCTTCATCTTAAACTGGTGACTGAGAAACTATTTGAGACTAGAGATAGCCACTATGTCATCTCCAGTGATGATCATATCATCCACATAGAGAAGAAGAAGAATAGTACCATGTTCTGCCTTACGAATAAAAAGAGCAGAATCATGGGCACTGGAGGAGAATCCAAAATCATGAACGGTGGAGCTAAACTTGGCGAACCAGACACAAAGAGCTTGTTTTAAACCATACAAAGCACGGTGAAGTTTACAGACTTTGGAAGGTGACACAAAGGAACCAGGTGGAGGTTTCATATAAACTTCCTCAGTGAGATCGCCATTGAGAAATGCATTCTTCACAACCATCTGACAAAGTTTCTAGTGGCAAGCAGCAGCAACGACAAGTAAGTTACGAACAGAAGTCAAATGGGCAACATGAGCAAAGTTTTCTTCATAGCAATCCCATATTCTTGAGTAAACCCTCGAGCAACAAGACGGGCTTTGTAACACTCAATAGAACCATCAGAGAGCTTGTAAACCCATTTGCAACTAACAATACTTTTGCCAGGAAGAAGATCAACCACATCCTAAGTATGAGTTTTATCAAAAGCTTGTAGTTAATCAGTCATAGCTTGTTGCCAAAGAGGGTTAGAACAAGCCTCTTGGTAGGAAGTAGGTTCATGAGAGGAAAATGCAGTTGTAACAACCCTCGTACTGATTACCGGTTAACTACTGAATTGCGTACTAATTACTGTTAAACCGAACTGATAATTGGATTAACCGAAGTACTGAATGGACTGATTGAAATCGAAATGGAAATCGAATAAGTTTATCTATTGAATTGCATGTTGCATCTGTTTAATTGATTGATTATCTGTTTGAATTTATATGTTTAAACTGCTAATTGAAGGCCTTATCGGCGGCCGAATTAGGAATCGTTTAGAGCTTTGGAATCAGTAGAATATTTAGGATTTAATGGTATATCTATCTGAAAATTGATTGGGAATGATTAAACTAGATTAATTTAAGCCAATTAAAAAGTTAGGCTTAATTACGAAATTGCCACCTATAGTGGACACTTGTTTATTGTTTTGCAAGAGCCTTATTACACTTCAACAACACTTTGATCAGCCACTTTCTCACACCTAGCCGACCTTAGAGGGAGGGAGTAGGAGAGATAGAGTAATTCTTCTCATTTTGCTTAGTATTGCTTGGGAATTGAAGGATTGGTGGCATAGATTGCATGGTTGAGCTTGTTCATCTTGCATTCAAGACTTAGTAAGGTAATTGGACCCCTCATTGTTGTCCTTAAGGTTTACTCTTGCATGCTCCATGTTTAATTAGAGAGCTAAGACATGAATTTGTTCATAATAGTTGAGTTAGAGCTCCATTCATGCATGCATGTGTATATTGATGAGTTTGAGTTGAATTCATGCTAGAATTGGACATGCATGTCCATGTTTTTATCATAATCCATGTTTCCCACATTGTTTTCAAAGATTGGAGCTCAATAGAGCAAGATTTAAAGCTTGATTTTGGTTTAAAGCTCATGCATTGCATGTTTTGATAGTGTTCTTGAATTGTTCTTGAAAAATGGTTTTAATTGACTCACCTTTGGGGCTTGAATTCATAAATTGGCTTTTGAAACTTGTTATACATTGTCTTAGAATGTATTTTCCAGAATTTGGTCCCAAGAGGTCGAGTTTTGAGTGAGAGAATGCTTGGTTTGAGCTTGGAAGGCAAATCTGGAAATTCCAGATTTGGCTTCTTCGCTCGAGCGAAGGATTCCTCGCTCGAGCGACCAAGGTTTCCTCTAAGCCACGCTCGAGCGAAGGATTGGTGGCTCGAGCGTAAAAATCGAGCATCCAAGATTTTTATCGTTTCATCGCATCGGCGAAGGAAGGCTCGCTCGAGCGAACCCTTTGATTTTGGAAGCTCGCTCGAGCGAGCATCGAGCGAGCATCACGCATAAAAATTGAGCATCCAGTACTTTTACTGTTTCATCAGACCGCTCGAGCGAAGGATTGTTCGCTCGAGCGAAGCCTTTGATTTTGCAACCTCGCTTGAGCGAAGGAAGGCTTGCTCGAGCGAGACCCCTGTTTTCAGCAACTTTTGAAAAATGCCTTCCAACTGTATTTTTGCATCCTTATCCCATCCTAGGCATTCTTAGGCCTAGTTTAAGACATCTTAATGAGGATTTAGACATAGAACCACACTGAGAAAATTTAGGGATTTAATTATCATCCTTTCGATTGTGAAACTTAGTGTGTGTTCTATTTGTTAACTGTTTAGGGTTGGCTCTCGGGGACGCGCTCTAGCTGCTATTAGCCCAATCTCTGTGAGTAACAATTGTGTAAAGATATGTTCAAAATGGTTATCTTTTGAATACCGAACTGAATTGTTTATTGAACTGCTATTGTTTACTGAATGAATGTATGTCCTGTATTCTGAACTGTATTGTGGCATCCTTAGCATTGGTATTCTTTATTCTGAGCTCTGTCGGTTCCTTGTGGAACCATCATTGTGTTGATGGCCATCATTCTTGTTAGGGTGCATAAGGCCGGTCCTTTTGGACCCTCTTGTTTATAGGCTAATGGATGTACCACATATGGTGATTGTGAAATCTTGAAGGTGAAATCTTGTTTAATGAACTGATTTCATTCTTGTAGGACATTCATTCATAACCTCTTTACGCTTTATGTTATTCATCGGGCTTTAGCTCCTTTGTTTATATATATATGTAGGTTCTCGGCAACTGGCCGGAGCTAGGGCGTAGGTCGGTCCCCGTTTTGTCAAGCTTGACCTATGTGCCTCCTGCGAGGTTCGAGTTGCCATGCTATGGCTTGGGGTGTTTTTGTGTCCCCATCGATCTCCTTCTTGTATTGTACTTTTGTATAGATCATTTCTTGACTTTATTATCGAGGATTCGATCCGTCTTGTTGATTGTAGATGATTGTATAGATCGTCTGTTTGAACTGTATGAATGCATAAAATGTTTTTGGCATCTGATTTTCTGACTCAATGGACACTAGTTATTTATTGTATTGGCTTCGCTTGCCACGTACTACTGTTTAAGCTGTATTCTTTTGCGGGCCTTTGGTAATCTCGGATTCTTGGCGATTCTGATGCTAAACCCATAGGGCCGGGTTTGGGTCGTGACAGCAGTAGAACCAACAATGAAATCACGAAAAGATACATCAGAGGCAGAACCAGGAGGTAGAGCAGGAGGCACAGGATAGGTCGGAGGTAGCATGACAGGACCAGGAGCAGGACTAGGAGCATGATTAGGGAGTGGAACATCAGCAAGACCAAGAGACGGAGTAGGATCCTCAGGATGGGCTAGAGGCAGCATGGCATAAGTAGTGTCTGTATCAAGCTCATCAAATAATAGAGAGAAAAGTGTAGGGTCATAGGTCATAAGGTTGCAACAAGCGGAATCAAAATACTAAGAAGAGGTACTTGGAGTAACTGAGAGGATAGTAGAGGGTGTACCAAAGGTAGAAATAACCTTTTTAACAATAGCTTCAATGTCCTAAAGAATGTAGGGCGGTGATGGGGTAACAACGGATAATGAACTAGAGGCAACTGTAGCAGATGCAAGATGTGCTGAAGACTGATCGTGGCTGGATATTGTGGAGGGTCTAGAATAATGATCGTGTTGAGGATAACTGTCTGAATGAGCCATGAGGTGATTAAATAATGAATCACAAAGGAGAGCCAGTGATGGCGGAGTAGAACTGGATAAAACAGAGTGCACTAGTGAATCCGGAAGTCGAAAATAGTTGGAAATAAGACCAAAATGATCAGAAAAGGTGCAAAAAATAGACAAAACAAGCCAAAAATTGAATTTTGGCCAAACAGAGTGCAAGGCTGACGTTAACAAGAGAAGCGATGTCGTGAGGCGCGCTCACGTTAGCATGCGAGGCGCGCGCTGTCTTGGCGTGTGGCGCACAGCAGCAGATTGGTGTATGCGGGCGAATAATAGCAGAATGACGTATGCGCGGCGCATAGCGATGAGAACGCAGGCGCAGGTTGACGTTAGGTGATGACGTGAGCAAGCAACTGAATGGCGCGTATGAGAGTGGCGGTGGAAGGCGGAGACGCGTTGAGCACAAAAGCGGCACGTGAGGGCGCGTGGATGAGTTTCTAGTGACGTGGTTAGCGCTGTTGGAACCGTGAGGAGATTTCAATCAGTTTGGTGCTAAGGGAAAAATTTTTGGATGAAAATAACGATGAAGTAGTGCTGAAACAGAGATAATAAAGTGTATAGGTGATGGAATGAATGCTGTAGTGTCACTATATACGAGACTAAGCACAAAGAGAAAAGAAAAGGGCTATAAGTGTAGAACCTAGCGCTCTGATACCATGTTAAAATGGTTGAAAGAAATATGAGAATTGTGTATCTGTATTATATTGAATGAATTGAATACAATAGGAGAGCCTGTATTTATAGGCTGTCTACAAACCTAGATAAGTATGGAAAGAGATAGAGATAGAGATAGAGATAATCTATATATAGAGATCCTAAATTTGGGTAATTACATGTGTAACCCTGAGACTTAGGTTAATAGCATTTTAGCCCCTAGTTTCGTAAAAATCTACGAAGTGGCCCAATAAAGGATAATTTTCTTGTATATTATCATAATTAAATCATAGAACATAACTTTAGAATTGGAAATACCCTAAAACTTGGTTTTTATTTATTTACCTCCTAGTTTATAAATCAATTCATACATTTTATCTTTATTTCTATTTTTGTTTTTGTTGTTCTTTCATTTATTATTTATTTGAATAGAATATTATTATTTATTTGAATGTGTTCATAGGTGTGATAAATAATATTTTGGTGGAAAATTAGTTGAAAAACAAAATAAAAAAAAATATCTCGATATTTAGGCCTTCCTTAGTCATTAAGTTAGGACCCAAGCTTATTTCCTATAAATTGAGAGCCTTTTCTCAATTCCACACATACACACATATCAACAGCCAAGGAGAGTGTGAGAGAAGGAGAGTGTAATTAGGGAGAAGTAGAGAAGAAGAAAAAAAGAAAAAGAAGAAAAAGGATGCCTTTTTGAGTCAAGGTAAGAACACTTCTTCCCATTGTCTTCTCCAATTCTTTTACCATCCCATCCTATTATTAGATGCCCTCTTGTGTTGTATATTAATGGGAAATAGGGTTTTTGATGTATATAAGAGTGTGGGTTTGATTTAGTGACTTTGCATTACAAATTTGTCAAATTAGGCAATGCTGTAACTTCTCTAATTTAAAAGAAATATCAAATTTATTTATTTCTTCAATCCGAATTTAATGTAGGCTATTTGGTGTGTTTAGAGCTTGTGGTAATTTTATTAGCCCCTAATTGTGTGTTTTTAGGGCTTGGATACTTTGTTTAAAAATCTGGTCCTGAGTCTCTGAAAAACAATCCACTTCTTGAAATTTTATAAAATTCCAAAAAAATCATCTCAGGTTGATTCTTTTATACAAATTTAGGATTTTGAGTCCTCTTTTCAATGGAATTTATTTGGGTGAAAATCATTGAGTAGATTAAGAGAAAAGCTAGTTTTCCCAACGGGTGACAAATCTGGACAGGATTTCGAATATAGCTTGTAGATGAATTTTTGGAGGTGCTATGCACATTCTGTGAATTGGAATTGAAACTAGACAGGTTAATTATTATTTCTGTGAAATTTCAGCCCCTAATTTGGCCTAGAAGTATTTTTCCCAAAGCACTCTTGTTAGCCCTGCAGAACCAAACAGTGCTGGAAATGGCGTTTTGGTGTGTTGTTTGTCTCTAAGTATTTTAAAGCATGCCTAATGTTATTTGCTTTCCTTACCATATCTATGTATGATTATCATGGGCTATATTTCATTTCTTATGTTTGTCTCATGCTCTTTTATATTACCGAATTACCGAATGTGACTAGCTTGCTTGGCAAAAGATCTAATAAATGGGAAATGATAAGGGGTTGGCAACGGGTTGACGTTCACATTAGTGTTTTGGAATAATTTATAGATATGAATGACATGAATTATGATGGGATTAATACCAAATGAGTTACGTCTTCCGCAAGCAGTCTAAGTGAGCCCCTAGGTTGACACGGATGTATTCAGACTCTATGCGGTGGTTTCAGGATGTAAGCTAGCCCTTTGGTATGGTATGTGCAGGGTGTAAGCGAGCCCTAAGCACGATTTGGTATGGTATGTGCAGGGTGTAAGCGAGCCCTAGGCACGATTTGGGTGTAAGCGAGCCTACTTGTTTGGCCGTCCCTTTTGAGGTCCATCAATGTCATTGACCGGTAAATAACCGAGAGGTGAGCATAGATGGTAAGGTCTGTAAAACAGCAAAAGGGGGAGTTCTGAATAGTCCGGTGTTCAATCCTTGTGGTTGGGTAGAAGGATCTCTTTGGGAGATTCTAGTCGTCTAGTTTAACTACTAATTTGTAGAACCTTGTTGTAATATTGTAAGTTATGTTACCCAATTTGTTCTGTGTATGGTTGATTGGTTGATAGAAGATATGGGGGTGTGTGTGTTTTTACTGGGCATTCCAAGCTCATGGTGTGTCATGCCAGGTGATGAAGCAGTTTACAATGGTGAAGGTTATTTTGAAGGCAAATAAGATGAAGTGTTGGAGCTGTGGTTTATTTGAAGACTTAGACTAGTTGTTTTTTTTTTCCTTTTGACTTTTGGTTTGACAATGTTTTGGTAATCCTGTAATGGAATATAAACGAATTACCTGTGATAGTAACTCTGGTTATATATGTATATTAAGATGTTTTGGTTATCTATCCTACTTGTGTTGTATTATTGTACGTATTTAACGACCTGGAAGTTGGGGCGTTACAAAATGGTATCAGAGCTTAGGTTTAACCCTTACCCACGCGTTTCGACTTCAAATAATTTAACGATTACCTACGAAGAGAAGTGGTTTTAACTTTGAACAGGGCAACGTGTTTAACATTAGATACAATATAGAAGTAAGGGATACTGTTATTTCTACGAGTCTTCTATCGATCGTCCTACCCTCATTTCATAATTGTAACCTTGTTTGATGTAGTTCACTTCAAGATTAAGTCATTACCATCTGGTCTTACTTTATATTTTTCAATTATACCATTTGCTAAATTGACAACCTGACACCTTGATTATACCATCTTTTACGAGAATTTTTCTGAAAGTTGCAATTTCTTTATTCGGTGACGAATCTTGGATACTCAGTTTAAAACGCGGATGACCGACGCAGTTTCAAGTTAAATATCTAACTTAGTCACTATCTCTATAACCTTGACCACATAAAAGTCGTGAATCATAATCCATCCATATTTCAGACGATCCTTGCATTAATTGATGCAATTACTATAATATTCTTCCATCTCCACTTCGTATTCCTTTTATTAATCCAGTTTTCAAAGTCTTGTAGTTATTATTTTGCCTATATGTATATATGTGAAGTTGTATTGTGTGCTTCCCTATATTTGTTATTTACTACTTAATCTTATTGCTTTAAACACCGTAGGATAATTAAACCATAACTTTAAGATTAGTTGATTACCCTTGAGAATTGCCTCCGTAATTAGACTCCAACTTATGCCTCACCCTGTACTATGAACAGAAAGAAAAGAAAAAAAAAAAAAAATAGTAAACCACACTCGAGCCAACGGCTACACCGAGACAAGCGATAACACACGAGCTCGTGAGCAATAAAGCAATAAGAATGAAGCATCATGTAATTGAAACCCTGAGAATGGACCAATACCCGCAACTGAAATCTTGAGCCGCATTGGAAACCAGATTTTGGAACAATTGGGCCAATTGAGGGGGAAAATGCAAGAAAGTTCGAATGGGACCTAGACCCTACGATCAAAAGGAAGAGGACAAAGACCCGTTAGTAATTAGAGGTAACATCGTACTCTATAATTCTTGGCTTCACACTCTATTCGATTATGGTGCACCATTTTTTTTTTATTATAAAAACATCATTTGTTAAATTGTTAGGTCTTACATGTGAACCTTTAAAAGCTACTTTAAGTATCGCATCACCTTTGAGAGGAAGTGTCAGGTTTACACTTGATTTGCGACCTTGTGGTCAGGGACATGTTCGATTTTGACATAATCTTAGGTATGGAATGACTATCTGCCCACTGAATGGTGATTGATTGCTACCAGAAGAGGGTGACACTTACACCCTTGATGGGAGGTGTTTCCAATTTAAGGGGGATAGGGAGGAGGGTCTGAGCACGACAATGTGGTGGCATAATCAACTTGTTGTGAGTTTTAGATGAAGGAAGTCAAATTTTTGGGACACGTTGTGTCTGAGCACGAGATTGTAGTAGACCCGGCCAAGGTAAAAGCAGTATTAGATTAAAAGTAGCCAACCTTAGTATTCGAAGTTTGCAGTTTCTTAGGGTTTCTTAGGGTTGGCTGGTTATTACCGATGATTTATTGAAGATTTTTTTTTAAACTGGCCAAGTCGATGACTCGTTTAACGCAAAGGGTTAAATATGATTAGGATAAAGCATATGAACGATCCTTTCAAGAACTCAAGAGGAGATTGACTATTGCCCAATACTCATCATTTCAGAGCGAGAAGAAGGATATACAATGTATAGCGATGTGTCTAAGGATGAGCTAGGCTTTGTGTTAATGCAAAATGGAAAGGTGGTGGCTTACGGCTCCACACAATTGAAATCGCATGAAAGGAATTATTCGACACATGATCTGGAGCTGGCAGCGATGGTTTTTAGCTAAAGCAATGGCGTTACTATGGTGAACAGTTTGAGATTTTCATGGATCATAAGAGCTTGAAGTATTTCTTCACACAAAAGGACTTGAAGATGAGACAAAGACGATGGATGGAATATCTTGAACATTACCATTTTACTGTATCTTATTATCCTGGCAAAGCTGGTGTGGTGGCAGATGCCCTAAGTTGCAAGAACTGGGGAATTATTACTAGCTTGGCACTTAAGGAATGGAACATAGTTGGAACACTTAATGAGTTCGGAGTACAGATGAAAGCTCAGGACAAGAAGGTATACCTTGGTGCTTAGATTGTTAAGCCCAAATTACCAAATGAGGTAATAAAATCACAAAAGTATGATCAGGAAGCGGCATACATAAAAGCGCGAATAACATCTGGCGATCCTATACCTGATTGGATGATTCACTCGAATGGAAGTTTAAGACATCAAGGCAGCGCGTTTTTGCCATAAGATGAGTCGCTTAGAGAAAAAGTTCTAAAAAAGTTACATCATTCGGTGTTTGCAGTGCACACAGGAGGGACGAAAGTGTACCAAGACTTAAAACACCAACATCGGTGGAACAGAATAAAGAAACTACTGAAAAGGTGAAACTTATTCGACAAAGATTGGTGGCAGCTCAAGATTGTCAAAAGAGTTATGCAGGTAAAGAAGACCTCTAACTTTCATTGTTGGTGATGTTGTCTTGAAAATTCAGTCTTGCCAAGGTATCATTCGTTTTGAAAAGAAAGGAAAATTATCACCTCGATATATTGGACCCTTTGAGATACTTTAGGAAATTGGAGAGGTTGCGTACAAATTGGCTCTACCCCCAAAATTGGCTAGACTACATGATGTTTTCTATGTATCTATGCTGCGGAAGTACATAATGCACCCTTCTCACATCATCAATTGGGAAGAAATCCAACTCAACGAAGATGCAACCTTTGAGGAGGGACCAGTAGCAATTATGGATAGACAAGAAAAGAACTTGCGAGGAAAGACAATTCAACTTCTTAAGATATTCTGGCGTCACAATGGTATTGAAGAGTTCACCTGGGAACGTGAAGACACGATGTGGGCAAATTATTCACAACTATTTGAGACGTGAGGTATGATTCAATTTCGAGAATGAAATTTATTTAAGAGGGATAGGTTGTAGAGATCCTAAATTTGGGTAATTACATGTGTAACCCTGAGACATAGGTTAATAGCATTTTAGCCCCTAGTTTCGTAAAAATCTATGAAGTGGCCCAATAAAGGATAATTTTCTTGTATATTATCATAATTAAATCATAGAACATAACTTTAGAATTGGAAATACCCTAAAACTTGGTTTTTATTTATTTACCTCCTAGTTTATAAATCAATTCATACATTTTATCTTTATTTCTATTTTTGTTTTTGTTGTTCTTTCATTTATTATTTATTTGAATAGAATATTATTATTTATTTGAATGTGTTCATAGGTGTGATAAATAATATTTTGGTGGAAAATTAGTTGAAAAACAAAATAAAAAAAAATATCTCGATATTTAGGCCTTCCTTAGTCATTAAGTTAGGACCCAAGCTTATTTCCTATAAATTGAGAGCCTTGTCTCAATTCCACACATACACACATATCAACAGCCAAGGAGAGTGTGAGAGAAGGAGAGTGTAATTAGGGAGAAGTAGAGAAGAAGAAAAAGAGAAAAAGAAGAAAAAGGATGCCTTTTTGAGTCAAGGTAAGAACACTTCTTCCCATTGTCTTCTCCAATTCTTTTACCATCCCATCCTATTATTAGATGCCCTCTTGTGTTGTATATTAATGGGAAATAGGGTTTTTGATGTATATAAGAGTGTGGGTTTGATTTAGTGACTTTGCATTACAAATTTGTCAAATTAGGCAATGCTGTAACTTCTCTAATTTAAAAGAAATATCAAATTTATTTATTTCTTCAATCCGAATTTAATGTAGGCTATTTGGTGTGTTTAGAGCTTGTGGTAATTTTATTAGCCCATAATTGTGTGTTTTTAGGGCTTGGATACTTTGTTTAAAAATCTGGTCCTGAGTCTCTGAAAAACAATCCACTTCTTGAAATTTTATAAAATTCCAAAAAAATCATCTCAGGTTGATTCTTTTATACAAATTTAGGATTTTGAGTCCTCTTTTCAATGGAATTTATTTGGGTGAAAATCATTGGGTAGATTAAGAGGAAAGCTAGTTTTCCCAACGGGTGACAAATCTGGACAGGATTTCGAATATAGCTTGTAGATGAATTTCTGGAGGTGCTATGCACATTCTGTGAATTGAAATTGAAACTAGACAAGTTAATTATTATTTCTGTGCAATTTCAGCCCCTAATTTGGCCTAGAAGTATTTTTCCCAAAGCACTCTTGTTAGCCCTGCAGAACCGAATAGTGTTGGAAATAGCGTTTTGTTGTGTTGTTTGTCTCTAAGTATTTTAAAGCATGCCTAATGTTATTTGCTTTCCTTACCATACCTATGTATGATTATCATGGGCTATATTTCATTTCTTATGTTTGTCTCATGCTCTTTTATATTACCGAATTACCGAATGTGACTAGCTTGCTTGGCAAAAGATCTAATAAATGGGAAATGATAAGGGGTTGGCAACGGGTTGACGTTCACATTAGTGTTTTGGAATAATTTATAGATATGAATGACATGAATTATGATGGGATTAATACCAAATGAGTTACGTCTTCCGCAAGCAGTCTAAGTGAGCCCCTAGGTTGACACGGATGTATTCAGACTCTATGCGGTGGTTTCAGGATGTAAGCGAGCCCTTTGGTATGGTATGTGCAGGGTGTAAGCGAGCCCTAAGCACGATTTGGTATGGTATGTGCAGGGTGTAAGCGAGCCCTAGGCACGATTTGGGTGTAAGCGAGCCTACTTGTTTGGCCGTCCCTTTTGAGGTCCATCAATGTCATTGACCGGTAAATAATCGGGAGGTGGGCATAGATGGTAAGGTCTGCAAAACAGCAAAAAGGGGAGTTCTGAATAGTCCGGTGTTCAATCCTTGTGGTTGGGTAGAAGGATCTCTTTGGGGGATTCTAGTCGTCTAGTTTAACTACTAATTCATAGAACCTTGTTGTAATATTGTAAGTTATGTTACCCAATTTGTTCTGTGTATGGTTGATTGGTTGATAGAAGATATGGGGGTGTGTGTGTTTTTACTGGGCATTCCAAGCTCATGGCGTGTCATGCCAGGTGATGAAGCAGTTTACAATGGTGAAGGTTATTTTGAAGGCAAATAAGATGAAGTGTTGGAGCTGTGGTTCATTTGAAAACTTAGACTAGTTTTTTTTTTTTTCCTTTTGAATTTTGGCTTGACAATGTTTTGGTAATCCTGTAATGGAACATAAACGAATTACCTGTGATATTAACTTTGGTTATATATGTATATTAAGATGTTTTGGTTATCTATCCTACTTGTGTTGTATTATTGTACGTATTTAATGGCCCGGAAGTTGGGGCGTTACACTATATACATTAACAGTCAGATTTGCACCAGCTCACCATTGGAGTAAATTATTAACACAGCCTGGTAATGCTCAAACTAAACCCCACCATGTGATAACAAGTGACCAAAGTAACCAAACAAATAGGCAGTGCAATAACACATGATTGTCAGATCCTACCTCATCCTTACAAAAAACACAAAGGACAATAACATTATCATTGAGAACTCCAATCCTTTGAAGATAGCCGGATGATTTGATCCTCCTTCTCTATGCCAACCACCTAAAGAATTGAGCTTGGGGGGCAACATTTTTCCAGATAGAGGCTGAGGAGTTAGAGAAGCTATTTGAACAATCAGTAGACCACCTTAAAGCATCAAACTTTCTCTCTAATAATAGCAAGTGAGATGGTAGAGCCTTATTTAATCTCCTCGCTTCATCCGCCTTCCATTGAAACAGAGATCTTTTAAAATTTAAGTTGATCAAGTTGATCAACTTAAATTTTGTCTGGAGTCTTGACATTGAGTTGATCAAGTTGAAAGCATGCTTGTTTTGATTAAATACTGAATAAGTTGAAGAGAAATTTCACATTGCAGGTTTTTTGAGAGTGAGAGTGAGAGTGAGATAAGTGGGGATTGTGACCTCATTGTTTTAGTGTACATTATAAAATTACTATCACACATGGAAGAAAGTTAGACTTGGAAAATCACATGTCACTAAAGAGACACAACTTTGATCAGAATTTCTAATCTTTGTACCTCATTAAGATAATGTTTAGTTCATTGGAATGAAATAAAATGGAATGATCATTTCGTCAAAATATTTATTCTCATGTTTGGTTCAGAGAATAATAAAAAATGCATTGCAAATATAATTAACATTCGCCATTATTAAGGAATGATCATTCCATTGGAGATTATAAGAAATGATCATTCTATTACATTTCATCTCATTCCAATAAACTAAATATAGCATAAGAGCTTAGGGATGAATTTTTACACTTTTTGTATGTGAAAAGTTACAAATTTTCGCAGTGTTACTCATAGTTAACTATAAGAAAAATCTTAATTATATTATTGTAGTTTTGTTACAAAACTTATTATGGTTATGTTATACACAATGTTGTTGTTTGGTACAGTTTATACAAGTTGTTTATAACTTGTTTTATTTTGGAAGTCTGTGTTGATTCTTTGATATAATTTTTGCTTATAGTTTAACAGGGAAACATAATTTAAATAAATTGAAAAGAGTTGATTATATGCTTTCAACTTTTGTTTTCTAATTATTAATTATTAATTTATATTAAGTTGTACTAAAAATATACTCTTTAAAAGTTGAAGTTAGAGAATAAAGGTAAAAGTTAAATGGGTATCCAATTTTACTTACTACAAAAAATTAAGGTTTTATGGGGTGAAAATTTAGGGATGAAATATCTTAGTTGCCAAAAGTATCAGTATGGCATTTTTAGTGATAAAATTAGATATTTAGTAATGAATTACCATTTTATTGGGACCAAAATTTGCCCCAAAAATAAATTTTTTCCCAAGAAATCATTTCATTCCTAGAAATGCATTTATTAGCAACAAAACGTGTTTGTTTAGCCACATGAAGGGATTGAATTGTGTATGAGGTGGGGTCCACCAATGGCACGTTTGGTTTGGGCATACACTAGAGGATTAAGACTTCAAGTGGATTACTAATCCCCCTATGCAGGTGGATTAGGCTGGTTGGATTTTGGATGTGATTAGAAAAACAGTGAGTAGATTGAATTTATTTTATATAAAAATGTTATTTTTTTAATTTTATTTTTTTAATCAAATGCACGTGTTTATTTTAATATTTGTTTTCGTTTTTTTTAATCTATAAATAATTTATTTATTTATTTAAAATAAAAATAATTTAACAATCCCATTACTAACCATCTTCAATACAATTGTAGATACCCTATTTTGACTGGTTTTAAGATTTGGGCGCTTTCTTTTAATTATCCGATGGTGACAAGTAGAATGTGATTTTCACAGAATCCTCAGTAAGAGAGATAGAATTTGAACTTTAATCCTAACCTTCACCATTATGGCCAAATTGTTTTAAAATACAAAATATTTCATTAGTTTAGTATTTTTGTAATTTTTCATAATTTTATGTGTTTGTTCATATTTTTTGGTATTTTTATATAAATTGATATAAATTATATATTTTATATATATAAAAGAAAATAATTAAAAAAGTTATATTATTATATTACATGTTTAGTAATTTATATATGTTTAATATTATTATTTTATATATATATAGTTATATTATTACATTATATGTTTAGTATTTTGGTATAAATTATATAATTTATATATGTTATATATTATATTATAAAAATCTTTTGATATTGGTCAACCCTTAGCTGCTGACATTCAAATCAAACAACATAAGGTATATATATATATATTATATGCATATAACTATATATTATATAATAATTCTATTATTATATTACTATATTATTTGTTGTTTTGTTACTTATATAAAGCAATGGAGGCTCAGCAAAGGAGGGGGGGCTAATCTGAAGAGAATTGAAGAGAGTTAGAAAGAGTTAGAGAGAAAAGAAAGAAAACATTTCAACTTGGGCCAACACATATTATAAAGTCCATAATTTCGAATTAAGGATTTGAGAACACACTTTCTACACTTGAGGGTGATCAAGAAGGAGTTTGTGAACTATGAAGTTCATCATTTCCTTGGAAGGTGAATTTTACAAACCTTTCATTTTCTTGCAATTCTTACTTATTTAGCTCTTTTGCTTTAATTTATTGTTATATTGTATATTGTTGTAATCTAATTGAAAGTGATGAATTGATG
This sequence comes from Camellia lanceoleosa, assembly GCA_025200525.1. Lineage (NCBI taxonomy): Eukaryota > Viridiplantae > Streptophyta > Magnoliopsida > Ericales > Theaceae > Camellia > Camellia lanceoleosa. The sequence goes on from CM045763.1 coordinate 25,841,549, forward strand.
TCCCATATATGTTGTTTTTAGCATGAGAAAGAGACCTTCTATGCTAAATGGTTTAATCTCTTCGGAAGTTCATTACCAGGGCATTTTTTTTCTCTCATGCCAAGAACAACTCCTTGTTTAACGCTTCTTTCCATTTAGAGGACTTAAACTCACCATTGGACTTAATGAATTAAAGAACAGATGGTAATTTAAAAATTGAGCAACTAAAATTAAGGCTAAAATGGTGCAAGATAATAATTTGGTTGTATTCAATCGAACGTTAATTGAACACATGAAAACTTGAGGTATTTCATACTGATTAGTGATGAAATAATTTAAGTTTCCAAGGTCACCACTTCCCTTGATCAATTCATGAAAGGGAAGAGGTTAGAGTCATATTTTGTTGTATTTATTGAACTTGTACACTTTGGTTCACAAGCCATAATGCAATGAAATTGCTTGAGTTAGTGATTTGTGGCTTAAGTTTACTTCTCCTTTGATTCGTTCATGAAAAGGAGGGGTGAGTTGTGCAGACAACCCTAGAGAATACCCTGTGCATGCTCTGTTTGTCCTCTGTTGCAACAAGGTGAATTGGGTAGCAGTGGCCAGCAAGCCATTTTCCATGGCTGGGATCCCTCACCAGTGGCTAGCCGGCCACTAATGCAAAATTCAGCAGTGTGTTCCTTTGGCAGAGCAGAGCCATTCTGGAAGTGAGCAATAGTGTATGTGTTCTATTGTGCAACAGAGGCTCTCTAGAAGCAAAATAGTGATTTTTCAGGTGAAAATCGAGCATGCGCATGAACATTCCTCGGTTCCCGAGGCGGAGTAGTTAGTTGTTTAATTTACTGACTTCTTTTAATTGTACTTGTGTTGTAATTATTTAATTAGCTAAAGTAGTTAATTAATTGTGAGTTAATTTTTTCATTTGGTTTGTAATAATTAATTAGCTTAGCTTAATTAGTTAGTTAGTTAGTTAGTTAGTTTATTCATTCGGACTCTCCTTCGTGAGAGCATAATGTTGTAATAATGTGTATGTCTTCCAACCTCACGTCTTTCTTCTTTTTATTTAACAGCTTATGATGGTTAGTGTAGGGACATCACGTTTAAATTAACATTCTTCATGTTTGCATCCACTTGTATTGCATGCACCGAGGCTCGGTTCAACATTCCAACTGCATTGTTAGTTTAATACTTATTTGATTACGTGCTTAAACCACATGCTATCCATTGATTCATATGCCATGATTAAGTAGCCGAGCCTATTTTAGATTGCATATCGCATGTGTTGCATTAGTCATATTGCATAGTTAGGAATCATGCATTTTTTTTCTAACTCTCTTATGTCTTTTTAGTTTGGAGTACTAGGCGAGCTTTTACTCGCTTTAGAATATTACATTAGTGTGATTGTTGCTATGTCTAGTATGCTTACCATGAGGCTAAGTGCTTCATTGATACACCTGCTTGTATGATTGTGAATGAAGGCTAATTGTTTAAATTGGAATAATTTGAGCCATGCACAACCCACTTTTCAAGTGGCAAATTCATAAACTCTTTTCAGAAAACAAACATGACTCAAATGTTCCAATTTTTGTAAGTTAGTCTATACTTATATATGCGCATCACATAGTAATGGTAGATTAATAACCAGAACAAGAACATATAATGCAAAATAAGATTCATATCATGGTTAGTAGAGGCCGATCTTTGATCGAGCGAGCGGTGGTGGTCAATTCATGCCCTTCCCTTCTCGTACCTAAGTTCTTGAGCCGAGACAATCTTGGTGATGACGAACACATGGCCTTTGACACAAGTTATGGGTTTCTTAAATTTTTTCAAAATAAAATATTTAGGTGGCAACTCTGTATCTGGCAAAGCAGCCAATTTTTGATAATTTGATTCAAAATCAATTTTCCAAAAGATTTTTCAGATTTGGACTCTTTGGTGTTTATCTATTTCACATTGTACTTGTGGAATCAGATTCAGAATCACGGGAGTCCGATATTGTAGGGCTTATTTTGACTTCCGAAAGGGGGCGCGAAAAAGTTGATTTATAGTTTCTGGCAACTATGCTGGAGAATTAGAGAACTTGACTTAAAACTCATGATGTGAAATTTTATCTACCTATATACGTTCTTTGCATTGCATTTGCATTCGTGTGCTTAAGTCATTGTGTTTGTCATCTGCTATTCCTGGACGGTTTGCCGAAGACTTGTCTAAAACGCTTGCCAAAAGACTGACCGGTCGCTGGCTCTGCCATGATGGGAACGCAGCCTTTAGATCTGGTCTACCGCTATACCGTTTGATCCTCCTTTCATTTCTCGGTGTTAAGTTTGAGAGGTATATTAGGTAGTCTTGCTGAGGTACCCTTTTTGACCATTCAACCTAGTTGCATTTAGTGAAGCTATAGTGACTGTTCCAAACCAGGACATGATGCTTACCAGAATACAGGATTGCATGAAACCACTTGATTGAATTAGTGAAACCTAGTTCTTGACAAAACTAGGACAGGGTAACCCTCCCCCCTCATAGGGGTGTTTTGGCTCTCATTTAACTGGTATGTGCTTGACAATAAAACTGTACAAGAATGTGCGTATCAGTTACAAGTTTGGTATCTGTTTGGGCCAGATTTCAGTGTGGAGTACAATCCTATAACTTTGATCATGTTTGTGTTACATCTTAGCCGAGGTACTGTGCAGTTTCTGATCGCTGCTCTTTTGCTTTGTTTCTTTTTGCTAGGTAGTTTAACACCATAGCTTAAGAAAGTTCGGATATCCCTCAAGTACTCTGGACTCGAGTCAGAAGGCTTTGCAAAGTCGGGGACCTTGTTAGGGGACATCCTGTGTTTACTTCACTTCTACCAGTTACGAGACAAAGGAGAGTCAGACAGAGTTCACCGGTTCAGTTTTTACAACAATCACCCCTTAATTTATCTGTATCCAGTCAGGCTCAGGGACAATCTTCTATTTCTAGTCCAGCACGAGATCACTCACCTATTTCAATGGCACAGTATCCCCCAAACAGTATGGAAGAACTGATACACCACCTGCAACAGACAGTTGATACACTATAGCAAGATGCTGCTCGTCAGGCTGAGGTAATAAACAGGCTGCAACAGTAATAACCATAGCCGGCAGTAGCTTCTGCATCTGATACACCTCTTACAGGCATTCCTCCCCCCGAAGCCACTTCCCGTACTGCTAATGTCCAAGAAAATTAGGGCAATCCTGCAGAGCCGATCCCACTACAAGCTTCCAAAGCACCTGTGTATCAAACTGAGGCTTCATTTGAGTTTAAGGTTGACCCGACTATGCTTAAGATCAACAAACTGGAGAAATTGTTCAAAAAAGCACAAGGAGTTGACTCTATTCCAGACATAGAGGAAGGGTACGCCGAGTTTGCAGTTACCTTACCAGAGCGGTTTAAAATGCCGCACATTGATCGTTTTGATGGTTCCGGTGACCCAATGGTGCATTTGCGGTTGTTCTCAGATATTTTGCGACCTATGGGCTTGATTAGATTGCAGAAGCTATCCCTTTTCGGTCGCACTATGTCAGGTATAGCGGCTATCTGGTATGCCAAGTTGGAAGATTCAGTGAAACGGAATTGGGGGGAATTGGCCGAAGCCTTCATGGCTTAGTACTCTTACAATACCCAAATCGAGGTCATGACTCGTGATCTCGAAGCAACACGACAAGAGCCGAATGAGGGTTTCTTTGATTTTGTAACAAGGTGGAGAGCTAAAGCCTCGATGATGACCACGAGGCCTTCCGAGAAGGATCAGATAAGGATGGTCGTCCGAAATCTCCAAGGCAAGCTGTTACAGAAAATGATTGTTCTCCCGTTATCCACGTTCTCAGAGCTCCATGAAATAGGAGTTCAGATTGAAGATGCTATGAAGTAAGGGCTCATTATTGATGATAAAAAGCCAACCAAAAGGCCGTTTGTTCGCAGTTCCAATGTTGCCGTGGTAGCACAGTTATGAGGCCATCAGATGTGAGTGTTGTCACCACAATCAATATCGCCGATCCCTTTGCCAATACAGCTTCACAACCTTCAGCGAACCCTGTTCGATCCCAGAGGACCCTTACCCCACTCTACATGTCTTTATCCCAAGCCATGAAAGTGCTAATTAAGCCACCGCACTTAGATCAAGCTAAAGTATCTGGAAAAGACAAAGAGGTTGAGAAACGGAAAGAGAAACAACTGGAAGAGGAGGCAGTGTTGAAACAACTTAAGAAAATCCAGGCTGACATCTTGATTTGGGGTCTTCTCATGGCCTCCTAGGTGCATCGACATGCAGTATTGTCAGCAATGAACAAAGCTAAATTTTCAGTTTAGAACTTATTAAACTACAACCATGCCTAAATTCCAAATATTCATACCATTCAGATTTGCCATTCAGATTTGCACAAAAACAAACTCATTTTATTATTATTAGGAATTAACCCCGATCAAATTTGTACAAACATATATATACTGTAGACACCCTTTTTTGACCGGCTCTAAGACTTGGGCGTTTTCTTTTGATTACCTGATGATGACAAGTAGAATGTGTTTCTCACAGAATCCTCAGTAAGAGAGATGTAATTTGAACTTTAATCCCAACTTTCACCATTATGGCCAAATTGTTTTAAAATACTAAATATTTTATTAGTTTAGTATTTTTATAATTTTGCATAATTTTATGTGTTTATTCATATTTTTGGTGTTTTTATATAAATTATATAATTTATATATATAAAAGAAAATAATTTAAAAAGTTATATTATTATATTATATATTTAGTATTTTGGTATAAATTATATAATTTATATATGTTATATATTATATTATAAAAATCTTTTAATGTCGGCCAGCCCTCAGTTGCCGACATCCAAATCAAACAACATAGGGTATATATATATTATATAATAATTCTATTATTCTATTATTATATTATATGTTGTTTTGTTGCTTATATAAAACAATGGAGGCTCAGCAAAGGAGGGGGGGCTAATCTGAAGAGAATTGAAGAGAGTTAGAAAGAGTTGGAGAGAAACGAAAGAAAACATTTCAACTTGGGCCAACACATACCATGAACTCTATAATTTCGAATTGAGGATTTGAGAACACACTTCCTACACTTGATGGTGATCAAGAGAGAGTTTGTGAACTAAGGAGTTCATCATTTCCTTGGAATGTGAATTTTACAAACCTTTCATTTTCTTACATTTCTTACTTATTTTGCTCTTTTGCTTACTTATATTGTTGCTTACATACACTGGCAGTTAAGCAGTAGAATACATATATTGTTGCTTACTTCATAATTTTGTTGCTTGTATATTGTTGTAGTTTGAAAATGATGAATTGATGTCCCATATATATTGTTTTTATAATGAGAAAGAGACCTTCCATGTTAAATTTTTTAATCTTTTCGGAGGTTTATTACCAGGGCATTACATCTCTCTCATGCCAAGAACAACTCCTTGTTTGACGCTTTTTTCCATTTAGAGGACTTAAACTCACCATTGAACTTAATGAATTAAAGAACGGATGGTAATTTAAAAATTAAGTAACTAAAATTGAGGCTAAAACGGTTCAAGATAATAATTTGGTTGTGTTCAATTAGACGTTAATTGAACACATAGAAACTTGAGGCAGTTCATACTCATTAGTGATGAAATGATTCAAGTTTCCAAGGTCACCACTTCCATTGATCAATTCATGAAAGGGAAGAGGTTAGAGTCATGTTTTGTTGCATTTATTGAACTTGCACACTTTGATTCACAAGCCATCATGCAATGAAATTGCTTGAGTTAGTGGTTTATGGCTTAAGTTTACTTCTCCTTTGATTCGTTCATGAAAAGGAGGGGTGAGTTGTGCAGACAATCCTAGATAATAGCATGTGCATGCTCTGTTTGTCCTCTGTTGCAACAAGGTGAACTGGGTAGCAGTGGCCGGCCGGTCACTAATGCAAAATTCAGTAGTGTGTTCCTTTGGCAGAGCAGAACCATTCTAGAAGTGGGCAATAGTGTATGTGTTTTATTGTGCAACAGAGGCTCTCTAGAAGCAAAACAGTGACTTTTTAGATGGAAATCGAGCATGCACATGAACATTCCTCGCTTCCCGAGGCGGAGTAGGGGAATAGTTAGTTGTTTAGTTTAATGACTTCTTTTAATTGTACTTGTGTTGTAATTATTTAATTAGCTAAAGTAGTTAATTAGTTGTGAGTTAATTTATTTCATTTGGTTTGTAATAGTTAATTAATTAGCTTAGCTTAATTAGTTATTCATTCGGACTCTCCTTCATGAGAGCATAATGTTGTAATAATGTATATGTCTTCCAACCCCACGTCTTTCTTCCTTTTATTTAACTGCTTACGATGGTTAGTGTAGGGACATCACGTTTAAATTAGCGTTCTTTATGTTTGCATCCACTTGTATTGCATGCACCGAGGCTTGGTTCATCATTTAAACTGCATTGTTAGTTTAATACTTATTTGATTACGTGCTTAAACCACATGCTATCCGTTGATTCATATGCCATGATTAAGTAGCCGAGCCTATTTTAGATTGTATATCGCATGTGTTGCATTAGTCATATTTCATAGTTAGGAATCATGCATTTTTTTTCTAACTCTCTTATGTCTTTTTGGCTTGGAGTATTAGGTGAGCCTTTACTCGCTTTAGCATATTACATCAGTGTGATTGTTGCCATGTCTAGTATTCTTACTATGAGGCTAAGTACTTAATTGATATACTTGCTTGTATGCCTATGGATGAAGGCTAATTGCTTGAATTGGAATAATTTGAGCTATGCACAAGCCCACTTTTCAAGTGGCAAATTCACAAACTGTTTTCAGAAAACAAACATGACTCAAGTGTTCCAATTTTTGTAAGTTAGTCCATACTTGTATGTGCGCATCACATAGTAATGGTAGATTAATAACCAGAACAAGAACATATAATGTAAAATAAGATTCATATCATGATTAGTAGAGGCTAATTTTTGATCGGGCGAGCGGGGGTGCTCAATTCATGACCTTCCCCTTTCGTACCTAAGTTCTCGAGACAATCCAAGCAGCTAAAACTAATAAAGGCTCACCTCTTTACTTTGGCAAAGTCATAAGGTGAAAATAAAATATGACTAATGCAACACATGCATTTGCAATCTAGAATAGGCTCGACTATTTAACATGGCATATGAATCAATTGATAGCATTTGGTTTAAGCAACGATTCAAAATCAAGTATTAAACTATTAATGCGATTGGACTCATGAATCGAGCCTCGGTGCATGCAATACAAGTGGATGCAAATATGAAGAATGCTAATTTAAACGTGATGTCCCTACACTAACCATCGTAAGCAGTTAAATAAAAAGGAGAAAGACGTGGGGTTGGAAGACATACACATTATTATAACATTATGCTTTCACGATGGAGAGTCCGAATGAATAAACTAACTAGCTAACTAATTAAGCTAAGCTAATTAATTAACTATTACAAACCGAATGGAAAAATTAACTTACAATTAATTAACTACTTTAGCTAATTAAATAATTACAACAAAAGTACAATTAAAAGAAGTCAGTAAACTAAACAACTAACTACTCCATAATTTCGAATTAAGGATTTGATAACACACTTCCTACACTAACTAACTAAGCTAAGCTAATTAATTAACTATTACAAACTAAATTAAATAAATTAACTCACAACTAATTAACTACTTTAGCTAATTAATTAATTACAATACAAGTACAATTAAAAGAATTCATTAAACTAAACAACTAACTACTCCCCACTTTGCCTCGGGAAGTGAGGAATGTTCATGCGCAAGCTCGATTTCCACCTAAAAGTCACTGTTTTGCTTTTAAAGAGCCTCTGTTACATAGTAGAACACATACACTATTGCCCACTTCTAGAATGGCTTTGCTCTGCCAAAGGAACACACTGCTAAATTTTGCATTAGTGGTGTGACCCACCGCCGCCTGATTCACCTTGTTGCAATAGAGGACAAACGGAGCATGCACAGGGTATTCTCTAGGGTTGTCTACACAACTCACCCCTCATTTTCATGAACGAATCAAAGGAGAAGTAAACTTAAGCCACAAACCACTAACTCAAGCAATTTCATTGCATGGTGGCTTGTGAACCAAAGCGTGCAAGTTCAATAAATGCAACAAAATATGACTCTAACCTCTTCCCTTTCATGAATTGATCAAGGGAAGTGGTGACCTTGGAAACTTGAATCATTTCATCACTAATGAGTATGAACTGCCTCAAGTTTCCATGTATTTAATTAACGTCCGATTGAATACAACCAAATTATTATCTTGCACCATTTTAGCCTCAATTGTAGTTACTCAATTTAAATTACCATCCGTTCTTTAATTCATTACGTCCAATGGTGAGTTTAAGTCCTCTAAATGGAAATAAGCATCAAACAAAGAGTTGTTCTTGGCATGAGGGAGATGTGCCTTGGTAATGAACCTCCGAAGAGATTAAACCATTTAGCATGGAATGTCTCTTTCTCATGCTAAAAACAACATATATGGGGCATCAATTTATCACTTTCAATTAGATTACAACAATAAACAGTATAACAATAAATCAAAGCGAAAGAGCTAAATAAGTAAGAAATGCAAGAAAATGAAAGGTTTGAAAAATTCACCTTCCAAAGAATGGATGAACTCCTTAGTTCACAAACTCCCTCTTGATCACCCTCAAGTGTAGGAAGTGTTTTCTCAAATCCTTAATTCGGAATTATGGAGTTTATGGTATGTGTTGGCTCAAGTTGAAATGTTTTCTTTCTTTTCTCTCTAACTCTTTCTAACTCTCTTCAGATTAGCCCCCCTCTTTTGCTGAGCCTTCATTGCTTTATATAAGCAACAAAACAACATATAATATAATAATATAATAATAGAATTATTATATAATACATAGAGTTATTTGCATATAATATATATATACCTTTTGTTGTTTGATTTGAATGTCGATAGTCGAGGGCTGACCGGCATCTAAAGATTTTTTATAATATATATAATATATGACATATATAAATTATATAATTTATACCAAAATACTAAACACATAATATAATAATATAACTATATATAAAATACTAAACATATAATATAATAATATAAATTTTTTTATTATTTTTTTTATAAATATAAAATACATAATTTATACCAATTTATATAAAAACACCAAAACTATGAACAAACACATAAAATTATGCAAAATTACAAAAATACTAAACTAATGAAATATTTAGTATTTTAAAACAATTTGGCCATAATGGTAAAGGTTGGGATTAAAGTTCAAATTCCATCTCTCTTACTGAGGATTCTGTGAAAAACACATTCTACTTGTCATTATCGGGTAATCAAAAGAAAGCGCCCTAGTCTTAGGACCGGTCAAAATGGGATGTTTACAGTTGGGTCATTACAGCTTCCCGGTTGTTTTCAAGCCTTTCTAGTTTAAACTGCCTCAGTGCAGATTCCTATTTTCCTTTCTCATCAGCCCTTTCGGCTATAATAGCAATTCCTGCTTCTTTTCCTTCTAGTTTTACTTCAGTTCTTTCCTCTTTATCAGCCTTATCATTCAGCCACCCAGAGTTGTCGGTTGATTCGTTCAAGTCGAACCAGCCAATTTGTATATCTCCTTGATCCTGCTCGTTGAAGAACTGCAGACTGTCCAAGTCCTCCTCAAATTCTACTAGATCATCCAGCTCTTGGCTCGGGCTATCCTCTCTGACCACGTTAATCTCTCTTACAAGTGGCAACATCAATCCCGGCTTATTTTGATCAGTTGGTACAATGTAGCAGCTCGGATCATATACCCTTTTAAATAAGTCATCTGGCAATGGATTCATACTTTCCAAATCCAGCCTCTTTTTTACTGTAACTATCACCACCACAGGCTTAGGTTGAAGTGTGGACATGTCCATCATGCACATATCTGTGCTTTCTGGAATGAACAATGTCAGTTTTGGTAGTTGGGAGGGGGTAATATATATGCTGGGGTCATAAGGGACGGCCATTGTACGGATCAGATTTGGATTCCGAAGTGGGGAAACCTGATTATGAGTTGGCAGTGTGCTGTTAGTTGTATTTGGTCTTTGGGGTGGCTGAGGGGGTACGATCACCTTGTTATCGATGAGATCCTGAATCTCATGATGCAGTCAGAAGCATTGGTCAGTATCATGACCGTGTTGTTGGTGAAACGCACAATATTTTACTGGGTTGTGTTTGGGTGGAAGAGGATCAGGTAGTGGGCAAGGCTCTAATAGTTTGAGGTGCTTTTTTTTGATTAGCACTTTCATGGCTTGGGATAAAGGCATGTAGAATAGGGTAAAGATCCTCTGGGATCGGACAGGGTTGGCTGAAGGTTATGGAGCTGTATTGGCAAAGGAATTGACAGTATTAGTTGTGGTGACAACACTTACATCTGATGGTCTTGCAGCTGTGCGACCATTGGTAGCATTGGAACTGTGAACAGACGGCCTTTTGGTTAGCTCTTTATCATCAATAATGAGCCTTTGCTTCATAGCATCTTCAATTTGAACCCCTATTTCATGGAGCTCTGAGAACGTGGATAACGGGAGAACAATCATTTTCTGTAATAGCTTGCCTTGGAGATTTCAGACGACCATCCTTATTTAATCCTTCTTGAAAGGCCTTGTGGTCATCATCGAGGCTTTAGCTCTCCACCTTGTTACAAAATCAGAGAAAAAAAACAAAAAAATAAAATAAAAGAGAGAGAGAGGGATATTTTTCTTCTTTCTTCTTCGATAACGGCCACACGCCGACCTCACTTGCTTGACTCTCCTGCCGATTTCTTCATCTCGATTTCATCTTGGGAGACCCTCGAAGGCCCTGCCTCAGTGCTTACAAGACCGCCGAGAGAGTTGACTCCCCGCTGACCATCAAAAGCAAAGTACGACGGAACTTCGAATCGGACCATGACGGTGGCTTTCTGTTTTAACTCTTTTGTTTTCGCTTTCAGGGTGCTGATCTCTGCTCGTGAATCCTTGTATATACGCTGGAGTAGAGAAAGTTGGGCATTTAGTCGATGTACCTCATTTGTTCTGTTCTGCAATCGATGTGACAAGTTGGAGACCGCAGCCACTGTCTCCATACAAGACTTCAGCGTGTAATGGTTGGCTTCAATGTCAGATTGAGCCACCATTATTTGTTCAACTGTTAGCGTAGGAAGGTTAGGCAGAGTAGGAGCAAGGGCACTTCGTCCATGGGAGCTTAAGGGATCATTAAGGTCTGGAAAGAGAGTGAGGGGACGGGATGAGGCCTTGTGTTAATGGAAGAGAGTGAAGAAGAAGGAGACATAAGAGAGTGATAAAGAAGAACACAGAAGAGAGTGAAGAAGAAAGAGATAGAAGAGAGTGATGAAGAAGGAGATAGAGGAAGAGAAGGAGAAGAAGAGGAAAGAGAAAGACAAAGAGGGAGAGAGGGCCGAGGTAATTTGTCGGCCGGCTGACACCGGCTGATGGAAAATAGCGAAGCTGCTTGTCAAACGTGGTTTTCCAAGGAAGAGGAGAGAGGTGGGAGAGTTGTATACATATATGTATATGTATTGTATATCTATGTATTATATACATATTTGTTTGAATATTTTGTTACAAGAGTGACTTGGTTCAGTGGTTTGACTCAGTGGATGAGGACTCAGAGAAGCCTAAGGTCAGAGGTTCGACCTCTCATAGCAATAAGTGTTTCTTTTGTTTTGTTTTTGTTTTATGTATATATGTCTCGTATACCTATATATATATTTATTTGAATATTTGTTACAAGAGTGGCTTGGTTCAGTGGTTTGGCTCAGTGGTTGAGGACTCGGAGAAGCCTGAGGTTAGAGGTTCAAACCCCCGTATCCATGCATTTGTGTTTTTCCTTTCTTTTTTGCGTGTTTTGCATACGCATGTTGACATCAGCAAACGGAATATGCCTTCTCAATAACGCCATCTTCTCGTTGACTGCTGCAAATAGAATATTCCCGCAAACAGAATATTTCTCGAATATGTATATGTATACCGTATGTATATATCTGTGTGTATTTTGTTTGTATATGTATACGATATTTGGTATTTATAAAACAAAAAATTCTTTTTGACATTTTGTTTGAAAAAAAAAGAAAAAAAAGAAATCATTCTATCATACCTTCTTTCACTCGCGTGAGACACGTTTGGACTTCGAATTCACCTTTGTTCTTTTCATGTGAAACATGTTAGGATTTGATATTTACCTGATTAAAATATTTCCCTTCTCCGTATGAGATACAGTTAGGTATGCTTGTTAGTTATACCACCTTTATTCCTTTCACGTGAAACGTGTTAGGATTTGATGTTTACCTAGTTAAAACCCCTCATCTCTCTGTATGAGATACGGTTAGGTATGTCTGTTGGTTATGTTGAAACCAAACGATATTGTATATACGGTTCATTCAGAGAAGTTCTGGATAAGTTATTTGTGGCTTGTGTCTCGGTAGAAGAACCTGTACGGCTTTCTAGTTGAGATCACTTTGTGCATCTATCGCACTCGTTCACTTTGTGCATCTATCGCACTCGTTCACTTTGTGCATCTATCGCACTTGTTCACTTTGTACATCTATTGCACTCGTTCACTTTGTGTATCAATCGCACTTGATCACTTTGTGCATCTATCGCACTCATTCACTTTGTGCATCTATCGCACTCGATCACTTTGCACATCTATCGCACTCGTTCACTTTGTGTATCTATTGTACACCTCTCTGTTGTGTCTCAGGGTGTGTGAAACGCGGCCCTAGGCCGGTTTTATCTCGAGACATGTGAAACATGCCCCAAGCAGTTTTTGTTTCTTAGGACACGTGAAACGTGGCCCTGGGCGAGTTTTACCTCGGGACGTGTGAAACATGATCCCGATCGATTTTTCTTCTATTTTAGGACGCGTGAAACACAACCTTGGGTGTGTTTGTTCTTGGGATACGTGAAATGCTATCCCAAACGATTTTGTTTTTATATTAGTGTAGACACCCCATTTTTGACCGTCCTCAAGACTTGGACGTCACCGCTCGAACACTCGGTGATTACCCATGTTTGTGTTTGTTTGAAGTTCCCGGAGTTCTCGGCTATGCGCCTTGCCTCAGGACCTCCGAACTTGACTGTTTTGTGTTTGGTTTTGCACCAAACACTTGTGCTTTGCCTTGGAGGGGCAGAAAATGCCTTCTGAGGCATCCCCACACACCACCGGCACTGGCTAGAGGCCACCGGCTGGCTGGTGTTGCCATCGGCACTTTATTGTGCCGACCGACACTAAGTTTTGTCAAAATGGCACTCTTTGCCGGCCGGACACTGTGCAGTTGCTTTATGAGATATTTTCAGACAGCTGTATAGTTTTGCTTCCCCTCCATACACGTGTATGGAGAGATGACCCTCTTAGTTAGCTTAGCTCGTAAGCTTTGCAAGCTTTGCTTGCCTATAAGAGGACCACTTCTCTTCTTGGCTTAGGGTTACAAAATTTTAGACATTTTAGAGTGCACCAAGCTCGTTTTAGGTTAGGATAGATACACATCCTATCTCTTCTTCCCTCTTGTTTTGTACACTAGGTGTTTGTGTCATACTTTTGCTCACCAACACCTAGTGTTTCACCTTCCTCTTGAACTGAGGTGCTAAGGGCTTGTTCTTGGTGTTCTTGGCTGGTTTGAAGCTTAAAGAGGCATTAAGGTCACCATTGTTGGAGTTGATCATCAAGGGTAAGAAACTACCCCTTTTTCCCCCATTCTTGCATTCCATTTTTGCATAGCTTAAAACAGTTTTTGTGCTTAGTCTATAACACATAAAAGTTCTGTTTTTTAAGCCTCTTTATTGTTTATTAAGAGTGTTTTGTGGTTTGAGCAAGTTTGACCACCCTTAGGCCTTGAAAAGGCCCCTTTTTGTGCCATTTTGTGAGAGATCCGAGACTTTGGTGTTAGGATCTCTTCACCACTGAAATATTGAGGGATTTCAGTGGTGAAGATGATGCCTTGAAGTCCCAAGAAGGAGAGGGCCACCCCCTCTCCTTAATGTCCTTGAAAAGGGCAAGTTTGGCCTCTTGAGAGAGCATAATGTTTGATTGTTTGTTGAGCATGTCTTGGCTGCATTTTATGTTTATTATGCCCTAATATGACATTGCCAAGGGTTGGTTTAGGTCCCTTATGCATGCTTAGCATAGTTGCCTTGTAATGCCTTTTGATCCTCTAACATGCCTAGGTTGTATGCCTTAGCTTCTAGCATGTTTTAGGCTTGCATTTGTGAAGTTTTTGTGCTCATATTTCCATGTTTTAGGTCTGTCTCATGTTGTTTGAGCCAACCATAGCATGTTTAATATAGCCTCTTTGCATTGGGCTTGTTGGCCTTAAGAGCATGAGTGTGTAGCATGCCTTGCTTGCTTCATTTTTGACGGTTTGGAACCATTTTGCATGCTATTTCAGTCCTTCATACATGTTTGTTTGATTGCTTAGCATGCCTCTTTAATGCTTTAAGAGTATGTGTTAAATGCTCCATGTTTTGGCTTTTAATGCATGCCTTTGGATTCATGTCATCTAGATGCCATCTAGGTGGTCACTTAGGCTTAGTTTTATGTGTTAAAACTCTGTTTTTAAGTGTTTAAGTATTGCCATGTGTGGTTGTGCTAAGTGTGGTTCAAAGCCTCATTGATTTGCTTTGAACCTTAGACCATTTGCTGCTTTGTTTGGCTTGTTTTGTTGCATGATTTGGCATCATGTTTTGCATGATTTTGAGCTTTACAATGTGTGTTTATTGTCCTTGTTTGGTATCTCCAAGTGTGCTTGGGGTTGCCATGTTTATGCCTTGGGTTTGGACCATAACACTTGCATGTGTGTGTGTGTGTTTAGTCTCCATTTCTAGGCACTTTGGCTTGATTTTAGGCCAATTAGGAGTAGTCTAATTCATGTTTTAGTCCACTCCATTGCTTGGTTTATATGCCTCTTTGCTTAGGTTGTATGCCTAACATGTTTAGCTTGCTCGCATTGTTCATGTTGCATGCTAGATAACATGCTTAGAGTTGCATCGCATAAGCATGCATGCTTGGCCTCTTGAGATGAAAATGATAGAGGTTTGGCACCCTTTCATGTTTACTTGGTTTGCATGCATTTGAAAGTGAAATTGCACTCTTGGTTCTTTGGGCCATCATGCATCGAAATGCGTGATTGGTGGTCCGAGAACCGAGGCACATCTTCCTTTGAGTCAAAAACATGATAAGGAGTGTGTTTGGTGCATACATGCTTTGAATTACATTGCCATGCATGTTGTTGTCCTCTGCTGCTGTGAGTTGCAAGTTTTGCAGGCATTTTGTGCCGACCGGCATTTAGTGAGGCCGGCAATCAATTGGCGCCGGTGGATGAGTCTAGTGCCGGTGGCCTCCTCCTTCACCGGTGGTGTCCTACCCTCACCGGTAGGTGATCCCTGATGCTGAGAGGCACTCTGGACTTTGGTAATTTTCCGAGGAGGAGAGCAGAGGAAACAGAGGCAAATCATGCATGGCAAGCGATTAGGCGATCCCGAGCGCTGGTCAGTATTGGGCCCTCATCCCGAGGCGATTTACTGTTTAATTAGATTAATTATTTTATTTAATTAATTTAGTTGATTTGTAATATTTTAATTAGCTTGCGTAGTTAATTAATTTGTATATTCTTTCGGTCCCTCCGAGCGAGGGCAAAGTTGTAATAAGTGTGTGTGAGTGGTGTGTATGTCTTCCAACCCCCATTTCTTTCTCCCTTTTATTTACCTGCTTATGATGGTAGATTAGGGCACGTTTATTTTAGCATACCTTATGCTATGCATGCGTGCATCCATGCATCTGTCTAAACATGCACCGGGCTCGGTACATCATACAAACCGCATTGTATTGTCAATTCCAAATTGAATACGTGCATCGAATAAAGTGCATTTCACATGCCATCTTTAGGGTTAGCCGAGCCTACTCTAAATTGCATCCCTGTCTGTGTTGCATTAGCCATTTAACATGACCTAGGGACATGCATGTCTGCTAACTAGTTTCTTGTTTTGGCACGGAGTACGATGTAAGTATTTTACGCTTTAGCATACCACATGCGTGTGAATGTTGCCATGACAGTATGCTTACCATGCGGCTAAGTGCTTATGTGAGATAAACTGTTTGAATGCCTGTGGGTGGAGGTTGGATTGCTTGAGTTGGAAAAACTCGTTGAAATCCGTGTTTTAGCCTACTCGCGAGTAGCAATTCCAAAGCACTTTCAAAATGAACGGATATGCAATGCTTGTTTCCAAATTAGGCAATCTAGTCTATACTTATTTGCTGCGCGCATAATATAGTAATTCTAGGTTAATAATTGGAATAAGAACACGTAATGTTTTCAAAAACGGATATTACGGTTAGTAGAGGCTGGTCTTCGGACTGGGCGAAAGGGGGTGCTCATAGCTGACCTTCCCCGATCGTACCCAAGCTCCCGAGCCAAGACCACTTTGGTAATGACGGACACGTGGCCTTCGGCACCGAGTCAGGGTTTCCTAAATTTCCCATTTTAAAATATTTAGGTGGCGATTCTGTAATCTGGCAAAGCAGTCCATGTTTGGCACTACTTTTTCAAAATCTGTTTTTCTTCAAAACGATTTGCCAGAGTTGGACTCTTTGGTTCAAGATTTAGAATCGCAACACAAAAAGGGAGTCCGAACTGTAGCATAGGTCCCCCACGGGCGCTGTTACGATTAGGACGAGTGAAGTGCAGCCCTAAGCTTTTTTGCTTTCACCTCGGGATGTGTGAAACACGACCTCAAGCGATTTTTGTCTTTTTGTTTCTCAGGATGCGTGAAATACAGCCCTGAGCGATGTTTTCTTTCCTTGTCCCGCGTTTTGGCATAGGTAGAGTGTTGTTTTGGATCTTTTTGCTTTAAGCTAGAAGCTGCTCATTCGTGTGTTGTTAGTTTGCTATCTTACGTATTGTATTCATTATTGCTTCTTGCATCATCTTGTATGATCATTTATATCGTGCATATCATTTGCATCTTGCCCCTGCACATCCATTTGCACCACCACCCTTCGTTCGAGAAATCCACTAGTTGTTGACGGAAGAACTGGGAAGGGATGAAAGAAAAGAGATTAAAGAAGAGAGAGATGTATGTTGAGAGAAAATGGGGAAAAGGGTTTTGAGAGAAAAATAGAGCATGAGTGCCGAGAGATGTGAGAAATACATATATTAGAAAGGTTAGGAAACATTACCTGAAGAAGTAGTGGACTTCCCACGAATCAGGTAGTTTCCTATCGATATAAGGCATCTAAGCCCATCAAAGTCTTGGCCAGCACCAAGCCAATGCAACTTTTGCATTCTTTCAAACCTTGGGCCACTTCAATCAATCGGATGGTACATCTAGCAAAACTAGGGGCAAGAAGAAAATGAGCTAGCATACATAAGCAGAGGGCATGCTGCCGAAAACCCTACCAAAGGCGGTTGTCGTGGTTATCGGCGTTGGAAAATCAACAAATCAAATTGGGAATGTTTAGCTCTCCGTCGTGGGCCAGAGATCGAGCCTCATGCATAGTGAGTCCACACATCCGTCCCAGGGCTTTGCCATGACCAAAACAAGACTGAGACAAGATTTCCTTATCCTGCTGGGATTCTATTAGCGCTTGAAGTTCTTCGATTGTCGGCATATCTCTTGTCCCCCTAAGCTAAAGACGTGTGCAATTGGGTTCCAACATCTAGCCACGGCATGAAGGAACGGAAAGCAAAGTGGAGTCCGACTCAATAGAAAAAGCACATTTAAGCCGAAACCTTGGAAATTCACCTTTTCCGAGCCATCCAAAGTGGCTATCCAGTCTCAGAGTCTATTGATGAGCGATATCTCCATCTTGAGAGCAAAGTATCAAAGACTTGCTATTCTGCCAGAAAAACAGCATGGGAGCATCATTTAGGAGCAGTGCATGATAGCTAAACAGCACTGACCGACCCCTTTTTCAAGGCTCGGCCGGGTCTAGGTGGTGACCCAGACCAGTGCAGATGTAGCAAAGACTGGCCCTTTGCCCTAGCATGTCCTGGCTATCTTTTGAGTACTGTTTTGTTTGTTCCAAGTATCTTTTAGTATTTTCGAGTTGTTTTCATTTCATTTTCCTATTATGGAGTTGTATTTTACATATTTGTCCGGTTGTGGGTCATTTTCCGATTCAAGAATGAATGCAAGAGTAGGTATTCACAGTTTTAAGTCCTGTACAATGCTACCATTCATCACATGCCATTCATCACACATTATGCGAGGAGATCGTTCAAAAAACTTTTCTTTTATAAACTGGTGGGTTCAACCCCGATCATTGTTTTACAAAGCAATAAAACAAAAGAAAAGTCTTCTAATACAGTGAGTCTATCTAAAGCTAGTGATTAAACTAAACTACAAAAAAAAAAAAAAAAAAAACGGAATTTTGTGTTTGTTTTGTTCCGACGATTCGTAAGTTGTTTTGTTCTTTCGTGTGTTGGTATTTTGTCCCGTACCTGTACTATGGAGTTTTTATCACTGGAAAATGTACAATGATTATCGCCGGCAATGCTTTTCCGATGAGCGATTGACCAGGTAATCGACCGGTGTTGCTCTGTTTTGTGTCCATTTTGTGTCCAGTTTATCGAGTTTTTGTCATTTCATCGAGTTTTGTTTTGTGTTATGACCAGTGAAAGGCTCAATTTTTAGTTAAGAACTTACTGAACTACAACCATGCCTAAATTCCAAATATTCATACCATTCGGATTTGCTATTCGGATTTGCACAAAAACAAACTCATTTTTATTATTATCAAGAATTAACCCCGATCAAATTTGTACAAACATATACATACTGTAGATACCTCATTTTGACTGGCCTTAAGACTTGGGCGCTTTCTTTTAATTACCCGATGATAATAAGTAGAATGTGTTTCTCACAGAATTCTCAGTAAGAGAGATGAAAATTGAACTTTATTCCCAACTTTCACCATTATGGCCAAATTGTTTTAAAATACTAACTATTTCATTAGTTTAGTATTTTTGTAATTTTGCATAATTTTATGAGTTTGTTCATATTTTTGGTGTTTTTATATAAATTGGTATAAATTATATATTTTATATATATATATAAGAAAATAATTAAAAAAGTTATATTATTATATTATATGTTTAATATTATTATATATGTTTAATATTATTATTTTATATATAGTTATATTATTATATTATATGTTTAGTATTTTGGTATAAATTATATAATTTATATATGTTATATATCATATTATAAAAATCTTTTGATGTTGGTCAGTTCTCGGCTGTTGACATCTAAATCAAACAACATAAGGTATATATATATATATGTATATATTATATGCATATAACTATATATTATATAATAATTCTATTATTATATTATATGTTGTTTTGTTGCTTATATAAAGCAATGGAAGCTCAAAAAAGGAGGGGGAGCTAATCTGAAGAGAATTGAAGAGAGTTAGAAAGAGTTAGAGAGAAAAGAAAGAAAAAGTTTCAACTTGGGCTAACACATATTATAAACTCTATAATTTCGAATTATGGATTTGAGAACACATTTCCTACACTTAAACGTGATCAAGAGGGAGTTTGTGAACTAAGGAGTTCATCATTTCTTTGGAAGGTGAATTTTACAAACCTTTTATTTTCTTGCATTTCTTATTTATTTAGCTCTTTTGCTTTGATTTATTGTTATATTGTATATTGTTGTAATCTAATTGAAAGCGATGAATTGATGTCCGATATATGTTGTTTTTAACATGAGAAAGAGACCTTCCATGCCAAATGGTTTAATCTCTTCAGAGGTTCATTACCAGGGCATTACATCTCTCTTATGCCAAGAAAAACTCATTGTTTGACGTTTCTTTCCATTTAGAGGACTTAAACTCATCATTGGACTTAATGAATTAAAGAACGAATGGTAATTTAAAAATTGAGTAACTAAAATTAAGGCTAAAATGGTGCAAGATAATAATTTGATTGTATTCAATCGAACGTTAATTGAACACATGGAAACTTGAGGCAGTTCATACTCATTAGTGATGAAATAATTCAAGTTTCCAAGGTCACTACTTCCCTTGATCAATTCATGAAAAGGAAGAGGTTAGAGTCATATTTTGTTGCATTTATTGAACTTGCACACTTTGGTTCACAAGACATCATGCAATAAAATTGCTTGAGTTAGTGGTTTGTGGCTTAAGTTTACTTCTCATTTGATTCGTTCATGAAAAGGAGCGGCGAGTTGTGAAGACAACCTAGAGAATACCCTGTGCATGTTCTGTTTGTCCTCTGTTGCAACAAGGTGAACTGGGTAGCAGTGGCTAGCAAGCCATTTTCCATGGCCGGTATCCCTTACTAGTGGCCGGCTGACCTCTAATGCAAAATTTGGCAGTGTGTTCTTTTAGAAGAGCAAAGCCATTATGGAAGTGGGCAATAGTGTATGTTTTCTATTGTGCAATAGAGCCTCTCTAGAAGCAAAAACAGTGACATTTCGGGTGAAAATCGAGCATGCGCATGAACATTCCTCGATTCCTGAGGCGGAGTAATTAGTTTTTTAGTTTACTGACTTCTTTTAATTGTACTTGTGTTGTAATTATTTAATTAGCTAAAGTAGTTAATTAATTATGAGTTAATTTTTCCATTCGGTTTGTAATAGTTAATTAATTAGTTTAGCTTAATTAGTTAGCTAGTTAGTTTCTTTATTCGAACTCTCCTTCGTGAGAGCATAATGTTGTAATAATGTGTATGTCATCTAACCCCATGTCTTTCTCCCATTTATTTAATAGCTTACGGTGGTTAGTGTAGGGACATCACGTTTAAATTTGCATTCATCATGTTTGCATCCACTTGTATTGTATGCATTGAGGCTCGGTTCATCATTCCAACTGCATTGTTAGTTTAATACTTGTTTGAATGCATGCTTAAACCACATGCTATCCATTGATTCATATGCCATGATTAAGTAGCCGAGCCTATTTTAGATTGCATATCGCATGTGTTGCATTAGTCATATTGCATAGTTAGGAATCATGCATTTTTTTTCTAACTCTCTTATGTGTTTTTGGCTTGGAATACTAGGTGAGCCTTTACTTGCTTTAGTATATTGCATGAGTGTGATTGTTGTCATGTCTAGTATGCTTACCATGAGGCTAAGTGCTTAATTGATATACCAGCTTGTATGCCTGTGGATAAAGACTAATTGCTTAAATTGGAATAATTTGAACCATGCACAAGCCCACTTTTCAAGTGGCAAATTCACAAACTGTTTTCAGAAAACAAACATGACTCAAGTGTTCCAATTTTTGTAAGTTAGTCTATACTTGTATGTGCGCATCACATAGTAATGGTAGATTAATAACTGGAACAAGAACATATAATGTAAAATAAGATTCATATCATGATTAGTAGAGGCTGATCTTTGATCGGGCGAGCGGGGGTGCTTAATTCATGACCTTCCCCTCTCGTACCTAAGTTTCCGAGCTAAGACAATCTTGGTGATGACGGACACATGGCCTTTGGCACAAGTCATGGGTTTCCTAAATTTTTTGAAAATAAAATATTTAGGTGGTGACTCTGTATTTGGCAAAGTAGTCCATTTTTGGCAATTTGATTCAAAATCGATTTTCCAAAAGATTCGCCAGATTTGGACTCTTTGGTGTTTATCTATTTCACATTGCATTTGTGGAATCAGATTCAGAACCGTAGGAGTCCGATACTGTAGGGCTTATTTTGACTTTCGAAAAGGGGCCCGAAAAAGTCAATCTACAACTATCATTAAACAAACACACTTTTACTTAATCACCTCATTGACAATCCCCACATTAACAATCTGTTCACTAACTATCCTCTCACTAACAATCTCATCCAACCTAATTCGCCAAACAAACGTGGCCTAAAGGTTGTGAGGATGATCAGATTTGAACCCAAAACCTCTTGAAATTAGATATAGATATTATGTTAAATCACCAATTATCACTTTCGGAACCTTTTGTCAATATTGTTCAGTTGCTGGTCAAGACGAATATTGTATTCATATTTAAATCTTTCTCAAACCAAACAATTGTTTCACTAAGCTAATTTGACACACTGGTTTATATGTCCTAGGATGTCACATTTGATCTAGAGGTCGAACTATGGTTTCTTTCACTAATCAAATGCAACAAGCATCAGATTTTGTTAGTAGATCTTGGAACCTAGCGGAGGATCTTGAGTTCAACTATCACTAGTAACGAGTGACTATTAATATTCAGAATTTATTATATAAGATGGTCTTGTCTTTGAAGGATTCCTTGTCATAAAAGCCTTTTCTATGTTCTTTCAATCAAATAATATTGAATATGTTTTTGCCATTGAGATGCTAAATGCCGTGGAACATGCCGTACAATGATCTGTGGAGAAAATTAGTTCTTTGAACTAGAACTTTGCACAAAGTTAAAGGACAATATATAGATCTTCATAGTATGGAGAATTGAATTAAATTTTCTTGTATTTTCTTATATTACATGTTATGACCTAAACTCCGTTCCTATAGGTTTAGCGTCGTAATCGGTCAGTAATCCTGGGGATACCAAAGGCCTTTGAACAGAATAATATATAATTAGAGGCTACGAAAGCAAATATATAAAACACATTGTCCATAGAGCTATGCTAACGTATATGAGACACAAATTTAAAACTTTAATAACACACACATGTGACATCATATATATTATGTTAGTCGTGCATCACTCTCATATACAGATAAAA
Source organism: Camellia lanceoleosa (assembly GCA_025200525.1). Classification (NCBI taxonomy): domain Eukaryota; kingdom Viridiplantae; phylum Streptophyta; class Magnoliopsida; order Ericales; family Theaceae; genus Camellia; species Camellia lanceoleosa. The sequence goes on from CM045763.1 coordinate 25,864,286, forward strand.
CAAAAGTGGGACTTAGCCCAATGTACAGATGAACGTAACTTGTTCTATACCCAAAAGAAGACAAAGTCTTAAACATAAGCCATTTAGACTTGACTCGGTCATAAAAGGGAACCTTCTTGGAGGCACAACGGCTAGCTGACAAAACTAAGGCCTTGGTCGGCAACTCTGAACACAGTGTGTGGTCACCTACATACATAACATAAATAGTGAGCAGAAGCCTAGTGAATAATAACAGAGTAAAGGGGTTTAATGAATGATATCCGTCAGATATAACTTTTAAATCTCTTATTGAGCGGAAGCATAAGCATATTAAGTATTAGAAACAAAGTCATAAATATATTCATATCATGAGTGGTGTATCTGTTAGCATTAAACGTATCTCTTTGGTCAAGCATATTAAGTTCTACATTAGAACCTTTGGTACCGGGTAACATATCTCATACGTGGGCCACGGTATTGTTTCCTCCGGACGAAGAAATTTGAGCCACGACACTATCTCTTCTGGGTGAGAACTCATGACCATAAGCCACAGTATTATGTCCTCTGGGCGAGGGCCTCTGCTAAGTATACCACAATTATATTTCAAAGAAGCGGATCATCATTCATGTAATCACAACACATTCTTTTCCACCATTCAAAAACAGTTCATATCATATCATAATATTCATAAAGTATTTTATATCGAGCATAGTTTTACTAAGTTATTACTCATAGATAGCTTCACAGATAGTTTGACAGTAAACCAATAGACCTTGACTCGTGGCGTGACCTACATAAACATAATAGATACATATACTGAAACACACGATTGGATTGTACGTAACTCATTTCATTATGTTCTTAGTGTGTTTCTAGCCTTTACTCTCATTATTATGTCTTAATCTTAGCCTAGGAATGCCTAGGATGCAATGAGGATGCTAAAATGCACTTGGAAACACTTAACAAAATTTGCTAAAAATAGGGGTCCCTCTTGAGCGTAACTTCCTTGCAAGCGGACATACAAAATGTGAGTGGTTGCTCGAGCGCAACTTCTGTCGCTGGAGCGGCTTGCAAACTTTACAAAAGTACTGGTTGCTTGATTTTTCTACTCGATGCTCGCTCGAGCGTGAGACTCATGCCTTTGTTTGAGCGCAACTCTTGTCGCTTGAGCAGTCTGCAAAACATGTAAACTTCTGGGAGCATGCATTTTACGCTCGAGCCACCTTTTGGTCGCTCGAGCGCAGGCTCTGTCGCTCGAGCAGAGAAGCAAAATCTGGAATTTCCAGATTGCTGAACATGATGCAAACTTCAAATTCAAAGCCTCAAAACTCATCATTTGGGTGCAAAAGTTGAGAAAAACATTTGGAAACTTGTAAAGCATTACGTATTAAGAATCAATACTCGAAATCAAAGCCTAAAAGTGAATGAATTCTTTAAAACTAAACTTGAACATATGCACACATATCATGCATGTGTTATCAAGAATTCAAACCTTTCAAAACATGTACAAATAAACTGTTTGTGTATAAAACCATGGTGAGTTATCATAGTCTAACAAAGATAAGCTTTTACATGTATGAAATTGTTGGAATTAAAACGCAAAATCCATGAATTATGCATGCATGCTGTGGACGTGCCCTGAGGGCCTCATGCTTTTCCACAGTTCAGACTCAAATTGTCACGGTTCTTAATCTGATCTCACAATGTGCGATGTGAGACTGATAAATCACCAAAGAGTTCAAATCCGGCAAATCGTTTTGGAAGACTATTTTTAAGAAAGAAGTGCCAAACATGGACTGTTTTGCCAAATACAGAGTCGCCACCTAAATATTTTGTTTTGGGGGGATTTAGGAAACCTTGACTCATGCCTAAGGCCACGTGTCCGTCATCACCAAAGTTGCCTCGGCTCGGGAACTTGGGTACGATTGGAGAAGGTTATCTATGCGCACCCCCGCTCGCCCGATCCGAAGATCGGCATGTACTAAGCATGATATCGAGTTTTTGAAAACACATGCGTTCTTATTCCGGTTAATTAGCTAGAATTACTATGTGATGCGCACAACACACAAGTATAGACTAGATCGCCTAATTTGGAACAAAGCATCACATATCCGTTTGTTTGGAAATGGTTTGGAGTTTGCTACTCGCAAGTAGGCTAAAACACGAATTTCAATGAATTGTCCCAATTCAAGTAATCCAACCTTCACCCACAGGCATTCAGGCAGTTATATCATATAAGCAATTAGCCTCATGGCAATCATGCTATCATGGCAAAAATCACACATATGTAAGATGCTAAAGCATAAACACTCACAGTGTACTCTGAGCCAAAACAAGAAACTAGTTAGAAATCATGCATGATCCTAGTTCATGTTAGAATGGCTAATGCAACATATGCAAGAGTGTAACTAAAATAGGCTCGGCTAATCTAAGAATGGCATGTGAAATGCAACAACTCGATACATGTATTCAAGTTGGAATTGAAATACAATGCAATTAGTATGATGTGCTGAGCCCGGTGTATGCAATACAGATGAATGGATTCAAACATGTATAGCATAAGGATGCTAATCAAAACGTGCCCTAGGACTAACCATCGTAAGTGGTTAAGTAAAAGGGAGAAAGAAGTGGAGGTTGGAAGACATGCATCATATATATGCACGCTTATTACACAATTGCGCCCTCTCGACAGAGGTACCAAAAGAATAATACAAATCAAATAATTAACTAACTAACAAGCTAATTAATTATCACATAACACTTAACTAATTAAACAAATTAACTAAGCTATGAAAGTAGTAAAGCAGCCTCGGGAAGAGGGACGAATGCATGCATGCTCGGCTTCGCTCGGATATCTATCGCCATGCTCATGTTGCCTTTGTTAACACTGCTTTGCACCTCTGAGGACTGCACAAGTCTCAAGGATGCTTCTGAATCACCTTCTAGGTGTTGATGGAGGCCATCGGCCGAGAGATTATACCATCGGCCAAGAGGAACTGGTTATCGACCATTTATGGGGACCTCGGCCAACAATACAAAGCCGGCTAGCACTGAAGATGGCCGACCGGCCATCTCTTCCTGCAGAATCCTATTTTTGCTGCAGCAGAGGACAGACAGAGCACGACAATGCATTTTCAAAGCAATGTTTGCACCACCACCCTCCTTATCATGTTTGAGACTCAAAGGAGTATGGTTTTCGACCATTGGGTCATCAATCACGCACTTCAATGCATGATGGCCAAAGGAGCCGAGTGTGCAAATTAATGTACAATGAATGCACATAAACACAAAAGGGGGGGCCCTAACTTCCATCATGGTTGATCAAGAGGCAAGGGATGCATGCTTAATGCTATGCAACCTAGGCATGCAAGCAAGCTAATGCAACGTGAACATGCAAACAAGCAATGTGCAATAGGCATACAACCTAAACAAATAAGCATGCAAAGCATGTAACAACAATGCCAATGACCAACATGCAACAACATGTGAGGCAAACATGTGACAACATGTTAAGTAACTAAAAAGGGAGAATGCATGCCAAATGCATTACAACTTAAGCACGCAACAACATGTCATGGACCAAGTACACAACAAGGCACAATTGAACTAGCATGCTACAACATGCAATTTACCAAATATGCAACAAGTATGTGACAACATACAAGGCAAGCATGCAACAACATACGGGGATGGACTTAAACCAAAATGGATAGCTCTCAAATAGGTCCAAATCAGTGGCCAAAATGATGCGACAAAGGCATGAAATACACATACAAACATGCATGCTAATGGTCCACTACTTTAAGCATAAAAGAGCAACTTTTAAGCACACTTAAAAGGAATGAAAAGCATGCAAATGTGACAACATTACATGCTCTGAAATGATGCTAGGAGTGATGCCAAATCACATGAACAAGTCAAGCATGCACAAGGCTTAAAGCCTAAGATTAGTGAGGGGACTTGAACCAAAGCTATACAAGACAAAGAGCATATGGCAAGCATAACCTAAAATAGTCCTAAATCATGGTGAAGTGAGCCTAAAACATGCAATGACCAAAGCCAAACAAGTTAAAACAAGGGGGCAAAACATGAGGCATACAAGGCCACCAAAAGAGGTGTTACACTACACCTAATACAACCAAACATGGTATGACTTAAGCCCATAAAATTAGAGTTATGGCATGTTAGAATTAGCCCAAAAACCCACTTAGATGGCATCCCAAAGACCTAAGCATGGTGGCATACACAATGGACCATTCAAGAGGCATAAAACACAAACCCTTCAAAGCATTAAAGGAGTGATAAATGCAAGTATTTGAGCATACTATATGGACTGAAATAGCATGACAGGTGATGCCAAACCATTGAAATAGCCCAAGTAAAGCATGTCAAAGGATCCAATACTCAAAGCCTACAAGCTAGATTACATGGTGGCTATACAAAGCAAGTCATGGACGACCAAAACAACCAAAATCAGAGCTTTATCATGTTAAGACAAAGCTGGAAGCTTCATGAAGTTAAGCCAAAATCATGCTAAAAGGACATGTTACAACATGGTGTATGTTAAGGCAAATTATGGGATTACAAGACAAGTATACAAAGCATGCATGGTATGTTTAAACCAAGTAAAAAAAGTACTATATCATGGCAAAACAAAGCCTAAAATATACTGAAATGAAGCTAAAACAAGCTAGGCATACAAGCCACCAACATAAGCTATTTATGCAAGCATTGAAGATGACAAGGAGAGGGGATGACCCTCTCCTATTTAGGACCACAAAACCACCTCTCCACCACTGAAAATCCTCTAGATTTCAGTGGTAGAGAGGCCGTGCAAAGCTAATAATAAAGGCCAAAATAGATGGTGTAGACGTCCCCGAACGCATCTCGGGGGAAGGGAGTGCGAGTCCCCCCCCGTTCTGGTTCGATATTGGGTCACTACAGTTCGAAGGACTCAAATGTCACGGTTCTCAATCTTGAACCGAAGAGTCCAAATCCGGCAAATCGTTTTGAGAAAACTGATTTTTGAAAGAAGTGCCAAACATGGACTGCTTCGCCAGATATAGAGTCGCCACCTAAATATTTTATTTTTTATGGGAAATTTAGGAAACCCTGACTCGGTGCCAAAAGCCACGCGTCCGTCATCACCAAAGTTGCCTCGGCTCGGGAACTTGGGTACGATTGGGGAAGGTCACTTCGTGAGCACCCCCGCTCGCCCGGTCAAAGACCGGCCTCTACTAACCATGATATCTTATTTTGAAAACATTGTGAGTTCTTATTCCGGTTATTAGCCTAGTTTATTATGTGATGTGCACAGCATACAAGTATAGACTGAATCGCCTGAATTGGAATAAAACATTTTATGTTTGTTTGAAAATGGTTTGATGGTGCTACCCGCAGGTAGGCTAAGATGTGGATTTGCCACCCTCAGGTGGGCTTAGAAAAATATGATTTTGCCACTATCTAGTGGGCTTAAAACAAACATTTGATGAATTGTCCCAATTCAAATAACTCAACCTCCACCCACAGGCATTCAAGGCAGTTATATCACATAAGCATATAGCCTCATAGTAAGCATGCCATTCATGGCAACACTCACACGCATGCAAGGATGATAAAGCATAAAACTTACCGGGTACTCCAAGCCAAAACAGAAGCTTGTTAGAAATCCATGCATGATCCTAAATATACGGGATTGCCTAATGCAACACATGCAAAAATGCAACTATAGCAGGCTCGGCTATTCTAAACATGGCATATGAAATGCTACAACTATCGAGTACTCAACTTGGAATTGAAATACAAATGCAGTTTGTATGATGGTAGAAGCAGATGCGTGTAAAAGCAGATGAATGATGCAAACATCTTTGTCATCTTTGTATGCTAATTGAAATATGCCCTATATCTAACCATCATAAGGGGGTAAATAAAAGGGAAGAGAGAAGTGGGGGAAGGGAGACATACATCACACTCACCTACACTAATTATAATCATGCCCTCACAGAGGGTCGAATAAATAATATCTGATCGAAATAAAAAGAATAATATAGTCCAAAATATCAAATCAGAATAATAAATATACAAATTCACGATTAATTATCAGTTAAATAAGAAAGTCATAAAATTAGGCGTGCAAGCCGGTGACCTTGACTCCTCAGGATAATGAAATGATGCATGTTGAACGCCTTTGCGGAAATCCTTTGGGATGCCCAATTAGCCTCTGTTTGTAATGTTTCTCGAAATCGTGCGGACTTGAAAAGTTGCTAATCCTTCATTTCTTTGCAAGAGAAGCGAGGAAAGGGGCATAGCAATGTATTTCACAATTATATGCCTCCCTCGATCCTCTTGCCACCAATCACGCATATCGATGCATGATGGCGAGAGTCGGGTTGCACAACTTAATATGGGGTGAATGCGGATGAATGCTACAACAAAACCTAACTCCATCATGGGTAATCCGAGTGTCGGTGACTTGGGAATTGAGACCCGTTCGTAACTCGGATGCAGGCAGCGCCTCGTTTCCGTGCGGGCTAACTCCTATACCGAACTCAATGGAATATGTATGATATGCATGAATACAACTAAAATACAATCCAAGCATGCACAATGCTATGAAAATGAGATGCCTCGAAATCGTGCAGCAGACGCCTGCGAAAGCGATGATCCTAAGGTAGGAAATGGCATACGCAATGCGAATTGGACTTACACTAACACGAGTGGACCTTAGCCACACTCACATAAGAGGCCGTCGGATAAAAGTGAAGTGCCTTGAAATGCGTGCACATGGGCACGCAAACTGAGGTGATGGCGTAAAGGCATGAAACGGCCTGAAATATGATATACAATGAGCCTAAAATGAGATGTCTCGAAATGCGTGCCGACGGGCATGCAAACCGAGAAAATGGCCTACGGAATGCAACAGGACTAAAATGAGATATGCGATGCAATATGGGCTTACACCAACATGAGAGAGACTCAACCACACTCACACAGGAGGCCATCGGATAAGAGTGAAGTGCCTCGAAATGCGTGCACACGGGTACGCAAACCGAGACAATGGCATACGGAATGCAATGATACTAAAATGGCATACAGGATGCAAAATGGACTTATATTAACATGAGTGAGCCTCAGCTACACTTACATAAGAAGCTGAGAGATGAAAAATGAGATGCCTCGAAATGCGTGCACACGGGCACGCAAACCGAGACAATGACATACGGAATGAAATGGCACACACAATGCAAATTGGGCTTACACTAACATGAGAGGGCCTCAGCCACACTCACATAAGAGGCCGATGGATGAAAATGAAGTGCCTCGAAGTGCGCGCACATGGGCACGCAAACCGAGGCAATGGCCCTAAGGCACAGAATGACATGGAAAATGATATGCAAACATGCAAATGGAATTTCAGCACTCACAAATGATGCAAAACAGTCCCGAAAGGTGGGGAAATGACACCAAATGCACGGAATGGTCCCGAAATGCGATATTAAGCACCCGAAATGGCCTACAGCCATACTAAATATGCATAATTGGTACATGACATGAAAAAAAGTAGCAAGGCAGCCCCAAAATAGCATTTTTTACAGTACAAGACATGGCGAAATAGTAAGTGTAGATAGGACAACGATGGCATGCAAAAATGGGGGCCAAGAGAGGGGCATTGAAACAAGTGATGTATGCGATGCTCAAACTGAAAAATTTCCTTCCAGAACACTGATGAGGGACCAAAAATATGCACATTTACAGTAGATTACAACCCTCAAATCAGTATGCAAACATGCCAAAAATGTCATGCAAGAATGAAGCCAACAAAGGCTAGAACATGAGGTATGCCGTACATTCATCAAAAAGCCTTGGACCCTTAACAAAACATGACAAGAAGGCCAAAATATGGATATTTTCAGTACTGCTCATGGCCGAAAACAGAAGTTATATAGGCCTAAAAAGCATGCAAAAATGGGGGCCAAAGAGAGATATAAAGACAAGCACAACATGGAGACCCCCAACAAGGTTGATCCCTTCTACAATGTTGTATAGGGACACAAAATAAGCTTACTCAGAGTTCATGACATGCTCCAAAACAGACTACATGTAGACCAAACAAATCATGCAAATTTACGGTAAATATGAGAGATTATGAAGCAAGTGCATGATAGAGAGGCCAAAAAGGGTTGAGCCCTTCTTCAATGTTGAAGAGGGGCTCAAAATAGGCCCACTTGAAGTTTACATTATGCTCGAAAAAAGATCATTCATAGGCTAGAAAAAGCATGCAAAATATTGACATACAAGATGATATTGAAGCAAGTGCGTCATAGAGGGCTCAAGCAGGGTTGAGCCCTTGAACAAATATGAAGAATAGCTCAAAATAGACCTAGTTTCAGTTAATGTCGGAGCTCAAAACAATAAGAAAATAGGCTTAAGAAATGAGGCAAGAAAGTGCTACAAAAGAGGTAAAGTGAGACTTACCCTTGTAGACAAGTCTTGGCTGCCTTTTGCTTGAAGAATGGGAGCCTCTTAGCTGCTGGAAAGCTCTCCTAGCTTTTGGAATGGAGTTGTGATGGTAGAGCTTGAAGATGATGAAGAAATGGCACCAAAACTTGAGCGAAATGAAGTTGTATGTATGTATATGCTCCAATCAATCCATGTAATCTCTTCTCTTGAGTTGGGAGGACACTAATGTGTGCAAGAGGGGGAGAGAAGAGTCCTTGGCCAAATGGAGGGAAATGAGCTCTTATTTCCCTCCAAAGGGGTCCCCCGGATCAGATATTTTTGGGAAAAAATCAAAGCACAGTTGGAATGCACACATCCCAAGGAAACAGGCCGGCTAGGCACCTTTACTGGAGGTGGCCGGCCGGCCACCCCCCATGGCCGGCCGGCTAGGGGCAAAAATGGAAAGTGGGAATTTCTGGCCGGCCACCAAAGGTTGGTGTCCTCCCAAGTGTGTACAACAAGGCCTTGTGGTTGGAATTTGGCAACTTTGAAACAGGAGAGACAACATGCTATTCTTAAAAGGGGTTCAAAAGGGTCAATAAGATTTACTGGCCGGCCATGTGTTTTTAGGGTCCTCCCATGTGTGTACAACACAAATATGTGGTTTTGGCTCGAAGAAAACGGCCCTAGGGTGTTCAACATTAGCCCGGAAGTGAGAAAAAGCAGGCCGGGGCCTTGGGAGGTGCATAAGCAGTTCTTTGAGACAATTGCTGGCCTCCCATTCTCCAGTGACCTTCCTTATGATAAAACAGAGGTACCTGCCAAAAATGAACAAAAACCGATGCAAAACGAATGCTTGGGGGCCAAAACACGCAGTTCGGGGTCCCAAAAACCGACCGTTAAGCACCGAAAGTGGTGTTTGGCTGCGAAGTGGGCATCTAAGGCCCCAGTGTCCCTCAAAAGGGAGTAAATGAGATGCATGCTAGAAACCGGAGGAATCGGAGATGGTTGGGTGGTCCCGAACCGAGGCACACGCACTGTGACTCAGCAAGAGCCGGACTCCGAAATGGGCAAAATGGCCTCACAGACGAAATGTAGCCCACGACCGAGAGATGGTCTCTGGGACCTCTCCCTCCCTCGGAAAGAAAAGCAGAGAAAATCGAGTCCGATTCATAAGCCGAGGCAAAACCTGAAGAGAGTTCGGAGTCAGGAGGCGAGGCGCCTGGCCGCGACTCTGAGACTTGAACGAGCACAATATGCAACATCCTTGGCGCTCAATCGGTGGCGTCTGAGTCTTAAGGTCGGTCAAAAATGGGGTGTCTCTGATTGCCCTCTTTGTGAGAACTTGGAAGTCAAGTGGCGGGAGTGAATGTCAAAGCCTAGAGATGACCCATTTTGACAAGGTAGACTTAGACAATCATACAAGATGAGCAGAGATATGTGCCCGCGTGCGTGCCATGACGGGGCAAAATGCAAAGCGACATGCACAAAGCCAAATGATCATGCAAATGCAGCAAGCTGTAATGAGGCAAGTATTCGCAAATAGATGCAACAGTTTTAAGCAAGAATGCAAAGCAACAACTACATTTCATGCAGTTAGGAATGCGGAGAATTATTCAACTCTCATCGCGTCTCACACGGAGAAGATACGATACCTGCGCGATTAAATGGGTCGCTGACCTCAAATGAACCGTACATACAATATCGTCGCAAAAAGAGAGAAATTCAACAAGAACAATATGCTAACAACATATATTCAATGTGATTCCTGTGGTTCCGAAAGTTTGACACACGCAGTGCCGGCGAGTGAATGCATCGCAATGCGAGGAATGAACGCGCGTGACAACGCACGCTCAAGCATAGAGGTATGGTACATCAAGAAATCATGCATGATAATGCAAAATGCTCATAAGAATGCAAGCTATATGCAAAACAATGCAAAACGAGCATAAATCGTATGCTTGTTTGTTGCGAAACAACAATTTGGAAACGCGCATTTCGAAAACAACTTGATCATGACCTCGATTCACCTCCCGGAGAAATTACAACATGTTTGAAAAGGATACACCTTGATTTTGATGAGTGATGATGAGACACATGTCAGAAATTGCAGCTGAAGTTCCGGCGGAGCAATTTCGCGCCAGAAAGTATACTTTTCTTGAACTTTTTCAAGTCCCGGGGACTCCGATCTTCCTCAAAATTTGCAGAGAGCTAGAGAGGGGTGTGGAGAACACCACCGGCCAGGTGGTTGCCCTAGGGGAGGCCACCGGCCAAGGAACAAAAAGTAGATGGCCGGCTAGCCAGAAAAGGTGGCCGGCCGGCCACCTATCCAAAAGCATGGGCAATTTTGTCATTTTGCTCATTTCTATATATTCCCTTGCCCATTCAATCCGAGATCACTTCCACAGCTGCAAAAACTCCTTCCCTTGCTCCCCAAACCATTTTTCTCTTCAGATCTGCACTTTATACGCGCTTTTCGGCCTTCCACGCAAGTTGTTTTTGCGAAATCTTTCAGTTTTAAGCACTTTGAACCGATTAAATTTTGATTTCGGGGCTTCTTTTCTCATTTTCACCACTTGAGGTAAGTTTGTCTCAATATTTGGAAGATTTTCTCGGGAGTTGACTTTTGTTGACTTTTCCATTTCCCGGGAGTTGACTTTTGTTGACTTTTTCCAATTTTGGCTTATTTTGCTCATTTTTGCAGATCTCTTGAAATGGTGGGTGATTACCCTCATGGCGGAGGTCCTCCAGGCGCCGGGGATGATTTTGATATCATGACCGCTGAGAGTCCGCCTTTCATTCAGATACGTCCACCGGTATATGCTTCGTTTCGCCGTTTCACTTGGGTTCAATGATCGGCACCGGATTTATCATGCGAGCCGAGCGACATCTCTCACGATGCACGAGAGGTATTTTACTCTATTTTCTGCATTTTTCGTGCATTCTGTAGCTTTGCCATGCTTGAACACACAGTTTTAGCTTCTGACATAGTACTTTGCCTGCATCCTGAACATGTAGTTTAAACACTTGAATTGCTGAACACACGGCTCATTAACTGATTGATTGTGAACGCACGGTACACATTAGTGAAGAATTGAACACACGGCTCAAACACTGATTTGTCGAACACACAGCCCGAATTTTGAAAGTGAACACACAGACACCTAATCGACTAAGAGTAGAACCACGCCCAAACTCGATTTTACGAACACACAGTTCAAGTTAATGGTGAACACACGGCCAATCGATTGAGAGTAGAGTAGAACGCCTGATCCCAAAGTCCGATTTTACGAACACGCACCCAAGTTGATGGTGAACACATTACCCTTGCGATTGGAGAGCACAGGAGGTACGTTCATCCTCTTGATTTACATTTCGCTCCTCAAGATTTGTTCATTGCACACACGACGACTTTGCACCTCAGATGCGCTTTAGCACTTTGTATTCATACTCGACCGCTTTTGATTATGGGTGTACGTATACTTTCCCACATTAGCTCCGGAGATGGAGGTGGCAGGACTCCTCATGACTCCGTTTTCATTAGTGTTGGAGGGCGAGCACCGAGCGAGACCTCGAGAGACTCTTCTACTGCGACGATTTTGATCTTGCGCGGATGACAGAGGTATTTCAGAACTCTTAGTTCCTTTCATTTTCATCTCTGATTTGCCCTTTATAGTCCTGATTTCTGATTGATTTATGCACTGGTTATCCGCAGATTACTTGGCAGCCCTGGGCGGTTTTTGGTGATGGTCTCCGATATCAGTATCCCGGAGGATCGAGTAATTCGAGATAGGTTCCTCGCCAAGGACCGTTGGTAGGGCATGGTTCTGGGGAACGCTTTTGCGTCGGTGGGGGGTGCGATTCTCGGACCCTCTTTGCCTCCGCCACTATGCGGATCGCCGATAGACTCTCTGCCCAGAGGTCATTAGTGCTATCAGGCACCGACGCTTTGTTACATCTCATGGAGGGACTACGCCACCTATCGTCAGATATATCCGATGCCCCTTGACGGAGTGCGGTTCGCCACTTGGAGGCCTCTTGATGTACCATCATCGAGTCGTCGGTGTTACGGATATCCTTCCTCTAGCAATTTGGTGCATCCAGGGTAGAGGTAGTTCGATTCCTCCGATCCTCCGTCTCTTCATCATCTTGGGTGGCAGACATGCCGAATCGAGTTGACGAGTTGGCGGTTCGACTCCTTACTGAGTCTCACTAGAGCCTCATCTTCACGACCACGAAATGTCGAGACCACGATTCGCCCCGGTATGTTTCTGACTTTGATTTATCGATCGATATTTGGACATTCATTCCCTCGCTGATAGTTTTGTATTTGTATCTGTAGCCTCCAGTTGAGTACACGGATGAGATACTTGGGATGCTGGCCACATTCGAGGGCATGATCTTACGGAGGGAGGCACAGCTAGCCATTATGGGCGTGCAGGTACTGTTCATCTTCCCTGCATTTAGCATATTTCTGATGACATATTGGTTTTGAACATTCTGCTGTATTGATAGACTGTGTAGAGCACATCTGACACACACCCCACTCGTATATTGTACTTGCATCTGCCTTTCATATTTGAACTGATGTATTTTGAACTTTTTACTTTCAGATGCCTCCCGTGTATGCTCTATCGCAGGCCGGGCCACCCGAGCCTTCTCAGGGAGGTCGAGGTACTGGACCTGTTCGAGGTACTGGGCCATCTGGGCCTTTTCGAGGAGCTGGGCCATCCAGGCCTTCTCAGGGAGCTGGGCCATCTAGGCCTTTTCGAGGAGCTCGAGGAGCAGGGTCGTCTCGCAGACGCAGGGCACCCATCATTGAGGAGGAGGAGGAGGAGGTCGCAGACCGTGAGTCAGAGACATCTGCTGGGGAGGAAGGCTCCGGTCTTGGTTCCGAGAGTGGAGACGAGGCTGAGGGGGATCCGGAGGATGATAGCTCTGACCCGGATGGTGATGATGGTGCAGAGGTTGTCCCGCAGAAGAGGATGAGAGGGCCTCCTTGTTCCCGTTCCCGAGAATATTGATGCCATTTCCTGCTTTATTTTACTTTTTGCTAGTAGTTTGTAGCACTTTGCACATTGTTAGGCAGTTTTATTTTCTGTAAAACTTGTACCTTTATTTTGTTGTAAAACATGATGGAATGAAACAGCTTTTGAAAAGGCGTTTGTATTTGAGATTCTTAGCATCGCAACACATCATTTTGCACAAAATGGAATTGAATGAAAATGTGCCTTGTGTATTTACCGGGTCAGGTAATGAACTGACGCAACAAATCAAACAACTCAACTCACTAAGAAATAACAGAATCTTAGCAAGTTTACAACTCGATAAGCAAAGTACAACAATGTTAACGACTCAATAAACAAGACTCAACAAAATCGCATAAACAAAAAGTAAACAAAAAAGGTAATAACTCAAAACACAAAATGCGACAGCTCGACAAAACTTACAGCTCGACAAAACTTACAACTCGATAAACAAAACAACAACTCGATAAGCAAAAATACAACAAAGCGTACTTCGGACGGACGATCTGGATGATGGAACGTACCCGAAACTGAGAGAAATGGAGGCCTTCGACGTTCCCGATGCGTGAAAGTGCCTCAAACTTCCTTCTGGAGGGCAAAACAGGACCAATGAGCATGGTGGGCCACATTTGCTTTTGGGGATTGGAGGGTGGCCGGCCTGCTAGAAAAGGTGGCCGGCCGGCCACCTCTCCTGCAACCCACAGAATTTTGACACGTGTCCTTTGAATAGTGTTTTACCCCCTATAAAAGCCCCAACCTTGGAACTTATTCATTTCATCACCGTTTTGCACAAAAATGGAGGCATTTCCTGCAGAAAATCTCACATCTTGGATCTCTTCTCTGGACGGCTCGGAAAAGTTGAACTTCCGGGGTTTCGGCTTGAATGCACTATTCACGTTGGACCGGACTCCATTGCACCTTCCTTTCCTTCATGCCGCAGTGAGATTTTGGAACCCGGCGACGCATGTCTTCAGCTTCAGAGGGCAAGAGGTATGTCCTAGTTTTGAAGATTTTCAAGCTTTGATGGAGTCTGAACGCTCAGAAGAGATCTTGCCTCAGTCTCGTTTTGGCCATGCCCAACCTTTAGGGCGGATGTGCGGTCTCAATGCGCATGATGCTCAATCTCTGATTAGTAATGGCTTGTTGGATATCCCGAGCCTGATTTACCGATTCTCTGATGCCGGTGACCACATCAACCATCATTGGCAAGGTTTCCGACAACATGCCCTCTGCTTGTGCATGCTATCTCATTTTCTGTTTGTCTCGGGCTCCGGAGGGGCTAGCATCCGTTTGATTGAAGTCGCTCAAGGCTTGAGGGATGGAAAGAGCTGTACCGCCATGACATTGGCCGAGACACTGCCAGGTTTGGATGCCTTCTACCGCCAAGAGACAACCAGGTTTGCGGGGAGTCCACCATCGCCGCAGTAATGTTTCCCACCCAAGCTCACATATGTATTCGCTCATATCACTGCCCTCGCTCGCTTTTCTCACAAAACCCTTATCTTACTTTTCTCTCATCGCACATCTCTATTCTTTATTCTCTCATTTTTCATCCCTCCCGGATATGGTTGATGGATAAATTGCAAGTTGTGGACTCTTGCCTCGCCTTACTCACATGCTACTTCTTTCGACAACGCTGGTTGACGCCCTTGATGAGGATGGTGGTTTGAATGGATGTGCAACTTGTCACCGAACACATTGCTTGGCGCCGTCCTTGGCTTAACCTTCCGGCGATGGGCTATAGCATGTTCCAGACACCGGATCCGTTGATTGGCCTAACCCATTGTGTATTCTATTTCCCATTTCGCATTCTGCGCCAATTTGGTCATGATCAGACTTGCCCTCCAGAGGGGATTGAGTACCCGGTTACTTTTCGGGTCCAAGGTGCACACCTTGCCCGCCATACTACAGCCTGGAGGGCTAGAGAGCTCCTGTCCCCTGCCCCTGTTTTCAGTTGCACTTTATCTGACGAGTGCTGGGATTAGCTCAACGAAGAAGCACAGGTTGGGCCTAGGTTGGCATCAGAGGCTTCAACTAGCTCTGGCAGGGGCGCAGGGGCACTTGATTTGACTATGCCCCAGATTTATTGCTTTATTAGTACTTTCAAGTTTTCTTTATGAATGTAATAAAAAGCAACTTCAAATGTATGTAAGAGCAAGAGAACTCTGTTTTGAAATCAAAGAAATTGAAGGTTGTGGTACTGAAAATTCTCCGTTTTTTGGTCCAAAAGTGGTCTTAGTTGTGAAAAGATTAATTTGAACAAAGTCGACTTTTATTAAAACTTTTCAAAACTATTTTCGATATGGATCAGAACTGGACACGCCTGAGATCTGTCACTGAGATGCACAACCCCGGATCCTAGCAACTGGAAAGTTGCCCCTAGTTTGAAAAGTGCCTCGGCGATTCATAGCAACGGAAAGTTGCCCTAGTGCGATGGTGCCAAGAACACTTCATTGCAACGGAAAGTTGCCCTAGTCTGAATAACACTGCATCTGGGAGATCACGATAAATGCCGATGAATAGAGATGACGAGATGATCGGATGGACAAAGTTGATCGGGGAAAAGATTGGTGAACTTCGGGATGAAGTCGCCACGTATCCCATAGATGGGAATCAAGCCTCACGAGTTTAGGCTTGGGTTCGCCGATTTTTACTCTCATTTGGCGCTCTAACTTTTGCCAAGGCCGCCTTTTGCGGGTTTTCAACCTTCTGAGCTCGGCTTTTTATAATTTCAAATTTTCTATGCTCTGGATTTTGCCTAGGTCGCCCTTTCGGGTTTTCGGCCTAGCGAGCCTCTCAGGGGTAATATTTCTTCAACTTGTCCATGTTGATCGGTTGGGAAAACTCCAAGCCATCTAGGTCCATCAGAACCACAGCTCCACCTGACCAGATTGACTTGATAATATAGGGACCAGTCCAATTGGGTCTGAACTTGCCCCTTGGGTTGTGGATGGGAGCTCGGTTGTCTTTGAGTACCAAATCTCCTTCTTTCAAATTCCTGGACTTAACCTTCTTGTTAAAAGCCCGGGCGATTCTGCGTTGATAACCTTGGATGTGGTACAGTGCTTTCAGTCTTCTTTCATCGAAAAGCATGAGTTCCTCAAATCTATTTTGCTGCCAATCCGCTTCGGCTATCTGGCACTCGGCCAATACTCGTAATGACGGGACCTCAATCTCAATAGGCAAAACGGCTTCCATCCCATAAACCAATGAGTATGGAGTCGCCCCGGTAGAAGTTCTGATCGAAGTCCTGTAGCCCCACAGAGCGAAAAGGCCTTATCCGCCACCCGATAGGTTTCCACCATCTTCTGTAGTATGCGCTTGATGTTCTTGTTGGCGGCCTCAACTGCTTCGTTGGTTTGCGGCCGGTAAGTATACAACTTATGAAAAGCCACATTATATTTCTCCAACAAGTCGATCACCTCCTTTTTGAAGTGGGAACCATTGTCTGAAACGATTTCATTTGGGACTCCGTAGCGACAGATAATGTTGTTTCTGATAAATTTTGCTACGTGCGAAGCCTTCAACACCGCATAAGATTGGGCCTCAACCCACTTTGTGAAATAATCTATCGCTACCAAAATGAACTCATGCCCATTCGACCCCTTTGGTGTAACAGCTCCGATTACATCAATTCCCCAGACAAAAAACGGCCATGGCGAAGTCATGTTGTACAGCTTTGACGGCGGGATGTTCATGCGATTTGCATGAATTTGACACTTGTGACATCGCCGGACGAAGCCAATACAATCCTCCTCCATGGTGGACCAGTAATAGCCTTGTCTAAGGATCTTCCGTGCCAACATTACCCCATTCATGTGTGCACCACATTCACCCCCGTGGATGGCTTCCATCAGACGCTTTGACTCTTCGGCATTAACGCACAGTTTATGCATTCCCAGATGACCTTGTTTATACAGTTTACCCCCGCAGATGATGAACTGAACTGCCATTCTTCTGATTGCCCTTTTGTCTTTGGCATTTACCCCTGGCGGGTATGCTTCTTTCTCCAAGAAGTTCCAACTGTCGTAATACCAGGGGTGTTCGTCCTAAACTTCATCTATGGCTGCAATCGACTCATAGGCAGGTGCAAATTTCTGGTCAATGATGACCGGACGCATTCGGACTCCACACAGGATGTCTATCATAGAAGATAGAGTTGCTAACGAATCTGCGAACCTGTTGTTCTCTCTTAGTAGATGAGTAAAACTTAGCTTCTCAAACCGAGGAATCAGCAAATCCAAGGTTTGGTGATATATCATCATCTTTTCCTCTTTTACTTTCCAGTGTCCTTTAGCTTGAGACACAACAAGGTTCGAATCCCCAATGACGTCCAAATTGCCTTGCCCCTAGTTCGTGGTCGCTTCTAGACCAGCGATACACGCCTCGTATTCTGCTTCATTGATCGAGACTTTGAACCGGAGTTTGAAGGCGAGAGGATACGGAATCATCGGGTGCACAAGAACACTCCTATCCCATACCCATGTTGATTTGACGCCCGTCAAAGTACATCGCCCAAGTTTCTTCGTCGATATGCGTAATTGATTCATCCGGAATAGGTATCGATCGCTTCATCCCTCAACCGGTGGTCGGCAAGGAACTCGCCATCGCTTCTTCCTTTCATCGACTTGCGTGTCACATATCCGAGATCAAATTCGAGAGCAACAAAGAACCAACGAGCTAGCCTACCCGTAAGCGCTGGTTTCTCGAAGAGATATTTAATGGGATCAAGTCGTGAAACCAACATTACAGAGTGAGCTAACAGGTAGTGCCGCAGCTTCCTGGTAGCCCATACTAGAGCTAAGCAAGCCTTTTCCAACGGTGTATATCGGTCTCATACTCCAACATCTTTTTGCTCAAATAGTAGATGGCCTTTTCCACCTTATCTTCTGATCCTTGTGCAAGCATGCAGCCCATTGTAGTTTCAGTCACTGACAGATACAAAATCAACGGTTTCCCTGGTTCTGGTGGCGATAAAACGGGTGGGTTCTGTAGATATTCTTTGATTTGTTCAAATGCAGCTTGACATCGGCCGTCCCATTGAAACTTCTTTCCTTTCTTGAGAAGGCCAAAAAGTGGTTCACAAGTCAAGGTTAATTTTGAAATAAGCCGTCTTATGAATTGCACTTTACCCAGAAAGCCTCGCACCTCCTTTTCAGTCCTTGGTGGTGGCATTTCTAAGATGGCCTTGATTTTGGAAGGGTCGACCTCGATGCCCCTTTGTGTAATCAGAAACCCTAGCATTTTCCCCGCTGTAACACCAAACGTACATTTCTGAGGGTTTAGCCGAACCTAATTCTCGATCCTTTGAAAAACTTGTGCAAGGCGGTGTAGTGGCCCTCTTTCTTTGGACTTGACAATCATGTCGACGACATACACCTGAACGTCTTTATGGATCATATCATGTAGTATTGTGGTCGCGGCCCATTGATAAGTAGCTCCAGCGTTCTTCAACCCAAACGGCATTACCCGGTAGCAAGATGTTCCCACGGGTGGTGAATGCGATTTTTCTCCGTCTTCCGCTCCATCACTATCCGGTTGTATCCTAAGAAGCCATCCATGAATGAGAGTAATGCATGCCCCGCGTGAAATCTACCAACTCATCGATGTGCGGTAGGAAAGTCGCCCTTCTGACTAGCTCTTTTCAAATCCTCAAGTCTACACACACCGGATCCCGCCATCTTTCTTCTAAGACCGAACAATGTTGGCCAACCAAGTCGGATATTCAGATACCAAAGGAAGCTGCGTTGATTTGCTTGGTGACCTCTTCCTTAATCTTAAGAGCCCAATCCGGCGGATCCTTCGAAGTTTCGCTGATGTGTCAGCCTCGGGTCAAGGGGATCCGATGTCAGATAATCTCAGATCGATTCTGTGCATGTCTTCGTAGGACCACGCGAAAACATCTTTGAAATCTTTTAATAAAGCGACTAAGCGCTCGCTCCGAAGACAATGTGGACTCGATCTGACCCGACCATGGGTCCTCCCCAAGACTAATGTTCACGGTAATGATTTCATCCATTAATGGTTTAACAAATCTCTTGTTCTTGCTCAATTAAACGTTGTAAAACCGGAGGAACTTCGCCCTCGCTGCTTTGATCAAAATTTTGAAAGTCCAATTAATGCAATAAATTAGGGGCACAGAAAAGTACTCGGAAACCACACCCACCTCATTCTCATTAAGTTCATCCAAATCGTCCGATTCATTGGTTACAACAGACTCAAATGAAAAGGAAAAAGACGACTCGACAGATCAGGTATCCGGGTTAACATCCCCAGGGGTACCAGACTCAGACTCAGTCGAGCTGGAACCTGATTCTGACTCACAGGACTCGGTGGAATCAGATTTCGGCTCACTACCTGACCCAGTGCTGCTAGACAAAAATCCCTCCTCGTACTTCCAAGTGAGAGAGGGTGCGATTGATGCATCCAAGATAGCTGTTGGTTGGCTCGCAGCCGTTTCATCCCCAATCATGGAAACTGCGAAGTTATCCCCTAAGCACTCTTGGTCGATCGGAGGATCAGAGAGGAGACATGCCAGTGCTACCCCCATTTCCAATTCTGTGCCCTTAGGATCCATCGCTTATTCTCGCTCAACCTCGCTTGTTGGGTCTGCTCGCTGCGGGCAACGTCATCCCCGGATAGTTGCAGGTCGAAGAAGATTTCGAAACCTGGTACGCGCTTCTTCTCCGCGTTTAACCATGGCTCTGGGAAGCCGCAAAATGGAAAGTCTTCCCCGTCCCGGACGAAGCGTCAGTTCAAGGTGCCCTGGATGGGCCTGTGCATTAAATCAAAAGACTTCCCAGCCTGCTTCGCTCTAGTTCTACCGGCCATTTCTTTTCCTTTCCTCACCCAGTCCTCTTTGGTGGGCAGATAACCCAGTCCAAAGGTATGCGGGTTGTGCGGCACTTCGGCCAATGCAGCGACTCCTTTCCTGCCGCTCCTTCCTAATCCCATCCCGGGAATATGTTGTAGCTTGTTCATGAGGTAGACGAATTGAGCACTGACGTACACACCTTCATTCATAGCCATAGTATTCTGCACTACCCGGGCCTCCGTCAAAGTGAACCCTGACAAAAACACATCCTTCGTGCTGTGCTCGATTTTCAAAACTGGCGTAGACACTTCTGGCGGCGGATGGATGGATGAATTTCCGAAAACAATTGCAACCCCCTTCCCGTGAGGGTATTTCAACATCTGGTGCAGAGTGGAAAAGACTGCTTTCACTTGGTGCAACCACGGCCGCTCTAAGAGCAAGTTGAAGGTTGCGGGAACGTCCAAGACATGAAATTCAATGTTGTGCTGTCCTGGACCAACCTGGGTCTGAACCTTGACAGTCCCCATCACTTTCCTACTGGTATTATCATAAGCTCTGATCGCTTGAATGGTTGGTATGAAGTCCGCAGGTTTCAACCCGATTGCATATGCCGTTCTGGCTAGGCAGACATTGATAGCAGACCCGATATCAACAAGTACCACCGGTATCCACTTATCTCTACATTCCACGGAGATGTAGAGAGGTTTGTTATGATTCACGCCCTCAGGCGGTAGTTCCTTGTCTGAAAAAGTTAATGCCGGGAACCTCCTCCCGGGAAAACCAGCCCAACCAGCTGCTTTGGCGTAGTTTCGATGGAGAGTTTGGCCTTATCCATAGCAGATAGGACAGCCTGTCTATGTACCCTTGATGCCATAAGCAGTCCCCAGATGGAGATGTCTGCCTGTATTTTCTTTAACTGTCTCAGTACAGCTTCTTCTTCAATTTGCTTCTCTGCTTTCTCGCCTCTTTATCTTTCCCAGATGCTTGGCCGGTTGAGGTGCGGGGCTTGAAATACCGCCCACTCTCGGGTCATGTGGTCCACCTCATCGAGGTACCAAGTATCATCCGGTTGAGTATCTCTTCGCCTCTTAAGTGTGGGCAAGACATAAGTCATCGTCTTCCCACCATATCCCGTTAGCATTCAACAGACACCTATCCGGTTCTCGCAAGTTTGTACTCGGTACTTTCATCCCACATGCTCACAAAGATGTCCTCGCTCTTGTGCTCGCAAAGACTTTCAACCTCTTCATGGTTCTTGGCTTTCCGGATTCTCTCAGAATTCCACCTCTTTTCTTGCTCCTCCTGTGTTAGTAGGGCTTGTTGTTCGGTTTTCAAAATATCTTGATCCCGAGCGAAATTCTTTGTACCGGCGCTCTCCGGCAATTCATTCTGACTCTCGCCCCTTCCGGCCATCATTAATACTTCTGCCCCTGCCGGGCCTTGCTCTGGCTGAATTTCCACAGCATCTGGCTGATCATCTAACCATCCGGCAATCTCTGCCGACTCCACATATTCAAACCAATTGATTGTTGCATCCCTTGCTTCTTGGTCGTTGAAGAACTGGAGGTTGGCAAAATCTTCTTCCACCGTTGTCAGATCGTCTGCCCCTTGTTCAAGTCCGTCCCCCCAAATCATGCACAATTCAACTTTTTCTGGCAACCTCACACTCAACTTAGACTGGCTCACTGATAAGATATATCCGCTTGGATCATAAGCTCTTCCAGCACAATTCCTGGGCTGTCCCATCCCAGACTCACCAATTCTGTTCTCTTCTGAAACCTGACCCGCTCCATCTTCGGAGGTCACCACCTCTGGCTCAGATTGGGTTGTGAAGGTGTCTAACATGCACAAGTCAGTGCAATCAGGAAGGACCACCTCCGACTTAGGTAGGTGAGAGGGAGTAATATAGATACTAGGATCGTAGGAAATGACCCCAGTTTGGATGAGGTTGACTCTTTTGGGTAGTGGATCTTGGTTATGTGCGGGGAGTGAGTTAGTTGTGACGTTGGGTCTTTCGGGAGGCACGATGATATTCTTGTCAACGAGGTCTTGAATCTCGTGACGCAGCCGGAAACATTGATCTGTGTCATGGCCATGTCAGCTGTGGTACGACAAGATTTGGCCGGGTCAGGGGAAGGGGAGTGGATTCGGTAGTGGTCATGCTCTAGAGGCGGAGATGCTTCTTCCTGATTAACACCCCCAGAGCCTTGGACAGGGGCATATATAGTGGAGTGAAGGTTCTTTGGCCTCTGGATTGATATCTCGAGGCTTGGTTATCGCTTCCTGAGGTCTCGAAAAGGGTGTGGCGGCATGGTCTTGGTTGGGGGGGGAGTGGTGGTGACCATGCCGACTCAGTCCTTGTATTGGCGCCACTCAGACCGCGGTGTTATTACAGTTGAATGTCTTTCGGGTCGCTCTCGGTCTGGTCGATTAAACCTTGCTTCATCGCATCTCGATCTATACCCCCATCTCGTAACGAGAAGGTGGGAAAGGGAGTACGATCATTTTCAGATTAACCGGTTGGAGATTGCATAATCATCCGAATTTGGTCTTTATCTGTTGGTCTCAAGGTCATCATCGATGCCTTTGCTTCCACCGAGTTACAAAATCGAGAAAGTCTCTTTTGTTCTCGCTCGTTGTTTCGAGATCATGTGTTGTAATCTCGATCCGTATTATACGAGTATTGTGCAACGAAGGCCTCAAATGACTCATCCCAATTTCTTTTCACATCATCTTCTATTTTATGCGTCAGATGGCGCCACCCAACGTAGTTCTCGCCAAATAAAGAAAGCTTTTGTGGTCGTTAGGCCCATTGGCCTCAAGATGTCCGAAAATAGCCGAGATGGACCATAGGATCCTCGATCCGTCAAACGATCAACTGTGGCATCTTGAATCTGTCCCAAGTTGTCACGCCACGCCGCTGTAGCCATCTTCAATATCCGGGATGGCCTTCACCTGTGATTTCTTGAAAAGCTTTTTCCACTTACTCACCAGAGTCAGATGATCTACCTCGAACTCAAATAGAGAGTCCGGTGGTTAGGTGTAAGATTCTTGGACAAAAGGTATGGGGCGAGCCGCAGATTGGAAGACCTATGTCCTCTTGAGTGTTCCGGACATCGGGTAAGGTATTCTGGGTGTTCGGGAGGATATTCTGAGGATTTGGCAAGGTATTCTGACCAGTGGATGCCTGCTCAGGTAGTGGAGCCGCTGGTGGAGGAGGAGCCTGATGTGAAGCAGACGCTGCGTTCATTGCTGACCTTAGTAATCACTTTCTTGGGCCATGATCGTGGCTTGTTGTTTGGAAAATTCCGCCATGGATGGCATCATCTTGCATCTGTTTCATGCTCATGCATCC
Source organism: Camellia lanceoleosa (assembly GCA_025200525.1). Lineage (NCBI taxonomy): Eukaryota > Viridiplantae > Streptophyta > Magnoliopsida > Ericales > Theaceae > Camellia > Camellia lanceoleosa. The sequence goes on from CM045763.1 coordinate 25,887,900, forward strand.
GGGCGATCATCGCTTCCATCCCTGACGTATTCTGCTGTTCCATCTGAATGGCCGGTAAATGTACCTCTACGGCAGACACAGAAATCTCAACCTGATTGTTTATCGTCGAAGACCCTCTTCCGTGCAGAATCCTCGTTTGACAATCGCGCTTTTCGCCTTCTTCTCGATAATCGGGGTAGAGAGGAACACCGGATGTCCACAACGAGATCCTCGGATCGTTGAGTCGGCGACCTCGTGTCCAAAGTGCTTGGGGGTATCTATGGTTCGAAGCAATCGTGCTAAAACCGCCCTAGCAAAAAGATAATAAAGCGAAAAGAAAATCAATAACCGTAAAAACGGCTCGAGGCCGGAGGAGGCATAATCGGTTCTTTGAGACAATTGCTGGCCTCCCACCCTCCAGTGACCTTCCTTATGATAAAACAGAGGTACCTCCCAAAAATGAACAAAAACCGATGCAAAACGAATGCTCAGGGGCCAAAACATGCAGTTCGGGGTCCCGAAAACCGACCATTAAGCACCGAAAGTGGTGTTTGGCTGCGAAGTGGGTATCTAAGACCCCAGTGTCCCTCGAAAGGGAGTAAATGAGATGCATGCTAGAAACCGGAGGAATCGGAGATGGTTGGGTGGTCCCGAACCGAGGCACACGGCCTGACGGCTCCGAAAACTGAGAACCGGGCTCTGAAATGGGCAAAATGGCCTACGGGCACAAAATGTAGCCCACGGCCACTGAGAGATGGTCTACGGGACCTCTCCCTCCCCTCAGGAAAGAAAACAGAGAAAACCGAGTCCGATTCGCAAACCGAGACAAGGCACAGAAGAGAGTTTGGGAGTCCGGAGGCAGGGCGCACGGCCGCGACTCTGAGACTTCTGAACGAGCACAGTATGCAACATCATCAAGCGCTCAATTGGTGACGTCTGATTCTTAAGGTCGGTCGAAAATGGGGTGTCTACAGATGGCCAAAAACAAGGCCTAACAAGGCCTAGGAAGGGGGAAACAACCCCAAACCTCAAAGGGACCTTAAACAAAGATCAAAAGCATGCAAAATTAGAAATTTTATCAGTTATAAGTTAAGCTCAAAACATCATGAAAGATAGACTAAAAGCTTGTGCAAAAATGGGGAATAAAGAGGGTAGTTTCTCACCCTTGTAGAACCTTTTCAAGAACAAGGCTCCAGCAAGTTTTCTGAGTTCAAACCAACCAAAGAACCCTGAAATCAACCTCCTAGCACCTCAGCAACCAAGGATGGTGTTCTATTGTGTGTTTGTGTACAATAATAAGACAATACTACTATTTTGAGCACAAAACAAGACTAAACAAGGAAGTATAGATACAATCCTATATCTATCCTCTTAAGAACAAATTTCTTTGAACCTCTAAGGAGGGAGGAGGGGCTCCCTCTTTATAGAGGCTCAAATCCTAAGGCTTTCAAGAGAAGCCAAGCAAGGAGCAAATCCCTCCATATACGTATATGGAGGGGGTTAATTGTGGATGCCAGCTGCACCAGCTGGCATAAAATATCTGCATAAAGCAGATGAATAGGGTTCGGCTACCAAAAATGGTCGATTGACCAACATAAGTGCCGGTCGACCAAATATAGTGTCGATCGGCCAAAACTCTTGGCCGATGGCAAGAAAAAGGGGCCGATGGAATCATGCCTCGGCCGGTGGGGTGTAGGGATGGCCAACAAGCCACCTTTTTCCTTTAGAAGCAAAAACACAAGTGTTTGGTCCACAACCATGCACAAAACAGACAAGTTGAGAGATCTTGAGGCAAGGCGCGTAACTAAGACCTCCGAGAACTCAAAACGACACGAACATGGATAATCATCGAGTGTTCAAACGATGGCGTCCCAGTCTTGAGGACGGTCAAAAATGGGGTGTCTACACATGCATGGAATGATCTTTCTTTCTAATTCATTAGCTCAATTCTTGCATAACTTAGCTTAATTCTCTAGAATTCATGTACGGAATAACTTAACCTCAAACCTAAAGGTTGAATTCTTACCTTAGATGTTCAATTAAGCTCTCGAGTGCTAAAATCCTCCAAATTCTCTTCCAATGTTTAGCAATCCCTCTCTTTCCTTCCTTGTTTATTGAATTCAATTCTCAAGCTTTCCTCTCCTTCTCTTCTCACATTTTTGTTCTTAAGACAATAAAATGAGAGAGTGTAAAGAATAGTCAAGGGTCCACTTATGCCTTATATAGGCTTGATTAGAGAATTGATTAATTAGGCTGGAGTGAACATTAATGATTCTAATTTAATTCATTTAGAATCGAATTTCAATTCATCCTACCATAAAATTTAAAAAATTCCAAATAACACAAAACCGTAGTCAATTTCGTGATTGAATGTCGATAAGGCCTTCAATTCGTAAAATTAAACAGAAATACAAACAGATATTCCTACCATGAACAGATATAAACACCAATAATGCAATACACATGCAATTAATTTAGAATTCCATCTTAATTACTCAGTAAGCACTCTTAATCATATGTTTTAAGCTAATCACAGATCGGGGTTATTACATTACATTTCAAGTATATGATGTATTAAACTACTACAACAATGTTTGATTGACTACTTATTACTTACTTAAATATATGACTCATAAAAAACAAACAAACAAACTCAAATTTGATCACACTACTTGTTCTATTTATACAGAAATTAATTATAGAATAAGATACAATATTTCTCTTATATAGATATGAGACTCACTTCATATGAAATGATTTTATCCAAATCTATGATCGATTTTAGTGTTCAAGACTCTTTCTTGCACTAAATGGATCACAAATTGAACACTGCCCACGGCTGTTGGTATTTTTTAGTAACTTTTTCGATGATAGTGACTTTCCCAGTGAGTCACTAGTGGTAGTAGTATATTAGAGGAGTTTTGAAAGTAATTTTAGGAAGAGAAACTTTCCATGGGTACAGGCAGAACTGGTGCAGCAGGTGGATGGCAGCTTTTTATGTACGAGAGAAGAAGACCAGTTCAGAGGGTTGGAGTTCAGAAGGATAAAGTGGGTGTCATTACAGTCTTTGTAGACAATATTCCATGGTCAATGAATCCAGAAGGTTTGTTCTAAGGAGTAGTTAAAGATGTATTCATCCTAAACAAGACCAGGAAGTCCACAAGATCTAGATTCGGGTTTGTTTGATTTGATTGTCCAATGGTAGCTGAAGTAGCAATCCAAAAAACCAGTGGGATATGGTGCGATGACAAGGAACTTCATGTGAAGAAAGCAGATTTTGAGAAGGTAAGAAGTAATAAGAATATGGGGAGGGGGGTGATACAAAAGGTAGCTCCTCCTAGAGACAATCCGAGTGGTTATGTGGAAAGAAATGATGGCAGGGTAGATAAAGAGATGATGGGTCATCAATCTTATGTAGAAGCCTTAGTTCAAGGTAACAAACAAGGAAATATAGTGCATGTCATAATGGGGGTGGAATCAGGAAATAGTTGGTTGTATGATAGCGTTATTGTCAAATTGAAAAGTTTCTATGCTTTTTTTGAGTTCCGTGATAGTGTCCTTCAAATTGGTTCAAAGAACGTTATGGTCAGAAAAGGAGGGGGAAAGATGGCCGTAGTGTCATTTTCATCAGCAGAGGACATGAATTCTCAGCTGGTCCTCTTGGATGATTGCCTAAAACAATGGTGTGTATCAGTCACAAAGTGGAGAAGGGAGGTATATTTAACTTTGGAAAAAGGGTGTGTGGCTTTGTTGTTATAAGGTTCCCCTGAATTTATGGAACAATGATACGTTCATGAAGATTGGTCGATTATGGGAAGAAATACTTTGATTGGATGAGGATATATCAAATCAGACATCATTTAGTTATGGGATGATAAAAGTAGCAACAAGTGTAATGTATTCCATAAACACAGTAGTCCATATCAAATGTAATGATATTATGTATCCAGTTAAAGTGTACGAAAAGCAGGTGATGGTAACTAAAATGATGGGCGAACTGTGTAAAGTAAAGTAATCTTAGAAGAGGGAAGATCTTTGCAGTGTAGTTGGGATGTCAAGCCATGCTGCTGGAGATGGAAAGAATTCGAATAAGGAGGAGGTTGCGGTGGATGATTGAGTACCAAAAGAGTTGGACACCTACGTTGATGTGGCACGATCAAACAGGGATGAGATGGCAACCAATGTACCTATGGTGGTGGAGAAGATTCCTAATGATTGCTCTACCTTGGTAGTGGAAGAGACGGTAGAAGTTGCTTCGGGAAGACAAGAGATAATAAAAATAGGCATGGGAACAACTTTTGTGAAGTTGTGTATTGTTCAAGGTCACAATGAAAAAAGCAAGAATGAGGATGGAACTGGGCTGGTTAATGGGTATATGAGAATTTTGAGTGGTAATGGGCTGGATAAGGAGGGAATATCACTGGAAGTTCACTTGGGTGAATCCTATTATAATGGGTCACCAAATGGGCCCGTTATCAGTGGAAATATTTTAAGAGGTGTGGGCTTGGATAATATAGGGTCGCAGGCCCATGGGAATGGGTCAGTACCATTACCAATATACTACAATTTTGTTCAAAGAAACACAGGCACGAAGAGGGGTGAGGTGAAGTAGAGAAAAAAGCTAGTGAGGATGAGGGAGGTGTCAACTGCTAGCAGCAATTCAATGGGAATTCAGAGAAAAGGAAGTAGAGGGAGAAGTGCGAGGAAGGATGAAGCATTAGTTATGGAAAACTACAGCAGAGGTGCTGTGTTTAGGGCAAAATCTGGGCTGTTAGCAAGATCTGTGTCACACGGGTTGACAGCAAAATAAAGTTCAAATAGGAGAAATTTGAGTGTTGACAAGATCTTACAAGAAGAGGCAGAGGAAACAATTCACATGGGCAAAGCTCTAGGCATCTGTTTCGAAGGTAAGGAAGAAGAGGTGATGTTAAAATTAAAAGATATGGAAGTTAAGAATAAAGAAAGGGCAGTACCTAGGGTTGTAGAAGCACAAAGTTGATGTGCTAGCATCAGGAGGTATAAGGTGTTAAACATTATGTGTTAATGAAGTTAATATCATGGAATGTTAGGGGTTTGGGTAAAGCTGAAAAGAGGAGGAATGTTAGGGGTATAATTAAGGATAGGAAAATTCAGTTTGTTTGTTTCCAAGAGACAAAGAAGTCTGATATTTTCTCATTATTTGTACAATCGTTATGGCCGGATAAAGATATGGAGTATATGGTAGTTGACTCTATAGGAAGGGTAGGGGGATTGTTGTGTATTTGGAAGTCGTTTGTTTTTCATCTTTCTTAGTACTGTAGCACAATGCACTGCATCATACTCTCAGGGACTTTCTTGCCAAATTTTAGGTGTGTACTGGTTAATATCCATGCACCAACAGAGGTCAATGAGAGGGGTAAATTTTGGAGTGTACTACATAGATTGAAAATAGTGTTTTGTGATCCTTGGTGCTTAGCTGGTGACTTTAATGAAATTAGGAGCATTGGAGAGAGAAGGAGATGCTTTAGAAGAGACAAAGGGATGAAGGAGTTCAATCAATTCATTGAAAATTTAGAGCTTATTGACCTACCTATGATGGAAAGGCAATTCACATGGTGTAATGCTAATGAAGGGGAAAGATAGAGTAGGATTGATAGAGTATTGTTATCAACTGAGTGGATGTTAAGATATAACTTAAAACTATGGGGCCTGGAGAGAACAGGTATCGATCATTGCCTCTCTATCGTTAGAAGATCAAAGAGGTTGGGGTCCAAGGCTGTTTCGTTTTTTAAATGCTTGGTTCCTCCATCATAAATTTGGAAGTCTTGTGAAGAAAGCTTGGAATGAGTCTACATTTTCTAGATAGACAGGTTTTATTATTATGAATAAACTCAAGGTGCTTCGAGCAGACTTGAAAAAATGGAATAGGTAGGTTTTTGGAAATGTGTCTGCTACGTTGAAAGTAGCATTGGAGGAGCTTCATGCCATTGATTTAATGGCTGAGTCTAGAAGTCTTGAGAAGAATGAGATTAAAAGAAGAAGAGAAGTAACAAAAGAAGTATGGTCACTATCTAGGCATGAGGAATGAATATGGCAGCAGAAGTCTAGTATGAACTGGAATCTCTAGGGGGACAAAAATACAAGTTTTTTTTTTCATATTGTTGCCACTAGTAGGCAGAACAAAAATTTGCTAAACTCAATTGAAGTAGATGGGGTGATACATGAAGATCCTTGTAGAGTTAAGCAGGAGGTGTTTAATTACTTCAAGAAGAGATTTTTAGAAGAGTGGAAATCAAGGCCTAAGCTTCAAGGCCTCTTTAGAACCATTGGGATTGATGCTATTTCAAATGGGTTAGTTGGACCATTCTCTGAGGAGAGATATGGAGGGCTGTGAAGGAGAGTGATGGCAACAAGGCTCCAGGACCGGATGGGTTTAACCTATCTTGCTTTTAGAAGTACTGGAAGGTGTTTAAAAAAGAAATCTTGCAGTTCTTCAAGGAATTTTATGATAATGGGTGTCTAGCCAAAGGTATTAATAGCTCTTTCATCATATTAATTCCTAAGAAAGATTGTCCATAGGGCATTTCAGATTATAGGCCAATTAGCCTTATTGGTTCTATTTATAAGATTATGTCCAAGGTCCTAGCATCCAGATTCAAAAAGGTGTTACCAAGGATAGTTGGGGAATCCCAATCTGCTTTTGTTAGTGGAAGGAACATTCTGGATAGGGTGTTAATATCTAATGAAATTGTGGATTGGTGGAAGAAGAAAAAGCAAAAGGGGTTGATTTTGAAATTGGATTTTGAAAAAGCTTACGATACTGTAAATTGGGAGTGTCTGTTAGCTATGCTGTCCAGCTTTGGTTTTCAAAACAAGTGGACCTGATGGATAAAAGAATGCTTGCAATCATCTAGAGTTTCAATCCTTGTGAATGGCTCACCCACGGCTGAATTCTGTCTTGAAAAAGGACTCTAACAAGGGGATCCACTGTCGCCGTTTCTCTTTATGATAGTGGTAGAAGGTCTTAATATGTTATTTCAAAAGGCAAAGGATTTGGGGATAATTAAAGGAGTGGTTATTGGCACTAGGAGGATTAGTGTCACCCATTTGCAATTTGCGGATGACACTATTGAGTTCTGTGAGGCTGATGAGTATGAAATTTTGAATATCAAACCGATTCTGAGACTTTTTGAAGTGCTGTCTGGATTATGGATAAACTTCCATAAGAGCAAGGTCTGTAGGATAGGAGTAGAGAAGGAGGTGGTGGCTGATTTCGCGGAGAAACTGAACTATTAGGGTCAAAAGTTGCCTTTTACATATCTTGGGTTGCCACTTGGGGCCAGTCCAAAAAAGAAGCACACATGGTTGCCAATGATCAATAAATTCAAGTCTAAGTTAGCTTCTTGGAAGAGAAATGTACTATCTTTTGGGGGGAGGTTAACTCTAATTAGGTCAGTGTTAAACTCACTACCGGTGTATTATTTATCTTTATTTAAAATACTAGTGGGTGTAGCGAAGTTGCTTGATAAAATCCAAGCCAGATTCTTATGGAAAGGCAATGAAACCAAAAAGAAGCTTCATATGGTGAAGTGAGAGGAGATCACCAAAAAGAAAGGGTGTGGAGGTTTGGGTATTAGAAGGCTGCGGGATGTTAAGGGGTGTCTTTTAGCAAAATAATGGTGGAGATATGGTGGTGAAGATCAAGCATTGTGGAAAGATGTTGTCATCATCAAGTATAGTAACTCTGGTGGGAGATGGAGGCCTTTTTTGGTGGAGGGTGGTTAGTGCTCCAGAATCTGGGGTGATATTCTTAGTCTAGAACACAACAGTCCCAATCTTTTCAACTACTTCACGGAGAATTCTGTCATTAAAGTTGGGAATGTGAGGAGAATTAGTTTCAGGGAGGATCATTGGTCCTCGAATTGCTGCCTAAGGGTTGAGTTTCCAAGGTTATTTAAGCTGTCAGATGACAAAGAGACCAATCTTAAACAGATGATTGATAGGAAAAACAGTTCAGATGGGTGGATTTTTTGATTCAGAAGAGGCCTGAGGGCTTGGGAGGAACATGAAGTGGGAAGACTTAGAGCTTACCTGTCTACACATGAGCCAGTTTTATCAAAAAAAGTTGACTCCTGGGTTTGGAAAGCATTAGCCTCGGGTTTGTTTACTGTGAAATCATTGTATAGTAGCTCTGATACAGCACATGGGTTGGAGGATGCTACGTGGATTTGGAAAAATTTATCTCCACCAAAAGTACAATTTTTTGAATGGCTCGCTTGGAAGGGTTGAATCAAGTGTAAAGCTTTCCTGCAACGTGTAAGGTGCCTTAGTCAGGATGCTACAACAGAGTGTGTGTTTTGTGGTTGTGCTGTTGAAACAGATTGTCATGTGTTGGTTCAGTGCATGTTTGTTTGGAAAATTTGGTCCAATATCTTGGCCTGGTGAGGTATGCAATGGGTGATTCCTAAGAATGCTAGAGGTGTGTTGGAGTGGTGGAGCGGGTTCAAGTGGGGTAAGTTTGAAACCAAGATTTGGAATGTAATTCCATTCGTTGTGTTATGGTCTATATGGACTCTGAGGAATGATTGCATTTTCAAGGGTAAACAGCACTGCTTAGTGGAAGTCTGCGAACTGATCAAAACCAGAATTGCTTTGTGGATTAAATATAATTCTAGGTTGTTACATTATTCAGTCCATGATGTAGTTGAGAATCTGGATCTGGTTCGAAGGTGCGTGGGGGTTAGGTCATTGTGACCTTGCTATTGGGATCTGATGCAGTGTGCTCTGGTTGTATCTTGTTGGGGTAGCATTGGGTGGTCCCCATTAGTGCAGAAGTGTAGTTGATGTGGAGGGTGTTCGCTGGTTTGGGTTGGGTAGTTCTGTGTGAGCAATGATCGTTTCATCTACTTCTGTATGGGCTTTGGTGTGTTGTGGTCTTGTTTATTTATTTATTTATTATTATTATTTTTTTTAATGTTTGGTAGTTTGGGTTGTTTGGTTTCTGTTACGATTGGTTAGTTTACTTAGGCGAGGTTGTTTTTGGGATTTGTGGTTGGTTTCTCACCAACTCTTGATGGTGTGCTAGCATATGTTTGGGCAGGCTTATTGGTGCCAACCTAGTTGGGATTGATTTGGTTCGCTTTGATACTTTTTGCACTCATCCTCATTTTCTTTATCGGTGTAATACTTTCTGTTTTATCGATAAAGTTTCTTTTTTCTTTACTGATACAAAAAAAAAAAAAAACAAAACAAAAAATAAAAAAAAACAAATTGAAGCCCTACTTGCAAGTAGCAACAAGGACTTTCCTAGAAGGAAGGGAGGGCCTTCTTCTATGGAGGGTAGCCAAGTTATCAAGGAAGAGCATATCACCCTTCTCCCACTTGAATTGGATGCTCTCTTCTTCAATGATCTCTTCACCACATTCTCCGATATCTCCATTCTGTCCGCTATGGTGCCGAGCTAAGCTCCTTTCCATGCATCCCAACCATGGTATTGAGCCACACCCTTTCTCCCATTTCTTCCCTCAAACACCCTTGTTAGAGGCCTTGGACACAAGATTGTTTTCACCTCTCCATTTGGTAGCCACTCCATGTCCATCCCTAATGCCTTCGCCCAAGATTGTTTCGTTTGTAAAATCTGGCTTTAAAAATTTTATTTAAAAACATAAAATAAAATTGGTGAAAAAAAAAAAAAAAAAAAAAAAAAACAACAACAACAACAACTCACCTTTTGATTCTCTCTTTTTTGAGATGTATTTTAGAACAAAAATATTTTTTTGATATTTATTTTCGTTAAATTATTTTTTATTTTTTAAAAGGATAAATTACACATACATTTCTTGGGGTTTGATTAAAATACGTATTGCTCCCTATGGTTTGAAAAATTACAAATATATACCTCCCTGGCAAAAAATTTTATTTAGCAGAATTAACTGAAAAAATAAAATTTTTTAACTGTTCTCCTATACAATAATAAAATTATCTAAATTATTAATTGAAATAAAATTTTAACATCATTAAAAACTGCTAATTAATTTGATGATTTATTAATAAAATGATTTATTTGTTATGAAATTAGAAATCTTATAATGTAATTTTCAAAATCACAAGAAGTAATTCATAATTTAAATAAGCCTCATGGAGTGTGTTTGTGATTTACCTTTTTCAAAAAAGATTCAGTAAAGTTATTTCAGTTGTAAGAGAATTTCTACGTAACCATTTTGAAGTTATTGTCAAACATTTAGGCTTGGTTTGGTTCAGGGTTTTTTAGTCTGGAAAAATTAAATTACTCTAAATATAAAATAAAAAATGGTTAGATTTGAAAAAAGGTTGAAAGTAAGCTCTCTTTTTTTTTTTCTTTTGTGTGTGTGTGTGTGTGTAAAGTTTAAAAAAAATAAAATTAACCAAACTAAGCCTTAGATTAAAGAACTTGCTAGTACATAGTTAAGAAGTTGTGGAGAAGTTTAAGTCGAAATTTTAGATTGGAACTAGATCCTTTTGTCTTGTCAGGTTTGTAAGATTTGTTACTGATCTTTTCTTAATAATTTGTCATTTATTTTGTTCATCTCAGTGTGTATAGACCATACATGAAAAGAATTAGGATTAATATGATAATATTTAACGTGTACAAGCCCACAAAGGCCATGAACCACTATAAACAATCCAAGCTCATCAATCGGAGCCCAATACATAACCCAGTTGGTAAGGTCCAGAACAGCTAGAATCCACATGGCATAAAGAGCCAATGGCATTCAGACACATGGTAGGTGAAGGACGAGCCACATCAGTAGACAAAGATCTGCAAAGTTATTGCCACTGCACATCACCATTAATGCAGCCCATCACAGCATTTATTACGACAACACCTCCCCGTTGGAACATGACCCCCTTACCCTGAACAAGGTAAGCTACAACATAGACTTTCGGCGAGGAGGGCAAGTCGGAAAGGATAGCGAAATGATTACCAGAGGATATAAGCAAACATCGAAGACAAGAAGACAGTTAAGCTTTCTATCTCTAAACTCTCCATACACCTCACTTCTCTTTCTAACTTGCTCGTCGGAGGGTTCACTGGGGGACTACCCCGTTCCCCGTTGGACTTGTTTGCAGGTTGTCCGGTGGGCTCGACCACTTGGACGTGGGCATTGAGGAGTTTGGACCTGTTTCAGCCAGACTGAGCACTAAAAGCCTCAGCCAGACTGAGCACTACAAGAGCCTCAGCCAGACTGAGCACTAAAAGCCTCAGCCAGACTCAGCACTATAAGAGCCTCAGCCAGACTGAACACTAAAAGCCTCAGCCAGACTGAGCACACACAAAAAAAAAAAAAAAAAAAAAACCTCAGTCAGACCGAGCACTAGAAGCCCCGGCCAGACCGTGCACTAAGAGCCTCTGCCAGACCCAGCATAAAGCACTCGGCTTGCCTAACAAGTCTTAGCCAGACCGAGCGCCACAGTTTCAGGGTCAGACACAAGTTATTTTCTCCTCAATCAAACTCTCACAAGTTAGCCCTCTCCTCCTTACAAACCAAGCCCTCCCCTCCTCACATTTTAAATTTCACTCTGCCTTGAAGAGTTCCTAACTTTACTCTGCATTGAGTTTTTATTACAAGTTTAACTTTACTCTGCATTGAGTTTTTATTACAAGTCCAATTTCACCCCGCATTAAGGAGTCCTTAACTTTACTCTCCACTCAGTTCTTATTACAATTTCAATCCCACCATGTCTTGAGAAATTCCTAAATTCAGTTTTTACCACAAGTTTACCACAAGTTTTTATCACAAGTTTTCATCCATTTCAGACGCACAAGCAAAAACACTCGAATGCAAAATACAACTGAAATTTTATTTATTCACAACTTTGTACATAAGTTCATTATAGCAATTCAAACAAAAACAAAAAGAGACAACAACCAAAACAAAACAAAAACAATCTCTGTACAAAGTTTCATTCTCTTTCTTCTCCAGTTACTTATCCTCACTGGAGATAAGGTCTTCTTTTTCAGTACTCTCATCCAGGGGGGTTTGGGCCACATCGTCCTCACCAATTGTTACACTACTGAGGTCTAAGTCTGGGAACAGTTCTTCAGCTCTACGTTTGAACATCTTCCAGCCACTGTCCCAGAACTCAGCCATTTCGTGTTTATAAAAGTCTGACTGCTGGAAGCTCTCAATAACTTCTGCTTCAGTTCTGCCTCCAGCAGTCGTCCTCGATGGGCCCGCCCTCCCAGATTCTTGCCTAGCCAAGCTGCTAGCGACGGCGGCATCAACTGCTATTTGAAACTCAACAGACCCTTTGAATTGCTCCTTCTTTGCAGCACATATCGGGATAAGCCGCGCCCTCTCGGAGGCGCCGCCTTCTCTTCATCCGCAGATCGCTCTTTCTGAGATCGCCTTGATCTTTGCCCTTTTCTCCTTTGATTCCTTCTTCAGGCTCTCCTTCTCCGCCGTCGCCTTCACTCTCTCTGCTTCCAACTCCTTCTGCAGCCTCCCCCTTTCCTCCACTGCCTTGGTACGCTCGCCTTGCAGTTCCTTCCGCAGATCGCCAATCTTGACATCTGCCTCATCTTTTTGCCTGACCAGCTCTTTATTACTGCTCATTACTTCTTCATGGCGTTCGATCGCGACTGCGCAGGCTTTTTGGGCCTCATCCACCCTCATCTGCCAATTGGAACTCGAGCGACATAACCTGGCGGCGTGTGTTCTCCAGCTCCACCTTGACTGCTTGCAGATCAACATGTGCAGTCTCCCAACTTGCACTCTCCTTCTTCAACTTCGCAAGCTGAGCCTTGGCCTCATCTGCCTTGAGTTTGGCAGCCCCCGCTTTTCTCAGCAGAGCCCCTGCTAAGGTGGTTACCTCCATTTGAGCGGAGCATAACCTCCTTAGCAGTTCAGCCTCGTTGAATCTGGATGCTGAGCGCAGGGCTGCCTCTTCTACGATCCCTACCAGGCGGTCTGCCCCTGCCCTAGCTGGGCCTTCTTCTCCCTCCAGCCGCCCAGCCACCGCACGAGCATGGTAGATCGCTGTGGTCAGACTGACTCCCCCACCTTGGGGTGCAGGACCCCCCCGGGGTTGGTCTTCCCTTCTTGGCCCAGGGCCACTTGTCCCATCTTCCACTTGCCCTTAAGAGGCGGCCATCGCGACCCTTGCGGTGATCGCCGCCGCCACTACTAGCACCACTTCCATGCCCTCTGAGGCAACGTCTACCACTTCGGGGGTACTTACCCTTCCTGGGGTCTCCTCCACTTCTCCCCCCTCTGCCTCCTTGGTTGTATTGGTTTCCTTTACAATCGTCTCATTCCTCCTCTTCTGGGCAGGCTCTTCTTCACTCCGCCTTACCCTTTTCTTCTTATTTACCACCCCTAATGCCTCCATCTCCTTCAAAGACCTCTCCTTCAAAGGGTCTACTGGGAGCGGTCGTGGCACAAATTCGCCTAAGTTTTTCTCTCCCAAGGGTTTGGGGCGAGGGCGAATTCTCTCCCTTGCAATTGGTTTTGGTGGTCGGTCAGCCTGGGACTCTTTGAATTTTTGGGCTTTGGCAAGGCTAGTCTGATCCTCCGCCTCTTGACCCCTTCTCCTCGCCTCTAACTCCACTCGGTCGAGGTCCCTACCGCTCGGCTGTGGACCCAACCCTGCCTCAAACATTGCAGACGATTGAACGAGCTCGTCCCATGTGGCCCCTTCTTTCTCCCTCCACTCCTTCACCCTCTTCACCCTTTCCTCCGCTGCTGCCCCCAACTATGGCTCCATGGACTTGGTCAGCACCTTCCAAATGGTGCGCACCCCAACTCCTCTACTGGCAGACACGTAGAACCACCGTGGTCTCCACTCCTTGATTAACGACGACTGCCCCGCCACCAGCCCTTTCCCTGCTGCTGCCTGTAGAATGACCTACGTCTCTTGCTATCCTGAGGCCTTGTAGCATGCGAAGAATTCGTCCACTGTCATGGCCGTCCCTTCATTTGCCTTCGGCCAGGCACTTGCACAGGACATCAAGATCTTTCATGCATTAGGCATTAGTTGGCCCGGCGCCACCTCTAAGCGATTCAGGACATCCACTACCACCTGTGACAGGGGCAGCCTCAGTTCTCCTTTTAACGCCTCCTCATAAAGGGCAAACTGCCCTGGCCTGGCATCAGATGGCCTCTCCGTCGACATCGGCAACGACAACTCTATTTCAGCAGGCACTTGGTATTTGTCGTGAATAGCCTCCAAATCCGCTGCAGTAACCGTTGATTTATCTGCCTTTGTGTGCCAGTGATTAGGTTCTGCCTAGTTGATAGGCTTTGGAGCTGCTTTCATGATGGAACCATGGGGTCGTACAATCGACTCCCCCATCATTTCCATCCTGTATTGCTGCGCTAACTCCACAACATCATCATCACCAAGTGGATCTACCCTGGCATTCGCAGTTTCTTCTTGGGCCATTTCTAAGGTATGTCTGCGAATCGCTTCGGAGGTAGGTACAAGGAAATTGAAAAAGTGTTGCAGAGGTGTATCGTGAGCAAGAAAGGAATTCACATTTGAAATATTTTGATTTTTCGTAAACAAGTAGGTGAATCGAATAATGCCAAAATCTCACGGTTTACTCGTATTCTAAGGATCTCAATTAATTTTCGCCAGCTTGAAAACTTTTCAAATCATCCGCCAAAACTGTCTTTTCAACACCCATATAACCTAATGTTTCATTTCAACACCCATAGTGACCTAATGTTTCATTTCCGATCCAATGCCTAATCTTCCCCCATCACAGGGTATTGCCACGTGTACGACCACGATCCACTGTCTCCTGCCCTTACCCTGTCTTTTCCACTTCAAATCACCACGTGACACACCGCCTCTTGACCCCCACGCCTCTCCACCTCACCCTTCGCAGTTGGTCCTCCTCCTGGTCGACCCTCCCGCCCGGCCAGCCTTTTCGGTCGGCCCTCTTCGCGGTCGCCCCCCCCATGGTCGCCCCTCCCGCTCGGCCAACCCTCATGGTCGCCCACTTCACGGTCGGCCCCCCTGCTCGGCCAACCCTCATGGTCGCCCCTCCTCGTGGTCGACTGTCCCACTCGGCCAACATTCGGTCGACGCCCTCGCTTCGCCCTTCCACTCGGTGCCACCTTGAGCAGTCGGACCACCCCGATCATCATCATCCGGTCATTCCTCACGGTTGACCTCTATATTACCATTCCCTGACACCCTCACCCTCTTCATTACTTTTCTCTTCATTGGACTAAAGCTACACTCGGGAATGGGGGACTACTGACGTGTACAAGCCCACAAAGGCCATGAACCACTATAAACAACCCAAGCCCATCAATCGGAGCCCAATACATAACCCAGGTGGTGAGGTCCAGAACAGCTAGAATCTAACATGGCATAAAGAGCTAATGGCATTCAGATACATGGCAGGTGAAGGACGAGCCACATCAGCAGACAAAGATCTACAAAGTTATTGCCACTGCATATCACCATTAATGCAGCCCATCACAGCATTTATTACGACAACACCTCCCCGTCGGAACATGACCCCCTTACCCTGAACAAGGTAAGCTACAGTATAGACTTTCGGCGAGGAGGGCAGGTCAGAAAGGACAGCAAAATGATTACCAGAGGATATAAGTAAACATTGAAGACAAGAAGAAGGTTAAGCTTTCTATCTCTAAACTCTCCATACACCTCATTTCTCTTTCTAACTTGTTCATCGGAGGGTTCGCTAAGGGACTACCCCGTTTCCCGTTGGACTTGTTTGCAGGTTGTCTGGTGGGCCCGACCACTTAGACGTGGGCATTGAGGAGCTTGGACCTGTCTAGCCTATTCACTGGAACTAACTACATCATCAATATTAATAATAACTATAGTATTTGATTACATTTATCTTTAAAAAATGAATTACAATTACCATATTTGAAATAGACATTCCATTTACTTGAAAACAATTAATGCAATAAAATCATATACCTATCGTTATTGTATCAATTTAATTTTTCCTACTTAAATAATCTAGACACTAATTTTTCCCACTTAAATAATCTAGACACTAAAGTTTACAAAAATGAATGGATAGAATTATTAAAGTGAGCCTCATGATGGGCCCCGATAACCAGTTTAGTCATGACAGGAGAAAAATCTAATCCTTTTAAATTTACCCATGATTAGAAGCAAATCATGGAAGATTTCACTATCCAAGTGTACATACATACCTTCTCTCAGCTTCAGCACGATTTGAGGTACCGAAAGCATCCTCTCAACCTCGGCCTCTCATGGACGATGTATCATTGTTGCTGAGAGCCGTGAACGTGTATTTGAGGAAAAGGTGATTAATTAAGGAAATTTCCAAATCAATGGTCTTATTCTGAAATAATTACAGTGAAAAAGTTTATAACTTTAATCATTAAAGGCATAAAATTTACTATATACCTTTAATTATTTTTTAGAACGGACAGTGATTTGTTATTTTCTATTAATTAAATCAAATTCATATTTTATGACGTTTGATACAATAACTATAGGTATATAATTTTTGAACGTGATTAATTAAAAGCCAATTCATGCTATATATTTAAAAACTTTATTCAAGATTTTATTTAAAAATATCAATATATAATTCAGATTTATTCTATATAATATAAACCTCACAATATGCTAATTAAATTTCAATTACCCTTCTCCTTTTATACTAATTTTCTTGGCAAAGTTTTCATGGTAAGTTGAGTTTTCAATCAAAGTAAATAAAGTTGAACTTTTCCTCACCAAATAAAGTTGTTTGGTTCTAATTTTCTAAATTTAATTTTAAAAAAAATGATTTTTATGTTTTATGTTTTTTAAGTGAATTTGTTTAATATTTTAAGTAATTTTTTTACTTTTTAGATGCACTTAACCTAGATGTACCTAAAAAGTAAAATATTTATAATTTTTTTTTAAAAAATCAATAAAAACATAAGAATACTAAAGTATACTGAATTTTAGTATTTTTGGTATTTAATGATTTTTTTAAAAAAAATTTCACAAATATTATACTTTTTAATTGTATTTATATCAAGTGTATTTAAAAAGTAAAAAATTACTTAAAATATTAAAAAAATTCACTAAAAAAATACAAAAAATAAAAAATTCAATTTTTAAAAAATTAAATTCAAAAAATTAGAACCAAACAAGGAAATGTAATTCTTGTCACAAGAACCACGTGTACAAAATACAATTTGTGATTTATCTAAAGTAGTAAAGTTCACAATTTCGGACATAATTCATATATCAAAAATGCTTCCGACCTCCAGTGGGGTGACCCCCACCGACCCCCAGCTGACGTGGATGGGGTCACGTGAATGAAAGCCCACGTACCCACGCACCCATCTCATCCTTCATCTCTCTCTTTTCTCTCTCATCTGTGCAAACCATTCAACTCTCCTCTCTCTCTTCTCTCTTCACCATTGCTCCGACCACCTCCGCCACCGCCGAAGTATCGTGACAACGACAAGGAGATTCGACCACCATCATTCGTCATCGATCGTGGCGTTGCCGTTCGTCAGTAGAGAGAAAGAGAGAAGAGCTTCGTGTTTGCTGGGTTTGGTGTTGGCATGGAAGAAGGGGTTGGGGAGGGAAATCAACGGTCGGCATCGGTTAGAATGTTCATTAGAAATCAACATTTTTGTATATATATATTATTGTACAATCAAACGGTCATTAGAATTCTTGTCATTTCTGAACCTTCATGGAGGATTTACAATGTATTGAAATGGGTTTTTGAAATTTCAAGAAGAGCACTTCTTTCCCTTCTCATTTTGGGTTTTCGAAAAGTTAGTCTTGGATTGGAATAGAATGAAAAATATATATATATATATATTGAAGGAAATAGATTTTGGGTTTGGGTTTGATTTTGGATTTGGTTTGTGGTGGTTATGGAGCTCCTTCTTCCTCTTTTTTTTTTTTTTTTTGCAGTTTACAAATCTGGGCAGAGAGGAGGCTAGGAAGAGGAGAGAGAGAGAGAGATGGAGGAGAGAGGAAAAGAGGGAGAGAGAAGGTGAAGGCAGTTTATAAATTTTTTTATTTCAGAACGCGTGTGTTCACGCTTTGCATATTGCAAAAGTCCAAACCAACTCTGATCCACGAACCACGTCACTGGGGGTGGTGGGGGTGAAGTTTCTCTGGGGGTCTGTAGCAGGATTGTTCATATATTTACACTGTGTGTATGGACTATGGATTTAGAAAAGAAAAAAAAATGAAAAAATAATAATGTATATTTCATTAACATTTCCCTTACTTTTTAAATTCTGATTCAAATTTATTATCCAAATACAATTTTATTATTGAATGGAAAATACTAATACACTGTCATGTGCTAATCACAAATTGTGTTTTGCGTTGGAAAATTGGTTTTTATAAGGCTTATTTTGGGCCAACTTTGAGTCAAAAATTGAATGGGCCCCAAACGTCGTTTGGGGTAGGTCTGAAGAGGTGACGTATTCCTTGCCGCATGACAAGTCACACAGTGAAAATGGTTTGTCAAAACCATTTATGAGTGAATGAGAAATTAACGTCATTTTCGAGTTCGTGGAATTGGACATTTAAAGAATTATATGTGGGTTTCTTTGAAATGGATTGTCCCACATTGAAACTTTAAGAGAGCTTGTGTATGTATATAAGCTCTAGAGTATAACACTTGGATTGGGGCCTAAGGGGCACCCCAAGTTTGTAGAAGAAAAGAGTTATGGATAAAATGAATCTTAGACCAAACCACCAAACACGAGTGCGTCGCCGCCGTCCTTTCGGCCGGATCGAGTGGGGGTGTGGGTGTGGGTCGGGTCGGTTCTTATATTAATTTTTTGGACAAAATTCTTTTGAATTTTTTCAAAAATTATTGCGAGAAAATTTAATTTAATTCAAAAATTGAATTTATTTTCTGTCCATTATTTACCAACTTCTGTTCGAATTCCCTAAACAGTTTCAAACTGTTTTTCAGTTTATAACTGCCAGAAACTATTGTAGTTAACAGATTTGAATCTGTACAGTTCAAACTGTCCAGCAGATCTGTTAGAATTCAAACAGTACCTGTTCAATTCAAAAACCCATCTGTTCACTTCAAATTTTGCACCTGTTTAGGTCTATAAAACCATATCTGTTCCAGCATTTTTCGATATCCAAAAATCAGTCTGAAATTTGTGTTTTGCTGTCCAATTTTTTCTTTTGCATTATTTTTCCTTCATTCTAGTTTTAGAGAAAAGTTTAAGAGAGTATAGAACACAAGGTTCTAGTTCGATAGACAAATTTGTTTGGAGTGCTACTACAAATTTGTGAAGATCATTGTATCTTAGGAGATAGATGCCACTTTACCGTAAACACCGTACTAGGGCGAATCCGTCTTAAGAACAGAATGTCACACACTCAACTTGGTCTTTAAATATTCATTCAACTCGGTTAAAATAAATTTGGTAAGTTATTTATTTTATTTATTTGTTTGATTTTATTTCAATTTATTTATTGTACACAGAAGATTGTTCCGATAATCTTAAGACAGATTCGAATTATTCTGTTTACAGAATTTTTCGTTTATTTCCTTTCTTCTTTCTTCTTCTTACAGAAATTATTTTTTATAATTTTACAAAATAATATTCTAATTGGAAAACAAATAGTAGTAATATACTGTTTGACAGATAGTAGTAATATACTATCTTTTTTCTTTGACAACTAGTAGTAATATATTGGTGTCATTAATAATTCAGAATATTTATTTGCAAAATTTGTCAGAAATTAATTTTGATTTTCTTAATAATTTCTAAGTGTTCATTCATTAAAAATAAATTCATTTTTTTTAATTATTGAAGTGTTACAGAAATTTAATTTTCTATGTGGAATTAATTTGGTTAAATAAAATTTTTATTTTATTTCCAAATTAATTGAAAAATAAAAGTTATATTCTTGTTTCTTTTATTTTTACAGAATTTAATTCAGTGAATTTGGATTAATTTTCTATGTAGTATAAATTCTAATTATAATTTTGTTTTATAATTTAGAATTCATGGCTACTGAAACAAATGCTCAAACAAGTACTAGTGTGGTGGCTGCAATTGCGCCAACATCCTCTCCTATTGTGACAGTACCGGTAAATCACGGGGAGAAGCTAAAGAAGTTCCTTGGAATTGACTTTAAAAGATGATAGCAGAAAATGCTGTTCTATCTTACAACTTTGAACCCGGCTCGTTTTCTCCGTGAGAATACTCCTATTTTGAAAAAGGATGAAACTGACCGGCAAGTGGTTGCTATGGTCGATGCTTGGAAACATGCGTATTTCCTTTGCCGGAACTACATCTTGAGCGGACTTGACAACACATTATACAACGTCTATAGTCCTATCAAAACAGCAAAGGAACTTTGGAAGTTTTTGGAGAAAAAGTATAAAACGGAAGATGCCGGCTCAAAGAAATTTGTGGTTAGCAAATTCTTGGACTTTGTGATGGTTGATTCTAAGACTGTAATCAGCCAAGTTCAAGATCTCCAACTCATTTTGCATGACATTCACGCATAAGGCATATTTTTCAGTGAATCCTTCTAAGTTGCAGCCTTAATTGAGAAATTACCACAAGGCTGGAAGGAATTCAAGAACTACCTCAAATACAAGCGCAAAGAAATGTCTTTGGAAGAATTGATTGTGTGTTTGAGGATTGAGGAGGACAACCGCAATTTAGAGAGGCGAGCTGGTAAGCATCTAATAGAGTTAAAGGCAAATGTGGTGGAACATGCTCCAAAAGCCAAGAAACGGAAGTTTTCTAGAGAAAGTTCATCACAAGGCTCTAAAGAAGGGGAAACTAAAAAGTACAAGTTTAATGGCAAATGTTACATCTGTGACAAAGAGGGACATCGGGCTAAAGATTGTCATGGCAAAGACAAAAACAAAAGAAGAACAAGTAAGAAGCATGCTCAAGCCCATATGACCGAAGTGGATAATATTTCCAATGGTGTAGATGACATCAATCTTTCTGAAGTTGTTTTCGAGGCAAATCTTGTCGGAAATCCTAAAGAATGGTGGGTGGACACTAGTCCTACTCGCCACATTTGTGCCAACAAAAAGATGTTCACATCTTATTCTACAGTGGACAACGGTGAACAATTTTTTATGGCAACTCCTCAACTTCCAAAATTGAAGGACAAGGGAACATTTGTCACGCCCCAAAATTTGGACAATTAAATATTAAATTAGGACTAACCCCAATAATATTCCATCATCCAAATCTTAGGGGTGAAACAAAAAAAAAACTAAACGCCAACCAAACTATCTATCATAATTTCATAACTAACCAATACCTCAACATTCAGATAGCAATAACCAGTCAAAACAATTTCAATAAAGTACGGTTACAAACCATGCCAAATTATTCTAATACTAAAGTCATTAAAAAAATAATAAATACATAAACTAATATCAACCTTAAGCTCAAAAAAACAAAAGAGGTCCAAATGACAAGTCCAACACTATAGTAATTCCATGTCACCACCGTAACCTCAACTAATACTGCAAAGGAAGCTCAACTGCGCTCAGACAAAACGCACCCGAGTTGCCAAGAGACAAAACGGGTCAGTATACAGGTATACTGGTATGAGTACAAGATTTAACACCCACGTATCCACCAGACACAAACAAAAATACATTTAATTCTTGTTATGGGACAAGACAAGTAGTTCTATCTTCACCGAGACGAATGGGTAGTTTCTCGAGATACGGTGTCATTTAGTTTCTTACCCGTACACAACAAAATATAAATTATGAAATAAACAAAATAGAAATAAAAATATGGTGGATTAGCTCTACATAAAAAAAAAAAAAATTAGAAAGACCCACCAACCTGCAAAAAAATAAAGTTAGTATAATTTAATTATAAGTAACTTGCTGAAAAAGTATAAAAATGCACCGTTTCATACTTAAATAATTCGAATTGACCAAAACTCAAAGAACAAAAGTTGTACAAGAATCAAATTTTTTAAAATAAATAGTGGACGAATTTAACAGAAACTAAACAGGTTGAGAGAAAAACTTGATAGAAAAACTTAAACGGAATTAAATCGAAAAATTTGAAGTTGAAAACGAACAAAAACTACCCTAAGATGATTTTTTTCGAAAAAGTTCAAAACATGAAACGTGTGCAGAATAATGTTTTATTTCAATTTATGCGAAACCAATAAAAATGAGCTTGTTTCGTGGGTTAAAACAACCTCTAAAATCTGCAATACTAAAATGAATTAAAACTACTATAATCAAGATCATCCGATTATAAGCTCTAATCAATCTTTTTAATAAAAAATTAAGACACAAAAGTTGTCTAGAATCACGTATACATGCTTTTTCTCAAATTTCATAATTTATCGAGGTCATTTACTATTTTTCAAGATGTACAAATCAATACAATTTACATTATACCAATAAATTCATAATTAAATTCTTTGTATCTTAACTCCACCACTTTGGCCTTCCATTTCTGACCTACACATATATCTCATGTGCCTCCATATACCTAACACCGCTTCGAAACCAAACTTGCACCGAGATATCGTCCTGAGTTTGACCCATATTCTTCGAATGGTTAGCATATACATACGCACGTAAATCAAAACACTTGTCTACTTATGAGAACGAGGTAACAATATACATATACAAAACATCTCACTCATGATAATAAATATAATAATGCCAAGCCTAAGGTATTCCAATAAATCTCATAATCCTCACTTTTTTTTATACGCTCTTCCTCACCAACACTCAAATAAAACAACAATTCATAGAGTCATGGTGGAGTATAAGAAATTTATCTATGAGTTCCTTATTAATTTTAATTTCATATAACCATGAGTGTAATTACAACTATAAAATAAATCCATATAAAATCCTAAACCTAGCATACACACTAATCAAAATAATTAAAATCAATCAATCATGTAAAAACCCTAAACCTTACATATAAAATTAATCAAAGTAATTAAAATTAATCAATCATCTAAAAATCCTAAACCTTACATACACAACTAATCAAAATAATTAAAATCAATTAATCATCTACATGTAAATATGAAATTAATTCAATATCAAATAAATAAAAATAACGAATTAAATATAAATTAACGGAAATAAGTTTTATACTCATAATATTTTTTTAAAAATCAAAAAAATATTTAAAGAATTAATAAAATTACCGAAACAAAATCCTAATTTTTTTTTTCTCTTTTTCTCATTTTCACACACAGCCGCAGACCCTCTCTTTTTTCTTTCTTTGATTACACTCTCTCTCTCTCTCTCTCTCTCTCTCTCTCTCTCTCTCGACTTGCCGCCGCACCCTGCACACCTGCACTTCTCTTTTCTTTCTTTTGTTTATAACCTAACTGTTATTATATTATATAACCTCATAGTTATTATATTATAAACTTACATCTCGATATATAATAACTTAATAAATTATTATATAATATTATATTATATAATACAACATAATATAACAAAATTATAATATATATATAAATATAAATAAAAAATAAAAATATATATATATCTATATATAACACTTCTTTTTTTTATATAACAAATATAAATATATAAATATTTAGATTAATTATATATAATTAAATAACGCATTAAATTAATTAATCATCATATTAAATTCATTAAATATCACATTAAATTCTCATGTGACCATATAATTAATAAAGAACAAAATAAAATAAGATAATAATAATCATAATAATAAATAATGACTTAAGAAAATTAGGGTCGCTACAAGATTGTTCTGAAGATGACATCTGGAAATGAACTCACTCTCAACAATGTGCTGCATGTACCAGACATTCGCAAGAATCTTGTTTCTAGATCTTTATTGAGTAAAAATGGGTTTAGCCTAGTGTTTGAGAGTGACAAATTTGTACTTACTAAGAATGAGATGTATGTAGGAAAAATGTTACATGTCTGATGGCCGAGAAATTCTATTTCCACATCACAATTCTTTCAATACACATCATTTACTCAGTATACACCACACACAAATTAAATATATTGATTTAATCTCAATACACAACCCCAATTTTCATACAATACCATATTATCCTCATCTTCTCCAACAACCCCTCTTTGACATTGAAACCTAAACCAACATCCATCCTCCCCTGCTATGGTCTGAAAGTCCATTACACCTCTCTTTTCATTTCCTGTTTTTTGTTGGGTTTTCTTGATTACCCTTTTTTTTTTCTTGTTCTTGATCAGCCATATCGAGTTTGAAAACGATTCAATGCTATGTAAAAGTGATCGATACATATGGGTTTTTGGTGCTTGTGAAATTTGTTGAGTTCTAGATTGAAAAGACCCCTGTTTGCATCGCTTTTGTTTTGATGAAGTCCTGGTAAGAGCTTCCTCTTCCATGGATTGTGGATTTTATTATTATTTTGATTGATTGATTGTATGTATGTATATATGTATTGTGTGTGTCAATTGTAATTTGAGCTATAGCTCTTAAAGGCGCACGACAGCTTCCGTTTGGTTGCTGAGAAAACAGATGAAAATTAAGAGAAAATTGTATTTGCAGAATTGGTTATGGAGGAGGCAATTCAAACCCTATTATATATGCACCACCGGCTTTCTGAGATGAAGAAATTAGGGTTTTGGTGAAGAAGATAAGTACATTTTAGTAATTTTATTTTAGGATAAAATTGTAATAAAAAAAAAAATCATTAAGTGTGTGGACAGAGGTAGATGAGTGTGTGGAAATAGAATTTCCCTTGATGGCCTTTTCAAGATGAATGTAATGACCGTTGTACCCTTAGTTATTCATAAAAATACATTTTCTTCTTACTTGCTTGAGTCTTCAAATTTATGATATGGTAGACTAGGACATGTTAATTATGGATCCTTACGTAGATTAATTAATATGGAATATTTACCTAAATTTGACATTGATTCAAATCATAAATGAAAAATTTGCGTTGAAGCAAAATTATCCAAAACTCCTTTTCATTCAATAGAAAGAAGTACGGAATCACTTGAATTAATTCATAATGACATTTACAGTTTTGAAGAGGAAAGTTTATATGGTGAGATGAAATGAGGTAACTATGAGCAACATACATGAAGGGTTGGGTATTAGGACAATTAGGGATGTAAATGTTTGCCTATTGTGTAAGTGGTAGTGGAGGTTTGCAAATGAAGGAGAAACTTTATGGAAGAAGGTGATATGCAGCAAGTATAATTTGGAAGAGGGAGAATGGTTCCCTATTCTGAATCAAGGTAATAGGATCTCAAAACTATGAAGGGACATCATAGATGTAGCAGAGCATAGAGCTAATTTGGTTCATTTTTATGTAAATCATTTCAAGATTACAGTGGGTAATGGACTTAGAGTGAAGTTTTGGCATGATAAATAGTGTGGTGATATTTGTTTTAAAGAGGAATTCCCTAGATTGTTCAGGATATCTAATGAGCAGAGGGGCTCTTGAAGGCTCTTTGTTGAGAAGAAAGGAAATTTAGAAAATTGGGAGTTTAGCTTTAGAAGGCGTTTGTTTGTTTGGGAGGATGAGGAACTTCTCAAATTCAGAGATGTGCTGAGATTAGCCCCATCTATTAATCTGGATGGTATGGATAAACCAGTTTGGTTGGCTGCCAAATCAGGGCAGTCTTTTGTCTTAACCCTATGTAATCACACAGTTGTAGATGCTGCTGAAATGGGGTTTCTAAGTAGATCAGTTTGGGTGAACTATCTTCCACCCAAAGTGCAATTCTTTGGGTGGCTTGCATGAAACATAAGGTAAAAACCTCTGTGTTTATGCAGAGGATTGGGATACTGGATGGAAGTGTACCTTCGGATTGTGTATTCTGTAATAATAAGCCAGAGACAGTAAAGCATGTGCTTATTTTGTGCCCAATGGTCTGGAGGCTATAGGTGTCTGCTTGATGGTGGGGTGTGCTTTGGGTTGTGCCTAGCTCAGTCGAATGTCTACTACAATAGTGGGCTGGCATCTGGTTTAACAAAACAGAGAGGAAAATCTGGAAGGCTATTCCTTTTGTTTCTCTTTGGTCAATCTGGAAGCATAAAAATGACTGCGTGTTCAATGGTGTTCAACCAAAGGTGAGAGAGTTGCAGGAATTAATTATCATCAGAGTAGCTATTTGGCTCAAAGCTTCATTCAAAGACTTACATTGCTCTGTTAATGATTTCTTGTTTAATATTTATCAGATTAGGAAATGTATTGATGGAAGGGTGTGAAGTGTAAAGGGAGTGAAATGTATTGGTGCTGCCAGTCCAAATTTAGTTTTGTGGATACATAGTTTTGTTGGACTGCTATGCTTAGCAGTGGCTGCGATTCATGGGTGTTTTTTTTTTGCTAGTTTGGTTGTTGGTTGTTGTTTGTTGGGTTGTGATGCTGTCTGCTGATGTTTATGGCTGGTTTGGTTGTTTGTTGTGTTGTCTGTTGGGTTGTGATGTTGTCTGCTATGAAGTTTTTGTAGTTGTTTAGTCTTGGTGTTGGTTGAACTGCTCCGTTGCTTAGCTGGTTTGTTAGGCTGCTATGCTCAGCAGTGGATGCAACTCATGGTGTTGGTTGTTTGCTAGTTACTGATGTGTGGATGCTTGTTGATTTTTTTTTTTTGCTTTTTCTGTTTGTTGGTCTCTCACCAACTAGGAGGTTGGAGCTTGATTTAGCTCCAAATTCCTCTTTATTGATGTACTTTATTATACTTTGTATGTGTCTCATCAATAAAGTGTTCTTTTTGCTGGAAAAAAAAAAAAAGTTTGTTTTGGAAACAAAGAAAACAAGTATGGTTGTTTTGAGAATTCATTTTTTATTTATTTATGATTTTTTAATTTTTTTTTACAAAAAGATATGTAAAAATATAAAGAGTAAAATTGACCCTTTTTTTTTTTTTTTTTTTGATAGTTACTTTTTTATTTTTGAGCTAAAATAGCGACTTCTCAAAGTAAGGCTTATACATTGGGCAATTATATATATATATATATATATATTAATACAATGAGATATTAAATGAGTTTTTTATTTTTTATTTTTTTTAAGTTTTGAATAATTATTTTTAAATCTTAGATAAAAAGAATCCAAAAAGTGGAATTAATTATTCTAAAGTGGTAAAATAATTTATGCTATAATTTTATGAAAATTATTTAGTCCGGCCAACCAAAATATAATCCCTAATGTAACAGAACAAATGCAAGACTCCGTGGTATAGGGGAACACATATATAGGCCCTACACTTCTTTTCATTAATTTATATTTTTTGTCCAATCATTTCGAAAAATTTTATTTTCACATATCTACTTGTCTTAATATACACACTTAATGAAATTTTATTTTAAAATTTTATTTTAATAATAATTATATTCGAAAATAAAATGTCTATAATGAACGTCAAAATTCCAACCAACCCATCTCATCTCTTCTCCTGAGAGGTTCTCTTCCTTCTCTCCAACAACTCCTCTATGGCTATGGAGCTTCGAATTCGATGAGTCGAGAGTCTGAATGTCTAGTGGGCATAAGGAAGTGAAGGGGCTAAATGTGAAATGGGTCAGGTCCAAGCCTTGGGCCGGCCCAATCCGACAAAGCCCAAATCCAAGTGGGTCAGATGAGTATATGGACAGATCAATTGAGCCCAACTTCGTGATCAATAGTACGCCCAAGTCCTTTAGTACTTGGGCCCCAACTCATGGAAGAGGCCGGCCAGTAGTAGTCTTTGATGCAGGCTGAGGCTATGGGCGAGCAGATGATGACCCATCTCCGTGAATGAGCACGAAAAGGGCCGTGAGGCACACTAGTACCAGGCGAAGAGCGTGAAATCTTGAGCTAGGAAACCTCACAAAGAAACGTGGGATTTGTGAGTGCAAGCATGTGCAGGATGCCACCTCAGCTGGTCCCCCACGCCTAAAATCACGGAAGTTGTTGAGCTAAGGGAATGTGATTTGTTATCAGCATGCTTACAATGAGAATATACAATGAATGGCAACTATCAAGTGGTCCACCACGTGGAGCAATGATGAAAGGACACTTGGCAGCACCTATACTCCATGAACTCACCTTGAGAAGCAAGTAAGGAACACTATATATATAACATGAGCTTCACATTGAAGGTAACTGAACAACTCCAATCAATACTTACATACCAATTCGACTCTACCGATCACTGATTCCCACGCCGGAGGGGTTATCTGGCCAACCCCGGCTGGGCAGCTCTAACGGCACTTCTTGTGGCAGGAACCCCAGTCCCTGGATAGTCAAATCAAGCGCAGAGCCCCGATCCACTTTCATCTAGTGCGGAATCCGGTACGCACAATTGGTGCGGTGAGCGTAGATCATTTCTGAACTCTGCATTCAGTTCCGGCAATGGGGATTGAGGACATTCCGCCTTCATCACATACCCTGCAGACGGAGAGGACGAAGGACAAAGGTTTGGCACTCCCGAAAGTTCTAGAGGAGCAAACTGGAAACAATAATCGAACCCCCGAATCTGTCGAGCATCGATTGCCATTCGCCGAAGGTTCTTCTCATCATTTCCTTATGGAAAAGGATTATAGAGATCGAATTATAGATTCCATGGGAATGGAGATATAGGAATTGAAAGTTCAACTTAAGAAGGTGTTGGGTGATCCGACGGAGAAGAGGACAGAAGCAGAGCCCTCTCGTTTACAACGTAGGAGCTCATCTAGAGAATTACCAGTGAAGAAATTCCCCAGGAATGACTCCGGGCAGCGAAGCCAACCAATCCCAACACAAAGCGAAACGGCGAGTAGCCACACCCGTGGGTCACGCCGGAGGAGGGCCAAGAAGCAAAAGACGGATAGTCAACAAACTGAGTACCCTCCTCAGGACCTTCGCACTTGGCTGATCGGCAATAGGCAGAACGAGCAACATCGAGATCATTTGGACCGTATTGTTCACCAGAGAGAACATCGAGCACTGGACAAACTTGTCTCTTCGCCATTCTCTCCAGAGATTGAGGCCATGAGGCCTCCAAAGAAGTTCACTCCGCCAAAGTTCACTTCCTACGATGGGAAGTCGAACCCTCTGACGCATATCAGTCATTTCAGACAGATGATGTCCCTCTGGAGCCGAGATGAGGCACTGATGTGCAAAGTCTTCCCATCCAGCTTGGGAGAAACCGGACTCCGATGGTTCGATCGACTCATTGAATCAATTCATGGTGGAAGCAGCTCTCGAAAGAGTTCTGGCGGGTTTGTCTCCAACACTAAGATCGAAGGCCGGGATACTTGTTCGGCCTCGAGGAAGGAGCAAGAGGAAGCTTCTTGACTATGCAAGGAGGTACTGGGAAGAGTATAACGATTTGGAGGAAAATGTGTGTAGCGAGCAAATGGCTGTCATGTCCTTCAAACATGGTCTGTGCCTGGAAAGTAAGTTGAGACAATCACTTACCAAGCGTCCGGCCACAGTTTTGAAAGACTTGTGCGCCAGGATTGAGCAGTATGCTCGTCTCGAAGACGATCAGATCCCTATTGAGGTAGTATCAGCAGAAACAAGCAGCCCGGCAGAAGAAGAAAACGGATCGAGGAGAGCACCGAGGGATTATAGTGAATGAGGTGGATAAGTCCAAATCCCATGAAGCTGTTGTGACCGTGTTCAAGGAGCCAATCTATTGAATCCTAGAGAAGATCAAAGGAGAGCCCTTCTTTGTTTGGCCGCCGAAAATGTTGGGAGATCCAGCTCGGCGCAATTAGAAGCTCAGGTGCACCTACCACCAAGACAAGGGACACATGACTCAGAACTGCAGGGCACTAAAGCAACACTTGGAGGACCTGGTGGCAGCCGGGCACTTAAGGGAATACATTGATCAGGGCAAGGAGGTGGCCGAGCTGGGGAACCCACTTCCAGAAGTAAACGCAGAGCATCCGCCCCGGTTGATAATAAATGTGATCCATGGAACAGCGGCTCCGGAATCTGAGGAGGCACTGAAAGAAGAGATCGCTAAGGCTGCCCAAATTCAGCGAATCATGTCAGTGGAGCCGGCATCGAAAAAGGTACGTACCGTACCAAAATCCCCCCTGTGTACTGTCTCATTTACTAGCAAAGATTTAGAAGGCGTACAGCACCCACACACTGATGCATTGATCATAACTGTTGGGATTGGGAAATGATTTGATGTGAAACGAGTCCTAGTAGATCGAGGCGGTCTGTGAACATCTTGTATTATGATTTGTTGAAAGCTTGGCCTCTCCGGCGACATCTCACCAGCAACGGCCATTAGTCGGTTTCAATTTATAGCCGGAGTGGCCACTCGGTCGAATAGTATTGCCAGTCGTAGTGGGAACCAAAACCCTTCAGATAGAGTTCTTGGTTATTAATACACCATCCCCTTATAACGCCATACTTGGCCGCCCGTGGATTCATCAAATGGAAGCAGTCCCCTCAACCTATCACCAGCTCATCCGTTTTCCTACGAAACACGGAGTAGAGTAGATTTGGGGGGACCAAGTTGTGTCCAAACATTGCTTCATGGCAGCGTTAAAGGCAAACCAACTCTGCAACCGGGTACAGACAGTGGAAGTGGCCGGCCAGCCAGTCTTGGAAGATGTGAGAGGAACTCCAGAGGAAAAGATAGTGGAGGATTTGGAGAAAGTCTTGATAGAAGAAGACGACCCGGAAAAGTACTTCCTTATCAGTACCTCGCTAGGCGCTGATGAGAAACTTATTCTTTGGAGCTGGCGAGGAAAATATGGAGGTATTCGCGTGGTCAGCATATGATACTCCAGGGTTGGACCCAGAATTTGCTTGCCACAAGCTCAACATCAATCCTTCAGCTCGGCCCATCGTACAGAAAAGTCAGAGATCCTCAGTTGAGCACACCGAAGCAGTGATTGCCGAAGTCGAAAAACTCCTGGCCTCGGGAGCAATCAGAGAAGTACAGTACCCGCAGTGGTTGTCCAACACAGTTGTAGTCAAGAAAAAGAACGGAAAATGGAGAGTTTGTGTCGATTTCACTTGCTTGAACAAAGCCTGCCCTAAAGATAGTTTTCCACTGCCTCGTATCGACCAACTAGTAGACTCAACAGCAGGGCATGAGCGCATGAGTTTTCTGGACGCCTATAGCGGTTATCATCAAATACCATTGTTCGGTCCGGATCAAGAAAAGACAGCGTTCATCACTCCGAGAGGGACTTACTGCTATAGGGTAATGCCGTTCGGCCTCAAGAACGCCGGAGCGACCTACCAGCGAATGATCACTCGGATGTTCAAAGATCAACTGGGGAAAACCATGGAAGCCTATATAGACGATATGGTAGTAAAAAGCAAGTTCGCTACAAACCATCTCACAGACTTGAGAGAAGTATTTAGCATCCTGAAAACCCACCAACTTCGCCTCAACGCCTCGAAATGCGCCCTCGGGGTGGGAACAGGGAAGTTCTTGGGATACATGATCACTCATAGAGGAATTGAAGCGAATCTGGATCAGATCAGGGCTATACAGAACCTCGAAGTGCCAATAAAGTCTAAGGAACTGCAGAAACTAGCGGGAATGGCAGCCGCACTGAACCGGTTTATCAGCAAATCCTCAGATCGGATGAAGCCCTTCTTCCAGCTTTTGAGGAAAAAGGCAGCATTTGAATGGAATAGCGAATGTACTAAAGCATTGCAGAATCTCAAAAGATACCTCAGTACACCCCCTCTATTATCCACTCCAGAACCGGGAGAGGAGCTGTATCTCTATCTAGTAGTGTCAGATCATGCCGTGAGCGCAGTATTGATTCGAGAAGTT
Organism: Camellia lanceoleosa; assembly: GCA_025200525.1. Taxonomy (NCBI): domain Eukaryota; kingdom Viridiplantae; phylum Streptophyta; class Magnoliopsida; order Ericales; family Theaceae; genus Camellia; species Camellia lanceoleosa. The sequence goes on from CM045763.1 coordinate 25,919,578, forward strand.
GGTAAGGAGCAGAGACCAATATATTACGCCAGCAAGACTTTACTAGATGCCGAGACACGGTATCTACCACTAGAAAAGTTGGCTTACGCGCTGCTTATTGCCTCGAGAAAGTTGCAGCATTACTTCCAGGGGCATACCATTAATGTCCTCACTGAATTCCCCCTCAGATCTGTATTCAGCCGAGCCGATTTCTCTGGCCGAACAGCAAAGTGGGCAGTAGAGCTTGGTGAGTTTGACATTAGGTATCAACCCAGAACAGCAATCAAGGCCCAGGTCTTGGCGGACTTTGTCGCAAAATTCACTCCCACCCAGAGTATCGAACCGGGGAATCTGAGTTTGGCACAGGTGCCATGCACCGCCGAACAAGAAAAGCCCAGCGCTTCGGGAGCATGGAAACTCTTTATTGGAAACATCTGGCAACTCTACGTTGATGGTTCGTCCAATAACTGAGGCTCGGGGGCAGGAGTAGTTCTCATTTCTCCAGAAGGATTTATCTGGGAACAGGCTCTCAGGCTTGGCTGGAAGGCTTCGAACAACGAGGCCGAGTACGAAGCGTTATTAGCCGGCTTGCGGAGCGCCAAACACTTCAGTGCAGAACAGCTTCTTGTTTTCAGCGATTCACAACTAGTAGTAAACCAACTTTCCGGGGTCTATGAAACTCGGGATGAAAGAATGACTATGTACGCAGGCAAGGCCAGAGACCTACTCAGAAAATTTCAATCCATACGAGTGGAGCGAATCAGTCGGGACAAAAAACAGCCACGCAGATGCTCTGGCATGCCTAGGCTCATCAGTGGACACAAAGGATGCCAGAAGAGTTTGGGTTGAGTTCATACCAGAACCAAGTATTACATCTCCGGTCCTCGGCAACAACTTAGAGCCGAGCTGGATGGATCCAATATTGGTCTTTTTGAAATCTGGTAAACTCCTCGAAGACAGAAAGGAAGCCAACAAGATCAGGCATAAATCAGCTCGATTCTGGATCTCACCGTCTGGGAAGCTTTACAGACGTTCCTACCTTGGCCCCTACCTCCTATGTGGACATCCAAACCTCATCGAGAATGTTCTCTACGAAATTCACGATGGGATTTGTGGATGCCACGTTGGCGGGAGATCACTGGCGCACCGAGCCCTAACTCACGGGTACTGGTGGCCACGAATGTAGCAAGATGCATAGCAGTACGTGCAAAGGTGCGACAAATGTCAGAGGTTTGCTTCACTCATTCATCAGCTAGCAAAGACTCTCACTCCACTCACCAGCCCATGACCCTTTGCGCAATGGGGCTTGGATATTGTTGGACCATTTGCGCGAGGCACTGGGAATAGGCGATTCTTCATTGCTGCAACCGACTATTTCACCAAGTGGGTTGAAGTTGAGGCACTGGCAAATATCAAGGAGGCAGACATAAAACGGTTTGTTTTGAGGAGTGTGGTAGTGCGTTTCGGCATTCCGCAGGTACTGATCGCGGACAACGGAACTCAGTTTGACGGTAAGATCTTTAGGAAATTTTGTGCCGACCTCAGAATTGAGTATAGGAACTCTTCTCCAGGGTACCCACAGAGCAACGGTCAGGCAGAAGCGTCGAACAAAACCATCATCAATGGAGTGAAGAAGCGGCTTGAGCATACTCTTTAACCTATGGAATGGAGGCCGTCATCCCACTTGAAGTAGGTCTGCCAATCCTTCGGTCTGAATTATTTGAAAGCTCCAGTAACGAGGAAGCCATCGCGCAAGCACTGGATATGGTAGAGGGCCGAAGACTCGAAGCATATCGTGACTCATCAGAAGTTTCAACCAAAAAGTTTTCCCAAGGCAATTTATACCAGGAGAATTGGTTTTGAGAAAGGTCATGGATCATAAACGGGTGTCTGGTGAGGGCAAACTTGGGCCGAACTGGAAGGGTCCCTACAAAATCACAGCCGTAGTTGGAAATGGAGCTTACTACTTAGAGGATCTAAATGGCAAAGCAATACCTTGGCCCTAGAACATAGCAAATCTCAAGAAATACTACCAGTAGAGTCATTTCCCAACCTCTTTATCAGGATGTAAAGGCACTTATTTGTTGGCCAATACAAATGTTTTTCCGTTCCTCTTAGATTTATTCAGTTCTTGTAATTAGTTTTGATGTTTGTCAAACGGAATTAGCTTTGGTCTATACCAAATGGAACTAGCTTTGGTTCTTACCAAACAGAATTAGCTTTGATCTTTACCAAACGGAATTAGCTTTGGTCTATACCAAACGGAACTAGCTTTGGTTTTTACCAAACGGAATTAGCTTTGATGTTTATCAAACGGAATTAACTTTGGTTTTTAACCCAAATGGCCCAGTTTCAGAACGACTGAACGTAATTTAAATTCAGTTAGCACTCAAACATGCTAAGCGGTATAGCTTGGTGGAAAATTTTTGGCAACTGGATTGGAATTTAGCCAAGTGGAATTGCTTGGTGGAAACCGCACTAATGCATCTTAAGTAAACATCTCTATTTAGCCAAGTGGAATTGCTTGGTGGAAACCGCACTAATGTGTCTTAAGTAAACACCCCTATTTAGCTAAGTGGCATCGCTTGGTGGAAATTGCACTGACATCTCCTAAGCACACATCTGTGCACATACAGAACTTCTTAAGTATCAGCACAACAACACTTCAGTATTGACTCAACAACCAGAATTGGAACAAACTCAACTGAGCTACGCCAAGGGCAAACTTCTAGCATCGGCCTTACTCAGCTCCAGCTGGGGGCAAACAATCGTTGAAACAGACTCAAGCAATTCTAGACAAGGGATAACTCTTCAGTATCAATCTTACTTAGCTCCAGGTGGGGCCAAACGATTGTTTTCTTTTGAAACCAACCTGGACCTAAGTAAGACCCACTTATGAACTCAAAGCACAGCCATACCGCATATCCGTTGACCACGCCGATCACCAGTTCGGCCGAGGTCTAACGATTGCTCGGCGAGGGCAAATATTACCTTGCCACGAGAGCATCGATTCGGCCCGAGGTCCCCAAGCTTCGTAGGGAGCACATAATACAAATTCAGATAGAACATCCATTAAAAGGCAATACAGAACCAGACCGAGCATCTATTTGGCCCCGAGGTCCCAACAATGCTCGGCCGGGGACAACCAGTATAGGAAGTATTCAAACATAGAAGCTAAACAACATCGAATTGCAGAGTTCAAAGAGGAAATCACATCATCTAAGCAAAGGGCACAGAAGGCCTCAAAAAAAAAAAAAAAAAAGAAAAGGAAAAAATTGTCTTCATCAGAACATAAATGTAAAAGGTTCAACTTTCAACTTTCATCACTTCAACAATCAACTTTCATCAACAGTGGGCAATTCAGGAGCAGCATCAGCAATTTTGTCAAGGCCATTCGCGGGAGGAGCAGTAGAGGGAGCTCCAACTTCCTGAGAAGTAGGAGCCACCTTAACCACATCCTCCGTGGCTTCGGTCTCCAGGGTGGCAACCCCTTCATTGTCCATCGTTTCAGTGGCAACATTCATGCTCTGGGTCTCATTTACAGGGTCATCTTGAAACATTATGCAGCGAGCAGCGAGGGATAGGAGTAGTCTTTAAACACGAGGATTTGAAGGAGCAGGGACATCACGATCTGAAGAGCCTTGAGGGAACCATCGCGGCTAAGGCACTCGTCCAACCCTTCACAAAGAGCTTGTCTCACAGCACTAGAACTTCCTCCTTGTAGGCGGCTCGGCTTCATCGGCCACATTGCGGTAAGCTTGGCCTCTAGCTTGATGCGCTCGGCAGCCATCACAGCAATAACGGCCTCCAGCTCGGCCACCTTCCCCTCAAGCTGGGCCTGGGTCTCAATGGCAGCCTCCTTCGATTGTTCAGCGGAAGCGACAATTTTGTTCAAACGGAAGGCTTCCCTCTCAGCGGTTCGGTGTCCTTCCTTTTTCGACTCCAAGCTTACTGTCAGTCTTTCCGCATTCATTGCGACCTCGGCCTGACCCTTTCCAGCTCCTCAGCGCGGGTAATGGACAGGTGCATTCTCTGGATACACTGCAAAGGACAACAAAGAACTTAGAAAAAAGGAAGATGGCAATGCAACAGTAAGGTCAAGAAAAGCGAAGAAAAAAGAACCTACAGTAGTCAACATTTGAAGGGTCCCTTTTAGGATATGAATGTCACGAGGCCCATTATGTCCAGCCATATCAACCGGCATCAACAAAAACTTGGTTAAACTAAAGGCAAAATCCTGTGAAGCAACAACTGAATCAGAGGTGGAGATGGGCCTGCCCTCATACGATATCGGCGGCTCCCATCTCTCAAAAGTGTCATCCTCAGCAGGATCCCGAGAAGCTTTCCTACTGCGGCTTTGCAGTTCCCTCCTTCTCTTTTTTGCTCGGGTAGCGGCCAGGCGGAGGCTCGGCAGCGATTCAGGGGTCCCAGAAGCCCCAACCTCTATCTTCACCTCCATAAGGCTCTTCGCCTCGGTCTTCTCCAGGGGGAATTGCAAAGTGCTAGAGGCTCCGAAGGCCTCAGCCTCTAAGTCCACTAGCACCCTCCTCTTGGCCACTGACCCGCTCCTTGCAAAACTGGGGACAGGGGAGGACGCTATCTCAGGTGTATCTTGATCAGTGCGACGTCTCGGAACCAGCGGGGTGAAAGACGCCTCGGTCTCGGTATCAAAGTCCAGAAGGGCAACAGCGAGTCTTGCTTTCTTCGGAATAACAAAACGGTAACTTGACTGATAGTCCAGCAACTCAGGGGCAGATCTTTTCTTATATCGCAAGGCAGCCTTGATGGCTTCAGCATTCTCCCGATTCGGCCTTCTTTGAAGCAGGAAGGTTACGCAAAAGAAAGCAACCATCGAGAACAATATTGAGAAGTAAAAAGCGAAGAAGGCATTAAAGGAGGCCGGACACAGGTAGCCGTCTTTCTGCGACATCCTCTCAGACTGAAACTCGGTTCCAGCAGGAAACTCCTAATTTCCACCAACTTGCAAGAAATCATCATTGTGTTTATCCAAGTCCGGCAGTCCAGTGACTAAGTGACAATCAGCGGAACGAACACGCAGGTAGTATGTACTATGGTCTTTGTTGTGAGAAAGGGTGTAACATCCCAAAATATCCCATATATCAAGGTTCAGACCTAGTCGTCTATTGAGGGCAGATACGCCACAGACAACACGAAAAAGATTCACAGACACCTACATTGGGGTCAACTAGACTGATCTGACAGCGCACCTGTGGGTCAGAGGAAGCGAACCCCTCCCTCGACAATCGCAGCGACGGAAAAGGCAACGGTGTTCCTCGTACCCATGCGTTTGGCATCTACCTTCGCCAGTGACAAGGTAACATCATGAGGAATGTTGTAATCTAGACGGAACATGGCCATGGCTTCCGGGGTATCAACTAAGTAACAGAACTTCCCCATTTGATTAAACTAGTGGAATGCAGGATTGAGATAGCGGAATCTGAGGCGCGAGATGGCAAAGCGCACGACGGATGATTAAAACAGAAAGAGAGGAAGAATCAAAAGAAAACTTACAGAAATCAAGGCAGCGACGACAAGGCAAGATCAGCGGTGGAGGAGCCCAAGCGAAGAGGCTCTCTCTTTCTTTGGAACTCACTAGAGGAATGAGGAGATCAAATCGAGGGGTTTGAATTGATAGCCTGAGCATTTATTACATCAGTCGGTGCGCAACGTACAAATCATGACCTTCAGTATGGAATCGACGCATAATCTCTGCACGCCCATCACACGTCGCCACGTATCACACGAAAGGACGCATGCAGGAACCGTGTGTCAGGATTGAACCGTCACCAAGGCCGAACTGGGGAGGAGCCAAAACGACGCGACGCTTGGAAGGCAGAACAATAGCTCCCCCCAAGGGGAACCTTAGCGTGAGCTAGGGGGCAAATGAAGGGGCTAAATGTGAAATGGGTCAGGTCCAAGCCTTAGGCCGGCCCAATCCGACAAAGCCCAAATCCAAGTGGGTCAGATGAGTATATGGACAGATCAATTGAGCCCAACTTCGTGATCAATAGTACGCCCAAGTCCTCTAGTACTTGGGCCCAACCCGCAGCGGAAAGGCCAGCCAGTAGTAGTCTTTGATGCAGGCAGCTGAGACGAGGAATTAATGGGCGAACAGATGATGACCCAGCCCATCTCCGTGAATGAGCCTGGAAAAGGCCGAGCTGAGGCACACGATGCAGGCGAAGCGTAAAAGTGCAGAATGGGAAACCTCACAAAGAAACGTGGGATCTGTGAGTGCAAACATGTGCAGGATGCCACCTCAGTTGGTCCCCTATGCCTAAAATCACGGAAGTTGTTGAGCCAAGGGAATGTGGTTTGTTATCAGCATGCTTACAATGAGAATATACAATGAATGGCAACTATCAAGTGGTCCACCACGTGGAGCAATGCTGAAAGGACACCTGGCAGCACCTATACTCCATGAACTCACCTTGAGAAGCAAGTAAGGAACACTATATATATAACATGAGCTTCACATTGAAGGTAACTGAACAACTCCAATCAACACCACACTTACATACCAATTCGACTATACCGATCACTGATTCCCACGCCGGAGGGGTTATCCGGCCAACCCCGGCCAGGCAGCTCTAACGGTGCTTCTTGTGGCAGGAACCCCAGTCCCCGGATAGTCAAATCAAGCGCAGAGCCCCGATCCACTTTCATCTAGTGCGGAATCCGGTACGAACAGGAAGAGTTGGCGAGGATCGAGTTCACATCGTAATCTCTGAAGAACATAGATGGTTATTTGGTGGGATTTATGATGGGTTCAATGGTCCTGATGCTACCGTTTTTTTTTTTTTTTCAATAATCTTTACTCCAATGTTCACAAAGAGCTCTCAAGGGATTGTTTTGGAATGACAAGTCTGAATCCTTGGTGCCTAATTCTGCTACCAATTTGGATTTGGAGAAAGAAGGAATTGATGGTGAAAATTGATGAATTTGATCGATCAGTAATGGGACACCAGGTGTTTGATAATTGTTCACAAAGGTTTGGAAAAGAGAATTACCCATTTGGCAACGAGAAGGACTCTAATTGAGATTGTGATTCAAGTCGAAGAGCAGGACCAGAGGTGTGGCGAAGCTAACTGTCAATTTTCGATGACTGTGTGGGTGTGTGTTTGGGTAGAAAATGCGTGTATAATATTTGAGTTAAGGGTTATAATTGAAATATGGGATGTGTGAAATGAGACAAATAATATCTAATTAAATTCATACGTTTGTATATTAAGAAATGATATACACTAAAATAAGTAGGTGTGTGAAAATAGAATTTCTCAATCATTTCTCTTATCTCCCAAAACATGATATTACTTTTTGTTTTTGGGTGTAATGGTTGAGTTGGGTTAACCAAGTACATTTGTTATTAAAGGAGAAATTACAAATCAGCCTTCATGACAAAAAATAATTATAAATATATAAGGGGTGAAATTTTTTGTGTGTAAAATAACACAACAAATGTTGCATTCTAAGAAGATTTTCACCCTTCAGTAAATATTTGCTCCGTTTCCCACTTAATGATAATTTTTCCCTTATTAATGCTGTGTTTGGTTGGAGAATTATGAGAGGGAATTGGAAAGAGAAAGAAAAAATGTGTGTGAAAATATAGGTATATTTTATTCTTATTTTACCTATCTTTTTCATTTCTCTTTCTAGATCCCTTCTCAAATCCCTTAACTAAACACAGCATAAAAGGCCAGTTGTTTAAATGAGAAATGTTAGAGGCTACAATTTAAATCTCTAAATCTACTCACATGATGTGATAAGGGAGTTAGACCGTATCATTGAGTGTATAACAAATAAAAAATTAACACTTATCATGTTATATCATTGTAAGTCAAATTATAAAAGCATTTTTTAAGATTTTAAACATTTTATTAAAAATATTTTCACATGTATTTACATTTGTTTGGAGTTTTGTATCTTACTTTGAGAGTTTTTTTTTTTATTACTAATTATGTATTATATTTTATTTTTATGTGATCGTAATTAATTGGAGTCGTGTAATATCATATATTAATAAAAATAATGATGAAGTTGGATTGCCAAATATTAAAAATATACATGTTTTTAAACCTTTGATGAAAACAAAGTTAAAGGGCATCCAATCTTTCCTCTTCTTTTTTTTTTTTTTAAATTTTTTTATTTAAATTTTTTAATTTTGATGTTAAATATATATATATATATATATATATAACTTATTAATACCGGTTGTAGAATAATACTACATGAACAAAAATATTATCGGAAATTTTTTTACAAAATATTATGATGAAACTGTGATAATTTATTTCAAATCAAATCATCCATCAAAACAACCTATAATTAAAAAAATGCATTTGTGCATCACATTACTTCATACAGATTTTTTATACGACTTTTGTTTTGTTTTGTTTTTTTTTTTGAGAATATGGGAAATATTTATATTAATAAATAACAATATATATAAATAAGACTCCAAAGGTCCATCCCAACCAAACAACAAAACGAAATAATAATAATAATAACAACAATAATAATAATAATTTGTAAAAAAAAAAAAAAAATCAGCTATGATCCAGAGAAGACTATCGATCTTTTCAATAATGTGATATGAAAAGTTCACTGTCCTCGTCACTGTTGCCCAACTCCACCACTGTTGTCACTAGATTTCAGATACAACCAGAAACTAGAGTGGAGAAGGAAGTACACTCACAATAATATGAGAGAAGGCTTGAGAGAGGAGAGAACCATTGTGGATGTCGAAAATCTAAAAATCTATGTCAAAATCGGAAGAAAAAACTCTCAAAATCCTTATTTCAGACATAAAAAGTTCAGATATACACTCTAAAATTGCAGATCTACACTCTAAGAGTGTAAATTATTTTTATTTTTTGGAGATAAGATAAGAATAGACTTTTTTCTATTCTGCTGATGTAATGATCTCAGTAATTAATGCATAAAAAGGTTGATAAGAGTGATATATCAATATTGTTGTTACGTATTTTATGGCATTTCAAGCCCCGTTTGGAAAGTGTGATTTTTAGCTAAAAAATCATTATAAATTATTACATAATTTTCTTTATTATTTGTATATTTTTTATTTATTTATAAAAAGTCAACTAAAATAGTTAATTCTTTAGTGGCACAATTAGCTGCTTTTGTTTTGAGTCTTCACATTGCGTTGATCAAGTTGAAAGCATGCTTGTTTTGATTAAATATTGCATAAAAAGAGCAATTTCATAGTGATTTTTTGAGAAAATGAAAGTGAAAAAAGAGGGGATTGGGACCTCATTGCTTCACTATACAAAATATTATTATAATTTAAATACAAAGAAAGTTTACTTGCCACAAACGTATCACTAAAGAAACAAAACTATAGTCAACTTTGTCTCTTATAATCTTTACATCTCATTAAAAAGATTCGAGATTCAAATTTTCACACTTTTGTGTGAGTTTTATTTTTTGTGAATTTATTTAGTGTTTATCTCACTCACTTTGTGAGCTTTTTTTAAATCAAAAAAATTATATATGTTATATTTAACTTTTATTATAATATGATTCAATAATAATAGACAAACCATGTACTTTGTGAAAGGAAACCCTTGCCATGCCAGTCATGGTTTATCCTTCCCACAATTACCTAGAAATCCTCCACATATTAGAATATCTCCAATAATCTCATATTTAAATGATTAGTTATTGTTATATTCAACTAGTGAATAGTATTATATTTTAGCAATGTTTTTTTTCAATAATATAAATGTTATTTTAAAATTTTCTTTTATATACAAAATATCACATATAAAAATGCTATACGGGAGTCGTATCATGAGAGATATAAAATAAATAATTATCAAATTTTAACTATAACTAAATTTTGGTGTCAAATTTGACATAGATTGACAATGTTAAAACATAGATCGAGGTTTAAAAATTGAATTTCATATAATTTGTTTTTTGAAATAACAAATTTTGTTATTATCTAGAAGCTCTAAATCACGTACAAATATAATAAAACAAAGTTACGATGCTGGGGAGCTAACTTGAATAATTAAATATTTTCTCTTGTGTATTCTAGGCCTTTATATCCCTACAAGGAAGCCTGTTAATTATCCCATGGCATGACCTATAGCATACAGGAAACTCCAAATGTAACATCATTAATTATATTTTAATAAATACCTCATCATATCAAAATCCTATACTCTTATCTTGTTACGGAGATAACAACTTGGTTATAACAACAATGATATAACTAGGCAAGGAACAATGCCTAAAATCGATGTCATTGTGATTTCTGTCATTTGATGTCCAAAAAGTAGTGTGACGGTGATATCATTTTAGAAGATATTGTTTTCGTTTGGTAGAACTGTGAAAAAGTGATTATAGCTTATAACTTATAGTTATAAACATAAGCTGATTTTTGACTTATAAATTAAGCTTCTTCTCTCCCACTCAAAGAATAAGTTGATTTTTAACTTACAAAAAGCTATAAGCTGTATTGTTAAGCTGAACCAAATACATCAAAATAACTTAAATTAAGCTAAAAGTTAAAATAAGCTGAAAATAAGCCCTACCGAACAGGGCAATTATCAATTAATAAAAAGTTATAAATATCAATAAATAGACAAGTTTTATTTCTCATTAATCAAATTGAGTCGTGATTTTTATCACAAAATGAGGTTATTTATTCTATGGTGATACTATCACGTGATATCATCATTATGTTTAATGAAGAGGCTAAATGTGAAACAGGTCAGGTCCAAGCCTTGGGCCGGTCCAATCTGACAAAGCCCAAATCCAAGTGGGTCAGATGAGTATATGGACAGACCAGTTGAGCCCAACTTCATGATCAACAGCCCGCCTAAGTCCTCCAGCACTTGGGCCCAACCCATGTGAAAAGGCTAGCCAGTAGTAGTCTTGGTCTAGGCCGAGTCAGGACGTAATGGGCGAGCAGATAATGGTCGGCCCCATCTCCATGAATGATCTGAAAAGGCCGAGCCGAAGCACACCATTACCGAACTGAAGTACATGAGTACCGAGCTGGAGAAATCTTGCAAGGAAACGTGGGATCTGTGAGTGCAAGCATGTGCAGGTTGCCACCTCAGCTGGTCCCCCACACCTAGAATCACGGAAGTTGTTGAGCAAAATGAATGTGGTTTGTTATCAGCATGCTTACAATGAGGATATGCAATCAATGACAACTATCAAGTGGTCCCCCACTTGGAGCAATGCTGAAAGGATACCTGGCAGCATCTACACTTCATGAACTCACCTTGAGAAGCAAGTAATGAACACTATATAGACAAACATAAACTTCACATTGAAGGTAACTGAACGATTCCAATCTAAACCACACTTACATACGAATTCAACTCTACACTCCTTCGCCGATCGCTAATTCCCACACTAGAGGGGTTATCCAGCCAACCTCGGCCGGGCAGCTCTAATGGTGCTTCTTGTGGCAAGAATCCCGGTCCTTGGATAGTCCAACTGAGAGCAGAGCCCCGATCCACTTTCATCTAGTGCGGAATCCGGTACGCACAATTGGTGCGGTGAACGTGGACCATTTTCATCTCTGAGTTCTACATTCAGTTCCGGCAATGGGGATTGAGAACGTTCCACCTTTATCACATACTCCGCAGACGGAGAAGACGAAGGACAAAGGTTTAGCTCTCCCAATAGTTCTAGAGGAGCAAACTGGAAACAATAATAGAACCCCCGAATCTGTCGAGTATCGATTGCCCTTCGCCGGAGGTTTTTCTCATCATTTCCTTCTGGAGAAGGATTACAGAGATCGAATTATAGATTCCATGGGAATGAAGATACTGGAATTGAAAGCTCAACTTAAGAAGGTGTTGGGTGATACGACGAAAAAGAGGACGGAAGTAGAGCCCTCTCGTTTGCAACGAAGGAGCTCGTCTAGAGAGTTACCAGTAAAGAAATTTCCTATGAATGACTCCGGGCAACGAAGCCAACCAATCCCAACACAGAGTGAAGCGGCGAGTAGCCATACTCGTGGGTCACGCCGAAGGAGGGCCAAGAGGCAGAAGACGGGCAGTCAACAAACTGAATACCCTCCTCAGGACCTTTGCACTTAGCTGATTGGCAATAAGTAGAACGAGTAACGTCGAGATCATCTAGACCGTACTGTTCACCAGAGAGAACATCGAGCGCTGGACAGACTCGTCTCTTCGCCATTCTCTCCGGAGATTGAGACCCTGAGACCTCCAAAGAAGTTCACTCCACTAAAGTTCACTTCCTATGATGGGAAATCGGACCCTCTGACGCATATTAGCCATTTTAGATAGATGATGTCCCTCTGGAGCCGAGATGAGGCACTGATGTGCAAAGTCTTCCCATCCAGCTTGGGAGAAACCGGACTCTGATGGTTCGATTGACTCCTCGCTGGATCAATTCATGGCTGGAAGCAGCTCTCCGAAGAGTTCCTGGCCAGGTTTGTCTCCAATATTAAGATCCCGAAGGAGCCGGATACACTATTCGACCTCAAGAAGGAGCAAGAGGAAACGCTGTGTAGTTATGCTAGGAGATACTGGGAAGAGTATAACGATTTGGAAGAAAATGTGTGCAACGAGCAAATAGCCGTCATATCCTTCAAGCATGGTCTGCGTCTGGAAAGTAAGTTGAGACAATCACTTACCAAGCGCCTGGCCACAGCTTTGAAAGACTTGCGCGCCAGGATTGAGCAGTATGCCCACCTCGAAGACGATCAGATCCCCATCGAGGTAGTATCAGCAGAACAAGCAGCCCGACCGAAGAAGAAAACTGACCGAGGAGAACACCGAGGGGATTGCAGTGAATGAGGTGGATAAGTCCAAATCCCACGAAGCCATTGTGACTGTGTTCAAGGAGCCAATCTATCGAATCCTGGAAAAGATCAAGAGAGAACCCTTCTTTGTTTGGTCGCCGAAAATGTTGGGAGATCCAGCTCGGCGCAATCAGAAGCTCAGATGCACCTACCACCAAGACAGGGGACATATGACCCAGAACTACAGGGCACTGAAGCAACACTTGGAAGACCTGGTGGCAGCTGGACACCTGAGGGAATACATTGATCAGGGTAAGGAAGTGGCCGAACTAGGGAACCCACCTCCAGAAGCAAATGTTGAGCATCCACCCCGGCTGATAATAAATGTGATCCATGGGACAGCGACTCAGGAATCTGAGGAGGCACTAAAAGAAAAGATCGCTAAGGCTGCACAAATTCAGCGAATCATATCAGTGGAGCTGGCATCGAAAAAGGTACGTACTGTACCCAAATCCCCCCTGTGCACTGTTTCATTTACTAGCAAAGATTTAGAAGGCATACAACACCTACATACTGATGCATTGATCATAACTGTTGGGATTGGGAAACGATTTGATGTGAAACGAGTCCTAGTAGATCGAGGCGGTCAGTATATCAGTATTATGATTTGTTCAGAAAACTCGGCCTCTCCGAGCAGCATCTCACCCCAGCAGCAGCCCCGTTGGTTGGTTTCAATTCACAGCTGGAATGGCCGTTCAGCCGAATAGTATTGCCAGTCGTAGCGGGGACAAAAACCCTCCAAATAGAGTTCTTGGTTATTAATACACCATCCCCTTATAACGCCATACTTGGCCGCCCATGGATTCATCGAATGGAAGCAATCCCTTCAACCTATCACCAGTTCATCTGTTTCCCAATGGAACACGGAGTAGAGCAGATTTCGGGGGACCAAGTTGCGTCCACGCATTGCTTCATGGCAGCATTAAAGGCAAAGCAACTCTGCAATCGGGTACAGATGGTAGAAGTGGCCGGATAGCCGGTCTTGGAAGATGTGGGAGGAACTCTAGAGGAAAAGATGGTGGAGGATTTGGAGAAAGTCTTGATAAAAGAAGACGACCCGAAAAAGTACTTCCTTATCGGTACCTCGCTAGGCGCTGATGAGAAACTTCAACTACTGGAACTATTGAGGGAAAATATGGAGGTATTCGCATGGTCGGCATATGATACTCCAGGGTTGGATCCAAAATTTGCTTGCCACAAGCTCAACATCAATCCTTCAGCTCGGCCCATCGTATAGAAAAGTCAGAGATCCTCAGTTAAGCACACTGAAGCAGTAATTGCCGAAGTCGAAAAACTCCTGGCCTCGGGAGCAATCAGAGAAGTACAATACCGACAATGGCTGTCCAACACAGTTGTAGTCAAGAAGAGGAACGGAAAATGGAGAGTTTGTGTCGATTTCACTTGCTTGAACAAAGCCTGCCCTAAAGATAGTTTTCCACTGCCTCGTATCGACCAACTAGTAGACTCAACAGCAGGGCATGAGCGCATGAGTTTTCTAGACGCTTATAGCGGTTATCATCAAATACCATTGTTCGGTTCGGATCAAGAAAAGACAGCGTTCATCACTTCGAGAGGGACTTACTGCTATAGAGTAATGCCGTTCGGCCTCAAGAACGCCGGGGCGACCTACCGGCGAATGATCACTCGGATGTTCAAAGACCAACTGGGGAAAACTATGGAAGCCTATATAGACGATATGGTAGTAAAATGCAAGTTCGTTGCAAACCACCTCACAGACTTGAGAAAAGTTTTTAGCATCCTGAAAAACCACCAGCTTCGCCTCAATGCCTTGAAGTGCGCCTTCGGGGTAGGAACAGGGAATTTCTTGGGGTACATGGTCACTCACAGAGGAATTGAAGTGAATCTGGATCAAATCAGGGCAATACAGGACCTCGAAGTGCCAACAAAGTCTAAGGAACTGCAGAAACTAGCCGGAATAGCAAATCCTCAGATCGGATGAAGCCCTTCTTCCAGCTCTTGAGGAAAAAGGCAGCATTTGAATGGAATAGTGAATGTACCGAAGCACTGCAGAGTCTCAAAAGATACCTCAGTACACCCCCTCTATTATCCACTCCAGAACTAGGAGAGGAGCTGTATCTCTATCTAACAGTCTCAGATCATGCCATAAGCACAGTATTAATTCGAGAAGTTGATAAGGAACAGAAACCAGTATATTACGTTAGCAAGACTTTACTAGATGCCGAGACACGGTATCTACCACTGGAAAAGTTAGCTTACGCGCTGCTTATCGCCTCAAGAAAGTTGCAACATTACTTCCAGGGGCATACCATTAATGTCCTCACTGAATTCCCCATCGGATCTGTATTCAGCCGAGTCGATTTCTCTGGCCAAACAGAAAAGTGGGCAGTAGAGCTTGGTGAGTTTGACATTCGGTATCAACCCAGGACAGCAATCAAGGCCTAGGTCTTGGCGGATTTCGTCGCAGAATTCACTCCCACCCAGAGTACCGAACCGGGGATTCTGAGTTCGGCACAAGTGCCATGCGCCACCGAACAAGGAAAACCCAGCGCTTCGGAAGCATGGAAACACTTTATTGGAAACATCTAGCAACTCTACGTCGATGGTTCGTCCAATAACCGAGGCTCGGGGGCAGGAGTAGTTCTTATCTCTCCAAAAGGATTTATCTGGGAACAGGCTCTCAGGCTAGGTTGGAAGGCTTCAAACAACAAAGTTCTCAAAGGTTATATTAGTAAACTGCGTGGCGTCGAACACTTCAAAGGTAAAGCCTTCTTGTTTTCAGCGACTCACAGCTAATGGTAAACCAGCTTTCTGGAGTCTATGAAACTCGAGACGAAAGAATGGCTATGTACGCAGGCAAGGCCAGAGACCTACTCAGAAAATTTCGATCCATACGAGTGGAACGAATCAGTCGGGACAAGAATAGCCACACAGATGCTCTGGCATGCCTCGGCTCATCAGTGGACACAAAGGATGCCAGAAGAGTTTGGGTTGAGTTCGTACCAGAACCAGGTATTGCATCTCTAGTCCTCTGCAACAACTTAGAGCCGAGCTGGATGGATCCAATATTGGTCTTTTTGAAATCTGGTAAACTCCCCGAAGACAGAAAGGAAGCCAACAAGATCAGGCATAAATCAGCTCGATTCTGGATCTCACCGTCTGGGAAGCTTTACAGACGTTTCTATCTTAGCCCCTACCTCCTATGTGTGCATCCAAATCTTGTCGAGAATGTTCTCTACGAAATTCACGATGGGATTTTTGGATGCCACGTTGGCGGGAGGTCACTGGTGCACCGAGTCCTAACTCACAGGTACTGGTGGCCACGAATGCAGCAAGATACACAACGGTACGTGCAAAGGTGCAACAAATGTTAGAGGTTTGCTCCACTCATTCATCAACCAGCCAAAGCTCTCACTTCACTCACTAGCCCATGGCCCTTTGTGCAATGGGGCCTGGATATTGTTGGACCATTAGCGTGAGGCACTGGAAATAGGCGATTCTTCATTGCTGCAACCGACTATTTCACCAAGTGGGTTAAAGTTGAGGCATTGGCAAACATCAAGGAGGCAGACACAAAGCGGTTTGTTTTGAGGAATGTGGTAGTGCGTTTCGACATTCCGCGGGTATTGATCGCAGACAACGAAACACAGTTCGATGGTAAGATCTTCAGGAAATTTTGTGCCGACCTCAGAATCGAGTATAGGAACTCTTCTCCAGGGTACCCACAAAGCAACGGTCAGGCAGAAGCGTCGAACAAAACCATCATCAACGGAGTAAAAAAGTGGCTTGAGCATGCCAAAGGCAAATGGGTTGAGGAGTTACCACACGTATTATGGGCCTACCGAACTACAGCACGACGCCCCATAGAAGAAACACCTTACTCTTCAACCTACGGAATGGAGGCCATCATCCCACTCGAAGTAGGTCTCCCAACCCTTCGGTCTGAATTATTTGAAAGCTCCAGTAATGAGGAAGCTATCGCGCAAGCACTGGATATGGCAGAGGGCCGAAGAGAGGCAGCGCTGATCAGACTCAAAGCATATCAGCAGCAGCTCATCAGAAGTTTCAACCAAAAAGTTTTCCCAAGGCAGTTTATACCAGGAGAATTGGTTCTGAGAAAAGTCATGGATCACAAACGAGTGCCTGGTAAGGGCAAACTTAGGCCGAACTGGGAGGGTCCCTACAAAATCACAGCCATAGTTGGAAATGGAGCTTACTACTTAGAGGATCTGAATGGCAAAGCAATACCTCGGCCCTGGAACGTAGCAAACCTCAAGAAATACTACCAATAGAGTCATTCCCCAACCTCTTTATCAGGATGTAAAGGCACTTATTTGTTGATCAATACAAATGTTTTCCCACTCCTCTCGGATTTATCCAAATTCTTGTAATTAGTTTTGATGTTTATCAAACGGAATTAGCTTTGGTTCTTACCAAACGGAATCAGCTTTGGTCTTTACCAAACGGAATTAGCTTTGGTTCTTACCAAACGGAATTAGCTTTGGTCTTTACCAAACGGAATTAGCTTTGATGTTTATCAAACGGAATTAACTTTGGTTTTAACCTAAATGGCCCAGTTTCAGAACGACTGAACGGAATTTAAATTTGGTTAGCACTCAAACATGCTAAGTGGTATAGCTTGGTGGAAAATGTTTGGCAACTAAATTGGAATTTAGCCAAGTGGAACTGCTTGGTGGAAACCGCACTAATATATCTTAAGTAAACATCTCTATTTAGCCAAGTGGAACTGCTTGGTGGAAACCGCACTAATGTATCTTAAGTAAACACCTCTATTTAGCTAAATGGCGTTGCTTGGTGGAAACTACATTAACATATCCTAAGCACACATCTGTGCACCTACAAAACTTCTTAAGTATCAATGCAACAACACTTCAGTATTGATTCAAACAAGCAGAATTGGAACAAACTCAACTGAGCTACGTCAAGAGCAAACTTCTAGCATCAGCCTTACTCAGCTCCAGCTAGGGGCAAACTATTGTTTTCTTAAAAAAAAATCTACCTGCACCTGAGTAAGACATCTCTCTTTGCATTTCTCTCATTCAAATGCACTTGTACTATCAAAGTTGAAACAGACTTAAGCAGTTCTATGCAAGGGACAAGTCTTCAATATCGATCTTACTTAGCTCCAGGTGGGGGAAAACAATTGTTTTCTTTCGAGACCAACCTAGACCTAAGTAAGACCCATTTACAAACTCAAAGTATAGCCATACCACATATCCGTTAGCCATGCCGATCACTAGTTCGGCCCTGAGGTCCCAACAGTGCTCGGCCGGGGGCAAGCAGTACAGAACCAGACCGAGCATCTATTCGGCCCCGAGGTCCCAACAATGCTCGGCCGGGGGCAAGCAGTATAGAATACATTCAGACATAAAAGCCAAACAACATCAAATTGCAAAGTTCAAAGAGAAAATCATATCATCCAAGCAAAGGGCACAGAAGGCCTCACAACCAGTAGCAAAAAAAAAAAAAAAAAAAAAAAAGAAAAAAAGGAGGAAAAAATTGTCTCCACCAAAACAGAAAAGCAAAAAAGTTCAAAACATTTCAACATCAATTTCTATCAACAGTGGGCAACTCAGGAGCAGCATCAGCAATTTTGTCAAGGCCATCTGCGGGAGGAAAAGTAAAGGAAGCTCCAACTTCCTGAGAAGTAGGAGCCACCTTGACCACATCTCCCGTGGCTTCGGTCTCTAGGGTTTCTACCCCTTCAACGTCTACCGTTTTAGTGGCAACGTTCATGCTTTGGGTCTTGCTTACAGAATCATCTTCTGGGAAAACATTGTCTGGCAGAATAGCAGGGGTAGGAGTAGTCTTCAAACCTAAGGATTTCGAAGGAGCAGGGACATCATGATACAGAGAAGAGCTTTCAGGAACTATCGTAGCGACTAAGGCACTCGTCCAACCCTTTACAAAGAGCTTGTCTTGCAGCATTAGAACCTCCTCCTTGTATGCTGCCCCAGCTTCATCCCAGCCCTGTTGCCAGTGCTTGGCCTCCAGCACAGTACGCTCAGCAGCCATCACAGTAATAACGGCCTCCAGTTCGGCCACCTTCCCCTCGAGTTGGGCCTGTGTCTCAATGGCAGCCTCCTTCGATTGTTCAGCAGAAGCGACAACCTTGTTCAAATGAAAGGCTTCCCTCTCAGCGGTTCGGCGTCCTTCCTTCTCTGATTCCAAGTTTACTGTCAGTCTCTCAACGTTCATTACAGCCTCCAATACGGCCCTTTCCAGCTCTTCAGCACGGGTGATGGACAGATGCATTCTCTGAATACACTGCAAAGGACGACAAGGAATTTAGAAAAATGGAAGACAGCAATGCAACAGCGAAGTTAAGTAAAGCAAAGAAAACACTTACAGCAGTCATCATTTGAAGGGTCCCCTTCAAGATAAGAATGTCACGAGGCCCATTATGGTCAGCCATATCAACCGGCATCAACAAAAACTTGGTCAAACTAAAGTCAAAATCCTGTGAAGCGACAACTGAATCAGAGGTGGAAATGGGCCTGCCCTCATACGATATCGGCGGCTCCCATTTCTCAAAAGTATCATCCTTAGCAGGATCCTGAGAAGCTTCTCCTAACACTGCTTTGCCAGTTTTCTTTCTCATCTTTTTTGCTCGTGCAGCGATTGAAGCTGAGGGCTCGGCAGCAGTTACAGGGGTCCCAGAAGCTCCAACCTCCATCTTCACCTCCATGAGGCTCTTCGCCTCAGTCTTCTCCAGAGGGGTTTACAAAGCGCCAGAGGCTCCGAAGGCCTCGGCCTCTAAATCCACCAACACCCTTCTCTTTGCCATATACCCGCTCCCTGCGAAACTAGGGACAGGGGAGAGCGCTCCCTCAGGAAATGCATCTTGACTACTGCGACGTCTCGGGACCAACGAGGTGAGAGACGTGTCGGTCTCGGTGTCAGAGTCCAGAAGGGCAGCAGTGAGTCTTGCCTTCTTCGGAATAACAGAACGGTAACTTGACTGGTAGTCTAACAACTCAGGTGCAGATCTTTTCTTATATCTCAAGGCAGCCTTGATGGCTTCAGCATTCTCCCGATTCGGCCTTCGCTGGAAACGGGAAGGCTCTGCAAAAAGAAAGCAACCCATCAGAGCAATATTCAAAATAAAGTAAGAAGCACCAAAGGCATTAAAAGGAAAGGCCCAGACTTGGGCAGCTATCTTTTTGTGGCATCCGTTCAGACTGAAACTTGGTTCCGGCGGGAAACTCCCAATTTCCACCAACTTGCAGGAAATCGTTATTGTATTTATCCGAATCAGGTAATCCAGTAACTAAATGACAATTAGCGGAGCAAACACGCAAGTAGTATGTACTATGGTCTTTGTTATGTGAAAGGGTGTAACATCTCAAAATATCTCATATGTCAAGGTTCAGGCCTAGTCGTCTATTGAGGGCAGATACGCTGCAAACAACACGGAAGAGATTCACAGACACCTGCATTGGGGTTAACTGGACTTGATGCAGAAAACGGCGCACTAATGGGTCAAGAGGAAACCGAACCCCTCCCTCAACTATTGCAGCGATGGGAAAGGCAACGGTGTTCCTCGTACCCATGTGTTTGGCGTCTACTTTCGCCCGTGAAAGGGTAACGTCATGAGGAATATTGTAATCCAGACGGAACATGGCCATGGCCTCTGGGATATCAACCAAGGAATGGAACTTCCTCATTTGACTAAACTAGTGGGACAGAAGTGGGATTCAAATAACAGGGTATGGGACACAGATAGCAAATGCACCAGACCAGATGATTAAAATAGAAAGGGGAAAGAAAAGAAGAGTTATAAGAGGACTTACAGAGATCACAGCGGCGATGGTAAAGCAGGATCAGCGGCGAAGAAGCCCAAGCAGAGCACCAGTGAGATCGGTCCAGAGGAATGGGAAGAGGCTCTCTCTCTCTCTCTTTTTCTCTCTCTGGAACTCACTAGAGGAATGAGAAAATCAAATCGAGAGATTTGAAGTAATAACCCGAGCATTTATTACACCAGTCGGCGCGCAGGCATACAAATCACGACCTTCAGTATGGAGTCGACGCATTATCTCTGCGCCTATCGCACGTCGCCACGTGTCACATGAAAAGGACGCATACAGGAATTGTGTGTCAGGATTGAACCGTCACCAAGGCCGAACTGGGGAAGAACCAAAACGACACGACGCTTGGAAGGCAGAACAATAGTTCCCTCCAAGGAGAACCTTAGCGTGAGCTAGGGGCAAATGAAGGGGCTAAATGTGAAACGGGTCAGGTCCAAGCCTTGGGCCGGCCCAATCTAACAAAGCCTAAATCCAAGTGGGTCGGATGAGTATATGGACAGACCAGTTAAGCCCAACTTCATGATCAACAGCCCGCCTAAGTCCTCTAGTACTTGGGCCCAACCCGTAGTGGAAAGGCTAGCCCAGCCGTAGTGTTGGTCTAGGCCGAGCTGTGGGACAGAATTTGTGGCCCGAACAGATAATGGTCGAGCCCATCTCCATGAATGATCCGAAAAAGGCCGAGCCGAAGCACACCATTACCGAACTGAAGTACAAGAGTACCGAGATGGAGAAATCTTGCAAGAAAACGTGGGATCTGTGAGTGCAAGCATGTGCAGGTTGCCACCTCAGCTGGTCCCCCATACCTAGAATCACGGAAGTTGTTGAGCCAAAGGAATGTGGTTTGTTATCAGCATGCTTACAATGAGGATATGTAATCAATGACAACTATCAAGTGGTCCCCCACTTGGAGCAATGCTGAAAGGACACCTGGCAGCATCTACACTCCATGAACTCACCTTTGAGAAGCAAGTAAGGAACACTATATAGACAAACATAAACTTCACATTGAAGGTAACTAAACGATTCCAATCTAAACCACACTTACATACGAATTCAACTCTACACTCCTTCGCCGATCGCTAATTCTTACACTGGAGGGGTTATCCGGCCAACCTCGGCCGGGCAGCTCTAACGGTGCTTCTTGTGGCAGGAATCCCAGTCCTTGGATAGTCCAACTGAGAGCAGAGCCCCGATCCACTTTCATCTAGTGCGGAATCCGGTACGCACATTTAATATTTATTCTTTAATGATGTTGAGGTGGCTACAAATAATTGTAGGAAAATCTATACAGTTGGGAGAATAAAAAGGTCAAAATTCGCAAATCATTCTACACCAATGCACATGCAATGGTACAATGTGATGAATATACTGAAATAGCCACAAATGATTGTAAGAATATCCCTACATTTGGGTGAATGGAAAAGGTCAAGGTTCTAATGTGATTCTCCTCCAATGCATTCGGACAATGTGAAGAAAATCTTGATATACAAAAATATCAATGCATGAGTATAACTGAAGTGCACCAAAATAGTGATAAGAATTCCAAAAGAGAAGATACTATGCCAATGAAAAAAGATCTTAAAAGAGTGCTCAAGGAAAGAGACACATAGAGTAACCAATTTACAAAAGAGTGCTTAAGGAAAGAGACACATACAGAAACATTCATTCTACACATTTATAAAAGAGTTCTTAAGGAAAGAGACGCATACAGAAATATTCCACACATGTAGCAGATAAGACCCTAGATTCTTCTTCTTTTTTGTTTTTCTTTTTTTTTTTCTTCAAACAATCGGTAAGAGGGAATGAGAAATTAATGCTAATTCCATCATTAAAATTTATAATTTGAGTCAAATTAGTCCAATAGCAAAGGAACATATTAATAAATTTATATGTGTACTTTACTTTTATTTCGTTTACAATTTTGATGTCTATTTGAATTTGGATGAATTTTGCCTCAAATTAAAAGTTTTAATTACAAAATTGATAAAATTAAAACTTAAAAGACCAAAATAACATGAAACATATTTTTTATTGAGCCAATCGATAAGAGATTAATTACAAATATAAGAATAATTACATCAAACTGAAAGTTTGTATATTTTATATCCAACAACCAATACAAGAAAAACAACCCAACCCAACCCAACCTTACCCAACCCAAACCAAACAAACACAACATTTAAGCCCAACAATCACAAAGAAACCACTTTGCTCAAGAAGGGAAGTGAGTGTAATTACTCTTTAAATAAATAAATAAATAAAATCCTGGCAAAGGACTACCCTATCGTGGCAACTCAGAGATCCAATTTCCATAACAATACCACATCAAACAAATCAAGCTTTTAGGATCACCAACAACAGCCTCATCCTCAACTTCATCCTGAGTTTTTGTTTGGGGAATAAATAGAAACAATAACCTTATTAGACTATCTCCAACGTATCATCAATTTTTTCATCAAATTTCAAATTTGATGAAAAACCATTCTTTTTCCTATTCTAATAGTTTCATCAAATCGAGAATATCAAAAATCTTTTACCAAATTGAGGATATTTGAGACCTTTCATCATTTCATTGTTCATAGCCATTAGATTTGCAACACTAGATGACCGGCCACACGTACTGCTGAATGTCCACTAGTCATCCTCTTAGTTGAAAAATTTCCACATCAAAGCATACTCTCAGACGATCGGAAGGATGTCCTCCCAAACAAATCATTTCAGAATTGATTGACATTTACACTGAACTAGCCGGACTTCTGCCTAATTGTTCTCCTGGTCGACCGGTGTTTTGATGGCAAACCACGATCTTCTGTTGGAACGTTGAATATCAAATAAAGGTTTTACTCAAATTTGTTGAAACAAAAGATACAATGTTGGAGATGTTCTTAGGGATTAATGTTATCTTAAACTGCATTCTTGGGCAATCGTAAAGCTTTCCTAGGAGTGAAATTTGAATAATTCGACTCAATCGCAAACTTTGTTGAGACTCTTCTGGCATGGGTTACACATAAAGCTACAAGAGCTAATACTGAAATGAACAAGTCATCTATTAAGGGAATGTAACCCAAATGATCACATTATTTATTAAGAATCTTAATTTAACAAATTAAGAATACTTTCTATTGTTCATTAAAATACTAATACAGTTATATTATTGTTGAAACATAAGATTTATAAGGAAAAGAAGAAGAAGAAGAAGAAACTATGAAAAGTGAATTTCTAGAGAGCTTCCACACCATTTTCAAGTATTTCTAACAAGTTATATATATATATATACTAGAAGTGGTGACACTTATGATCTTTTTATTTTAGAAAAATTGTGGGGACATATTTTCCGAGTGCTTACACGTGGCCAAGGTGACGCCAAAGTGTCAGCCGAGGTGTCATGTGTCCTGGTCATGAGGCCGAGGTTATCTCCAAAGATATCGGAGTTTGGGATAAGTAGATAAAGGACAAGAGTCTTGGATTGAATGGGACTTCAGTTTGGGTAAGGATATGACTCTTAGAAAGTTTATCCCAATCTTACTAGGAGTCCAAGATTAGAAATAATCCTAAGTCCAATAAAGCTAGGCTTCTATTGGGACTAGGATTGTATTGGCTATAAAAAGGAGGCACCCCCATGGGTATAAGGTATGCAATTTATATTTTGAATAGTGAGTTAAGCTCTTTTGCTATCTTTGAGAGATAACTGAGTTGATCATCGGGGTGCCCCCGGGTGGACGAACTACCGCCAGAATCTCTTCTTTCTGTTGCAAGTTGTTCGAGACTAATCTATTCTATCAGTACTCTTCAGCTAAGTACTAATTTGGCAGTGTGGTCAGAAATTGACACACATAATTTGGCACCGTTTGTGGAAAAGAAAGGAGAATATATGGCCAACAACGGACAAAAAGAGAAGATTGGGGATGACACTCCTATTGGGAGTGGGAAACCTGTTGACCTTGACACTGAAGAAAACAACTGCAACGAAGAGATTCGTGATCAGAATCACGGAGGAAAGGACATCAGCCAGGAAGGCGCCGTACCAAAGAAAACGGACCAAATCGGGTATTACAACGAGGACGACCTTCAGGTATAGCAGGATAGATGCCTACGGAGGGACGATGAGATGAAGGGGATGGTAAACAAATTGGCAGACCTGCAATCGGTCATCAATTTTATGATGTAAAACAATGTCATGCAGCCACCATTCCCGCTGCAGAACACGCCGATTCCAGCGGCCAATACCCAGAAGGGAGGGCAAAAAACAATCCCTGTAGCCCCCCAGCATACTAGGAGCGAAAAACACTCTCACCGGCCTTCAAAGGAGGCCGGGCAAGGAGAGTCGAGAATGAAAGAATCTCGAAGGACACATCGCACCAAGGAAGCAGACCCTAAAGCACATCGGCATGTTCAAAGGCAAGAGTTGTGCTTTGACGCAACTAATGGAGAAAGGTCGAAGAGGGCTCACAACGAAGCTGAGAGTATTGCACCTAAAAGGCTGAAGTCAGGAGATAGCCGAGCTCCTGGTCGCACCAAGGAAGACCTAAGGGATTACCTACAAAGAAGGCAACAAGATGCCAAGGTAACCTTCCCGGTAAAGCCGAGAACACCATTCTCGGTAGAATTGGACAAATTCGAAGCCCTGAAGAGGTTTAGCATGCCGAGATTCCAGATCTACGACGGGAAGTCGGAGCCCAACTTTTACGTCGGCTTGTACCTGAACTCGATGGCGTTATACACCGAGAACGAGCTGTTGCTTTGCAAGGTGTTGCCCTCATTCTTCGGAGAAATTGCATCAGACTGGTTTCATAATTTGCCAAAAGGAACTGTGAAAACCTAGAAAGGCCTAGTCGAGATGTTTGTGGCCAGGTTTGTGACAAACAAACTACAGCCGTTAAGGGTAGACGCCCTAATGACTCTAAAAATCGACAAGAACGAAAGCCTGAGAGCCTATGACAAAAGGTATTATGAGGTATTCAACCGAATACCCGAGTGCAACCAAGAGGTGGCGGTCATGTCTTTCAAGAACGGCTTAAAAGATGAGTGTCCACTACGAAAGTCATTAGTAAAGACATTGCCAAAAAGCATGGAAGAGCTCATGGCCAGAATTGAGAAATATGCCAGAGCCGAGGAAGACACGCTAAGGACTAAGGAAACAAAGCAAGAGAAAGGAAACGGCTCGTCGAAGCGAGGCTGAGGTAACAATGGATCCAACAAGCAAGAGATAGGACTGAGGGCTGCACAGGCAGTCATAATTGTATTCCGAATTCCGGTTTACAAAGTCTTGAAGAAAATCTGAACCCAGCCCTATTTCAGAGCATCAACAAGGGTACTAGGAGAGTTTATAGGAAGAAGCCTTGGTAAGCATTGTGCTTACCACAATGAAGATGGGCATTTGACTCAAGGCTGCAAAGCCCTGAAAGCACACTTGGAAGACCTGGTAAGGCAAGGCCATTTAAGGGACCTTGTAGATGAAGCTAGGACAAGGGAAGAGCAGGCAAGACTGCCTCAGGCACCAGCAGCTCCACCTCTCCCAACACAGCAACCGTAGGCAGGCGGACCTCGGGTAATTAATGTAATTCACTTGAAGGTTAATGAAAACGAAATAAGGAGGGAGACCCAGAAGGTAAAGCACTTGCAGCATGTGTACTAGGTCCGGGAGAAAAGACCTCGAGCCAAGGAGTTCCAGGGACCAGTAGTGTCCTTTACTGAAGCCAACCTTGAGATGGTGCAACATCCACACAACGATGCCTTGGTAGTATCCCTCCGGGTTGGGGAGTGCCAAGTGAAGCGTATCCTAATTGACCAAGACAGCTTTTGTGACATCATGTATGTCAGGTGTTACAAGGAGCTTGGCCTTCACCCAGACGATATGGAGCAATCCAACAGCCCAATGGTCGAGTTCAATGGAACGCCGACATGGCCACTGGGATCAGCAAGCTTGGGGGTGCAGGCTGGCACCAAAAAGATAAAAACAGAATTCACCATAATCGACACATCTTCCCCCTACAATGCTATCTTAGGAAGGCCATGGTTGCATGCAATGGGGGCTATTCTCTCAACGTTGCATCAGCTATTGCGGTTCCCAACAGAGCATCGGATAGAGGAGGTCAGAGGGGATCAGCTGCAGGCAAAGAACTACTCCATGGCAGCAATGAAATCCACCTGCAGCATACGAGAACCAGAGACAGTAGAGATCGAAGACGAGGACGTGGAAGTCCTAGATGACGTCGACAAAGAGCCAACCAAGAAGAGTGAAGAAGCCCTGAAGAAAATCCTTGTCCAGCAAAAAGATGAGGAATGCTTCTTCCTTCTCGGCTCGGGCTTAGCCGAGGAAGAGGAAAAAGAACTAGAGGCTTTCTTGAGAGCAAACATTGAGGTATTTGCCTGGACGCCTTACGAGATGCCTGGCATTAACCCTGAGGTCACTTGCCATAAATTGAATGTAGATAGGTTAGCCAAGCCTGTAATCTAACGAGCAAGAAGACCGACGTTGATGCATGTTAAGGCAGTGGAAGAAGAAGTAGACAGACTTCTGGAGGCCAAAGCCATTCGAGAGGTAAATTACTCGACATGGCTATCAAATACGGTGGTGGTGAAGAAAAAGAATGGTAAATTGAGGGTCTGCGTAGACTTTACCAACCTAAATAAGGCCTGTCCCAAAGACAGTTTTCCATTACCCAAGATTAACCAATTGGTGGATGCCACTTCAGGGCATGGAATGATGAGCTTCCTGTATGCTTACAGGGGATACCATCAGATAGCCATGTACCCCCCAGATAAGGAGAAGACTGCGTTTATCACCCCAAAAGGGCTGTATTGCTACAAAGTGACGCCTTTTGGGTTGAAAAATATAGGAGCAACTTACCAGAGATTGGTAACCAAGATGTTCAGACACCTAATTGGCCGAACAGTGGAGGTATACATCAATGACATGGTTGTGAAGACCAGGGAACCTAAGGACCATCTAGAAAACTTAAAGGCAGTCTTTGACATCCTAAAAACATATCGGCTTCGACTCAATGCATCGAAGTGTGCATTTGGAGTTGGATCTGGTAAGTTCTTAGGATACTTGGTGAGGGGCATTGAGGCCAGCCCAGATCAGATCAAGGCCATCCTAGAACTGAAAAATCCGACATCAGCGAAGCAAGTACAGATGTTGGCTGGAAGGGCTGCAGCCTTGAATAGGTTGATAAGCAAAAGTTCTGACAAATGCAAACCCTTCTTCAGCCTAGTAAAAAAGGCCACAGACTTCCTATGGATAGAAGAGTGCGAAAACGCCTTGGCCGACTTGAAGAAGTATTTGACCACGGCTCCAGTTCTCTAAAATCCAAAACCTAGAGAGGAGTTATTCCTGTACTTAGTAGTTTCGGAACATGCGATAAGTGCAGTGGTAATCCGAGAAGAAAAATGGGAAGAAAGAGCTGTTTACTATGTAAGCAAAACCCTGGCTGATGTAGAAACCAGGTATTTACCTTTGGAGAAGTTAACGCTGGCTTTAGTAATGGCTTCAAAGAAGCTAAACCATTACTTTCAAGCCCACAAAATTGTGGTGCTAACTGAACATCCTTTGAAGTCCCTGTTGCAACAGGGAGATCTAACAGGCAGAATAGCCAGATGGACAGTGGCCTTGGGCCAGTATGACCTGGAATATAGACCCAGAATAACAATCAAAGGCCAAGTTTTGGCCGACTTCGTAACCGAGTTCACACCAGAAGCCATTGTACATCAAGCTCCGTTGAGCCGAGGTGAATAATGTCCAAGTGAACAAAGAGGAGCCCAGCCAAGGGCAACGGAACAAAGGAAGGAAGAAAAACTCAGGCCCTGCAGCATTTACATCGGCGACTCCTTTCGACTGTTTGTTGATGGAAGTTCAAACCGACAAGGGGCCGAGGCAGGAGTAGTACTAATATCTCCAGATGGACAGATACTAGAACAATCCATTCGTTTGGGGTTCAAGGCCTCAAACAATGAAGTAGAGTATGAAGCACTGATTGCAGGACTGAAACTGGCAGTAGCAGTAGAAGTAGATGAGGTGATAGTCTTCTGCGACTCTCAGCTTATAGTCAACCAGACAACAGGCGAGTTCACAGCCCGAAACGAAAGGATGTCGGCCTATGTAAAGGAGGTCGGCAGATTGGTGTCCTTATTTCAGAATTGCCGACTACAGCAGGTTAGCCGAGATAATAATAGTCACGCTGATGCCCTGGCCAACCTGACTAGTGCAATACAACTTGGAAAGGCAAGGACGATAATGGTTGACTACTTGCCTGGTCCAAGCCTAGAACCACTGAACACAGAGCGCGAAGCAATGTATATGGAGATGGGACCATGTTGGATAGATGTAACAATAGCATTCCTTAAAGACGGGAAGCTTCCCGATGACTGAAAAGAAGCACACAAGATCAGACTGAAGTCGGCAAGATTCAGTTTGACCCCAAAAGGACACCTCTACAGAAGATCATTTACTGGACCCCTTCTAAGGTATGTGCATCCTGCACAGGTTGAAGATTTTCTGTATGAGATACATGAAGGAATATATGGAAGCCACGCTGGGGGTAGGTCACTTGCCCACAGGGCCATTACTCAGGGGTCCTGGTGGCCCTATATGCAAAAAGATGCCGAAGTTTATGTGAAGAAGTGTGAGAAATGCCAAAGGTTTGCACCTTTGATACATCAACCAGCAGCCGACTTGAACCCAGTATCCAGTCGTTGGCAATTTGCCCAATGGGGTATGGATCTTGTCAGAAAACTACCTCAAGCAACTGGACAAAGGAAGTATTTACTAGTGGCAACAGATTATTTCACCAAATGGGTAGAATCTGAACCCCTTTCCAAGATTCGAGATATTGATGTGAAAAACTTCATCTGGAAGAATATCATTACCAGGTTTGGGATTTCAAGAGCAATAGTTGCAGACAATGGAACACAATTTGATAGTAAGCTAATCAAAAGCTTCTGTGTAAAGTTTAAAATCAAGAATTACTTTTCGACCCTAAGTTTCCTCAAAGTAATGGACAAGTAGAAGCATCCAACAAAGTTATCTTAGATGGGATAAAGAAGAGGCTGCAAGCAGCAAAGGGAAAGTGAGTAGATGAATTGCCTAGTGTACTCTAGGCATATCGAACTACGCTAAGAAGATCAACGGGGGAATTCCCGTTTGCCATGGCTTATGGCACAGAAGAAGTCATTCCACTAGAGGTCGGCATCCCAGGGATCAGAACCTAGGCAGTGGAGAATGGAACTAATGATGTATTTTTAGCCCGAGATCTGGATCTTTTAGAAAAGAGAAGGGAGAAAGCAGTAATTCAGCTGGGAACATACCAGCAGCAGCTTGCCAGGGCTTATAATAAAAAAATGAACCCACGAGAGTTCCAAGTTGGTGACCTCGTCCTGAGAAAGGTCGTCGGCAACAAAAAGGATCTCAGAGAAGACAAGTTTGGCCCAAATTGGGAAAGACCCTATAGAATCATCTCGGTATTGGGTAATAGGGCATATTGGGTTGAAGATAATGGAGGTAAAGAATTGCCAAGGCCCTGGAATACTTACAATTTGAAATTTTTTTATGATTAGACTTTCATGTTCTTTGTTATTAGCCAAAGTAATAATAAAGTTTTAGCTTGAATTTTTATACTTGTGACTGAGAAGATACTTAACAATGTCTCTGGAACACATACATAATGAGAACCCAAGTGGAACTTAAGTTCACATTATGGGACAGAGAGTTGGGAAATGATTCCTAGAAAGGTAGAATTTACAAACTAAAATTAGTTTAACGCTTGTTGAAATTTAAGTTTACAAGTTGAAGTTAAACCGAAGTCATGTTTAACGCTTGTTGAAACTTAAGTTTATAAGTTGAAGTTAAACCGAGGTTATGTTTAACGCTTGTTGAAATTTTAAGTTTATAAGTTGAAGTTAAACTGAGGTCAAGTTTAACGCTTGTTGAAACTTAAGTTTACAAGTTGAAGTTAAACTAAGGTCATGTTTAATACTTGTTGAAATTTAAGTTTATAAATTAAAGTTAAACCGAGGGCATGTTTAACACTTGTTAAAACTTAAGTTTACAAGTTGAAGTTAAACCGAGGTCATGTTTAACACTTGTTAAAACTTAAGTTTACAAGTTGAAGTTAAACTAAGGTAATACACTTGTTGAAATTTAAGTTTACAAGTTGAAGTTAAACTAAGGTAATACGCTTGTTGAAATTTAAGTTTACAAGTTAAAGTTAAACCGATGACATGTTTAACACTTGTTGAAATTTTAAATTTACAAGTTGAAACCAAGGTTATAACAAAGAAAGATTGGTTTAAATACTTGTTGAAATTTACAAGTTAAAAGAAGTACTTATGTACTTGCCGAGATAAACCGTTGGTGGGTATAACTGAGGTATTTGACCCCGAGAAAATCGCACAAATAAGGTGTATTTTGAAGACATCCAAATTATTCCAAGTATAGAATCATACAAGACAGTAAAAACAAGACAAAAATACAAGCATTCAGGAGAGGAAGTTGTATTAACATTCAGAAAAAGAGGGTACTTCGGCCAACCAAAAGAGTAGTTTAGAAATTACAAAAGTGGCACTTCGGCCGGATCCAAGCTTACATTAATTCAAAAAGTAAGACAAAGTACTAAGTACAAAGCAAAAAACCAAGACTATTGGGCATCAGCAGTAGGATGGGGCTCCGAAGACATTTGAGAAATATTCTAGGTGTCCTTCTTAGCAGCAAGGTCGGTATCGATCTCTTTGAGAGTCTAGTCAATGCTCTTGTCAACAATGGGCACGGCCGATGTTGTCTTCTCAGGAGTGTCATTTTTGGGGACCTCATCCTCCTCGTCCAGAGTCAAGTCTAGGACTTGTTCAATTGGAGTAGGGGACTTGGCCCCAGCAGCTTCCTTCGGTTTCCTCACCAAAGCTTCCTCCTCAGACTCAGAATTGTTTTCAGATTGGCTTGGAGTAGGGGGGAATGAAAGAGGGAGGACTTCGGCATTCTTGAGGAGGGGAGTCCTCAGGGACATCAAGCTTTTTGAGGGCAGCCATCCAAAAAAGGGTGAAACCCTTGTTGCATGCCTGCTTCATTTGCTTTTTGTAGTCCTCCTTGACGCTGGCCGCCCCTTCAGCATACGCCCTCTCATCAGTGGCCTTGATTTCAGCCTCAGCTATCTTGGAAGTTCCTTTTGGGCCTCAGTCATCTTGGCCTCAGCCTCTTTCTTTTCGAGCGTGAGGACTTTGGTGATGGCCTCTGTAGCATCCATTTTTTCCTCGGCCTCATCTTTAGTCTTAATGGCTTCTTCGGCCTGGTCTGATAAAGTCTTCATCTTGGCCTCAGTCTTCTTAGCGGCCCTTTGTAGACTAGCAACCTCCCTAGTCTTGTCGGCCAACTCCTTCCTCTTCTCAAAAGATTGCATTGAGAATGAGTGGGTGTGTTGGATCGCCTGAAGGAAAATGGACAGAGTAGGAGTTATTAGAAAATTCTCTAATTATAAAAAGAAAAAGAAAGAAAAATACCAAGTGTAAAAAACTTACTTCAACGGAATGCTGCAGCATCAGAGCAAAATTTTCGTATTCACTCATCTGAGCGTTACGATTAAGATCTTCGAGCAGAAGCAAGACGGTGGAGAGGGCAACGCCGACCTCAATGTCGTTGGCGCTATCACCAGCCTTAACTGGCTTGTCGTCGATTGTGATTGGCGGGGCCTAGGGGGAATCATGTTTTAATGGCCCCGAGGTGGTCGCAGAGGACAACCTCGGCCTCTTTGATCTAGTAGATTCGGATGGTTGGGCCTCGGCGGGCCTCTTCTCAGCAGCAGAAGGGGTCTTCTTGCACTGGGCCAATTTAGAAATTGGCAAGGTGTTCTCAGTGTCAATCTGAGTCATCGTTACCTTGGGCTGAGCCTTCTTCAGATGTTTTAGCTTTGACTTTGGTTGAGGTTGGGTTTGTGCTGGTTGAGCGTCAACTGAGTCAAGGATGTCGGCCAAAAGATCTTCAGTGACAGCTTTCTTGCGACCCATCTCGGCGACAATTGCAGTTCTATGGCGGCGTTGGCGTTGAGATAGTGGGATCAGTTATGGAGCCGAGGTTGATGGATGCTCTGCTGGATCAGAGATTGATCCTTAATCTGGCCGAGATGATGAGGCTATTAGAGGAGTTATGGTGGAAGGGGGAGAATTGTTTTTCTTCCTTTTTGGGACGTTGAGAAGCACCGACTTGTAGGTTGGGATGAAGTTCAGAAGCAAAGGAGCTCTTCGCTTGTGAACTGGCAGATCCAGTAGCTTCTTCAAGTCCTTGTTGAGGAAGAAGGACTTGCGAAAGCCTTTTGGTGGTTTTGAATGAACTGCAAAAAGAAGAGTACAGACATTAGAATAAAGTATTGAAAACTTGGGAAAAAAAGCAAGGAAATGTGACACTTGGCTCTTACCATCTCCTTCCCTGAAAACTGTTCGGCTTAGGGGATAAAGGTGGAGCTCATCGTTTGGTTGAAATTCCCAGTTGCCCGAGACGATGAAGTAATCGTCTCCAGCACCCTTGTTTGAGTCTGGGAGGTCGGCAATAAGCTTGTACTCCGTGGACCTCGGCTTTAAGTAATAGATGTGGCCTTTTTTTGATTTTAGGCAACACATGGTGTAGCAGTATTGGATGTCGACAAGGGTAACCCTAGTATTTTCTTTCTTGGCGAAGGCGATTATACCATTGATAACTCGATAAGAGTTGATGGCAAGTTGCATTGGGTTCAATTTGTAGTAGTGGAGAACTTCTCGAAAAAGGGTGTCAAGTGGAAACCTAAGTTCACACTCGATAAAGGCCACTACTGGGAAAGGCATGAGGTTCACGTCGGGCATAATGGAATCATCCTCGCTTGCCAATCTAAGGTGGACGTCGGCAAGAATGGAAAGCTCCTGCCTGAAGTACTCTAACTTAGTTGGGGTGTCTACCATATGCTTCCACATACCCATGACGTCGGCTTAATTGGAGGAGTTGGATTTTAGAAAGAAGTGTTTTGGAAGGGTTTGAGGGACCTCGGCTAAAACCTAAAATTATACTATGGTAAGAGTTTGTATGGATCTAAAAGGAATTCATGTCAATTTTTCCTAAAGTTCGTGAGTTCTATAGACAAAATCCCAATCCTAAGTCTAGGCAAGTGAAGATTGAAGGCAAGAATCTGGAAAAAAAAAAAAAAAAACACAGCAAACAGAAATATGAATGCGATTCAGAGTCAAGAACAGTGATGAATCATCAAGAACATAGTGGTAAAGCTTGTGCAGGTGTGTGAAGCCAAGAACAGTGGCAGAAATCAATAAATATGTAAGCAATGTGAGTATTCAAGAAAGGATTGGGCAAAAAATAGAATCACGAAATAAACATGCTCAAACACATGGTGGAAATCGAAGTATAGATTAAACAATCAGAAGACATGAGCAAGTTCGCAAATATGACAAAGTTCAAAGTAAATCAAGAACTAAAACCAGGAGGAACAGTGGCTTACCAGAGAAAGTGAGGCCGATGTGAGGATCGCCTAAGTCAGACGACAGTTGCAAGAGCGACGAAGCGGTAAAAATCTTGCCGGAGGAGGTGAACGGAGCAAGTTACAGAGCTCGAATGCTTGAATCAATGGTAGATTTGGGAGAGTGAAGAGAGAGAGCTTGCACGGGAATGATGATGCAAAGGTGAAATGACAAAGAGAGAGGAAGAAACTTTTGTTAAAACACAAAACGACAGCAAAAAGGCAATTAATGTGCCTAAAACAACGTGCGTGTCAGACGGCACACGCGAGAGCAATGCGACTTAGTAGCGCGTGTCGAGTACGGCCCAAAAAGAGAGAGACGCGTGGCAAGAACGGTTGAGTAGTCATGCGTGACAACTTATACGCGTGTTGAAGCTCTTAGAATTCTCGATTTAACGGAGTAGAACCTCGGCTTGGAGGATGATCTCAGTTGAAAAACTTGAACAAACTTGGTTAATGATTTTTTGGCATTGGTGAAAGCAGATTGTAAGTTTTTGGTCATATTGAGCCGACGTATTATGACCTCGGTAATGGATGATAGAGCAAGATAGCCGACATGATGTACAATATGACGATATAGATTCCATCACCTCAGGATGCCGAGGTAATAGAACCTAGGGGGCAGTTGTGGGGACATATTTTCTAAGTGCCAACACGTGGCCAAGGTGACGTCGAAGTGTCAGCCGAGGTGCCACGTGTCCTAGTCATGAGGCCGAGGTTATCTCCGAAGATATCGGAGTTCGGGATAAGCAGATAAAGGACAAGAGTCCTGGATTGAATGGGACTTCAGTTTAGTTAAGGATAGGACTCTTAAAGAGTTTATCCCAATCCTACCGGGAGTCCAAGATTAGCAATAATCCTAAATCCAATAGAGTTAGGCTTCTATTTGACTAAGATTGTATTAGCTATAAAAGGGAGGTACCCCCATGGGTCTAAGATACACAATTTATATTCTGAATAGTGAGTTAAGCTCTTTTGATTTTTTTGAGAGATAACTGACTTGATCATCGGAGTGCCCCCGGGTAGACAAGCCACCACCAGAATCTCTTCTTTCTGTTGCAGGTTGTTCGGGACTAATCTATTCTGTCAGTGCTCTCCAGCTAAGTACTAATTTGGCAGTGTGGTTGGAAATTGATACACACAAAAATAATATTATAAACTACATGATTGAATTTAAAATCTAAAATAAAAGTTGAGAAATTCAAAAGAAGAAGAAAAAAAAAATTAGGACATAACTACCCACCAAATTGCTATAGGGTACTATGGGAAAATCAAAAAAATTGACACAAACATCAAGTTGGGCCTTCTCTTTTTAGTAGTATAGACAGAAGGATAGTGTGAGAGTTTTGTTCCCCTTTCCTTCTCAAAAAGAGCTTGTTGGTAAACTATATTTTGAACAAGGGTCTTATTAATATGTATCATTAAAATACATGTTAAAAATGTTTAAACAAAATTATACATTCCTTATTAGATGCAAATATACAATTTTTTAAACTTTTTTTTAATCAGTAAAAAAAAATTATTGATATAAATCAACAAAACAAAGAGGGAATACATCAATAAAGATAAGGGGAAGGTGAGTGCAAAAAATATCATAACTTCACGAAAACAATTTCAACTAGATTGGTACCGAAAATTAAGCGCAATTATATGCTAGTACACAACCAGGTTGGAGAGGGTCCAACCAAACAAGAAAAAACGAAAGGAGCCCAAAGACAGCAGGCAAAAACAAAACAAACACTGCCACCGTCCAAAGACTAGCATGGCAGCCCAAGCAACCCAATTCCAAAGCCTGCACACCCATCAAATATCCTTGGAAGAGGCATTGATTTGTTGGATATTAGAGACAAAATCATGGACTGAGTAACAGAACCCCCTTTCATTACTTCTAATCCACAAGGCCATTCTGACTTTTATCAATTCCTGCAGCTCCACAAAATTTGGCTGTGCATTATTAAATTTGCACTCATTTCTATGTTTCCAAACAGACACTGCCAGCAGCAGAACTTTTCACAATCTTGCTTCCAACTTTTTATATTTAAAGCCAACCCACCAACCAAACAAACCTACGAAAGAACCTGGCGTAACCCAATGGATTCCCCACCAATTCATCAGACCAGACCTTCCAGATTAAGGGGCAGACCATCAGCACATGTTCAATTGTTTCCATGTCAGTGTTGCAGAAGATACACAGATCGCTCATGTTGGCTCCAAGCACACCAAGTCTCTGTAAACAAAATCTTGTTAAACATGCTACTTAAGGGTATGTTAACAAAATCCCAGGTTCAGTTGACATGCTATTTCAGTGGTGGGCTAGGATCAAGTTCAGAAAGAATGAGTCACAACT
Source organism: Camellia lanceoleosa (assembly GCA_025200525.1). Lineage (NCBI taxonomy): Eukaryota > Viridiplantae > Streptophyta > Magnoliopsida > Ericales > Theaceae > Camellia > Camellia lanceoleosa. The sequence continues at coordinate 25,956,025 of CM045763.1, forward strand.
CTGGAAAGCTCTTCCTTTAGCTGTTTTCTGGTCTATATGGAAATTTAGAAACGATTGCATATTTAATGGGGCTGATCCTGACTTGGAACATTAAAGTTTGGCTTGCTTTTTGGATGAAATTCCACTCCTTTGGGAATCACTACACTATCTATGACTATGTGTCTAATCTGCAGGAAAGAAGGTTATGCCTTGGTTAGTTCAGCCTACGAATTGGACTTGTTTGGATGCTTCGATTGGCCTGCTTGGACTTGCGGCTGGTCTGGTGGCAGAGTTTTCTGCCCTGGCCTTCCTTGTGGTTTGTTGCTGTGTTCCTCTCTTTTGGTTGGTTTCTCACCGACTCTTAATGGTGTGCTAACAAATGATTGGGTGAGCTCCTCGGTGCCAACCTATTTAGGATCGTTAGATTTTGCTTTGATATTTTTTGCACTCATCTGCCTCTTTTATTGATGTATTATTTTATTTATTCTGAATTTTCATCAATAAAGGTTATTTTCTCTCGTTGATAACAAAAACAAGGGTATGTTGACAAAATCTTTTAGGCAACAGTGGCCTGTATAAAAACAAGGGTTATCTTTAGGGCCTGCAAATCAATATGCTTACATATGGAGTGATTAGTATGTTGGTTTAGGGTTGGTTAGTTTGGACGTAAAATATTTTACGCAAAAAAATAAATTTTTTTTTTTTTGTTTTTATTTTTTCGGTGTTTGATGAGACTTGAAATAAATATTTTATTACCTAAAAGAGAAATTTTAATTCAATAAAGTGTCATTTATGATTTTTTAGTAAACTAAAATATTTATTTGAAAAGACTAAATGTGTTAAAAATTTAGTGGCTGAGAGTCAATTTTATAAAAATTGACTTATGAAATTTTTTAAGATAAGTCATTTTTGAAAAAAATGATGCAAAAAGAAAATATTTTACTTACATTTTGTTCAACCAAATAATAAAAAATTGAGTAAAACGTCAAAACAAATAGAGGCTAGTTGGATGGTAGGATTAAACAATTTTAGCTAGTGGTGTTAATTAATGTGTCTTAAGCCTCGTTTGGGAAGTGGCTAAAATAGCCAAAAAGCCAACTAAAACACATCACATCACCTCTCTACTTTTCTGCACACCTTTTCGTAAAAAGTCAAAAAGTTACTAAAATAGCCTGTTTCCAAACCAAGCCTTAGTAAAGTGGTTTTTGGTGGTGGTTAATTAGGCATAACTTTGCATTATTTCTTGCTTCCACTTTCTATTTTGTAACTATCAATTACGCTCACTTTTCTGTTGAAACATCGAAAAGGTAAGGAAGAGAACAGAATAAGATGCATTGTTGATGATTAATTGGTAAAGTAGATAGTGGGTCCCAGAAAATCAAGTTTGATTGCCACTGGGTCCCCAGAAAAATCAAGCTTAAGACCTTGACACTTCATCTAAGAGTGGGGTTAAAAAAGTGAAAGAAATTAAAATTTTAGCTTCGAGAGATAAAGGCTAGCTCTGTTGGATGAAGCTTGACATCATTCGATTTAATTTGCTATCCTGCATTGTATTATTGAGACTCCAAATTTACCCTCTCTATTATCATATAAAACTTTTTAAATTTATGTGATAGATGTGATTTGTGAGCGAGTAAATATTATGTGTACTTTTAAGTAATAGAATTAACTCAACATGCGTTGAAAACATGTTGTCGAAACAAAAAAAGGAAGAAGGCATGGAGCAAGATATAAGTTCTTGTAAAGAGGGGTTGGTGATTCAATTCCTCTTAAGTGCTTAATTATTGACTTTTACAAATAAAAAAAATTAATATATTTATTTGGTATACATTTTTACAAACATTTTTGTAAATATTATTGAAAATTTATCAGGTAAGCCTTTAAGCAACGCCAACTATGTGGAGGAAAAAAATAAATAAATAAATAAAAAATAATAATAATAATAATAATAATAATAATTCAGAGAAAAATTTTGTTTATAGAACAAGAAAAAAGATTATGAGCTTTAAATTAAGAGCTCTAATAATTCTAATTGGTGTGTGGATCTCGTGTGATGTGATATTTTGGCCTTGATCTTTTTTTTTTTTTTTTTTTTTCTACATCATTAGTGCTCTTTTAGAGATTCAAAATTAGAGGAATGTATCATTTCTGTATAAAACAATATACTCCACTTCCTGAAATATTTCATGGAGCATGTTTTGACTTCATAACAATGTGACTTTTTTCTTTTTTCTTTTTTTTTCTTTTTTCTTTTTTCTGATGATGAACAAGTGAAAGTGTATTGGTACTCATTAAGAAAATACTCAAGCTATGTTTGGAAAGAGAGGTTTGTAATTCAAAAAAAAATAATCATTATAAATTGTTATATCACACTTTTTACTTTTTATACACCATTTCATAAAGAATTAAAAAATTAATTAAAATAATCAATTCTCAAACGACTCTCCATAAGGATTTTGTAAGAGCCCACCCACACAATACAACTTCAAAATGTTAAGCTTAACATGTGGAAAGATGGAGGATGTTATCTACTCGTCATTTAAAAAGCTAACAACATGCGTGAAACTAATACTAGACTTCATTTGGCTGTAGTTTAAAAATCAATTTATTAGTTAAAAAATTTATTTTGTTAAAAACTTTATTTCATTTGGAAAAATTATTTCCCATCAAAAAACTTATTTTAATTACTTTAAAAAGTTATTAGAAAAACTGAATGTGCTAAACAAACTATTTTTAACATTTGTTTTTTTGTAAAGTTATTTTTAGTCAATAAAATAGTTTTTTAGCTACCCCAAAGGAAACTATCGCTTACAAAACTATATGAAAAATTATTGTAATGTGTGAGTATGAATCCACATTTATTTATTTAAAAAATATATACATGGAACTTACAGATTCAGAAAAAACTGTTATGTTATAGAATTAGTTTGAAGTAACACATTTAACAATTAATGAAATTCAAAATATTCTAACACTCAAATTTTTAAAATAATGTGCTAATTTAAGAGCCATGACGATGGCTCACACCCGAGCAAGCAAGGTTATAACCTTTTTGTCAATAATTTGCACCTTAATTATTTAGATTCTACATTTTTAATTTTATTTTTTTATTTTTTTTGTGATAGGTATTTTTATAAAAAGTTTGGTCAACGTGGGTCTTTATGAAAAATATTAAAACTATTAAATATTCTATAGTACACAAATTTCTCTCACATAAATAGAAAAACTAAAAATTCGTCAACATTTCATACCAAATCCTGTGCTTAGAGAAACACCAATTGGAGCCAAAAAAAAAAAAAACTGGTGTAGCAAAGAGGTGGTTCAGTGGGACCAATGATTGCCACGTGGCACAAACCCATCACGTGCAGTGTACACTCCCCTATGTTATCCTTCAAAGAAACCAAATCTTCTAAACTAAACAACCCCCATTAAGTAATTAATAATATCATTCTCATTATTATGGTGTTAGCTAAATACCATAATTTCGGGCTATGCCGTGCCGTCGCAGCTACTCATATAATACCATTGAGATCTCATTAAAATACATTATCAAAATAAAATAAAATAAAAATTCCCAAGAATTGTTTTGATCATATAAGCAAGATCAGAATCAAATGAATCATTCAAAAAAAAAAAAAAAACTGGCTAGCTAAAAAAATCTAATAACGTCTTTTAATAAATTTACACATTCAAAATCACTAGATCATGTATTACAATGTCAACTAGGGTTCCAAAACAAGAGAAATGAATTAATTATACAAGTACAAATTTTTTTTTTTTCTCTTAGAATTATGATCACTTTCAATTCACCATGTACCTCAGTGGTGTAATGGGTTCGGACCGGTTGGGACTAGGCGTTTTTCAACACCATAACGTGGATCAATCTCGCTTCCGGCTGGCTCCGGTTGGCCATTCATCTCCGGTGAATGTTTCTGGTGGTGGTGGTGGTGACGGTGTTTTAGAAACGGGGTGAAGTCAAACTTGCTGGCCAAGACTTTTCTGCCGATCGGAGGGTGGCGAGAGAGTGATGAGAGGGTTGTGATGTTGGAGATCTTGGACTTGTAAATGTACAATTCATGAAAGAATAATAGGAAGAGAGAGAGCCAAAGAATAATGAGAAATAAATGGGATGTCTTCAAGGCCATGGTGGAGGAAGAGAGGACAGAGAAGAGGAAACATGGAGCAATGGGATTAGGAGGAACTAAAAAGAGGGTAGAGAGGGGGAGAGAGAGAGAGAGGGGGGGGGGGGGAGGGTTTAGGAGATTGAGAGTTTTTGAAGGTTGACAGCTTGAGAGAGAGAGAGAGACGGGGAGGGTTTAGGAGATTGAGAGTTTTTGAAGGTTGACAGCTTGAATCTAATGGAGGAGCATAGGAGAGTTGAATTTGGAGGGTGTGTTTGCTTTTCTGTGGGACTTGTGACTTGTGAGCAAGTTTATATATATATTACCCACTGAATGCGTGTGTAATTAGACTAAAAGAAAACAATAATAAAATTAATATTATAATGTATTTTTAGTTTAAGTGGTATAAATCAGCCCATCTTAAATTTATAGTCATAAGTTTAACTCTTGTCTATCTATCTGTGTAATTTTTTAAAAAATAAAATATTATCACATGGCACGAAGAGAGTAAAATTTCACTAAATAAATGTATTTATTTATTTAATATGAGAGAGAATGTGTGTGTGAGAGTGAGAGAGTGTGAGAGTGAGAGAGAGAGAGAAATTGGGTTCAAGGGAACGCGAGCGGTAGACTCTATTCCCAATGAGAGTTGCTTAGAAAACAAGGAACAAAAATCGTTCTTACATAGATTAATGTCAAACCTTGAATTATATATAGTTTGATTGTAATTTGTATGTTCATGAGTTAACTTGGGAATATCTAAGACAAAATTGATGGTTATAACTTAGATGAGCATTATTTTCGGTTTAGATTTTAGATTGGAGAACGTTATTAAAGGTCGTACGGTCTGTTATAAAGTCCGTTTCAATAATTTAAATCATTCATTTTATCAGATACTTTACGTATTCTATCCACACAAAAAATTAAATTGATCTGGAGTGGAGGGATCCTCCTCCATAATGCTACCTCTCTGTCTGTCAGGTATATGAGAAGATTCATATGTATAGTTAAAAAGGTCACATTTATTCTGATTTATTTTTTATTTTTAATAATATTTTTTTGAATTATGTCAACTTTTGTTTTTTATTTTTTTTATTTTCAAGTCCGTCTTGTGTGTATGAATTTAAAAAGTAAATTTTTATTGATTTTTTTTAAAAAAATCCCTAAATAAAAAAATAAAAATATTTTATTTCTTGTCCTTTTTGGACTTTTACTTCAAATTTGTAATTTTTTTATTTTTATTTTTATTTTTTTATCTATCTAGTCAAGCAGAACTCAAAAAAAAATTTTATTACTTTTTATTTATGAAAAGTTCACTAAAATAAAATAAAAATCAATAAAGGAAGTAGTAAAGCCAACTCCAATTTCCAAATACCCACACACTAAAAGGTAGGGGTGCAACTTGGGCGAGCTCAACCAGAGCAATCCGAGCTCAGCTCGAATATTTTTAGGGTTTGGACAAAATATTTTCAAATTCGATACAGACTTGAGAAAAAATTCAGAAGTCCGAATTAAATTTGGGTAGGCTTGGGCAAAGACGTCAAGCAACTCGAAACCCAAATTATACATATATAGATATATAAAAATATTACATATACATATAAATTATTAGCCATTACATGATATTAAAGTAATTTATACTATTAAATCATATTGAATATGTATTATATATATAAATAACATAAAATCTTACTTTTTTTCTTTTTATTTTCACTCATAAATTGTAAGAACTACTATAGTGGCATCTCTCTTACATTATAAAAATTATTTATTTTGATGGTATTAATGATTTTCTATATAAATAATAATAATAATTGTAAATAGAGTCCAATTTCAATAATTTCATAGTGTAGCTACAAAAAAAAAAAAAATTTGAAATTCATTTACAATTCGGGCAACTTGGGCAATTCGGATTTAACTTGGGTCGGGCTTGGGCAGACAATCTCGGATTACAATTCGGGCTTGGGCAGGTCTCAGCACAATTTGAGTTAGGCTTGGACAACCTCCAAACCCGACCGAATCCGCCCGAGTTGCCCTTACTAAAAGGGTGGGGAATATGCAATGGACAATTTTCATGGACAATGCAAAGTATGTTGTAATGTTTGTAATAGTGAATATGGTGGAGATTATTTACTTAATTAAAAAATTACATTAAAATGGATAATCAAATAGAAAAATGCAAATTACCATGGCAATACCACTTGAGGAAAGTTAATTTGGGGGCATCAAGTGGCTACCCATCAAGTGGAGGAAAGTTAATTTCGGCCCATCAAGTTAATTAATATCATCTGTGTTAAGCTCTTAATTTGGGGCCACACAAATGGCGACACTTCAAAAATTAAGAAACCATGTGACATGTATATGCAATCTTATGATAAAATGTTTCTTCTACATATTTTTATTTATTTTTCCTACAATTATCTATTATCGGATTGATAAAACCTTAGCTAGTTATTTACCAATAAATTTCATCTCACAAATAAATATTCTAATTAGTCTCAAATTTTTTCTATTAATATGTTAAATCCTATTTTCAATTTTGGTAGTGTTTTGGTGAACGACTATACCTTTTTATTAATGTGACAAGTATGATGTGATACTCCAATGTGACAGGTATTAATGTGACACTCCAATGTGATAGATATGATGTGACATTCCAAAAAATATTAAAAACTTCTTAATGCATTTTTTTCAAATATGAAAACATAGCGAGTATATTGTGACACTCCAAAAAAAAAACTAAAAAATTCATAATGTACTTATCAAATGTAAGATGTAACACTTTAACGTGACGAAACTTCTTAGTGTATTTTTTTCAAATATGGCGACATAACGAGTATGATATGATAACTAAAAATTTCTTATTGTACTTTTTCTATATGTGACAACGTAGAGGATATGATATAATAGTTCAAAATAATTAAAAATTTCTTATTATATTTTTTTTAAATATGACAACGTGACGAGTATGATGTGACACTCTAAAAAAACTACAAATTCCTTATTGTATTTTTTCAAATATGACATGTGACACCTAAAAAATTAAAAAACTTCTTAGTATATTTGTTTTAAATATACTAATGTAGCGGGTAAATAAGTCATTACATATCCAAAGGACTAAATAAATTATAAAATTATATATATATATATAACTATATAGATCACAAATCTAAAATATGGGACTTAGAGACACGTCTTGGGTCTTTTAACAGCCATTTTAAGAAACCCGAAGATTGCATAAATCCAAACCATGGATTGATTAGGTAGCCTGTAAAGCAACTAAGAAAAGAATCAATTTAACATAAACTAATTGATCATTTAACCAATAAAAAAAAAATACTAATGGCCCCCGTAGTTTGAAATTTGTGTCACTCTGGTCCCTAACCTTTCAATTGTGATACATTTGATTCTGAATTTTGAATCTCATTCCAAATAAGGATAATTAAAGACACCATTTCCTTTGCAAACAGAAAATACTTCATTTCAAGGGTAAAATTGTCAATTTGATAAAATATAAATTAGTTTGACAAAAATAAATGTCAAAATTATTTTTGAATTTTTAAAAATTATTACCCACCAAAGATAAAATTTTATAAAAATGATAAATTTTTTACATTTTTATTTTTTGCCAAATTAATTTTCAATATGTGTCTACATGATGATATGTAATGGGTAGCTACATCTATTGATATTTTTGGATAGTTATCATGAAGGATGTTTGATGCAACTATTAAAACAGATTATAGATTATAACTTTAATCGAGAGTGTTAATTTGTTTGGTACAGCTGTTAGATTATATATTTAAGTTACTAAATAGTATTTGGTAAATAAGTTATGAAATAGCTTTTTAAATTAACTTCTTTTTTTTTCACTAGTAGTTCACATTTTTCATAAAAAAAATAATAGTAATAATAATCTATAGTACAATTGAGTCTTTTTTTATTTTTTAAAAAATAAAAAATAAAAAAATCAATGGTATAATGTAAATTATTTTATTACAAGTTAAACTGTGACATTTTATTTTTATTTTTTTGTGGTGATTTTTTTTTTAAACAAAAAAAGCATTATGAAAAACTTTAAATATTAAAAACTGTTGATGTCTTTTTACTATTAACAAAACGAAAATAATAAAAGACTATAAATAAATATTAGGACCCCTTTGGGGGTTACCCCCTTGACTCCTTTTGCTTTTGATTGGTTAATTTTTTTTTTTTTTTTGTCAAAATCTCCATCCCTATGTGTGTGTGGAGGTGGTGGGGATGAGAGTTTTAAGGGGTTCGGAATCAATGCCCAAAGACTATAGAGCACAGCGTCTAGATCATAGACTAAAATAATGAAAGAAAACATGCTTAAATCCACGCTCCTGCAATTTTTTTTTCAAAAATGCTGAAGACCCCCATCGGGGGTCGACCCCAGTGAGATGGAGGGCTAGGATTGGAGGAAAAAAAACAGTTTTTTTTTTTTTTTTTTTTTTTTTTTCGGTTGACAGCCAGTGGGGGCGCGCCATGTCACTGGGGGCGCGACTCCCACTGGGGGTATATAGCAATGCTCTTTTTTTTTAGGATGCAGATATGGTCATAACGCTATAAACAAATCTAGATCTTCTTGTGCCCACTTTTGGATTCTTCATATAAAAATTCTACTGCAATGGATTTTTGCGGTACTCTTCACTACTTTACACTGCTGGGGGGTATCAAAAAAAGTTAGTCCAGAATTTGGGACCCAAAATATATCCAAAAATAGGTTTGAGTGGTAGAAATTGAATTGATGAAATATAAAATCACGTATGAAATAAATATCCGTCATTGATGTAAAATTTTAAATAACTTTTAAGTTTATATGTTTAGATCCGCAACATTACTTTAAAAAAAAATTAATGTTCAATCCAAATAACCACCCTCACAAGTAAAGCCAGCACTGTCAGGGTAAATTGTTCACTGGTACAATCCATCGTCATTCATCCATAGAATAAAGGAACATGGAACCTATGAATAGAGGCTCACCAGCATGCGACACACTGACTTTTTACACCCAATATTTGTCGTTATCCATGAGCCATGCTATAAATTTAAGAGTTGATCATTTTAATTTGAGAAAATATTTTAATTTAATAGGTTTATTTTTTAATCGACTTTGATCATTTAATATTTTATTAATTATATATATATTTGATAAGCAAAAACTCGTCTTAATCAAGATCCTTTTCTTGGTAAACTCAAGATTTAAATGTCATCCCCTAAGTCTAGTGAACTGATTAAATGGGTGAAGATTTAGGTTACATGTGGTAGAATTTTCTAAATATGATTTGAGAATAGAGTTGTATTTTGAGTTTGTGAGTTTTGAAATTATAATTTGAATGTAAAAAATTTGTTTGGTAAAAGAGTTTTGAAAAGAGTTTTGAATTGACTCAGGCATTTTTGATGTGGCATATGATATTTGATACAAAAACTTACAACTCATAACTAAACACACAATTTAAAATTCTATTAAAACTCATAAATTTTTTTAAAAAATTTAGAAAATATTTTTTATTGAATATATAAAAATTAACATGTGTCAATTGCAACAATAAATAAATAAATTGTACTGCTGCAATCAACCAACCAGACGACCTGTGGGACGTCCGGTGGGATGACTAGTTAGTTTAAATTTTCTCGCCTTCGACCACGTTTTTCAAAGTAAGTGTAAAATTAATTTTTAAAAATCAAAAACAAACGCCATGTTCAAATCAAGATCTAGAACAAACGTTCTAAAACTCCACCAAACATAGCCTTAAACTCTCATTAATCACATAGGGGAGTACACTTGCTCACTTTAGGCTATTTGGTAGAGCCTAGAAGGTTGCTTATAGCTCTTCCTTTTTTTTCTTTTTGTCTTTTTAAGTTTGAAAATTTACACTAAAGTGTTCAGTGTTATTTTTACTTGCAATTTATATAACAAAAATAGTTTATGTAAATTAAAAAAAATTAATTATTAAAATAAATTCGCAACACATATAATTTTTGTTTTTTGATTGTAAATTTCAATTTGTATGAAGCTACACCAAATATGTCAATAATAACAGACATAATCCAAACAAAAAAACAAAACAGAAATGGGACATAAGTGAAGAAAATTATTACATTAATAAAGTTTGTTAAGCATGGATTAAGGTTTTTAAGGTCCTAGTAGCATCCCCATCTAAATTTATTTTTTTTGTTTTAAAAAGGTCCGGGTAACATGGGCCGGACTGTACTATATAGCAGGTCTAGGTCATGGTTGAATGTCCTGTGGGTCAGTGAAGTTGGACTAATCCAAAACTTGGCTAGTAATAGAACGGGCCGTAGGTAGTTATTTTATTGGGCAGACTCGAAAGTACTCTTTTGTCTGGTTGTAAATCCTCTGAGAATTTTGATGCCTTCACGAACGGTTTTTAGGAGTTGTTTGGGAACTAATTAAAAGAATTAAAAAATTGGTACAAAAAGTTAACCTACTTGTGAAAAAAAAAAATTTACATGTTTTCTTATTAAAAAAAATTAACTTCGAAACACAGCTTTGGGCTATTCAATCTGCCCACGGTTGACCTTTGGGCCAACAAAATATGATCATATTTAAGGGGTAAATATGGAGGTTAATGGTTTGTTCCGTCTGAGATAAAAGAAAAAAATTAATACCAAATTAAATCTTTTAATTTTTGTGGTTACGAAATGAAACCGATACTTTTATGGCTCAATTTTGTTAGTTTTTGATTTAATGTGACGAGAGATTCACACTAGATTTTTAAGAATAATAATAATAGAGAGTTCTAATTTTAAAATTTTAAAGAGAGCTTCAATGATGTGGTAAGAGGAAAAAAAAAAAAATCATAGGCATACACATATATCCCTCCAAAACTAAAGCTCTAATTGAACTCTAGTGATGTAGAAAATCAAAAAAAAAAGACTAAAACATCACATCAGATGGGTCCCACATATGCATTAGATCTATTAAAGCTCACAAATTAAAGCTCCAAAATATTGTTGTTCATTTAAGTTGTTATTTGATGATAAGGAGGGGTGAGTTATGCAAACAACCCTTGAGAATACCCTCCCTCTTGTTACCTTGCCTTGGAAGCTTTACAAGATTGAGTCTTCTATAAGATGAGACATCTTCTCCCTCTTTTAGGTTAGAAAACATTTTCAAGAGAGCTCTGGTTTTAGGGTTTGAGTTGTGTATCTATCCCATATCTATACCTCCCTCTCTTTTGTGTTTAATGTGTGTTTTGTCTTACTTTTGTGCACAAACACCCACCATCACACATTCCTTTAGCTACTGAGGTACTAATGTTATATGCACTAATTAGTGAATTAACTAGTTAATCCATTAATTATTACATATAGCACCACCATAAATAATTTTATGAAATTGTGTAAAAATTTGTATAAATGCTTCCCTCATCAACATTTATTTCGAAACATGTATAAGTGGTGGGCTTCATGATATCAGTTTAAAATTTTTCACAATAAAAAATAAACTAAATTTTCGTTTGGCATTTGATTTTTAGCTGAAAAAAATATAAAAAGATGAAATTAACTACATAAGTTAATAAGATAAAATATCATATCTAAATTATAATCATTACACTTTTTCTCTAATAAAAATCAAAAAAGCTAAACCAAACGAGACTAGGCCTTGTTTGGGAAGACTAAGGCCTCGTTTGGGAACAGGCTAATTTAGTAATTTTTTGGCTAATTGGTTAAAAAGGTAGGTAAAAAAAACTTGTATGTTTGGGATGACTTTTTGGCTAATTACGAAAAGCTGTGCAAAAAGTAGAGAGAAAAGAGAATCTTTGACTTTTTGGTATGGGTTGTTGACTTTTTGGCTAAAAAGGTAACTTTTTGGCTAATTGGCTAATTTAGCCAGTCCCCAAACGGGGCCTAAATAAGTGCACTTTTTGTCTTTTTTGACTAAAAAAGTGAGGTTGAAAATATGGATGTTTGGGTTAACTTTTTGACTTTTTATGGAAAAATGTGTAATAAAAAATTGTAAAAATTAGTTTTTAGAGAAAATTTTGAATTGGGAGTTGTGCAGCCGTAATTGTTGACTTTTGGTGAATAGTGTTAACTTTTTAACTTTTTGAGTAACTTTTTGACTTTTTGGATTATTTGCAACATCCCAAACAAGTGCTCGTTTGGCTAACATTTTGAAACTAAAAAAAGTACAAAAAGATAAAATAAGTTATATAAGCCAATAAGAAAAATACCACTTTTTACTCATAATTATTACACTTTCTCTCTCACAAAAGTCAAAAAAAATCCTAAAACAAAAATCAGACGAGACTAATAAAGCCAGATTAAAAAAAGTCTCAGACTAAGAAAGTTGGTTATATTAACTAATGCCAAACGATCTCTAAAAAATTCGGACTAAAAAAATCTTAACACAAAAAAACCAACGAAAAAAAGTCAATACCAAAGCCAAGTTGGAAAATCAAAATTTGGCTCAGGTTTAATGCCATTGGTATGATTAAGGCCTCGTTTGGGAACAGGCTAATTTAGTAACTTTTTGGCTAATTGGCTAAAAAAGTTGGTAAGAAAAACCTGTATGTTTAGGCCAACTTTTTGGCTAATTACGAAACGACGTGCAAAAAGTAGAGAGAAAAGGGAATCTTTGACTTTTTGGTATGGGTTGTTGGCTTTTTGGCTAAAAAGGTAACTTTTTGGCTAATTGGCTATTTTAGCCTCTTGCCAAACGAGGCCTAATAATAGGGAACTGTACCTATCTAATAATAATAGGGCGGATCATATTAAAAATTCTAATAGTTTAGGACTTGTGTCACTGTGATTCTTGATTTTTTAATTGTGATACATTTGATCTTGAATTTTGAATCTTATTTTAAATTAGGACAATTGAATATATCATTGTTCAAGTTCAAGGACAAATTCGTCAATTTGATAAGATATAAACTAATTTGACAAAAATAAATATCAAAAAAGTTTTGTAAATTTTTAAAAAATATTTCTACCCACCAATGATAAAATTATGTAAAATGGATAAATCTTTTACATATTCATTTATTTTTACCAAATTAATTTTTATTATGTGTTTAGATGATGATCATGTAATGAGTAATTATTTTATTTTCATTAAATTAGTTTATATTTTTCCAAAAGTCAAATATGACAACAATTTTGATATCATTATTAAACAAATCCATTAAATCAAAAAAATTCAAAACTAAAAATATTTCATATATTAAGGCTAGGTTTGGCATGTTCTAAATAAGCCAAAAAGTCAAAAAGTCACTATCTTATTTAAGTCACATCATCCTATTTAAATCACATCACCTCTCTAACACATCACATCAAACCCAACCCAAACCCAATCCAAATCCACCAATAAGTCAAAAAGTGCACTTTTTTAGGACACCCCAAACCAACCCTAAATATATCGATTATATATTAAAAGCCTAGTAACTATCAATTATATCATCATCATTCAAATACAAAATAAAAATTAATTTGGTAAAAAAATAAATAAATGTATAAAAGATTTATCAATTTTACATAATCTTATCTTTGGTGAGTAAAAATAATTTTTAAATATTCAAAAATATTTTTCTGGACATTTATTTTTGTCAAATTAATTTATATTTTATTAAATTGACGACTTTGCTCTTTAAATTGAGCAATAGTATCTTCAATTATTCTTATTTTGAACAAAATTCAAAATTTATAATCAAATATGTCATAATTAAAAAATTAAAGAGTAAAATAATACAAATTCCAAATTATAAGGCCGGTTAGTGTAATTCGCGTATAATAGTAATAGTGAACTGTGTAGGTAAGCTCTACGATTACGCTTAGGGCTTGTCAATGATTACAAATCTCCAGAACAAGGATAGGTGAACTTTGTGGGTAAGATAATAATTACAAATATAAAACATTATGTCAAACTGGATAATTAAAATTCGTCGATCATTAACAAGCATAACAATTAGCACAAGAACAATTACATACAACTTTCATAATAGAAAAGAAATGAAAATAAAAGGAAAAAAAAAAAAACATCACGAGGATGAATTCACCAAATTTCAAAAAAGAAGACTAATGGAGATTATGTTGAGAAGGTTTGATCAATAGTTTATTACGGAGATATGTGGTGGTGGCAAAAGCCTCGAACTAATATTATAGGTAAAGAAGACTAATGGAGAAGGGTAATGGTTGTTTCAACAAGATGTCAGTGTTTACATTCAGAAAATATGAATTCACCACCACAATCAATTCAGAAAATATGAAAAGAAGACTTAAAATTGCTTTTTATGCAAAAGCCTAAAATTCTAGAAACTTGGAAAATACTTCATTGTTGTAAAATGAAGGATATATAAATTCAAATCAACTTAGTATAATCAATCAATGACCAACACAGTGTTTATATCCTGAAAGAGATGGAGTAAAGGGCCCCCAAACATGACTATGTATTAGTGATAAAGCCTTATTTACAGTGAAATTAGAATTAGTAAAAGCTATTCTATAAATCTTAGAAACACAACAGTGTGTGCATAGTGAAGAAGACACATGAAGGGAAGCCTGAATTTGACATTTATTTGATGAAATTTTAGAGAAGAAGAATGACCTAGGTGTTAATGGAAGAGTGAACTAGAAGCATAAGCAAATGTAGATGCAGGACCATAGTGTACTAAAGTTTGTTGTGGAGAATTGAAATTGAGATGAAAAGAAAACTAATAGAGACCGCAAACATCGTGACTTTTATGCTGTGTTTGGTTGGGGGATTTGGAGAGTGATTTGAAAAGGGAAATGAAAAATGTAGGTAAAATGTGAATAAAACATACTTACATTTTACCTAATTTCACACACCTTTTCCCTTTTTCTTTTCAAATCCCCCAACCAAACACAGCATTAAAGACAAATGAATGATCGTCAGTGCAGTTGTTGTCTTTTAATAAGTTGTTGAACAGATATAAGGTTTAATGAAATTGTAGCGTAGAAAGCTCTAATACCAATATCACAAATTAGAAGAGAGAAAGAAAATATATATATATATATATTTTACTAAATGAATGATTACTCAACTATGTATACATCTTAATGCGTAACTTACTCAAAGGGAAACACCAACAACCAAAACATATATATTGAGTCTCACAGGAGGATAACTACTATGTAACACTGAGCTAAGCCATTGTTGCAAAACCATCTGTCTAGTGTCTAATATCTTCTGGACCACCTGATCAATAGGTTGATGCCGAGGATTTTTTTTTTTTTTTTTTGATCAGCAAAGAAAATCTTTATTAATGACGAAACCATATATTACATATGAAAATACATCAATAAAGATAAGAAAGAGAAAAGAAGAAAAAGAAAAATCAAGCATAGTATTGGTGAGAAACCAACACTAACTCACACGACCACAAACATTTGTTGCCACAACCGAGGTTGATGCTGATAATATATTTATATAGGTACCGGCATGTCTCCTCCAAGACAGAAAAATCCTTAGTGTCACTCACCAATGGTTCATAAAGAAATTCAATGCATAATATGTACATAGAAACATAAATATACTCAGGCCTCGTTTGGGAACAGGTTAATTTAGTAATTTTTTGGCTAATTGGTTAAAAAGGTAGGTAAAAAAAACTTGTATGTTTGGGATGACTTTTTGACTAATTACGAAAAGCTGTGCAAAAAGTAGAGAGAAAAGAGAATCTTTGACTTTTTGATATAGGCTGTTGGCTTTTTGGCTAAAAAGGTAACTTTTTGGCTAATTGGCTAATTTAGCCACTCCCCAAACGGGGCCTCAATTTCAATTAGGATTATTTACTTGGAGACCCCATAAACTATTAAAAATTATTAATTTGACCCTTAAACTATAAAAGCATACAATGTACCTCCTAAACTATTGAAAGTCATCACTTTACCCCTGAACTATAAAAGCGAACAAATAAACCCCTTAATAAATCATGCACTAGTTCATTTCTCTTATCGGTTACTTTTAATAGAGGTATATACCTTGTACAAAAATAAATTAGTAAATAAATAAATAACATTGAAATTTCATTAATGACATGTTAATTATGCAAGTAAAGAATTAATGACAATCCTTAAACTATGTTTGGATCTAGAATTTGTGTAGGGATTTGTGAATGAAAAAAAAAAAAAAAATAGAAGGGAAAAGTGATGAAAAATCAAAGATAAATTTGTATGACTTTTCCATTCCATTTTCCTTTACCTTCATAAATTTTTACTAAAATCCAAGATCGATCGAACATAATTCTGGTAAAAAACTTAGGTAAAGTAGAATCAATCAGTCACTCTACCAATGTTATTCCCCCTCTAGCTTAGCATTATTATCTTAACAAAAACAAATATCATTTTTATTGTTTCTCTCTTTATTTATTTTCATGCATTTTTCCCATTGTCAATTTCATTGTACTCCCTAAACCAAATTACAATAAAATATTTGAAGTATTATGCTTTCTCTTTCTTCTAGAATGGACATCCAAACAGATATAATAGATATTTGATGTCTCTCTTTCTTTCTTGTAAGGTTTTCTCTCATCAATAAAGTTTTTGTGTTGATTAAAAATATATATATACATATATATAACAGAAGATCGGGTTTTTTTCTTGATAATTCAAACATTATTTTTATTTTTATTTTTATTTGCTAGTGCATGTGTGTTATATCAGTATGCATTCACAAAATACTTCTCCAGTTCACATTTGACTTCTCATGTCAGTGTGCATTCAAGAAACACTCCTCAAGTTCACGTTTGGCTTCTCACTACCTATCACACACACTCACACACACACAGAACAAGATGATGATTTAAATTACACCTTCAAATAAATTTCAAACACTGAGGATTATTATTGTCATGTTAATTTGAGTACAAATTGGCAAGGGATTTACAAAAACAGAAGTTGAAGATAGATAGAATTCTTCTTGAAATTCAAACTCGTGTTTGGAACATGGATTTAGGTAGGAATTTGCAAAGGAAAAAGAAAAAATGTAGGAAACATGAAATGAAATTAGCTTATATTTCATTAACGTTATCCTCCCCATTTCCTTTCTTTACACAAATTCCTACCAAAATTCAAGATTCAAACACAACTTTAAGAGAAATAAGAAACATACTATAATACCTACTAATTTAGACTGTAACTATCATTGCCATCCAGAGGCCTGTAGGAGAAATGGTTTCCTTGGAAGTGGGAGTGAATATTTGAGGTGGGGCTAGGGTTTTGTTCATGAACATTACCTGTTGTTAATGCACAGTAATTAGAGTTGATTCTTGCGTCTTCCATGTCCCAATTTCCACGAATACCCACAAAGCTGTTGGAATCTACCCCATCTGAGACTGCAGGAATTAACTGAAAATCAAAAATTGATTGTGATTGCGATTGCGATTGCGATGTTGATGATGAGCTTGCAATACCCAAAAAATTTTCGATGATGCCCACAGTAGCTAATTGGTGTTCTATTGAATTAAGCCTTGGTTCTTCTATATGTGACAATAATTCAAGAGGAGAATTTTTTTCCAGGCTATGGGCATGTAATCCATAGACTCTTTCAAAGGGACTCAAAGACCCTAATTGTTCCAAATTGTTAGTGTTCGCTTCAAGATCAAGATCAAGACACTGTTTTGCTTTTTCAAGGCTTCTGATAATCATTTTCTCTCTTGTTCTCGCCCTCGCCCTTGCTCTTGCCATGTCCCTGGACTCTTTCGCTCGACGATTATCATACGCTCCTTTTCGCCATTTTCCGCTCTTTTTCTCATTACGATCAGCAGCATCCATTAAGGTTTCGATTTCGCCTTTTCTTTCTACCTCCTTCGTGTCTTCTTTAATGGCAATTTCACATTCCGACAAGGACAACACGCTCTTCCCATGGCGACCACAATTGTAATTCAATTGGGGTAGATTTCCGGTGAGTTCTCTAATCGCCGCCTTTGAATTGGAAAAAAGCCACTCTATGGTTTTACTTGCTTTATCAAAGCCTAACATGTCTTGGAGATCAAAGAACTTTCGGGCAATCTGAACCGATAATCTCATTCTCCGATCTCTCGGACCATTAGCCGTGTAAATCTTGCTATGCCGATCTGTCTTGCCACTTCTCTTTCTAGGGTTAGGGTTTTTGGCACCCTCATCAGTTCTCTTCTTCTTCTTCAGACCGAATCTTGGAGGCTTCTTTGAACCCTCCACGTGGATCTCACGCTCGGTTCGATGACTATCTATGATCTCATCTTGTTGGGGCACAGATAATGGATCACTGTTGTCAAGAAAAGGTGAAGGGAAGTGCAAGAACAAGAAAGTAGGGTCTTCTTGTCTGGAATTAGGGCTTGCTTCATTTGTGCCAGACTGTCTGAACATGGTGGTGGTGGTGGTGGTTTGGTGGTGGAGGAAGTTTGGGAGTACAATGTAAACCTAGAAACTGTGGGAACGAAGAGTAGTAGAGTAGGACTAAAACCCAGAAAAACTGTTAGGACAAGAGGTTTTTCTCTTCATCTTATCTGGTGGAAATGTACTGTATATATTTTGTAGCTTTGGGACCCCGGAGAGCGAGAGAAGAAGAATACTGTGTAGTGCAACTGTAAAACAGTACAGGGAGGGAGAGTGAACGTACACGAAACAGACTCTTCTGTATGGCACCTCACGCGGTGGTAGAGTAGAGAGAGGTGATAGGTACGGATATTAACCCGCCGGTCCCGCCATGAGAGAGAGAGTTTGGGGAGAGAGAACAAGAAGTTGATTTTTCTTCTGTGGGCTGTTAATGAAAACAATTTGCAAGCTAGGTCGATAAAGGATTAATTATCATTTCATTATGGTACCATGATGGTGATTCAGGCCATTTTTATGAATTTAATACCGATTAGATGGAGCATGTCTTCTTTTACTTTAAAAAATTTGTGGCTTCGGACCGAACGATATTGTTAGATTTGCAGGATTTACTACAAGTCTCATTTTGATAATTTAAATCGTTTAATGTGTAGAACTTGTCGAGTATTATATGCAGCAAACAATCATGTTGATTGGATATCAATAATTACGTGATCAAATCAGTTTTGTATGAAAAAAATGGATGGCAAAAAAATAAACGATTAACAGAAATCTAATCCGATGAGATAGCTATCGATATTCGATTAACGTGATTTTTTACTAGCATGTAATAATTAACAAGTTTTACACATTGAACGGTTCGGATTATCGAAATGGGATCCATGGTGGATCCTATGGGCCTAACAGTACCCTGTAGTCTAATCACGGACTGGAGAAAAGTCCAACCCTAAAAAAAATTATTAAATACAAAAAAAATATATAAAATTTTAATAAGTTTTTATATTTTGTTATATTTAATAATTTTTTTAAAAAAATTTACACAAATTTTATACTTTTGAATATATCTTTTTCTTTTTCTTTTTTTGAATATATCAACATTAAGTGGATCTAAAAAGTTTTTTAAAAAAAATTAATTAAAATATTCTAAAAATCACTAAAATTTTAAAAATAAGAATTTAAAAATCAAAAAGAGAGTGGTGCTTTTTGTAATTTTAAAAATTACATCTTGTTTCTTAAAATGTATAATCATATAATAAATAATTTATTTTATTAGTCAATCATTAAGTCAATTAATAATTTTTAATAATAGCAGCAATATATTTCAATTAATAGTTTTAGTAATTTCATTATTGCATAGGAGGATAGTTGAGTTTAGCACTTAAAGAGATGGCTGGTGGTGGTGGTTGGATTCCGATTATAAACCATAGAGGAAGGCCAGGAGTGAGGAGAGAAGATGATCATTCGAGTATCTACACACTGTTTGTGGATAATCTGTCACAAAATCTGGATCCGAAGGGTATGTTCAATCTGTTTAATAAGTTTGGAGTAGTGAAAAATGTATTTATATCACAAAAGAGAAGGAAGATGACTGTCTCAAGATTTGGTTTTGTAAGGTATAGTTGTGAAGTGGCAGCAAAAGTAGCAGTGCAAAAGGCTAATGGTATGTGGGTGAAGGATAAGGCATTAGCAGTTAAAAGGGCTGATTTTAGACGAGAGAAGAAAGAGAAAGGCTATGTGCAACCCCAGGATAAGAGACCAGTAGTACAAATACCAAAGGGACATAAAGGAGGAAGAGGTCCGAACAAGTACATGGGGCAGAGGTCTTATTTGAAGATAGTATAAGGGGGGACCTACTGTTGAAGGAGGAATTGTAACAGTAAAGGCTAAAGAAATAGGGAATGGATGGCTTTATGAGAGTGTGATACTTCGTATGAAAACTCAATATGCAACTATTAATTTGAAGCTAGAGCTAAAAGAACGAGGAATGAAAGAAGTAGCGGTGAGGAAAGGTGGAAGCTGAGACAGGATATTGTCTTTCAAGTCAAAAGAGGAAATGCACTCAAAAATGAAGGATGTAAAAGAGATGATTGGGGACTGGTGTGAAGATGTAGTTACATGGGAGGTTGGGTTCGTATTGGAGCAAGAACAGAGCACGTGGATCAGCTGTTATGGAATCCCTCTAAATCTGTGGAATACAACCAATATGAATAAAATTAGTAGACTATAGGATGAGATTATCTGTTCTGAGGTGGAGTTATGCCAGCAAGAGTCGTTTACTAGTGATAAGATGCAAATCTACACAAAGTGCATGGAACCAATCAACAAAGTGGTACACTTGGAATGCAAAGGGGTAGTATACCCAGTTAGAGCCTGTGAAAAACAAAGGGTTATAATCCAAACAATCAAGAAAGAATGTGTATGCAAAAAACATATGCACCTTGCTGATGATTCCAGTCTAACTGGCAAGGCTTCTAAATTCAAGAAGGTAAGAAGCAAAGGGGAAAAGAAGAAGATGATGACATGGCAATTAAGTCAGCTAATGAGGTGAAAGAAAATGCTGAGATGGATAAAGGATCAATGTCAAATAGTCTCTATGTAAGCAAGGAGGCAAACAAAGAGATTATAGAAACGAGTGAGACTGTAGTTGTAGAGTCTGCTAGAGAAGTATGAAGGAGCTCGAGAAAGTTGCAGGCCAAACAATAATGATAGTAGGTAAGCCGAACTACGTCTGTGCAGTGTAGTGTCAGAATTGGAATGGTCAACTATGCACACCTAGGTATATGAGAAGCTTAAGTCAGTTTAGTTTAGAAAGGCCTAGACTGAGTCTGGAAGTACAATTGGGCCTTCATAACGAGCTAAAAGATTTGGGTGGGCTGTAATTTGTAAGGACTAGGATAAGCACTCAGCCCTGTAGTCCACAAGAAGGGTCTGAAGAAGGGAGATCATATATCAGTATGTCAACTGGTCTGACAGCCTAGTTAAACAAAGCAAAATGAGTGAGGAAAATAAAAAGAAAAAAGGAAAGAAACAATGTAGTAAAAAGGTCACTTACAGGAATCAACCTCAAAAAAGGAGGTTCTTTGATCTCATGAGAAGGTATGGCAACAATGGAGCTTCATCAAGTAAATCAAGTCCTAATAATGCCTTACTCAGAGCAGCTGTAGTAGAAACTTCATTATCATCGATTATGGAGAAGAGAAATGATGGAGGAAGAATAATTCTTAATGAAGCTCAAGCAACAATCCAATTAGGGAAATTATTAAGAATGGATTATAATGGGAGAGAAGAGGACGCTCTAAGCAAAATAGTGGAACTTGAAAAGAAGGATAAGAAGAGGAATGGAGGGGAAAATAGGGCAGCTGTATAGGTTGCAAGTGCAGAGGGGGTTTTTTTTGGTGATTTGTAAAGCTTTCTATAAAGATATTAGTCTGGAATATCAGAGGAATTGGAAAGCAAGAGAAGAAAGGAAAGATAAGGAAATTTGTGAATGATAGAAATGTAGATTTTGTGTTGCTTCAAGAAACAAAGAAGGCTGATATCACAGAAAAAGATGTCAGAGCAATGTGAGTATGGAATGTAATGGAGTATATAGTAATGGATCCTAAAGGAGTAGCTCGAGGTCTTTTATATATATGGGACCCTGTGGTGTTTCAACTAGCTAACTGTTGCAGTAGTAGAAGGTTCATTCTCTTATCAGGTACTTTCTACAATTCATTTGAGTGTGTTATTTTAAATATTTATGCACCTAATGATGTGGGTGGTAGAAGGAAATTGTGGGATAGCTTAATTAATTTGAAACAAAATTTTCCTAAACTATGGTGCTTGTGTGGAGATTTTAATGAAATTAGGCATATTGAGGAGAGTCTAGGGTGCTCTAAAAGGAATAGCGGAATGGCAGAATTTAATGAGTTCATTGAGAACTGTGAAGTAAATGATTTACCTTTACTGGGTAGGAAATTTACATGGTGTAACTCAATGGTTTGTGAAAAATGGAGTAGAATAGATAAAGTGTTGGTGGAATCAAGATGGATGGAGGTGTTCAATTTAAAATTATGGGGGTTACCTAGACTTATCTCCAATCATAGTCCACTACTTCTCATAGAGGATGAAAGGGACTGGAGTCCAAAGCCTTTTAGGTTCCTGAATACTTGGTGTTTACATCAGAACTTATTCTCTTTTGTGGATAAAACCTGGAAGGAGTCAAAGGTTATGGGGTGGGCTGGTTTTGTATTACAGAAAAAGCTGAAGGTTTTGAAAATAGCTCTTAGGTAGTGGAATAAGGAGGTTTTTGGAAATGTGTCACACAAGCTGAAAGTAGTAGAAAAGAAGGCACACAAACTTGATCTTCAGGCTAAGAATAGAGTGCTTGACCAATCTGATATAGCTAGAAGAAAAGCAGTTGCAAATGAGGTATGGAGACTAAATAGAATGCAGGAATGGGTGTGGTTACAGAAATCAAGGCTAAACTGGAATCTAAAAAGGAACAGGAATACCAGATTTTTTCATGTGATGGTTAAGGGCAGACAATGTACAAATGAAATAACATCTATTACTATTGGTGATATAGTATTGGAAAAACCAAGTCAAGTGAAGTCAGAGATCAAAGAACACTTTAAGAAATAGTATTCTGAGGAGTGGGTGAATAGACCTAAATTAGGAGGCATATTTAAATCAGTACATAGTAGTCCAAATTATGAGCGGTTGGAAGTAGAGTTTACAGAAGCAGAAATCAAGGCAGCAGTGAAGGATTGTGACGGAAATAAGGCACTTAGACCAGATGGGTTCAATATGGTTTGTTTCCAAAATTTTTGGAAGGTGATGAGAGAGGAGGTGATTAACTTTATGAAGGATTTTCATATGAATGGAAGGTTGGTGAAGAGGTTAAATAACTCTTTTGTTACTCTTATACCCAAGAAGGAGAATCCTGTGGGACTAGCAGATTATAGGCCCATCAATCTTGTTGGGTCAATGTATAAAATTCTATCAAAGGTTCTATCAAAGAGGCTAAAAGATGTGTTACCTAGCATCATAAGCGAGACCCAATCAGTATTTATAGGGGGAGAAATATTCTTAATTGTGTATTGATTGCTAATGAAATTGTAGATGGGTGGAAGAAATTAAAGAAGAAGAGAGTGATAATTAAACTGGACTTTAAAAGGGTTTATGACTCAGTAAATTAGGGATTTCTATACTCAATGATGGTGAATTTTGGGTTTGGCAATCGATGGACTCAATGGATTTTGGAATGTGTGGCAACAGTTAATATTTCAGTCCTTGTTAATGGATCCCCAACTGTTGAGTTTAGCCCCCAAAGGGGTTTTAGACAAGGTGACCCATTGTCTCTTTTTCTTTTTAACTTGTTTGTTGAAGGGTTAAACATTTTACTGTTAAGGGCTTGCTAGATGAGAATAGTTGAGGGTGTGAAAATAAGTGTTGCTGATGTGGTTGTTTCTGATCTGCAGTTTGCAGATGATTCTATATTATTCTATGAAGCTGAAGATGAAGAGGTCAGAAATTTGAAGAGAATACTAAGGTTCTTTGAGATTATTTTTGGTCTGAGAATAATTTATCACAAAAGTCAGGTGTGTGGAGTGGGTGTCCCAAAAGAATCACTAGCCAGGTTTGCATCTATTCTTAACTGTAAGATAAAGAAGTTGCCCATGCAATACCTAGGTTTGCTACTAGGAGCTAATCTTAATAGGAAAGACATTTGGAAACCAGTGCTGGATAAAGTCCGTTACAAACTTGCTAGTTGGAAGAGAAAGCTCATGTCCTATACTGGTAGGCTAAGTTTGATCAAAACTATTTTGGCTTCACTACCTGTGTACTATTTATCCTTATTTAAAATGCCTCAAGGGGTTATTAGAGTGATTGAAAGGCTGCAGGATTTTTCTTTGGGGAGGGTCTGAAATAAGAAGAAGGGTTCACTTGTTAAAGTGGGATAAACTAGTAAAGAGAGTGGATCAAAGGGACCTAGGGCTGAGAAGAGTGAAGTTGGTGAATGATTTGTTTATTAGTTAAATGGTGGTAGAGGTTTAGGTATGAAAAAGAAGCATTGTGGAGAAAGGTGATTTGCAGTAAGTATAAAGTGGGATTTAGTGAGTGGGTACCCTGTCCCTGCACTAGTAGTAATGTGTCTAGTGTATAGAAGGGTATAATCAACATTGCTACATCAAATAGCCTCATTCTAGGATTTTACATGGATAACTGGAAAATAAAGGTGGGGGATGGGAGCTCAATCAAGTTTTGGTTGGACAAATGGTGTTACTCTACCTGTTTAAAAAAGGAATTTCCTAGTTTATTTTTGTTGACTGTGGAAAAAGATGAATCAGTAAGAACAGTGTCTAAGAGAAAGGAAGTGGAAGGGAATTGAGTGTTCAATTTTAGAAGAAGGTTGTATCACTAGGAAGTGTGTGAGGTTTTTCGTCTTAGAAACCTTCTGGTTTCAGCACCTAGTCTTATGGTTGATCGGGTGGATAAGCCTGTTTAGGCAGTTGAATCATCTAGAGTTTTTTCTGTGTCCTCTGTATTTAAGGGGGCTTATGCATGTGCTAACCCTAGGCTAAGAATAAGCAAACTGGTATGGGTTAAATATTTGCCTCCCAAAGTACAATTTTTTTGGTGGCTAGCATGGAGGAGTAGACTTAAGACCTCAGTGTTTCTTTAAAAAATTGGTGTGCTTCAAAACAGTGCTTCAACTTTATGTGTGTTCTGCAAAACTATAAATGAATCAGTGGATCATATGTTGGTGTCTTGCCCGTTTGTCTGGAATATGTGGGCTGAAATGTTAAACCGGTGGGATATTCAAGGGATATTACTTGGATCTGTTGAAGGAATAATTTATGGTGGGATGGGAAATGCTTCAACAGTAAAAAGAGCAAGATATGGCATGAAGTCCTCTGGTTGTGCTGTGGTCTTTGTGGAAGCTTAGAGATGATAATGTGTTCAATGCATCAACTCCAATCTTAGCTGAGTTATGTGAAGTGATCAAAGTTAGAGTTGCAGTTTGGCTGAAACCATTATACACTGAGCATAATTTCATTGTGGAAGAATTTGTGTTTAATCTTAGGCAATTAAGGAGGTGTATCTCTAGCAAGTGGCTATGAGTGTTGGGAGTATTACTTTGTTCTCTGTTTTTCTGGCTGGTTTCTTTCTAACTGTGAGTAGTGCTAGCAAATGAATGAGCTTGCATGTTTGGTGACAACCTCGTTGCGATTAGATAGTTTAGCAATGATGCTCTTTGCACCCTCTGTCTTTATGGATGTAACTTTTGTAATTGTATTAGTTGGTTATCATCAATAAAGTGTTCTTCACTGTTTCAAAAAAAAAAAATGATGATAATTGAAAGTTTTATTTTTTCTGTTATTTTTGTTAAATCATAAATTCCAACAAAAATGTATTTTTAACTTCTAGAACTAATGAGGCAATCTATATATTTTAAGCAAATCTCATGAGTATATTTCTAAGGGGAAATTTTAAATAAAAAAAATTCAAAATTTGAGCCTTGTAAAAAAATAAATCTTGTATTTTTAATTTTGTCAATTTAAACTCTAATCTTTTGATTTATTTTCAATCTAAATTATTAGCCTATTTTCAGTAAATAAAATTGATGAAAAAAGAATATTTTAATTGTTAAACTCAATATATATAATGTCTAAAATATTTTTTTATTGAGTTTAATGATTAAGTTATTCATTTTTTCATCGAAATTACTTAAGAAAAATAGGCAAATGATTTAAATTGAAAACAAAACAAAAATTTTAGATTTAAATTGATAAAATTAAAAATTCAAGATTTATTTTGTTATAAAACTCAAATAAGTTTTTTTTTTATTTATTTATATAATTTTCCTCATTTGTACTTTATCCTAATATAAATCAATACCATTTTTGATTATGATATTATCGATATATATGATTATATTATCAATATTAATATGAAGGAAAATGTTATGAACTTCCAATAATCTATTAATTTTTTTACCAAACCTCTCACATACGTGTAGGACTTACACAAATTCACATGTGTGTGGGTCTCACATTCATGTGAGAGGTTAGATAGAAAATTTGGTAGATTACTTAGGATCTCTACCATAACTTTAATATGAAAACTGATATTATTATTTTAAATAGTAGAAGAATGTTGTTTTAATTAATAGAAAACAAATTTATTTGAAAGAAAAATATTTTTCACTTTTAAAAAGTAAAAAACATTTTCCAAACTAAAATTTTGCGAATGTCTAATTTTACAATCAATTTAATCTCTTACATAAATAATTGATTTGAATAACTCTACAAAATTAGGTATTTGAACGATAGAGCCGGCTCACATTCTTCTCAACTGGATGTACTCCATTCCAATTCATGGCTAGGTGGGAAGCTCACTCCTATAATTAATCATTACCACCCAATATATAAAAATAAAAAATAAATAATATTAATATTTTCTTAAAGTTTGAAAAAAAAATTGCACGTTTCACATTTTTTACATAATCACGTATTGCTTTCATAAAGTTGTAATTCATATAATACTTTAATTAGCTCCATTCATCAATAAATAGATAGAAAAATAATATTATGATTTCTTTCAAATTGAAACATATATGTTTTTTTTTTTTTTTTTTTGGGGAAAATAACACAATAGGACAACTCTTCAAAAAAAATATATATATATATCAAATCAATTGAAAACTTTATACATGTTAATAATTAAATTTACAATTTTTTTCATGAATTTGTACTTCTTCTTTTTTCTTATCTTCATTGACATGTAATCATCCTTTTATTATTTTTCATTTTATTGTTGTACCACCTACTTTAGTTTCTATTATTTTAATATTACTAAAAAAAAATCAATATAATTATACCAAAATTACAAAACTTATTAAATCTTCTTGTTAGTGTAATTTAAGCACAAATAAATTTGGAAAATTATATTTTAGCGGAGCAATGGAAAAAAAAAAAATAGGTAGCATTTGGTAGAGTTTTGTAAATATGATTTGAGAATAAAGTTGTATTTTGAGTTTGTGAGTATTAAAATTATGATTTGAGTGTAGAAAATTTATTTGGTTATGAGTTTTAAAAATAATTTTAAATTGAGTTTTGAATTGAGTTTTGAATGTTTGATGTGACATGTGAAATAAGAAAATTTGTTTGGTTATGAATTTTGATAAGAGTTTTCAAAATTTAATTCAAAAAGTTATAACTCATAATCAAACACATAACTCAAAACTCTATTGAAATTTCTGATCAACACTCATAACCAAACTCCTTTTAAAATTCAATTCAAAAATTAATTATTAACAAAAAATAACACTCAAATTTTTTTAATTGAAAATAACTCAAAAAGTTATAACTCATAACTAAACATATAACTCAAAACTCTATTAAAAATTCTATTCAAAACTCATAACCAAACTCTTTTCAACATTCTAATTTAAAAAAAAAAAAAAAATGTCATTTTGGTTTTAAAAAATAATTTTTATATTTAAAAAATATCAAAAACAAATAATTTTTTTTTCTCAAATAACAGGTGGCGATTGACAATTGCAAAAAAAAAAAATTAAATAATAATAATAATAATTTACACGGTTCCGGTCAACCGGCCGAACAACCGGCCGGATGTCCGGGAGGATGATCGGGTAAGACTCAAAATTCAAAAATCTTGTGCTTTTTAGAATAGAGAACACGAAAGAGAGAGTATAACCAAACGTGAAGGAGAATTACATTTTGAAATATGTGGTAGAATTAAATTTTGAAAACACTATCCAAATATGAAATGCAAATAGAAGGGTGGAATTACATTTCCAGAATACAACCAAACATAACCTTACATTTTCATAATAGTGCTCTCCTATGTGCATTGTGTAAATTCATTCATATATTTGGTGTAACTCTTTTTATTTGCTCCAAAAATAATTCTTATTCATAGTATAATTATTTTGTTACTGTCTCGTATATTTGCAATTTCTCAAATAAAATAACCCTGAATAGTGCAAAGGGTGATGCCAAGTCTAGAAAACCTAGAAAGGACAATTGTCGAGCAGCGGCATGTCACTGCAATATGAAACCTGCTTTTCCGCCCTGGAGAAGGCGATGCTTTTTTGACCAACCCCCGTGTCTCTTTCACCTCCAAAGATTTCCCCGTAGCTCTCTCTCTCTCTCTCTCTCTCTCTCTCTCTCTCTCTATGTATATATATATATATATATTTCTCTCTCCCCTCCACATGTTTTAATGTTTAAACATGTTTATGTACATTCATTGTATCATGTTTGGTTATCCAACATTAATTGAATGATAACTCTTGACGACTAGCTTGGTGTGTCTATTACTTTACTGGACATTCTTGTCAAGTTCAGTTGGCCATTCTGCTCTCACCACACGCGCAAAAATTTTATGGAAAATTTGATTTTATCCCTTCGTGTTTTCAGGATAAACCATTTTATTTTTTATGATTCAAAAATAGTTTCAAAAATCTTATGTAATTTTAAACTAAAATGCAACAGTTAACCACAAATGTAAAATGACCATGAACCTCTCAAGTCGTATATCTTTTTTTATTTTATTTTTTCTCACTCATTTCTTATACATATAATTTATAATTCTTAATATTAATTCAATTAAATCACAATTAATACTAAATTTTTAATTATTTATTGTAATTTTTAATTTTTTAATCTAATTTTAATTTAATTATATTTTAGATCACAATTAATTCTAAATGCATGATTATTCATTGTAATTCCTAACATCTTAATCCTTACTTATGGGGTGATTTGGGGTTTGTTTATTTAGTGATTTTTTAATAATTACAAAAAGATTTGTAAAAAAGTAGAGAGGTGATATAACAATTTATAATAAATAAACAAATAAGTTGCTTAGCCAAACCACCCTATATTTTTATTTTATTTTATTTTAATTAACATCATAATTTAATTTTAGGTTTGGAGAAGATGGGGTAGAATTG
Source organism: Camellia lanceoleosa (assembly GCA_025200525.1). Lineage (NCBI taxonomy): Eukaryota > Viridiplantae > Streptophyta > Magnoliopsida > Ericales > Theaceae > Camellia > Camellia lanceoleosa. Next base: position 25,985,407 of record CM045763.1, read on the forward strand.
TTTTTTTGTTACGTTAATTTCACTTTATTTTTTTAGAAAACCAAACCCACTCGAAAAAATAGTGTGCATGATACATCTTTCATTAGATTGAATAAAAAAAATTAATGGTAACACTTTAATTCAAAATTATATGAATTTTTTTTTTATTTGAATTATAAGGAATAAAGTGTTTTGACTTCAAAGGAGTTTAAATGAATTTTGTCTAAGGAACATTTTTCTTTAGTTTCATCGTGTAATTTATGTTTAATTAGTCTAATAAAAATGAATGTGATAGATTTTCAAAAAAACTAGTTCATACGACTCACATGTACACTTTGGAGATAGCATACGTATCCATAATATATATATATATATATTATCAGCAAAAAATAAAAAATAAAAAAATAAATTTTTTTAAATGAATCAAGAAAATACATCAATAAAGAAACGAGGAAGGGATAAAATTACATCAAAGCAAACTCAATTTATTCCAATTAGATTGTCCTAAGAAGGAACACATCGGAAGGCAGTTGTTTGTTTGGGAGGATGAGAAACTTATCAGGCTTCGAGATGTGCTGAGATTGGCTCTATCTCTTAATCTGGATGGTATGGACAAACCAGTGTGGTCGGCTACCAAATCTGGTCAGTCTTTTGTATCAACATTGTACAATTACACAGCAATAGAGGCTGAGGAGTTGGGGTTTGTTAGTAGGTCAATATCGATGAACTATCTTTCACCCAAAGTGCAATTTTTTGGGTGGCTTGCTTGGAAACATAAAGTAAAGACCTGTGCGTTTCTACAGAGGATTGGGATATTGGATGGGAGAGTATCTACTGATTGTGTGTTTTGCAAAAATGAGCTTGAGACAATAGAACATGTTCTTATATTGTACCCCATGGTTTGGAGGGTGTGGACAGGTTTGTTACAGTAGTGAGGTATGCTTTGGGTTGTGCCAAACTCAGTCGAATGTCTGCTGTAATGGTGGGCTAGAATCTGGCTAAACAAAGCAGAAGGGAGAATCTGGAAGACCATTCCACTTGTAGCTTTTTGGTCAATTTGGAAGTGTAGAAATGATAGTGTATTCAATGGTGCTTAACCAAAAATGGGAGAGTTATAGGAATTAATCATCCTCAGAGTTGCTATTTGGCTAAAGGCTTCATTCAAAGACCTTAAATTCTCTGTTACTGATTTTTTGTTCAATATTTATCAGATTAGGAAATGTATTGATGGAAAGGTATTGTCACGATCCAAACCCGCCCCTATGGGTTTAGCATCAGAATCGCCAAGAATCCGAGATTATCAAGGCCCGCTAATAAGAAGACAAGATAACAGAGTACAAGGGTATGGCGGAAGCCAATACAATAAATAAACAATATCCAATGAGCTGTGACAGTCTGTATGCAAAAAGATTTTTCATACATATACATATATACAGTACAGAACAGTATGCACAATATTTATAATCATACAAAATAGGGGCCTAATCCCCATTAGACAGTACAGTAACAGTCTATACAGTCACTACAAAACAAAACAGAATGGGGAAAACTAAAACACCCCATAGCCTTAGCTAGACAGGCTCGGAACATCGTAGTGAGGCATAGTGGTTGGCTGGACAAAACTGGGAGTCTACCCCGACGCTCCTAACTCCGGTCTGGTGCCTGTTCACCTACATATATATATATAAGCAGTGAGCTAAAACCCAGTGAATAACATAATGCGTAAAGGGGTTTAGAATAAATGTCCTTACAGTAATGAAAACAGTTCATTTCAATCAGTATATCAGTTGTTCAGTACAGTAAACAGTCATATGTGGTACATCCATTAGCATAACAGTAAACAGTAGGTCTTAAAAGACCGAATAGTAAATGATGGCCATCAATCAATAAACAGTAGTGGTTCCAATAAGGGAACCGACAGAGATCTCTGTAACAGTAACAGTTAGTAACAGTAGTTGCTAAGGATGCCACAATACAATTCAAAATATAGGACATACATTCATTCAGTTAACGATATCAGTTCAGAAAGCAGTACACTTCAGTTGTTCAGAAGATAATCATTTTGAACATATCTTTACACAGTTGTTACTCATAGAGTTCTGGGCTACAATGAGCTAAAGCGTCTCCTCGGAAGCCAACCCTACACAGTTAACAGATTGAACACAAACTAAGCTACACAGTTTGGGAAAGATAATAACTTAATCCCTAAATTGCCTCGGTGTGGTTCTACATCTATATCCTCATTAAGATGCCTTAAACTAGGCTTAAGAATGCCTAGGATGAAATGAGGATGCAAAGATGCACTTAGAAAATATTTTCAGAGCTTTCAGAAAACATAGCTCCCACTTGAGCGCAGGTTACCCCGCTCGAGCGGAGAAGCAAACAAAGATATCCGCTCGAGCGCGAGTTCCTACGCTCGAGCGGACTGTGAAAAAGTCAAAAGTGCTGGATGCTCAAAAATCACGCTCGATGGGCGCTCGATGGACGCTCGAGCGTAAGACACAAAGTCCCGCTCAAGCACCAATTATCCCGCTCCAGCGGACTTCAAAACAGTGTAAAGTGCTGGGAGCATGAATTCTCCGCTCGAGCGCAACTTTTCCCGCTCGAGCGAAAGTCAAAAATCTGGAAAACCCAGATTGCACAATCAAGCTTAAACCCAAGTTCCAAAATGCTAAATTCGATCCTCTTGGGCCAATTTTCTAGAAAACTCTTGTAAACTCATAATATTATATGATTCCAAGCTCAATTTATAAAATCAAAACCCAAGGGTAGTTTAATTAAACTCATTTTCAAATAAATTCTCAAGAACATGATGAACATGCAATATCCATGAATTCAATCAACTTCAAAGCTTCAAACACTTGCTCGATTGAGCCAATTCTTCTTAGAACGTGGTGAAATCATGGACTTGAACATAAACATGAACATACATGCAAGATTTCTATGGAATCAAACCTCCAAACTTAACAATGTAAGCATGTATGTAGAAAATTCATAAGGAACAACCTCAAAGTGCCACGGAATGAACATGCATGACTTTAACTCATTTCCAAGCTTCGAATACATGCTCAAATGAGCTCAATAGCCTCAAAACACGATGAAATCATGAACCTTAGCTAGAACTTGGACATGCATGTGAAGATTTCCACGAAATCAACTCAAAATTCAATAAGGTAAACATGCATGCATGAATTATGCTACAATTCAACAATTTGGCACCATTTCTAGACTCAATTCTTCAATTAACATGGAACATGCAATGACTAGCTTGAATGCATGAATAAGAAGGCAATTACTCTACCTTAAGTCTCCAATTATGAGTCTAGGAGTTCAATGTTGCTATCACTCTTCAATTCTTCCAAGTTTCAAGCCAACTCACAATGAAATCAAGATGAAATCACTCTTCTAGGTCTCTCTCTCTCTCTAGAGTCAGTTTTGAGCTCTCAAAATGAGTTGATGAAAAGTTTTGTTGAATGCTTAATGAGGCTCAAAAATGTTATAATAAAGGGCCCACTAATATGGCAATTCCGTAAATAAGGCAACTCTTTGATTTAGTTTATTTTAATATAATTTAATCATACTAAATCGATTTTCAATTAAATATACAATTAATTCACATAAATTCCAATGATCATAAAACATTGATCCATTTCCGATTCGGCCGCCGATAAGGCCTTCAATTTGCAGTTTAAATTACAAAACATGAACAGGTCGATTAACAATCGACAGATAGAAAATGCATTTAAACAGTTATCGTCAATCAATCAGTCTCGGATCTCAGTCAGTCAGTTCAGTATTTCAATCAATTCGATTATCAATCATAATCAGTCTCAGTTTAGCAGTAATCAGTGCTTAATCAGTAATCAGTGGTGAGGGTTATTACAGTCTCCCCTCCTTATAAAGAGTTTGGTCCTCCAAACTCGAATCACCTTCATTCCAGAAGAAAACAGGATGCATGACCCAATCTCAATCTTAGCAATGCACAGAAATAGAATCATAAATCGTATACAGAGATTAGGGTCCGTATTAAAATAAAGTCTTATACATGCTCGGGTTTTTAAGGTCAGGGACAGATTCAGATACATGTTCATTTTCATATTCTTGTCCACAGCATATGTAGATGCACAATTCTTGCTTATGTATACATGGTGCATTCATTAGCACTACTAGAGCAAATCTGAGAATAGATCTGAGACATGGCGGATCTGAGAGCAGTCTGATTCGTAATGGGTATGAATAACCAGTTCCATAAAGGAATCCCGAAAATGGGTATGAGCGAGATCTTGAGCCCCCGTGGCGAGGCCTGCACGGATAATGAGTACAGACAGATATACGTTCCATAAAGGAACTTCCGATACCGGGCAGCTAACATGTATCACAAATACTTATCAGAGCTTGATCAATCACTCAGTACACAGTATATAGCATTTCAGAAAACAAAACTTATTTCGTGACATAGAACGTGAATACATTTGCACAGTAGTAATTGATGTCAAGATAAAGTGATCTGACATGAATAAAGAATGTAACAATACGAATGATGCTGATAGCAGTATGGTAGTATTCACACTACTTCTATCAAGTACTTATCGGGGTTATAGATTTACGCTAGTCTCCTTTTCATCGGTAATTTCCCCCGTTAAGTTATAGAGATTCGATTCATTCACTACTGAGTCATTTATCTGGTTCTTGTTCAATTTGGTTCTCAAATTGGTAATTCATTACAGTCAAGCCAGTTCATTCAAGAGTTATCGGGAACATAAGGCGAATTTGTACATTACCTCCATAGCAGTAGGCAGAGTTCTAAAGTGAGTATTCATTTACTATTCATCAGTTCCAGTCCTCACAGATTCAGTCATAGTACATGTCAAGACGAAAGTAGTCATACAGATTACATATACTTCCAGACAGTCAGAGTTTATGATCAAAACCAGTCTGTTGTCAACAGATCCCATCAGTTCTGAAGTATAGTAATTACCAAAACAATCATTTCCTAGTCAAACAAGTTCATGGTCATAACGGTAATACCGGGTAAGTAATCACATGTCACATACCCAGCTTTCTCCATATTGTAAGCAGATCTGATAATGGCTTTTTCAATAAGGGTTCCCTTAGGTCAATTCGATGAAAGTTTGACCAGGTCATGTCAGATGCAAGTTCTGCCCAATCATAACAAGTAAAAGCTCAAAGCACAAGCATCAAACAAGAATTCCATTAGTTACACAGAGGGTTTCATCAACCCACGGTTCCATCAGATTAGATCAAATCAAAGATCCATTCTTATCATTCCCAGATGAGGCACATTAGTTACTCCATTCGTTTAGGTACATAATCAGTAGTTTCACAATTTGTCAACCGACATCAGAGTCTTGTAACATTACAATTCATATTGAAGCAGTACGGGTCATATACAACGTGTTCCTCCCAATAAGTTTACAAGCAGTGCACAGGCATGCAGTTATTCATATTGAGAGGTAAGCATCACAGTCAATATAGCAATCTCCAAATAAATCCTTCATAAAAGCATATGGTACACAGTAATACATCCCACGAGGTTCTCGGTGACACATAATAGTGAGTTATCATACGAGGGTTCCACATCAGTCATATAGTCACTAAAGCATAGGCTCGCAAGCCTAATCAAACAGTCATGTCGCCTCTTCCACAATCACGATTCACAGTCAAGAGTTTATTATTCGGGTCTTTATTTAGTCATGCAGTTCCAAGGTCATAGTCCCAACGGTTAAATTACCAACAAATAACTTGCTAATCATTTTGAGTAAAGGTATTATCATATGTGTGTTCAGAGTCTACTAACATTCCCAATACGGATTCAACGAGTTCAGTGTACAATACAAAATAGTTTCTCCGGATATGATAGTTAAGGTAACCAGTCATACGTCTATTCATTCTAATAACATCTTTAAGCAAAGGTAAACAGATGTGTACATAAATTTTGTTCTTAAATTTTGGTTTCTAAAACCTTAATTTTTTGTAGTGTGAGGATAAGATAGTAATCAATCTAACTTCTTTAGCCAATTCCCAAGCATACAACACTCTTCTATAATGAAAATTTCAAACACTCGAGGTGGATTTTCTATCGAAGAAGTGATGGAGAGAACCTTCATTGTCAGTAGAAAAATTATAAAGAAGAGGGAATTCTGTCTTGAAACAAAAGCCTCCACACCACCTGTCAGGCCAAAATCTAATTCTATTCTCATCCCCCATTTTAATTAGACAGTTATCTAGATAAAAATTGAAGATATTCCTGTTATGAGCCCCAATGGAGATAATGTCGTTCCACACTCCAGAATTATTATTATGGGACCTCACTGGAGGATGACAACAATTTTTCTCAATTTTGTACTTACTGCAAATAGTTCTCCTCTAGAGTGCATTGATTTGATTATCAAATTTCCACCACCATTTGAGTAGTAAACATGTATTCACATCTCTGATCCTTCTGATGCGCAGACCCTCTTGGTCGACACTCTTTGTTACCCCCACCCATTTCACCGGATGAACATTCATTTTTAGATCATTGCCACCCTACAAGAACATAGCCTCAATCTTCCCAAATTCTCCAGCCACACCTTCAGGCATCTTAAATAAAGAAAGGTAATACACAAGTAAACTGGATAAACTGACTTGATCCAGGTTAGTCTACTTACAAAGGATAACAATTTTCTCTTCCACCCTGCAAGCCTAGATCTAGTTTTGTCAATAACAGGTTTCCAAGTTGATTTTCTACCTGGATTAGCTCCTAGAGGCAACCTCAGAAATTTCAAAGAGAGACTATGTACCTTACAATTGAGTAAATTTGCAAAAGAGGGCAATAACTCATCAACCACACCAACACCACATACAACACTTTTGTAATAGTTGATTCTAAGACCAAAGAGAACTTTAAAGCATCTAAGAACTCTTTTGACAAGTACCAATAGGTCCCAATCTGCTTCACAGAAGATAACTGAGTTGTCAGCAAATTGGAGATGTGATATAAGAACCTCATTCACCCCAACTTTCACTCCTTTAAGAATGCCAAGATTAAGTGCTCTATTCAAAAGAATGTTAAGCCCTTTAACTACTATATTGAACATAAATAGTGAGAATGGATCACCCTGTCTAAGGCCTCTTTGGGGTGAGAACTCCGTAGTTGGTGATCCATTCACAATAATGGAAATTCTAGCTGTAGACACACAAGTATTCATCCAAGAGATCCATTTAGGCCCAAAACCAAAGCTGGACATCATAGAGAATAAGAATTTCCAATTTACAAAATCAAAAGCTTTCTCAAAATCCAACTTTATAATCAGTCCTTGCTTCTTGGTTTCCTTCCAATTATCCATCACTTCATTAGCAATGAACACCCTATCCAGGATATTTCTCCCTCCTAGAAAAGCAGTCTGAGTTATACCAATAATTGAGGGTAGCACTAACTTCAATCTACGTGTTAGAACTTTCGTCAAAATTTTGTAAAGAGAACCCACAAGACTTCTGGGTCTATAATCAGTTAGGCTAATGGGATTTTTCATCTTGGGGATGAGAGTAATGAAAGTATTATTAATGCCATATGTGAGCTTCTTGTGAGTGTGAAAATCTTTAAAAAAATTGCATGATTTCTTGTTTCATGACCTTTCAAAATTTCTGGTAGTTGTAGACACTCCATTTTTGACCGACCTTAAGACTCAGACGTCACCGATTGAATGCTTGGTGATGTTGCATATCGCGCTCGTTCCGAAGTTTCAAAGTCTCGGCTGCGAGCCTTGCCTCCAGACTTCCGGGCTTTTCTGTGCTTTGTCTCGGTTTGCGAACCAGGCTCTGTTTTCTCTATTTTCTCTTCCTGAAGGGAGGGAGAGGTCTCGTAGATCATCTCTCAGTGGCCGTAGGTTACGTTTCGTGGTCGTAGGCCATTTTTCCCATTTGGAGCCCGGTTTCTGATTTTTCGGAGCCGTCGGTCGTGTGCCTCGGTTCGGGACCGCTTAACCACCTCCGTTTGCTCCGGTTTTTGGCGCACACCTTATTTCCTCCCTCTCTAGGGACACTGTGGTCCGAGAGACCAACTTCGTGGTCGAACGCCACCTCCGGTGCTCAATAGTCAGTTTTCGGGGCCCTAGGCCGCGTGTTTCGACCCCCGAACCTTTGTTTTGCATCCGTTTTGTTTCATTTTTGGTGGAGACCTTATTTTCATTATTGGAAAGCTTGTAGAAGGGTGGGAGGCCAGCAATTGTTCTGAAAAGCCAGCTTTATTCCTTCATCGCTCTCCGTCGCCCGTTTTCCTCGCTAGAAAGCTGATGTTGACCATTCCCGGCCCACTTTCTTTGGCCCTCAACCACATATTTGTGTTGTACACACCTGGGAGGCCACCAATATGTCATGGCCAGCCAGCAATTGTTCCTGACCCTTTTGAACCCCTCTGAAAAGTTGGGTTTTCTCTCTCTTAGTTCACTTTTTCTAGGTTTTGATCACATGGTTGTGTTGTGCACACATGGGAGGCCACCAATATGGGTGGCCGGCCAACTTTCTCTGATTGACCCTTTTGACCCTAGCCGGCCGGCCAGGAGAGGTGGTCGGCCGGCCACCTGAACTCTCTGAACCTGGCCGGCCATGTTCCTCACACCTGGTTCCTTACAGTTGTACCCTCATTTTCCCTCCAGATCCTATATCCAAGAAGGGGTCTTTTGGGGGGGGGGGGGAAATTTGAATTTGATTTTCCCCCCATTTTCTCCACTCCTTTGCCTATATAACCAGCACCCCCAGCTGCATTTTGGAAGGTTACAAAATTTGGTTTTAAGCTCTTGCATTCAATCTCCCTCTCTCTCTACTCCAAGCATCAAAACCCCTTAAGTCCTACACCATTTTACACTACAACTCATAGCACCACACCTCCAACATCCATTCCAGCAACTTGAGGCTATTTTCCAGAGGTTAAGAGCTACCAAACCTGGTTCAAAAGCTGTTAAAGCTTGGTTCTACAAGGGTGAGTCCCATTTTCCCTCTTTCTTATTTTTTTTTTTTTTTTTTTTTTTTGCATGCTTTCTTAGCCTTTGTTTCTTACATTTTTGGGCTCCGACCCAAACTGTAAATAGTCATATTTTGAGCTCCTTTTCATGTTTGATCAAGGACCTCTTGCTGTTTGAGGTCTCCTACTATCACTTGCCTCTTTAACTCTCTTTTAGGCCTATTTTTGCATAGTATTTTAGGCTTATTTTTTATCTATTTTGGACTTGGTCATAAACTGTAAAATATCTTTTTTTGAGCCCCTCTTCAACATTTTTGAAGGGCTCTTCTCTGTTTGAGGCCAGAAGCTACCACTTGTCTCTTTATCCCTCTTTAGGGCCTTTTTCTTGCATGATAGTTTAGCCTCACTTGTGTTTATTTTCGTGACTCGATGTAAACTGTAAAGTGTCTTTTTTTGAGCACCTATTAAACTTTGTTGAAGGGCTCTTTTCCATTTGGGGCCGGCTTCTGTCCCTTATCTCTATTCCCCCTTTTAGGGCCACTTTTGCATGATAGATAAGCCCTATTTGTGTTCACTTTTGAGAATTATTATAAACTGGGAAAAGGCTTGTTTTGATATTATTTTCATGTTTCATTAAGGGCATTTTCTTATTTGAGGTCACATACTTCCTTATATGCTTGATTCCCTCTCATTTTGAGCCTTACACCCTAGCCCTTGTTGCATGCCTTGTTTGACCTTCTAGCCACTGGAATCCAGTGGATTTCCAGTGGCTTTGATGCTGTTTTGAGCCTACAAATCAGAGGGGGGTGACCCCTCTCACCTTGACTTGTTTGGTGGTCATTTTGGCCTTCCAAAGAGGCCCTATCTTGCATACTTTGTGGATTGATTTTGGAGCCAATTTGGTGAGTTTTGAGACTATCATATTTCATTTTCAAAGTTGATTTGGGGCTGCCACATGTCTATCTTGTATATGCTTAATAATATCTTTGTATGCCCTCTAAAGAAGCCCCCTCATTTGTGCATGTGTTGGCTGTATTTCCATGGTTATTTGGGCATATTTTGGCATGTTTTATTCACTGATTTTTTCTAGTTTGATGAGTTCTCATCTCCTTCATACACTTGCCATGTAAACTATGTTTGCCCGTCAAAATTGTAGGCTAATTTAAGCCATCTTGCTAGCACTTTTTGGCCACACTTTAAACTGGAAAAGTTCATGTTTTGGGACTGCCTTGACTCTATCTTCATGCTTCATGTTCAAATAATGCATGCTTTGTATAGCTATAAGTCATTCCATGTGCCCAGTTTCGAGTTTCGGGTCTCATCTCATGTATCGGGTGCCATATTGCCATGCTTCGGGGCTGTTTAGCATCATGTTTTAGTGTTGGAATTTTCTTGTTTGCATATCATGTTCCATGCCTTACCATGCTTTGGTAGAGTGGCATTCGTGCCTTAGGTTCGGTCCTCGGTTTGCGTGCATGTGTGCATGCATCTCGAGTGTCTCATTTCCATCTTATGGCCACTGATGTGACTGTGGCTGAGGTCCACCCATGTTGGTGTAAGTCCATTATGCATTGTGTATGCCATTTCATTTCATAGCATTGCGTATGTTAGGTTGTATGTTAGCGCATTGCGTATGCCACGTTACCTCGTGCATCGTGTATGCCATTTCATAGCATTGCGTATGTTAGGTTGTATCTTAGTTGCATTCATGCATGTCATGCATATTGCATTGTGTTTGGGATAGGAGTTAGCCCGAGCACGGGAAACGAGGTACGTTTCGTACTCCGAGTGACGGAACGTGTCTCAATTCCCCGCCGACAATTCACGATTACCCATGATGGAGTTTAGGTTTTGTTGTGTTTTCATGTGCATTCATTTTATATTGAGTCGTGCAATTCGACTCCTTGGCCATCATGCATTGAGATACGAGATTGGTGGCACGAGAATCGAGGTGTGCATACATATGTGAAAATACTTTGCCATGCCCCTTTCTCGCTCTCTGTTGCAGCAAATCAAGAATCAGCAGCCTTCCGAAGCTTGGCGCGCTTTCTAAGAACAATCGCAAACAGAGGCTAATTGGGGCATCGCAATGGATTTCCGCGTAAGGCAACCCCAACATGCATCATTCATCATCCGAATCAGAGTCGAGGCAATCCCTAGCTTACATGCTAGTTTACAACTTTCCTAGTTTAATTTGTTAATTAATTAGGATTTTGTATTTATTCAGACTGTACTATTCATTCGGACTTACTATTTATTTGGGACTGTATATTATTTATTTGGACCCTCCGAGTGAGGGCAATGTTGTAATAAGTGTGTATACGTATGATGTATGTCTTCCAACCCCACGTCTTTCTCCCTTTTATTTACCTGTTTATGATGATTAGATTAGAGCATGTTTCAATTAGCATACAGTATGATAGCATATTTGCATTCATTCATCTGTTTTGCATGCACCGAGCTCGGTGCATCATACTAATTGCATTTGTATTTCAATTCCGAGTTGAATACATGTTAGCTGTAGCATTCCATATGCTATGTTTAGAATAGCCGAGCCTACTATAGTTGCATCTTTGCATGTGTTGCATTAGGCATTTCTGTATAGTTAGGATCATGCATGGATTTCTAACATAGTTTCTGTTTTGGCTTGGAGTACTCAGTGAGTTTTTACGCTTTAGCATCCTTGCATGTGTGTGAGTGACTGCTATGATAGCATGCTTACCATGAAGCTATATGCTTATGTGATATATCTGCATGAATGCCTGTGGTAGAGGTTGGGTTATCTAAATTGGAACAATTCATCGACTGTAAGTTTTAAGCCCACTGAATAGTGGCAAAACCATCTTTTTTAAGCCCACCTAAGGGTGGCAAAATCTGCATTTTAAGCCTACTTGCGGGTAACAAACCATCTTTCAAAAAAAACAAACATGAAATGTTTTGTTCCAATTCAGGCGACCTGGTCTATACTTGTATGCTGTGCGCATCACATAGTAAATCTAGGCTAATAACCGGAATAAGAACACATAATGTTTTCAAAACTAGATATCATGGTTAGTAGAGGCCGATCTTTGATCGGGCGAACGGGGGTGCTCACGAAGTGACCTTCCCCAATCGTACCCAAGTTCCCGAGCCGAGACAACTTTGGTGATGATGGACACGTAGCCTTAGGTATGAGTCAGGGCTTCCTAAATTTTTCAAAATAAAATATTTAGGTGGCGACTCTGTATCTGGTAAAGCAGTCCATGTTTGGCACTTCTTTCAAAAAATCTGTTTTCTCAAAACGATTTGCCAGATTTGGACTATTTGGTTCAGGTTACGAACCGTGACAATTTGAGTCCTGAACTGTAGTGAGCCCAAGACGAATGAAACGGGGGACTCATTCCCTCTCGGGGCGTTCGGGGACGTCTACTGTAGCACAACAGGTTAAACCCTTCAAGGCTTGGTGCTTTGTTATTATTGCATTCTTTAATTGCTGCCAATACCTCTGATTCACTGAAATCTTGTACAAGATGATGAAAGACAAAGCTTGTCTCAATTGATTTGAACTTCCCTCCCAAGACAGGCCTTTTTATCCAATTTTCAGTGAATTGACTCTTAAAGTGTAGAAACACCTCATGCTTAACCCTGCTAGGTTCCTCATAAGATACACCATTAGCTGTAATAGAGTTGACCATAGTGTTAACAAAACATTAGAAACCCTAGTGTTTTTGTTCCCATTCAGAGTTTAATTCAGTCTAGATTTTTGGTGCCATAACCACTCCACAATTTTATAGAGCTTCCACACTTCACGTCTGACCACTCTTTATCTTTCCTTTTCTGAGTCAAGCAATACTCTTTTAGTGTTCCAAATATTTCACTAACTGATGGAAAAAAAATAGAGCTTGGGAGTAGACGTTTTTAGCTTTCTACTAATTGGTTTGATTCAACTATTTAACAGAATTGAGAACATTATCAATTTTTTCTAGTTTTAAAACTGAGAACATTATTAGTTTTTTTCATTTTTAAAGTTTTTTTTTTTTTTATCAATTTTGCACATCAATATTTCATCATTATGCTCCTTTATAGATACAAAATTTTTGTTTTGCACAAAAAAATAATTTAGTTTTTTTCAATTTTTTCAAACAAAAACATTAATTTTTTATTTTTTAGTCTTTTCAATTTGAAAGTTGATATTTTAAAGTTTTGAAATTATCATGTTCATTTATAGATAATAAAAAATGATGAATAATCATTGTTTGAAGAACAACTCCGATTATTAAAAATTTAATAAGACTTAAAGGTCCAAAAAGTCTTAGTTAGACTTAATGGAGTATAAATTCATAAATTAGGACCTATGTATAAATGTCTCAATTAATTTTTTTTTTTCCATTTAATATTTGGACTGGATTCATGTTAAAGAGTTCTAACTTAGCACAACCCATCCTGCCCGTTTATAAAATATTAATTATAATTTTATATTATTTTGATTATGAAAAAAGTAAAAATATATATATAAGACAAAAAGCATATAAGCTTTAAATTAAAACATTTGTTAGAAATTATATTTATTTTACAATTGAATTTTGTTAATATTCCAAATTGAAATAATAAATACAAGATCTAAATCATTTAATATCCATTCAATAAAAATAAAATTATAGCTCATATTATTGACTTAAGTGGGCAGGTTTGAGTTTTGAAATTTTTTTAAGGTTGGAATGGATAGATTAGGTCTAATGTCGGTTTGGTCAGGTCTAGGATGACATATAACTTTTTATTATATATTGTAAGTCGGGTACTGTTATAGTGTGCAACTTACGCCTTACACTTACGCCTTTTCTGTTTACAGTCCTGCTTTTATTTTCACTTTCTACTTATACTTTTTGTGTAAGTGACACATGGTGTGCAACCTTAAGGGTTGCACACTTAAGAAAAGTCCTTGTAAGTCTGGCCCAAACCTGGCCTCGATCCGAAATTTATCCACCCCTAATTCTGGGAGAGAAATACATGTGATTTCTTTATTGTACCCTTGTAGAGTATAGCCACAAGAGTTACATGTGATAATTTTATGTCAAATTTTTTAATAATCATTTTCAATTGGACTAATTAAATTTGAATTGCAAAATTTGAGAGACAAGTTTTTATTATTATTATTATTATTATTATTATTATTATTATTATTATTATTATTATTATTGTAAGGACCAAACTAATATAAAGAGTAAACTACACATATTATTAGTATAACAGTAATACTAGGTATCATGAAAAACCTTTCATGAAAATAATCATATGAAATTTTTGTGACCCATGGATTACACTTAGAATAAAGCACCACACACTAATCAAGGTAATCCAAGGATCATAAATTTTTCATGATCATTTTCATGACAAAATTTTCATGATCCCTAACTTTTTTCTTAGTCTAATTAGTGTTTGTTCATTTTTTTTTTTTTCATTTTTGCCTATACAGAATCAACACACGAGGAGCATGTAGTCATTTTTGCACGATAAGTGAATGGAGCTGGACCCAGGTTGTTATCAACCTGTACTACTTTTAAATAAATGTTTTCTCTTAACTTGAATGCCAGTTGGTTGAAGATAAAAACTTGTGGGATTGATTGTATTTTTCTCAAAACTCAAAAAAGTGAATGTGATTTACTTCTTTTTTCTTTTTTTTTTTTTTTTTTTTGGAATGGCAATTACTCAAATTTAACAACATGACGACTTATTGGGGGTCACTTAATTCTTGAATTCTGGCTAAAGTGACTATAGGCGTTGCAATCAAAATAGGAAGACGATGGCTCAAACTAGCATAGTAGACTTTGGTTACAAAAGATTATGTTAGGTGTGTTGTACTGACAAAAAAAAAAAAAAAACACAATCAGTAGCATAACTTCAATTTTGACCTCAGAATAGAGGTTGGGACAATGAACTTACCTTGAGTAGCATGCTTTCCCCCCACATTAAAAATCGGCTAAATTATACGGACAATGACTACCTCTAAGATTTAGATAAAATATAATAAATTTTAGAAGTTTAGTATAATTGCACATAATTCTTTTTTAATAATGTTAAAATGATCAGAATTAATGTAGATAGTTTGTGAACATATGGATAAATAAAAGAGCTCAATGTAAATGGAGTTGAGTGTTGAGTAAATTAAAATTTTAACAAAGTTAAATATAATTATATCAAATTTATAAAAGTCTATGTAGTTTATTTTTTTACCAATAAAAAAAAAAAAAAAAAAGAAGAAGAAGAAGAAAAATTCGTGTAATTCACATTTACCGTTAAATTTGATGTTGATATGTGCATGCATGATGAAAATTCTTTGTGAAAAACATGTTTAAAGAGAATTTTTCTCAGTGGAATTCTTTCCCCCTTATTTTTATTGGAGGAGTGAGAGAAAAAACTCAGGTCTAGGCTCTAGCTAGGATTGCCGAAACAAGCTACTAGGAATTCTAAACTTGTAAGTATGAATATAAATGTGATGAATAACACTGTTTAACACATTTGTTTAACACATGATATATCACTCTTTAAATTAATTTAATAATAACATGTAAGATAATATATGATATAAATATGATAATTTGTTAAATTAATGATTAGTAGATATAATTATACATAGCTTCATTGGAACAAAGGATGAGCTTTTCAACTTATTCAGATTTTTTAATTAAATTTTCATTACTTTTTCAGGGTTTTAGGTTCATAATTTTAAAAATGTATAGTAAATTTAATTAAAATTCTAAAAAGACAAAAATAGGGGCTAACATGGGATCCATTCGATGATCTACTAGTTTAGGTAAGTATTTAATGCATTGTTTGACTATAGAAGTCATGCGTTTAGAAGAGAAAGAGTGGGAAGAAAAATCGACTTAAGAACAGTTGCCAAACTTAAGTAGAAGAACAAATGAAAGAAAAAGAAAATCTAGAGAATTCATGGTATCAATTAAAAGTAGATCAATAATGTTTACCAAAGGTCTTGTGGTTGTTAGTTTCTTCTTTTGAAATTTAATGTAGATATGAGGTTGCTATCATTTTGTACATATTCGGACCGTGCACGAAGAGAAGACGTGTCCTAGGCCGATCAAATATTCTCAGGTTTGTTTTGGGAAGTAGGAAAAAAGTTTATTGACCGTTTTTTTGTTTTTTTTTGTTTTGTTTTTTGTTTTTTTTGTTTTTGAAAAAGCGTACAAAAAAAGTAAAGAGGTGGTATAAGTTAATAAGCAGGCTTTTTTTCATGTTTCCAAAAGAGGTCTCAATGAGTTATGCAACATTTTAAATTGAGCCACATATTAATTTAAATAATTAATTTTCAAATTGTAATTTTTTTTTCTATTACTTTTCTGGCCTTTTGAGATTCAAGATTATTAATTAATTTTTTAAAGTATTTTTTCTATTGATAATATCAATTTTGTAACGTGGTTGATTTTAAATACTATTTTATCAATTTTAACTTTGAGAACTTTTTTTCTGCAGAACTGTTATAGGTATTATCAATAATATGCAATGCATGTATTAGGAATAAAATATAATCTTTTAATATACTATTCAATAAGTTAATTGGAATTTTTTTTTCTTCTATTTGTATAACTTTTATTTAAAAAATAATATTCTCAAAATAAATCTAAACCATCAGTATTACTAAAAAATTTATATTTTAAAAAGCCTTCGAGATTAAGTCAAAAATTTCCAACTATCATCATTTAATAATTATAATTTTTCATAATTAAATAGAAATTTAAAAGTCCCTCACAAAATTGAAATGGACCTAGGGATGTTGTTGTGCCTTAAAGGCACAGCAACCTGTTGTGCCCTCTCATGGGGGTCGATACCAAATCGATTTTGATGAAGGAAATTATTCATATTATAAGATTCGTTAAGTAGTCATCATAAAATATAAGAAATTTATTGTGCGTACCGGATTCCGCACTAGATGAAAGTGGATCGGCCCGCTCACCATTTGGACTATCCAGGACGGGGCTCCCCGCCACAAGAGGAACAGATTAGAGCCGCGGCGGATAACCCCTCCGGTGTGGGAATCAGCAATCGGTGAAGTGTCGAGTTTTGTATGTAAGAGTGGTTTATACTGGAATAGTTCACTTACCTTCAATGTGAAGTTCATGTTGTATCTATAGTGTTCCTTACTTGCTTCTCAAGGTGAGTTCATAGAGCATAGATCTTTTGCCAAGTGTCGCTTCAAAGATTGCCCTAGGCGAGGGACCACTTGGTAGTTGTCATTGATTGTATATTCTCATGGTAAGCATGCTGATAACTAACCACATTCCTTTGGCTCAACAACTTCCATGATTCTAAGTGTGGGGGACCAGCTGAGGTGGCACCCTGCACATGCTTGCACTTACAGAACCCATGTTTCCTTGTGAGGTTTCTCCAGTTCGGTACTCATGTACTCCAGTTCGGTTCAGACATTCCTCGGCTCGGCCTTGTCCAGGCTTGTTCATGGAGATGGGCTGAGCTATTATCTGTTCGGCCCACACATTCCGTTCAGCTTGGCCTGCAGTATGGCCATGGTGGCCTTTCCTCTGAGTTGGACCCAAGGTCCGGAGGACTTGGGCAGCTATTGATCATGAAGTTGATTTGAACTTATCACAAGATATCCTCATTTGACCCACTTGGGTTTGTGCTCTGTCAGATTGGGCCGGCCCAAGGCTTAGACTTGGCCCATTTCGCATTTAGCCCCTTCATTTGCCCCCTAGCTCGCGCTAAGGTTCCCTTGGGGGGAGCTATTGTTCTGCCTTCCAAGCGTCGCGTCGTTTCGGCTTCTCCCCAGTTCGGCCTTGGTGACGATTCAATCCTGACACACGATTCCTGCATGTGTCCTTTCGTGTGACACGTGGCGACGCGTGATAGGCGTGCAGAGATTATGCGTCGATTCCATACCGAAGATCGTGATTTGTATGCCTGCGCGCCGACTGGTGCAATAAATGCTCAGGCTATCAATTCAAACCCCTCGATTTGATCTTCTCATTCCTCTAGTGAGTTCCAAAGAAAGAGAAAGAGAGAGAGAGAGAGAGCCTCTTCCCATTCCTCTGGACCGATCTCGCTGGTGCTCCGCTTGTGCTTCTTCACCGCTGATTCTTGTTTTGTTATCGCTGCTGTGATGGTTCCTGAAGGCTCTTCTCTATTCCGTGATGTCCTTGCTCCTTCGAAATCCTCAGGTTTAAAGACTACTCATATCCCTGCTATTCTGCCAGACAATGTTTCCCCTGAAGATGATCCTGTGAATGAGACCCAGAGCATGAATGTTGTCACTGAAACGATGGACATTGGAGGGGTTGACACCCTGGAGACCGAAGCCACGGAGAATGCGGTTAAGGTGGCTCCTATTTCTCAGGAAGTGGGAGCTTCATCTACTGCTCCTCCCGTGGATGGCCTTGACAAAATTGCTGATGCTGCTCCT
The DNA here is from genome assembly GCA_025200525.1 of Camellia lanceoleosa. Classification (NCBI taxonomy): domain Eukaryota; kingdom Viridiplantae; phylum Streptophyta; class Magnoliopsida; order Ericales; family Theaceae; genus Camellia; species Camellia lanceoleosa. The sequence goes on from CM045763.1 coordinate 26,003,757, forward strand.
GAATTGCCCACTGTTGATGAAAGTTGATTGTTGAAATGATGGAAGTTGAAAGTTGAACTTTTTACTTTTCTATTCTAATGAAGACAATTTTTTTTCTCTTTTTTTTTTTTATTTTTTATTTCACTGCTGGTTGTGAGGCCTTCTATGCCCTTTGCTTGGATGATATGATTTTCTCTTTGAACTCTGCAATTTGACGTTGTTTAGCTTCTATGTTTGAACACTTCCTATACTGCTTGCCCCCGGCCGAGCATTGTTGGGACCTCGGGGCCGAATAGATGCTCGGTCTGGTTCTGTACTACCTTTTAATGGATGTTCTGTCTGATTCTGTTCTGCTTGCCCCCGGCCGAGCGCTGTTGGGACCTCGGGCCCGAACTGATGCTCCGTGTGGCATTGCACTTATTTGCCCCCGGCCGAGCACTATTGGGACCTCGGGGCCGAACTAGTGATCGGTGTGGTCAATGGATATGTGGTATGGCTGTACTCTGAGTTCGTAAGTAGGTCTTGCTTAGGTCCAGGTTGGTTTTGAAAGAAAACAATTGTTTGCCCCCATCTGGAGCTAAGTAAGATCGATACTGAAGAGTTGTCCCTTGTATAGAACTGCTTGAGTGTCACGACCCAAACCCGGCCCTATGGGTTTAGCATCAGAATCGCCAAGAATCCGAGATTCAAGGCACTTTGAACGAAGAAACAGATTAAACAGTCTGAGAACTGGCGGAAATATCTGATAAGTAACTAGTGTCCATTGAGCTGTGGAGATCTGTATGCCAAAAACATTTTTCATGCATTCATACAGTTCAAAAGCGATGATCTATATACGATCTATACAACCATATACAAACATTCAGGAAGAGGACCTAATCCCTCGATAACTTGACAAGAAAAATAGTAGACAGTCTATCTGATGGTACAAAATAAGAAGAGACCGATGGGGACACAAAAACACCCCAAGCCATAGCATGGCAACTTCGAACCTCGTAGTGAAGCACATAAGTGGCTTGACAAAGCGGGACCAACCCACGCTCTAGCTCGATGCCTGGCGAGAACCTACATATATATATAAACGATGAGTTAAAGCGCGGTGAATAACATAAAGCGTAAAGAGGTTATGAATGAATGTCCTTACGGTAATGAAATCATTAAACAAGATTTATTTTTCAAGATTTCGATCAATCGGTCATATGTGGTACACCCATTAGCCTATAAACAAGAGGGTCCAAAGGATCGGGTCTTATGCAGACCCAACAAGAATGATGGTCATCGATCAAGAACAGTATGGTTCCACAAGGAACCGACAGAGCTCAGTAACGATGCAGTAAGTGCTAAGGATGCCACAAGATACAATTCAAAATACAGGACATACATTCATTCAAGAACAATATCGGTTCAATAAGCGATTCGATTCAAGATTCAAAAGATAACCATTTTGAACATATCTTTACACAATCGTTACTCACAGAGATTGGGCTAATAACAACTAGAGCTGGCCCCGAGAGCCAACCCTAAACAGTTAACAAATAGAACACACACTAAGTTTCACAGTCGGGAAGGATGATAATTAAATCCCTATATTTCCTCGGTATGGTTCTATGTCTAAATCCTCATTAAGATGCCTTAAACTAGGCCTAAGAATGCCTAGGATGGGATGAAGATGCAAAAATACAGTTGGAAGGAATTTTTCAAAAGTTGCTGAAAACAAGGGTCTCGCTCGAGTGAGCCTTCCTTCGCTCGAGCGAGGTTGCAAAATCAAAGGCTTCGCTAGAGCGAACAATCCTTCGCTCGAGCGGTCTGATAAAACAGTAAAAGTACTGGATGCTCAATTTTTACACTCGAGCCACCAATCCTTCGCTCGAGCGTGGCTCAGAGAAAACGTTGGTCGCTCGAACGAGGAATCCTTCGCTCGAGCGAAGAAGCCAAATCTGGAATTTCCAGATTTGCCTTCCAAGCTCAAACCAAGCACTCTCAACTCAATTCTCGACCTCTTGGGCCCAAATTCTGGAAAATACATCCCAAAACAATGTATAACAAGTTTCAAAAGCCAATTTATGAATTCAAGCCCCAAAGGTGAGTTAATTAAATCCAAAATTCAAACCCATTTTCAAGAACCATTTAAAACATGCAATGCATGAACTTTAAACCAAAATTAAGCTTCAATCCTTGCTCAATTGAGCTCAATAGTTGGAAAACAAAATGAAAACATGGGCTTTAACGAAAACATGAGCTTGCATGTACAATCTACCATGAATTCAACTTCAAAATGCACTAATACACACATGCATGAAATGAGTTCTAGCTCAACACTATAGAACCAATTTATGTCCGAGCTCTATAATTTGCCATGAATCTCGCAAGAATCAACCTTAAATGCAAAAATGAGTGGCTAATATACATACCTAAGTCTTCAATTGAGAGCCTAGGAGATCAATTTGACAATCCACACTTCAAATCTACCAAAATCCAAGCCAAAATCACCAAATCAACCTCTTCTCTCTCTCACTCTCTTGTTTGGTCGGTTGAGCTTAATAGAATGGCTGAGGAATTTGTTTGCTAAGTGTGTAACAAAGTGTAAAGGCTCAAGTAATAAGATTAAACAAATGCCCACTCAATGGCAGCTTCGTAATTGTTGCAACTCTATTAATTTGGCTCAAATTAATCTAGTTTAATCACACCTAATCATATTTTAGATAAATATACCATTAAATCACAAATATTCTACTGATTCCAAAACTCTAAACGGTTCCTAATTCGGCCGCCGATAAGGCCTTCAATTAGCAGTTTAAACATTTGAATTCAAACAGATAATCAATCAATCAAACAGATGCAATATGCAATTCAATAGATAAACTTATTCAATTTCAGTTTCGATTTCAATCAGTCCATTCAGTACTTCAGTTAATTCAATTATCAGTCATTATCAGTTCAGTTTAGCAGTAACCAGTAGCTAATTCAGTAGTTTATCGGTAATCAATACGAGGGTTGTTACATTGAGTTTGTTTCGACTTTGATAGTATAAGCGCATTTGAATGAGAGAAATGCAAAGAGAGATGTCTTACTCAGGTCCAGGTAGGCTTTTTTTTATAAAAAGAAAAAAAACAATTGTTTGCCCCCAACTGGAGCTGAGTAAGGCTGATGCTAGAAGTTTGCCCTTGACGTAGCTCAGTTGAGTTTGTTCCAACTCTGCTGGCTTGAATCAATACTGATGTGTTGTTGCGTTGATACTTAAGAAGTTCTGTAGGTGTACAGATGTGTGTTTAGGATATATCGGTGTAATTTCCACTAAGCAGTGCCACTTAGCTAAATATAGGTGTTTACTTAGGATACATTGATGCGGTTTCCACCAAGCAATTCCACTTGGCTAAGTCGAAATGTTTACTCAAGATACGTTAGTGCGGTTTCCACCAAGCAATTCCACTTGGCTAAGTTCCAATTCAATTGCTAAACATTTTCCACCAAGCTATACCACTTAGCATGTTTGAGTGCTAACCAAATTTAAATTCCGTTCAATCGTTCTGAAACTGGGCCATTTGGGTTTAAAACCAAAGTTAATTCCGTTTGATAAACCTCAAAGCTATTTCCGTTTGGTAAGAACCAAAGCTAATTCCGTTTGGTAAGAACCAAAGCTAAATCCGTTTGATAAACATCAAAACTAATTACAAGAATTGGATAAATCTGAGAGGAGTGGGAAAGCATTTGTATTGGTCAACAAATAAGTGCCTTTACATCCTGATAAAGAGGTTGGGGAATGATTCTATTGGTAGTATTTCTTGAGGTTTGCTACGTTCCAGGGCCGAGGTATTGCTTTGCCATTCAGATCTTCTAAGTAGTAAGCTCTATTTCCAACTACAGCTGTGATTTTGTAGGGACCCTCTGTCACGACCCAAACCCAGCCCTATGGATTTAGCATCAGACCGATGTCAAGAATCCGAGATTACCAAGGCACTTATGATGAAACGAAGAAAAGCGAGTTCAAGGCCTGGCGGAAGCCAATATAGGAAATAAATAATGTCCATTGAGCTGTGACAGTCTGTATGCCAAAAAGATTTTTCATGCATTCACACATTCAACGGTCTGAGTCTATACAAATATTCTGATCGATCGGTATAGGGACCTAATCCCTTAACGAGATAAAAGTAGATAAGATCTATCTGATGATCCCAAAACAAGACGGAAGGCAGACGGAAAAACAAAACACCCCAAAGCCATAACATGGCAACTCGAACATCGCATGAAGGCACAAAGGTGGCTTGACAAAAGCTGAGTCTAACCCATGCTCCTAGCTCGTGCGGTGGTGAGCACCTACATATATATATATATAAGCGGTGAGTTAAAGCCCGATGAATAACATAAAGTGTAAAGAGGTTAAGAATAAAATGTCCTTCTGAATGAAAAGCAGTTCATTAAACGATATTTGATCTTCGATCCAAAGCGATTATTCACCATATGTGGTACATCCATTAGCATAGCGATGTGATGAGGTCTTAAAGACGAAACGATAATGATGGCCATCAATCGATGTGATAATGGTTCCGCAGGGAACCGACAGAGATCTTTATAACGATAAGATGGCGCTAAGGATGCCTGTCTGATTCAAGTAAAGGACATACATTCATTCAATAAATAATTACATTTCAGTAAACAGTTCAGTTCAGTAATCAATGTTCGTTCAGTAAACAATTCAATTTAGTGTTCAGAAATTCATCATTTGAACATATCTTTACGATTGTTACTCACGAGTTCGGGCTACAAAATGCTAGGCGTGTCTCCCCGCCAACCCTAGACAGTTCACAGGTTGAACACACGCTAAGCTACACAGTTAGAAGATATCATAATTTAATCCCTAACTTGCCTCGGTGTGTTTTACATCAATATCCTCATTATGATGCCTTAAACTAGGCCTAAGAATGCCTAGAATGGGATGAGGATGCAAAAATACACTTAGAAAACATTTTGCAAAATTTCTTTGAAAATAGGACCTCGCTCGGCGAGCCTTCCTTCGCCGGCGAGCTAAAATCAAAGGCTTCGCTCGGCGAGAAATCATTCGCCGGCGGTCGATGAAACGATAAAAATCTTGGATGCTCGAATTTTACGCTCGAGCCACCAATCCTTCGCTCGAGCGTAGCTTCGAACAAAGGTCGGTCGGTCGGGCGAAGAATCGCCTTTCGGCGAAGAAGCCAAATCTGGAATTTCAGTTGTCTCCTAAGCTCAAACCAAGCATTCTATCACTCAAAACTCGACCTCTTGGGCCCAAATTCTAGAAAACACGTCTCAATTCAATGTACAACAAGTTTCAAAGCTCAATTTGTGAATTCAAAGCCCAAGAGTGAGTCAATTAAAACCATTTTCCAAACCCATTTTCAAGAATATGAAGAACATGCAACCATGTATGAAATTGAACTATTTCAAAGCTTCAATTCTTGTTCAAATGAACTCATTTCTTTCAAAACAAGTTGAAAACATGGACTTAAGCTTAAACATGAGCATGCATGTACAATTCTACCATGAATTCAAATCAAAACTCACCAATCCAAACATGCATGAATTATGCTCTAATTCAACATGTATGAACTAATTCATGACTTAATTTTACAATGATGCATAAACCATGCAAGACTTAACTTAAATTCACAATTTGAGGGTTGTATTCTCTTACCTAGGTCTTGTATTCAAGGTTTGGAGGCTCAATTATGCCAATTTACACTTCAACTCTTCAAGATTCAAGCTAATTTCCCAAGTTGAGTTCAATTCTCCTTAATTCTCACTCTCTCTAGTCTTGATGGCTATGGCTCTTAATTGTGGTGAGGAAATGTTTTGGTTAAGTGTATACAAGGCTCAAATGACAAGAATAAACAAAGGCCCACCTAATGGCATTTCGTAATTACGACAAACTCTTTAATTGGCTTAAATTAATCTAATTTAATCATTCCTAATCACATTTTAAATAAATATACCATAAAATCGATAAATTCTCCGATCATGAAGCACTAGCGATTTTCGATTAATGGCCGATAAGGCCTTCAATTAACAGTTTAAACATAAAACCTAGACAGATAAACACATAAGTCAAACAGATAGAAATGCAATGCAATAGATATACTTAGTCAATTCAGTTTCATTTTCAATCAATCCGTTCAGTACTTCAGTTAGTTCAATTATCAGTCATAAGTCGTCGGTTTAGCGATGTCGGTATGTAATTGATAAACTTTCGATACGATATGGGGTTATTACACCTCCCGATTCTAAGTTTGCCCTCACCCGGCACCCGTTTATGATCCATGACGTTCCTCAAAACCAATTCTCCTGGTATAAATTGCCTTGGGAAAACTTTTTGGTTGAAACTTCTGATGAGTTGTTGCTGATATGCTTCAAGTCTGATCACGCTTCTTCGACCTCGCCATATCCGATGCTAGCGATGGCATCCTCATTACGAGCTTTCAAATAATTGACCAAGGGTTGGGAGACCTACTTCGAGTGGGATGATGGCCTCCATTCCATAGGTTAGAGAGTAGGGCGTTTCTCCTGTGGGACGCCGTGCTGTAGTTCGGTAGGCCCATAAGACGTGTGATAACTCCTCAACCCATTTGCCTTTGGCGTGCTCAAGCCACTTCTTCACTCCATTGATGATGGTTTTGTTTGATGCTTCCGCCTGATCGTTGCTCTGTGGGTACCCCGGAGAAGAGTTCCTATACTCGATTCTGAGGTCGGCACAAAATTTCCTAAAGATCTTACCATCGAACTGTGTTTCATTGTCCGCAATTAGTACCCGCGGAATGCTGAAACGCACTACCACATTTCTCAAAACAAACCGCTTTGTGTCTGCCTCCTTGATGTTTGCCAGTGCCTCAACTTCGACCCACTTGGTGAAATAGTCAGTTGTAGTAATGAAGAATCGCCTATTCCCAGTGCCTCGCGCCAATGGTCCAACAATATCCAGGCCCCATTGCGCAAAGGGCCATGGGTTGGTGAGTGGAGTTAGAGTTTTGGCTGGCTAATGAATGAATGGAGCAAACCTCTGACATTTGTCGCACCTTTGCGCATTGTGCATCTTTGTCGCATTGTGGCCACGGTACCGTAAGTTAGGGCTCATGGCGTGATGACCTCCCGCCAACGTGGCTTCCACAAATCCCATCGTGAATTTCGTAGAGAACATTCTCGACGAGATTCGGGTGCACACATAGGAGGTAGGGGCCAAGGTAGGAACGTCTGTAAAGCTTTCCAGATGGTGAGATCCAAAATCGAGCTGACTTATGCCTGATCTTGTTGGCTTCCTTTCTGTCCTCGGGGAGTTTACCAGATTTTAAAAAGACCAATATTGAATCCATCCAGTTGGGCTCCAAGTTGTTGCAGAGGACCGGAGATGCAATACTTGGTTCTGGTATGAACTCTACCCAAACTCTTCTGGCATCCTTTGTGTCCACTGATGAGCCTAGGCATGCCAGAGCATCTGCGTGGTTATTTTTGTCCCGACTGATTCGCTCCACTCGTATGGATTGAAATTTTCGAAGTAGGTCTTTGGCCTTGCCTGCATACATAGCCATTCTTTCATCCCGAGTTTCATAGACCCCGGAAAGCTGGTTTACCACTAGTTGTGAGTCGCTGAAAACAAGAAGTTGCTCTGCATTGAAGTGTTCGGTGCTTCGTAAGCCAGCCAATAACGCTTCGTACTCGGCCTCGTTGTTTGAAGCTTTCCAGCCTAGCCTGAGAGCTTGTTCCCAGATAAATCCTTCTGGAGAAATAAGAACTACTCCTGCCCCCGAGCCTCGGTTATTGGACGAACCATCGACGTAGAGTTGCCAGATGTTTCCGATAAAGAGTTTTCATGCTTCCGAAGCACTGGGTTTCCCTTGTTCGGCATGCATTTGTCTTGAGCTCAGATTCCCCGGTTCGGTACTCTGGGTGGGAGTAAATTTTGCGACAAAATCCGCCAAGACCTGGGCCTTAATTGCTGTCCTGGGTTGATACCGAATGTCAAACTCACCAAGCTCTACTGCCCACTTTGTTGTTCGGCCAGAGAAATCGGCGGTGAATCTGAACTGAGGAATTCAGTGAGGACATTAATGGTATGCCCCTGGAAGTAATGTTGCAACTTTCTCGAGGCAATAAGCAACACGTAAGCCAACTTTTCCAGTGGTAGATACCGTGTCTCGGCATCTAGTAAAGTTTTGCTAACGTAATACACTGGTCTTTGCTCCTTATCACCGTATTAATACTGCGCTCACGGCATGATCTAAGACTGCTAGATAGAGATACAGCTCCTCTCCCAGTTCTGGAGTGGATAATAGAGGGGGTGTACTGAGGTACCTTTTGAGATTCTGCAGTGCTTCGGTACATTCGCTATTCCATTCAAATGCTGCCTTTTTCCTCAAGAGTTGGAAGAAGGGCTTCATCCGATCTGAGGATTTGCTAATAAACCGATTCAGAGCGGCTGTCATCCCGGCTAATTTCTGAAGTTCCTTAGACTTTGTCGGCGCTTCGAGGTCCTGTATTGCCCTGATCTGATCCGGATTCGCTTCAATTCCTCTATGAGTGACCATGTATCCCAAGAACTTCCATGTTCCTACCCCGAATGCGCATTTCGAGGCATTGAGGCGAAGCTGGTGGTTTTTCAGGATGCTAAAAACTTCTCTCAAGTCTGTGAGGTGGTTTGTAGTGAACTTGCTTTTTACTACCATATCGTCTATATAGGCTTCCATGGTTTTCCCAGTTGGTCTCTGAACATCCGAGTGATCATTCTCTGGTAGGTCGCTCCGGCGTTCTTGAGGCCGAAACAGTATACTCTATAGCGATAAGTCCCTCTTGGAGTGATGAGCGTCTTTTTCTTGATCCGAACGAGCAGTGGTATTTGATGATAACCGCTATAGGCGTCCAGAAAACTCATGCGCTCATGCCCTGCTGTTGAGTCTACTAGTTAATCAATGCGAGGCAGTGGAAAACTATCTTTTGGGCAGGCTTTATTCAAGCAAGTGAAATCCACACAAACTCTCTATTTTCCGTTCTTCTTCTTCACTACAACTGTGTTGGACAACCATTCTTGGTCTTGCTTCTCGATTGCTCCGAGGCCGAGTTTTTCGACTTGGCAATTCTTCGCCGGTGTGCTCAACTGAGGATCTCCGACTTTTCTATACGATGGGCCGAGCTGAAGGATTGATGTTGAGCTTGTGGCAAGCAAATTCTGGGTCTAATCCTGGAGTATCATATGTTGACCATGCGAATACCTCTATATTTTCCCTCAGCAGTTCCAGCAGCTGAAGTTTCTCATCAGCACTTAGCGAGGTACCGATAAGGAAGTACTTTTCCGGGTCGTCCTCTTGTATCAAGACTTTCTCCAAATCCTCCACTATCTTTTCCTCCGGAGTTCCTCCCATATCTTCCAAGACTGGCTGTCCGGCCACTTCCACTGTCTGTACCCGGTTGCAAAGTTGCTTTGCATTTAATGCTGCCATGAAGCAATGTTTGGAAGCAACTTGGTCCCCCGAAATCTGCTCTACTTCGTATTCCGTTGGGAAACGGATGAGCTGGTGATGGGTTGAAGGGACTGCTTCCATTCGATGAATCCACGGTCGACCAAGTATGGCGTTATAAGGGGATGGTGTATTAATAACCAAGAACTCTATCTGGAGGGTTTTGGTTCCCTTCGATCAGCAATACTATTGGCGGCGGCCACTCATTGCCAATTGAAACCGACCAGCGGGCATTTGGGTGAGATCTTTGCTCGGAGGCCAAGCTTCTGAACAAATCATAATACAAGATATGTTGCCTTACGATCTACTAGGACTCGTTTTACATCAAAGCGTTTCCCAATCCCATGATTATGATCAATGCGTCGATGTGGATCTTTGTATGCCTTCTAAATCTTTGCTAGTAAATGAACGATTGCACAAGGGGATTTTAGTGCAGATGCGTACCTTTTTTCATTCGGCTCCTTGACATGATTATTTGAATTTGAGCGACCTTAGCGATCTCTTCTTTCAGTGCCTCCTCAAATTCCTGAGCCGCTGTCCCATGGATCACATTTATTATCAGTCGGGGCGGATGCTCAATGTTTGCTTCTGGAAGTGGGTTCCCCAGCTCGGCCACCTCCTTACCGTGATCAATGTATTCCCTTAGGTGCCCAGCTGCTACCAGGTCCTCCAAGTGTTACTTGATGCCTATGATTCTGAGTCATGTGTCCCCTGTCTTGGTGGTAGGTGCACCTGAGCTTTTGATTGCGCCGAGCTGGATCTCCCAACATTTTCGGCGGCCAAACAAAGAAGGGCTCTCTCTTGATCTTCTCCAGGATTCGATAGATTGGCTCCTTGAACACGGTCACAACGGCTTTATGGGATTTAGACTTATCCACCTCATTCACTGCAATCCCTCGGTGTTCTCCTCGATCCATTTTCTTCTCGCCGCCGCTTGTTACTGCGATACTACCTCAATGGGATTTGATCGTCCTCGGGGCGAGCATCTTGCTCAATCTGGCGCAAGTCTTTCGGAGTGTGGCGAGCGCTTGGTAAGTGATTGTCTCAACTTACTTTCGGGGCCTGAACCATGCTTGAAGGACATAGCGGCCATTTGCTCGCGCATACATTTTCTTCGGATCGTTATACTCTTCGGTATCTCCTAGCATAAGCTGCGGCGTTCCTCTGCTCCTTTACGAGGCGAGCAGTGTATCCGGCTCGCCGGGATCTTAGTGTTGGAGACAAACCTGGCCAGGAACTCTTTGAAGAGCTGCTTCCAGCCATGAATTGATCCAGTGGGGAGTCGATCGAACCATCGAAGTCCGGTTTCTCCCAAGCTGGATGGGAAGACTTTGCACATCAGTGCCTTATCTCGGCTCCAGAGGGACATCATCCGTCTGAAATGATTGATATGCGTCAGAGGGTCCGACTTCCCATCGTAGGAAGTGAACTTTGGTGGAGTAAACTTCTTTGGAGGCCTCATGGCCTCAATCTCCGAAGAGAATGGCGAAGAGACAAGTCTGTCCAGTGTTCGATGTTCTCTCTAGTGAACAGTACGGTCCAAATGATTTTGATGTTGCTCGTTCTGCCTATTGCCGATCAGGCAAGTGCGAAGGTGCTGAGGAGGGTACTCAGTTTGTTGACTATCCGTCTTCTGCTTCTTGGCCCTCCTCCAACGTGACCCACGGGTGTGGCTACTCGCCGCTTCGCTTTGTGTTGGGATTGGTTGGCCGTTGCCTGAGTCATTCTTGGGAATTTCTTCCTGGTAATTCTCTAGATGAGCTCCTCGTTATAAGTGAGGGCTCTGCTTTTGTCCTCTTCTCCGTCAGATCACCCAACACCTTCTTAAGTTGAGCTTTCAATTCCTGTATCTCCATTCCCATGGAATCTATAATTCGATCTCTATAATCCTTTTCCAGAAGGAAATGATGAGAAGAACCTCCGGCGAATGGCAATCGATGCTCGACAGATTCGGGGGTTCGATTATTGTTTCCAGTTTGCTCCTCCAGAACTGTTGGGAGTGTCAAACCTTTGTCCTTCGTCCTCTCCGTCTGTGGGGTATGTGATGAAGGCAAAACGTCCTCAATCCCCATTGCCGGAACTGAATGCAGAGCTCAAAAATGAAAATGATCCACGCTCACCGTACCAATTATGCGTACCGGATTCCGCACTAGATGAAAGTGGATCGGGGCTCCGCTCTCAGCTGGACTATCCGGGGGCCAGGGCTCCTGCCACAAGAAGAACCGTTAGAGCTGCCCGGCCGGGGTTGGCCGAATAACCCCTCCGGTGTGGGAATCAGTAATCGGTGAAGTGTCGAGTTTTGTATGTAAGAGTGGTTTATACTGGAATAGTTCACTTACCTTCAATATGAAGTTCATGTTGTATATATAGTGTTCCTTACTTGCTTCTCAAGGTGAGTTCATAGAGCATAGATGCTGCCAAGTGTCGTTTCAGCATTACCCTAGGCGGGGGACCACTTGGTAGTTGTCATTGATTGTATATTCTCATGGTAAGCATGCTGATAACTAACCACATTCCTTTGGCTCAACAACTTCCGTGATTCTAGGTGTGGGGACGGTGAGGTGGCACCTGCATGCTTACACTCTGAGATCCATGTTTCCTTGTGAGGTTTCTCCATTTCGGTACTCATGTACTCGATTCAGTTGAGCGTTCCTCGGCTCGGCCTTGTCGAGCTTGTTCATAGAGATGAAATTTGAGCTATTATCTTAAGCCCACACATTATGTTAAAGCTTGGCCCGGACAGTATGGTGGGCTAGCCTTTCTTCTTGAGTTGGGCCCAAGGTGCGGAGGACTTAGGCGAGCTATTGATCATGAAGTTGAAATTTGAACTTATCTGTAGCGTATACTCATTTGACCCACTTGGGTTTGGGCTCTGTCAGATTAGGCTAGCCCAAGGCTTAGACTTGGCCCATTTTGCATTTAGCCCATTCATTTATGAATTTTTAATTTAACATATGTCACATAATATTAAGGGTGGACATGAGCTGGGCTATATCAATTTCGGGTCGGGTCTACACTACATTATAACACATGTAGCTTAAAAGTATTTAGCGGGTAACCGGAAATGTTAGGAACATTATTCTGGAAGTCTAGACACAATGAAGCCCGTTAGATTGTCTGTTTGGTAACGTTTACGTTTTCAGTTTATATTAACAAAAATTTTATAAACTGGTTTTTGTTTATTTTTAAAAAAACATAAACTACAAACGCGTTTGGTAATTGACAAAATATTTAAAAAATTTTAAAAATATAAAAAAGAGTGAGAAATGGCAAGTGGTGGCAAATGGCGGCGGAAGACGGTGGTAGAAAGTGGTGACGATGGGTGGTGGGTAGCGGGTGGTGGTGGGTGGTGGCGGGTGGTGGCGGGTGGCGGGTGGGTGGGTGACGGTGGCGGGTGGTGGGTAGTGGGTGGTAGCGAGTAGGTGGTGGTGGTGGTGGTGGTAGTGGTGGTGGTGGCGGGTGGTAGATGGTGGTGGCAAGTGGGTGGCCGGATGGCAAGTGGTGAATGGCGGGTGATGGTGGGTGGGTGGGTGGTGGTGGTGGTGGTGGTGGCGAGTGGTGGGTGGTAGTAGCGAGTGGCAGGTAGCGGGTGGTGGCTGGTAGGTGACGGGTGGTGGTGGTGGTGGTGGTGGGGGGAGTTGTGGTGGGTGGATGGGTGGGTGACAGTGGCGGGTGGTAGGTGATGGGTGATGATAGTGGATGATGATGGTGGTGGTAGTGGTGGTGGTGGTGGTGGGTGATGGGTGGTGGGTGGTGGTGGCGGGTGCGTGGCAGGTGACTGGCGGTGGGTGGTTGATGGTGGTGGGTGGTGGATCGTGGTGGTAGATGGGTGGTGAGTGGGGGTGGCGGTGGTGGTAGTGGCGGTGGTGGTAGGTGGTGGGTGGTGGTGGTGGGGTGTGGTGGCGGGTGGTGGCAGGTGGGTGGTGAGTGGTGATGGCAAGTGGTGGTGGGGGGTGGCTGCTGGCTGGTGGTGGCGGAAGACAGTGGTGGAAAATGGTGGGGGGTGGTGACTAGTGTTGGGTGGTAAAAAAAAAAAAAAACTCAAAACTCAAAACGAAAACACATTTTTTGAATTTATATTTTTTGGCTAAACTTATAAACTGAGGCCACTGATTTATAAATCAAAAAATTACCAAACAAATTTTTATTTGGATATTTAAAATTTTTGTAAATAGAAATAAGCAGCGTAAATATTACCAAACGGTACTTTAAGATTCAATATTGTGTTGCTGTAGATGTCATGGGCCATGATTTGATCCAGCCCATAATTATTATGATATTTGGGCCAACCCATATTTAGTTGGTCTAATAACAATACTGATCACTTGTAAGTTGCAAGCATCAGTTTTTTTTTTTTTTTTTTTTGGAACAGTTGCAAGCATCAGATTCAGGCTAGTATTTTAGGACAAAGACCCAAAAAAATAATAATAAATAAATTTGAAGTTTCTGTTTCGTTTGGCTTATGTTTAAGAAATGTTTTTTTGCCACATTAGTGTTGGACAAGTTTTGTTGAACTTTGTTACGACTTTATGTGGCTCTATTTTTTTATTATGTGTTGGATAATTATACTTTGTCCTTTTTATATTTTGTTAGTTTATCACTTTGGTATTTAAAATTTATTTTTTCTTATTTTGACTATTCATATTTTAAATTTATTTTAATTTATTTCAAAAATTAATTTATGTCTAAAATTAGAGAGATCATGCTGCTAACTGATAAGCATTATGCCTCACAAATCAAGATTCAAATTGAGTTTGGGCTGCTCTCAAGTTCTATCAAATTACAAATTCTATCAAAATTGAAAAAAACTATAAGTACTATATATATTTTATAACTAAAAAAAATGGTATAACTATATATTTTTAAGTTATAACTATAAATATAAAAAAAAAATCATAATTAAACACATATAATTAAAAATCTCATGAATTATAGTTAAAATATTGTCATAACTGTTAAAAATGGGTTTTGAAGTTTTGAAAAAACAAAATTTTTCCTCAATTTTGGTCTATTTTTAAGGTGGGACCCATGAGTCAAAATTGGCAGATTTAAGTGGCAATGCGTTCTATGTTGTGTTGTGATTCACGTGATATATTTGGTTGCTCAAAACTATTATCGGATGAATGAAAAATTGAAACCAAAATGAGTTCCATAGAAATGAAGTTTTGGTGAAAAATCCTTAAAGGTTTGAATAAAGGCTTGTCTCACATTGGTTTGGTAGGAAAAATTTTGTGGATTTACAAGGCATGGGTTTGTAACTTGGGATAGACCCTAAAAGGCACCTAAGTTTTGTGAAGAAGGAGGTTATAAACAAATTGAGCTAGGCTCATTAGACCCAAAATAAACACGCCGCGTCGCCCGGGAAATTAGTGGGCTTGGGTGCATAGTGAGGTTGGATTGGGCTTGTAGGCCCAATATCTATCTTTTGGCCAAAAATATTTGAATTTAATTTTTTTTTTTTGGTAAAATAAAATCTCATCTAGAATTCAAATTAATTCGAGAAAAAATCGTAGGTTTTCCCTACACCCAAACAGGTCCATATCTATTTAAAAGAAACCGAACAAATTCGTTATTTGTTCAAATTCAAATCAAATAATGTCATATCTATTCATTCAAATCGAACAGATTTGCTACCTGTTCAAACAGGTTTATTGCCTATTTAATTCAAACTGACAAGTCACCTTTACACCTATAAATAGACAAGTCTCTCATTTGATTTTTACATAATTTTTGTCTCTAATTCTGTCAATACTCTCTGCATTTTGCTGGATTAATTACATTAATTTTTTGTGAGAAAAAGTGTATACATTAAGTGTGTTCGTTGTACGAAAAATTTGTAGTGCTGCAATTTTTTGTTGATCAATCATTTTATCCTGAGAGATAGACGTCTACAATCTGAAAGTACCGTGGAGAAAACGAATCTGTCTTAAGGACACAGTGTTAAACACTGGACTTGATCAAAAACTTTGTTCGAGAAATTAATAAAGTTGTTTATTTATTTTCTATTTTATTTATTTATATCAGATTTTGATTTTGTTTTTTGAAAACAAAATAAAAATTTGTTTTTATTTATTTATTTATTTTTATTTACTAGTTTGATTTTTGTAATCAAACAATCTCTCTTATTTCTTTTATTTCTTCTATATTCCGTTTGTTGTTAAGTACACAAAGAAATTATTTATTTCAATAAATACAGTGAAAATTGTCCAACAATAACTAAAGAAGAAAATGATATAACTAAGAATGCATATACTACACGTGTATATAGTAGAATTTTCCATCAAAATTTAACTGCCACTTGGCAATTGACTTTTTTAGTTAGCTTTTTTACTTTTTGACTATTTTAGTTTGAGACTAAACCTTTGTTTGGTTTTTTTTTTTTTTTTTTTTTTTTTTTTTTGACTTTTTTGACTTTTGTAAGAGAAAATGTAAAATGATTATGAATGTGATATTTTTGACTTGTTTTTGCAATTCGATTAAAATCATTTTTTTTGGAGTTTTTTTAGTCACATCACATTGCTACCTTTTTATATATATATATATATTTTAAATCAATAAAATCCAAAAAAAAAAAATCAATTTTTAACTTACTTCCCAAAACAAATCACCTAAGGCTAAAAACCTTTTTTGGGTTGGGTTTTTTAATTTTTTTTACTTTTGTAAAAAAAAAAATAATAATTATAATTTGGATGTGATAGTTTATCTTATTAATTTTTTGACTTTTTTTTTTTTGTTTTTTTTTTCACTATTTTAACTAACAAAAAAACCCAACCAACCTGCCAAACTAAACTTTATCTTTTGTGTTTTTTTTTTTAAGTTAAAAAAGCCAATGCCAAACCAAGTAGCTAAGTGCTTAGTCAAAAAATGATAAGCACATATTTTTAAATTCTTTTTAGGACATGCTAATTAATTGATGAAGATCATGCAACCCCTGAGACTATCTCCAACGGTTCACTAAATTTGACATCAAATTTAAATTTTGGTGAAAAATTCTTGTTTGGTGCTCTAGCAGTTGCACCAAATCGGTATCAAATTGAGAATTCACCAAAAATTCATCAAAGTGAGAATGCATGATTTCATCAAATTATTGTGCACGACCGTTGGAAGAGAGGAACCGGTCAACCAGTCGGTTGCCTGGCCAGTTGACCAACCGGTCGACCACGAAAAGGTTCAAACGGTTCAAATTTATAGGTTCAAAAAAAAAAAAATTTGCCTTACCGGTCGACCAGCCGGTTGACCGGCCGATCGACCAACCAGTTCACCACTAAAAGGTTCAAACAGTTCAACTTTATTGGATCAAAAAAAAAAATTTCCTCTTACCGATCTACCAGCCGGTTGACCAACCGGTTGTCCCGGAACAAATTTGATAAAAAGTAAACCGTTGGAGTCATCTGTATCAAATTGAGAAAATTGTGATTTTTGTACTCAGATTTGGTGAAAAATTTGGTGAACCGTTGGAGATGCTCTGACCTAGTTTCGTTAGTCACTCATGCATACTTCTATTTGGATTTTTTTTTTTTTTTTCTTGTTAAAAAGTTGTATTATTTAGTGGGTGTTTGGAGTTTTCTATTTTGTTGACTTATTTTCATCTGTAGTAAATTTTTTTTATAATTTTTAAACTTAAAAAAAATAAAAAAAATAAAAAGCTTTAGGTTAAATTTTAAGAAAATTTATTAGAAAATCTTTTTTTCAAGTGTTTGTATCTCAATTAGTCTATAAGATATTCTTATATTCTAATAAGTCCTATTATTTGGACATTTGATCTATCAAATTCTAATTCTCATGTTTAAGGTTTTTTATGGACATTTCTACCCTTACAAATATTTTTTGAACAGTTAGCAATTTGGTAATGTGAACATTCGTATTTTATAATGTGAATGCTCACATTGATGGTGTGAACATTCACATCATGAAACATTCACACTGTAAAACTGAATATTATTAGGAGTGTTTTGGTAACTATGTCGCCCATATAACTTATTAGAATATAAGAAAATAATGTGAACTAAATAGAACATAAGTAGGTGAAAAAGGATTTACGAAAAAGTGCCCCTAAATTTTACTTGACGAGATGAATTAAAAATTTTGATTTTGATTTTAAAATTTAAAAAAAAAATTAGAAAAGACAAAAATAAGCCCTTTTTTCACCTTATTTTTGCTTTTTAATTTAATTTTTTTTGACTTCTTAGATTTGTATACACAAGACGAATTGAAAAAAAAAATGTTTGATATTATTTTGAAAAAATGTCACTAAAGAAAATAAAAGAATGATTATTAAAAAAATAAAATAACTAACCTGAGAAAATTCAAATCCTTTTACTTAATTTTTGATTTTAATATGTTTTTAGTGGTGTCAAATTGAAGATGAGCAGTTTTGAGATTCGGATAGGGCTAGCTTCAAGGTGTTGTTCGAGCTAGTGGAATATGTTACGAGTGTTATATTTTAATGATTAAAATTATTTGTATATAGTATTTATAAAAAAAATAAAAATAAAAATATTTAAGTTAATCTAATAATCATAATTTATCCAGTTTATTGCGTTTATCACAATATATATATATATATATACGGGAAAGAAATAAACATTTTCGTATAATCCTGTTGATCAAGTCTGCACTCCTCCAAACGTTGTCGCTTTACTCCCTGAAAACACAAATGTGAGCTAGCCGGCGGGTGTGTGCCGGATACCTCTCCGATGCCTAAGTCAGCAAAATAGACAAATAGACAAAAGTTCTGTATATTCGGGAATCAAAGTTGTGTGTTACCTCTCCATAGGTAATGCTATGAGCTTTTATAGGTTCCGCGTGGCACAATCCAAGTAGAACTCTTACTCCTCCATGTAGAGTCCTCTTAGGAATCATACTTTTCAAGGATAATGTTTATCATTTCACACCCCCCTCACTGCATAAACCAAGTGAAATGGTCCTAGCTCGGTAATGCGACCAAACGACCGAGCTAGTGTTGTCACACTGAAATGACAACTTAGATCGAGCTACGCCTTAGCTCGTTCCTTCCTTTAGTTGTTTGTACCTCGGTTATGACCATTGAGACCGAACTAACCTCAGTCCTCAGCAAGCCACCGCCGTGCTAACCAGAGCGAGGTCCATCATGTGAAGCCATCATACCTCGACTCCGAATACTCTGACCGAGTTAACTATTTCTGCTCCGATAATGGTGACTGTAATCACAAGTGGACCGAACTAGC
Source organism: Camellia lanceoleosa (assembly GCA_025200525.1). NCBI lineage: Eukaryota > Viridiplantae > Streptophyta > Magnoliopsida > Ericales > Theaceae > Camellia > Camellia lanceoleosa. Next base: position 26,022,418 of record CM045763.1, read on the forward strand.
ACTTGCTAGGTCCCTTCTACACTTGGACCGAGCTAACACTTTGACTGTGGTCCACTTTACTACACCTTTTTCACCACGGCCCATAAAACGGTCCATCATCCAGCTCGGCCCAATTTGCATATAAATTACCCTCTCAATTGCCCCTTAATTCCATCTGCGCAGCATGATAAGGATTATCCTTTACCAGCTGAGCTAATAACTTTAGCTTTTCAACCGAGCTAAACCCACACCGAGCTACCCATCTGTCCAGTCAAAACGTCTCTTCAATCGCTGTAACTGAATCGCTTCTTATTCCAAGAACACATGGCACACTCTCATTGGCCCAATGCAGCTGTCACGCCGTCTTCGTACTTCACGTATTTTTGAGCAGTCCTTTTTTTTCCAACCTTGTTATAAAACAAACCTTATGCTTTGACCCATTTCACTTTCACTATTCATTTTCTCTGTTTCTTGCTTGAGCCCTATTTACGCAACTTTTGTACTGCAAAATTTGGTATTTTCAAAATCATTTTGTGGTTCGGATCGCATCATTTCTTCTTCAATCTGTAAGTAACTCAATCCTCTCTTGCTTTCTATTTTTAAGCAACATGTATCATTTGTATGTCGTGTTTCCTCACAACACTAATAGTTTCTTCTAAAATGAGTAAGAACTTCTTAAATAGTATTCACACCCTCTGAATTTGGAAAACAAAGCTGAAAATAGGATGTCTTAGATCCAAGATCACACTCCAACCGAACTAGGAAGCTGTTTGTATTAGTTATGACCCTGGCCGAACTAAACAACTGGGCTAAAACTTCATACCCTACTCGTAGTTTCAATAGGCCTTACCTCTTAGGCGAGCTAACGAACTGCATTAAGTTTGCACCATGCAGCGCTAGAAAGCCCTAACCCTCGACCAAGCTAAAACTTAGAGCTAAACCAGCTCCCTTAGTTAAAACCAAACTAAGAATGTTGCCCCAAAAGCTCAACCGAGCTAAAGGCCCTGCTCAAACCGAGCTAAGAATGGATAATGACACCCGTAGCTGAGCTAGGACTTCATTTATCTTGCCTTTATTTTTTTTAGCACGGTCCAATGATCTGTGCTTAACACCTTTCTTTGTCCACTTTGCAGACTTAGGTTGCCAAGCACTCTCTTGAACGCTCAACCGAGCTACTCAGCGTCATTTCACGACTGAGCTAATACACAGCTTAATTTATTCTTAATTTAAGAGCAAATGGGTAAATATAGGTTTTGGTAAACTCTCCGGGGCTATGGCAGTACCAAAGGGACTACCACATCACGATGATGTCCACCTTTCTTTAGGCCTAGACACCACCCCTTAGGAAACAAGACTTTGTTCCTTCATCCTTTCTTTCCATTGTAGAAACCGGGCTTAGATTCCCTATTCAGCCCCTTCTTTGTGAATTCCTCAGACAAACAAACCTTTGCCCCACCCAACTTTCCACCAATTCTTACCACATAATAAACGGCATTGCCGAGCTAAAGCGCACGGTGGCCTTAATCTCGGTCTAGCCGAGCTCTTCTACCAATATTCCATAGGATCGGCTGAAGATGGCTGGGTTTACTATTTAAGAATAAGACGCCGTCATGAAAAGATAATAAAAAATATCCCGGATAAAGGTGTGAATGATGATGATTTCTTCTGGGTATCTGGGAACTTTGAGGACCAACAAGCCCAAATCCCGGGCGACAGAATAAATTGGAATAAAGGTGTAACTGGTAGGATTACCTCAGCTCAATTCCATGTTTTTCTTTACTTCGATTTTCTTATCTTGAACCGTATTAACTGTTGTCTTCCTTCATGCAGATTTGACCTTTCTCAAGTCCCAATACAGCTATCCCAACTTGAATGTACTTACCGCTACAATACCAAGCGAAGTTGGACGAACTCTTGAATTTTGAGCCGACCTCACCGATATAGTAGTAAGCGAAAGACCAAGGTGGTGACTTTTGTTGGAAGCCTCTCTGAATCGGACCCAACCTTGCCTCAAATCAACTTGATCCCACTAAGCTATTTGAACAAGAAATGGCCAAGAAGAGAGCCGTAAGAGCCCTCATCACCGAGACAAATCAGCCCGAGGTACCGGCAGCCGGTCAAACATAGGAGACCGTGGTAGCCTTACCATCCCACCAGCCTTCATCATCTCGGGCAAACAAGCGTGCTCGGACTTCCATAACTGAGCCACGCCTTGTCGACGAGGATGAAACCGTGGTGCCTCAAACCACTCCACCAAGCCCCCCACCTGGGCGCTCAGACCGAGCTAGCTTCTCAAAGTGGGTACCAAAGATCACGTTTCAGAACCGCGCTATCAAGGATTCTAACTCAGTGGTCGCAGAAAAAGACCACTTGATGGCATTCAACCTTGCCAAAAGTATTTGCCTTCCAGCCGACATGAAGCACCACGACCACCTAACCGAGCTGAAGGCCCTTCGTTCGTCCACAAAATCAATGGTGCTGGTAAGTAGCTCCTTTGCTTATCTTTCGAATTTTTACGACTTTCGGCTCGATTTTACTTAAAAGTTTCTTACCATCCTTTTGCAAGCCATACAAAAAAACCACATCGCTCACAAACGCGTGTTAGAACTTCGAAAAACCACCAGGCAGGCCATGGCCGAGGCTAATGAAAAAACAGCCGAGCTAAAAGAGTCCCAACAAAAGGTGGCTGAGCTAGAGACCGAAGTGGCTCGACTCACCGGACTAGTTACCTCGGTGATCTTTGATAAACAAAGGCTCTGGCCATGATGAAAGATAAATACTGCATGGTGGCCAAGCTCGATGGCAAGAAAAGCGAGATTGCCGAGCTAAAGAAGAAAGTAGAAGGCATAAGGGCCGAGGTTACAAGGAGGAGAGGCCACTTACATTAAGCAATGCGAGGCGCCAAAGACCTATTCTTCAAATGTGGATGGAAGGCGGCGTGGCTCGATCATGACCGAGGGCAGAGGTCTTCAACCCTCGCCGTATTTCATACCGAGCTCGATGGTGGAGTATCTTCGTCATTCGACAATTTCTTCAAGAGGAAGAGGATGAAGATGTTGCTCTAGAAGAAACCGAGCTAACAATGCCCTGGTCGTCAATGATCCCGTCGTTCAACCAGCTCGGGTGGAGCCACTGGTAGAAGACTTAACGACCGAACTACCAGCTGAAGTCGGGCTCCGAGTTGAACTGGATGCCGAACTTGATGGCATCTTTGCGTAATCTTGTATTTTCTTCTTTTTGCTTTTGGAAAGAATTTATAAGGGATGAGGCCCACCTTTTGCATTTGGACTTTGCAATATCAATGAAATCTTCTTTTGTTTTCCTCAACTGTTGTTTTGGTTTATTTCCATGCTTATATTTACTTTCCAAATGTAATCTGAATGTAGTGTAACACTTTCTGTCCGAGATAACTATCTCGGTTTTAATCTTGAAATCTCTGGTCATGCTTGCCAACCTCTTCAGTCTAGATCTTTACCTCAGCTGAAGATCGCAATAAGTTGTATTCCAGCCAACCACTCTTTAGCCTTGATCTTTATCTCGGCTAAGGAGCACTAAGTGTTGGTTTTTCAGCCAACCACTCTTGACCTTGATATTTATCTCGGTTGAAGAGTATTACCAAGTGTTGGTTTTTCCAGCCAACTATTCTTCAGCCTTGATCCTTATCTCGGCTGAGGAGCACTAAGTGTTGGTTTTTCTAGCCAACTTCTTCTGCCTAGATCCTTATCTCGGTTGAAGAACAATAAGTGTTGGTTTTTCCAGCCAACCTCTAAGTTGGTTATTTCTGCCAACCTAGAGCGAAGTGTTTGATTATTCTGACCAAACGTCCTGTAGCCTGGATCTTTATCCTGGGCTTAGGAGGGGTGTTGGTTACTCCAGCCAACCTCTAAGTTAGTTATTCCTGCCAACCCAGAGTAAAGTGTTTGGTTATTTCGACCAAACGTCCTGCAGCCTAGATCCTTATCCTGGGCTTAAGAGGGGTGTTGGTTTTTCCAGCCAACTTCTTTAGCATTGATCCTAATCTTAGCTAAAGAGAGTGCAAAGTTGGTTATTAGGCCAACTATGCTTTGATCGCCTAACTCACTAAAATAATCTTTTCGAAGGAAACAACTATCTTGAAAAGAAACTACTTGTTTTATTGAGAAAGAAAAAATTATAAATACTTGAAAGAAAAGCTAAAAATAAAATAGTTTGAGATTGGCGGTTCCATGGCACAGGAGCGGCTTTGCTATCTTCATCTTTCAAGTGGTATGCTCCTTTTCCTACTAATCCAACCACCTTGTAAGGTCCTTCCCAATTAGGCCCTAACTTGCCATCTCTGGGTACCAAGGTGTTTCCCATCACTTTGCGCAGTACCCAATCTCCGATTTTGAATTGTCTCAGATGTCTTGTTTTGTTATACTTTACGGACAACTCTTCTGGCATGAGGCAATGTGAACCGATATTTTTCTCTTCTTTCTTACGCAAGGTCGAGTTTCAATGCTATGGCTTCTCCATTTAAGTGCGGATCAAAATTTTCATTTCTATTTGTGGGGAAGCCAACTTCGTGGGATTCTGCTTCCATACTATAGGCCAAGGAAAAAGGTGTTTAGCGATGAACCGCCGAGGTGTGGTGCGGTAAGCCCATAAAAGCGTGGGAAGCTCCTCGGCCCACTTGCCCTTTGCTTTCTCTAACCTTTTCTTCAATCCATCAAGATGACTTTGTTTGATGCTTCCTTGGCCATTTGCTTGGGGTATGCCTTGTAGAGTTGTAGAATTCTATCTTGTATTCTTCACAAAAGCCTCTAAAAATTTTGCCAAAGCGAGTCTTGGATTATCGATATTAGAGCTTTTGGTATGCCGAACCGAGTGATGATATTCTGTCAAACGAACTTCTTCACATCTTTCTCCTTTATTTATGCTAGTGCTTCTGTCTCTACCCACTTTGTGAAGTAGTCTGTTACTGCAAGAAAGAACTTTCTGTTGCCAGGTGCTGTTGGAAGTGGTCCTACTATGTCCAAGCCTCACATTGCGAAGGGCCATGAGCTAGTTAAGGGTAAAAGCTCTCTAGTTGGTTGATGTATTTGGTGTGCGAACTTCTGGCATTTCTCGCACTTCTTGGCGTATTTCTCTGAATCTGCTTGCATGTATGGTCACCAATATCTTTGCGAAATGGCTCTGTAAGTTAATGATCTTCCTCCTTGATAGTTTCCGCATACGCCTTCGTGTATCACGAACAAGAATACTTCAACTTTGTTGGGGTAGACATACTTTAGGTAAGGTCCTGTGAAGGATTTCTTGTACAAGCCCATTGATGGGGAAAGCCAAAATCACTGTGACTTTGCTCTTATTTTGTTGGCCTCTTTCTTTTCTTCCGGTAGGACGCCGTCTTTTAAGAACATTATAATAGGATCCATCCATAAAGGGCCTAATTCGACACAACATACCTCTTCTACTTCGGGTTCTTCAATGCTTGGTCTTGGTAGGTAGTCAATCAGTAACGGATGAGAGATGGATGTATCTGCCATCGAAGCAAAACCTGCTAGTTCGTCCACTCTGCTGTTTTCTTCCCTGTCAATCTGCTCTATTCGCACTACTTCAAATTTCTTGATCTCCTTTCTGACTAACTCTTGGTACTTAGCCATCCTGTCATCTTTTGCCTCGATGCTTTGAAATTTGGTTTACCACTAACTGTGAGTCACTGTAAACTATTAGTTCGGTGGCCTTCATGTAGAATGCTGATTTTAGGCCTGCCAGAAGCGCTTCGTACTTCGCTTCGTTGTTTGATGCTGGGAAGCCAAAGTTGACTACTTGCTCCACTATTAGGCCATCTGGCGAGATGAGGACTATGCTTGATCTGCTCCATACTGTTGGGCGCTCCTTCCTGAAACTTCCACATTTCTCCAACGAACAGTTTCCAGCAAGTGGAGGGATCGGATGATGTCTTGGGGTCATGAGTGTTGTTGGTGTTTTCTTCAAGGTCCATGCTTGCTGTTTGCCCCTCATTATCTGTTTGTACCAAGTCTTTATCTGTTGATGAGTCTTTGTTTGGTGTATCATGGTTTGCTTCTTCCTCCCTTTGCTCACTCTGGTCTGCCTTAGGATCTGATTGGGTATCCTGTACCAGGGGTTGTGCTATTAAGCGACAATTTCCATCTCCTTGGTTGTCGATCGAGTCCCTTTGGGCGAGATGTGATGACTTCTGGAGTGAATGCAGACAAAATCTGCCAAAGCTTGGGCTTTTATCGCGATTACGGTTGAAACTTGATGTCGAGCTGTCCCAACTCTCTTGCCACTTCAAGATTCGCCTAGAAAAGTTAAGCTCTCTCAAACAAAACTTTTAATGGAAAGGTTGTGAGAAGCGATTATGGTGTGGCGTAAAAATAATCGACAACTTCTTTGAGGCCATCATCAAAGCTAAGGCCAATTTTTCCAATGGTAAGTACACGGTTTCTCGCCCACAATGTCTTTAGCGACATAAAGATGGACGGATGTTGGATTCCTTCGCTCGGACCAACAACTGCGCTAATTGCGTCTTTGTGAAGCGCAAGGTATAGAAATAGTTCTTCTTGGTATTGAGGTCACTAGCAATGGTGGAAGACATGTATTCTTTAAGCTTTCTAGGCGCGGTCACATTCTTCATTCCACTCAAACTTGGCCTTTAATGCTTGAAAAAATGGTCGACATCGTCGACGACCGACTTATAAACGGGTTGGCCTTGTTGCCATGCGGTGAATCTTTGCACTTCTTTTCTTGAGTTGGGCCTCTCTAGATCTTAGATTGCTTTGATCACGAGAGGTGCCTTCTATACCTCGGTTGGTCACCAGAACCTAGGAATTTGCGGATCTTCGCCGAATGCACACTTTGATGCATTAAGGCGTGGCTTATCTTCTTCAAGATCTGAAACATCTCGCCTAGGTCCACGAGATGGTCATTCTTATCCTTTCTCTTGACCACCATGTCGTCGATGTAGGCTTCCATTGTTTTGCCTAATAATGGTTGAACATCTGGTGACCATCCGTTGGAATGTTACCCTGCATTCTTAAGGCCAAAGGGCATGACCTTGTAACAATCTGATCCTCTTGGTGTCGTAAAGATGTGACCTCCTGATGCGGCTCATACATAGCGATCGATGGTAACCTCGCACACATCAAAAGCTAAAACGGTTGTGTCTGTCAGATCTACCAGTTGGTCTATCCGTAGTAGAGGAAAGCTGTCCTTTGTGCATGCCTTGTTGACTGTTTTGTAGTCCATGCAAACACGTCATTTTCCATTCTTCTTTGGCACCACTACTATATTGGAGATCCATCTGGGGTAGTGCACCTCTCTGATAGCTCCTGTTTCTAGCAGGTTTTCTACTTCTTCTGCTACTATCTCGGTGTGGTGGAGTGCTGATCTGCGAGTGCACTGTATAATTGGTCTGGCAGTTGGGTGGACGTTCAATTGGTGACAGATGAAGTTTGGGTCAATGCTAGGCATATCATACGGCGTCCAGGCAAACACTTCGATGTTAGAGGTCAAGAATTCCATGACCTCTATCCTCTCAGTGCTGGACATAGATGAGCCAAGCAAAAAAAACTTTTTCGGGTTCTTTTCATCTATTCTTACCTGTACCAAGTCTCCCACTGCCTTCTGTTCAACGGCTTTGCCAACATCCGTAAACAATTCATTGCTCTCTAGTTCTTTCACCATTTGAACAAACCCTTTGGCAGCGTGGCTGCCGTTTACGGTGACAAAGCATTATTTGGACATGATCTGATCTCCAAAGACCTCTTCAATTACTCACGGCCGTTGGGGAACGCATTACTTGATGGTAGGTTGGCGCTACCTCGCATGGCATGCGACTATGTCCTTCCCAAGATTATGTTGTAAGTGGAGGTCACTTTCAATACCGAAATTCCACTTGTTTAGTCATGCTTCCTACTCTAACTAGGAGGATTATCTTCTGGTAGCCACTTTGGCATTGAGTTAAACGATTAGGGGAGATCTGGCGGTGCCAAGTCTTTGTCCTTGATTTTAGTTGTTTGAAAGTTTAAGTAATACATTATCTCGCACAAGTTTCCTTGGTCGATCAAAATCCATTTGATGTCGTAATCCATGGCGCGAGTGTGACAACCAATGAATCATTGTAAGGGCACTCTATCCTTGCCAAGTCTCTGTCGAGAAGGATGTGGCGTTAAGTAACCTGTTCTCCCTTTTTGATGGTAGGTTACACTTAATACCTCCCTTAAGTGCTCGGCCTTCTTAATCGTTCCCTGAGCTCACATACCCGCTCGGTTCAAATACCCCATGTATCGCGTTAATCACGCCTTGAGATGGGCGTCGATTGGCATTAAAATGCGGATTGTTGTGGTTACGGAGAATTGGTTGCGTCCTCCTTCTATGTACGATCCGGATGACGGTACCACTAACTCCACCAGATGTTATCTTACCGGTGTGCAACTTTCAGTGCAGTGCCCATTTTCATTATGGAAGGTGCCCCGGGATCTTTCGTCGTAGTCCTTTTGCTTTTCTCGGCTTAGCCAGCCATCGGCGAAAAGGGTCATCACGTATCTCACTGAGAATTCGATAGATTGGTTTCTTGAATACCATGGTAATGGCAGTGCGAACTCTCAGCCATCTTTTATCTTGGTCTTCTCCGTTGTCTCGCTTTGCCTGCTTTGTTCTTGCTTGGGCGTTCTCTGTGTTGACTTTTTCCGTAGTCTTCTTATGCTGGCTATTTTGTTGTACAGATTTTGCCTTAACGCAGGCGCCATCCTCCTCGCTCGAATATGTTGGTGCACTCTCCATCAAGGCTTCCATCGTGAGAGGTGGCGTCATAGTAATTGAATCCCTCGGCTTTGTTTCATTGGAAGTCCTCTTTTATCTTGTCGCGATGGCGAGATTGGTGGCGGTCCCTTATCTAGTTGAGCGTCTCGATAGCTTATTTGTTGTAGGATCTCAATGTTTCCTTGTCCTCCATGTCAATGGAGAGTAGCTGATCGATCTCCACTAGGGTCTTGGTGTTCGTTCTGAACCTTGTCATGAGCGCCTCTGCCAGTTGTGCCCAAGAGGCTATGCTGCCTTCTGATAGCCTTTCGAACCAGGTTAAACCTAGGTTGCCAAGGCTTGATGGGAATAGAATGTACATCAAAGCCTCGTTTCGCCGGTGTACTGCCATGACTTGGCAAAAGTGGCTTAAGTGCGAGTAGGGGTCTGTCTTTCTCTCATATGTGGTAAATTTGGGTTGAAGGAAGCCAAAAGGTAGGGGCGCGTTCTCAATTGCCAGAACGAATGGCGAGGTCTGCAGTCTTGCTAAGGCTTTGTCTGTCGGTTCGTAAACGGGGCGTGCTATTAGCATTCCTACCTCGATGCTTCCATACGTCTGACGAGCCAACCGCTGAAGGGCTAAGACTCTGCGCAGGTCGCGCGCCGTGGTATCCTCTTTCCATCGTGCCCTTTCTTTTAGCACAGTTCGTAAGTCGGACGATCTTGGCAATTAAAATGCTGCTGAATAATATGCAGTGCATATCGAGGGCGATAGGTGCTTCCATCGATGTATGACCTCTCAATTCTCATTCTCTCGGACACAGGTAATGAGTCACAGAAGTCTGGATTGAGTGTCGCTTGTTACGAGGCTTTATTCTCTGCTTGTGATGGTGTGGTATACCTACCACGATCCTTCGAGTGGCGAGAGGGCGTGTTGCCTTTGCGCCCCTCTCTTGTCGTTACCCCTTTTTCCCTTGGTCTGGCGTTTCATAGCCTCCATGTCCCCCGCCATCTTCCTTATTAGTTCATCATGCTCTTTTACATGATCCTCCAGAGCTTGAGGGTCGATTCTTCGCCTCTGCCTTTCGGGACTTTGTGGGCGAGAGCGGCAGGTATTGTTCCGCCTCCCTTGCATCCTCCGGGTGCATCGTTGGGGCTCTAAATCCGCCATAGGAGGATAGATGGAAAACCTTCGTCTCCACCCCCTCGAGGTTTGTCCGTCGATAGCAATTTGGCAAATCTTCATTGTGCACCATTACTTCCAATTAGAGAGGAAAAGCTTGATCAAGAGGTTTTGTTCTTTCTGTGATTCCCACAGACGGCGCCAATTGTACGGGAAAGAAATAAATCTTCTCGTGTAATCTTGTTGATCAAGTCTGCACTCCTCCAAACGTCGTCACTTTACTCCCTGAAAACACAAACATGAGCTAGCCGGCGGGTGTGTGCCAGATACCTCTCCGATGCCTAAGTCAGTAAAATATACAAATAGACAAAAGCTCTGTGTATTCGGGAATCAAAATTGTGTGTTACCTCTCCATAGGTGATGCTATGAGCTTTTATAGGTTCCGCGTGGCACAATCCAAGTAGAACTCTTACTCCTCCATGTAGAGTCCTCTTAGGAATCATACTTTTCAAGGATAACGCTTATCCTTTCACACCCCCCTCACTGCATAAACCAAGTGAGATGGTCCTAGCTCGGTAATGCGACCAAATGACCGAGCTAGTGTTATTACGCTGAAATGACAACTTAGACCGAGCTACGCCTTAGCTCGTTCCTTCCTTTATTTGTTTGTACCTCGGTTGTGACCATTGAGACCGAACTAACCTCGATCCTCGGCAAGCCACCACCGTGCTAACGGGCGAGGTCCATCGCGTGAAGCCATCATACCTCGGCTTCGAATACTCTGACCGAGATAACTATTTCCACTCCGATAGTGGTGACCGGGGTCACAAGTGGACCGAGCTAGCACTTGCTAGATCCCTTCTACACTTGGACCGAGCTAACACCTGGACTGTGGTCCACTTTACTACGCCTTTTTCACCACGGCCCATAGAACGGTCCATCATCCAGCTCAGCCCAATTTGCATATAAATTACCCTCTCAATATATAACCTACTTTTAAAAATATACATTTTATTCTTTTTAACAAATCTCAATAAATTAAATAAATTATAATTATTAAATGAACTTAATTTTTTTTTATGTACTAGTGGTTGAGCATGTGAGTTGTAAGTGACACGTGTTTTTTCATCAATTGTTAGTACTATAATTATACGTGTCTCTTAGTATGTGATATATAGATATATACTAGGTTATGCCCGTGCCTAAAGGCACGGTGAAAAAAAATGAGGTGAAAATATAAATAGATGATTAGTATGGTTTTAAATTTTTAAATGAATTTTATAATTAGATTTTTGAAAAGAGTTTGTCAAACTTAAAATTTTGTTTGGTTATATATTTTAAAAATAATTTTACAAATTTAAAATTCAAAACTTACTTAGTTTTGGAGTTTCCAAAAATAGTTTTAAAATTTTAATTTGTATTTTATTAGTTTTAGTGAACTTTTTAATATTTTAATCAATATTTTCACTTTTAGGATCCACTCAATTTAAATATTTTTCAAAATTATAAAATTTAGAGAGATGCAGAAATTAAAAAAAAAAATTAGACCCTCCTTTTCTGTATTGCAAACTTAATGACAAACATACAAAAACTGTCCAATTGAATTTAACAATAGGTTCCGCTAGAAATTTTTATTTTTAACAATAAGCAAGTTTCAATAATATCATTGTGATTAATATAGTATTTGAACTCAAATTGTCAATGCAAAAATAGTTGCGTTTTTTTGCATTGACATAAAATTTAAATGGCAAAAAATGGTATGGTCCATGATTAGTAGTGGTGGAGGCAATGTGATGAAAATTACTACAATTTATCAAGAAAATGTGAAAATAATGATGACACAATTATTACATTGGCCAAGAAAACGTGAAAATAGTGATGACACAAATGCAAACAAAGACCAGATCACCAAATATTTACTATTGTAGTATTTTTGTTTATTTAACCCACCTGCAATTTGTAACAGAAAATAAGCACTTTATTACCCTGGCCAATAACAATGTGTTTTATTTAACCCACGTGAAAATATGTTTTATAAGCAGTGAAACGGTGAAGAAAGTTAAAACTTTCAATTTTCATTTTCTTCCTTACCACACAACAATGGATAAGATTCAAACTTCCTTTTCCTCTCTCTCTTAACAATCAATAGCCAAAATAAAAATTAAAAAAAGAGAGAGAAAATCCAAAAACATTAAAGTGGGTATAAAAAATGGACTTGTATATCATTATTTAAAAAAAATAAATAAGTATTCACATAATTCATCACACATTCCTATTATTCAAAATAAATAAATAAATAAATAAGTATTCTCTAGAAATTTAACAGCTATATACCCAAATACATAACTATACACACTATATTAGACTTCTTTCTAAACCAAACATTAAAAAGCAATGTTTAATCTAATTATTGAAAATTCCAAGACCAAACATGAAAATTCCAAAGCATTAAAGAAATGAAAGAGTTCATTCATTTACCAGAACATTCATTAACCTTTGCAATTCAAGAAAGAAAGTGAGGAACTAATTAAGAATTACAAGGGAGAGACCTCCTAACCTGAGTATCCACTTAAGAAGCAAAATTAAAGAAATCTGAGATGGAAGGATAAAAAGAAAACACAATTAGTAAGAGCACTCCTCAACACTAAAAATGTACACGAATCTATTTTCATGTTTAATGAGTAAGAATATGACCATTGATAATTAATGAGAACCTCACCCATTTGATTAAGATGAAATAAAAATGATTGTTGACATGAAATATAACTGTAAGAAGGCAGAGTAAGGTTTAATAATTGCAATAAATAAAAATTAATCGACACAGAATTAACAACCTCATAACATATTTTAGTTAACAAATGGGAAAATTTAACTACTACAGAATAGAAGACAAATTATATTTTTTATTTATGTCTTCCATATACATTAAAAAGGATAAAAGAAAAATTAAATACTGTCATAGCAATCTTCATCATTTTTCTCTATTGGCCAAAATGTAGAACTATTGCAATACATGATTTGTGGTTGATCCTATATAGTAATTTTGCATTGACAACAATTAAATTCTTATGAATTGTATTGCCCACTTTTCTTACTAATAACTAATGTATACCACAAAATATATATATATATATATAAATTATACTACTTATAAATAAAATTGTAGCAAAACTTCAATATAGAAAAACTACAATAAAATTTTTTTAATTACTCCAATGAGTTATACTACACAGTAACTTATTTAATCACAGAGATGTTTCCTTTCAATTTCATTTTGCCTTCATTTTTCTCATATACCAAACAACAATGCATAAGATTCAAACTTCCTTTTCCTCTCTCTCAACAATCAATAGCCAAACCAAAAAAAAAAAAAAATGAGAGAAAAGAAAATCCAAAAAAATAGAGATCAAAGTTATATTTTGTTGTACTACACAGTAGCTTATTTAATCACAAATATGTTTCCTTTCAATTTCCTTTTGCCTTCCTTTTTCTCATATACCAAACAACAATGCATAAAATTGAGAAGTAATTTTTATCAAGAGAAACTTTTGGTTTTGAATTACAAAGTAATTAAGCTTTCTAAAGCTGTTCATGAAGAGGAAAGATGATTTTTGATTTTTCAAGTAGCTTTAAAGAACACTATAAATGCAGCAACTCATCATTTTGTTACTCACAAAGAAGAGTGATTGATAAGCCCTTCAAAATTTGGAGAAAGTTTTCAATCTGGCTCATAAATAATCATTCTATCAGAGAAAGTTCTTTGGACAATTAGTATTGAATCTAAACTCAAAAAAGATGGTTAATGTCATTTAAAATCCTGGTATGAACAACATCAAAAGAATTAAATGAACAAATTAGATTGTATGTAAATTATAGTATAAAAGGAGAAAACTACTCCTATGAAGCTCCTCAAAATTGGATAACATTATCAAAAATAAAATAAAAAAAATGGTAAACTACACTGACCACCGGAATTAAAAAAAAAAGGGGTAAATTACAAACACCCCCTCGAGGTTTAGTAAAAATACAGATTTTCCCCTGAGGTTTGAGAAATTACAAATTCTCTCATGAGGGTGAAATTTTCATAAAAAAATAGAGAAAATTAGGGAATGCGTATGAAAATAAAAGCCCGAGGGGGGGATTTGTTATGAAAATGTAAACCTCAGGGGACGGGATGTAATTTCTCAAACCTCAGGGGGGAATCTGTATTTTAACCAAACCTCGAGGGGGGTGTTTGTAATTTGCCCAAAAAAAAAACACTAAATTCTCACAAGTTTGAGATAATTACACCAAAAAAAAATGAGAGAAAGAAAATTCAGAAAAACAGAGATCAAGGTACTAACCAAATCGAGAAACAGCAATCTGGAAAACAAAAAACAGAGATCAAAACACAATCAGAAATCAAACAAAAAATTGAAAAAGAACAAAATGTGACCATTGATAATTAAAGAGAGCATCAACCCATTTAACTATGATGAAATAAAAATGATTCTTAACATGAAATCCATTTTTCCTTATCTTCCATGTGATAGATAGATAGAGAGAGAGAGAGAGAGAGAGAGAGAAGTGGGTCAATCCAATTAATGTTAAAAAAGAACTAAGAAAAAAACACAACACAATTTTTTTTTATTTATTTTTTTCAGGAAAAAACAATGGGTTAAGTCAGGAAGAGCAAAATAAATATGAGATAGTAAACAACAATGCATATGTTTCAAACTTCTTTTTCATCTCTCTCTCTCTCCCTCAACAATCAACAGCCAAACTAAAAAAACAAAAACAAAAAAAAGAGAAAGAAAATCCAAAAAACATAGATCAAAACACAATGTGACCAATTAAAGAGAGCCTCAACCCATTGTGTTGGGTCAATCCAATTAATGTTAAAAAAGAATTAAGAAAAAAACACAACACAGATTTTTTTTTTTTTTTTTTTTGCTTCAAATTGTGTTTTGATCAAACAACAATGCATATGATTCAAACTTTCTTTTCCTGTCTCTCTCTCTCTCTCTCTCTCTCTCTCACACACACACACTCTCAACAATTAAAAAAGAACAAAATGTGACCAATTAAAGAGAGCCTCAACCCATTGTGTTAGGTCAATCCAATTAATGTTAAAAAAGAACTAAGAAAAAAACACAACACAGATTTATTTATTTATTTATTTATTGCTTCAGATTGTGTTTTGATCAAACAACAACACATGATTCAAACAACAATGCATATGATTCAAACTTCCTTTTCCCCCCTCTCTCTCTCAACAATCAACAACCAAACAAAAAACAAAAAAAAAAAGAGAAAGAAAATCCAAAAAACAGAGATCAAAACACAATGTGACCAATAAAGAGAGCCGCAACCCATTGTGTTGGGTCAATCCAATTAATGTTAAAAAAGAACTAAGAAATGAAGCTTCTATTGGTGCAGTGAGAGGCAAAATGACTTCACCAATCTGTCAGACGAATTGGCATCAATTCTAGGCCATAAAGATCACTTATCTAGTAAACATCTAAGGACATATCCAATGAAAATGGAATAATTCTAATGTGTTGTGCAATATATTTTAAAGCAATTTCATCCTAAATAGTGAAGTTCTTTGATTGGAGATTCCATTAATCTTTGGAATATGAGCAAAACATAGTCATCTCAAAAGCATTTTTTTTTTTTTGTTGATAAATAGTCTTCCATTTTTTCCAATCAATGTTATGTTCAATCATCAATGTTATGTTCAACCATTTTTTCCAATCAATGGTATGTTCAATCATTTTTTCCAATCAATGTTATGTTCCATTTTTTTCCATTAATCTTTTTTTTTTTTTTTTTTTTTGTGCAATACATCAAGGTTATGTTCAATCAATGTTTGGATCATTCAAAAAATTTCATATGAATTCAGGTAAGTTACTATTATTTACTTTTTGTATGAGATTACTTGGGAGAATCATGACATCTTGGGATTACAAAGGTTTTTGTATGTATAACACCATTAAAATATTTAAAATATTCCATTGATCGTTGTAATATGAGCAAAACATAGTCATCTCAAATGCTACAATAAGCAACATGAAAGATGAGCAAAAATGCGTGGGGAGCATTCACAAGTTTAAATTGAAAAATTGAATATTGAAAACGCATTCACAAATTGAAAGCGAGAATAAGTTTTAGTTACCTTACTTTTGATTGACACGCCTTTGAAGTTGGAAGCATTGATGAATTGAAAAATGAAAAATGAAATTGAAAAATGAGTTTTAGTTACCATTGAAAAATGAAATTGAAATTGAAAAATGAAGTTGGAACCATTTTTTCCAATCAAGCATTCAGTAAATAAGTTTTAGTTACCTTGCTTTTGATTGACACGCCTTTGAAAGCTGAAAAATGCGACTATCACGAAGCCTAAATAAATGTTACGCCACATTTACTTGATAAACTCATTTTTTGGCTCTAGCAAATTGTTGATCGACATCGATAACACCCATTTTACTTGATTTCATGAACCTCTGAGATACCCAAGAACATGAAAGAAGCGGCAAACACTCATTTGCTTTTAATCTTGATACCAAAGAACATGGCGGGATGATGACAAAAAAAAAGCGAGCTATGGTAGGAAAAAACAGAGGTAAAAAATAAAAGTGAAGCGAGATAAGAGTTCCTTACAGGTTCCTCGAGCTTTCTTCCTTCTTCAAAGCTTTCTCAGAGCTTTGTTCATACATACATATGTGAAGTGGAGCATACAAATCTGGAGTGCAGTGGATTGGTGAGAGGTGATAGGTAAACAAATCTGGACCATTGAATTTTAGTCATTGATAAATCTAAACCACTGAAACTCTTTTCAATCTTAGCCATTGTTTTTAAATTAGACAAATCTGAACCATTAAAGATAGTTTGTGAGAGAGATATTTTTAAAAATAAATCTGAGCCATTGCTTGTCAAATTAGATTGATCTGAACCATTAATTTGAGAGACATTTTCAAATGAACCCTTCCATTGTTATATAGATACAAAGTATGAAGATTTGTATGTGTAAATTAATTAGTATTCAAAATACAACTAAGTAATAAATGAATACGTACTCCGTTGAAAAATTTAAATGATAAATAAAAAAATTTGTAAAAATAAACATTAATTTATAGTTAGATTATTGAGATCACAACATTATCTTAAACAATAAACAATAAATAGGTCTTTTATGTAATTATTCAGATTTTTAATTATTCTATAGAATTTATACTAATATTATTTAATCTCAACTCAGAAAATATATAATTTATTATATATTATTATGCGTAATTTTGTAAAATAATATAATTATTAAAAGTTTAGGGGTCAAAATATAAATAATAATAATATAGATAATAATAATAATAATAATAATAATAATAATAATAATAATGGGTGTGGTAGTAAAATAAATAATTTATTTTCTGTTGGTATATGATAAAATGTAATTTAATTAGGAATTAATTTATTTATATAATTATATTAAAATATTGAGTCAAAAGGTAATTATCTTAAACATCTATTAAGGATAAGAACAAACCTATATAATTATTAATCGAATCTTGATTTGAGCCACGTATGTACTTATTCCCTATAAATAGAGAGCCGTGATCTGGGCCGAAGGAGGAGGAAAGAAAGAAGAAAAGGAAAAGAAAGAAGAAAAGAAAAGAGAAAGAAAGAAAAGAAAGAGAGGAAAGGAAGGAAAGAATGGTGGAAGTTAAAAGAGTCTTTGATAGTGGAAAGAAAGAGTAAGGTATTAAAGATAAGATGAGTTATATTATACCTTGAGTCACCAAAATATATTTTACGTATGTTTTGACTTACCAAAATCTGTTTTACACAAATTATGTTTTATTAGTATATTAATAAAAGTTATCTTTTATAAAGGTTTCAGTTACGTGGTTTTATTTCTGAACCCTATTTGTTTAAAAGGAAACCCATGGATATGTTTGTTTATATTTTAAGGAATATTTGGCTATGACCTTATAAACAATTATGTTTTGTAAGTACCACCACTGGAGTCTCATGCCTTGGGGGACTTAAATAACCATTAGCCTCTGTTTGATCACTTTGTGGTCTTCTGTTTGTCATGGATCCATTGACCTGCTTACGTCTTGCGAGCTAAGTGCTACACTATTGAGAGCCACCTCTAGAATCAAGTATGAGCCACCTCTTGAATCCATTGTTCTAATTGTCACACTTGTGACCTCTGTTTTTGTACCTTAGTGGTTATGGTCATTTACTTACATAATTTACGTATTTTTAGTTTCTGACACTTAAATGATTTGTTTACCAAATTACATAATTATGGTTATTTATTTACATAATCTCAGTTTTGCTACTTAAAGGATTATTTGTTCGACTAAGTTATCTTAAATGTTTTGGCCTAACTAACTATCCATGGTTATTTCGTGTCCCTTATACTCGTATAATATTTCTCACTCTACCATGTGCTTATAGTTGTTTACCAATTTTCAGGAAATAATGCAATTTACAAATAGCTTTTGGGAAGTCTTAGATGCGGGGCTGCGGAATAGACACACACAGCACTTTTATGATATTTTTCTATGTAAATATCGGTCTTTTTGGTCAATATAATTTTGTAATAAAAATAGAAACTGCAATGATTATTTTGGTACTCTTATGTAAATATTTCTTCCGCTTGCGTTTATTAATTTGTTTATGAATTGGCCGTAGGTAACCCGATTCTTGGCCATCACGATCTTAACCCTTGGAGGGCAGGGAATTCGTGACATTTTAAATATACAATATTACACAAATATTTTTCTATTAACTTTTTACTTCAATTTTTCATAATATATACCTGTAATACAATTGAAAGTATGAAATTAATGTCATAATTATTTGTATATTATTTGTGTAAGAATGCATTAAGATCAATATATAATATATTTTATACATCAAGAGTTGTTGAGCCTCTTTTTATATGTCACAAATATCTTGCATGACAAAAATATTATATTAATTATCGAGTATATTTTTCATTTCGTGAAAATGTAGAATAAATTTTTTTTAAAAAATAAAATGATATTGTAACTTAATATTTGATCAATATAGGAATTTCATATTTGTTTTCACGATATTTATAGATCTATATTTATAAGTATTTGTATGGTTACTTTCATGAAGCAGTCAAGTTACATAATTTATTATGTCATCTGTAAATGTCGGTGAGAGGAGATTTATGAAATGGAAATGGGCGAGGTAAAAGTAGAGCAAGTTGGAGGCCAAGGTGTGTTGGTAGGGATAACTTTGGATTTGCGGAGTTAAATTTGCTTGGACTGGACGAGCTACTTGAACTTGCGTTGCTTTCGGTCAAAGAGACGCCAGATTAGTTTGGTGAGAAGCTTGTGCGAAGCCTGTTAAAGGCCTTTGGTTGGTGGTATGACCGATCTCGAGCTCGGCCATTTGGAATGCGCAAACACGGCGAGAAAGGAACTCGGTGAGGCGCTTGGATATGAAGCACAGTATGGCGTTGGCGATCGAGATAGTGCGGCTTTCAATTGCCGAGCTCCCGATAGAGTGGGCGAGCGGTTGGGTTAGGTGATGCTCGAAGATTTGTACTAACAGATGGGATAGCGATTGCGCCGCGTGTTGAAGATCCTTGGGAGTAGATTTGGGGCGCGAGAGTATATAAGCATGTCTCACGTCCCTATCGCGAGCAGAGACCGAGCGTTTGTAGAAATACTTACACTCAAACACTCTCCTTTTTCTCTCTATCCCAAGGTGTGTGCTAACTTGTAAATCGGAGGGGTTTTACCACACACACGCCGGATAGCTCACCGCCGTTATTGCAGTGATCGCGAAGCGGAGCTTGAAAGAAAGGAATGCAGACTTCTTAGAATATTTGCTTCGTACATCGGACATATGACAAAAATTGATAAAAAATTTTATTTGTTGTACTTACTTTACGTATTATGGAGTTGTTGCGATAATATTTGGATACCATTTAATTTTTTCTTACGTAATTTGACTAAAATATATGTATGAGCTTTGTTCTTTTTCTTAAACTTTATGACATATAAGGCAATTCTTACTTCAGCTCGTCTAATTTTACTTAGAGAGTATGTTACAATAGATCTTTTATAATTTTTGTTTCACTATCTTCTTTTTTTTTTCTTACGCACCATTATAACTAATAAAAATATTTTGATGATTGGGAATTTGAGGCGATATCATATTATTATGAATTTTAAAATTCATTTTCCCTCAATAATGTAATTTTTTTTAGGGAAAAAATACAATTATTATAGTGATGGAAGTGCTTTATAAAGTCTTGATTTATTATTGCAAGTGTTTATTGTGGACAATTATTTTTATGATATATATATGTATTTAACATAAGTTGATAAGAGAATAATATACAATTCCGTAATTTTTTTCTAACAAATATAACTATATTACTAAAGCGATACATGCTAGTAAATTAAAGTATCCAATGATAATGTAACATTATAGATTGACAATGTATGAATATAGTAACACATACAAATTTATATTTATATATATTTTTACATATTTATATATGTAGACATTGACATAAAAATATTATAAGTAATATGTGAAATATTTTGCAACAATATAATACAAGTGACAATGAGAAGTGAATTATTCATAATTAAATAGTTGGTGCATTAACGTATATGTTTAGTGTTACATTTTGTGTGTATGCATCATTTTTAAATTAGATGATTAAATTCAAATAAAAAGCGAAAGGAATTTATGAATAATTGGTGTAAAATTAGAATCGGTGAAGAAAGATTTTAAAAAGAGAAATTTATAATATTTGGTTTGGTTTATTTTTTCAAACTTTTGTTTTGAATATTTTGTGCCTGGTAAGACTTTGAAAAGTTGATTTTACCTTGGTTTAAGTGTAGTGTTTGGTTAGAGTTTTGAAAAATTGATTCCACACCCATACGAAAACATGTTTACCAGTCATCCTCCAGACGTCCAATTTGGTTAACGAAATAGTGTTAAGTGTTTTTTTTTGGCACCTATTATTTTTATATTTTAAATAAAAAATATTTTTGAAATTTGTTTTTAAATTTTTTATGAGCTTTGAATAGAATATTGAATTATGTATTTGGTTATGAGTCATAAGTTTTTGAATCAAATATCAATGTCACATGAAAAATCTCAAACTCAATTTAAAACTCTTTTCAAAGCTCATAACCAAACAAAATTTTCATACTCAAATCATAATTTCAAAACTCACAAACTCAAAATACGACTCTATTCTCAAATAATAATTATAAAACTCTACCAAACACTACCTTAGTTTCACATTTTTTGTCTTTGACACTAGTTTTTTTTTTTAAGAAGAACTTACCAATAAGTCTCATATACAAAGTTCAAGACCCATCTAATCCTCAAACAAAACACTTGCACTAATTAGTCCTATGTATTTTTAATTGTTACAAAAAAATCTTTTTTTTTTTTTTTTACAACATTACATCCTACTACCGTCGATTTCAATCAAGCAGTCAGAAGACTTCGTCGGAATGTTCAACATCATTTGGGAAGTCGCTTGAGTATCGTAGGAAAGTCCAGAGTATCGCGAAGTTCACCGAAGTGTTAAGAACGTTAATGAAAGTTAAGCCAAAATGTTGAGAACATTCCTGACGTTAAGAACATTGTGGAGACTCACCGGAATCTAGAATATTGTCGGGGAAAAAAATGGATAAATTAGAACTAAAAATATAGCAAAATGTGCTAAATATTGATAAACTAAAAGAAAAAAAAAAAAATGGAACTACAAAATATAGCAACAATGAAAAAAAACATATGCTATTTTTCAATTTTTGTAAGTTTAAGCAAATAATCTCCAATATTTATCAAACCGAAAAGTTAGTTTTAAAGCGTAAATGTTACGTTTCAAAGCAAAAATCTATTAAGCATTTATCCTTATTAATCAAGCTGAAAAACATGTTATGAAAGCGTAAAATTTTACTGATTCTAAAGAATGTTATGAAATTACAAATTTTACAATTTTATACCATGATTTATTCAACACCAAAAAAATTTGAAAGCTGAAATTTTGCAGTTTTCACTGTAATAACTAAAACTCTAAAACAACTTGTTCGAACTTAAAAATTTTCTTCATTAGAGCGAGAAAAAGAGAAGTGTATAGTAGAGAAAATGTAGAAAAAATAAGAGTCGAGGGAGAAAGCGGATATAGAGAAATTGTACTAGGCAACTATTTTTTATTTAGATCTAGCCGTCGATATAGATCTACCCTACATCGATATGAGTAGATCTACTCATCTTCTTCGTCGGAAACATATCTTCTTTACCAAGTGATGATGGTGAAGTAAGTCGTCGAGTCGGTGGTTACCAGTGAATCCCAATCGAGTGTAATCGCCGATCACCGATGACTATATATCGGAAAGAGAAAGAAGAAGAAGCAAGATATGGTTATTCATCAACAATCACCGGAAATCACAAAAGAGCAAAAAAAGGAAGAAAAAATAGCGTTATAGGACTTTTGAGTATAAACAAAAGGTTATGGGACTAAATAGACTACGTTTTTCAAAAAGACTTCTTGGTAATTTTTCTTTTTTTAAATAATGCTTTTATTTTTATTTTAGATTCACTTAGTTTAATACTTTTTTATTTTTTAATTTTACTTTTATATTTAGATTTACTTTAATTAAAATTTTGACATCATACATTGATTATTAAAGTACCACGTAAAATATTATAATTCATAAAAATATAATTCAAACAAAAAAGAAAGTGCATGAAGATAACTTACAAATTTTTGAGACAAAGTACAAATCTCTATTTTAAAATGCATACGCTTTCCTCTATCTGGATTTGAACAAATGCATACAATTTTAAGATTTAACTAAAATTATTCAATCGATTTGATTCATAATGGACAAGTGTAAATATTATGTATATCGATGTCGAAGCGAATCTGAGAAAATAAGAAAAGTAATTATTTTATTGTTCTTCAATCATCATCAATGTAAAAATAGGAAACAACTTCTTTTTTTAAAAAAAAAAAAAATCAAGAATGGAACAATTTGTTTATATTTACATAAAACTCTTGGAAGAAGATATATAGATTTTTAATGTTCAACTCCAAAAATAAAGAAATAATTGGTTTTATATAGAACTCTTCATGACTTTTAGAAAATATAATAGATTTGATAAAGGTAAAATTGAAATTAAAAAAAACAAGTAAATTTATTGTTTTGAGTGTTCAATTCCAAAAAATGAAGAAATAATTAATTTATATAGAACTCTTTATGATTTTTAAAGACATTTAATATATTTAATAAAATTAAAATAAGGTAAATTACAAATATATCCTAATATTTGCTTAAAGTATAGATTGACTCTTATGGTTTTGAAAATTACAAATATCCATTGTCAAGATTTTTATTTAATAAATTAACTAAAAAATAAAATTCATAATTGTTCTCAAATATAATAATCCAAATTACACATAGATTATTAAATTGAAACTTATATTTCTAATATCATTAAAAATTATTAATTAACTTCATAAT